>OX596029.1:847500-2171444 GCA_951394125.1 Epistrophe eligans
CACCGAAACCGTGTCAAAAAGGAAAAAGTGTGGCTCAAGGGAGTTACGACAACTCGATATGAGCTACGACGTTACGGAAGGTAATCCTGAACGGCGTCGCAGTGGCTGTTCGACAGGCAGTAATTTATCTGTTAGCAATGAAAGTGGTGTCAAGACAACTGGTAAGCGTCGTGGACGTAGTAAAACACTCGAATCCGAAGAGGAACATACCCCGAAACTGAAGATCAAAATACTTAAAAAGTCACCAGTAGGGGTATCGATTGGAAACAGTGGTGCAGGAGCATCGACAAATATCCGCATTGTTTCTTGTCCGCCCAAGAAAAGGCACACCACCAGCTATGGTATTCCTTCATTTGAAATGTTGCGAAGAGAGAGTATGAATTTTCGCAAGAAAGTGATGGCTGATTTTAATGAAGACGATGAGGAGAAGCCCACCTCAGTTAGTGCGGAAAAAATTGAAGTACCAGCGCACGTGTCCAAAAAGAAATCTTCGAAACAGAAAAAGGAACACAAAAAGAAAAAGAAGCAAGACAAACACATTCAAGTTATTGAAAACAATACATCTGACGTTGCGCCTAAACTCATCATTCGCTTTGGCAAGCGAAAGTTCGAAGAAGAAGCCGGGGCCATGGGGGATGAAACTGGAAAGCTGTCAGAGACATCTACCCCTAATGTACCCATTCGCTTAAAGCTTGCCCGAAATTCAGACGGTGGAGGATATGTGATTGGCAACAATCAGCAACCACCAGATCCATCCACAGATAATACATGCGAAAGTGAGAGATTATCAGGAGACTCGATTCATGCTTCGAAAACAAATCAACCAGTTCCTCCGCTTAAATTAAGGACCAATTTTCAAAGTGAACAAAACGCGACCGATATTAATGCTGTTTACAGCAACAGTAGCAATAGCAGTACCACGCAGCCGCCTTCAGCGTTGCCTCCCCAAGCGTCGGACATAGTTAAGACGGATGCCGATGCATCTTCAACAGATCTTTCAAAGGCCGCAACATCAACGATGTCTGCAGTGTCGGCAACGGAAAATGACTGTAGCTTACTTCCACTGAACAAAGACTGTGAAGTTAGATGATAATCCTACTGTAATTAAGTCTTTAACTTTTGTTGAATAATCGTTTAAGTTTTAACTTCTTTCTCTTATTTTCTTCTCGACCTCTTTCCTATTTTCAAATATTTATGCATCTTATTTAATTAATTTATATTCGAGTTATAATATATTATAATTAACGCCTTCCAAAACAAATATTATGTAGAATGAGAATGAGTGATGTTTAGAAATAACGAAGGCGAGCAATCGTTTAATTGTAGTTTTTCTTTAGTCAAATGCTTGGAATTATATTATATATTATGTATGTAAAATGTATAAAAAAGATAAAACATACAAAAATAATCGAGGACCCTCGACTGCACACATAAATCATCATCACACGATGAAAATCATAAATGATTTTTTTTTAGAAAACTACTTATAAGAAGAAGAGTGCTTTATGAAACATGTGTGTGTATGTATGTTGTCTTTTATTGCTGTTGAAAGTGTGTGCGTATATGAAAATGTTTGTATTTCCGTAAAACAGAAAAATGTTCTTTGTAAATTTTTTTTGTAATTGTAAATTTTTCAATGTATTTATGTGTATAAGTCAAAATCAGCAACAACAAATTTTTATTATTGTAAGAAAAAACAAACAAAAAATACTGCAAAAATTATATAAATGAATGGATTATTTACTTATATTTAAATATTAAGTATAATAACAAAAATTAGTTGCAACTTAGATATAACAATAAATATAATTTAAACAAAACAACAACTATAAATAAGAATCTAATAACAGTCTTTAAACGTAAATAGGTTTAGAATAGGAGATTTTTTATATAATTGTTTCTCAGCTTTAGAGCCTTAGATTACTATTAATAATTTTTTTTAAATAATTTAATTTGTAAATTAATTCCTTCGTTTTTAAGAACAAGAGTAATAGTATTATTTCTGAAATAAAACTGCAGAAATATCTTGAAAACAAACAAACAAAATTCAACAAACAATTCAAGAATATTGAATAGATATTATTTATTATTTTATTATTAATTTATTTCTTTTATTTTTGTTTGGCCAAAGGCCGGCGGAAAGTGCATTCACATACATACATACATTGCTGATTGGTTTTATTTTCTCTTTTAATATTATAATTTTTAATTATGATTTTTTGCTATGCATTTTTTCTTTGTTTTGATGTGATACCCAACTTTTGCAATTATTATCAGAACACATTTTGTTAGATTGGCCAGAAAAAATATAAAGAAAGAAATAAAAAATTAACTCAAATCAAAATTAAATGCGTGTTTATATGTGTCTTTCCTCTCCTTAATTATAGTGTGCCAAATATCTTTAATTTATTTCGTTTGTTGCAAAAAATGGAATTGCATTTTAAACGACAATATACCTACTTAGCACTCAAAGAAAGTATTATTTGTTTTTGTAGTTTTCTCGAAATAATTTCGTAATCATTATTTTGAAGTTAAAAAAAAAATAAAAAGACATTTTGTTGTCCTGCAAGTGTTCAAAACATTTACAGTGCTTAAGTATCACACTCAAAAAATGCTTCTTCTAAAACCTTGGACAGTTTTATAATCATCAGTTAAGTATTGAAACTTCAAGTATTTAAAAGAATAAACAAAAAACAAAACTTTTCTAAAATTTACAAAAATGAAGAAACACAAGACCAGCGGTTTTCGAATTCAATTTTTCGTACTAGCTCGTTTTCAAATATGTAAAATTCACATTTACTCCAAAATAAATGAAAATTATTTCTTTTGCCAAGAAAATTAATTTGTATGTAAAGTCTTTCTTCCCGAAACAAAATATTACTGTCCATAGCTAATAAAACAACAACAATAATTGTAAATACATATATATAAAAAAATCCTTGTTTTACTTAATTTATCAACATACAGTAAAGAGAACAAAACAATATATATATTATAATAAAGTCATTAGTAAAATTTTTAAAATAAAAAACTAAATTACAAAATGAAAAAAAAACATAAAATTAACTAGATAAAAGAAAGTCACCATTTAACAGAAACAAACCACAATGTTATAGCAAATACTAAAAAAAAATACAAAATACAAAAAAAAAAAACAGTGCTCTTCACATTCAAAATGTTGAGATCTTTTACAATATAATGTAAGTACAATACTCTCATTTCTAAAAACAAAAGAAGTTACTTTGTAAATAGTAGATTAAAAAAAGATTAATATCAATAGCATATACTACAGATTTATATATATGTGAATAAAAACAAACAGCAAAAAAAAAAAAAAAAAACTTCGATTTATGAATAAATCGAGAGATCTTTATTAAGGATAAGAACAGAAACATGCAAAATTTGTGTTTCAGTACTGTAAACACAATGTGCATAAATGTAAGTATAATTATATAGAAAAGAATGCAGACTTTGTGTAATATTTAGAGTAAGTAGTTATAATACAAATGATTAATTAACCGCAAACCACAAAAACAACAACAAAATGTATATTTAATATTATTCGCCTTTATTGTTTTTATTATTATTATTATTATTACTATTATATATTATTCATTTTTTTATTTGTTTGAAAATATAAATATATAAAATAATTAAAAAAATCAACTTGTCTGTTAATTATAGGAAATAACAATGAAAGAAAAACAAATCAATCTTAAGCAGTAAATAATTATATTAAATGGAAAGTAAATGATAAATAATTTACAAAATTAAAAAAAAAAACAAAAAAAAGTAAAACAAAAAAAAAAATATGTACTTTTAAGTTGTATTATAAATACAAAAAATATAGAAAGAATTATGGCTATAAATTTATATTGTTTTTCTTTTTGAACTAAATCAATTCGGCAATCGATGAAAAAACTACATGAGCAATTGTTTTTGCAAACAGTGTAAATTCATAAACTTCAAATATTTGTGCATCACAAATGGAGATGCAGTTTATCAGGGATTTTCTTAAATGTGTTAAATTTGCTCATCGTAATCCGCCATATTGGAAATCAAGAATTGATGTAGGTAATGTATATCTCCGATCTCCGAAACTGTTTAAGGTTAAAAATTGTTAGAATCAAAGTTGTAGGCAATGAACCCATCTTTAAATTTAATGTTATTTTATTTAAATCCGATGGTACATCAATTATGTACATTATGTCGATATGGGTGTTTCTGGAAAGCTGACGAAGCCTTAATAATTTTTTTCGATCCAGCTTGATGTTTTTTTAAACTGCTGAAATTCTTCATACTATTTGAATTGTAGTTTCTTTTTATATTAAAAAAAAATTGTATTTGTATTTGCAATTTGTATTTTCCTCGAAATATTTTGTTCCGAATAATGATTTTCTGCTATCGGGAATCGCCTCTGAAATAAATTTCTCTCGGACATAAAAACCAATAAAATGCCATCCAAATTTTAGAAGAAGGAGAAGAATCCCTGGGAATTTTATTCCGGATTTATAATAATTTTTTGTTTTGCGGTCCCGCAGGGCCAGTGTCCTCCACCGATAGTCATATTTAAGGCACCCAGAATTTTTTTTCAAGATCGCGATCAATTTAATGGCGATAAACTGTTGTAAATCTTCTTTGCTCTAATCTCATCCTAAAATTAAATTAAGTATTAATAGATTGGTCGACTATTTCATTGTCAACAAAAATTTCCTCTTTTGAACATTGGGAACGTGGATGATCCTTGAAAGTTTCTCTCGGAATTTATTACATATTGAAATTAAAGAGATAAAGAGGGGGGATTTACGATTTTACGATAGCAAAAAAAGTTCGGGGGAATAAAATATTCAGAGGGAAACGAAATTGCCCACGAGATCTCCTCCATTATTTTGGTCTGTTTGGTAACTTCCAAATTCTTAAAAATTTTCGTAAATGTACACAATTTGCTGTCAAAACCCTTAAGAAAAAACCTATAGTTTGTAAAAACTTGTTAACTTTTATCGCTAATAAAAGTGGTAGCATAAAGTTCGCTCTGGGAGCCCGAAGTATGCCAACCGGGGGAGGGCCCTGGGCCTGCGGGGCCGCAAAAACATTATTTTTATAAACAAAACTCTTGCATTTTTGGAGTCACTTAAAAAACAAACACACACAAATGACCTAAAGTTGTAATGGAAGAAACAAACAAATACAGCCACGGATAAAACTTAAAAGTAAAGGAGTTCTCAAAATAATCGCCTAAAATGAATTATTCTGTTCGTCAAAAGCGTAAAGAGTACCTACGCAGCTGCAGCGAGACGAACATTTTTTTTAGTCTCCAAATCGACTACGGAAAAATACTAATGGAGAGTTTTAACAGATGATGCGTTACGAAATTTTTCTGTCGTCTCCATCCGAGACGGTAGCAAAATGCTAACGGAAACCACACTATTAATGGTTCGTAAAAATAAATTAGTGCGAAAAAAGAGCGAAGACTTCTCCAAATAATCTGCTACAATTTATCAAAGAAGAAAAGTAGATGAATTCGTTGTTATTTTTGTCACATCAGGACAGGAGCGTAATATAGACTAAAATCATAAACTTTTTCTTTTCTAGTAGACTTTATTTTTTATTTTAATATTTTTAATTATTTACTTTAAACACAATTTTGTTTTTAAATAGTATCATTAAATTTATTATTCCAATCCTTTACATTCTCATTTTTCCAATAAATCACTTCGCTACCTCCCCACAATGTAAATCTCAATCAATTTTACGATTACTCGCTTCAGCGTAAACCTTTAATAATCTTCTCTCTTTTTTTTTAAATTAACCTTTTGAATATTGAGTGTGATTAGCAATTGCTCTCTAATGCCTGTTTTTAATATTAGTACAGTACAATATTTATGCATCATCTTTCATCTTCATTGTTCATACATTGATTTTTAATTTTATTATACTGAATAATACATTGTTTACATTTACATTTGATTTTACGCAACGGTGACATTGGGAATTACATATAGTAATAAATATAATATTATTTTATATTTTTATTAATTTTTTGTATTATTTAACAATTTTAAGAAAAAATCTTTTCACTTACTTTCACTCTAAAATTTATTGAATTATTGTTTTCAGTAGTAACGGTATAATGGTATAATATTTTCAAATAATTTTATTAATGCGCTTTGCCTTTCTGTTATAAAAATAGTAGCTAGTTCTTTTTTATAGTCTCAATTTTAAGTATTTTATTTTATGTTCATATTTATGTTAATTGGGGATCTTGCTTTATATTGTATATACAAATTTTCATCACTTGATTATTTTTCTTATTTGTTTAAGAATTTACCTTCGGTCTGTATTGTACGCCTTTTTAGCTATTAAGGCAATCATAATTTAGGGTTAAGTAGGTATTATATGTTTGTTTATATTTTTAAAAATAGATATACATATAAATATTTATTTGTATATTTTTAAACATATCCATAGATAAATTGAATTTTCCGAAATTGATGTTTAAGTTTTTTTTGCTCTCCTTGCCACTAAGTTGCCACTGGTAGATCTATTTCAATATTTATATAAATCATAACTGATTTAAGTTAAAGAAAATACATATATGTATATACAAAAAATTGTTCAAAATTTAATCGAAAAAAATATTTTAAAAACATTGTAAACACAATTTAAAATAAGGAAATGTTTTCTGATAAAACTTTTTTATGAAATGTCTTAATGTCTGTATTCTTTCATAGTAAGTAGCTTGTTGAACTCATATTTAGTTTAAGATTAAAGGGTTCAATGAACACAGCTCCTATATTCATAACCGATAAATTGTCTTCCATATTTATTAAAATATAAGATTCTTGAATTTTTCTACTTACAAAATATTGATGGGAACTAATGTTTTTATTTTTGATTTAAATTTAAATTTAAATTAAATAAATTTAGTGTCACAACTTTTAATATAAATGATGTTTGCAAAACATTTCAGAGTGTTACTCCACTTGTGGGCAACTGAATTACTAATTTTCTTAAGTACTTTTCTTATGTGGTTTTCGATTGTATTTTCGTACTGTTCTACTCCTTTTTGATTCCAATAGAAAATATAACGACTTCACAAATTTACACCACACACTTCGAAATTTCGTCTTTAACATTTATGGAAATGATTTTAGTAAAAAATATTGAAAAAAATATAATTATCAACTCGTACCTTTGTGTGGTGTTTCTGAGATAAAAATATTATTAGTAAGTTCTGCATTTTCAACTGAAAGAAATGGTTTGAACTAAAACTGCAAATTTATACAAAATAAATAGTTTTCTTTGTCAAATTTGTGTTAATTGTATACAATTAACTGTATTTATATGAAGTCCCATTCCCATGTGTTTTCGGAACGTACTCATGACAACTTTTTGATTATTCACTTAATTTCCAGTTGAAAAAGATAACGTCAAGCCCTAAATGTCAAGGGAAAGTGGATTTTTGTTTTCAAAATCTTCATTTAAATCGTCCTAACTTGTTGTATTTTGATTTAATAATGTTTTAATTGTAAATTTCGACATTGTTTGTTTGTTTCTTTAAGGTTTGATTTTTGAACACGTTTTTTGAGGAAAATACTAGATTTGTTTCAAACATCAAGTTGTGGAAAGTTAAGTTCTAATCGGTGTAAAGTGTTGCGTGGATTGAACGTTGATAAAGTATTATGTTTCAGCTCCATAATCAAATAAGTCATATCATTTCCAATTTAAATTAATCTAAATAAGTAGATAACTGTTTTTTATAACGATTTTGAGGTACCTATGTACTCTCTAAATACATTTTGTAAAAAAGTAATAATCGAAATAAATAACAATATGAGCTTCATTATTGTTTTTTTTTTATTCAGAATGTGGAAAGGCAGGTTCATCCAATCGATCTTGTTTTCAAATGCAGGCCCATAATGCCTGCATAATATCATGATAACAGATTACGGGCTAATAATTTTATATATATCTATATACATTTAATACTTAATTTTCTTAGAAATTAACAAACTTTATTATTTTGTGCTGAATTTTAAAGGTTTTTTTTTTCTGTTTATTGATTGCATATGGATTCATTAATTTTAATCGGAAAATTTTAACTTTATATAATTATAAGGAAATATATTCTGCGTTGATTAAAAAATATAATACTTTTGAAGAGATTTTTTCTTTGTTTATTTTTTTGCATAATACTTTTTATGCATTTAAAATTAATTGTAAAAAAATGTTTTAAGTTAAACAAATGTGCTTTTATACAGAGCGTATTTTTTTTAATGTTTACATAAAATTACTTTCCTGTTATTGATTTATTTAAAATAATTATTTTGCTTATTTTTTAATCTTTCAAACTCTCTCATTTGTTCCTTTTGATTTAAATAAAATAACCTATTGAAGACAAAACATGAGTACCATACAGAGAGATTTTTCTGTATATATTAATTTATAGATATTCTTTATTCATTTCATATAATACATATGTATTACTGAGATGTTGCTTGAGTTTGATTTATTCAATGTAAATATCTTCGATTGGATATGCTGTCTCGATGAATTTTTGATAGAAACGCTGAAATGCCCTCCTGAAATGAAATTAATAGAAAATTGACAGATTTTTTTAAATCAAAATAATTGCTTTGTTAACAAAGTTATAGAAAAACGTAAATTTCAAAACAAAATACGAAATAAACTGAAACTCAAAATTTTGTTTAAAGAAAAATACACAATTATTATATGGAAACAATATTAAATTTTAAAGATATTAAGATGACACTGTACTTAACATTTTTCTAACTTTAAACTAGTATCATATCATACTAATTTTTTCTTAGCAAAGCTAAACATGTCTAAAAAATGACAGTTCATGGAATAACTAAGCAAATACGCCCTTTTTGTCATTTGTTAACAAGTGTCATATGCAGATAGTTTAATACTTAAAAGATAAAATAGGTATTTTGTGATTAAATTTAATAAAATGTCAAGAACAAAGTACGATGCTTAACTCATTTAAAGTTTGAAAAATCCTCTTTTTTAACATGTTATCAAAATAAAAATGCCCTAAAGTCATATACTAAATCGAGTTAAATTTTGTGCCATCGCAGTTACATAATCAATATGACCGCTTCAATTGGTTTTCCGCCACTTTTCAAAATTTTGAAATAAAGTAAGTTCTATTAATGAAATTAGTAATGAAAAAGTAATTAGTAATTAATGAAATATAGTAAACTCTTCGATTCATAACGCTGTAGCTTCATTGGCAACATTTGAGGTAATATCAATTAAGGGGTCAGTTATAGCTTTCATTGAAAATTTTGTCTTTCGATTTTATCATGACCATGCGACAAGGTTCATTTAGAACAGTGTCTCCTAACCTTTTTTTACCTATATATCCCGTCCCACCAGAACCTTTCCAAAATCCTCATGTGCCTATAATATTAGATAGTGATGTTCAGAAAAATGAGATCTCGGAGATCTCAGCAATCTAATGTCAAATTCCTTTCAACCAAGAAAAAAAAATTATTTAATTTGCGATATTATGTGGAGGTACTACATATGTACATACATATGTGGAAAGTTATGGATTCGTAAAAAAAATCGAAGTCGAGATTTTGATCAAACTTGAGAATACGATGATAGCGAAGTTGAAAAAGTGGGTCTTGCAATTCTGGCACCTGTCTGTCCTGTCTTTTCGGTTGCACCCTTAACGGCTGCATCGATTTTTATTAAACTTGGCATTTAGCCTTTTTTAACATTATCTGTAAGATTTTAAATACAAATTATTCTTATGATCGAAAATTACCTTCCATACAAGCGTTTAAAAACCGGTATGAAAAATTTTGTTTTTCCCAAAAACAGCTCCTACGATTTAAAAAAAAAATAAATGTATCTATCGATTAAAAATTGTAGGTATCTCTCATAGAACCATTTTTTTGGTTTTCAACTATCTCATTATCTGTTGAAGCGATGTTAATGACATTTTTTACACAAGAGCTTCTTATAAGTTTGAATAATTTTCAAACAAATTTCCAAAAAAAAAATTTTTTGATATCAAGAATTATTTATTTAAGAATTCAGATGGTGTACATCGCGTTGAGCCCACGTTTGGAAATACTGATTTAGACTTTCCAACAGTTTTCTTAAACAAAAGTATGCATGGTGGTAAATGTCCGGAAGAAATCATTTAATAAAAACCAACGTAGGCACGCACCATAGATCTTTTCAATGACAGCCAAGTTCCAATGATTGCAATAACCTACTTGTCAGAAAAAATTCCACAATTCCACTGATTTGTGTTTCAATGATGGTTTTCAATAACTGGCCTCTAAGGGGAAATGGCAATTTATTCCAGTGCCTAACGTCCTGTAACTCACGCATCGATAAAATCAGTCGAGAAACGATGAAGATTAAAAAAAAAGTGTATGAGTTTTGTTCCATTTTTCATCGTTTCCCGACCAGTTTTATTGATGCGCAGTTACAGAACGTAGGCACTGGCACAGTTGTCAAATGTCAGTATAGAAATGGTAACCCCTCGATATTTGTTAGCTCTTAAAATTCACTATTTTTTATAATATCAAATTTAAATTCACTAAATTTCTCATATTTTCCACTCATAAAACTAAGCAAAAGTCGCTCAAAATCAAAAAAATTAAACAAATACCTAATTGCTTTCTATTTCTATCGAGAATTTTGCCATTGTCATTGCCAAAGCGTCTTCATCGACAGTATTAAAGAAAATGGCAATGAACCAAGCAATTTATCTCTTTAAATATTGCCAATGGAGCGGCAATGTATTCATGTTCTCTTTTTCTTTTACTAAACAATTTCATTCTGGCACTAATCGAAAAGGCCGCAAGTAACACACGGGTCAAAGCAAAACATAAGGCCGACTTCCGACTATCATTATCCTAATTTATTTTTATGGGTGTTATTGAACGGCACCCACTCAACGTGTACAGCTACTACCTTTAACGAAATCAAATTCTGTCGGCTCTTCTCGCAAGCAGTCATCAGACATCATCTATACACAGAGTATCAGGCGTGTTTTGTTGAGCTAGTTACTGTACCAATTCCATAATGTTCCACATTAAGACATTAAATTTGGCCTAATGTGGAATTTTTTAATAATTTCCAGCATTTTATCATAGATCACTAGATCACGAACTTGCTGCTGTGGTTTAGATATTGAATAATAATATTTAAAAAATATGAATTTATGCAAAAATAATATTTCAAAAATCCTTTACATCGACAGACAGACAATTATTGTGAAAAAATTTTGTAGAAATGTATACAAATTAGCAAATGTATCTATTTTGTTTATGCTTTTAAAACTCAAAAACTAATCATAAGAGTGAAATTCCTCAGTATATTTGTTATGAAATTGAGAAGTGCACGTTAGTAAAAAGTTTTGAAGATTTTTGTCGATAGATGGCGCTTGAAATCAAAACATCAAAATTGAATTAAATTAAATTAAACTCAAAAACTAACCATCTGACTCTATAAACAATTATATTCCTTATGAAGTAAGAAATTAACGTAAATTAAAAGGTTTAAACTTTTCTCATAGATGTCGTTGAACACCAAATACTCAAAAGACTAACCATCCGATTGAGCCAAAACCAACACAATATATTTGGCATAGGAGAAGTGCCATTAAATCAAAACTTTTTGTAGTATTTCGATAGATGGCGCTGAGCACTAAAATATGTTTGGACGGCCCTTTGCTTAAAACAAATGAATACACCGCAGACATTTTGTGTCAAAGATTTTGTTTTAAATTTCTTCAAAAACTCTCATTATATTGATAATAAATAATAATAAATATATATTAACGAAAGTTTATCTGTTTTTTTTATTTTTTTTTATTTGTTTACTCACCCAACAGCTTCGGCTACTGGTCTTGTTGACTCAGAACCCTTAAAAACATGGCATGCAAATCTTTGCACAGTTGGATGTTTAGTTATGAATCCAATAAAGCGGTGGTCGCGAGGGTGGAAGGCGCAAAAAGAAACATTTTTCAGCGAATAGAAATAATCTATGCATGGTTTTTTGTCCTTTTTAGTCTGGCAAATATAGAAATTGAAATTAATAAAACATTGAAAACCTTTCATAATTATACAAAGTGGTTATGTAGCAAAAACTTACTTTTGGCCCAGAACGATCTACCATACGTAATCCTTGATCTGAGACTTCCAAAATGCAAACCTGACCAGTTGGGGAATTACCATACTCGCCAACAATCTTACGAACAGCTTGGCAAACAACACCTGTGCCTTTGTGAGCTAAAGTTTCAACTGAACCCAAATATCCTAGCAAGTACCGTTCCTTTTTGACTTGTTGAGCTGTTGGATCGAAGTCGTTGTAATCCAGATCGACAGCGTAAGCGGAGGGGAATATACCCTGCCGTCCAGTGCGAATATTTACACCCTCACACCAAAGATCATCTGCTTCCTTTTGTACATAGATTGCATCGCCGATTTCCACCTCAATTTCATCGTGATGTCGGGGGATGAATTTATGCAGGCCTCGATGGGTGGCTTCAAGCATTTCCAATTGTCCGAAAGGTATTCCTCCGAATGGATTTGGAAAGGGAGACTGGGATACTGGCGAGGGCATTTGTGGGGACATGCTTTTGAAGTCATTCGGAGAATGAGCAGTACTGTGACCACTATCCACGTCTCCCAAGCTCTGCAATCGTTCTGAATCTGGACTCGAGTCTTCATCCAGTAAATATCCACATTTGAGTGATAGGAAACTCCTCTGATTTGTCGTACCACCAAACTGCTGAGACATCAAAGTGGTCTGACCTCCAGATCGATTTTCCGACTGCATTTCATCAGCTAATGACATTTGCCCTAGAAGATGCATAATGGAAGCTAAAAGGTGCAACATGCAGGACGGGACCAGCAATTGGCAGGGTGGGCATATGAACGGACCGGGTTATTGGAAACATAGAATCTCTCTAATAGAGCTACTTACATTTTTTGTTTTTCGGAATTTCGGGAAGTTTTCGTCTTCTTCTTTGAGTGCCAATTGGGGGTAGAAATCCAGTAAGTTCCTGATTTGTTGCAAAATGTCCTTCCAGATTGTCATTTTTCGAGATAATTTTTAGTCCGTCTCCGATTTCGTCATCTTCGGCCACTTGACTGGAATTCCGTATTTTTGTTAATTTTTCTACCGGCCGTATTGAACGATCGCATCCATCTTCCAAGTCAGAGGAATCACTCTTTGAGGAGGGTGAGTCTTCCAAGTCATCATTTGGGATGAGACTAAAATGTGAAGAAAAAAATCACATAATACTGGTTAAATCGATTTCTAACGAAAAATTGATTATCCTTTTGCATTTAAAAAAACTTTTAAATAAATACAATATTAAACTCTTAGGTTTATGAAAGGAAAATAGAACGATTCGCTTACGAATAAAAGGACTGTGTATTGTTTTTGGTGTAGTTTGTGGTAGGTATCTGCTCGAAGGGCCTGCGAAATTCTTCGAACTCACTGTCGGCCATAGTTAGATTAACAAAAAAAAAAACCAACAATGTTTTTCAATATAATATGTCCTCTGCTTCCGTTTCGATTTATAAAATTTAATATTAAACTTTCCAAATTTTTACACACAACTCGAGTCCAATTGAAGGCAGAAATTAAAAAGAAAACAAATTCACACTCACTATAATATTGGGGCTATGTTGAATGAAAATCGATAACTTCCCCTACGTCGTCGTCGTTCGTGTGATGTGCGAGTATAAGATTTTCTTAAGGAAAGTCATTACATTCGCAAGTGGATATGGATATGGATATGCACAGGGGTGTTTTTGCGTGTATCGTTATAACTTTATGACGCTCCTATAAAATCTTTGCTATAAAAGTCGACGTTTGGGAGTCATGCGCCCTGTGTGAGGGCGGTTTTTTTAAAATTTATTTACCATGAAAATAAACAAAGCAGAATTGCATTCTTTTTCAATAAAATTAGAACGTATATTAAATGGTAATGGAATTTCATGAAGATGACTTTCATTAGTTTGATGTTCTTACTTAAGGAATAAAAGAAGCAAAATATATTTTCTTTCAAAAAGTTAATTTGCTACGATGACGTATATATATTGTCATTGTGCGAATTTTGAATTATCGATAAAATAACTGTAAGTAAGAGCAGCGAGATAAAACTTTATTGATTGATCATAATTCGATTCTTTTCTTGTTAAATAAATTCGATTCATTACGATAAACCAATATGGAATTGGATGAATCAGCAATAACCCAGCTAAATAAATTTTAAAATTTGTCTAATAGTCTAACATCGTCTAATTAAAAAAAATACGAACCATTTTTTTTAAATAAACAAAACTACATCATTAACAAATTAACTAGTATATTTAAAAGTGTAAGAAACTATACATACAGATATACAAATACATATGTACATAGGTGTTTATTATAAATCTGTGAGTTCCTTAATCGAAATTAATTCTCTGAATATCTGTCAGGTGTTCTTATTGTATTTTTACTAAACAGTTTTCTGGCTTCTTTTTTAATGATTTAATTAAAAAGTTTATCCAGTTTTTAGATTTCGCGAATATTACTCAGATCAATAGAGACTCTTAAATCTTTGTAGGTACACTACTTTAAATTAGTTTTGAAAGAGAATTTTGAAAAGAAAAACTTGGCTCTTCTAAAATTTGTCCTTCAAAATTATTCTTTTGAAATTACAGTTTTTAGAGAAGAAGAGTTCTTGCAAGCAGAATAATTTTTTTTTTGAAATTCAGCCAAAGATCTACCAAACCAAAACAAAATAGACTTAAAGCTCTTCAAATGTTCATACAAATTTTAAGATTGTTTTTGAGTTCTTATTGTTTGAAATCTGATATTAAAAACCAGTGGGGCCTAAAATTAAGCAGTTAAGTTTACATATGTACGCTACAATTTAACAAAATGGCAAAATATACTGAGAGCAAATCATCTATAAGCTGTCAAATTAACTGCTACTAGAAACAGTTTTGCCACAATGGCTAGCTAAAAAACCGAATCTTTATTAAAAAACAAACACTATTTACAAACTGATGTCTGTTAATCGCTTGAAGACCAAGCACCACTAAGGTGGCGGCGCGTCGGCGGCGGCGTAGCATTCGTGAAACAACTATAACTCCAGCCTTATAGCTATGTCCAAACCTTCGTTAGATAAATTACACATCATTTTTTCTTAAAAATGTATTTGAAAACTTTTTAAGTACAAACCTACATTCAGTTCCATATTAAAAGATTTCTAGAGTTGATGAAGTCAAATCTAAGCTAAATTGCATTAAAAGAGGTTTCGAATCTCTCCAACCTTATCTTAAATATCATGCACTAATATTTATTTTCTTTTTTGTTACGAATAACTGGGCTTTTCGCAATTCAAATAATTATTCTTTAATATTGAAAGAATATGAAGTGAAACAAAAAAATTAAGCCATTTTAAAGAAGTAAAATTTAAACAAACACAAGTATTTTGTTTAATATCCTCTTCCTAAGACCACAAGAGAAACAGAACAGAACAGAATAAAGATTTCCTTTCTCTTTGCACTACACAAAGAATAAAATTTTGCTTATAACTCATGCAAACGCAAAGTCATCTCATTGCAATTTTTTTTCTTTTGTAACTTCCTATTTTTCCTCTTTTTCAAAGGGCAAGTTACATAACTACACACGATAATTGTTCCCAACCCTTACTATCTTTTTAATCGGACAAATAATGCCACTGATGTCAAAGCAGTCTATAGATGTGTATCTCCTATACATAACTTTCAAAGTTACTCATTTAACCAAAATAGTATAGATTAATTCGAATGTGTGTTTGTGTAACATCAACCAGTGTGATATGGCAAATGGGTGCGGGTGACCTAAAGTTTAACCTATATCTCCAGCATCAAGAATGAGTCCACTCATCCATCTGGAATTGGATAAGAGAATGTTCAGTTTGATGATAACTTTAAGTGGTGAAGAGCAAACACATTAAGTATATCAGAGCAGAAGAACCTTCACTCCATCTTCAACCAACTTTCCCCACCCCCCTGAAATTATATTAAACACCACCCGACGAACGAACGAAGACGACGATGACGACGACAGGACTATTGAATGGATCCTAGAATAACCATTTACCAAAGTGAAAATCAACAAGATTTATTCAGTGATTCAGTAATATATTCCAGCCTTTCTCAATTGATAAGGAGCAGAACTACTATACTCTTTGAGTTATCTGTAGGTATATATATTCGTATATGTGTATATGTTGGGTCGTTTTACTTTTAACCAGCATCATCCTCGGCTTCCTTTTCTTACGTCGGTCGTACTTCACCGCCACCGTCGTCCTTCTTGTCCTTGTTCTCTTCGTGCCGTCAGGAGGGACTGCGAAACAATAAAGTCCTGATTTTGCTTGATTCGGCCAATCAAAGCTACAACAAGTTGTTTCTTCACTTTCCTCTCCATCACAGCATAGATGTGCTGGGAAGTCAAGGTATCTAATTGATGACTTGGAAGAGGGGACGATGTATGGAGTGTAGGTGGTGCCTATCTATTTGTATAATACTTCCAAACGCACTGGCAGTTAAATCGAAGACTCTGAAGGAGAACTCTTTAAATGTTTCCAATTGAAATCCATCCCTCCTTCCTCATTCACCACAGGGACTCGTGTCCTCTCAAAAGACACACAAAGTTTCTATAATATGTTTTTTGTGCAATGTGGGATTTTGATCAATGACAACGACGACGCAATGGAGATGGCTTGCGGGCTTGCGGCTATAAAAGGATCTACTTTGTCTGTACATCACCAGTTAAGCTTTAGAATCGGTTGCAAACGGTCTTAAAAAGTGTATTCTTTTTCAAACCCTTATAGGTGAAGTGATTTAATAGTTTGTGAAAAAGAAGTTATTAAGTTGAAATGAGTGGATCAGGAAAAGGACTTTTAGGCTTGTGGTTGTACCGCAGTGGTGAACAGGAGTGGTCTGTTAAGCAAGGAAGCCCAATACACAAAAAGCCTATTAATAATGTGAGAACGATCAAGGAATTAAAAGAATTTTATGATGATTTTTTTTTAAACACTTCATTCAATCTTCAGGAAGTTAAAGAAACCAGGATTGAAGAAGGACTAAAAAATCCGTCCCCAGGAGACAGGATATCGATAATTTTCACTTTAAAAAATCAAGTTGGAAATTTAGCTAGAGCGTTGCAAGTCTTCCAGGAGCTGGGAATAAATGTATTGCATCTGGAACTGTCGCCACTTGAGAATACCACAAATCAAGCTGATGTCCTGGTGGATGTTGAATGTGACCGAAAGAGATTGGATCAAGTTTTGGTGATGTTAAATCGGGAGGTTCAATCGGTTAATTATACTTCAGCGACAGATGATAATAATGAAGTTGTTGGGGCAAGGGGCACCCTTTCGGCCTGCTCTAGTTTTGGTAAAAATTTCAACAAATACAAAAGAACTTTTTCCGTGAAGATTTATGTGCGCAATAAAATAAAATATACCTATACTTAATATAGATTTTGGTGATATGGTTTGGTTCCCAAGGAAAATTTCGGATTTGGATAAGGCTCAAAACGTGTTGATGTATGGCTCGGAATTGGATGCAGACCATCCGGGATTTAAAGATCCCATTTATAGAAAAAGGAGAGAGCAATTTAGTGCAATTGCTAATTCTTACAAACAGTAAGTTTTTCTGTGGCGCGACGGTAGAAATAAGAGTTTTTTTTGTTGATATTAAAACAGCGTATATTCACAGTGGGAACCCAATACCTCGGGTTCAGTATACACCCGAAGAAATAAAAACTTGGTAAGAATTTTTGTTTTAAACTATTTACTTAATATTGTATGGTTATTTAAAATTAAGGTAGAAATGCATGGGAAAGTACCGATTATCATTAAAAATTCTATTTATTAGTAGTTTATTTTGTGCATTAGTTTTGAAAATTGTTTAAAAAATATATCTAAATTAGAAACGACATTAACTGCTCATTATATGGAAATATAAAGAACACTATTAAACAACAACTGGCAGACAGCGAAATATTGAATATTTCTATTCTAAGAAAAACCATTGCATCGTGAAAAGCTGATCCAAATTTAAAAAAAGATATTAAATTATACAATTTTCTTAATAAAAATTTTGTGTTGAATAATTTTTAATTCCTTTTTTTTGCTTATAATATTTTATCAATTTTTGTTTACGATCGAAAAACCAAATTAAAAAGAAATGGCAGGTACTATTTTTAGCACGGAAATTAAATAAAGCCTTATCTGAGACACCAAACGTGTCTAGGTCTTATCGCCTACAGTACTACTTTTCAAGTGTAGTTCAATTTGATTGAATCTAAAAAAAAGAACTGCAATGACACTAACCTCATGTTTTTTTTGAGATGGAAAATTTTAAATTGAAAACAAATAACAAAACAAAAATAACGGTACCTGCCATTGTACATTTTTTTACCTTTTTTTTGGAAATCTTACTTTTTCTTTGAAAATGAATTATTCCTCTTTTCATGAACTTTTTGTTTAATTATTCGTACCTCTAGTGAGCTTAAGGTCAGTTTTTGATTATTTTTAATTGTTCCAGTGACGTTTCAGGTGTGTTTGCACCTTATTTTAAAACACATGCAATTTAAAATAATCAAAAAATGACCTTAAGCTCACAAAATGTATCCTATAACAGTTCTTAAAAATGACACTATAGATAACGAGTGATTTTGATCATATTTTTATTGAGATAGTTTTGAGAAGTTGCAATAGTATTGCGTATTAAAATTTTCAAACAAATTATTTTTGGATTTAAAAAAAATGTTAAAATTTGGTTTTTGGAAAAAGAATACTTTGAAAAGAAAAAGAGCGATAATAATAATATTTTTCTCGAAAATGACTTTTAAAATTTTTTTGTGTGCTAATATTGGTTAAATACATAAAATTTTATAAAAAAAAAAATGTACCTTTACCTTTCGCAGAACCATCTATTGAACAATTGTTCAACTTCAAAATTTCTCTTTTCAAAAAAAACTTTTTATGACAACGAGGGTTGAAGAAATTTAGAAAGAATTAAACCTGTATAAGTGTGTATAAGGTGTGATTTTTAAAAGATTCGGTAAACATCGACCAAGATTCAACATCTAACTGATAAGCCCCCTGTCATACTATGGGTGAAACACTTTTGGGTATTGAGGTCACTTGAACTTTCAATATAGAAAGTTAATATGTATAAGGAAAAAAAAATTAATATTTGTAAGAAAAAAGAGTGTGGCAGCAGGCGGATTTAAAGATTTTAATTACAAATTTTAATCTTTCTAGAGATGTAAAAAGAAAGAATCTCTTATTAGTAGTGGGTGGGAAAATAACACATTTCATGTTTTCGGGTTGAAAAAAGCTGAATTACAAAATTTCAAAATTCTAAATACGTTCAATATTTATACAAAACTATAACAATCTTTCGAAATACATAATAACTTTATCGAATGTTTGTTATTTTTCTGAATTTAACAGGGGTACAGTTTTTGTTGAGCTTCAGCGTCTTTATGTTCAACATGCGGTACCAGAATATTTGGAGAATTGGCCTGATTTAGTTAAATTTTGTGGTTATCGTGAGGATAATTTGCCTCAACTTCAGGATGTCAGTACGTATTTGAAACGTAAAACCGGATTTCAACTTCGACCTGTTGCTGGATACCTTTCACCGAGGGATTTTCTTTCTGGACTGGCCTTCCGTGTATTTCATTGTACGCAATACATTCGACATTCATCAGATCCATTTTACACTCCAGAACCGTAAGATTCTTTGTTTTGCATTTTCATTATATGAAAGAACTGAGAATAAATTTTTTCGATTATTGTAAGTGATTGCTGTCATGAACTTCTTGGTCATATGCCATTATTGGCAAATGCAAGTTTTGCTCAGTTCTCTCAAGAAATTGGTCTCGCTTCTTTGGGTGCATCAGATCCTGATATTGAAAAACTTGCAACTGTAAGTTCTATAAATTTTAAAGAATAATTCAATTATATTTTATTTGTTGTCTTACTCTATGTAGCTCTATTTTTTTACGGTTGAATTTGGACTTTGCCTTCAACCAGATAAAACATTCAAGGTTTATGGTGCTGGACTTTTGAGTTCAATTGCGGAACTAACACATGCCATCCAGGCAGCTGATAAAATAAAAAAGTTCGATCCTGAGATAACTTGTAAAGAAGAGTGTATCATAACTTCCTATCAAAATGCCTACTACTATACAGATTCTTTCGAAGAAGCCAAAGAAAAGATGAGGTCAATTTTTTTTTTTTTAATTTTACTGTACCAATATAGAACTTTGATAATTTTATTAATTTCAGAGATTTTGCCGATAGTATTCAACGTCCATTTGGAGTAAGATACAATGCGTACACTCAAAGTGTTGAAGTTCTATCAAATGCACAAAAGATCACTGCTGTTGTATCGGAATTAAAAGGAGACCTAAGCATTGTTTTCTCAGCTTTGAGAAAAATATCAGCTCAAGATGATAATTTGGATCTCGAAGCAGTTACTAATATGCTACAAACAAGTCTCAATGTAATTCTAAAATCAATTTTAACTTTAAATTGTATACATATTCTATTTAACAGGTATGTGGAGATAAAAGTCCTATGAATTCTATAAGCCCCGATAATTCTGACAATTCCCAGAATTCCATAGAGGACCGCTTCAAAAAATAAATGAACTATGAGTAGTAAAAAAAACAAAATGTGAAAACCGGACCATTTATAGGGAACAAATTATGGTTAAGAAGAAAATATTGATTAAGAAGGTTTTAAATAAATATATTTATTATTTATTGTTATAGTATGTATTTACTCGGTGTTTAATTAAAAAGCATTATATATGTCTGTTAAAATAAAATATTTAAGCTTGAAAGTTTGTGTTAAAAAAAATGTCATTATAATATTTTCGAGTTTGTTTTATTTCTGGAAAGGTAAATCATCTTTGGCATTCCCTCTATGCTTTGTTAGTTAATTTAAAGAAAATTTTGATCGGCTATAGCTTATGAAATATTACATTAATCCAAGGATCGGGTTCTGAAGTAGATAACTGTAAACACCTTATATAATTCTTCAAAAAAATACATTAATAGAAAAAATAAGGCAGCACGAGAAAAACCGCTTCAAAACAGTTAATAATTGTTATTTAAACAAGATTTTTTAAAACTAGCCATATTATAACTTCAATTTACCAAAGGAACACCCAGTACAGTAGGCGTATTATGTACCTCATAATTTCCATCTACACAGAACTAATGCAATAAAACTTGTCGCATTAAACTCATGTGAGGTTATGAACCTACATATGTATCTCCGTTTTTCGAAAAACATATTCACATGCCCGTTTTATAGCATGCTCAAGTCTAATTAAATAAAAACCTCATTATATTCTCTCAATCGTTGTCTTTATGTCTCTTAGAGAATTTCTTATCATCAATTCAAATTGAATGCTGGTTTATTCAAATAAATCATATTTCCTTATCAATCGAGTGTTGTATTTTGTTTCAATCCCACATTCTAGACTTCGAACAGAAAATCTTCAATCTTTGCATTCTATAAGTTGACCGGAATCACTCGTGGTCGATTGATCAGTTTATACTTTGAAGAGCAATAAATAATATATTACGAATATAATTCAAGTGAATTAAGCTATAAATAATAATTTGAGAATTCCGAAAACAAAAAAACACCGTAGATAATTATTAATTTCTTATTTAAATTAAAGACGACAAAATATATATCGCTAAAATGTTGCTTAAGAAAACAGTGAGGTGGGATATATTATACATATCTTGAGGAAAAAAAGTGAAAACAATATTTCTATTTATGTTTTTTTAAATTTTATTCTTAAAGGTATATGAAACTTATGTATATTATAACCGGAATACTTACATCAAAAGCAGACGTTTGTGCAACAGTCGATAAAATAAGTCTTACTCCTCAAATGGAAATAAAAGGTGTTCTTAAAGTAAAGAAGTTAAATAATGCAATTAAGGATTTTTTCAGAAAAATACTGGAATTCCGCAAAGTTTTTTGGGTTATTGATCCATTATTTATTTTCGAGCTACCATCATATATGCTTCAATTACCAACAAAGATATTGTGGGATGGTTTTATATAGTAGACGATATAATTTGTGGAAGAGAAACAAAAATTTCAACTTTGGAACTTCAGTCTTTAGAAATGTAATATCAGTGTTGTGATTAAGAATAATCCTACGCATAATATTTTTTTGGAAAAGTCATGCTAGTTGAATTTTAAGATAGAAGAATTTATTTCAAAATGAGCAATAAAATGCAGTTATCCATATGAATACAAATTGTGTACTAATTTTTATTCTTTTTTTAGTTTTAAGAAATTAAGAAATAATCAACAAAACAGCAATGTTTATAAACAAAGAAACAAGAATTGATTAAAAATGGTTTTGAATGACACTTATTCCATAAACAAAAATGGGCAATTAGATAATCCCGGTGAACTCGCTTAAAGTCGTTAATCTTTGTTGGAGATTTTAATTTAATTTTATTTTCTACATTTATACGTATAAGTACTTTGTCATTCGTCTTAAATCCTTAAATTCTGCAATTAGATAATCCCGGTGAACTCGCTTAAAGTCGTTAATCTTTGTTGGAGATTTTAATTTAATTTTATTTTCTACATTTATACGTATAAGAACTTTGTCATTCGTCTTAAATCCTTCTGCACTCATGCGAAACGAAAAATCCCATACAAAAATAACTCTTCGTATTTATAAACGAATATGAAATTATTTCACGAAATAAAATATATTATTTATTTATAAGGTTATAGAAATCAATGAAATATCATTAACCTCTGAAAATAAAGTACTATTTTGGTATTAAAAAATGTCATGCGCAAAGAACAAGCCTTCTTAAATTATTTTTATTTTTGACGCTAACTCTCGTACTATTTAGGTACACTGAGGCGTATGTGGAACTAATCTTATTTATTTTTTAGTAATGCTCGTTTTTGACGACATATCGATCTCGACTGGAATCAACAGAATCTTTACGGTTCTAAAGTTAAGTAAAGTACTCTACTTTCCGGAATCTTCACATGAACTTAAAATCAAGCAAGACGATAGTCTTTTACTCTTTTTTTTAACAGAAAATTGTATGCCTGCCTCTTTCTAGTTAGCTATATATTCTTTTTTGGGTAAGGATCTCCCTTGACCAACTCTATGAAAAGAACAAATTTCATACTAAGAGAACAGCACATTTCATAAAACAGTTATTTGATTTTCAAATTTAACCAGATAAGTAACCGATTTTAATGAAATTTTTGTATGCGGATGTTTCGAACAAGTTTACAGAATATTGCGCATATCAAAGTTTTCAAAAAAATAGTTTTGGATACAAATAATAAAAAATTTTCTTTGAAAATTCGATTTTTCCAAAACAAATTTATAATGTTTTTTAAAATTAACATTTTTACTCCTCAACATTAAAAAGTAGTTAAAATTGCCGTTTTTACATTAAAATCTAAAAAAAATGTAAAAAAAAAATAAAAAGTGTAGTATTATTTTTTTAAATTGCTCTAATTATTCATTTCTCATTATGTCAGATTATTATTATTATTATAATTTAAGAAGTTAAGTTATTCCTTTTTCTAATCAATTTGATTTGTAATAATTTTCCAGTTTAAAATATAAGTTTCAATGTAACGAACAGTACAACACTTAAGTTATTTATTTTATTAAAAGTAAGATATAAGTATATTTAAAAATTAAATACTTTACTTACTTAACTCATTTTATTTTATTTTATTAACAATGCATGTAATATATGTATTATATATATACATATATTACAAGCAAAATTACAACAAATATTAATTATGTTTCCCTTAAAAAAGCTCGACAGGTTTAATATTATTTTAGAAAAAGCTTTTAGGAGACGTATTCAAAGACAAAAACCATCAACTGTATAAAAGCTTAAACTTTTTTAAAGTTCACTTTTAGTACAAAAATAACGTCCTTTTTTTAAATTATGAATTTAAAAACAAAATCACAGTTTGAATAAATATTAAAATGTGACATAAATATAGCTAAGATAGGTTTTTGAAAATAAACTATTTCCAGACAATATTTCTTAAATCTATTTTCATCGAATTTTAATATCAAAACTTAGATAGCTAGAAATATTGCTTATTTTATTGTATTTTAAGAAAAATAATGCTAATAATTTAAAACTTCATATTATGTCTTTATTATAAATAATCCTCTAAACAATGAAAATAATACAAGGTTGCTTGCAAGATTCTTTACTCTTTTTGTTTAAAATAATTTTTGTGTTGAAAAGTTTACTAAAAAATATGAAACAATTGTTAGCTTTTTTCTAAGGTGCAACGTATTAACGAGCAATTATATTTTTTAATCGAAATATAAATATAAGAAAATAAACTTGAGTTCAACTTAGAAAGTGTATTTAGGATTGAAAAATTGTTTAAGTGAAACTTACTGAATTTGAACTCAGCTAGTTTCACTTAAACAAAACAAATACCCGAAGAATATAACCCCGATAATATTCTAGTTTTTTTATTACTCATTGAACAAAAATGAACAGTTAGTTTTTAAAGTTTTGTTAAATTCATAAAATTAAATTGTAGTTCGAATATGTACATAGATATAAGTAACATCTCGCGAAGAACCAGGTCGCAGTGACTTACAGTCTTATCTTTACTCTTTGTGCATGAGGTATAAGTCGGCGCCAATGAAGGGGTTAGAAGAGTTCAAATTTTCACCCAATTTCGAACTTCCTGGCAAGAGGCAGTACTTTTGAAATAAACACTTTTGTAGTTGGGAATACGCTGACGTTCGATCCCAAAGTGTATACATCTATCTTACTATCTTTGGCTAAATGGGTCAAATTGCAAAGTCCACTTTTACAAATGTACAAATGGTAAATTATATAGGCTTCATTTAAAAACTGGTTTTCTTTTTAAGATTCTACAACAACTTTGTTAAATTGGACAATAGTAGTTAAAGCTATTTTTCCTGAATGTGTTTCTTAAAGAGCTTGGCATCAAAATCTCAATATCGGTCAAATGTGGATTTGCATCTTTACGCATTTGGCCAACGATATGTCTTTGTATGTAAGACACATCCCTATGATTTCAACAGGTATTTAAATTTTAAATAGATACTTAGTAATAATATAAAGCTTGTTGAGACATTTTCATATTTATTCCTCTTCAAACGAACTTACTTTAACTAATAAAAGACATACTCAAAGACGTAAATAGCAATCCTACTCCAAGCTTCGTTTCTATACCCTTTAAAAAGGGTTTACCCAATTGTCTAAAGTTAATTATCATCGACAAGAAGAGTGTGAAAGTGTGTCTTTCAACTACTTGTTTCTCGGAAATATAAAGCTATAATTACTCGTCAACGGGTCATATCCTATTCTTCTTCTTCATCTTTGTCCGTTCCAAGTTATCTATACCCCTGACATGAAGTAGATAATCCTTTCCTAATAGCATAATGCTATCGCAAATTTGGCCTTTGCACAAATTTTGCAAAAACAAAGGCTATAATAGAAGAGAGAGTGCTTTGTGTATGGTGGAGCCGCTTGGTATGAGAATTTTCTGCTGAGAATTCCTAGCAAGCTCACATACATAAGTATATAGCAGGATGTTTATCTCTTGCTGCTTCTTCTACTTGTTCTCCATACTCCTGCCCAGCCAGCAATACTAGAAGTGATTGAGGAAAAACATTCCCCCAAATTCAGAGAATATGGTCTCGGTCCTATAAGGACACCACCTTTACTTGGCTCCGAAGGTTAACTCATATTGTATAAACGACTACGTATGCCGCCTCTTGCCTCAAACCCAAGCGAATTAAGCCAAGTGGCTCTTTAGGATTGTCTGCTGTCTGCTGTATGGAGGAGAGGAAACCATCAGTAGACAATATATTTAATATATATATTGCCATATCATGTTAGGATGTACATATATGTAGTTTGTTCGCAAGCGTGTATACAGGATGTGAAAATGTCTGGAAGACAAGAGTCCTGGGTTCAATTTGCTTTTGATGGTTCGGTCGACTTTCCTTTCGGATTCATCCCTAAATGTGTGAATAAAAAGGATTACCACAGCTTGTGGCATTTGTTTAAAAAAGCCAGAGCATGGTCTCTACGTACATATATACTACATACCAAGATGGAATGAACGGTGGGTGAGTTGGGATAATTTAAAGGCGGTCTATAAATCTACAGAGATACATATACATATGTGTTTACTGGCATATTCTTCTCTTCCAGCTCAACCCCAAAGAATGTGTGCACTCGTATAATATATATGTACAGCTACTTGTGGGAAGAATTTGTAGGAATGGTATACAATTGTGTCAAGGTCGGTTGTGTTTACATCGTAATTATTGTACAAAGTAGGTGTATGATACATGTGCACGTCTATATTGGTATGTAGGTATATATCAAGGGGATTTCTAAGGACGATTTGGAAGGATACAAGTCAGATGTGTTGTACCAGCTGTTATTGGGAGCAGCTTCTTGGATTTCTGAGGCTCGGATACAATTTTAAGAATTTAAAATTTTAAAAATTGTTTCGAATTTTGTGTATTTAAGTTCCTGTATGTGTGCGAAAGATATGTATGAATACATAATAAAAACATACGTTTTAAGGAGTTTTAGAAATCTATTATCATTAAGCTGCATATAACCGTTCTCTTTAGATGATATAAATTTTACAAATATAGTTAACTTATTTGCATGTGATATTATTTTGATTCTTGGATATTTCTTAAATTTAACAAAAAAAAAGACTCTGGGGGAATTTCTTGACTGATTTTTAAATAAAAGGAAGAAGTGTTTCCTGCTTAAAATCTTTATTGATACTCAAATTTCTTAAAACTATTCTATGCTATTTAGGTATACAAATTTTACATAAAGGAAAAAAAGATAAAGAAAATGTATGCACATTTTATTACCCAATAAACGAATACAAGCGGGATGATAATTACTTATCTCTTGCATGCTTATCGTACACACACACAAGTCATAGGCAAACAGGATCGTTTGTTTAGGTACATGGTGTTTAATCTTTAAACAGACTCTTTAAGAAGTCTATAGGTAGTGTCCGACCGAAGCTTCGGCTTCGGCCGAATTCGGCCAAAAAAACAACATTCGGCCAAACCTTCGGCTTCGGCATTTTAGGCCGAAGTTTTGGCCGAAGCCGAAGAATCTGTTTATTATATCGAGCATCGTACTAGGCGCCGGAAAAAATTTCAATTTTTGAAATTTTTGAATAACGAAGAAAAGATTGCAATCTTTTCTTCGGTAGGTATTCAAAAATTTCAAAATACATGTGTGCCATCATAAAAATTATTACTAAAAATGAATTATTTATTTCTTTTTTCTTTATAATTACTAATTAGTTATTAGTTATTTTTATTTTATTTGTCTTATGTTTTTTAAGCATTAAATTTTAATAAAAATAATATTTTTATCCAATTGGAAAGGATTGACTTTTGGAATTGACTTGGAATTCTTGACTTTTTTCAACCTTAGGCTTCGGCCGAAGATTTTCTTTCAGCCTAATAATTCGGCTTTGGCTTCGGCTGAAAATCGACCTTCGGTCGGACACTATCTATAGGTTGTTTATTTCAAATAAGGTTCAAGGAGTAGAAATAAAAGAAGAGTTTTTATTCGTTATATGGACTGAAACTATCTGTTAAAATTAATGATGTCATAACTTGAAGAAAAAATATACTAGAGATTGACATTTATGTAGGTAGATCAATCAGGATTGCGTTTGGACCTTTAATAAAAATGCAATTGGTATAGTATAGTGGTTTGTATTTTGTTTTAGAAACATGGGCACATTTTTCAAATTTTTCGCGATCATTTAGATGATTAATTGTCACTTCAGTCATCGGTTCAGTTACAGAAGTCAGTCTGATATTCAGCTCAGCCATCATTTATTTACTCGAGAAAAGGCGAATGTTACTGGACAAAGAAAGCTTTATTTGCAAAGCTATATTACAAAAAAATAATGATATGAAAAAAGTCAGAAGTGTCGACCAAAAACACGTTATTAAACATTTGTCATTCACAACCGCACCATAAAAATTAACCGATTTTTAAAAAAAAGTATGGCAATCGAATTGCCTTAACAAAATCTCGGTACACCATAAAAATTTTGGACTCTCATTAGAGTCGAAGAAATTAATAAATTTTGAAGAAAAGTATTGTAATCGATTTGTCTTGACAAAATATCGAAAATTCAAAATTTTGTTCTTGTGCTGAACAAAAAAAAAATTTTTTTAAGTTTTGACTTTCACCAACGCCCTAAAAATTCATCGAATTTAAAAAAATACAATTTCTGATATAAATTTGACAGCTTATCAAATTTTGAAGATTGCAGCGGAAAATCTCTCAAAAAAGAGTGAAACATCGAAAAATACGTTAAAGGTCAAAAACATAGGTAGGATATAAAAGGAAAATGGTTTGCAAATACAAGCGGTGATAAAATTTGGATGATGAGAAATTTTGTTCTATTCTCTTCATTAATTATAAAATTGTATGACATGTCATTTAAATTTGAGGCTTTACGCGAAGTGAAATTGGAATGTTAAATATGAACCATCTCTCTACTTGCGGAGAGCTCCAATAAGCGGACAATTCCCTTAAACGGACACATTTTCGGGAACAAACTTCTTTTTCTAGTTTTTCATACAAATTATTTTCCTATAAACGGACACTCTCATAAACGGACGCGGACACTTTTTCTTGCTCATTGTAGATAGAAAACCTCCCATACGCGGACACATAATTTTATTTTTTTATTTTTTTTTATTAACAAATGAAGCAAAAAAAAACAGAAGGTCTATTCTCAGTATAGTTTCTGTTATATTTTAAATACGTAAGCAAATCTATATAAAATCTCCGATAACCGGACGCGAAGCTCTAATAACTAGACAGAGTGATGTTATGTTGAAAGCTTGTTAGGGGATCTCCCGAGTAACTAAGTTTGTGTAGTTTTGAAAATGTATAGTTTCCTTTTCTCATCGCGTTCCGTCATATTTTGAGCGATGTCATTTTTTAATAATAAAAATTTTATATGAAGTTAAGAAAAGTTTTTCTATTTCTTTCCCTTAACCGGGCAGTTCTCATAACCCGACAAAAATTGGGGGACCATGAGCGTCCACTTATGAGAGCTTTCACAGTATATGTATTTTATTTTCTATTATTTACATGAACTTCGTATTAAATTTTGAGAAATGTATATCTACTCGTAATTTTCCCACTAGAGTTTCATATTCAAATTCAAACTGCGTTCGTAGGTTTTTGAAGGGAAATATTATGTAATTTTTTTTTCTCTTTTTAAGATTTTATATAAAAAATAAGTATATTAATTATACTTAAAAATTATACAAAAATCGTATACATATTACATACATTGGTATGTATACCTACATATATTTACTTCCATATTTACATATTTATTTTCGTTTTCATTTTTTTCTTTTTTTTTTCAATTTAAATTGGAGGTTTTTTTTTCTCGTATTTTCCTTCAAATGTTCGTTTATATTAAAAAAGTACCTACTTAATTAAAAATAAAATAATGTTTCAGTAGAAAGATAAATATATATCAAATCTCTGTTTGTAAAATGTGCGGTGGCAAACCTTTTTAAAAAAATTATAACGAATAATTAATAACTAACTAACTAATTATGTATTCCTTTGTTTAATTGAATACTTACGTAGGTACTTACCTACTTTAGATTTACCTATAATTAAAGGGTGCGGGTGCCAGCTTCTTTATATACCTAATAATATTTGTACACAATGACAGCAATTTCCAAATTTACCCCCCTGATTTTAAAGACATCGATCGTTCCCTAATTTTGTATATCCTTAAAAACCTACACCCTTCCTAAAAATTTAAAATAACACTGATTAGACAATTTAGTATTGAATTTTTTAAATGAAGAAAGATACATCATCTATGTGTGTAGATACGTACGTATTTTCACAAACAACCCCTCTAGCCATAGCCCACCGCCACCACTAAAGCAAATAAATTTCGAACTTTTTTTTTTTGTCATTGAATCTTATTATTTGTTTTTGTTGGATTTTAAAATTAATCTCGTGCATATAGGTACACGATGTCTTCTAAAACGTGGTACGAGTATGTATGTATGTATGTACGTATGCTTTTCCTATATAATGTTTGGTTTCTTTTTTGAATGGAAGGCAGATTTTTCTAACGACTTCAGTTATGCAGATGGATTTGTACACATAAATGTAGATATTTTAACAAAAAAAGGAGGTGAGAAATAAATCTAATGGTCCTTTAGTCGGGTGGTGGTCTTGCTTGTCGTTGTCGTCGTGCAATCCCAATATTTTTTGGTAGAACAAGAAAAGGAATAAAATGGATGACAGGTTAGAGTAGAAAACGAAACTTAAAAATAAAAAGACCATATAATAATAAGAGAAATAGAAACAGAAAAACAAAAATATAAAAAAACAATGCAACGGAATAATCCACCAGCATATCCTACTGCGCTAACCAAGACTTACTACAATACCAACTGTGAATTTCTAAAAAAAAAATAATAAAAAAATATAACAGGGAGACAGGTCAACTTGGGGTGAATGCAATGAAGTGTGCGGCATGATATTCTCGCGGTGTGGAGGTAGGTAAAAGCCCAGACATTAAAGGGTGCGCTCTTGGTTCTTTTTATTTTGTCTGATGATACTGCTAGCTAGGAGCTGGAAGCCTTTCTGCTCGACGAGGACGGCATATGAAGAATTTCGCAGGAGCACAATAAGATACAAAAAGCATTCTGCAGGTTATTTCGATATATGTTCAGTTGTACGAGTTGAAATAATATACATATATGAATATGACACATGCAGGATTTTGAATGTACACACTCCCCCCATTAATTAAAAATGTACTCATACTTATTGATTTTTATCTTCGGCTTTAGATATTTGCATAGCAATACAATTTATTTTGAAAATGTAAAAAATGAATTTTTCACGAAATAAAGATTTTAATTGATTTTTAGAGTTCAATACTTAAAATATACGATACATATATACATACATAGATATTGAACTAATTTCATCTTTTCATTGATTTTCATCATCGTAAGGTGTTCATTAAAACTAAATCTAGACCAAATTTGGTCTTCCATTTTCTATCAGATCAATGATGCTGCTGCTGATGCTTCTTAATTCTCAAATCCAAATTTCTCAAATCACTTTCACCTTATAAAATCGAAGTAAAACAAAAAGAAACATATTGAGAGACAAGAAAACTTTATTGGAAACGGTTTTCGTGTTGATTTAACAGGACTATTTATTTAAGATAGTGTTCAGCTTACATGGTGTGAAGTAGATTTAACAATTATCTTTATCTTGTATTCTGTAAAATTTTTAACATGATAAATCGTGTTAAAAATAACAACACGGTAATTAGTAAAATTCTGGTTAATTTTACTTGAGTTTAAACGAATAAAAAAAGGATTTATGTAGTTAAATTAGAAATGAAAATAAAAAATTAGAAATTAATTTTATAAAATGCTATTTCAAGAAATCAAACATTTGGGGCCGCCCTAAATATATTGATATATGGAGGGCTCACAGCTGTACCGAACCAAGTCATAAAAAAATCCAAAACCGGTCCTCACTTTTGCGCAAAGTTAAAATCTATTCAGGTCTATAAATTAAAAGAACTAAGCCAGAAAGTGTTTCGTATCTAAGTTAACGGTAAAACATTGAAGTCAACTAACACGCATTCTAATGGCAGGTTATTTACTTACAAAAATTTCAACCGAAACTCAACTCGATTTAGTTTGCGGTATACTAAGGAACGTATCCCATATTTATTTTACGAATGTTGAATTTGTCCAATATATATAAACGTAACGTAAGGGTTACAGCACAACGTAATGTGTTACCGAAACCTCCGACATAGATGTTTACACATGAAAATGTCAATGAAAGCAAATATCGATGCCTAAAGATGAGCAATTCTTCGTCATTTGTCATTTTCGTAGAATAAAACATTTATCGTATACCATTTTTCTTAAAGCTAATTGATATAACCATTTAACTAAAACTGTGCTTCATAACTGAACAAAATGTTTAAATGAAATTCAATTTTCAAATTAAATTATGTTTTTCAAAATAAATTTGAACAATTTAAAAAAAAATTCCCCAGCGGCGTGAGTCTATTCATAGTGAAATGCCAAACCAAACTAACGTCAAAAAACCAAAAACTGTCAAATCACAGACGAAAACTGTTTTGCCAGTTACAAGTTATACACTTCTAAAAAAAACACATTTACATGTACAAGTTCATCGAAATTCAAAAACAGTTAAACACATTGTCAGAAAATACATGTTAGTTATGTAAATATAGCTTGTAACTTTTAAAAACCGATTATAACTCACGATAAGTGTGAATGCGCCTATAGGACATTGTTATAGGCTAACAGGAACAAAATATTTGGGAAAGAGCATATAAATTGCTTACATAATAAGTAGGTATCTAAAATGGCCACGCATATATTATTCAAAATAATCTTATGCGAATTTAACTGTTAGGTTTTTTTTTTTACTAATTACCAGACCTCTCTACTATAATTATAGGAAGATAATAAAAAGTTAGTATAGGTACCTACATATTTGGAATGGGTTTTAAAATTCTTCGTATTCTTGTTCACACGAACTCAAATTTAAAACGTGTGCTGTGTTTAGTGTGTATAATATATGTAGGCATATGTCTGTATGTACGTGCACAACTTCAACACATGATTTTAGATTCTCGAAATCCTCTAGTACGAAAGTTGAATTCAAATCCCTCGATAAATCGAGTCTTTCTCTGCCCTCCATCTAGATACATACATATATGTATGTTTGTATCAAAGGAACTATAACCCAATGCACCATCAGTTCTCCGACTTCGGCTTCGGCTTCGACTCTGACTCCGACTCTAGCTACGGCATCGTTTGCTTTAGATTTGTTGCTTGTATTTGTGCATGTGTTTTCTGGATCTAAAATTGCCTTGCTACAAGCTGATGTTTTATTTTTCGTCCTTACCAACAGCAGCAGCATCAATAGCAGAAGCAGAAGCAACTTGCTGATGATGTCGACGACGACGAAGAAGGACCAACGGTTGGGCCTCCCCATTCAAAGGTGGTCAAGCCGCACATATGAAGAGCAATGCAAACGGCTTCGCTCTTTCCTCCGCTCTCACCATCGCCATCGCCAGGAAGTTGTTGGGACGCCAGAACAGTAGGCTCCCTCTCGTAGATGGTACACCATATAGTGTAGCCACAAAAAGTGTATCAAGGAGGAGAAGATGGCTGCATCCCATTCCTGGATAAATGTTGAAACCTACGTCAGGCCTACATACAATACATGCATATATACCTACGTGCATTTGTTTAAATGAGAAAAGAACGAAAGGACTCGAGAGAGTTGGGTTATACATAAGTATGATGGCTGGGAATGGAAATGGGGGCTTGAACGTTGAGGCGGAGTACGAGGGCCTATATCGTGGTCCAATGCTATAGAAAAGGAGAACGAGAGAAAATTTTCAAATAGAATAGAAAGCTGCTCCACTTGGAAGTTTGCGTTATTTTCATCAATGTATGCAAGGAGAGATGTGAGTATAAAGTATAAAGTGTGTGTATGTGTGCATCAGCACCGGATTCTGCTGCAAAACTATAATTCTATTTTGTTGAACGAAGCGAGGAATGATGGGGACGCTGAATGATTGATTTATTCCAAAGAATCGAAAAACCTACACACATATGTTGATATGTGTATATCTATACCTACATAAATGGTAGATGGGGCCATCATAGTAGGCGGAGCCATTTTGACCGTCCGGGCCCGACGACGACGACGACGTCCACCAAGGATTCATCAGGTTATTTCTTTTTCGAGTTTCTTGCTTCCATCAAGCAAATGTGAGTTATGGCATTACCCATCCCATCGGTGTATGAATGTAGCCTTCTTTCATTTGTTTCCTCTTCTTCTTCTACCTCTCGGATCTCCTGTGACTGTATAAATTAGTACAATTATTTGTGTCCCTTATCCTTTTTCACAAAGGATACACTGCATCAAAAAACATATATGCAAGTATCGCGCTTAAGACCACGCTAATTGACTTCGTCCTATGTAAACCCATCTCTTTTTTAAACTGTGAGATAGAACAAATTAACTTCTCCAAATTCCAGTCCTTAAAAAGGTGACTCTCCCCCTCCCCCCCAGCAAAGGATTTTCATGTGCTAAGCTATAAGGGTAAGTCATACTCATCGACATCATCATCATGAAGCTTATCATCAAAGAACTTACCTCTAAATCTTCATCTTCTCGTTCTACGTCATTGCGATAGATGCCTCCTGCCATCCTTGATCCTTGTAAAATGTTTATCTGCCACACTCCGACCGACAAGAAAGCTGCATTCACACAGGGATTTGAACGTATGTCCATTCGTCGTCGTCTGATGATTGTATACGCCACCCATAATGGTGTCGACATTAAATGCCCGAAAGAATCCCAATTTTCCGGTCACTTATCACAAGCCAGAGCTAAAGCTGAATCCGGATCGGAGTCGGGGTAGAAAAAGCCCCAATCTATGCCACAGCGGTGGCGGTGGAAAGTTGTCCTTTTTAAAAACAATATACAATGTTCGCCCACACATTTTTATGGTTAGAAAAAAGGCACAAGTCAGAGAGTGTAAGATGAAGAAGGCGTAAAGGACCGAAACGGGCAGCATGCCATACGCCAGGTCGTTCGTGCCGTGCCGTGCCATGCCCAAACAATGAACTCAGAAACTCATAGTCCTGGAACGCTGGTACTTTTAATACCGGCAGGTTAGAGAAATAGTACTAAAGTCCTTCATATAGATACAAACATATATGCGGACCATTTTGTAGCCATAAACATAGACATACTTTGTATATGTAAATATTTTTTAAAAATAAAATACACATACTTATACCTTATACGGTTCTTGGTTGGCATATCCTTTTTTGAGAAGTTGGAAAACAAATTCCTTTGGCTGGCAGCGATGAGAGCTATGAACCTAGTCGACTGTATACATATGTGCGGTTGGATTTGTTCACGTAAATCTTTTTTACTTATGTGCGAAGCATCTGCGATGTGGCGCACATATCCTGAAGTCCTAAGGACGATGATAATCTGTTGGATGTTTTCTTTATTTTTATAACATTTTTATACGTGTTCGTAGTTTCTTTATCTTTTTTTTTATTTTTAATGAATACTCGAGTACATTTGTTTGGGGACATGTTTGTGAAAAATTTGTTTTTTTTTGTGTACTTTATTGTTGTTCTCAGTTATAAATGGATCATTGCGAAAGATTTAGTTTTTTAACACTCCCAGATTAACACATTTTTGTACATTTTAAATTGTAGATTGGGAAATATTTATTGATAACATGCGTTCAAAGGACGAACTTATTCTTTCCCTTCAGTTGGCCTTGGTAATAAGGTTAGTTCATATTAAAAAGAAAATGATGGAAATTTCAATGGAGTAGTTGTTATAACTCTTTCGTTATGGAAATAAAATGTCTAATTCAAATAAAGGCTCAAAGTTCGAATTCAATCCAAACATTTATGGAAATAAAGTCGATTCGGCATTATTTCCATTGATTTTATTTCACGGCACCTAATTTTTTGACCGATTATTATCAACAAACGGCAAAAAAGGCTTCGTACAGACGAGCAAACATTATTTGCAAGGAAATTTGTTGAAAATATAAATAATTTAAAGAATTAAAAAATTTAGAAAATTTAAAAACTTTGTTTTATTTTGTATTTTTATATATTTAGTATTATCACAACATTAATTTTTATTTAAAATAGCGACGCGTTTCGGATTAAAAATCCATCATCGGGATAATGCTAACGGACTTTAATTTTTTAAATTTTTTAAATTTTTTAAATTTTTTAATTCTTTAAATTATTTAGATTTTCAACAAATTTCCTTGCATATATATCACACAACATGGAGACTACACCACACACAAACATTATTGCTGTAAAAGTTTGCATCAAGGCTTTGTGTACTTGATCAGTGATCACAAAATTTTAATTGACTTACAACTTTTGATCGTGTTGGCAGGACCGCGATTCTCAAAACAATGCTGGTATGGCATCGTCTAAGGAGATTAGTGATTGTAACATGATTATTGATTGTCATTAGTTTTCCGTGTTAGTAAGATGATTCAAATCAATTCAATTCAGTTGAATAATTTTCAATTAAATTTGTCAAAAACTTGATTGCCATAGTGAATCTTTTGTAATAATAATTTGTAATAAGCTATTTAAATTAAAGAACGAAAATGACAAAGAACTCAGAAAAAGTTGTACAATTTTTGTAGACTGGTGGTAGCTCTAGCCGTACTGTGGCAGAAACGTCAAATTTCTTGGAAAATGACAATAACATTTTTGCTCTGACAGCTCTATCAAATGTGATATCATCTTATACACTACACTGAATTAGTTGATTTGACTCTCGCTTATCGCCGCTGTTCGCAAATCAACTTACAAGATTCCACCCCTTATTTATTTGCTTTTTGCGCTAAGGGAGTTAGTTTTAATAGCGCAAAATTTTAAACGATTTAGTATGATGTTAAAGCCTTTTTTAATATGATAAAATGGCTTTTAACATCGTACTAAATCGTCTAAAATTTTGCGCCAATGAGTTTAACTGGCTGAACACAATGGATACGGAGCTGCAAAATATTCAATACACATAAATTCAATGTTACCAAAACAACTGCAATCGGTGCTGCAAGAGTTCACCAACTTTTAACTTTTAACGTGCAGCACTTTTGACGTTTCAATTTGTATAAAGAAAAAAAGAGCCGGAAAAAATATTGAAGCTTTTTGTGGTTATTTGTTATTAATTATAAAAAAAATAATAAGCCCGTGAGTGTTTTTTTTTTCTCTAAAATATATAAAAAGCTGTATTGTGGGAACATAACAAATAGCACGTTCCAACGCTTTTTTTTCAAGCTGTTGCATCTTTAGCTCCAGTTCCAGTTGCAACATTCTATTGTGTTCGGGCAATTAAGAATACATTTTTGTGTCGATAACGGCGACAACTATGTATATATTGTTGTGCCAAGCACTATTTTTTGTCAACTTAACTTTTTTTATTTGAATCTCAAGAATTAATTTTTAAAACAACAGTTGTATTGTTAAACAAACAATGTTTCAAGTATGCAATAAATGCCAACAAATTTAAGTGTTGAATAACTTTTAGTTGCTAGCGTTGTTATAACCAAAGAGAGAAGAAATTTGTCAAGTATTTATAAGGTTTCTTACATTTTTAACATTGACCCAAGAACATGTTCTTGAAAATTATATAACCAAAGGAATAATTTACTTTTTTAATTGTTCTGCCAACTATTTTTATTCTTGATAATTTTTGTTACCTCAAGAACAAATTCTTGGATCAATAATTTGATTATTGAAAGGATATAATATAGTTTCTACATAAATACTTATCAAAATTTGTATTGTAGGGCTAACAATTTTACGTTGTTGAAGATGATTAAATGATTTCAATTTGATTCTTAAAAAATCAAAACTCAACTTTTTGTTGAGCCAACAATTTTACAAGAATTGAAGATTCTTAGGATAACAGTGTATTTTTTTGAGTGATGGCAAAAGCGAATCAGTAAATATTTTTTCGTAGTGTCGTCGATTGCTTCTTTATTTGTTTATTTTTGAGCAACACGTCGAATGGACTAACATATTTAATATTTATATTGAATTGCATTAAAATGTGAGCTTTTTTAAGACTGCACATTTTATTCGATCTGTATCCTCACCACCTTTGTTGAATACCTCCAAAATAGCCATCGTAATTAGGGCAAGAAGGCGGAAAATGGTTTTGTTAATATTGAAAGTAACTGCTACGTGGATAATTTTTCTTAAGATTTTACGAGCAAACATTTATCACGCCAAATATCGCTTCATTGGTGCTCAGCTATATAAGGTTACACGCTCAGTTTTGCAAGAAGCGTTTGCTTGTGATAAAAGTGGGGACCTGTATTATTATGTAGCTCCTCACCGTGAAGCAATATTTGATGCAAAAAATCCAATATTCTCTCAAAAATTTTTTGTTTTGAAACAAACAAAACAATTTTAATTAAAATATCATTTTTACGTTCAAAATAGCACGTTTCAATCCTCTCAGTTGTTTTTTATTATTTTGTTTTCGTATAAGAAAATATGGAAAAATTATGCAAAATCCACGTCTGGATATATTTTTTCTATTACATAACTTTGTTAATGTTTTTTTTGTTCCTTTTAGATTTGCTGATCTCGTATATAGTGAACGCATATCCTTCCATTACCTGATGTCATCATAACGTTAAGCCACATCAATTTTGAAAGACTTTTGATGCAAAAAAAGTTCAGATTCGCACCATCACCCAATAGCAGAAAGCCTTTTATCATCGTCGTCCTGTCTTTTCTTTGTAGTTATCCCTGGGTTTGCTCCTCTAGACTTCAGTAAAATATCGCATAGATGTTGATGCGGATGCATATGTCCTCGAGAAAAAAAAAACCTTATAGTGCCTATGGCATCGCATATTGTGCCATTAGGGGTGGACATTTAAATCACATTTTTTTTTTGATTTTTCAAAAAAAAACAAATAGAAAATCATAAATTCTTTGATTTAGGTAGAGTCTACGGAAAAACTGTTGTTGTTGCTCTTGCTACTGGGGTCAGTGGTCGTCGTAAGAACTAAAAGCAATTTCTCTTCTGTCAAGCGCATCAACCATAAAAGGAGCAGATGACAAAAAATAGTAAAAAAATCAAGCACAAAAAAAAAATAAAAAAAAAAAAAATAGAAAGAAATATCCTTTAATATAAAATGACCAAACATGAGAATTTTAGATGTCCGGCCGGATGATAATTTTTTGCATTTTGTCCTTCGGTTTACTTTCTTTGTTGCTGCTCTTCAGGTAGAAGGATGTGTATATCATCAAAATGCACTTTGCATGGCAGGACACATAATCAGATTTATGTATATTTTCAGGGAAAACGCTTTTCAAATCAAATTGCCCAAAAACGACATCGAAAATGGAGACTGATTTTAATGTTATCTTCTTTTTTTGTTTTGTTTTTTGTTTCTGCAGGCAAAGTATGCACTTTAGATGTTTTCTAGATATATTATAAAGCTCGACCAAAGTAAAATTTCATAAATTGACAGATTTATGTGAATTTGACTTTATTTTTTGTTTAAATGTTACTGTGAACTCTTAAAATTCATAATTGGATGTCTAATTGAGAGTGATGGACTGTATGTGACTTTTTTGCAATCGAAAACTAAAGTTTTATGAATAAGTAAAAATGCATTTTAAAAACCGGAAGAAGGTAGCAGTAAGTAAGTATGTAACGATTGTACATATATACCGACGGAAAATACAAATGCAAAATATAGCTTTAATTTATAATTTTTTATAGTTCACTTTTCTTTATAATATGTCAATTTCTCAAGCAGCAAATCATAAATGTATTCCATTAAAGGTGGGCGAATCACTCATAAGTATTTTGCTTAAAGTAAATAAATGTATTCCATTAAAGGTGGGCGAATTACTCATAAGTACTTTGCTTAAAGGGAACGCCGAAAATAGGGTTCCCGACATTTTTTTTCTTTTCAGAATTATAGGTAGATAACTATAAAAAAATATCTTTGTTTTCTAGTGTCATATGCTTTATTATCTACTATCAGTTTTAAAATTTTTATAGACCAAAAGTTAATTTTTTGTTAATGTGATACTCACTCTGTTTCTTGCTTCTCGCCATTTTGAATTCATGATTGAAAATATGCTTATTTCAACAGGAGAAACTTGAGTGATGTTTTTATTTTTGATTTTGACGTTTGACAGGAGCAAGACTCAGGATACGTAAGGTATGTTTCTTTTCTCGCCCGGGGGATCCCGTGGTGTCCCAAATCTACCCAAAATGTGTTTCTTTACTTTTTTGTGGCACGAAAATGCCAGAGCTTTTGACTTTTTTTAAGCTTATTTCATTTCCCCTCCAGCTAGAATTAAACCGAACATTTTACCTGCGGCTTTTTCTTGCTTGTCAAACTACTATCTAATAATTTCTGTTGTCAAATGTGACGCCCAGGAACAAATCAGAAACATCCAAACTGCATTTCTTTAGTTTTCAGTTAATCAGTTCTGTTCAAACATTAGAACAACAACATCAAAAAGCATCTACTCGAACTCGAAATACTAATGGAAGAACAAACTGCAAATCTTAATATACAGCTTAAACCAGAACGAAATTCTAAGGACAAGGTAATCAACAATAAAGGAAATCGGTTTATTGAGACGTGCAATGATGCGGGTATTGTAATTCTAAATGGACGTACACCGGGTGATTTTGAAGGAAACTTCACCTTCGTAAGTTCAATTGATTGCTCAGTTAACGACTTATGTGGAGCCTCGCATGATGTACTTAGCGAAGTGAAAGAACTAAAAGTAGAGGAAATGGTCTACTCAGATCATATGCCTCTTAGGTTAACCCTACAATTATCTGGCTTTCAGCCCTCTGAAGAACTGAGTCTGCTTCCCAAGTTAGGATGGTTGAATCAAAATGAAAACAATTACAAAATTGGAATTCAACAAAGGATTCAGACAAAAGAAGTGGGTGATTTTGGAGTGGATAGTTGGACGGCAGAAGGGATAATATCAATCATCAAGGAAGTAGTGGGCGAGCAGAGAGACTTCCCAAACAAAAAGAATTTTAAAGAAAGTTGGTTTGATGCAGCGTGTATGGCCTTAAGGAAAAATGCTTTTAAATGGCTTAACATGTGGAGAAAGGAACCCTCAGAAATCCTGAAAAAAACATACCTTGAGGCAAATCGAAAATTTAAACAGACCTGTAAGAAGAAAAGAAAGCTACACTACCAATCGTTATGTATCAGTCTTAGAAACGTACGAAATACAAAGGATTGGTGGGATATTGCAAACAAATTACGAAACAAGAACCACAGAATAGGGCCATACATAAAAAGCAGTGATTTTAAAGATCATTTTCAACGGCTCCTGAACCCTCCGCTTCAGGCCATAGCAACAATGGAAGACACGTTAGAAGATTCCTGGGATGAACAGCTTGATGGTGAGATTATGAAAGACAAAATCCTAGAAGAACTGAACAAAGCTGCCGAATACGACCGTGTCCCCTATGAATTCTTTATTCATGCACCTCAGATACTTTTAGATCGTCTGGTTGGAATCTACAATAGGATCCAACTCACAGAAAGCGTTGAATCCTCTTTTAAGAAGTCGTTGATTTTCCCTATATACAAAAAGGGAGACATAAACCTCGCACAAAATTATAGAGGAATTTCCTTTATGGACGCCATGGCGAAAATCTACACGGGCATACTACTCAAAAGGCTACAGGATTGGGAAAAACGAAACAGGGTCCTGAACGAATATCAAGCAGGATTTAGAGAGGGATATAGCACATCAGATAATATATTCAATCTTCTAAACATTGTCAAAATCAGGATGAATGAAGGCAAAAAAACATAGGTACTGTTTCTTTGTTGACTTCAAGGCGGCGTTTGACAGTATTTGCCGGAATGCTCTGTTTGTCAAGCTAAAAAGCATGGGTTTGTCAACAAAATATCTAAACATAGTAAAGGACCTTAATGCAGGGACTGCAAGTGCAGTATGGGATGGAAAAAATCTATCAGAGTGGTTCGATACAGAAATGGGCGTGAAACAGGGGTGTCTGCTAAGTCATATTTTATTTGCACTGGTTGTCAACGACATGCATGATTTCATAGGTGGAGGAATACAGTTAAATGAACAAGTTATCCGAATATTACTGTACGCAGATGACATTGTAATTTTTGCAAACACACCAAAGGATTTACAACTTATGATAGACACGCTTGATGAATATTGCCAATTGTGGAATCTGATTATTAACCTTGAGAAGTCAAAAATTATTATATTCAGAAAAAACGGAGGCAGAAGAAGTATTCTAGAAAGATGAACTCTCGGAACGGAAGAAATTGAGGTCAACAAGTATAGATACTTGGGTTTATGGCTTACACCAGGGTTAAGTATGACCGAGCATTTCAATGAAAGAGCACAACAGTCAAAAACGAGCTTAAACTTGACTTGGCATAATTTTATGACGAAAAAGGACATCAGTAATTCTTCAAAACTAGAATTGTTTAACGCAGTTGCAAGATCAATTTTGGGGTATGGGGCACAAGCTTGGGGACATCAGCAATTCGATGAAATGGAAAAGGTTCAACGATATTTTCTAAAAAAAATCATGAAAGTCCCAACATCATCCCCAAACTATATGCTTACCTTGGAACTTAAAATGAAACCTCTTTTTATCTACACAATGAAATGTCACATGATCTACATCAAGAAAGTATTCAACGTATATGACGAAAACCGTCTACCGCATATATTAGCGAATATAATTGTGAACAAAAATATATACTGGATTACACAATGAACGGGTGTATTAAAAGGAAGGCAAATCCAGGAGGTTGTTGAAAACAGCAGGTTATTCCAGAATGTAATTGAATTGGCTGACTCACAAATAATGGAAAGAGAATGGGATGTGGCATTTCAAAGAGCGCAGGCGTCAACCTCACATGGACTGTACAATGCCCTCAACTACACCGACAGAAGTAGATACCTTCAGGAAGAAAGGATCTCATCCGAAATAGGATGGATCTTTAAAGCAAGAGGAGGACTCCTGTATTTGAACGGTACATTTCCAACCAACAACAGAAGCACTCAATGCACCCTGTGCAATGCACCCTGTGTAACCTGAGAGATGACGAAACATTTATACACTTTTTTGGAATATGCCCTGTATTCAAAGAACTACGTCTGTTATATTTTGGGTCAAGAGCACTCAGCACGGAAAACATGGTGAACATCCTTAATGGCGAAGAGACCTTGATCTCATTGGTAAAATACCTCTTTCTAGCTATTAAATATCGCACTGAACTTATAAGAGAATATAATGGATAGCACAACATCACAGCTGTAACAATAACAACAACAAAAACAACAACATCAACAACAACAACAGCACCACCAACAACACCAACAACAACAACACAGCAACAACAGCAACAGGAGTCACAAGAGAAACAACATCGGCAACAACACCAACACTGCAACACCAACAACAACGCCAACAACAACACCAACAAGACTAAAAACACCAACAACGCCAACAACACCAACAACACCGACAACAACAACACCAACAACAACAACAAACACAACAGCAGCTACAAAAACAACACAACAACAACGATAAAAACAACAACAAAAACGGCAGTAACAACAGAAACAATAACAACAATAACAACACCAACACCAACAAAAACACCAACAACAACACCAACAAATACACCAACAACAACACCGACAACAACAACAACACCAACAACGCCAACAACACCAACAACGTTAACAACACCAACAACACCAACAACAACAACACCAACAACACCAACAACGACAAAAACAAAAACAACATCAACAACAGCAACAAAAACAACTCAACAACAACAGTAAAGACAACAATAACAACAACAGCAACAGGAGCAACATCAAAACAACAACAACAGTAACATCAACAACAACAACACCAACAAAAACACTAAAAACAACAACAACACCATTAACAACACCAACAACAACACCAACAACAACAGCAACAACAACGACAACAACAACAGCAACAACAGCAACAACAACAACAAAAACAACAACAACAAAAACAACACCACAACAACAACAATAAAATCAACAACAACAACAAGGGTATTTCATTGCAACAGATGGGTCAACCGATCCATTGATGCAAAATTCTTTGTTTAATTTTAATTTTTAATTTTACATATATTCATTTATATATATTTTAAGAAATCTATTTCTTTTTTTGAATAAACAATTACAATACAATACAAATACAATACTCGAACTCGAACTCGAGGTCACGAGAAGTTTTCAGTACTAGAATACCGTTGGCATCTACTCATGATTTATTCTTAACCTCCAAAGAAACATGGCTATTATGAACATCTGTGCACCGGACATAATTGTAAAGAAATTTTCCATTTATATTTGTGTTACTTAAAAGATAATACATAATTGATTCGTCTAAAATTGTCCACTTTTGTGACTTGAAATATACCTAACTCAAGCTTAATCCAAAACACACCTTTCAAGTTTTCCTGAGAAAACACCAATTGCTGTACTAGTCCAGAGGTTAGTAGATTTGTACATATACCTTTATATTTCTCAGTTCAGATAGTGATAGTCGGACTTCATGCTGAAAACCACTTTTATGGTATTCTCCATCATCCTAATGTTAGTTTTGAGTAAAAACTTGAATTTTTTTTGACACGAAATCAATGAGTACTCGCTCTATTTAAAAAATATAAAAAAGCACCAACAAATGTCTGTCTGACCGACCGTTTTGCAAAGAGAACAGTCTTAGCTTTTATTTGATGATTTGTTTCAATAAAGACTGAATTTTTTTTAATTTTTCTGGCGATGCGTTTGACGCATGTCAAAATGAATCAAATGTAATTACACATTTATTGGTTATACTTGCGATTGAAATTTTGACGACTTAAAATTCATAGTCACAAGATACACGCACTAGTGGTTTTCAACGCAATATTTTTTTTTGTCGCTAGAAATGAAAAATCGCAGCGATTTAAAAAGTAAACAAGTTCTTTTTTTAACGTTTTTCTAGTCGTAAAATTCAATTTAACAATTTTATTATAAAAAAAGTGTGCATTCTCATTAAAAGATGAATGTTGTATCCGTTTCTTATTATAAAGAATAGCGTGAAATATAGGGAGTGTATTTAAAGACAATAAGAGAGAGTTCGAGTTCAAGTGTTTATTGCAACTGATTTATTGTATCTCAAAATATTTGATGGTTACTTTGTATGTCGCTCATGATAGTGAACATTCGTGGGAATAGACACTACGTCAGCATTTATGATGTCGATATCGGTATCCACAATCATGCTCTGATATCATGAGCGGATACAAAGTATCACATTCTAATGTACAATAAGTTTAAATTTATATTATAAATATATTCTTATTATATATATATATATATATGTATATACAACTTGCGACAGAAAATTACAATTGCGTTCCAAGAACAAACATCGCGATTTCTTGGGATCATGTGCGATTAAAGTTTCGATTTGCCTTCCAATTGAGCGATGAAAACGATTTCAAACGATTTTTCAGGTGAACAAAAATGTAAAAGTTTTTTCAATTTTACGTAGCAACCAAACAACTAAATTGTTGATCGATCGTTTTAAGCTATCCCACAATCGCTCAAATATTCGCTTGAACGATCAATCGCTTGAAATCGCTGCCGCCGAAACTATAACCCCATTTAAATTGTTATACATACCTACAAAAATAAAGCTGATAAAAAAGACAAAGAATAGATATTTTAGTTAAAAATATCTTACAGTGGATTTAAATTCATCTTCAAGGGAGTTCTGCAAAAAAAAACAGGATGATGCATAATATAAAATTCACATTTGTTGAATGTACAGAGAAGACCAAAATGCAGAGATATTCACTGTAAGAAGCATGAACGTATTATATACAATACATACGTATAGTATACGTCCATGGACGTATTATGTACGTATAGTATACGTCCATGGTAGGAAGATTATAGGAAGTGCCATATTGCAGATATAAAGACGAACGTGTTCATCTCTCTTTCATACATCCGTATTTTTGGCATGAATCTGTCCCGCTCTACTTTTCCTCAAATCTGCAGATAAGGATGAATGTAAATCTATAATAAAGCTTAACCTTAGGAATTTATATGTAAGTTTTGGTTTTGTGTGAATAAAATGAACCTAAATACACATTTAGCATAATATAGTGCGGTAATTCTAAAGTTGAAATTAAATCTTTTAATATTTTTACAATTTGTTTTTTTTTTTTTTTATAAGGTTCAACATTTTGCATTTTTTTTTATAAACTTACATCTAATAGGTGTAACAAAAATAGTTTTTTCTCTGTTATTGCAAATAAAAAAAGTTTAGAAATATGTAAATTCTTACAGAAGATATAGTGGGAATTCGACACCATACATATATGTATACAGTGTTGGTGGGTGGGAATATTTTATTCAGAACTCAGATCCAAAAATTAATGCATTTAGATAGTGAATAGTGTCTATATCCCTATGCTACATCAATAAAATTGATAGGCTCCATCTATATATCTTAGGATAAACTTGCATTTGTGTGTGAGACACTTAGGGTAGGACAAGCATCAGGATATATCGCATCACTGGGCTACTTATGCACCCACACAACCTTCTATACGAACAGTAAGTCATCAACGACAAAGAACCGCAGAGCCTCGATGTCGATGTCGACGTCGACGTCGAACGCACCATTTATATATGTACATACATGGATATATAGGTATATATGGATCTAGAACTAGCCCAAGGAATGAGAAATAGATTGTGCCTCCTTGTATCCTTCATCGACTATAGAATTTCTAGAATTAGGGGAAAATGACTATGGCGAAAGATGACCGAAAAGAATCGATAGACCCATATGCACCGAGCAATAACTGCAGTGTGAGAAGTAGGTAGAGGCATCGTAATCATCATCAGAAGGACTGCATGGTTATATAGCGCTAGTGATTTTATTTTATTTCGCAGGACAAAACAACAAGCAGTCTTCGATTCGAGCACCACGCAAGCCATCCTTCCTTCTTTCGTCTGTCTCCTATGGAGCATTATCTCTGTTCGATATACGGTCGTATAAGTGCCTAACTACATAGCATGGCAAGCAAAACCTAATTCGCATCCCCACCTACAAATATATATGTACATATGTATGCACAGTACATGCAGATGCACATAGCAACTGGTATTTGTAGCGTCCAACTGTATATCTTTGGCCTTATTTTAATTCTTTGCGCAAAATATTCTGTGTGCAGGTCTCCTATAACACGGTGAATAGTTTGGCAATGGAAGCTGAAGCCGAAGCCGACACCGACACCGACTCCCTACTTCTGACAATTATGGGGGATTGCGTTCGAGAAGCAGAAGGGCAGGAGCAAAAGTATAGAAGCAGGTTAGTTTTCAGGAAAAAGCAAGATGAAAACAGAAAGAAGGCATCATATAGACTATAGAAACAGCAAGAAAAGTATACGAGGCCTTAATCGAGAATGTATAGAGGTAGAGGTATATATAGCGAAGCAGAAGAGGAGCATGGTGCGGACGGCAGCGACAGGATACCTGAGGCTGACGTTTGCTTGTTCGCCATTGCATGACGGTGCTTTTGGTGCTTACTTATCCGCAACACTTGCTTGGGCCTTTTAAAATGTACCTACCACTGGGTGTCTCTTAAATATAAAAATTTAAATATGGGTAGTATCTAGCCCTTATCCAGTGCGTTCTCCTGCATATGAACTATAATGTCGTTTTTAGTTGGACCTTTTAAATGTCAGTGTGTCAAAAAAAATTAAGTGTGAACTTCTAACTTCATAAGATTTAATTGCAAAAACCTCAGATCAATGGAATAGTTTTTGATATTCAGCGCAATCTATCGGAAAACTTGAAAACTTTCGATTTAGGTACTTATTTGCATATAGAAGGTGGCGCAAAAGTTTTACCCTTTCAGAAGATGCAAAAATTATTACGCAAAAAAAATTAAACAATTATTCCGTGTCCTTTAGAAGTACAATAATTAATGTCTTGTTGAAGTACATATATGTATTTTGTATTTATTTACATCACCAATGTCAAAGCAGAATTGACAACTGCCACCATTTGCAATCGGTGAAAACTTTTGCGCCACCTTGTATATATATTTGTCGCGTTCAGAAATATAAGAGATCAGAGATTTTTCTCACTTAAAAAGCGAGCAAGTAAATCCAAGAATTTTTTCCTCATTTTGACAGCAAAGCTGAGAAATTTTGCTGAGGAATCCTGTTAATGTAAACCAATAGCGAGTTTTTTTAAAATTTAAAGAATTGCTTTCAAAATCGAGAATTGCTCTTTCAATGAAACTATTTCCAGTAGTTTTTAATTTAGCCGACACAAGTTCACAACAAACAACAAAATATTTTTCATTTGACGTTTGGCAGAAAAAGCTAATTATTCAGAATTTCAGATCGAATCTCTCACCTCATAAGAGAGTATTTCTTTCGTGTTGAGAATTGACCTAGAATTGCTCTTTTTCTTGAATGAAACTCTTAAAATAAGTAAAATAAGAAAAGGGCACATCTTTTGACAGAAAGAGGAAATCTTTTCGTGAATGAAACTCGCTATAAGATTGCTGAGATCTCCGAGATATCAATTTCTTAGTACGTAGGTATATCAATCTGTAATTTTGAACTCTGTTTATTTTTTTGCCACACTTACAGCCTTGTCAAAATGGACTCTAAGCAACTCTAGTTTTTGCCTAATAATCTTATAAGTCTTATAGATACTTCAAGTGTTGATAGTGATCCTTGCAACACAGACAAATTGGTTGATCGATAATTTTCACTGAATCTCACTGAGAAATTACGTACAGATTTCTGGGATTGCTGAGATCTCTTTTTCTCTTTCAGCTGTCAAAACATATTTACAGGGCGATAAAAAAGAGTGAATGTAAAATGTATTGACGGCCGAAGTTTGTTCGTTGATCCGAATGTTCCGTGCTGGTTTGGGAGAATCTTAATTGTTTTTGGGTTGTGGACTTGTGTGGGATAACTTCAGAAACTTTAACAGGTCCTTCTAGTTTTCTTTATCCGAATATTAATTAGGAAATTTCAAAGAAATCTTCAAAATCTATTATCGAATCACCCTGTGTCATATGAATGTGACTCCATGGTGATTGCTGAGGATATATTCAGTTTTGTAAAAAAAACTTTCTTAAAAAGCAGCAACATCAGCAGCAGCAGTGGAAGCGGTAGCAATAGTGGCAGCAAAGGCAGAAAAATAAGGTTGCGACTGCGATTGTTGTGGGGTATATGTAAGTTAGGAAGATGTTTCAGCCTTAAACACTGTGACGTACATACAATATACATATATACAAAAAGAGAGAGAAACTGCTTCTTGCTATAACTACTATACTATACAATACTGGCCGAAAAGCTTCGCCTTCAAAATAAAGCCAACCTTATATCGAGGGCGAAACTTTTTCGCAGAATCAATAGATACACAACGCACATCAGAGAATGGCACACACATGCGGATGAAGCCGGTCGGTGCGGCGTGAAGGTGGATAAAGAGTAAGAGGTTGAAGAGTTTGTGTCGGAAAAGGACTAGGAAGGAGCATAGAAGAGTTGGCCGGAAAGGAGATCCAAACTAGAACCGGCCAGAACAACATAGCGCCAAGCTGAAGAAACAAATGTTTTTGGGTGGTCATTCGTTAAAGGAGGCAAATGTTTTGCTTGCCTTATATGACTACGACAACGACGTAGTACTAGTTATGTATCTGTTGCATGGCAATAGCAGAACCAAAAGGGTGCAAGCATTAATGTTCTTATTGCGTCCACTTCTGTCGCTACTGCCTGTCGCGTCTAATGCTTTGTGGGCAAGTTATAGTATATATAGTATAGGGATAGCTACTCGTAAGTTGGAAGTTGGGAGCTTGGCAATGGTGATGATGATGATGGTGATGCTGAGTAATGGTACCTAAAACTGGTGTGATGGTGTAGGTAATGGTCCTGGGTTGAGTATAGTTGAAGGGGCTTTTCCCAGGAATTCGTTCATTTTAGGTATAGTCCTCCCTTTTACTATTTAGATATTTGAACAGCAGCGATATTTTCCGATTTCATTGTTGGACGTGTTTTTTTTGTTTTTTTGCAAGCCTGTTTCTGCAGCGGTTGAAGTTCTTGTTGTTGTTGTTGTTGTCCTTATGCAATTTCAATATTTTTACTTTGAAGTTTCTTTTTCATCATCGTCATTGTTTGAAATAGGTTTTCGTTGGTGATGGAAGTAGTTAGTTATGTATATTGTATAATCGTAGGTATAGGTATTCGAAAAGGCCCAACTTGATTGTTTCAGAATAGTTTTTTTTTTTTTTAGCTCTCTGTCGGTTTTTCTACATCTGTCCTTGTGACTTGGAAGGGTGTCTTTGGAATCTGATGATCTTGGTTTTTCTTGATTTTTTTTCAACAACCCTTGTACAAAACGAAGGTAGGTAGGTAGGTATATTGGCTAGTTTTTTATTTTTTTTAAATTTCTCTCTGCGTTGGAGAAGAATGTGTTCGTTCGTTATTCCGCCTACAAATCTACGAACAACCAATGCGCCTCAAAAGGGAGGAGACATTCCTATACAAAAATATGTGTGTATAATAAGAGTTTTGTTTTAGAGGCAGAGCCAAACTAACTAACAAAAAAATATAAATAAATGTTTGAAATAAATTAAATCAATTATTTTAGGGTTAAAAGTTTAAAATTCAATCAAGTCAGTATTGCCTATGTACATATACATATGTATACGGCTTTGAATTAATAAAATATTTGTCAACATTCTGTGATTCTAAATTAATTTTATTATGTTTTTTAAAAAACAATTTCTTGATAGAGTTGTGAATTCATTTTAAAACTCGACGTCCTAAGAAAATTTTGGTTTATCTTTTCACACTAATGTAAACCCAATTATCGCTTTTAATGTATGTCAAAATACTGTTAATTAATTATTCTATAATTAAAAATTTTAAATTCTGTAGTAGGTATATTGAATAAGCAGTAGGTATAACACTTTATTATCAAAAATATTTGTTCAATATAGCTTATAAAATAAATCAAAGCTTACATAACAAAAAGTTGTAAGAGGCTTTGTAAACTAAACGTTCTTCAAAGTCAACAAAAAATTGGTCTCCTTTCTTATAATCAATTCATTTCAAATGATTTTGTTGGAAAGAAATGTCTGTACAGCTATATTATATATAGTGTCCAAAAAGATAGTTTGTTAAGGATTCTCCAGAAGCAGTTTTTTTTTGTATGTTTCGACTTTTATTCATTATTCAAGAAGTCAAAACATGAATGAACTGATTTTCGAGAGCCCTTTCATTACATATCTTGCTGTATGTTTTTTTTGTTCTTCAATCACGTTTAAATCGCTGGGCTGTCCTGGATGAGTTTTAATGAAATTTGACAAAGAAATCAATTTTGTATAGAAGTATGTTATTAATTTGAAGATACCTACTTTTTATAACGCAAGGAGGTAGCGGATGACCTATTCTTATAGTATAGTTTAAAATTTATATATATACGAAACTCTACCAATAAACACTGATCTCTATCAAAATTAACAATTAAAATTTTTAATAATGTGTTTCAATGAAAGCTATAACTGCCACCTATAGGTACTAGCTGTATTTTTTTCGAAATCATCATTATCAAGTTTTTACACGTTTTTTTACCTTGTATGCAGCTGAAGCGTCTCAGTAGCGAAAATGTTTACGAAAAGACAATACGGACAAATATTAATGGAGAGTTTTATCAGATGATGTGTAACGAAATTTTTTTGTGGTCTCACTTTTACGCACACAATTAATGGTTCGTGCAAATAATTCACTGCGAAAAGGGAGCGAGGGAGCGGAGAATTCTCCAAATAATCTGCTATACGTAATTATAAATTTTGCTCGTTGAACAGCGTACTGAAAAACGTAAAGTAGAACGAATAGTTTGCGTTTATTTATTAGATATGTTCGTTGTGTCATTTTTCTATAAAGGAAATGTTTAAAAAACGACAAGAAAAAAACAGATTTCATAACAAAATATATGCATTTATTTTACTGAATATTGTTATAGTTATAGAAGATCTGGTAACAATAAAATACAATTTACTTTTAATTTTATTTAAAATTGAAGTGATGCAGCAGATTCTATAAGTTCGATGGTTAAAAAAATATTGTCTTTATTTCCCTATATATGCGAATATTTTTCCCAAAATACACACTTGTCAATATTGTTTTTATCCTTTCAAGAACAGACTTTAAGCAACCGAAGGAAAACATTCCTTTCCCATTTTTTTTTCTTTTGAAAATTATGTATGGCGTATGAGTGTTTTTTGACGATTATGAAAACTTTATTTTACCTGAAATTTTTCAGGTAGCAGATTTGCATTTATTTATTTAATTCAAAAACATTTTTATATTATAACATTTAAACAATTGTCTACATCGTTTAATAAAAGATAAAGTACCCGACTCAATTTTTGATTACCAATAAAATCGATATTTTTCGATTTTATTTTATTGTTTGATATTATGTAACGAAATCATTTGAGCAATTTTCCTCTGTGAATAAATTGCTAGAATATTGTGAATATCTGAATATAATTTGACACTTTATTGGCATTTCAAATAAAAAATTGTATTGCTTCGTGTATTTTTAATTAAAATTACATAGTTTTGTTAACATTTTAAAATAACGTTTTGCGTTTTAAATAAATGTGTAACCCTAGGTATCTAAAGAGAAAACATACATTTTTTAATTTGTAAAAGCTTGCAATCATTTGATTGAGGCTATATTCAGAATCAAACCATCCTTAAAATTAGGTGTGTTCCTTTACTTTGAAACTCTGTAATTTTCTGCCCAAAACTACATAAAAGTGTGTCAAAGTTCATATAAATAAGCTACGTAGTTTTGGACAGAAAATCACAGAGTTATCAATCGTTTCTCTTGAGCCTACACTGCAGACTTTCTATCGGTCAACCGTTTGGAGAGCCTCTTAATCAGTATGAAAATATGTGAAAGTGCGCACACTGTTCAACGATTCTGTATAGGCCTATAAATAAGTTTAATGTGCCACACGATAGCCTTCAAAATAAAGTGCAAACTATCGGCCGACAACTTAATAAGTAGGTATGGAGCTTTTCTACGCGCGCACACTACCGATAATTTATTCGGCCGACTTTTGTCAATACCTCATGTTTGCCCTGAACTTTGATTCAGTTTGTTCTAAGTTCTGGATATTTTTATGTCATATCATAAATGTAACATAACAAAGTTGCCATTGTGTAAAATGTTCCATTTAATAACTTATCACTGTTTATAGGATGCACCTATGACTGCCATTATGCGACTGTTATCTGCAAAATCTGTTTATCGATAAGCAAATCGTTCAAGAAAAATTTGCCGACTGTCGTCTAGTGTGCGCACTACCTCCCAACCCGACTATTTATTCAGCCAAGTGTGCGCATTACACTAGCAGCCCAAACCGATCAAACTATCGGCCGATAAAAAGTCTTTTAACTCGAATCCCTTTGCTCTCATGCTGTCCGGATTTGCTCCCATATACGGCTGACTAAAAAATATCTGTTCCCAAATTACACTCCCATACACCACTTTTTAGTCGCAGCGATCAGAAAATTTCAACAAATATTTATGAAATCGGCAAATTTAATCGTCAATTAAAAATTGACAAATGCAATTAGGGCCAAACACAGGAATTTGTTTGAATTATCAAACTAAATATGTGACTAAATATAGTTCAGCTCTCCTTCTAGTTTCAAAAATTTTAGTGCTATATTTTTTTATCAAAAATCATTAAAAGTTTAATATTCGTTTCAGCTACTTTTTTTCGTATTTGATTGTTGATCAAAATTAAAAAAAAGAATGGAATTTATTAAAAACGAAATGGAGAGTTGTTTTTAAGCTTCTTGTGGAGAAACTTTTTTTAGGTTTTTCTTCGTGCTCATTGGAATCGACAAAAAAAAACCTATCAGATACAGAATTTTGAAACTGAATTAAAAAATTCCTTAGAAAAAAAGGAAATGTTGAAATGATTGTTTCTTTTAAAAAGGCTTACATTGAGACTCTTCGTAGTCTAGTGGCAGTTGTCTTTGAAAATTGTCAAAACTAATTAAGAACGAATTATTAAACCACTCACTAAGGTAAAAAGTTTTTACTGCTTTTTGAGGGATGCTTCGTTAACTTGATATGAAGCAAAAAAAACCTAGAAAACATTGAACGACAAAATCGAAATTATTGCAACTAATTAATCGCAAACTATATCTACCTACCTACAAATAAACAATTTTCCACCGGTGATATTCGTATTAGCGTATAACTATAGTCCCCTAACTTAGTACACAAATCTAAGGCAAGGTACCTATATGGATACTACGCAGGTTGTCGAAATTGAAATTAAACGCTAATGACAATAGGTACTTATACATATACATACGTTATACAAAAATATGTTTATTGTGGGTTTCTTATACCACAAGGTTCTCAAAAAATAATATTTTTCTGAAAAAATATAACCTTGGGAAAATAGGTATGTAGGACGTAGGTACCTACCTACTTTTTAAAAATGTGTAGGCATAAATTGATTGATTTAAGGTGTTAAAAACGTTATAAATGTCACATGGTCTCGGTGCAGTATTGAATAATAATTATTAAAAGTGTACGGATAGGTATGTAAATCGTTCATTATATGAAGAAAAGAAATTGTAGGTAGGTATAGGTACATATAGGTACCTAGTTCCCACGAACATACATAGCTATATATCTTATCTACCTACATACGTACCTCTACAGCTGTATAGAAGCTATAATAAATTAATTTTAAGCTTTCTTCCAATAGTGCAATAAATTTGACTACAAGCAAGACTTGCATGAATGTAAAAAATATATTCTCGCAATAAAAATTGATGAATAACAATAACAGTAATTTTTACACTGCATTTTCTCCCATATTTTGTATTTTTCCTACAATAAATCGCCGCCGTTAAACTTAAGTTTTATTTGTGTATGTGTATATGTGCAATGTCCGGCAAACGCACATGCATCCCACATCTAAAAGCACATATGCCATTCATACCATGGCCACAGGTAAACAAATTGCTCAAGAGTGCTGGATTGCTAGAACCACGTGACTTTGTTGGCAGAAGCACCGCCCTCTGACGTCATTTTTGTATAATGAATGAACTTGCTCTTTTTTGCCAATTTGAATTTCTCATTTCGTTTTTTTTTTCGTTTATTTTTTTTTTTTTCATTTCGCATTTACTCTGATGGTCCGATGTATGCATATGCACCTGCTATGGTTTCTTCTTTGATCTTGACGCCAATACAAAGGAAATAGTGGTGGGGCACCACCGTGTACACATTTGAAAATTGGGCGTGTCAAGAAAATTACTTGATAGTGTAAGTGGTTGGAATTAAACTAGTGGCTCATTCGTGTATAGTGGACATTTTAAAGTGCAGTTTTTTTTCATTGTGTTTTGTTTTGCTATCCCATTATTTTTTTTTTGTGGTGTTTTTTAATGTGAACGAAAACAAAAATGTCACACTCTGCTTGCATTTTTATTTAAAAACTAAGAGTAAAATAATTTATTTTGTCTCTTATTTTATAAGAGAAGCATACCTTCCGTGCAATTACAAGATTTTCTCGTAAATGAGCGAAAAAAGAGAAATTAATGAATACTTTTAATTTTAAATTTCTTTAGCTACTTTATTTCTAGAATAATTGGCGTGTAATTTTGTGTTATTTGTAAACAAATATCAATTTTTGTTTATTCCTTCATTGCGTTATTTTATTTGTGTTCTTAAAATTAGAAATAAAGCCAGTGCAATTAAGTAAATACGAAATAACTAAGAAAATCTATGTGTTCTTATATTAAGGCATTTAAATTTACATAGGTATAGGTATTATGTAAAACACACAAACATTGAAGGCACTAAAGTAAGTCCCAAGTTGGGCGCCATTCTAATTAAAAAAGTTCCTTTCTCTCCATAATTGGCAGTGTGTAATAATTTGTTGTAAATAAATAATACTAAGATTAAATTTTTTGAGAGTAGTTTCACTAAATACATTAAAGATCAAGGCACCCTAACGTTGTACTATCTATTTATGCACCTTAAATTGAAAGAGATAAATGTTTCTGTTTTCAACATGAATATGAATCACAACATCAATATCTACTCCTCAAGAAGTTGTTTTTTCTTGTAGTTGTATGTTGTGAAACAATCGAAAAATAACAACATAAAAATATAGTTGTGGCAAACTTTGCAAATAAGTTGCATTGTACAACAAACTTAGGGAGGTACCTATACTAACATACGAAAATTCGTGTTGAAAATCTTTCAGTTTTTTTCAGTTTTTTCCTGCGGTGCTGGTCACCGAAAAAGGTTATATGCGTGCAAACTTGTGTAATATATCAAGATAGATGTTTTATTTTTCATAGATAGAGACCTTATACAGTATAAAAAATACGTAGCTTGCTCAGAGATGATTTGATATTTAAATTATGGGTCTATGAAATAACTCTTACAATTGAACAATTTTATGACATCGAATTAATTTGGAAATGAAGATTAATTACTATTTAAATCGATAGGAAATCTATTGAAAACTTTAAATATACATTCATTTACGATTTTGACCCTAACCCTTATTTCAACAACCATACTTTTTACTTTGGCACTTTAGCAACTCTTGAACTTATTTTGGTGGAAACAAATTTAAATAGGTATAAATGGAGAAACAATATACCTACTTAATTTTGTGTTGAGATTTTTTTTAAACCTAGATCAAAAATTATAAATTAATTTGATCGCAAAATACATTGCAATAAGAGAAATCTTGAAAATATTTATTTTCTTTCCAATTTAATATCTCTTAAAATGACTATTGCAACATTTTCCCTTAAAAAATAATCTCTTAAAAATTCAAATTTTGTTCTATTCCAGAATTCTCTTCAGAAATTCACTCCATTTCCATTTATTTCCATAACAACACTCATACTAATGCAAATCTCTTCATACTACCACATATTCATCCCTCAACACTCACACAATCACAATTTGATTTTCTACCACCTACGAATGTTCCGTTACACACTGTTCGTTTCCGTCAATGCATTTCAGTCCATTTCTGACTGTCGGCCCGCGAACAGTGTCTTTAGTGCGTACAAAATAATTAACTTCACAGCACGTTCTGGTTGTGCCCCCGTTTGTACCGCGCCCCTTAACAAAACAAAAACATAGAGTGTTAAGTGTTCATAAAAATATCTCTATACCTTTACATAGTTGTCTTTGTTTACACTTGGGTACTTACGTACATTATTGTTGGCTCAGAGGTAGGTACCTTACCCGACCGACTATATCTAAATACTTGGCGTTTTTTCTCGTGAAATGAAATTTATCTTTGAGTGCTCATCGTAATCGTCATTGTCATCGTCGTCGTTGTCATTATCGCCATCGTCTTCGTGGTTCGTCTTTTCCCCCAACATCATCTTTTTCTGCGCTGTCGTCTCCCGTATCTCGTATCTATAATAATTACAAATCGATTTTAGGGAGCGAGACTCCTCTACTTAGATACAAAATTAAATTAATTTTGTTGTTTTTCTCACAAGTTTTAACTACCCCCTCACCCTGATAGTCAGAGCCACCCATCGACCAACCGACATCGACAGTTCGAGTTCGACCTACTATCTATCCTATCTTTGGGGGGTTGGTTGAGAAAGTGCTTCGGTGTGGTGTGATAGTAGAGTTTGGTGTTCATAAGAAAGAGCAAGCGAGAGAGCCACAAAACACAAGCAAAACAAAAAGTTATAAATGAGATATTTCGAATTGGAGGGAAAGAAAAGGAGTGCGAGGTTTGTTTTTAGTAAACATTGCTTCCCCATGTTATTTATTGCTAATAAAACGGAATAATAAATGAAATCAAATAAATATAGATAGATATAACATCGCCGTCGGTAGATACCTATGTTAGAGCGCTTTTCCGTTATTAATCAATAATAAATACAATCGATGTATATCTATGTATGTAGATATTTTATCTATAGAAATGCTTTTTGAAAGCCAGAGTGTGATGTGAACAAACTTTGCTAAGGTTTTTTCACCTCGAGTCGTTCAAAGACAAACAAAAAAATTAACTGTGAACATTTAAAAAAATATTCAAAATAAAAACGAAACAAAACAAAATGGATGTCATAAAAGACTTAACACAATTCAGTAGTGAACCGTTTCTAAAGAGTCTATCACCAGCTTCAACAGGTGACATTCCCCCATCGCCACCACGTCTCGACGATGAACGAGTCGAAGTGCCAATGCCCAAGTCACATTCGTTGCCAGCCTCCCCATCGCAGCATCATTTGAGTGCTGTGTCCCATCACAACATTATCCCTGACGTTCCTTTGTGTTTCAAAGAGAACAATAACAAAGAAGCGATAAACTTTTCTTCATCCAAGAGTCCAGAACCCATCTCAGCAGTAGTGGCAGCAGCTAAAATAAATCCCCCAGCCGATACCCAGATTAGACCATCATCAAGAGCAGCTCCAACGAGTCCCACATCTTCGTCGAGAAATCAATCGCATCAGCAATTCTGCTTGCGATGGAATAATTACCAAACCAATTTGACAAATGTCTTCGACGAGCTCCTGCAGAGTGAGTCATTTGTCGATGTGACACTCGCCTGCGAGGGTCAGTCCATCAAGGCCCACAAAATGGTGCTCTCGGCTTGCAGTCCGTATTTTCAATCGCTTTTCTACGACAATCCGTGTCAGCACCCGATAGTTATTATGCGTGATGTGGGCTGGAGTGAGTTGAAGGCCATCATGGAATTCATGTACAAAGGTGAAATCAACGTGAGTCAGGATCAGATTAATCCACTGTTAAAAGTTGCCGAAATGCTTAAGATACGTGGTCTGGCCGAGGTGAACACCACTGATACGGCCGATGACATCAGTGCTATGGCAAGTGCAACATTGGTCGCGGATGGTGGCATCGTTGGAGTCAGAGGTGAGGAGGCAGCTACTGCTATACGCAGGTCACCACCATCGCCGAAAAAACCACGTCTTCACGTAAACACCGAAAAGCTGTTGGAGGTGAATTTGTCTTCGGCTGGAGGACGCAAGCGCAGTAGATCCCCATCTCCTGCTACCATAATAGAGCACCATCATCAACAACAACATCAGCAACAACAAAAGGAAAAACACAAACAAATGCAGCATCACGAACAACTACAACAACAACAACAACAACAACAACAGCAACAGCAGCAACAACAATCTCAGCATCAATACCAAGCACGACAGCAATTGCCGCCCCAGGAATGTCCTTCGCCGTCCATGTCTTCATCATCTGTGCGAAATCCTTTCGCATCACCCATACCCCCTCACTCGTCGTCATCATCATCGCAGGCTTCAAATAATCATTCATCATCTGGGAATGGTGGAGGAGGTGGTGGTGGTGGTGGAGGTTGTGGAAGTAATAGCGGTGGCGGCAATGGGACTAGCAGTGGAAGTGGTGGCTATCCGATCGCGACACCACCTGCTGCCGAATCAATGAGTCTGTCAGCTTTAGGTATTAATCATGTGGACGAGATGGAGATCAAACCTGAAATTGCCGAGATGATTCGAGAGGAAGAGCGGGTAAGTTTTTTTTTTAATCTATTTTTTTTCTGGGTAGGTATACCTACTTACATATTATATCAAAAGAAATTGCTGCTATAGAAGCTGTGAAATGCGAAATCATCTTTGAGAAAAATTGACATATATTCAAAATCAACAAAAAAATGTTTAAAAGATCAAGATCTTTTGTAGTACATTGTTGATGTCACTTAAAAGCCCTTGCAGCTGCGGGTGCTTCAGTTTTCAGTTTTGCAAATCGCGGCAAATGTCAAAGTCGAAACAATTATTCCGCGTTTTTTAGAAGTAGATAGGTATAGTGATTCATGTCATTGTTGACGAATTTTTTTGTGTTTAATTACTTCACAAATGTCAAAGTAAAATTGACATTTGCCGCCATTTGCTACCAGTGAGAATTTTTAGGTATACGAGTATACTGCAGCTTCCATACTTATTCCATACTTACTTCCATATTTGTTTATCTTCCATAAAATTGCAAAAGAAAAAATTCCATGTTTTCAAATAAACTTAGTAAAACTGTCCCTGATTTTCCTTACTTTCCTGAAAAATTAAATAATTTTATGTATGTGTTGTTATACTTTTAACATACATAGATTAAAATAAGATCCTTAATCTTCTATACCTATGTACATACATATATATAAAATAAAGTTTTGTTTTGTGTACGTTCGCTAACCAGCCAAACCAGTTGACCGATTTTCTTATTTTTTTTTTAAATTAAAGAGGGGTCTCAGGTTCGATTCCTATCACCGGCAACATTTTTTTTTTTTAATTTTTAAAAATTTTCTCTTTTTTTTCAACACATTCGCTGCAAAACAAATAAAAAAAACTATTTTTTTAACGCCCTGCGAAGCGGGCGGGGGTTTTGCTAGTGCTCATATAAACAAAAAAAGCCTCAGCGCTTATAGTCACTCAACTACCCAACTAGAGCAGTCTTTTGAAATTATTTCCACGCAATTTATGGCACCCACCTATGTCTAAACGTCTAAAAAGCCAAGGCGATAGACCGGTTTCTGATGCAGCAATAGAGAAAACGCGTGCAAGTGGACGAAACCAAAAAATAAAAAAAAAATTATGCAGCATAATAGTGCAAGTGCATCCTGAGTTTCGCTGGCGATTCTAATGCATCTTTTTGTACGCCTTTATATAACCGCTGCAAACGAAATTGCATATAATAACACAAAAGCTACCCCAATAATGGTGTACAACTGCATCGTATGCCACACCATCATCCTCGCCATCATGTCATCACCATCATCCATAGGTATATCACCCTTCAACTATGCACCACACTACCGTTATTATAAGACTTGTTCTATTCTATGCACCGTCGTCATCGGCGTTCGTGGTCGTCCTAGTGCGAGTATTAGTTTGGTATAGCGGGAAGTCACTTGGATAGGGGAGCCTCAGCCTATATTGCGGCAGGACAGGACAAAAACTGATGGCCAATGTGAAAGTAGTTTCCCATGACACGGCTCCCTATTTCTCGCATGTTAAATCCACACAGACATTTTCTCGAACGAAATCTACGGATCAGGATGTGGATATACATATATGTATACATACTCCATGTGGATGCGATACCTACATAGGTAAGGTATGCCTATAACATGCATTTGTGATGAAAGCTTCCGCACTTCTGTGCGCATTTAGCGAAATATCATGGCAAAAGGTGGGTACAGAAAATGCACGAGTGGTAGAGTGAGAGAAGGAGAGATATAGGGTTGGAATAATCTAACAGCCTCCAAGTCCAACTATACGAACGACCAAAGGAATAAATTCGAGCTCGATGCACATTGCACATGGATGTGATTGCAGCAAAGGCTTCAGTAGTCCTTTCTAGCAGGAAATAAGAAATGCAGATGAACGGTGTTCGGTATATACGTACGTACAGGCCAACTCCAAGAGTCCCTCAGTCGCATATAAAAGAAGTAACTTTGTGTACGAAAAAAAAAAACAAACAAAAAATCCCTTTTTTTAGTGAGTTTTTCGCCGTCAATTACACTTGCAACACCTTACCACACACCAAAAGGATGCGATATTTACAGCAATCCATTTCCCCTTTGCGGCATCAAGTTGAATGCGAGTATTTGAAATGCAGGTTAGCTTGCAACAACTGACCTTTAATTATATCCCGCATTTATGTGTGATGGATGAGGGTGCGTACGAGCATAAGATTTCTTACACCTTTGCACTGTATCTAACTATGTATCTACCTATAGGTGCAATTTTGCTGATGATGAAATTTTTGATTTTGGGAAAAGTTCTTCCGAAGCCGCCCTTTGACATCCAGTCAAATATACCTACCTAAATACCTACCTGCACAGACTTTGTCACTGACAATATATCTAGCTACCTTCCAACATATAGAGTGGGATTGATTTTAATCGTGTAGCTGTAGGTATATGCCCTGACTGAATGTGATGATTAACAAAAAGGGGTTCCCATCTGCAATGCATGTAATTTGTTGTTTTGTAATAGCAAGTGCACACTGCACAATCTCCCTATAGTATATTTATCTCTAGTAATGAATGAAAAAAACACAGAACTTAATTAAAGAGTTTATAAGTATTAAAATAAGAGAAGCGTATAGAATACATATGCGAGGCTATATACATACATACATACCTAGCAAAAAATTACACAACAGGTACGTATAGTTTGTATATTGTCAATTACTATATAGGGAACGGGGTACAAGAGAGATACAAAAACTTATAAACGCTTAGTTTTAATAATTATATTGTTGCATCATTTATGCCATTACATAGCCATTATAAACATGGAGAAGTAGATTTTATTTAAAATGTCATTTTGTTTTTCTTATGCGTTCTGAATTGTGTCATTTTTTAACGTCATTTTTTTCATTGAAGGTCAAATTCTATGGTACGAAATAACTGCAAGAGTTGTTTATCTAATCAATTTTAATTTCAGTTCACATTCACTCCAAATACAGGTAAACTTTGACAGTACCTTCCTATATCTTCTGAAGTGTAAGTGAGATAGATAGTTTCATTCGTGTCAAACTATGAGATTTTCGATTTTTGTACTCTCGATTTCTCGAATATTGTACTAATCGCTATTTGGGAATATTTGTGTCCGAATTTATAAAACTATATTTTTCCTATAAAGATTTAACAAGATTAATGGTAAATCTGCTAGACTTAAGAAATATAGATTTGTAAATCTTGTAGATTTGAAGAGGATTTGGTGTAAAACTACTAACATCTTGGTTTAGTGGTCGGTGAAAACGTGGTATTAAGCCACAGTACACAGTAATATATTGCGCAGGTTGCCAAAGTTGCAAGTGTCAGAAATTAAAAACGCCAGAACTGAACAAAATTGAAAACGCTAATGATATTACCTTTAATATGTGTACTCTGGTATGGTATTGTGAATGGGCCTCGTGCGATTGGATGTCTGTTGAAAATCTTAGTACCTTGCGACCGTTCGTCGTCGCTTCATAAAGTGAATGGCCCTATTAATTTATCAAATACCATCATAATTCTTATTCAAGTTAAGGATCGTTAATAGCTACGATATATACATACATACTTTCATTAGAATCGAAATAAGATACCTAATGTAATTTTGCAAATTACAGGAAAAGTGTTTTCGTTTCAAATTTGCTAATTTCGTTTGGCAACTAATTTCATTTTGAATTTGATTTGATCGTCAATCGCTTGTTTTTTTTGTTTTCTCTTTCTGTTTTTGTTTTTATATGTTAGGTACGAAAAAAAGAACTTTACATTTTCAATGGATTCCAATTTGAATGGTTTCCACTTGGGTCCAATAAAAATGAGATTAAAGTTTGAGTAATAAGAGCATATCCATGATGATTTATGTAAAACATTGTTGACCAGTTTATTCGTAACTATCGAAAAAAGTTTCTCTAGATCAGTATTTTTTTGGATATATATTTGGATATTGTATATATTTGGATCGTCGGTGGCTGTTACCGATTTTTTAAAATTTGTTTTGATAAGATTTCGACCACAAGTATTTAGGATATCGCATCGAATTTATTGTTAAGCAGACAGACATGTCACTAAGTTTAGACATATTATACAGCCATATTTATTAAATGTGTGTTTTAATAGGTAGAAAAAGTTGGAAATAATGTTTTATTTAATTAAATAAATTGTTACTTAAGTCAAGGTTTAGACAAATAATTCCGTTATCATGTTGGATACTTAGCATTACAACAACAATTAAAAATGTTTTATATATAACTTTAGACTGGTGCCTAGTGTAAGATAAATAGAACTGATGCTTTATAAAAATATTGTCTTGTTTCAATAGATTTTTCAGTATTTCTGGAGGGAGGGAGTGGTGTTACATCAGATAGTAGGTATTGCTGAAAAAAACTACAAGATGTTTTGTTTTCCACTTTTCGGCTTTGTTTTATTATTTTTCGATAATGGAAATTTCTTTCCACCACATAGATGAGGATGAGGACTGATTCCAAAAATAAAATAAAAATTTACTTAAGACAAATTCGGAAGCGCTTTCATTTCAAAATGTGAAATTTTTCTCCAGATAAAATGTTCTTTTGCTTAATTATAAAATTCTTAAAAAGTTACATATTTTATCAAATTAAACAATTATATTATTAATATGGAAATAACACACATTTATGTTTTCTTTTTTTTTTAATTAGATAGAACAAACGAAAGGGCTATTTATTTATTTAACAATTAACGTCAATGGATTTATTTTGTATGTAAACGAGATATACTACCTTTAGATTTATGTATATTTTATTATTTCAGATTGTAAAAAAAATATTCCATTAAATTGTATTTAATCAGTTGGAGAAATTTAAAATAAAATGTTTAAGTAAACAATAAAGAGGGTATATTCACAATCATTTTTAAACTGTTGCTGAGTTAATATTACAAACGTTTAAGTGAATTTTCTTTAATAAATTTTAATTCTTATTATTTTGGCGCATGTCAAAAGACATGGGCCTATTTGTTTTAGTAAAAAGAAAATACAATAAACTTCTATATTTTAATAAACAATAATCAAGTATATGATGCGTGTGCGTGCATTGAGTCATTTTATTTAAAAATTTATTTATAATTTAGGATGAGTACCTTGATTAGAGGAATCTGCTTGAAAAATGAAAAGCTTTTAGTTTTTGAGAGTTTTGAAGGGAAATCAAAAACAAGATGTTTTGGTGATAAATATAAATCTTATTTAAGTGATTTAGCAAAAAATACAACGTTCTGTAAAGTTGGCATAACAATTTTCACTTAGCCTAACAGGACCTTAACAGGAATTTGCAGTTTTTTTTGCATTTCTTTTCCGGATTTTGCAGTTCACCAAATAGTGGGTGTAACCCCCTGTACCTACTGCTAACTTCACTGTGAAGTTGGCAGTACATGATGTTTTTTTTAACAACCACGAAAGCTAGGAATTTGAAGTAAGCCTTTAAATTTGCAGTTCCGGAAAAAAATTAAAAAAAATTTGAAGTCATCAACTAGAAAAAAATTTCATATTGTATCGTAAATTTCACTGTGAAGTTAGCAGTACATGGTGTTTTTTCGACAACCAGACATGCTATCACTTTAAAATAGGTATCCAAATTTGTAGTTTTTTTTGCAGTTCCAGAAAAAAATTAAAAAAAATTAAATAAAATAAAATTTTTTTTAATTTAAAATTAATTTTTTTTATTTAAAATCAAAAACAAAAAATTTTTCAATTGACTTAAATTTGTTTTTAATTTTTTTTTTCTGGAACTGCAAATTTGGAACCTTATCTACTGCAAATTCCTATACCTTACATGGTTGCTGAGAAATGCTTCATGCTTGCTTTAAATTGAGGTCGGCCGTGCAATATGAAATTTTTGATTGGTAATTTTTTTTCTTGAACTGCAAAAAAAAACTGCAAATTTGGATACTTATTTCAAAGTGATAGCATGTCTGGTTGTCGAAAAAAACACCATGTACTGCTAACTTCACAGTGAAGTTAGCAGTACAGGGGGTTACACCTACTATTTGGTGAACTGCAAAATCCGGAATAGCAATGCAAAAAAAATGCAAATTCCTGTTAAGGTCCCGTTAGGCTTATGTAAAAATTGTTATGCCAACTTCACAGACGTAAAAATACACATTCCATGGAAAAGCATTGCTTGATTATTTGACTCATAGGGTTTCTAGTTTTACACTTTAGGCAGCATTCTTTTCTAAATGCATCCATCAGTTACAATTGGACTCTTCCCATGGTATTTCATGACATAGTAAAACACCAAGAAAAAATCTTATATTTCTTTTTATTAGTTCTGACTTGTGTCGATCAATTTAGATTGCATTTTATTATTTATTTATTGAAAACGATTAGGATGATAATTTGCCATGAACTAGTTGTGACACTTTCATTATTTATGGTAATAGTGTTTTTTTTTTTAATTTTTTCTTTCGTGATTTACTGAAATTTGAATATATTTGAAAATTGAAAGATAAAATTATACGACATAATTCACATTGTCACAATAGATTACCGGATAATTAACAACGGCTAATCACTTCTCGATTGGCCATTCATATATATTATTGTTAAAAAAAATGATTTTTGCAATCGATATTTTTAAATTAGTGACATTGTCAAATGTGTTTATCAAAAAAAACTGCAGTTTACTGTTCCATGGGAATTAAATACCAGAAAACTGACATTTCACAAAACTCAAATATTTCTTTCCACAAAATTTGTTAAGACAGAAATTCACAGTAAGTGAAACAATCACTCGTGTAAAACACACATAAATTTAATTGCATAATTATGTAATTTAAATTCTTTAACTTACTTTCATAGTTTTGACATTTGCTCATAAAAATACTTGTGAATGATTTAATATTTTCCCATTGGTAACCAAAATAGTTACCAAACTTATGAAACTCATATATGTACATATATAAAATAGTTTTCTTATAATTGTTTGAATATAAAATCAAACCTTAAAAATTGTAGGAGATTAACGTCATAATTTATAGTAAAATAAAATGCTTAAATAAACATACCATCATAACACAACACAACTAAATCAAATCAATATCAATTAAATTCAAAGCAATTAAAAGAAAGAAAAACCAAAATTCGTTATTACCCAATGGCCAATAAACTAATAAAAAATAAACAATAAAATCAACAAATTCCATAATGCCAATAGTTAATTACGAGAGCAACGAATAAAAAATAACACAAGGCCCAAAAACTTATTTATATTTTAATTATAAATATATGTATGTACTTACGTTCATACGAGTATAGGTAGGTACTCTAACCAAACTAAAGAGACCAACCAAACGAGCAAACGCGAGCGGGAGAAAAAAAAACCCCAAAGCTGAAATTACTTAAGAAAATAAAAATAATAATCGTAAGCTTTTTCCGCCTTACTTTCTGAACTCACAAAGATAAATAATAATGAAAAAAAAAAAAAAAAACAAAAAATAAATTGAATTAATAATAAATTTAGCTTCATAAAAATTAATCGCAAACGATTGTAAGTGTGTTTAATTTAAATATAAATATTTCATCTCAATGCCAGCGCACAAAGTACATATATTGGTGCTAGTGCTGTTAATTTCGTTGCTGTTGCTGGAGTCATCGTCGTAATATTTTCGAAATTGCTTTATTCAAAGTAAATAAAATTAATAAATATGAATCAGCAGTAAAATAGCAAACTCGTGGTATATATTTAACAGGAAGTTCAATGATTGAATAAAAACCAACAAACCAAACACAAAAAAAAACATAAATTAATTAAAACTTTATTTTTGTCTAAATTTGTTCATTTTAAATGCAATTTGCGTAATCCCGTTTATCGGTTTATATGATTAGATATTATTTTATTCATATTATATTTCTTTTCATTAAAAAAATCTTAATTGAAAACAAGAAAGAGGAAAAAAATTTAAAAAAATAAATATCCGTTACGAATAATGACGAAAATTAGATTTTAAGTCCGACACGTGCGATCATTAAAATATACAAAAAAATATATAATAAGCACGCAAGCATCGTGAATGACAGAATGTGCCCAAACTTAAGCCCAACTATAGGTGGTACAAACGATTGGAGGGTTTAATCCCAAAAAAAAAACTAAACAAAAAATAAAATAAAAAGAAAAAAATATTTTAGAATTAATAATTAATGTAAATTTTATCTTATATCCATAATTACGATGTCTCTTGAAAGTTTTATCTTAATTTTATTCAAATTTGATTTTTTAATGTCGTAATTAAATCATATCGACATTTCACACAACCAAAAGATGGAAGTTTCAAATAGCAGTAAATGTGAAATCTAGTTTACATTAGATAGCAGCAGTTAAATACAAAAAAATATTTCTTTTATTTCTTCAAAACTTTAAATTTAATGCGGGAATTAATTTTTTGTATTATTTTTTTTTTTTGAGGAAGCAATTAAATGTCTGCATCCAGCCAACTCTCTCTCTCTCCCTCTCTTTCTCTTTCCTCCGATGATGTGAATTGATCACATAAACACATGTGTGTAATGTGCCTTTACTTTGAATATGAATGTAAAAATAATTACATATTTTTTTGTAAAGAAGGTATCTATCTATATACTCGTATGTAGGTACATATTTCATTTTATTTTAAGAAGAAGAAAATTTCTTGTTTATTCAAAATATAATTGCATTCCCTTGATCGTTGTTGTTCAGGTTCGACTTCTACTTCTATACTTCGGCTATTACGGCTCGGCTCTCCCCTTAGACGAAGTTGATTTGAATTATTATTTTATGTTTTTTTTTTTTTGTTTTGTTTATTTTGTATTCATTTTATGTGGGCTGTATGGTAGGAATAGTGTTGATTCCCCTCTGCACCCTCTGACAGTACCGGCACGCCTTCTTTTGAAGTTTGGTTCACTCACTATTATTGTGCATTTGCGCCAGTGGCGGACTTGTTGCTGTTTTAGTGGCCTTAAACTGTTTTACTTTTTATTTTTAAAGCGAAGTTTTGAATTCTTAAAAAACATCTTAAATGAGATTTTAATTTAACCTTAATTCTACTACGAAAACTACGTTTTATTATTTTTATTTATTTTGAAAAGTATATTTTGCAAAGTATAAATTGCAAAGTACCTATGTATATTGCATGTGTCAAAATATTAAAATAACAAATTATTTTGTAAAGTATGTTTAAATTTACCGTTGGCTTGATGATATTATACTAGCATACACGTGGTTGCACTGCTTCGCTTAGTTTTCAAAGTTAAACATTTTAATGTTTAAATGTAATAACTTCAAAAAACAAAATAAAAGACCTCAGACTTTTAAGTGACCTATAAGCTGAATTTTTTTGTTTCCTCATTCACGATCCCTGAAAATTGAAATGTTGTAATTGATCTCTCTTGAACCAGAAAAAGCATGAAATGTGTACTTTTCTTAAGTTTCCTCCTGCTACTGCAACCAGTGTCATGATTATCCTTCACTTCCCCTGTTAAGAATCAAAACAAGCACAATTGGATTTGTTATTTGTTTATGTTTTGCTTGTTAAACGATTGTTATGTTCTTAAATAGCTTTAAGTTAAAACAAATAATTGTGTACCTACATTTCTTTGAACAAAAAAAGACGTTGAAATCCGTGACCCCATAGCACTTGCTCATTGAACTCACCTGCAAATCCAGCACTGCATCGCATACTCATACACATTTTGATTGCTGGTAGATACTTGTACTTATACTTCTATATCTATATATGTATGTAAATGTATTAACGACAAAGTTAACTTTACTTTATTAATTGCCTTTGGAGAAAATATAAAAAACAATTTAAATAAAATTTTGTTTGTTTGTTAACATTTTTCATTTTTCTCTGGAAAAAAAAAAATAATAAAACGAGAAAGAATAAAGAAATAAATATAAAATAAATGAATAAAAAAACTTTTGTGGCACAAAGTGTAAACATAAGATGATGAGTAAAAATGAACACCACACCATCTATAGGTTAGGTACCTCGCCCAGTTTGGTGCCTTTGTTTTGAGATGCTTAAGCCGACTCGACCCCGAAAAGCAGGGACATATACGAGCAGAGCATATGTGCGAGGGATATTATGGGTATTTTGTTTTTGTTTTAAATATTTACTTTGGTTATTAACGGCTTTGCTTGCAAAAGTACAAAGAGATAAACATATATATATATAAATATGTTGTTTATTTTGTTTTGTATTTATTTAAATGAAAGAGTATAATTGTTCATCTTCATCTGCATATAAATACGTACTCGTACAGAGAGATCTCTCGGACGAGACCCAGAGAGAAGATTTAAAGAACTTATTTTTTATTTTGTTTTAATTTTTTTTATTGTTTTACGAAGAAAAATAATATAAATTTTGTTTCGTGTTTATGGCGACCATATGCCGCCATCGTCATTGTCGTCGCCGCCGCAACCGCCTTCGATGACTTCTTTTTCTCTTTATCGTAGCTAGTTTTTATTATTTGCACTTTCTTTTGTTAATATTACAATAAGGGATGATGAACCAGGGTGAACAACTGTGCTTTATTTTATAGAAAGATGCATTTTTTTAACTTATATATAGTTAAGTTTATCACTAATTTATAAGAATTGTATTCTTACTGTGTATAGGCATTAACAATTTTTTTTCAAATTAAAGCTGAAAATAAGATTTCGTCCGTTTAATTTCAATGATTTATTTTATTAATTAAATAAAACGCAATTAAAAACTTGTCATTAAAATATTATTAATTTATATTGTATTATTTTACTATGGTACTGAAAATATAAAGCAAAAGAAATTTGCCATAAATAATACAAGCTCGAAAAAAAAGTTTAAACATTTTTTTATAAATTTATAAATTGTCTGGAATACCTATAGGTACAAAATAGTATGTTTTGAATCGAATTTTTAGTAAATAATTTAATTTATTAAACTAACTGAATAATATTTGATACGCAGCAACAACAATTGACTTAATTTTCTTCTGTAAATATGGTCACTCCAATGATGCCATTAGTTCTGGTGTATAATAAAACAAAGACTTTCTCGTTTCAAGATATAAAGAGAAGACTAAAAACAACTGCTCACTCGGGGTTGACTTACAAACCGGCAACACGTGTTGTAGATGTTAGCACAAAAAAAAAACAAAAATAAACAAGAAAAAAATGCCAGTATTTTTCTTAAACTAAAATAATGTTTATTTAATTAAAAAAAAGAAAAGAAAAATATACCTATATCTAATCTAAATTAACCCATAAAAAGTCATTTCCAAGTGTTTCTATTTTTTTACTATTATTACATAGACATTTATTATTTTAACAACACTTGAGTAAATAATCACGAGTCGATTTTTTTTCTGATTTAGGCCTATAGTGTTATTTTTAAAGTCTCAATTGAATGAACAAAATGATAATATAATGTTAAGAATAATAGGAATTATTTACATTTATTTTATAAATCAAATATAAAGGCACGTGAAATGCGTAGACTTTTTAAATGTCAGTGTACCTGTTATTAGAGTTTAGGGGAAGAGGGATGCGATTGTTTTTATTTCACTTACTCGTATATTTTGTATGTTTAACATCATGACACGATGTATTCGAATAAATTAATTAAATATAAGTCCAAATGTATTTATATGTCAAAATGTGTGTAGGTGTATAGTTATTGTATTTTACAATGTTAATATGTATGTATTGAAAGCTGATGAAATACATATATATATTTTGTTGGTGAGTAATTTTATGTTCCTAATTGTGTTTTAGTGGCAGACAATTTGTAAATGGATTATGGATATTGGATATGTATATACATACATTTATATCTTATTAAACAGGTGAAGGCCATTTGGCGGCTGTGAAGTTAATTTTTGGGTTTTTTAGTTGTTGTAGGTTTTTGGTTAATATTTGAGACATTTATATTTTAAAAGTGGTTTAAGTCCCATTTTAAAATTCCAAAATTTATAAAAAAAACTGTGTTTTTCCTCTTCCGTGTTTATTGACTTTTGCTGTCTGCAATTAAATGTAGGCAATTGTTTCAATAATGTCGAAAATATATCAACAATTATGTAGACAACATCAATAATAGTTGTTATGACAGTAAATTTGCAATTCACATTCGAGGGTAATTTTAAGAGTTATTTTTTGCCAAAAGTAGCTGAGTTTGGGATCTCAAGTATTGTTGGACAAAGCAACCGGTCACACCAACCACTCGTCATGGTGCACAAAAAAGCAAAGTTGCCATAGGTACATGTCAAAACCAAGACATGGCTATTCTCTATAAATTCATGTCATTTAGGTGACTTTAAAATCGAAAAAAATATTTGGCGGGGCATGAAGTACAAACTTGTATTTTCTACAGGATCTGCCAGGCTGTAAAATTTCCTGGCTTAAAAAACTAACCTGATAGGGTTCGATCAGTGCGTTGACAAAGGTACCCTCTGGTAAAACTTTCTGCCCGGAAGGAAAGCATTCCTAGCACACACCAAAGTCAATAAACCTTAAACTATATCGGTTTAAAAATTACTAATCTTAATTTTAAAAGCTTTATATGACAAGCTAATGAGCTATTTTGTTAAGGTTAATTTAGAAGAACCAAATAAGTTCTTTCGGACTTGAGTTTTAGCTTACACAAAGTAAAAACAAAAGAAAACAGCTTATAATCCTTCTTTTCATGTCGTATACCATTTATTTATGATATCCGTTTAATGCCAGTTAAGAACAATGGTTCCCTTTAAAACCACAATTCAATTACACATTACACAAAAGCGTTTATAAAACATATGCAGCAGCAGCAGATGTCAAGCTCGTGTGCTAAAATGAGGATAAAAAAGAGACCCTGAGCACTCTCAGGGCTTCATTACATGAACAAAAATCACAATTCAACAAGTTAATTGCACTTTTGAATGCAACAAAATCATACTATCGTTTAATGTAGATATATGCATATATGTAGATTGTAGATACTGTGGTGTCAAAATATTTTAAGCTTAGGGAGAAAATGTATTTTCGTTTTTTTTTTCTTATGAAAAATTCTGAAATACTTTTCCATCCTTCATATTCCAGATGGAAAACACTTTTTTTTTGTAAATATGTTTCTAAAGAGAATAAATTTTTTGTTTGTGAATAATAAAAATATATATTTTTTTTTAAATTTTATACAATGTTATTTTTCTCTTCAGTTAAATCCAACCACAGGAACGCCCCCTATCTCCTTATCCAACGTCCTTTAAGCAATTATTTTGTTATTAACCGCTATTAAGATTAAGGCATGACATTTGTAACTTTTGCCACCCACTGATACGCCCACTTTATGATTATTTCTTATTTAAATGTATTTGAATTCACTAATTATTAAGCTATATATTGAACTTATATAACATGGCGTGTGTATTATACTGTACCTACCTATTGTAATACTTATACGCTCACTTTTTAGTTATTAATTAAGCCCTTACGAACGTGGGGTATTTGTATTTTTTACAAAGAGCAGATGCTATGAAAATAATTCTTCTTTTCAGAAATTTAATCCATACCAAATGAAGAACCTGCTCAGAAAAGTGGAGTTTTTAGCATATGCTCATTTTTATTCTTTCCAACAAGGATATTAAGTACAAATTTTCCAAAATGTTCTTGAATTCGGAACCACTGTGTCAACGGGAGAGTATAGGCTTCTCAGTGGGTTGGTATAACTTAATGTATTGAACCAAATTTTCATGACCGAGACGATCTTTTTACAAAAAATATACAAAAAAGAACATATGTAAATATAAACACAAAACAAATGACTACCAGTGATATGTTACGTCTTTATGATGGTGGTCTGAACCAATATTATATTCGAACCAAAACTCACACATACATCAGACTAACTACACACCATAAACATCCACGCATATAACTGCTAAAGCTCTTCGTCGTTATATTTAAACATTATATTGTGGAAAAGATTCATTAAATTTTATCTAATATGCACGCTAGATAAATGATGCAGGGAGTAAGCAATATAGCTTGAGCTTCTACATAAGTTTCATATATGTAGTAGATTGTGGGTTTATATTCCATAAGGATACATTTCCTATACCGCGTCCTGCAGCTGCGACTGCAGCAGTAACAGCCTACAGCAGCATCGTCACCGTCGCGTCGCCGCCACCACCACCGCCATCATTGTATCGTCCTGTAGGCTTTTTAATAATATTTTCAATTACTAAGTAAAATAATTCAAGCGAAGCTCTCTGTTCATTATTGATATGAAAGTGAGTGAAAACCTAGTAAAAGATCTACGAGTTGCATCGTGAGGCAGGGGCCTCTGCGATGTTGCTATATGTGTGTTTACATTAACTTAATACGTGGTGGGGGTTACACAGCGAAAATAAAAAAAAAATAATAAAGGATGCAATATAAAAGGCGAAACATTCAGATATTTATAGAAAAGAAAGGCTGGAGGACGAGATACATAGGTATACATATATATTCTCGTTCCTTGAATTGTGTTTCTGCCTCCAGTATATTATAAAATAAAAAAGTAACGTCTGCAGGCTCTTCAGAGGGTAAAGTAGCGACAGAACACAATTAAAAATTTAACATTTTTATATGAAGCACGTTAATGCAAACATTAACCATCATAGACCTATGAAGCTATATATGTATAGGTTGTAGGTATGTGTGTATTTGTTAGGAGGGAGGTGTACATGGGGAGGATGAAGATGGCAGTCGCAGTCCTAGATAGGCTCCTCATTTAAATGGTGGAGCTGCATTTTCTCAAGATATATTATTTTTTGCAAGAAGGACATCATCAAAGATCAGGGCCTAGGCCCAGGGGCTTTGGCACAACAAATGCAGTAATAAGCATCAAGCCATGAGAACCAATGTTTTGTGTCTTATTTTCGTAACTGTATACAATATACAGAAACAGTAATGTTGCAAACAAAAAATCAGAGCATCTAAAGAAGAGAGGGGGTGGAAATAAATTTTGAATTAGAAGTAAACAGCAGCACTGCATCAGTCAGCTCGCTCAGCTCATCCAGGAGGTAGTAGGTATAGGATGTCACCCGTGTCACCCATCATTATGTTCATTATGTTGGGCGTTAAAAGCAAAGCGACTGTGGAGCGTGCAGCTTTTCGCTTTTGGCTGCTTTACTACTACTACTGTAGATACTACTTCTGCTACTGGTATACTCTGTTGTTGACTGTTTACTGCCTGGGCGTCTATTCAAAAAAATTTAATGGCATTTTAAATAAGAAAGTACACCCGATCTGAATTTTGCATGAATCCACTGAATATGTCCTTAAAATGTTTGGATGTTACTGCTGATGCTGCGGTGCTGGTTTTGGTGCAGCTGCTTTATATTTATATGTATAGAAGTTGGTGTTGGTGTTGATGTTTGTTGCGACCAAACTCACACAGAATGGGTATAACGTTGGCGTAGAACATGCCGTTGCGTTAGAAAATGTGGGGAGGGAATCAGGCTCTATGAATACCTTTGGATTTTCTAAGTAACACTCATTTAATATTTATAACACTCTAAATATTAAATATTATTCGAGGAAATGAGACCATCGTCATCGTCCTCGTCCTCGTCCTCGTATACCTATATATAATCGCTGTTGTCGTCTCCCAGCACCCTTGTGTCCCCGTGTTCCCATCATCATCATAGATTTATATAATTTTAGTAGCTTAAACTAAGCAATGAACTATGTATATTATGTATAGATAAAGATATAGATACTGCATCTACTCACATATTAAATGTGATGACAAAGTTGGTGAATAAATAAATACGATTGATGTATAAAGAAGAGAAAACATCACAAATGCATGTGTTTTATATTTTGTATGATGGTTTCTATAATGACTTGGATCAATTTTCTTCGTGGTATTGAAAACTTAATTCAAAAGAATGGAGATTTTTAAATCAGTAAACCATCTTCACATACATACTTATATGCAAACAGTTATTCATTTGTTAATTTTTTTCTTCTAATAGAATTCTTTATTCTTGAAAGCGTGTTTTTGAACACATTTAGGGATTAAAAATATCGATGGAATAAATGTATTTTTATGTATTGATATAGTAAAAGTAATTCAGGAATAATAATAACAATTTTAAAAACAATTACCAATTACCTGAAAAAGTTTGTAAATACACTCAAAACATGGAATTTTATGGAAGGAATAATATTATACCTTTAGTTCACGAAGATGAATTTTCATGTTCATATTGACATAACACTAACTTAAAAGGAAATTAAAATAATCCTAAATAATACAAAATTTATGTGGCGCCCAATGTGAAATTTTAACTATTAAGTCATTGCGTAGGTACACTAATTAAGCGTGCTGTGTAGCAAACTTAAATTTTTTTTACACCCGCGTTCTAAACAATTTAAGAATGTAAATTTTCATCGCCATGAAAATTACCTAACCTCTCCCAAAATTCACCTTTTACTATTACCTACTCAAAAGTGGTTAAGGTTCTAACCTTATTTTAATTTCACTTTAAAAGGCGCCCAACATGAGATCTAAATTCATACTTTCAGCGTTTGTGAGAGAAATACTGACTGATTGGTTAAATTAATTGAAATCGAACTCAAAACTTGAACTACTATAGTGAATATGAAATAGAAGAGGTGCAATTTTAACGGTTATCTTATTATGAATGTTTGTGTTCTCATAACTTTTGTCAAAAGATGTAAACACAAACATATTCTCATACAAGCAATAAAAGTTCCGATCACACATCTCACGTTGCGCGCCATCTATAATAAGACAAAAATAAAGAAGGCACCCAACGTGAGATGTATTGCTTGTACGAGAAGTATATTTGTTCATCCTTGAGTTAGGATTAAAAAACCTTATTGATATATGTATGTGTTACATATCGTCCCTCATATCACGAACTACTGTAATTGCTTTTTTAATATCTTGGGAAAACGCATATTTAAGCAATAGTTCATCCTTAAACCTATAAATCGATCATTGAATTTAAAAATAGAAATCCTTTAGTTTACAAAACAATAGGACAAAAAATATTTTTAACAACGGCCAACAGCTTTAAGAAGCGTTTTTGTAAAATGAAAACAGTTTCGCCAGTTCGTGAGATAGAATACGATATATATGAACTGTACATAAATAAGTTTTTCACACTTAACTTTGTTTGTGAATTCACATAATCTGGGATTCACTCCAGTGCCTCAGAAAAATGTACTTTTTGTAAAATCGAGAATTTCGTAAATCATAAAAATTAACGATTAGTTTAATATTTAAATAATAAAGAAAATTTTAAGTTAATTTATATGTTGAGTCTCATCATGATTGAAGCTTGTGCAATTAAAAAAATGATCCAAATACATAAAGTCATTTCGAAAACAATTTACACCATCCATCTAAAACTTTCTATCATGCCCATCAGATGTTAAAATTTCGAGGGGATAACCCATTAAAAGTCATCATGGTCATATAATAGAGCAATTATATTTGACCCAACTGTTAGCCTATACCAAAATCATACCATTTACATATTTTATGCATTTAGAAAAAAAAAATTGTTGCAATTCGAACTCGGGGGTAGATATATTGAAATGAAAAATTATAATATCTATACCACCGGTGAATTGCAGTGATTTACATGGTCTGCTGGATCCTTCTTCGCACAAAAACTTCTAAAAAAAAATAAAAAAAAAGAAAAAATAAAATCAAGAAGCAAGGTACAGAAAAAATTAAGACAAGAGGAAAAAACCTCCTCGAATACCTATGGAGAAAGAAGTAAAAAGGTAAACACGATGATGTATTGTTGCAAGAAAACACAATGAAATATCGTACAAAGTTGTGTAGCAGCTCTTGTAGCACTAGCGCTACTGTATCTATCTATTTTTTTTTTGATTTCCTACACAACATCACAAGTACTCCGGGAATGCCATATAGATACATTTAGATTACAAAGTACTCTTGTAATGTTACTATACTTCTGGGTATATGCTGTTGCTCTAACAGTCATTATTCTATGAATAATTCATTCGACCGACATGCATATTTTATTTGAAATTCGTGCAATAAAATACTATTAAATATTTAGTTGTATTATACTACATAAAGTTGTTGTTTTTGTTGTTGTTAGTTGATGTAGCGTAGGTATATCAAGGGTTCTCGTTCCCTGGGCTCAGGCTCGGGCATCAGGCATCGGGTTAAAGGGGGTGCCATATAGTATGAAACCGGCAACGCAAAAACGAAGACGAGTTGCTGTTTAGTATACATCACCTCTACGGCGCGGTGGCGAGCAGAGCAGCGCCTCACCCGTACCCGCATCTGCACCCCCACACCAAGTCCCGCACTAACAAAACAAGAGAAATTATATTTTATGTATTTTTGTATAAATTAATCACGTTTGCAAATTGCGCTCCGCTCTTGCCGCCTCACCAACCAGACCCTATACTCTGCGCCGCACCACCCTGCCCCACCCCATCCCCATATCCACTCTCTCACGATTATTTGGTGGGATTTCGTCTTATACAGCCAGAGAGCCACTAGTACTGCTACTAGATACCAGTAGCGCTTTCGCCTGCTTCACTTATAATTCTTTTTTCTATTTTTTTCTTATACTTTCTTCAAAGGCAGCAGCGAAGACGTAAAAAACATTCCGTGTCCCGTTTTGAAGTTGGGGGTGGGTGGGGGTGGGGCTGGTGCATTTCTACCATCATACAAAGACATATATATATTTATTTATATAAATATATATCTAGCTATGTAGATAGGCAGGTACATATATATTTTTCTTCGCTTCACAGTAAATGTTCCATGTTTAATGAGAGGGACAAGTTATTGCAGAGTCAGAGAATATAAGGAGCAAGACGTGGGGAAATTCATTTTGACGGTGCCGTTTAAATTAATTATTTATTACGATTCTTATAAAATTAATGAATGGAATGAGAACGGAAAAAGGGAATATTATTGAACGAACGAGTCAGGCTCCAACATATACCTATACATATATACATATCTTCTGTGTGAAAGAGTCTTTATTTTTTTTTGTTCATTTTTATTATTCTATATAGTATAGTTTATGGCTTAACGAATATAAAATAAAATGAAAATACGGCCACCCTGGCGGCGCGGCGGCGTACAGTAGGGAAGTTTAACCTCAAAAATGACATATTAATTTTGAAATGTTGTAGCTACATATGTATATAAAAATGTAGTTTTGTTTTTTTTATCTTTAAATATGATAGCCTCAGAGCTATTTATACTTTTTATACATCGCAGCCTTATGTTCAAAAAGGGCACAAAAAGCTTAAGTCGCCCTTTTTCAAAATAATAAATATGAAATTCTTAGTACCTAGAGGTTTTAAAACCGGTTGATAGAGTGAAAATGAATCATAAAATATTTACATATGGCATAGGCAATATTTGATTTTGGAGATTTTTTAATTTGAAATCAAAACTAGTATCTCAGTGCGAAATCATCACAGTTTTTTTTTTTTGAGTTATACATATTGTGAAAAACGTTTAGATCCGAAGTTAACTCATGCAATTTAGTGAGCTAACTCTGGATTAACAAAATATTTGATATTTCTGACAGATGCGCGTCAGAACAATATCGAAATAGAGAGGGCGACACTATGAAAATCGCCCTTTCCCTTTCTCTGTTCACAGATTTTTGACAACTTGAAGTTAAAATGGACTGAAAGTTTATTTGCATGATTAAAAATCTGTGTTAACTCCAGCACAGAAAAACTGGGCCTTAAATGTCAATTTAAACATATTAACGACGATAAAATGCAAAAGCTTCTTTAACTATTTTTTATTTTATTTTATACAAAATTATACTTTTAACTTTTATTTGATTTCATTTTTGTTTTGTTTTACAGTGGTAAGTGCATGTTTCACAATGTCTGAGTAAAGTTCTGATTGGTACATATATGTACAGGGTCATAAGTCCACCTGGTGATAAATTTACAATTGTTTTTCGACCAACCTGAATGGGTTTACATATATTATCAACTAATAATTTTTTGTTGGATTGTAAACTTATGACCCTGTGTCAATATTTATTTATCTTTATACATTACTAGCAAAACCCCCGCCCTCTCGCAGGGCGCTAAAAAAATAGTTTTTTTTTGTCCTAAACCTTCTACCCTTATTCCTCTTTAATTAAAAAAAAAATAAGAAAATCGGTCAACCGGTTTGGCTGGTTAGCGAACGTACACAAAACCAAACTTTAATTTATATATGTATATATTCAGGCATTTTGAAACATGGTGCTAAGTATTTTAAATTATAAAAAAACAATTGATTTCACGAACTTCATTATCTGAAAGATAGCTAATGCTATTGCAACCATACACCAAAATACACCACTGTGCGGCAACGTAAGTATAGTGACAGGTGGCAGGCGTATTGGTGGTGTGCGGTCTGGGTCTGTTTGGTTGGATGTCGTAGAAATTAAGAATTTACTGTTTGGATAGAAAACAGGGCGAGAAATCGATAAAACCTCAATGAAATGGTATTTTATTGCTTTGAAAATGTCTTTAAACTCCAACCCTTTCTACCAGAGTTGCTGCTGTTTTTTTTTTGTTTTTATGTATGTGTATATGTATGTATTTTATATATATTTTTTTTTGTGTCCATCAAGTCCACACAGAGTTGGTGTTATTAAATAACTCAAATGGTCAATAGGATGAGGGTGAGGTTAACGAATTACCTTCCAGTGTTGCAATATTGTATCTGTAAAAATGAACGATATTGTTGACGACGACTACGGACAGACGGAGACCATAGAACGGATGTAACAGTTGTTAATTTTTTCATTATTACAGAGTTTTATGAATATCTATGTATTAAGATATTTTTCTATTTGTGTAGAGCTTTGATTAATTTTTGATTAGACCACATATTTTTTTTTATTAAGTTTTTATATCTTTTGTGAGTTTTTTTTTTGGGGTAGACTGGAGGTAATTAAGACACAATATGATTATGATGAAAGTATAAGACTTTGGTCAAATTCGATCTTTTATCTATTTTTAATTTTAGTTCTGAAGAAAGAGCAATTTTAATGTCAAAGCTATTAATTTAAGTTTTAAAACTATTATGAGAACTATAAATAAAATCATTCACATCATGTTCTATGCCGTTTTACATTTTTTTACAGGCTTTTAGGAAAACTTATGTGAATGAACCGGCTTATGTACATTTCGTATAGGTTCTTGACAAATAAATTGATTTTATCAAGAGTTTCAAATGAAATTTTAAAATTAAAAAATGGTCAAATTTGTATGTCACATAAATGTGACAAAAATTTAATAAAACCACCAGAAAATATCCAACATTTCAAGAATATTGGTTAAAAACTTTCTTTAAAAATTTGAATATGAAAGATGCGTTAGTTTGCAAACTAACAATAACTACCTGTATAGAATAAATTATTGAATAAGATTTTTTAATGAGACTTAGGGTCAGTTTGCCAGTGCAAAATTTTCTCAGTTTAGAAGTGAAACCTGAGTTAACTCCTGCAAAACGTTTTACAATCGATTTATATCCTGAGTTAACTCCGAGTTAATTAATTAAAGTTGATGAATTAACCTTGGATTAAGAGAATATATATATTTTTGAAAGATCTGTTACAAACTCCCCTCGAAGTAGAGAGCCTGACAATATGGAAATCGCCCTTCCCGTAGTCCCGCATAGTGTCGCCCTCTTTGTTTCAATATAATGAATGCGAAGTTCAATATTATAATTTTATTTCGATCGAAATTTGACAACTGAATGTTAAAGTTGTTTCTACACTGATGAAAAACTGCTTTTGCTTCTGACTCTGAATTAACTCCAGAACATTTAGAACCAGTTGACAAATATTTGGTATTTAAAAAAATCACTTCAGGAGATCCAAAATTAACTCACCGAATTGTATGTTAGCTTAATTCGAGGCTTAGATTGGCAACTGCACAACTTGATTCAATGGTTAATTCAAGGTTAACTTCGAAGCTTTTGGATGAAATTGGATTAAACAAATTGGCCCTAGATTCTCTTGATTTCTTCTTATGAAGAGAAAATTAAAAGATCGACTGGAAAAACTTCCACACCTGGCAACCCTTTCAAATACATAATATCCGAAAATGCATAACAAATAAAAGTAACATTTTTTAAATTTTTTTTCACTTCTTTCTGGTAAATAATTTACTTATTTACGTTTTAACTTTATTTATAAGACTTTTAGTATTTTCTTGAAATAGATTTTTAGTTTCTTTTTTAATATGAATTTATTCTTAAAAACAATTTGATGTCAAGTTAGCGAAGCAACACTCGCTGATCGAAAAGTAGTTTGGTAGATAAATCATCGTTTGAAAGTCGTTAATTAGTTGTGATAATTTCGAATTTTTCGTTCACTATTTTCTATGATTTTTTTTTGCCGAAAAGCTAGAGACATTCAAATAACTTTAAACATATCCCAGAACTGGGTGACAATAATAAAAAAATTAACTAATAAAATGTCATAATTCATAAACTCTTCTATTTTCTTATTATTTATGGTTCTAAGTCTGTCAGTGATGGTGTCACGATGTCTGACAACGTGTAAATAATGTGGGGACACTATTTTGCAAATTATGACACAAGAGCGAATGAACTAGCTTATTCTTATTCCATTTATCTCCAAAATATGATACATATGAAATATTTTTTGTAGTATAATAAAACATTAGATACACATTTTTGTCATACGGATATGATACGATATTTTAAACCAGCTGCGCATAAAATTAATTTGTATTTACTTCTAAATATCTTCTAAATATTCTAAAAATAAGAAAATGTAAAATATTTAAGGAATTAAAGGAATTTCAAAACAATTAAATTGCAAATGATAGACTTTTGGTATGGAACTGAAACATTGCTGTTTTTATAATTTGTAGTTTTTTGTTTCAATTTAAATTTGCTTCTTAATTTGCTGCGGTTTATATGAAATCACCGATAGTTCATTATAAGAAATTATGTTGCCATTTGGTGACAAAAACTTTCTAACAAATTGTCATTCATGTAAATGCAGCCATAAGGCCCGATTTCAATTATTTTACTTTCGCAAATAGGTAGGTACCTATCCTATTTTAAATGCATGTTATTTGCAGAAAGTTACTTTTGTTTTGATTATAGTATAGGCATAAAAATTCAATTTCCAATAAACCATAATAGGAACAACAATAAAATAATAACTTAAAAGAAATCAACGCAACACCTCCTTCCTTCGTCTATATCGTATCGTATGTCACAACTTGCGTGACTCGCTGTATTATCTTCGCAGTCACAAGCAAACAATAGATGTAAATATATTCATATAATAATTAATAACCTCATGACATTTCCTTTACGCAACAAAAAGCGACAATTAATTCGTACTTGTAGAATATAAACTTTACTTGTGCGGATCTATACGTGCACTTTGCATTTTCTTTTAAATTAATTTTGCTAAACTATTCCTCTTTATTAAACATTAACTTAAATGTATATTTATTGAATATAGCAGTTCATGCGTAAAGTTTTTAAACTTAATTTATTATTACATGCGATAATTCGAATGCAAAAATGTAGACATCAGGGTTATTTACTTAAAACTATATATTTATTTTTTTTTTTTTTGTAAATTTCATTTTGTGTCAAAGTATAATTATTATTATCATTTCAGCCTTAAGCCTTAAGCCCTTTTTATTTATATCTGCATACATGTGCAGTGCTGGTTGCCTTCATTAATATTCAATTTGTTGTTGGTTGTACAGCTAAAAGGTACATATGTATGTAGGTATGTCTAAACATTTAAAATGAAAAACTCTTAACTATTGTTTTTGTATATTTAATTTCACACAAAAATGTCAGCAATAGTTTAAGGTTTAAACGTGAACACATCCGAAAATAATAAAACGTAATTTCCATATATCATGCAAGTTGTAAATATATATGTAGGTACCTATGGTGTAAGTAGAATTTTTATGCAGACTGCAAAACAAAAAAAGACAGAAAAATTAAGTTCAATATAGCGTTTTGCATGTTTTGCAAAAAATTAAAATAACAAGAAAAACAATTCAGAGGCATACCTCATGCCTTGTTCTAATATAAATGCCAAGTCAGAAATATATAGGAGAAGGAGTATGAGACTCAACACTCATTTTTTTACTGCACATAAATGTGAATCTATTCATTTTTCACTTCAACCCCCACCTCCCACCACTCCCATTCCATACCACAAGTAAGAAACATCAAGCAACCACCCTCTGGCAACCCTTTTTTTGTATTTGTTGCAGCTCCATCACAGTATTAAGAAATTATATTTCGTGATTGCAGATACTTTTGAATTTACTTATTACGACAGTTTTTTTTCGGAATTCCCTCCCCTCCCACTCTCTCTATTCTGTAGATACCTACCTACCTACATTGTAATTTCCATTTTCAGGACTTTGTATTCTTAATTTGTACATTAACAACCAAAACAAAAAAAAGTTTGCATACAAAAAATTAATTTAAAAGCGCTATAAGAAAAAAAACGGCGACAGAACAGCTTGCGGCAGGATGTAATTGGATTCTTTTTCTTTTTTGGTTTTTCGACATCTTTTTTTGTATAAATTCTACTTTACTTATTGTCTTTATATGGAAGAGAATAAGATATTTTTAAGAAAGCCAATAGAGACAAGAAAAAAGCAGTTTTATTGCTTTCTTTTGTTAGACATGTCATATTGTGTGGAATAGTGATTCTTATATTTTTGTTATCCTGTAGGTTAGATTGGGGGTGTTGGGGTGGGTTGCCTCTCATTTAACTTAAAGAGCTGGACTTTTAAGTCTTAGTCATAATATTCTGGTGCAAAATGGAAGTTGTATATTTTGTCTAAGTCACATGCAAAGGAAATGTCAGAAAAAGGAATATTATAGCTATGACCACTAAAAAAAAAAATTTAGATATTATTAATGTGCAGTTCATTGGTATAGTTTTCAAGAAATCTTTTATACAATAATGAAAAATGAGTATGTAGTTACATGTACATACAAACAAAGCGGGAAAATATTTTGAAGTTTATAAACAAATTTAGAATAAAGAAAACAAAAAGAACATCGAGTAACTTAATTGGGCGTCATTTAAATTTAAAATTTTAAAATTACGGCGCATAATTTTTCAAGCTTTTAAGAAAATTGTTATCTTTAAAAAAAAGATAAGTTTAAGTCTAAAGTCAACTTGACTAATTTTTTTTTCTTCTCTTTATAGGCTAAGCTAATCGAAGGAGCACATCCGTGGATGAGTGGAGCTGGTTCCTCATCAGTAGCTGGTAAGTCTTTTAAGTCACTATAATTTTGTTTTATTCGAGACCTCAGAGCTGTTCCGAATCAAGACATAAAAAAAGCCATAACTAGTGCTAACTTGTGCGAAAAGTTAAAATCTATTCAGGTTTGTAATTAAGTAAGCCAGAAAGTGTTTCGTTCCTAATTTAACAGTAAATAAATCAAATCAATTTACTGGCAGTTTATTTACTTAAACTCTTAATATCTTCGAATTCCCTTTCGACTTATGACTTTGTTCGGTACAGCTGTGAGCCCTTCAATTGGTAGTTGGACATTATTCGAATAAATTGTTATACAAAAAAAATTATTCAAAAATTGTTATATGTTTTCCGTTATTCCTGACTACGAATAGAAGATAATCGTTTTGATTCATTCTTTAAATTAAAACCAGAAATATTTTTTTCCCAATATTAACGTAGATTAAAAAAAAATCTATTACAATCTGTTTAATTTTTGGTTAGGTTACTTTTCTATACCATATTTGAGTAATTTTCTTTCTTAATTTTCCTTTTTTTCTTCTATAACAGATAGCTATCAATACCAATTACAATCCATGTGGCAGAAATGCTGGAATACTAATCAACAAAGCCTGGTTCAACAGTTGCGTTTTCGTGAACGTGGCCCTTTGAAATCTTGGCGACCGGAATCAATGGCTGAAGCGATTTTTAGTGTTTTAAAAGAAGGTCTGTCTTTGTCACAAGCAGCACGTAAATACGATATTCCATATCCGACTTTTGTATTATACGCCAATCGAGTTCATAATATGTTGGGACCATCGCTAGATGGCGGTACAGATCCTCGACCCAAAGCTCGTGGACGTCCGCAGAGAATTCTCCTGGGAATGTGGCCGGAAGAGTTGATTCGATCGGTCATAAAGGCAGTGGTTTTTCGTGATTATCGTGAAATCAAAGAGGAAACTGTGCAGATGTATGCAAATGGTGGAGGAGGTGGTGCAGCTGCAACAGCTCATTCCGTAAGTTTAATTTATCTGTTTTAAAGTAGTTTTTAACTTTTTTTTTTTAAATAAAAAAGTAGGCACGATCAATTTTTAACTCTTCACCTCGTTTTTTTTTTTAATTTTTATTTTAGTCTCAGTATGGAATGCCAGGAACTCCATCGAACGGCTCTTCATCCAACGGCTATCACCATAAACTAGGACTTCCTACTGGATCACATCCATCGGATTCCCCTAGTCCTCTATCAACCATGGCCGAAACCCTCCGTCGTCAGATCCAAATGTCACAACAATCACCGTCACCGTCGCTCAATATGTACAAGTCTCCAGCTTTCCTGCAAAGATCCGAAATGGAAGATCCAATGTCAAAGAGAAGTTCTTCCGAACATCATTTAGCAAATGCTAAAATATCCGACAATTTACCCGATCTCAGTGCGCTAGGTCTCATGGGAATTCCTGGCCTCAACGTCATTCCTCAAGGTCGTGGTCAGCATCAGCTGCCCCATCAACAGCAGCAACAACATCACCAACAAAATTCCTCTTATTCAAGTCGAGAACTGAAAGAGAGCATGCAGCAGCACATGTCAAATGCAATGTCACAAGCTGCTGCCGTTGCAGCAGCATCAAGACCCCAACTTCCTTATAGCCAACAACGAAGTGGCAACTCTAACAGCAGCAGTAGTTCCCAACAGAAGCCCACAAGCAATTCACCCTTCTCCCTCAGTTATAAGTCAAAAGGTGACCCCTCACCCTATAAATTCCCCGATAAGCGAATGCTTGAGGGTCTAACACCCGGCATAGATTTCGAGGCCATTGCCAATGGTTTGCTGCAAAAATCGCACAAAGCCTCACCCCGTTTCGAAGACTTCTTTCCCGGCCCCGATGTGAGTGAATTATTTGCGGCGAATTCAGCCTCTGAAGCGGCAGCTGGCTTTCCCATAAAAGATCATCCGATAGCGAAGATCAAGCTGGAGCAACAGCATCATAGTTCCGACAACCATGAGGAATAAATTCCAAATCGATCACAGACTGTTTTTTTTTATTTCGTTTTCATTCTAGTTGGTTAAAAAGATTTTTAAAATCTGCATTAATATATATAGGCATTGCTATTGTTAGAATGTCTGCGCAATATTTAAACTAGATACAATCCTTTCCTATACATTTATAAAAAGTTGTGTACGTGTAAAAGATACTTTTCTCTGTGTAGAATTTTTGGAAGCAAACTTAGTTTATTGAACGTGTTTTTAGACTTAACTTTACAATATAATGTATACTCTACCATTAAGGCTTATATAATATAATTAAAAAATAGTTTTAAGATAATAAAATAATTAAAACTAAAAATATGAAATGAATTCAATAAATTAATTAATATTATTAAAATATAAAAAGTTTCCCTTGGTTTATTTAAAAAAAAAATCAGACTTGGGAAAAAAACACCCAACGATTAATTTATATATATAAATCTTTGTAAATATTGTAAATTTAAAATCCAGCTATATGTATAATTTATCTATAAGTAAGAAATATTAAAGAAAAAATAAATCTATTACAATTTTTTAGTTAATCATAAAATGTGGTGTTTTTTATTTAGCTCGAGATGATTTTCCGATTCAATTTGGAACAAAAGATAGCCCAGCATTTTAACGGAACGATAAGTCTTAAAGAATTCAAGACTTAATGTGAAAGTAACTAGTAAGTATCTTCATATACTAGGTACCTAAGCTTTGCATCTTCCGCTACTCAAAGACTTCTGTTTTTTATAAGCCTATTGTTTGTGGCTTCATCAAGAAATAATCAACACTTATTCAAAAATGTATGGAAAGCTAGATGTTATCTGCCCGCTTGGCTGGCACTGGGTATGGGAAATATCTCGTTAAAAAGAAATGCCTCGAATATTTAATTTACTTAAGGAGGTGTTTCAGTCCAGTGTGGACCTGGACTTCGACCAACAAGCCCAACAATCGATGTTAACTACTTTGAATTGAAGCCAATCATTTGATAAGTGAGAACCTTGTCCAAACGCAATTTTTTGTTAAGTTCATCTTACATTTATATTTTGACAAAAAATCGATATCAACTTTGTCCAACAAAATTAAAATTCTTAATTATTATGCTGAAAACCGGGGTGGCCCCGGTGCAGTGGAAGTAGTGCTTGACTGCTAACTTAGATGTGTGGGTTCGATCCCCAGTCTAGGCAGCATTGTTTTCTATATTCCCTCAACTGAACGCCACCCCTGGGATTTAATGAGAAAAACCAAAACCTAATTTCTGAATCCACTGTGCCAACAAAAATCTATCCTATCCTTCTAACAGTGTTCAATGCTCATCTCTTTTTTCCTTGTCTATTTTTCATGTAGATACTGTCTTTTTTATTTACACTACAGTTTACTACTACCTTACCATTTGCAAAACTAAAATGTCATCTACCTTCCACAGTAAAAACTAATTTCAGAATGAAACGAAGATGGAAACCTAGATCCATTGTTGTTTTTGTATTACGTGTAAAAAGATAACCCCGACCCAGACCCATAGATAGTAAAACGCTGCTATAGTTTCATTCACTTGCGAGTTCCGTTCTCTAAAACTGCGGGGGTGTATCTACGTAATTGGATTTTATAATTTGTTATTAATCACAAAATAAATTACATAAATCAAATTATCATTATTATCCGGAAGAATCCAATGCCTTAAAATTGTGAGAATCAATAAGAACACATATTCGGTAAGGTATTCAAAATTGTTTGATTTTTGATTTCGTGGTTATAAGCGATCAATGATAGAATAAAAATACAAATGTCAAATTTGAAACAAATAGGTTCCGGCAGTATTGCCAGATGCAAAATAAATCTCCCACCAAAAAATTTAGAAACTCCCAGATTATCACATTTTAATCCGAAACCCATGAAAGAAAACCCAATTTACCAAACAGACATTAGTTAGTGTGTTGCCCTTAAGAATAGCAAGAATTTTATAGTTTAAACACAGAATCAATGCACGTACCTACACAAATAGACAGATATTGTACTAGAATTATGCCCTGAAACCTCAAAAACTATTCATCCGATTGAGCTGCAACTTTCAAAATATATTTGGAATAAAATGTGAAGTGCACATATTTTCTATTATATGGTGTTGAACAAAATTAGTTAAAACTTAAAAATTAACAATCCGATTGAATTGAAACCTATACCTATCATATATTTGGCATGAAATTAAAAGTGTCTTTAAACAAGAGTATTTGATGTGTAAACATCTATGCCGGCGGCGGTATGTGGTAAACTACAAACGTGGACATTTCTGTGACACATTACGTTGTGATCTTACTCGTTACGATACGTTGATGTAAATTGGATGCGTTCAATATTGGGTACTTTCATTCGTACTTCAAACTAAATCGAATGATCGAGTTGAGTTTGGTTTGAAATTTGGTTGACAGTTCGAACTTGTAGCGTTCTGTGATGTAAAACCAGCACATGAATATTTAATTTGATGTTTACACACCTGAACCATGAGCCACACCACTCACCCTTTCCAGTCTTTCGGTAGTCTTCAAAAGTTTCCATCAGCTTTTTCCAATAGAATCTAAAAATAAGCTAAAAACTTAAAAAAAATAGCCATCATGTTTCGCCCATATATACTTGTGTGTGGCATGCTAATGTGTTCCCAAACTTTGCAGACCAAACAAAAATTTTGTAAAATGTGTCAAAATAACATTTTTCTGTCCAGAATAAAATTTCTTATTCTGTGCACTGGGTAACGACTATTTTAGATTAAAAAAAGTTTTAAAATAATTCGCAATTATGAAAAAGGTGAACGAGGTTTTTGGAAAAAAATTTGCAAAAATTTGAAAGTTTTAAGTGTGAACGCAATTCAATTTTTTGGAATGCTGCAACTTTAACTTGAGCATGTTTTTACGAGCCCACAATGCAGCTGGTATACACAGCTTTTTAATTTAACAGCTGAGAGTTTCCTCGTCGTTCCGAATGTTTCTCGTTCGTTTAGGGGAGCCTTTCATTAATAATTTTTTTCGCGAAACAAATAAACTCTTCTTTTCTTCACAGAAATATAAACGTCAAAAGTGCTGTATGTGAAAAGCAGCTCCGTTTGTAGCTGCCTTGAATTGGTGTTTATTGAATATTTGGACAGCTATCCCAGCTGCAGCTCCAATTGCAACTCCATCGCCATTGTGTTCAAGGTATCAAAAAATCGACTTATTGCACATTTTTTTCAATAATTTTATCGGTCGGATGTTGTTTGACCACAACGGATTTGACGCCGCCGTTGGATTTTTTTTAGTTAGGTGTCATTAACGATCGATGTTATGCGGACAACCTACAGACATTTATTAAGAACAATAGCCGCATTTTATTTCCCACTTGATCTGTTTCGAATAAATTGAATAATGGCTTGATTCTAATCCAACACATCCATTCCCTAAGAATATAACCAAGCTCACATGTTGTATATAATATAATTTTTATATCTTAAACTTAAACTTAAATTTAAAAACCACTTAAGCCTGTTCACATACCCCGAAAGTCTCCAAAGCATACAGTTAGCTATTATAACATTTCGGATTTCTTGTGAACCAAAAGAACCTCTAATTCCTTCGGACACAAATAATGTTATGTCTACATGTATAACGAATTTGTTGACCAGCTGACCGAAAGAAATTAGCACACGTCTCAGCCACACCACTGTTATTTAGTGTTCAGTGTTGACCGCAAATTCCCCTCAGTAAGGTATATATATCCTTTGTAGGTTTTGATCTCAATTTGCCCACAAATCCATGCATGTCTGTTAATCTCCGACGTTATAATAACAAACAAAACTGTCGTCTTTGTGTTAATCTACTTTGGGAAATGTCCTGCGAGTCCTTCTACTTACTGTTACCACTGCCAGTGCTAACACCAGTCTGCCTTCCATTGTCTACCGCTTTGTAGTAGTACAACCATCTATCCTAGTCGTCGGTCGTCGGTCGTTTCATTTATACCAAGATAGGAGTTAAAAAGGGTCAACACAAAAAACCAATTTACCCTTGGGGTGAAATTGACTCTTGTGTTATTAAAGGCCGCATTTAGTCTTCCTGTTCCTTCCATTTTCTTGCTTAACAGGCCAACAGGCCAAGAAGACTCGCCGCACAAGGAAGCCGGTTATCTAAAAACAACCAATTGTTGCTCTGGGTAGGTATATACACTCAATTGTATCGGGAATGGGATGGTTGGGTTGGGTTCGTTGCTTGGCTCCTTGCTACTGGATGCTTGGCTGACTTTCTAAGCCAGAAGTAGTAAATTTACAGGAAGATAGTCTCAGTCTCGCTCTGCACCCGACCCGAACTCCTTTTGCCGATTGTGATTCTGTTTCTCTGTACCAACAGAGCACATCACCAAAATCTCAAAAAGGACGACGACGACTCTGTGACTGTATTCTTATATGTATAATGTTTATAGCCAAACGATACCATGATGATGACGACGATGATGACGACGATGTAGACGTTGGCTCCAAAGAAGAACAGACATCAGGATATCTTGTTTTGCCTGGGAATACAAATCGAAAGCAGGGGGAGAGTAGAAAAGGATTCCAGATTTGAGTGTAGTTGATGGTTGTTGAGAAATTTAAGGCACTGCTGCTGCCCCTTCTTACCCTGCGCTGCATGATGCTTCTATTTAAATCTTAGATGAAGTGTGAGGCAAGCAGTTGTCCTTTGCATCTTGGCTGAATTCCACTTTTGCTTTCAATGCGGTCTACCATCTCTTGTACAAAGAGCTTTGGCGGTTGATTGAGGGTGTGGGAATCTGAGCATGGAAAGACTTTGTTGGCGTTAGAAATGGAGAGGGTGCATTTGGGTATCTACATCTTTAAGCAAAAGTGGCATGCAACAGCCAACAGCAGTATATATGTATATACAAAGGTAGCTGCTTTTGCTGATATGCAATGTTATGGTTCGCGAAAGCGAAAGTTTCAATTTCAATATTGGAGTATGAAGATGTTTGCTGACGTTGAATCGGGGTTAAAGGGAAAACCCAGAAAGGGTTTGACTGAGAATATTGTATGTGTGCAATCATAGAACCGCTGTTGCTTTATATGCTCCGGTCATGTAAGTTGAGAACCGTGACACGTGTGATCAGAGCAGAGGGTCTGTCGGGATGGTACACATTTTTTGTTTCTTGTTTACATACATATATGATGAGTCTGATGTGTTTTAAAAGGATTATCTCGATTGTTGACAAGATGAGAAAAGAATTTCTTTGGCAAAAAATGAATTGAACACTTTCAAAATATTGAACCCATTTTTTGCATCCCTTTGAGATTTGAAAACCTAATAAAGTGAAAGTGCTCCAATTTTACACACATATAGAGAATAATTGAATTCATACGACTTACGGTAGTTGAATTGTAGCTGATATGGATACAAAATGTGTAGGTAAGTGATCGATAGCTATATAGTCTGTAATAATTAGGTATTAACATTTAAACAGGTTTTTGAGCAGATATATGTATGTATGTACATTATATTATTTGAGAATTCGGAAGTATGAGAATTATAGTTGTACCACTAGAATAAAAATAAGAACTTCTGAGGCGTGAATGCATATCACATAGTTAGCACTGAACGATTACTTGGGTGCTTTTTTCAGAAAATCTTGCATGCAAGATTGCGTAAGTTTATGCACAAAACCATTCAACATACAAACCTCAATAGATTATATATCGTCGGCTCGGAAGAAAAACAGCACCACAACTCAAGGAATCCTTATTTCAAAATTTCGATCAATCTTTTAAAATATCAAAGTCACACAAGAAATGTGTATTCTGTAAGTTCTAAATATTGTAGAAGAGTTTGGTATTTTTCCATCGGATAGTTTTCTTGTACAAAATATTGTAGTATTAATTAAAAAATTTCAATTGTTAAGTTGTGTCGCTTTTTTTCCAAACCGAAAACAATATGAAATGAAAGCCTTCAACTTACCAAATCTCTCCAAACTCTTAAATCGCTATTAATAAACTGAAATGAAACATGGATTATCTTTAATCAGTAAGGAAAGTGCGAAATCAATAAAGGAAAATTGAATAATTCTTTCAATTAGCAAATAAATAAATAAATATTTTAATTCGTGAAATAATTTTTGATCAACGTTTTAGTTGAATTGTGAATCGGATGTTAATCTTGAAACACTCTCGTAAAGTGTTGGTTTAATTGTACTCGCCTTTTTATTATGTTTTCAATTAAATTATGGAACTGTCTGTCAGTCATAAATACAAAAAAAAATTATTGCAAATACAAATTTTAAGAAGACGACTTTTATAAAAACCAAGTAATTTACTTTAATTAACAAAGAAAAAAGACAAGAACGTAGAAGGAGATTGGGAATGATTTAAAAGGGAGGAAATAGACCTGAAACACGAATCTTAAATTCTTCTTGTCTGAATTTTAAATAAGGAATTGTATATATTTAAATACCTAAATATACTTATTTCTGTTAATATCGTATTTTAAACTTTTTTTTTAAAAGACGTAGCTTAATGACTCAGCCAAGTGGCAAAACGACTAAGAGGCAGAGTAACTGAGCGACAGGTTCAAGCGACAATCAAGGTAAGAACCTTAATAATACAATTTCGGAGCAGATTGTAAAAAAGTGGAGTAAATCAAAAATATCCAGACTAGATTAGTGAACGAAAGAAAAACTCAAGCTTTCAAAAACTTTATTTTTAACAAAAAAAAATATTTAAACAAAAATGAATATTTTTTAACAAAAAGAAAAGCATATAATTTCCATTCGTTTCAGAACTGAAATAAATTTTAGATTCAAACATTCAGAGTCAGAAGCAGAGTTGATTTTAGTTGGAAAATTGGTAACGCAATGCTGTCATTTCCTTTCATGAGGTTTGGCTAAGGAATTTTTGAATTTTTCGGCGTGGAGTATAGATCCATTTCCTTTTCAATAAAAAAAAGAAATTATATTTGAGTAAAATAATAAACAAATATTTATTTTCCAAGTCAATTAGCCAACTGTTGTCAATTTTTTTTTTTTTTTTCAAAATGATATTTTAGTCTTAAGAAGATAAAAATTACTTCATTTTGCTCTCTTTCGTATGTAAGAGACGTTCTCTGAGACGAAACTTAAGTATTTAAGTTCCACTTATACCTATGCTAATGTTCTATACTTTTCCTTCTTTCAGCGTGAACTGTCAAATAAATTCTAGATTTTAAATTCAATATAAATATATATTTAAAAAAATATTCATATATTATATCAAACATTTCTCTCCTATTTTGGTTGGTGTTTTACTAAACACCTTATAAGCTCTTGAACCGAGAACTGAAAGTTTCAGTAATACATCTATATCGTTACAGGGTGTGGTGAGAATGATGAAGATTTAATTTAATTTAAATACCTTGAATAATGATGGTTAATGAATGATTCACAATTTCTTCTTCAATAACTACACGAAAAACCAATTTCAAATTAAATACAAATATTTAAATGAAATTGGAGAGCATCAAACATAAAAGTTTTTGTTTTTAAAATGGTTGAGGTTAGATACAATTTTAAATTTAAAACAATAAAATTGGGAAAAAGAAACGAACAGAACTCCGTCGGCTGAATCAGCTGATTGATTACTTATTTTCTTATAATTGAATGTTAATTGAAACGCGCACTGAAAGAAATTTAACTAATCAATATACTTCTTACTTGAACCCACGTTTGATAATTATTTACTTTACTTTACTTCAGTAGAAGATAGAATTTAAAAAATCTTTGAAACCAAAATATCAAAAAAAAATCTTCGAATGTTAAATCAACACACCTTTCAATTTAACCTTATTAGAAAAAAACCGTTCTTCTATTTGAAGACGACGGTCTTGATCGAAAACCTAGATAAAATGGGTGTTGTGCTGCCGAATGAAACAGAAAGCTTTTTTGTTCACATACAACACGACGATTTACTGCAGTATTGAAAGGGCTGAATTTTTTATAATATAGGCTTTCTGTTCTCCAAAAGGAACCCTCAGACGATGATGGTTCGCGTTAGAGGTATATTTCGGAGGTCCTGAATGTGAGTTCTCACATAAATATTATTACTCTTTCGTAGTCGATTTCTCCGCCCAGCTTTAAGTATATATGTATGAACCTGCGTAGAATGGGCCACCCATTCGCATGTAGCGTCATCGCCAACAAATTCCATGCACAACAAATAGCAGGGCAATATCTCTCGTCACCGTCGCCTTCGCTATAGTCCGTCGTATATAGTCCTCGATATTTGCTTTTCTAAAAGTCGCAAAAAGCCTGGAAAATTTCAGATACAGATGCAGCAGCTTTTCGTTTCTCAGGATTCGCTGCTGTTACCGCTGCTCTGCATAGTTTTGTTATTTCTTCACTACACATATATTGTTGCTGCTGTTATATCATCATTGTGGGCCCGATGTATGCGTACATACAATGGCCAGGGCTAATCCCCCACCCCTCCCCCACAAAAAAAATTATCCTCCCCATGTACTGACTGGGGGTGCAATTTTGGCATGCAAAATTCTGATGCAACCCCAACTCCCTGCAGCAGTTCAGTGTTCCCACCGACCATATCGTACATAAAATTCGTGTGCAATTCAAGACGAAGAACGAGAAATAAATTGCTTTAACGTCCGTTGGTTGGTTTGTCCACGCTTCATCTATTTCGGCAAAGGCATATAGAACGCAAAAGGATGCTGATTTTAGATTCTGGGTGCCAGATGGATCCTCTATGCCTTGCCTAGGCCTAAGAATCGAGTAGAAAGCCGAAGAGAATAAACAAAACATGCGACCATTGCGTTTTGCAAGGGAATCTATATTATATAGTAGGTACCTTGTGAGTATCCTGTTCGCTGCAAGCGAATACGGGTATGTAGATATGTAAGTACTAGGTATAGTTCTAAAGGACCTACATGTGCGATATATATGTACATGTTTATAAATATTATGCAGATGATTCTGTTCGTATAAAATTTCGCAGAAAAGCAAACCAAAGCAATGCCTATAGTTTTCAATATGCAACAAAAAAACACAATGTCGATGCAGTGTTTCTTGTATAGTTGGGCAGTACCCTATTGTTTTCGACAAGGATAGCATTAATAATTCATCAGGTCAGTAATTATTCAAGTAAGAATTGATAAATTCCACTACCTACATTAAAAATACACAAACATAAAAATTAAAAGGTTACAGTACCTAAACAATCAAGTACCTGAATAAAAATGATCAAGAAAAGACGGAAATCTTAAAAAGAAATATTTTCTCTGTCTTAATTTGTGTATATATTATAGTAGTAGTAGTACAAGTACATTTTATCAGCTATATCTAGATCAGCTTATACTTACTTAAGCTGGTAATACAGTTAGTCCGGTCAACACCTTGCAGCTGGGCTTCGACAGACAATTTTCTTCAGCCATCAGCTAGGTCCACATGTACTACCTATTAAGCTGTCTTCAGTTTTGCACTTCAAACTTCAAATGCGCCACGTGGACACAAAGATTTCCGCAGGTTACATGATCATTGGACTCTAATCTTTTTTGGACAAGGGCATAATATGTCTACCTAACCTAACCTAGCCTACATATGTACATACATGACACGTTTCAAGCAGAATATTTTTTTCCGATTATGTCAATTTCGTTCACTTTTCTGGCCTAAATTCAGATTGTTGACGAAATCCCAAAATACGACAAAAAAAATCTTGTAGTCGCGAATTCAAGAAGACCGATGCCTCTGTTTTTGGTGCATTTCTAAATAAAAGGTTTTCCTTTCTTGAGCAGTGGACAAACATTGATGAAGGTTTTATTCATCGGGCATATACTTTCCTCTGATATATTAACAAGTCAACGCCTAATAATTATAGAACAGTTCAGAACCAGCTGGTTCAGTTCAGCTCTAGGTGCTTTAGTATGGACTGTAACTTATATGAAGCATTTTTCATTTCACTCAAGTTTGATAATGGATGGTCATCCTCATCTAGTTTGACTGATATAATCTACCTGGTTCAGTTTTAAAAAATGATTTTTCTAATCTTCAGCATTGGTTGTGACTTAACTATAAGATATCACTCTTGCAGACTTAATATCGGCGAATGAATTATTTAAAGGTTCTTCTTCGATTTTGGTAGATATGCTTCTTTACTTGTTACTGTCAACTGGATAAGCACAGAAAGCATTTTATTGACCCATTTATTTAATGGTTCGTAGAGAACCAGGTTATTACACCTACAACAACATCCGTGTTTGTGTGTTGTCAGTTTGCAGGAATGTAGCGGACCAACAAATTTTCTGCTAAACTCGAACAGTTTTTTTAACTTTCAAACATGATTCGTTTTGTCATCTTCTTGTTTAAGAAATCCACGTTTTCAAAGACTCTGTTTTAGTAAATGCCTGTAACTTTAAAACAAAAGAAAAAGAGAAAAAACAAACACCCTAAACTTAAATGGCTTCATCGATATTAAAAAACACCTGACTTTTTCACTTTAGTACGCTACTTTACCTTTAAGGGCAAATAATCAAGTTCTAATATCTAATATTTTTTTTTTTATTTATTACAGTTTTACAATAAAGCATGGCTCTGACGTCTGCCAAATAGTCAGGTAATTTTGTGCATGGAAAAGGACCCACAGTAAGGTACCTAGGAGCACAGTAACTTGAACTGAAATTTTTTCGTGTCTCTTGCCATGCATCTTACGCTTTGCACTGATTCTTCGTTAATGTTCTGGATCATCCGCATTAGATTTCATGAAGGGAAATCGCTGAAATTATCAGGCATTTGATCTATCTCACGGGAGCTTGCATTGCAAATGATATTTCTCGCTTCTTCGTCTATAGTTGTATAAAAGTCTTTTGTGGGTTTGTTCGCTCAGTTTTTTTTCTCTCTGAGAGAGGGAATTTAAAATTTCCCTATTTCCCTTTCTCAAACGCCATTTATTGTCCCTTGCAGTAAAGAATGAATTTCGTCCGGTGATAATACCTACTTTTAGTAGATTTATATAAAATGAAAGTACTCGCGAAATAGACCAAGCATTTTTTGTGTGTTTTACGTGTTTGACTTGACATCTTCATTAACTTCTTTGAATATAACGTCGGGTAATTTTTTACAGTAGGGGCACATCGGGTCTTGGAAAGTATAATTGTCAATTGAGGTTGCCCTTCAAAAGTCTCTAAAAATATTTTCGATCATACAAAAAGCACTGGCAAAGAACATTATTAGTAAATTTTGGTTTTCTGCATTTCTGCGGAGCTTGATATAGAGTTTTAAATTTGTTTCTTAAACTGAAACTGAAAGGGCAATACTGTTCTTATTTCTTATTAAACCTGGATCTAAGATTCATTTTTACATACATAATATCAGTTTGTTTATTTGTCCTTAAGTAAAAAAATCATTAATCACCACACCGGAAAGGGGTTTGGTTTGCAGTTTCAGGGCATAATGCACAAATACAAGGAACTAATTAGCAGTGTCTTTTTTTAAATCCACACAACGGTAAATTGCTGCCTCAACACATTTTTTTGTTGCTACTCCAATACCTTTTTTCAATAAGTCCACTTTGCTTAGATTTTAAAAATTAAAAAAAAAGTCCCACATCCCCCTTATTGTGGTGCAGAATGCAGATGACGCACACCTCCAATCTCTTGAAACTATAGAATATGACAAAAAATGAAGCATATAGGTAGGAAGGACAAAGATATCAAAAAAGATGAACCAGGACATTGCAAAAAAAATATTATTGACCAAGAATATTCATATTCCTGTATCGGAAAAGAATGATGGGGATGACCGTTTCTCACGTCTAGTTTTTTTTGTTTTTTTTTTAACAAGGTGTTTCGGCAGCAGGTACATATATTAAGGTTCGGGGTAGAGGTATACTACATGCAATGGTTTGTATTCATTTTTTATTGAAAGCAAAGACTTGATGTCCTACCACTCAAACTCACATACACCAGTGTCGTCCACGGATATGCAGTACTCGCTCACACACAATCTTTCTCCTCCAATGAAGTCGTCGGATGTGCGCCTGAATCATGAATCTCGAGGTTGGATGCCGAGAAACAGAAGCACGTGAATATTCAGATACCCTGTCAATCAATCAAGGTTGCCGTAGCTGTTGCCGTATAGTCGGGCTTCTGCTGGCATTATTTCTCGAATAATTCAATAGGAATGGGGAAGGGGCAAGTAGTAGTGGCTCTGAAGGAACCTATAGGCGAAGGCAAAGGATATGTCCTTTGCTCGTCCGTTCGTCCGTCCGTCCGTTGGTCCGCTCCAAGCGAAAACTTATTTCCAACTTAAATCCTATATAGCGCTGCTGCTGTAGCTTTTGCTGCTCCTGCTGCACTACTGCGATAGTTGTCGGTGGTCGGTTTGGGGCTGGACAACGGACAGATGGATGTATGGACGATGATGATGACGACGACGACGACGCCGACGAAGATGGACGAAAATATACAATACATGAAAGTTTGGCGAGCCTTTTCAATATTTTGCGTTGTATGTTGGGTAGGTATCCTACCTGCAAAGGAAGTGGAATGGTAAGCCGAGCCCCAACCTTATCGAACCGAATCGCATAGTCGTCGTTGTCGTCGTCCAGCGCCCGTCGTCTAGGCCAGAAGGATATTTCTTCATATTATGTATGCCTTGACTACAGCTACTCTGCTATCGACTTTTTGTGTGCACCAACCGAAAAAATTTGCATATCACCTCAGAATCCTTGTTTTTGGTTTTCTTTTTCTCTCTCTTCATCTTTTTGTATTTCCAGATTTTTCTATTTTCCTACCGGAGTCCGGTGCGGGATACTCGAATACTCGATGCTGCTATGGGATGCTATATGATGGGAACTTACCTAGCAAAATAGATCCACCTACCTTTGGAAAATTTCGATGATTCTAGAGTGACTATACTGGATCTTTGGCCAATAGATGCGAAGAATATGCGAATGTGAAAAACGTTGGTGTGTATTAATATATATGTATGTATGCGTGCGTTTTGTATATATTTTCTCTAAAAAGGAGGCAGAAATTGCACACATGATGATGATAATGTGCGTGTGTTATGCTCGTATCCTTAAATGGAAGAAAATACAAAAAAAGAAATATAAGACATTTTTGATTTTAAGCATGTGCGAAACGATGCCTCTGACTGACACATTCATTCTTGATCCAAAATGAGCAATAATTGTTTATTGGTATTTTTCAAATTCCTCAAAAAGTTTTTGCTGATGCAAATTGAAAAAATGTTACTGCGGACATTCACAACAATACCATGTGTTTGAGTCTGAATTGTTACAAATACTTTTGGACAATAATTTGTTTAATATTCCATTTTGACAGATTGGCTTAAACTACTGTAGGTAGGAAAATTTACTTGATTTTTTAACAGTGACTTGATTAAAAGAATTTACTAATGTCAAATTAAAACAAATTAAATTTGAATGGCTTCGACAAATAATTATTCAAAAAACTCCTTTGGAATTTTGGCCCTCATCAATATCCACTTCAATTACATATGTATGTACAATATCTAGGAAAGCTTAGAAATTAAACGCCGACAAAAATTGGTGTTTCACACTGTGATATCTCTTGGAATAATCAGATTCATCACTGCTCAATACGCAAGTTTTTGTTTTGTTCAATTCGATCTTTAAAAATTATTCAAAACTCAGTTTATTAAAATATTAGAGAATTTGATTAAGTTCAGATTTTAGTACCAAGTTTAAATGCTTTAGCACTCCTATTAGTTATTAGTTTGACTTATAGAACTTCCATTAATTTTGTCTAGAGACAAAACGTTATTTTGTCTTTACAACTCTGCCGCTTCGTGCTGGGAGACATACGTATAGGTATTCATTATACTATTCTATTTTGGTTAATCTTCCGTTATCGGCGCTTTTCTGTCAAAACCTCACTTAAGTCAAAAAACTCATTTAAAGGAAATGATTTGAATGCATTGATTTTATTTTCTCTGACATATGTACATATGTACATTTTTGCATTAACGAAGTTCTGACAGAAAGACGATGCTATGTAAATGTAAGGTTTTTTCAAAAAACATGCCTTTCAAGTTTTTGCTAAAAAGACACTTCATAACGAAAATGTGGTGATGCGGTTGATGGATTTTATAAGAATGGACATATGTACGTTTTATATTCTTGTATTTATTGTTTATATTTCTCCGGATTTTCAAGAAGATGCTTTTAGGAAGCGCAATTAATATTCTAAAAAGCATTTTTCTGCATGCTTTTGACTTTTTCAAATCTTTTCCTTTACTTTAATGCCTTTTATATATTCATAAGCAAACATAGGAATCATCAATATACTATGGTCACTTCAACTATAGATAAGTAGATTAGATACGGAATGATTTGATTTTTAAAGACATATTTGAGTGAATTATGAAAATTAATTTATTGCTCTTGGCAGATTTATGGTTAGGGATTTAATTAAATCAAATATGCACATCCACAAAAGTAACTTACATCCCTATTCTGGCAAACCTCACTTATACAAATCACAAGAATTTCAGAACATAAGGTACAATTGATTTTGTGAGGTTCTCGTATTCTGATAGCACCTTACCAGCTTGTGAAACTTAAAAGACCTATCGAACTTGTGATCTCCTTTCGAGTAGCTCAAAACTCATAAATTTGACATTTCAAAATCATGAACAAAAACTTATTTAAGTCAAATAAAAAATTCACCTTGCTGTGGTGAGTTTTTTGTGAGGTTTCTTTGAGGATTGTTTAAGAATACAGAAAATATTATGGAATCACAACAACTTCACAAGAAAAATCAACCTCACTCTTAGCTTGTGACTTGTGACATCTTACAACGCCAGAATAGGACTGTTAAATTGTATTCTTTTCTTGAGGTTTGTCGAAAAAGCCTGTATAGTTTTTGAATTTTTAGGGCACGATGCTAGGCTTGTCGAAGCCTTTTTGCTTCTCATTGAAACTCTTTATAATCCAAAAATCTGTTCAATTGTCAAGTGATCAATCAGCTTAAGAAATAATGGCTGTGACAATTGTTCTGAACTGAAGTAAAGCTCTGTCTTCTGTAATCATAGATGTAAGGACTTGAATATAATTCTATTAAATAGTTAGTTAGTTAGAAAATTACCGGTAGCAACGGAAGAACAATTAGTCTTTGAGGTTTTTTTACGTTTGGAGATTTTCCCGATTTTAAAGCAATTATAATAGTTCTGTGAAAGGTACTCAAGGATTCCTACCATTTTAATGGATAATTCCTCATTTAATCCAAGAAATCTGCAAGGATTTCCTATCCATTCAATATATTTTTATAATTTTCACAATTTTCAGCAATTCTTAAGTCCTTTTTTTTTCATTCTTAATCAATTGTTATCGAAATTTTTGTATGTTTTACATTCCGACGGGATTTTCAAGATCTTACCTATTAGTCTTTCTATAAGTGTCTATTTTTCTTTTAAATATAATGAGCTTGCTATAGTTGTATTCCTCTTCTAAAACAATTTCTCCGTAATATACTCCCTCCGTCAAGTATGCTCATCATTAGATATGCCCTTAAGTATACATATCTTTGCAAGTATTCTACAGAGTTTCTTCCTTCCATATGTATAATTCTTAACCCAGCTCAAATTTTCCTTCAGCATCATTCCCTCATATTTGTACCTACTCAATCATTTCTATATTTCCTAAACCCTCGCGCTGTTTTCTATAAAAAAAAAAAAACATCTTCAAAATAAATAATAAACTGAAAGTGCAATGATTACCTATAGTTAAACATTTTTGTTTTTTTATTCAGCGGATATGTGTTTATAAGAAAAATGCTCTAAATAATATTTTCAGGTCTTATTCCAGTTTCTTTCATTGTTTTTTTCTGCTCAAAATTATTCATAAAATTGTACCTAGATACCTACGAGTTTTTCTGTCTTAATTTTAAAAACGGTTCGATATTATATGCTAAAAAAATATCCAATTATAAATAAGGCTCCTTTCACCACTTTATTATGTTGATGATGTTCAGAACTTGGTGGAACAAAAAATATTCATATACTTATAACTTCTGACAAAAAAATGGAACCCGTTTAAATATTTTTGCATCGCATGAACGCATTCAGCATGGAACAAAATATAATAATTTTATAGTTTTCATAATATATGAAACAAAAAATAAAAAAAAAAAAAACAAAGCCAACGGCATTTTATTTTCAACTTCTGCAATTGGTTGCTGCTGCGACGAATTGATTTCAGTAATCCCAACTGCAACCGCTGCACCGCACTGCAGCATCACAAGCAGCAGAGAGCCGCGCAGAAGCCACATTCGACGACCGACCATGCCTGGTTGCTTCTGTTGTACGCAGTAATTTCTCAGGATGTATTCCGCAACTGCTTATTACCATTAATTTTGAATTGTTCTTCGTGATGCTAACGATCGGAGCAGCAGTATAGCAGCCCGCTGCTGCTCCGCAAATGTTAACAAATAATGCCGATATCGATAGATGGATGGACGACCTCCAATATAAGATGCATCATGCCAAAGATTATGATTGCCACTTCGAAAAAATAAACACACATTAGGCATACAAATGCATTTCTAATTTTGTACTTTTTTTTACTGTGATTTTGAAAAATGCCTCTTGCATTAAATTAAAAATATTTGAAAAAGATTAAAATTCTTTTTAAATGTTCGGATTTTAGATCGAAGTCCCGAAATAGGAGGTTGAGGTTTTACTTTTTTTGGAATAAAATAACGTTTGGTTTTTTCACATTAAGATTTTTGGTATTTCGAGACATTAATGCCCAGTTTTATTTTTTGAAAATAAAACAAAATCATAAATTTTGAAACCGTTTGCTTGTTTTATCGAAATTAATTTGTTATATTTGCATTGACAAATAGAATTTTAGTGTTACCAAGCAGAATTTTCGAAAACAGAACCAGAGACAAAATTTTGCATTACAAGAATTTTGACAACATAATCTTTAGAAAAAAAAAACAATGAAAATTGACCAAAAGAATTTAAAAAATCAGAATTTCGGCACGTTCCAAAAACGTATGTAAATATATTCAGGCCTTTAAATCCAAAAAAAAAACAGAAATGTATCCTTTGTAAGTCCCAAATATCAAAAATCTTCCAGTAGTATTCTAGTCGATACCAAACACTATAAAAACAAACAAATATCATGATAATGGCGTGACAAATTAACAAATACCTATAATAGTTAATATATTTTCACTAAAGTGGTAACCATGCCAAAGATCTATCGCGCAGTGGCAGCAGCGGTGGCGCGGCACAGCGTTCCCGACCCAAGATGCACGATTCGTGGGCTGCTGGTGGTATTTATATTAAACAAGTAAAAAAATTAAACAAAACAAAAAACAAAAACATAGAGAGAAAGAAAAACATCATAAGCACAAAGTAGCTACTGATTTCCCACTTCAAGCTATATGGCTGGCCCAAAGCCCCCGTTCGTCCCTGAGTTCTTTATAATAAATGTAAGTGCGGGGCAGATAGCAATTCGGCGAATCATTCTGCTTATATTCAAATCAGTGGCTTTTATAAATGAAGAAAATTCACAGTAATTATAGTCATCAGCAAACAAGAGCCTTTATTCGTGCAACAGAAGGAGAAATCTCGGGCCTCGCGCAAATAATATGGAATTATAAAAATCGCAAAATTATTTCGAGATTCGAGAAAACAAAGCGGATTAGTTCCCAGCATAGATAATTTTTGTTATTTTATCCGACGGGTGCGTATATATAACGTATGGGTATGTGCATAAATAAAGATACATATGAAGATTCAGACACACATGCTCTTGGTCGATGGAGCTAGCCAGATACTCTGGGGCCGAAAGTGCAGGCTAGTAAGTGGCCAACAAGAAATATTGGGTGGGTGCAGCAGCAGTGGCAGTGGAAGCGGAAGGAGCAAAGTCAGGCAAAGGATCGAATATGCATTTGGAACTTTATAAAATTGGAAATTTAGAAACCCATTGGTACGGATTGAGGAGCTGAAGTGATGAGGATGAGGAACAGAGTAGCACACGCACTGATGCGTCGTACATATATACGCAATGTGGCTTGGGGGCGAGGGTGGTTATAGAATATCGTGGAGGTGGCACTGATGCCTTCTGATTTTCATTTCCACCATTGCCATCGCCATCGCCATTTACCATGGACGAACCATCGAGCAAGAGTAGGGGATTCTAGAAGAGGAAGTATGAATCTGCTCCAGCTACACGATGGTGGTGTGATTTATTTTTAATTGAAACTCCAGAATGTGTGTATCTGGAAATGGAATTAATTTTGTTTTGGATTTTCCTCGCCGGCCATCGCTGCATATTTGCTGATAATAATTAAGTGCACGGCCGCATATAGACGCTGGCTCTGGTTCTAACGCTCCAATTCAACGAATTTACAAATATATACATATACATATACCTAACCTACGCATATATACATAAGTCTATGTATGTACCTACATCAGCTAAAGCTACCCAAGTGTGTGTTAGGTGTGTGTCCTTGGAACAACGAATAAGTCGATTTTCGCACATATCCTGCTTGTTCAGATATATATATGTAGTTGGGTGCGTGTTGAGGATATGATGTAGATTGTGTATGATTTTTTGTTTTTCATTTTTAATTTTAATTTTATATTATATAAGTATAAAATTTTATTATTGCTTGGGTGTGGATTTTGATTTTATACCAATATTTATTGAAGAGGAGATGACATGGTTAATAGACTTTGAGGGCCCTCGTTGATGCGTAATTTCAAAATCAAAAATTGATTAATTTAATCCTTGAATAAATAATTTGAATTTTTTTCAATGATTTCTCTTTTTTAATGATTTCTCTTTTTTAACTCTCTTTCGGAGGTTAGCCACATAACATAGTGCGATGAGAACACAAACATATTTCGATTACCAATAAACTTCCAGATAACAAATTGTCCCTAATTCATAATTTCGCGCGTTCAACACATGACGATTTACCTGAAAATTCAGATTTCTAAATTTTTCTGTCTGGAGTTTGGAATTGGGAGCCGTCGAAAAAAGTTTGATGGCTTTTAGAGTCATCTGACAGCTAACCAATCAATACCTTGAAAAATTCAGAAAATCTGAATTTTCAGGTGCTAAAACTTTTTTGAAACTTTGAACGAAATTTTTCGTTTCTGATATCTATAATGTAAAATATCAGAATGGGGTTTTCAGTTACTCATCACTAGCGTTTCAGGCTTTAAAGTCTGTCAAAAACGTTTGTAATATTGAAATATTAATTGAAATTATCATACAATTTCCAAAACGGCGTAAACATAAGACTCACTTCAAACGGTAAGCTAAAGCAACAAGTTTTTATATAGGCTGGAGTTTTATAACTATTTCACGAGTGCCAGGCCAATTATTTTCTTTGGATCTCCACTAAAATATACTTCTAGAAACACGATATAAGTACTTTTTCAATGATGTTTAAAGTGCAAATGGTCGTAGTTTGAAGAAGATTCAATTGTTTTAGGAACGGGCTCGATAAAATCTGTTTTTTATCGACCGCAGTTACTTTTTTCCTAGTGCGAAATGTTGTTTTCTTTGAAGCAATGAGTGATGTATCATCTTCGTCATGGCTTCTTACCCATGATTTTATTTATACTAACTATTCAAACCCTGCCACGCTTCGTAACGTCACCAATTGAACATTTGTCAAACTTCAAAATATAAAGTTTCAAATAAAATTTTAAATAATAATGTTAAATGGAAAAATTAAAATATTAGAAAAGTAGATGTGGCAGTAGGCGAACTAAAGACAGGAAATGCTATTTCCCTATGGTTTAGTAGTTACACCGTGAAAAAATCTCTTTATCCAAATGTACACTTTCTACATTTGTGTGTATTTCAGGAACTAAGATCTTTATATCCTATTATTATTATTATCCACGAGTGACTGCTGCATGCTGCTTCTAATTCTGAGGTTTTTGTTTCCATTTTGGAAATTCCATTTGTTCGAATTTGTTTGACAAGAAAAGTTAAGTTTTATTGAATTAACTGTTATGTATCATCATTACTTCTTTTATATTTATTCTATTTTTATGTAGGTTTTATATTTTTTCTTAACTGACGAAAGTTAAATCTCTACTCAAGGAAAAATTAAAAATTAACTAAAAATATATACAAAAATAATTTAATTTAAAAAAATAATCATATCTAATTTTCCAAAGCAAATACATTTGAGATTTATTATTTTCTTTCAACTTAAATCTGTTTATAATATTCAATTAAGAGTCCAACGACTTTCTAAAATCATGCTCGTTTATATTTCTTTTTTAGCAAAGACCTGTCAGCGGAGTACGCACAAATTCTTCCTTGTGCATCTTTTTTTTCCAATATTTCTAATCAAAAACAAATAAAAAACCGAATAATAAAATAACCCATCACACATCCAGTAGCGCTTTAAAAAAAATTAACGGAAAATGCACGCAAACATGACGTATATATATGACCAACTTATTGGAACAAAAACAACAACTGACCAACGTCCGTCGCATCGGTTGCTCAAATATGCAGCGCTCGTCCGTATCTGCATAATAAAATATATTATTTAATGAATAGCATATTTTAGCAATATATAGTTATTTCAAGTATATTTTGCAACAATGTTGCAACAAGTTAAGTTAAGTAGTAGCGGCTGTGACTGATTCCGCACGCTATACAATATCAGAGAGTTTAGGCGTGCCATCTGCCGGCTGTGTCGTTGGAATGGAACCCGTCTCGGAGTGAAATTAAATACAAATAAGAGAAATGTCGACACTCAACAAGTGCTTCTATGTTGCGGAAGTTCATTAAAACTATCTCATTGATCGTTTTTGATTAGCAAAATAGTGTGTTCTAAGCAGTGTTTGGTATTTTTTGATCTGGGCAAAATATATTCATATCATTCGATAAAAGCAAGATTTATTGGAAAATGTGTGTGGAAACGTGTGTCGATTTCACGTCAGGATATATTTTTGTCAAACAATCTTAATTTTTAAAAAATAGCTCTTGGGGTACCTTGCAGGAAAGTTTCCTGACAAAAATAAACTCTGATTTTTAAATAAATCATTCGCTATAATTTTGTCGTTTCTGTATAAAAATTAAAGGACATAAAATTTTACATTTTTATGAAAGTTTTTTTTTTTTTAATTTTAAGAATCACTCCGAATTTACCCTATTTTATATTTGTTTATATGATCTGTTAACTTATTTCGGTTACAAGCTGTGGGGCAAGTGCAACACCTCTATTTTCCTTATCTTAACTGATGACAGCTTAAATTGATGGAAGAAGTTGAAAATAAAAGTGGATTAGACACAAAATCATTAACCAGAACTCAGATCAAGACCCACTGACACAACACTGAAACAACTCGATTTATACACTGAATAAAAATCATTTACATTTAAATTCAAGAATTTTTTGTACAAAAACTTGCGAACATTAATAAATGTTTAAGATTTAAGTTTATATATTGGGTCCGATTCTTTTCTTTCAGGACTGAAACTCACAAACTGTCAAATTTTGATAAGCACGAATGAAAATCTTTCAAAAATTTCGAAAGGGGCAAATTAAATACGGGAACGCAAATTCACAATATTCAGATAGTACATCTGTACTAAATGTGGATGAAAGGCACGATACGATGTACTGAGCCGTTGTAACGCTTTGTTATAAAGTAATTCATATACAGTGATGGTCCACTATAACCAATCAATAGTTGTTTTATGTAAATTTCTTTTCTTAAATCGTTGTAAAAGAACATAAGTAATTTTTTAGAATACATTTACCCAATTTTTTTTTCTTCATCTTTTGCCCATATGAAAATTATTTATTCTTTCGTTATATAGAGTTATAAAAAAGTAATCGAAAAATCTATCAGTCGTTATATCGGCATTCGTTATACTGGAACACCACTGTACTTAAATTTAGAAAAAAGATTGTAAACTAGATACTTACTGTTGAATGACATAATGTATATAATTAATATTTTCTTGGTTGTACTAAACAAACTTCTAAAAATAAGAACATGATAGAATAATGACTGCCTTAATTAAAGTGCAATCAAGTTCAAGATAGAAATGTAATAAAAAACTGCAACTCAACTCATATTATATTTCTATCAGTGTAAAAAACCCAAATGCCGCATTATTATAATTATCGATAAAATATTCTACAAAATTGCACACTAATGCAAATTGAAAGAAAGAAAAGAAAAAAAAACACCAAACAAATTATAAATAATAAACATAAATATTTTAATGGGTTTGGTCGTTTATTAAAATTTTTATTCGCAAATTATTTGCTACATTGTTGCAAGGGAACGCGCGGCAAATAACATAAGATCACCATCAGTCAGATGAATAAAGATTATGATGTCATTTGTGAGTAGGTATTTATATATAGGATAGTAAATATGTGGTGAGCTGGGGTTGCTTGGTAGCTTGGTTGCTGACTTGATTGTGACTGGAGTGTGATTGCAAGAATGAAATGAAGGATACAAATGCAAATTTGATGTGGAGTTGAAATTGAAGTTATTCCTTTTGGCGAATACAAATCCTAAAGCGAAATCGTAAAATGATTAATATACAACAATGTTGCAGGATGCGTGTTGTTTCTGTGTTTACCTAAATTTTTTATTTTATACTTAGTACAAGTATAGGTATACTTTCGGAACGGGTCCAATTCGATTTGAGGTCTTTGACTGGTCTGTGATGCGATGCAATGAAGGAAAGTTGTTTAGTCATCTCCTAGAATAAGTATCTATAAAGGCGCATTATTACTGATTTCGTTTAATAGTGTGTTAGACGTTGACGGGTAGTTTAAAGAGGCGTAAAGAGATATCTACTTTTTATAATATACCCGTTTGAAACTGATACAAATTAGTTTTACAATTTTTTACTGCGAGAGAGACATTAAATTAATATGCAATTTAAATTGATGCGATAAAAGATTTAGTATGAATTTTAATACGCAAATTCAATTTATGAACAAATTACGACTGATTTATCATTTATTTTAACTTTCGTTACCTATAATAAAGATATTGGTTATTTGGAGTTTTTTTCAGGTACCTACAGATTTGATTGAAATACATACATACATTTCTTTGTCTGCTATATAATAAATTATTAATAATTAATTAAAGGTCATTTAAAATTAAAAAAAAACTGTTATTTATTACCCACTTCTCTCGTAAATGTAGATTATTTATAAGAGAAAGTTGATTCAGAATACCAATTTAACTTTAAGCCTATTAATATATTTAAATTTGAAATAGGTTTCGCATAACTCTAAAATATTACAATCGTAACATAAATGTAGGTATTTAATATTTTTATAATAAAAAGATAGCAGGAGCAGAATTCTTAGAACTGAAACTGAATTTTAAATTAAAAATGTATCTTAATTATATGAATTTAAAATATAACCAAAGGAAGTTTGAATTTAAATTTCTTGTACTTGGTTTGAAAGGTATAAAGTATCTTTGGTCACTTTCAGTGATTTTATTGATTTGGTCACTTTCATACTCAAAACAAAGTGCGTATTGACAAGACCCTCACTAGTCAACTGATGAGTCTAAGTGAGATCGCCGGGACGAAACGTCAGAATTTGTGTTGTCAGAATTTGTATTAATAAAAAACCTTCAAAGTGGTTTTTAGTTTAATCCAAAAACCTTTATTCAACGAGGAACAAACACTTATAAATACGCCACCATTTTAAAAATGCAAACGGTGCTGATGCTTGTCTCTGAGCATTGCGTATTGACACCGATCGTTCCCGTTCGAGGAAGTGACAAATCTTCAAAGAGTATCCCTTGTCATGATAAAGTTCATGATGTCATATTATCCGTTAGGTATAGGAATTCTAATTCAGCGGAAAAATCAAATTCTTGTTCTGAATTATCAATTGTTAAGTTTTCAATAATATTTATCAACGGTTAAATTGAAGAACCTAGTAGGTAAGTCGTTTTTGCATGTTTTTCACAAATTAAAAAAAAAAAAACCTGCGAAATTTTGTACGCCATGCCGATCTATAGCAAGACGCTTTAAATTCTGGATTTTTCTGTAAAATGTACAGAACTACATTGTTACACTGAAATTGCTAAAAGGTGGTTCTTATTTTTCTGATTAGTTCTATTGAGAAAAATTACGGAAATCATAAAAAGTATACATGACATTTTATATTATTTATAAATGTTGCTGTATTTAAAAAAAGTAGCTTAGGTCAACTAACAACTAGTAAAAGATTAAATCGAAGAGAATGATCGTATTTAAAAATAGGCAGATTCATAGGAAAGCTGTATATATGTACACTTCTTCCTGTAGATATAAGCTACTATACCTATACCCTATAAATATTCTTGAACATCTCTGATTCTTCATTTCCATGGTAAATTAATCGTTGTTACCACGTCTCTGGAGAAAGAGATTGATAGTATAGTATTTTACAAATATTAAGTCAAGGAGTTTTTTGAATCAGGTGACAATTCTAAATTTATTATAGATGCAAATTGTTTGTAAGTTCTGGAAATAATGCAGGAAATCGTTCTGGAATAGAGAATGACTGACCGTTAATTTTTCTTCAACTCTTTTTCGTTTTTCCTTAACTGGTCAAAACTTAACTTTGAGTACGGAAAAACATCAATATTCTTATTACGTTGACCTTTGTTCTTTACTTAAGGCACAGCTTCCGATTTTAATTTTTTCCTTTCCTTACTCCGAGTACCTATATACGTTTGTATAACTAATACATTATAATAAAACGTTTGCTATTCTTTAAAAAGAACAATCCGCATATTACAAACATCACAAATAATTATTTCACCAACATACCTACCGCAAGATGAATATCAATTTTTTTTGTTTTTGTTTTAATTCATAACGTATCACGATCCTCGCAACAACATAAACCCCAATGTGCATATATAGGTACTACATGTAATAATTCAGTCCCAATTTAATAACCGGCATTCATATCCACATCTATATAGTAAGTTGGAGTTGCAGTTGCTAGTTGCCATTTTCATTCTTCCATCTCTTGATGGTCTTGGCCAAAAACAGTAGCTCCCCTTAAAAGAGTTATTTTCTGCTTTGTTTTTATGGAAATGAGGCGTTCTATCGACACTACGCCATCTGATCTGTTGGCCGTCTGGTCCGTCCGTCCGTCCCATTTGCCGATCAATGGAAAAGTTTAGTTCGTTCGAGATGATGTGAGGTGACCGCTTAAGATGCCTGCGTCTATACTTTTCACAGTGATGTCGAAAGTATCTACTTTTAAAGGAATATGCGCTCGGAATTTTATATCAAATATATATATTTGCATAAGTTTAAGTATAAAACATTCGGTCTTGTTGATTCTCACTTGTTTAATGGACTTTCGGTTTTTATCGTAAACAATTTTGTATATGAATGATAACATTTTCAACTAAAAAAAAAAACATTTGAGTTATATCTACGATCTCTGAGAAAAGAAACATGATAAATAAATATTTAATTTTTTGTTGCAAACTTTGAATTTTTAAATGTAAACAAAAATTTTTAAATTGGATGCCGACAGCACTGTTTCAGTTCTCCTGCTTGAACATACTACATACGAAACAAACAATCAGTGACACAGATCGCATATATGCAAAAGTAATGCTTCGCCGATAAAAAGACGGAGATCGCGTACAAGATTCTTGTGATATGATTTTACCTGTTTATTCTTTTTTTTAGTTTGTGTTTTTTTTTTTGTTTATGCTGTTGTCTGGCAAACAATTACAGCATTTCCTCAAACATATTTATTATAACCTGTCCGTCTCCGAATAAACGGCCAACCGTTCCAGCTAACTAAAACTATACGCTCCTCCATGCAAATGTGGAAGCAGCTTGATGCAGTAGCCAAGTACTATGGCTAAACTGACAACTGCAACTGCGGTGGCGGTGGTATCTGCACGAATTCGTGTTCATCGTGGGCGATGATGCAGTATTGAACAGCAACAAAAACAAAACAAAAAAAATTAAAAAAAATAAAAATACTTAACAACTTTTTTTGAAGTATAAAAACATTTCATACGCGACCATGGCTTAGAGAGGCAATTCGCTTGGATAGAAGACACTGTAGAAATATGGCAGAAGGAGAACAAGAAGCACTCGAACAAGATTGTCAAACTACCAGATATGCATAATTATAATACGAAATTTACTAGTTACACATACAAACATACATTTATGGATTTGTTGGAAGCAAGATGCAGTCGGCATCTTCTTCCAGGTCCAGAGTTTCAACTGACTGCGCAAATGTAAAAATATGTAAGAAAAGGTTGAATGATTTATTGGTGGCTGATGAGTTTAAGATGCTTAAAATTGAATTTGAATGTATTCATATAAGGTTCTGACAAATTTATATTAAAGAGCAATAATATTTAAAATTTGTATTGAAATTTAAGTGAACTTGTTGGTTAGTTACTAAATTGAAGACATTCGATTAATGGATGGGAACATTTCTGTTACTGAAAGCCAAACTTAATAATATTAAATCTTTAAACTTTTCTTATGTACTTCGGCTAGATATAATGGAATTGAAAATACAGCCGCCGCCGGTTGCATTGAAATGATTGTGGATCGTATCTGATCATTTCACACAAGATGAAAGACGGGACTTTAATATAAATATTGGAAACTACTACTACTACTTTGTTTGTATTGTATTTATTTTAAATTTGTTTTCTTCGTATTTAAGAGTAGTACGCAGCTGAAGCGAAACGAAAATTTTCTTAGATCTCCAAATTAACAGTGAAAAAGTAAACGAAAAGACTACGGGCAAATATTATTGGAGAGTTTTATCGGATGATGCGTAACGAAATTTGTTTGTGGTCTCACTTTTCCGCACACAATTTATGGTTCGTGCAAATAATTCAGTGCCAAAAAGAAGCGGAGACTTCTCCAAATAATTTGCTATAATTATAGATTTCGCTTATTGAACAGCGTACTGCAAAACGTAGAGCAGAACGAAATTTTTTGTTTATGATTTGGATTTCGTTGTGTCATTTTTGTATGAAATTTTTCGTTCACTAGTTATAGGCTGGAATTAGATTCCTGTGGCTACTCCCCTAAGCAACGGTGTGGCGGTTTTTATTATTTTTCTCTCGGATAACTCTTGAGCTGGGATCAGAATTCTACTTTTATCACCCGGTGCAGCTCTTCTAAGTTAATCTCTTGGGCTTAGTTTACTCCTATAGCTCATACTAAAACAATTATTTGTTAATTAGAACATGGTAAATGATTGGAGTTTCCTTCTCAGCCCGAGTTTTACTTGCTTTCTTCGGGATTGCCCTGGACTTACCTCAGCCTCGCGAAAAAAACAATCAGAATTTTGTGGATCGTGTAATTTTGTATACAAATATTAACAGGTACTAGCAGTTTTCTTTTTCAACTCAGATTTAAAAGTAATATTTTTATTATTTAACTATTTGCATTTTTCAGCTTAGTAGGTCACCTCTCTTATAACAAATAAAAAGTTAATGTGATGTAAAAAAATAAATTTAACATTTTGGGAATAAGCTTTGGTTGAAAATAACAAACTGTATTTAGCATGAATATTTCATTTCCACTCGAACCGCGTGTGTTAGGCTTCAGCGTTAATAGAGGTAAAAAATAATGTTGCGAGAAAAAAAAAAATAATACGTATTTATTCCATGCGCATACTATAACAGGGAAAAATATTGTATTTTTTTGTAACATTTTTGGATTTTTATTTATAATTTTAACTAAAATAAAAGCTGAAACAGTTTGAAACTGTATGAGTATGTTTCAATATTCAATTGTTATTTTTTGAAAGTTTCACAAAAATTTACCTTCTTTATCAGACATAGAGGATCACAAAAACTCGTCCTGTTTGTGTTACATTATAAATTACCCATAAAAGAGAGGGAATATAGGGGTTTGGGTGTATCAAGAATTCAAAGACTTATTACCACGGAGTGCATAAGCTTTCTACAACGCATCACGTTGTTTTGTTATTTAAATTTACAATTGTTACAGTCAACCAAAAATACCTGAGAGTTCTGACGATGATGATGATTCCAGTTGCTTACCCATAATCAACCCCAGCCAGTAGTTCCCAGAAGGAGGGTAGGTATGGTATATGTTGCAATCGGTTGCATTGCATTTATATACATATAATATTGTTCCATGGGCATACATATAGGACAAAAAGAGATTGGAGAAAGGGAGCTAGAACTTTTGAGGCTTCCTTAATAGAATTTTAGAATACAAAACACTTCAAAGAATATAAATAATGGTCATTCGAATTATCATGGTCTAACATTATATTCATGGAATGATAACTGTCCTCAGCACTCAACAGCAAGTATACAGTAAGGGAAAATTCCTTCCCAACAACTTATATGGTATGCACGAGATTTTCAGATTTTGAATTTGGTCATGTGCCATAGGAGAGTCCAGATCCATATAGAGTTGAGAGTTTCTCCAACCCATGTCCAGACGCCCAAAGATACCCGGCCGGTATACGTGGGTTGGATGTTTGATGATGGAAGCAGGGGAAGGAGTGGTCACAGAGGGTATGGCACAGCGACATGGACCCGTTTTCGAAATAGGCAACTAAAATTTTCAAATAAATCATAACGGGTGACTGAGCATTAGAATCAGAAACATTCTGTGGGATGGGGTTGTGGGGCTGTGAGAGGTTTACATGGAATGGGATGCGTCTGCACCCCCATCAGCGCTTGGGAGAAATTCCGTGTCGTTGTGTTATTATTTTTACTCGTTGCAATCATGAGAAGACAAAATCTAGGATAAACTGGACGCACCACTGTAGCACACGCATCTCTGGGCATAGATTAGTCCCGCACCCATGCTATAACACAGCGCAGCCAGGATATCATGTATGTGCAGTGCACTGGCAGCACCACCCCACCTACCAAAAACAATAGTCAAATGTCATGCGAGTATACGAGTACCGGTGCTGACTCTAACCACCAGAAGCTGCATCCCACTGATGGAGGAGTCTGAGAAATTCTTTCTCGAATGTTTGCTCGCTCTTCACTCTGCTTGCTGTTTGGAGGGAGCCCCTATCAGAACTCAGCCCAACTCCTAAGCTCCTGCCAGTTACTCAACCATACGGAGCATAGGCACCGGACTAGGAACACAACCAGCACTAGGACCTGAACCAGGGAACGGTTGCAGCTCCTCTGAGGTTTCCAATAATAGCTGCAAGAAGAATTCAAACAATAGTTACAAAATTCAAGTAAAATAAATATGAGTAGAGATGCGTGCGTGAGTAGACGCAGCCACTGTGTGGTACTCTGGTGCATGCAACGCTCGACATAGCTATAGGACATGCGTTGCGTATACCCTATATATCCGGGTGGCTTATATGGAATGGAGATACACGCTGCGAATTGAGACTTTTGTGTATAAGTTTTGAAATTTATAGAATTTGCCTTTAGAGCAAAGTTAGGGCTCAGCAGACATATATACAATTGCAATGTACGACGATGACGACGAACACACCGTAATGATGATGATGATGGTGATGACGAACAACGAGTGTTGAACGTACCTACCTATTGGTATAGGTAGGTTCCTAAAGTCCAACGTCCACATCGATCAAATGAGTTAAATCAACAAACAAAACGGACGACTGAAAAATAATTCACTGGCAGCTAACCCCCATTTTCCTATTTTCATCCCCATTTTCCTGACTATATTTCCACTAACACCACCCCCCCCTCCCCAAACACCTACCACCATCCGGTTTGGTTTATATGGCATACACGAAAACACTCATGGACCTGGTGGTAATTCAATCGAAATTAAGGATTCACCCCTAGATGCAATTTTATTCTCTCATCCTGCGAACAACAGCAAAACAACAACAACAACAACACAAACAAACGTACTCAGGCAAGAACAACTCTTTCAATGCAATATCCAACTTTGAATATTTTATACGCACCAAAATCGAATGCTGAATTTATATTGTTGGCACAAAAGCTAAGGCGTTTCAAATAACCTATTGTTTTATTATACTTTTTAAATATTATATAGGTACGTAATACATATTTGTGGGTACAAATAATTTTTACTCGTATATTTATATTTTTTTGTTTATTATTTTATCTTAATTATAAATTAATTTAAAGCTTGGCATTGCAAAATTATAATATGAGTTCGTTCCACAACCATTTCCACGTGAATTGGCTCATTGTTTTAAAACTATAATGAGTGTTATAAGAAAGACTTAATTTTTATATCAAACGAACATCAATTATTAAGTTTTTTTTCGTAAGAGTATGATGAAAAAATTCACGTGAAAATTATTGTGGAACGTACTTTAAGTCTCTCAATTTTAATAGAATTTTAAGAAAATTAATGCTGAATCCTATTAGTATCTACCTAACTTTCTGTGGAATGAAAAAAAACACGTTCCACAATCGTTCCCACCTTAGAATTTCAACTGTTTTTTTTTTTTTTTTTAAAGTGCTTTGAATTTGAGACACGACCAGCGAACTGCAAATTGCGAATGGAGTGGATCGCTAACAACTCAAATTGACTCCATACCAGTGTTTTTCTTATTTTTAAGTCTATAGTTCTGGACTCTCGTGAACTGAAAAATGATTGCATTCCACAATCTTTTGCACAGTATCCTACACAAATCTAAGGTGATATATTGCGCAAAGTTGTCAAAGTTTAAAGTGTCAAAGAATTAAAAACGGCTGTTCGAGTGCCCACAGGAACACAACACGCATCATTAGAAACAACAACAAAATAAATAATACCATAATACCTCGATTTTGACAGATGCGCAAAACTGAACAAAAATGACAACGCTAATGATATTACCTTCAATATGTGTATACAGTGCTTCTAATGGACATGCATATTGTAAATGTTTGAGTTTAGGATAATAATTTTGGCAATCATAATGCTTTGCTTAAAAATAGAAGCCGTGAAATGTGAAGTTACAAATTTCCGGCTGACGATATTGTAATAACTCAGTAATACGCTTTAAGTACACCATACACGATTCAACTTAGTTGCGTAAATTCAGTCATTGTTGTTGATAAAATCAACTCTTATGTGGGATTGTCATTTGATCAATTTGAATGCTAACGACAGAGTTGGAGAAAATCAAATGATCTTTCATCTGTTTCTTTTTTTTTGTATGTGAACGAAACAAAATTCAAAACAAGATCAACAAAACAAAAACGTAAAGTAAAAAAAGTGCCATTTTGTAATTATGTTGTTGTTCTTTGACTTTCAAGCTGGCTTAGCAGAACACAGAACTTACCAGTTTGTGCCCGAAGAAATTTCTCGAGTAAAAACTGGCAAGAAGCGAAAATATTTTTCTCTCTCATGAGCGCTCCCTCCTACCAGAAATTACCCGAAATGTGCGTACGCGAACAAGTTTGGACTAAATCTGGTAGAAAATGGTAGTTTTGGGTAGTTTCTGGCTAGTAATACGCAAACGAACCTTTTATCTAGAAGGATCCATTTAAGTTGACATGTGATTTGACAACCAAATAGAGTGATTTAGACTTTTATAGAAGGAATTTTGAATGAAAACCGGTTGGCCTACAAAATAATTAAAATAAAAAAGGAAGTGACAGATAACAGTTCTGTTAAAAAGTGCCATCCGCTCCCCATCGGACCTACTTTGGGGACGAAGTCAGTTTTTTCCATTTTTAATCCAATTTAATTTTTTATATGAACTTTGACAGAACTTTGAACTAAAATTGGTAGAAATTGTTTCTACGGTCTCAAAAACTTTCCCGTTACAAATTTTGAAAGCGAATCCAAAATTTGTATTTTGTTCTGCATTTGGATGAACACCTGTATGGAGAGACGTACAGACGAAAACAAACTATAACTGACTTACGAAAACAACTTTTTAGTGTCCATATTATCGTAATGTTATAGATTTTATTTTTTTAATTTCAACAAGTAGATATTAAATGGAATGTGAAACAAAATGTTTTGCACCTGGTTACCATTTTTATTTTCCCCCAATCTTTTGTATCGTGCAATTTATATACCTAACGTAATTAATTTTTATTCGAGCAAATTTAACAAAATAACCAGCCTATATTTGCCGCTACGCGTGTAGCAAATATCATAAAAACAAAAAAACATTTGACAATAAAAAAATGTGCTTTCTTTAGGTCTGAAACTGTTTTATATATAATTTTATAGAAATAATAATATGCTCGTTAAATTTTTATACGAATACCAACAAACTCTATTCAAATATAGATAAGTTTTTTTTTTTTCGTTTTCAATTCAACGATACAATCTATAGGTTGGTACTTATAAAAGACAACTTCTTTTTTCTGTTTTGTTAAAAGAAGCCGCTTTATCACTTCTGATCACTTCCAAGAATTTTAAACACATATTTTTTTCTTTTCGAAATTTCGGAACAAACCGAAAGTTGTTTTTTTTTTGTTATTACAAAAACTTATTTTATTTAATCATCGTGTAATGGGGGCTCTAGAGTTATATGTAAACAAAAAAAACACAGAATGTGTTTTTTTTACTTTCAATTGAAATCTAACAAAAAAACAACAAACTATGTATTTATACAACAGACAAATTTAAAGTGATAATTATACACAACCCCATTTGTATCTTATCGTTTCGATATAAACTTAACATGAAATTAATTATTTTTTAAAATATTTTCTATCGTTTTGTTGTGTGTTCTATTTTACCGAAAGAAAATAATGTAGGTACCTACCTTTACTTACCTATTTATGTTGAAAGTTGTGAAGTATAATAAAAGTTAAATTAAGATTTTTGTTTGTAGATATTTTAAAGAAAACAATTTCAATTGATATAATGATAAGAATAAATATTTTGTGCGATGGCGGTGACGGCGCGACGGAGTGGATGTTGCATTGCTGCTTGCTGGTACATGAGCGCGGTAAATAAATTAATAATTTTCATATGGCTATATAATATATGTAAGTATAGATGCATCACCTTGCAGCCGCTGCCGCTGCCGCCAGTTAATTAACTAATTGACTATTGTTTTGGGACATCTTCTTGACATTCGAATTGGCCACGCGTCAATTATTCGTATCCATAGCCCGATCGGAACAGCACACAAGAAGCAGGAAACTGCAATAAGAAGTATCAGCTTCAGCAACATCCATCGGTGACCTATGCATGTGCGTAAAATGCCTGTGTTTTTTTCTATTTGTTTATTTCTCTTTATGGACACTCGGAAGACGTATGTATACTCTCCATATGTTGCAAGTTGCAAGAAGTGTCTATTAATTGGACTCAAGCATATTTAAAAATTCCTTTTAATGATGAATGCACTTTGATAAGAGAAATATTAAATGAATGTTGCAAGACGACGATGACGACGCAGGATTGCCAACAAAATGTCGGACAGGACATTCTATAGTCAGAGTCGGTCTTTGGGTGAGGAGGTGTATAGTGATGTAGCCGATGATGATGAGTGTGGGGTGCAGAAATGTTTTGCATTTATTTGTTAAACAAGTATTTATATAAAAATGAAATATAAACAAACTTCAAATTATTATAAATAGCTGTCGCATGTGTGCTATATGGAACTCAAATAACAAAAAATGTGCTTTTATTAACTCATTGTTTTAAATAGAGTGTTTAATAATATTTTGCTTCTTAAATGGAAAAGGTATTTCATGTAATTTTTAAAATTAATTCCTGGAAAAATTAAAAAAAATTGCTAAAGAAAATATTTCTTCAAAAAATTCGAAAGTGAAGCAAACACCACCTTCGAAAACTATCATTGACAAAGTTCTTAAATCAATTTACGACCTAGTCAAATTAAACAAGTAAAACATTTAAATCTGGGACATTTGTTTCTGTCATCTTGGAAAAGCAGTATTTATGTCTCCTTTTGTAGCCTTTTTGACACAAATTGATATTATTCTTTCCATTCTGAAGTTCCAATTTTTGGTAAAACGTTCGTGTAGTTCGATTGATATTTGGACAATGACGTAAGTAATGTTGGCTTCTAATTCCTCAATCATGGCCATCAGCTTATTCATATACATCGGAATTTACGTATCCCCAAAGAAATAATTCTCGCACAAAGCTATAGTTTCACGGGTCGTGGTGGAAAGTAGCGCCGCCGTTTTGCTGGAACCAAATGTTATTGAGATTACCCCGGGCTTCAATTACTGGGAGCAAATAGTACTGTAAAGGGCGCCAATTTACAGTGCGATCTGGCTGGTCTCGTTTTTGAATAAGAAATATGGACCGGTAATTCCACCAGCCCATAAACCATTCCAAACAGTTCTATTTCTTGAGGTAATGTCTTTGAATTGCTCCTCAGTCTTTACACACCAATTTTGTCGTAAGCCAGAAATGGGCCTCATCGCTCAACAGTCGAAAACAGTGAATCTTCCGCTAACAATTCGGAAGGTCGTCCGGTTTTAATTCAATAACAAAAATTTGTGTTTAAGATTGTTTGATGGTTGTCAAAGCCAATTGTGTGCTTGGTACGCCAATTATGTGGGCAATATATATTACTCTTATAACCCATCAAAACAGATTTGGATAACGCTGATTTTATAATTTTATAATTCTATCCACTCTTAACCTTTCTATGATGAAATTTCAATCAATACTGTTGAACAAAACAAAAATACCGTAACAGTTTATAACAACCCACGACAATTGTTCCTAACTCCTCTAGAAGTTACACAAGAGCTTATACGCTCGCTACTGTCAACTGTGTTGTTAAATATAAAAATATTTTCTTGTTTTTTTTTCCAAACTAAAATTTGAAATTCTTTCCTTTTTAATTTGTGTCTCTTTTTCCTCTGTCACAATTTTCAACAATTTCTGAATTATTTTCAAATTATAAATTACAAGTATACAAAACATTTTCTGGTATTTTTTTTTCCAAAATTAAATTCTAGGGTGATTGTACCGGGAGCCGGTAAATCTTACCAAACAAAATGAGAAGTTAAAATATAAAATAAAACATTTTTTCTGCACTTGATTGCATATGTACATATATATGAGCACATTTTGTATGTTATAACTCCTGCAAGCATTGCAATGTGCTAAACATCTACCACTTAATCCCGTTAAAACGACGACTGCAGTTTATTTTGTACTATATGCTCTGTACTTGGAATGCTGGGCGGCTGGCGACGCGCTTGGCGGCCTTCTTCTATGCAAGAGCAAAAGTGATAGACAGCGGGTGGTATACTGATGGCAGCGACGACGACCAACTGCGGCGATTTACAAAGACACGCATTTTAATATTAGATGAAAAAAAAATCAAAAAATAAAAGTACAAATATATACAAACATATTTTAATGGCGGAAATGAGTGCGATTTATCTTAAAACTTTATATTTATAAAATATTCGTCTCGTCTTAGCTCTTTAAGTTACCCCATCTGCCAATTTGAATATAATTTTTTTTTTATATCATTTGATTTTGTATGCACTTTGTTTATATATTCAGCGCGTGTGTATCTCAGTTCTTGTGTATTTGTAAGTTTTTTTTTCTTTTTTTATTTTTTGTTTTATTCATTTCATTTGTTTAAATATCAGATCAAAGAAACCCCATCAGCATCAGCATCACCATCCCCCATCAACATCTTCAACATTATCATCATCATCGGAGTAAGAGGGGAGGGGTTGTTGGTGGGTATGACGATGACTAAAAGGGTAAACGTTTTGCATTTGTTTTATTTAATTGACGAAGAAGGCATAAAGAAGTTTCTTCGATGTCAAGAGAAGAGAGACCAAGCGAAGCCAGCCGTCCATAGATGGTATTGTTTATGTTCGAAAATGGTTTTTAATAAACATTTGACTGTTGACGGTGTTTTTTCGATTTAGTTTTTGGAGTCTTTATTGCGTCTGGGACCGATAATAATTTTTGTAAGGCAATAGCGTTGGTATATAATATGCAGTTTGTAGTGTAAACAATTTGGCTAGACAGTTGAAAGTTGGTTTTAATGTTATTTTTTTTTTTTTATTAAAGTTAAACCAAGGCTAAACTATAAGGATCGATGAAACAAATTTCAAATTGGCTATAATATATGTACCTACCTTATTAATTTAAAATATTAATCATACCAAATGTTTTTTGCCAACTGAAGATCATGAATAAAATATTTACAAAAATCTTTCTACCAATTTTTCTTTTAATTTAAAAAATAAAAAAATGTTTAAAAAGAATTCAGATTTTTGTATTGTTCCCTTCTGAAAAATTTAACAGCTTAATTATTTCTCTTCCCACAAATCGAGTTGAAAGACTACACTTCAATGTCCGTTGCCAATCATTCAGCAGCGAATCTCTCCGGAATATGCTGAGACGTTTTAATGCTAGATTGATTTGTAAAAGTTATTCAGCTAACAAACTATTAGGTATATTGAATTAAAATTTAAATCAATGTTACATCCACGCACGCGGGCGTATATACATTATATTAATTATCCATACGATATAACATAAGCCTAAAGTTTAGCAAACACAAATTAACAACTTATCAGAGAACTATGGATATCGCCTAACTTAGGGAGCTTCACAGTCGGGTGAATGTGTCGGATGTTCATATTTAAGCTTGATTTCCCCAAGAAATTTAGTAAAAAAAGTAATTTATTTGTTTTTGAGTTTGTTTTTTTAAGTATATGTAGTGTCATAATGAAGGGTGTCCCAAAATTCACGCAAGAATTAATTTTGTTAGAAAACATGAGTTTTAATTAAAACTTTTATTTTCTTATTGATTCATAAAATATTTAATATAGGATTGGAATAGAATACCGGGTAAGTGGGCTCATCGGCTTTGCTAGCATCATGTGGCTGAATATTCAAGAATTTTTAAAATTAACGAAACCTTCAAGATTGAAATGAGCCCCATCGCTTAAAATGAAAACGAAACGTTTCAATAACCTTCAACTGTCAGCTGTCACGAATTTTTTTTCCATTGGTAACGCTTTCCAGCAGTGATAGTAAGAAATACAAATCTTTTGTGAATTTTGGGACACCCTTCTCAATGAAGGACTACTCTTTAATAGGTGGAGCTCCTTTTTAAGCTCTTATATCTGCTGAAAGATTATTTTTACACCAAAACATTTATTCCTCGTGAAAAATACTGAAAGAAAAATATTTGACAACAATAAGTTAAGTCATTTAAAGTGCGTATGGGGGTTTTATCTATCAAGGACACACTGTGCTGTGCGTCGTCGTAGCTTTCTAAAGACTTTGAATATATCGAATAGTTTTGGCGATCCCTGTTTAAAGAACTGAAAAATTATTCTTCTAAATCTACTAGCTCCTGAAAGTAAGACATTAAAAAAATTTTGCGATTTTTTTTTATCGATACTTGCAATTTTATTACATTCTGTTGTACCATATCATTTTAGCACGTTTTTCGTAAGATCTATTGACTGTACGAAAATTAGTGCCATAATCTTTATTATGAAGAATTGTACAAGGTTTTATCTTATCAAAAAAACTTATATAGTTTTCGACAAATTTGCAAAAATTTGATTTTCACTTTAGCCCCGTTCCAAATCATATTTTTAAAAAATGCTTAAGACACCAATATTCAATTTCGGAGTTCTGTAAAAAAAATAACTTGTCGTTTTCGCTTGCACGTTCGAAGTAAATGTGTACTCAATTTTCAATCCTTTTTCACTTCTACTATATAATGTTTTCAGAATTCCCAATTTTGGAAAGGATTAGAAGAGGAACACACCCATACAAATATAAAGTTCTTCGTCGGGTGTTGTAAATTCATTTGGTCAGTTTATTTTTCATAGTTCTCACTAATTTTGCTCCGTCAAAAGTTGAGCAGACGAATCAAAAAAAATTTGACAAAAAAAAACTGATAAATTTTGCTGAGGAATCCTGTTATTTATCCTTATTAATCCTTAATCCTTATATTTTTGAGATCTTCGAAATCTCTGAGATATAAACTGGCTAATTAATTCAATGTTTTTATATACGATTGAAATAAAAAAGGAGTAGAACAGTAAGAAATCTGTATGAACTTGACAGTAGGTACGTTTAAAGTTGAGCTCAATATCTAAAAAAAAAAAAAACAGATCAAAATGGACGACAAGTTTCCTGCTTCATCGAATAAAAACCTCAACTCTTCGCCGCATTTTTGGCAAGTTCAAATTTATATAAATTTTAAGATTATTGTCACTTAGACAATTAAAAAAATCTGGATTTAAAAAAATATTTCTTTACAATCAAGTTCATCATCCCTCTTCATTCCCATACTTTCTATATGGTACCTATAGCACCATCGAGCAATATTTTTCGATGTGTATTAAAGTTTTATTACTTACACCCGACTACAAAATTTATGCCACTGAATCGTGTCTACAGAAAAATATAAAACACATCAGCCATCATGTTATGTATAAACATGTTTCTTACAAATAATAATGAATTTTTTTTGTTGCCCTCGCTCAATTTCCAACGAAAAAGTTGTATTTTTATATTAAACATTTATTGTAAAACTTTCGCTTCGATGGTGCTGCTGGTGGAGCAGGAGCTGAAATCGCACTAACTGGCTGGCGTTGTGATGGAGGAAGGAACATACATATATAGAGCGGGAGTCCCTCGTGGAACAAACCAACATGGCTTCGTATTGTATTTTATTGTATGAATGCGATGCCGTCTAATATCGCGTTGTGTATAAATTGTATCATTCCAATTAGTCGTAAAACTTTAAAGCACGTAACAAAATACTTCGAGGAGCGAAAGGAGCTGATGCGAGTTGGAAAAAAAAATTAAAATAAAAACAAACAGAAAAAAGAAAAACTGCACATATAGGGGAGATAAAAACACAAAGTGTGCATATATTTGCGTTGGTGGTGGTCGGGTGGGTGGTGTTAGTCAACCAACCCCTCCTCTGCCTTGCAGCGTTTGTCTTCCTTCTACTTCTATAGTTGCTGTTGTTTTTGTTGTCACTGTTTATTTTTTTCCTGATTTTTTTTGTATTATTTTTCTGTTCCAATCAAATTAAAAATAAAAGAAATCCGTCTCCACGTCGCGCACACACAATGATTGCAAAGCCGCGACCATATACCTACTGGGGATTTTTTTTAATTCAAATATTCAACCGAACCCCAATCTATAGGATGAGGCAATGGGAGACACCATCCAGGAATAGAAAGTGGAGGACCATGTGCAGGTCCGCAGCTTTATTCGAAGATACTCCTTCTGATGGTTTTTTGTGCTTTGGCAATAGATATCCTTCTGCTTCTGCTGCTGCTGCTGCTATTCCTGCTGCACCCCCGCTCTTTCTATATCCTGGATGGCCTAGGCAAAGAAGAATATTCCGTTTTTATTCTTTTGCATTTTTCCTGCAGCCAGCACACAGTGTGTTCGTTAAGTCTCACCTATCCTGGATGCATGCATGTGTATCTATACTAGAGAAACACAAAAAGGGCTTGTGTACTCTCAAACGCAATAGGAAATTCACCCAAAAGGATGAGTTCCAATAATGGGTGGCGTTTGGTGTATGTATATACATACGTATGGATGTGGATGAGGGGTTGGAGGTGGAGGTATAGTAATATGTGGATAGGGTGATTGTGGACCTTAAACATTCTATCGCATCTCACTGCGAAATAAAATCAAGCAACAAAGCTTAAGCCTTGAAAAATAAGGAAAAAATTAGAGGCTTTCTTGTTTTTATTATTTTTTTTTTTTTTTTTGGAAAAAAAAAGAAAGAAAGAAAAAACTGAATTCTAGAATCCTCGTCCTTGTACACATTTGTTTTATTAAAGAGCTCTCACTGATGGTAGGAAAGAGTGTGTCGCATAGAAAGGGGCTCCAGAGCTTCAATTTCAGCTTCCAACTGATGACGGACCGGAGCATCGTGGCGGACGGCGGCGGCGTTTTGTGTGTTCCATCATACGAGCGTGATGATATTTCCATCGTCCTTCTAGGTACACTCTCGTACCTTTCAATATTATTTTTTTCTTTATTTTTGGTGGATCTCGGTCGGCGGCGGCGGCAGTCTAATTTTTTAATTCTTCTTTGATTTTTGCTTTTGAATTTTGTATTTTGTCAAGCGAAAATTTCGCGACGAAAAATACTTGCACAAGAGGAGAGTATAGTTTAGCTATAGCAATATATATTGAATAACGCAGGAGTATATAGTAATAGAATAGCTTGCTAGAGAGCACTCAAAGCCCATTGCATTGTAAATTCCAATTTTTATTGACGTCAATGGCTGGCGGGTAAGGATGCGCAAGGAGGCTGCCGTCGCATGGTGGTGGTGTTAGCAAATGGCTCATGTTTTTTTTAATTTTTAGTCCTTTAGTCCTTGTGGCTTGTTCATATAATTCCAGCACTCTTGCTGATATCCGGGAAGATAGAAAACACAATTTCCATTCACTCATACGTAACCGTATGTACCTATAGAAAATAAGAAGACAAAAAATTAACTAACAAAATAAGATAAATAATATTTCAAAGCAGGAATAAATACAGGACCTTTGGAAACACCCATCACATTCCACTCCACTACACGCCTCGTCGCCGCCGCCGCCGCCATCGAAATAAACAAAAAAGAAATATGAAGGTCTGTATATATTTACATATGTATATGCTATATGCATTAAAGAGTATGTATTGCAAAGTGCTAAATTCGCGTCGCCGTCGTATCGTCCCTCGCTTTTCTCTTCGGTTCAAAGAATGTCCATGATGTGGAGGGTGCGTAGGTTGTTTTTAACATAAATAATATGGAAGGGGTGAAGTAACTGACAATGATATATTAATCAACAATTTCGAAAGGTTTTTTAGACTTAGACTTAGATCATAATTCTACCATTCGCGAAGCGAACGAAAAAGCTGGACATTCGCCAGGTAACTCGCTCAAACGTCAAAATTAAACGAATGCAAATTGTTAGCAACTGGCCAACGAACACAAAGTAAAACACAATTTTGATAAATGCAAAATTTATTTTCCGAATAAATGAGTGAGTTACTCCTAAAATGTGGAATCAATAAATAATTTAAAGAAAAAGACATTCACACTATAAAAATATTATATAATTTAGTTTTTATTAAAACACCAACACTCAAAAAGTTCATTCGCCAAACCGTTCATCTCCAAACCATGTCAAATTGATGTTTCTGAGAGTTTTTAAAAGCTATAATTATTGGTTTCCTAATCATTTGTTATCAGTCTCGTCCTTTTTTTAAGCTATAAATAGGTTGTGAAAAATGTTTCCGAGGCTCAATTATAGTCAGATAGTCAATCCATAGTCAAATGTTTTGCATATTGGTAATAATCGTACAAAATTCAATTTCACTTTTTTCCCAATGTTCGACTTCAACTTAAACCCTGCTGTCAGTAATTTTCCAACTTTCTTGCAAAACTGTCAACACCGATATAGTGTAAAGCTGATGTCCACAGTCCACACCAAAAAAATATTTTCAAAACATTTCAGAAATGTTTCTTTATTGGATTATAAAGAGGATCATATGATTTTCTCCAACATGATCTTCCATGAAGAGAAGTGTATTTCGAAGGACCCCATTCTGACAATTCAGACTCCGGTTGTATTTGTGTTTTGCATGGAACATCTTATTTCTTGAAAAAAATTGGCCAAAGACCATGATTATGCTCAATATATTGATTTAAGATACTAGTTGTGTGATTAAGAGATCAAAGCACTAAACTAAAAAGTTAACAATCAAACACCGAAGAAACACTAGACTATCTTGGTTGATAAGCATATACAGCAGATCTCGTTCTCATTATCATCCCAGCTACTAGACTATATAGTCAGATCCATTTGATAATAGTTGGACTGACTCACTACTTAAGTTTTATAACACAACAACCTGATTATAACATTCATTCACAATTCAGCATGGGAAAGCCAAAGCTAGCTTCCTTGGAATTTCGTGTCAAATTAAAAAAAAATTGTTTGTATCTACCCAAGGATAGGTCAGAATGTAACGGTATTTAACAAAGAATTCTCACCATAGGTGCAAATGCTATGAATCCTTTCATCCTACAGATTTTACAAATATTACGGTGGATGTAAAAATATTACCCACATCAGGTGGCGCCCAGCGTGGATAATTTTTGTTTAATTGTCACGCTTCTTAGCAAGGCAAATATTTTAAATAATTATTGTTCATTTACTTTATTTTACGATGACTTATTTCTTCGGGTATAGAAGTTTTCTGAGCACGCAATTGTCACAATGGCCAAGGTAGACAGAAGGAGAGTTTCTCAAAGCTACAAATAACACAAAATTGTCCTGAGAATTTTAAGGATATACATAAGTAGATCATCCATCAGCTAAAAATTCTTCCCAAGCATTTTTAAATTTGTCATTAACGTATAGCTTATTTTTAATTGTATATGTTTGTTTTAAATTTCTCTCTCTCCCTGTGTAATCAATCGTCTTTTTTTGCTTTTAATTTGTTATTAAATAATTAAATAATAATAATACATAAATTTTGTGTGTTAATTTTATATTTTGCCCTTTGTCTAAATTTCATTTCTGTGTTTTTGTTCTATTTTTATTCATCAACAAATTCACCCCAGAGTAAACTTCGATGGGAATTGTTTGTTTATGGATACCGTTACAAGATATTAATATTATAGGTATTGAGATTTTTGTAAACGATATTATGATTTTCATATTTTAAAAGCATGTTTAAAAATACGTTTTAATTGTATGGTTTTCACGGCGGCGGCGGCCCAACGTCACCTAGTTCTATAAAATCCTACTTTCGTTTTGCCTTTCGAGGTTGTAGTTTTGTGAAAGGCTTATCAGCCTCTGGGACTCAATAACTTGAGCTTAAAAAAACTTGATTTTATATTATTAAGAAGTTAAGAATTACCTATTTAATTGTCACGCTCTTGTCTTGTCAATATCTCAATGAAGTACCTATCCTCTTTTACATCCGTGAAGAGGACAATTTTTATTTTTGTTAAATTCACCCAAAAATAAACACATTTTTTTTTAACTTATTGCCTCCATTAAGGTACCTGTACTCCCTTTGACCTGTGCTGAAAACAAAATTTAGTATCTCAATTACAAATTCTCACATCACTTATGAATTGACCTTTTTTCTCTCAACAAAACTGGACCGGAGATTCCTGATGATAGAAAAAAATAATAAATTCATACTTGCCCTTTTTCGGTCTACATCCATGTTCTGGGTGGCAACATCGCGCCTTCTAAGATTGTTATCCGAAAAATAATAGCGAATCTCACTCAATAATCAATTAAAGCCAATGATACCATCATCATGAAAAACATCCTCCACCGCTACGATGGCAGCGGCGGCGGCAGTGGGCGCTGTCGGTATGCTGCGCGTCCTTCCAATTTGTTTGCCAAAGTCAGCAAACGAGCGCAAATGACATCTCTCCCTCCCCCAGTTATCCACCATTTGATCTTATGACACATCATATGTATTCAATGCACTCGATGAACCTCAAATGCTAAAGGGTGCTGGCTGGGTGCACCACCTAAAGAACGCTACCTAGCAATATAGCAGAGACTGCAACATTGTTGATGACAAGCCCCACCATAAAAACGGGTGCACGGGGTGTTAACTGCCGCTGATGCTGCTGCTGTGGCTGTTGCATTAGGACACGTAGAAGCCGCGAAAAAAATCTCATCAGCTTGCGCCAAATTTCACTTTTTCAATATTAGACTGACGTGCATGCTGCAGAAGCAGAAGCAGTGTCGCCTCATTCATCGGATTCGCGTTCATTGAATGCATCCTGTATTATCTCCTGCAACCATCTACACGCCGCCGCGGCGCCACCGCCCACCATCCTCCACCACTGCCACCAATTGAAATGCAATGGTTTTTCCGTGCACAGAGAGATGACCGGCCTACTCCTTTTTTCGTGTTGTTTATTTTTCCGCACACGCCAGGATAATGGGGATCGAATCCTGTCCAAAAATCAAATGCAACCAACCCCTTCCCTATCCTGGATTAAAAGCGCAAAAAAATCCACCGATACTACAGACTTTTCCGCGTGCCGCATATTTTACCTGCTTGCACTCTGTTGCATCGGTGATACGGCATTGGCATTGCATATACTGACTGCTGCAGCATGCAAACCACCCCTCCTAACCCACACCCCAAATATCCGTTCATTGTCGGGATCGGGATGCACAAAAAAAACCGGACTGGCAACCATAAATACATAGACAACAAAAACAAAAAAAAAATTCTGCCACATTGCCAACCGCTAGCCGGGCAATTTTTAACGCTTAAATAGCACGGTGACCGCAAATTGGAGGTTTAGTGGATGCGACCCCGCTTACCGCTTCTTATGTCGGGGCTGTCGTCCCTTTTTTCGTCGTTGTTGTTGTTGGGAATGGTTTGGGGTTACATCTACAGCCCCCACCACCGCGCCGTTCGGTCGGTTAATGTTATGAGCTTTGCGCGAATAAAAATCGACTCGTCCTGGTGCGTTCTATTTTTTTGCTCTGCATGAGGATGCACATTGCACTTGTTGGGGGTTGCAGGATAAAGGGATAGCGCACGGTGCACGGATGACCATGACCGTGTGAGCCGATTGCATTCGTCCGTCGAATTATACATCGACTTTTGTGCTTCGAGTTTTAAATTTCTGCACTGGATATTGGTCCTTCTCCCAAGTTCCAACCTCTACCCCATCATTCGCAGCTCCAGTGCAGTGCCACCCCCAGTACCAGATAGCATTTCAAGGGTTAAATCACTCGTTAAATATGTTTGAGGTATGAAAGTGTAAACCGCTGATATTGTAGTGATTGAAAATTCCGTTGTGCAACGACTATATGGTATAGGCATTGGTGGGTGGTGGCAATCATCAGGCGGACGGTCTATTTTTTTAGGCTCCGCGCCTTGCAGCCTGGTGAAAGAATTTTTGTTTCGCGTGCGAATTTTTCTCGTTTCAGGGTGGCCGCCTCTTGGTCGATGATGCGTTAGTTGATAATGGGACTTGATGCATTCAGCGAGTTGCATGTGTTTTCGTTTTTACTTTTTTTTTTATTATCGTGTTCGACGATGCCAAGGGAAACTGCAATCAACCACCTGTGGCAACACGCAAAGTGGTATGTTTACACGATTATGCCACAATGGGTCGCGCGAGTGATGACGAAATTTATGATGGTGAGAGGGATGATGTTAAAAGTGCATCCGTGCCGCAGCGCGCCAGTATGGAAGGTGTTCGATGGTGCTTTGCTTGAATCATTTTGGATTAATGAATGCAGCTTGTTGTGGGCTTGTTATATGGATTTGACAGAGGTAAAACGATTAACTCGTTTCGTTCATTTTGGTTTTAGTGGGTGTAGGCACTCTATATAAAGAGAAGGGGTGGTGAAATTTCACTTTTTTTATCCTTCCCGCAATATGTGTGGAAAGTGAAAGTTAAAGGACCATTCTTTTTGTTATTTCATATATTATATGCTGATGTGGAGTTGGGAAAAATACAGAATATTCTGTCTAATATCGGGTCAAGGTATTATTATATAGACATAAGGGGTTTTTTAATAGGGATGTCCCTATTTTTTTTATTTTAGTGCAAACATACCATTAAAGTTATTATATGATTGGTCATGTCGAAACGTCAGTCACGGTTTAAGTTGTCTATCATGGCCTCGTTCACGCCAAATGAGACACGTTTGGAATATCGAATTTCTGAATTTGTGGTCGCAAAATATCTAATCTGTCATCTGTCAGCTGCGAATGCGAATAAATTTCTCAAATCAATTTCTATAGACCAAATATAATCATTATTTTGTTTTAACTTTTTAAAGGATTGAAAAAATTACCCAATCAACTTAATTAAATAGAATTTACTGCGTATAAAATAAGTTAAAATTGAAAAATTCTGTATTTTAATGTTTTCTACGCGACTACAACTTATATTCTGCGATTGACAGTTCGCTCAAATTCACAATGCACATCATTGAGACTCATTCCGAAAAACCACAGTTCGAATTCGACATCTAGTAGTCATTTTATCCTTTTTTATGTTTTATGAGTTATGACAATTCGCATCAGTTGTCAGTGATCAATTATGATGTGAATGAAATTTCAAAATTCATAATTCTCTCTGAAAATTAACACTCTTATTTATAAACCCATTTCAAAGTATATCTAACTTTGGACTCCAAAACCTTATTTATAATAATGTCCCATCGATTGTCTAACTGAGACACTGAAATTGGTTGTCCAAACCTATTCTAAAGTGGACATGTTCAATTAAAAAAAAAATTGGAAAATTATCTTGAAATGAATGAAATGTTCATTGAACGTATCCAAATATTCACGAAATTGACAGATTACAGGGATGTCTGGAGGTATTTGAGAACACATTTAGACAACTGCTGGAATGCGTTTATAAATAAGGAGATGTCCAAGTATTTAGACAGTGGCTAGCTGGACAACTGTCCAAGAGTGTTCTAAGGAAATCTAATAAATACGACTGTAAATGTTTGAACAACGCACGCACATGTACGAGAACCAAATGTATGCAAACCAAAATGTTATCAGCTAAACATGAACGAAATACAAACGAACGAGAAACTTTTATGTTCTGTGTTCTGTCAAAAGCCAACTTGAATTCAAGAAACAACAACAAAATCCAAAATGGCTATTGTTAACTTTAAGTTTTATTTACTTTTTTATTAGAAATTAAATTTTGTCTTGTTTGTTCGTCCAGTTTTCAAACAAGAAAATGCATTAATGCATGTTCGCTGGATGAGTGTTTTATGCAGTGCTGTCAAAATTGCAATAAAATTTGACTTTGGAGTGGATAAATTCTTTTGGTCTTTTTATTGCCTTTCTTAAAATCACCCTTGATTTTGTAATTAAAAAAAATAAGTTAAGTAATGTTCCGTCTTAAAAATGAGTGTGAGTATAGGTAGGTACCTTAATTTGAATGTAAAACATGTGCTACGAACATCCTTTAACGTCTAAAAGCTCCATTAAAAAAAAAAAAAAAAAAAAAAAAACAAGCGTACCCCATTCAATGGTAAAATATAAATTCCCAAACCCAAAAAAATACGTTTTTAAAAATTCTACAATTAAATCCATCAGAATTTTCCCTACACTCTGTTTTTTTTTTTTTTTAAGTTTTTTTTCGGTTTTTTTTTTTTTAAACTGAAATGCCATCACCAGCCACAAGAAAATAGACACAAGAATAAAAAACAAATTCAAAAAAGACATTTCATTGTGTTTCGTTGCAATTTTCGTTTTGTTTTTATTTCAATTCTGTTAGATGTGTATATTCTTTAACGAAAAACAAGAAAACAAAATAAAAATTTCATAGATACATCGTGCTTCATACATCTACAACCTATGTACATACATACATATGTGTACTCGTCGTAGATATAATTGTATGGCCGAAAGGAGTGCATAAATAGAAAACGCGTCCTTTCGCTAGAAGTCCTTTTTATTTCACCTAATGCTTGACGATGTATCCACACACGGGCTCGTCCTCTGCCCGTCGCGTCGTCGTCGTATTTCAAATGAGAAAGTGACGGCTTACAATTTTTTTTAGTTTCTTTTTCTTATCCAAAAAATATTTTAAGCTAAGCAACATTTTTTGCTGCTTGCAAAATGAATGTTACACACATGCATTGGGGCTGTGTTCCAATACAGAGGGTTGAGGGATGTACAGTACATTGGCTATAGCCGTTGTTGGGAAATCACTCAATGGCGAGCGGCACGGCCGGCACGGTGGCGGGAAGACAGAGCGTATGGAGTTGGCAGTTTTGGCGAAATGCAAGGACACACCATCATCATGTGAAACAGACGGGTGTAGCGCTAGCGACATGGCTAGTGGTGGCTGGTGGGTATAGTGGGTGGGTACAGTTGTCCATCAAGCAAGACTCACCCCAACGCGGGCCGCCGCGCCGGAAGCGTCGAAAAGGGTGTAGGTGGGGCGCTGACTATACGACGACGACGACGATGCATGGTGGCCGTTATGTCTCACACCGGGTTCCCCATTCATTTCGATAAATACATAAATTTCTCTGCCGGATTCGGCTGATTCTCCTGTTTCTGCTGCGCCGCCGATACTTCATAACGTCTCCACAAATGCGGGCCTCGAGACCGAGAGTGAACAGTTTGGGCTCGAAGTACCGTTACCGTATTTATGCACAACACACACACTATATGCGCATATTTTATGTACATACCTAAATGGATGTGTTCTTCTGCAGTATTTGTGCGTGTATTGGTGTTTGATCTAATACGGTTTCGTAGGCCCGGACTCGAGTTGGCTATATAGTTTTGTTTGTCTCCCTGCTTTTGGAGATGAAACCCTCAAGTTTTTCGATGGGAAATCGCGTTTATTTTTTTGGAATGGCAAAGTGATTTTGGGGAGGTGACCATTAAGGCATGTGTGTTTTTGATGGTGGGGGCAGGAGGGAATTTTATTTTGTTTGAACAAGCCAAAGAGTTGAATTTAAATGGGAGGAGATTTTCCGCCACTAATGTATAGGTATAACTATAAGAGAGGAAGAACGAATGAGTTTTCCTTTAAGATAGGTAGGTAGGTAGTTTACCTTTTTTCACATTTTTTATAGGTAGGTACATAATATAAAATCCAGCCCTTGTGGTATAGGTACCTTATTCTTATAGAAGATCGATTTAAGTACTTGGCTAAATAGTATTTATATAGACTCTTTGCAATTTGGGATTGAAATACCTAGGTATTTAAACGTAGAAAAAATGCATTTAAAAGAATTTTAGACTTAACTCACTTCCTAACTCTTCAAACAGGTATAACATTTGGCTGTTCAAGGCAAGTGAATTGTTTTCATATATGAAGAAAACCATATTATATTAAAATGTTTTGCTCATACCTACCTACTGTCGTGTCGATCCGGGTGTGCGTGCAAAATCGATCTGCTACCTAAATAAAATGGATTCACGAATATGTCTCAAATTTATACCATACCTACTATGGGCATTTTTAGATCGATATTACTGTAAAACTGGCAAATGTGAAAATTCTACAATAAAACAGTATTAGGTACTTACAATTTTCAACAAAATTTGTAAAAGCCGGAATTGTTTTGCTTTTATAATTCATTGTGGACTTCTTTCAATCAGTTTTCTTAACAGATGACTTATACCTACCCCAAATTTGATGAGTTAGCTCTGGATCAATGGAATGGATATTTCCAACAGAATGTGTGTCAATACATTATCGCAATAGGGAGGGCATAGTATCGCTATCTCTTCCATGAAATAGAGCATGTTTTCCGGATTTGTACGTGCACCACACCAGCACATAGCTCTACGTAAGTCCGAAGTGAAATACCTATGTATTGTTTCGGAATTTTCAACTATTGCTATGCTTTATCGCTCAAACTCAAGGCTTTGTTTGCTTTTATACCTAGGTACTTCTTTTTTTATTAAAAATACCAAGTTTTTATTTTGTCCTTGTTTATTTTTTATTTTTTTTTTTGTGAAACTTTCAAAAATATTTTTGTTTGTTAACCATTGTTATAAAGCCTTGATTTTTATATTTAAAGATTTCTGTAAATAAAGTCTCACCCGCTGTTCGATCTTACCCCAAATGACTCTACAATGGAATAAATGGAGTACGAAAAGGGCGTCACTAGAGAAATGCCAAATTGTTAAAGGACAGTTTAACGTAGCTTCGCGCAGATAGTACCTACCTTTATAAACAAAAAATTGTGATAGATTGATATTTCTCTAGTAATGGTTTGCGAATGATAAGATTTAGTGGAAAGAGCCCGTTAAAGAAAATCTCCGAGAAATATCAAAGTCGTTGCCTCTCAACTTCATTTTTATAACTATTAGATCTTATATTTAATTACAGGGTTAGTTTCGGTATGAAAATTATATGTGGCAAATAAATAATATTTGATTTGTGCTTTTTAAAATGGAAACATTTGATGAAAAATTAGAATTTTGAAAAATAATATTTAACATTTTCTACAAAATCTTCAGTAAACGCTAAAGGAGTTAGTGCAACACAGGAGAGGCAATAAGGGCAAATTCTTCTTTTTTTATTTAAGAAATCAAAACTTTGAGCAAAAACCCGACAGCGTAGGAGTTGTACTTGGGTTTTAATACTTTTAATACTCGAATCTTCAAGGTTAAGGTCTTATATTTGGAATAAACTCTGGCCTTACTTGTTACCTAAAAAATTATTGTCGAATGTCAAAAAAAACTATTCATTTCCCTTCATTTGAATCCGATCTTAGGATTGCTATTCTATGATATTCTAACCTTTTATTTCGTGTTCCTTTTCATAGTGTTGCCTCCTAAGATAATGCCTATAGTCAGAAAATATTTATGTGTTTTTTTCCTATGATTAGCTACAAGATGCATTGTCAAATATCAACAGGTTGAGAGAGGGTGATCATCGATTTGCTATACCTACATATAAGTGGAATACTGACAAGAAGTAGGTATATTGAAAATATGATCGCGTACGATCAAGATATGGTTCAAATGAATTTTTCCAATATGATCGTTTCTGAATAACTATTTTCTACCCTATCAACATAATTTCATAGCAACTCTCTGGAATGAAAAATTTATTAAATATGTACTTATGTAGGTATGCATATTCCATTCATAGTTTTTATAAACTCGTTAAAGAGTGGGTAAAAATATGTACCTACCAATAAGTTTTCCGATAACATTTTTAGTGCATGTCATCTTATTTATCCACACAACTGATGATCTCTATCACTTTCATTCATAATGTTAAAGAGCGGTGATAAGTGATTGTCAAATCAACCATATAGTCACATCTGATTGTCATTGAGTTTTCCGTTTGGGTAAGGTATTTCAACATTATTATACTTCCAAATGACATTTGTCAAAATACCTACCTAATACCTACGTATTTTTATATAAATTAATTTTTTTAGACTTTCTCGTTTTTTTCTTAGTTAGACATTCGTAAAAATATGGTAGGTAAGGTACACATTGAATATAACAGTTTGAGTGCCCTCAAGAACTATTCACCGCATAATTATAGAAACAACAACAAATTATTGAAATTACATAAGAGAATATGGGCACTGGATCCACCATTTTGACAGATGCGCATAACTGAACAAAAAAAGAAAAAAGAAAAACGTTATGATATTACCTTAAATATATGTACTGCATAGGTATAAGGTATACCTTAGGTATGTAATGTATGGTAGGTTAGGTACCTACTTAACTATTATTAGTAGGGGCATATACGATATACCTATTATCTACCTACATATGTACAATGTACATGCAGGTATAGGTGCCAATTGAATGAACAGATTTTTAATCAAATAATCTGCAAGTTATTTTAACTGTGACACATTATGTCATACTTTACCTGTTGTAGGTATATATATATAGATACATTTCTGTAAGTATGCTTTATACCTATGTACCTAACCTCAAGGCCGTAGCCAGGGGGGGATCACAGGGGTTTGATCCCCCCCAACCCCCGAAATGTTTGAGGAGTGCATTTCTAAATCACACTTTTTCGCTTCAGTAAGTATGATATTATAGAACAATTCTCTCTGCACTTCAAACCATGGGCATAAATTGCAGCAATTTGATTGGACAAGGGTACGATGGTGCTTCTGCTATGAGTGGCAGTTTTAACGGAGTATAAGCTGTAGTACACGAGTCTCATCCAGAAGCTTTATACGTGCATTGTAGCGCAAATCTGGGCATTCCTGCCAAATTCAGCAACCTATTCGTAATACTATTGGTATCATAATATCCGTTGGAAATTTTTAATTATTTTAAATTATCGGAAAAGCGCACACTTTTATTGCAGGAAATTATTAAACAGAATTATCCGCAAAATAACTGGAAAAATTTAACTGCCATGTGCGAAACACGCTGGGTAGAAAACCATGATGGGTTGACGAGATTTAAGGAAATTTTTAAAGCGATAATCAATGCTTTGGAAGAGAAGTGAAGGACTCTGAAACTTCATCGAAGGCAAGCCGCTTTTTAAGATCTATTTTAGCTAGTGATTTTGCAGTAAGTTTGTGTTGTTTGAGCGTTTTGTTTACGTATACATTGCCACTTTGTAAGATCTTACAATCCCCTTAATGCGACTTAGTATCTGCTTTGGAGCATGTTGAATTAATATCAAACACGTTCCGAGGAATTCGAAAAAATATCACCACGGAATTCAAAGTAATTTTTGAGACTGCACAAAACTTACTAAATGTTGCAGATGAGAAACTGAAAATTCCATGAATAGTATCAAGGCAGCAGCATAGGCAAAACGTTAGCACAACAGATCCTGAAACCTATTTTAGGTTAATTATAATGATTCCTCTTTCAGATGATTTCTTAAGTCAGCTTAAAATGCGATTTGAAAACCATAAGTCCATACTTTCCTCTTTGTGCATTCTGATTCCATCAATTCAGGGAAAAAATGAACAAAATTTTAATGAAGAAAATTTAAAATTTTATAAAAAGTTTTTGGATTGGGACACTTTAAATGCTGAATAAATGCTATGGAAGACAAAATGTCATAAATAACTAGTTACACAGCGGTCAAAGAGTGCAATAGCAGCTCTTGGAGAGTGCAACAAGGATCTGTTTCCTAACATCCACAAGCTTCTAAAAATTCTGGCGACATTACCGGTTTCAACGTGCACACCGGCAAGAACATTTTCGACAATGAAACGTCTGAAAACTTATTCAAGAAATTCTACCGGTGAAGAAAGACTAACAGGATTGGCGTTAATGTCAGTTCATCGACAAATTGAGATTGACACTGAGGAAGTTATCGATGTATTTGCAGCTAAGAAGGCAAGAAGACTGAATAAAGTTTTGTAAAAATATGTAATACTTTTGTAATGATACTATTTAATTATGTACCTACCTAATAAATAATAACTTTACGATTATATTTTGTATAAATAATACCTTTTCGTAAATTTTTCTGCATAGGTACCTATTTAACGGAACTGCATGATATATACATATGTACATATTATGTATATGTATAAACCTGCATGCCCAAATGTTAATACATATTACTAATTGGTGATTTTTTCTTTCCGAAAAATGATACCCCCCCCCCCCCCGAAAAAATTGTCTGGCTACGGCCTTGTCTAACCTATTAATTTTATTTAATTGATCCTTTATTTTCTTCAGTCACGATCAATAAATATTGTAGGTACGTACATATGTAGGTGGGTATTGAGGTACCTACCTAGATATACAATTAATTGGATAGGTTTTGTCCAAATTCTAGATAAGTACACGTAAATAGATATGTACATATGTAGTTCTGGGCAAGTAGGTAAGACAGATTATTTATTTAATAATTTACAAATTTTTACAAACATTTTTTTGATTTTTAGGATAAATACCTATTAAGGCATGACAAATAATGTCGTCTATCTATCTTCTAGGCAAGTACATATTTACTATGATCATGTCGATTTTTTAAACAAAAACAAAGGCTTCTCATTTATTAGCAACTTTTTATTTTTAGGCATTAACCTTATCTCAGTACCCACCTATATATGTAAAAGAACAAGAAATAAATGAACTGATCTTGCAATGATAAATACCTAGTTTAATTTCATAATTAATATTTTTTTAAATTATATCGCAAAAACCCAGGTAGATAATAAGCGCACTTTAAAACAATTTCATTGAATTATCTAAATAGAAGGGGCAACAAAAAAAACAAAACAAAGCAAAAAATAGTAACCGCCTCCATTTGTGACATCATATTATTATGAAAACCAATAAAAAAAAGGACGCAAAAACTAGGTATTTTGTGCAAATCTCTATATTTGTGTTTATTTTTATATTTTACCTACAAACAAAAGTTTTTTTCTATGATGGGCTTCTGCTATATTTTCAACCTCTATTACCACACACTTACACACTCTTATGCACCACACACATAACCTTACAAATCTATGCATCAAAAGTAAAAAACTAAACAAAAAAAAAGACATAGTGCATAATATTGGTAAGGGGGCCGGACTATCAAACTATCAACAACACAACACAACACAACACACAGATAAAAGCAAAAGCCGTATACACAGAACCCCAGAGTTCCCCATATGCAGAGTGGAAGAGTATGAAGCGCGCAAAAAAGCCCCCCATTCCATTGCATGCGAGAGATGGACAAAAACAAACCATGTGCACATTCTGGGTGTACATTCTCACTAACGATAAATATAACAGAAGTTTAAGCAAGAAAAAAAAACAAAACTTCACAGTCCGAAAAAGAGGAGCGGACAAAAAATTGAAAACAAACGGCGATAGCCATAGCACCCATCATAATAATGCAACTATTAGTGGAGTCTCCAAGAGAACACCATCGCTAAGTTAAAAGAGAACGCGAGCTCCACTCTCCACAGTGAACACAGTGAAATGAATCCAAAATTCCAAACGCCAAATCTAGCCCCAAAGAGGTTTTTATTTTTGTTTCTCTTCCGAATGGAAAAATGTTCCAAGTTCCGTTTCCGTCTGACTTTCTCTAAAATCTCCAAATCCAAATCTAAACGAAAAAGAGAGTTTTGTTTCTAAGAATGTGGGATTGGAATTGGGATTCGGGAAATTGGGATTGGGACATGATTGAGTTTCGCTTTTCGGGAGATGAAAATATGAGATGACGAACGAAGTGAGAATTAAAAAAGTAAACAAAAATATTGGTGAGCTCTTTTTCTTATAAGAGACATTCATGGCGCATCTTGGAACGAACACCCAACCCAGCTAGCACCAGCACATCGCTCACTAACCATCACCTCTCCACCCACCCTTCCACAGCCATTACCGTTAAAAAGACTTGGCGCTTTTTTTCTTTGGGGAAAAACTGTTTTCAAATGCAAAATCACGTCGTCGTTGGTTCTCTTGTGGAAATTTGCCGTTTTCTCTACACTCTCTCTCTCTTTCCGCCCTCCATTATTTTTCGTTTGGCAGCAGAAAAAGAGCCCCATATCAAGCACCCCACAGCCCACAGAGATACAATGGCAATGGGGGAGCATTTCTAGCCGAGTCGCACACTGACTGTTTCGCTTATGTGTTGAGCGAGCCGAGCGCAATGTTATTATTGTGTTGTTGTTGTTGTGTAGTTGGGGCATATTATTATAGAGGGTATAGCTTATAGCATGCGTGTACTTGTTGTTTTTGGGTTGGTATGTAGGTATTGTATATCTCTACTTTATATTGATGGTGAATTAAATTCGAGTGTTTTGCCATATCAAAATGTGCGAAATGATTTCAGTCAAATCCAGACACTCGTCGTGCTGGGAAGAGTTTTTCCCACTTTTTCCAAAGATCTTATATTTGTTTCCTTAAAAAAACGAACACAAACAAAAAACACGGATGAGAGAATTTCCCGAATTCTGCTAGTGTATCTCTGATAATTATTTACCAATACCTTCCAAACCGACGAACTTACCACACGTCAATTGATTTGATTTGATTTGATATCTCGTGTCACGTCTCTAAGTTTGTTATTTACCTTTTAATTGGTCATTAATTATTTAGAACCTCGGACGCCGAACGCCGTGCTGCGCCACGCCAAGCCACACCGAGCAGCAGTTTAGAGTCAGGCATCTGCCGGCAGCAAATAGAATTAAGAACTTAATTGAAAGATCAAAAAGAACACACACGCACGCGATCGGAATGACTGTTGTTGTTATTTATTGCCGCGAAAAATACCGTTGATTAATTACGATTCGATGAGATTTGTGCCCAGGTTTGTTTGTTGGTGGTCGTGTGGCAGACAAAGCCTCAAGAACCATGAGAAATGACAAAATACAAGAAACTAGTGCGATGTGATAAAGTGAATTGATATATCAAGCGCCATCTATCGTTTAATTTTTAAACTAAGTATGTCAACTGAAACACCGCCCCCACCGGCGGCGTCACGAGCTTCGTCGCCCTATCAGCTACAGCAACAACAGCATCACATGCATCCCTCGTCATCATCATCGTTGTCGTCGTCGGGAGAGAAACGATGTTTGACTCCATTTGCGGGTCACCATTCACCACCACCGCGGCCGTCTTCGGTGATGCCTCTGCCCTCGTCCTCGTCACCCCATCACTTTGTGAATTCCCCTCCCACTATAGCTCCTACAACAAGCAACACAAACTACAAGCCATCATGTTCATCATCATCAGTATTATCGTCACCAATGATGCCAGCTCCCCCATCAACTCCAGAGTCTACCACTAATGTTAGCAACAATAATAACCCCCCTCCTCCATCGTCATCGCCACAGCATGACAGCGCGACAGCAACCCCGACCCCAACCCCACCGAATCAGCAGTTCTGTCTGCGTTGGAACAATTATCAAACGAATTTGACAAGCGTCTTCGATCAACTATTGCAGAACGAGTCGTTTGTGGATGTTACGCTGGCCTGCGATGGCCAATCGATCAAGGCACACAAGATGATTCTATCGGCATGCAGTCCCTACTTTCAGGCGTTGTTCATTGACAACCCCTGTCAGCACCCCATCATAATTATGCGCGACGTTAAGTGGCCTGAGTTGAAGGCGATTGTGGATTTTATGTACAAGGGCGAGATTAACGTGAGTCAAGATCAGATCGGTCCGTTGCTGAAGATTGCCGAGATGTTAAAAGTGCGAGGGTTGGCCGACGTCAATGGTGAGAACAGTGGTAGTAGTGAAGCCCAGACAAACTCGAGTGCTCCCCAGCGGAGAAATGAAGAGGCAACGACAAGTGGCAGTAGTCAGAATGTTAATACACGCGATTCATCCTGTTCAGTGCCGCCTCCATTCATTGAGCCGGACATGACATCGAAAAAGCCGCGCCTGTCGCGTGACTGGGTTGAGCTTGATGTGACGTTACATCAGCAGCAACTTCTACACCAGCACCACCAGCAGCAACAACAACAACAACAACTACAACAGCAGCAGAACCTGCAGAATCAGCGGAACGTGCGTAAGCGACGTTGGCCAACTGGTGAACTATATGGGGCGCCTAGCCCCATTGGTGGCCATCAATTGGCGCATGAAAATCGCAGCGACATGTCATCACCGCTGTCATCGTCAAACGCGACGATTACCGCTACTGGGACAAGCAGTGCACCACCACCGACATCTGTCACACCGAATCCGTCGCAGCAACAAGCTGTTGCACCACCTCCCCCAACACCTCCGTCATCGGCATTGACAGCGTCTTCGTCTTTACAGCAGCACCAGCACCAGCATCAGCATCAGATTCAGCAACAGCAGCAGTCGCTCAATCAACAGCAACAGCAACAGCAACAACCACAACAACAACAACAACAACAGCAGCAGCAACAACATCAGCATCAGCATCAGCATCAGCATCAACATCAACAACAACAAATTGCACACCCGTCCAACGCACTGACACCGGCATCGGCAGCAGCGGCATTCTCTGCACTTGGTGGCGGTGGTCCACAGATGGATCCAATCGGATTGTCTGCAGCAGCCGCGGCCGCTGCCGCCATGGGGATGAGTCACGTTGACGATTTGGAAATAAAGCCCGGAATAGCCGAAATGATACGTGAAGAGGAGCGGGTAAGTTCAGTTTGTTTTCTTGTTGATCATTCGATTCTATCCAATTTGTGGATGTTTCTTTTCTTTTCTCCTCTCCTCGGTTGTCTTTTGACGTTTTCTTCGTGAATATATAAAGTTATATAGCGCGGCATCACAATTCACAACTATCACAAGACCAATCGCCCCACTCCGCATAACAAAAATGTGTGTGCTTCTTCTTCAAACGATTGTATGATTTATTGGACAAGGTTGATTCAAAAAAAAAAATTGATGTTTTGTTGAACAAATGGTTTTATGTGAAATTATTGTTTTGCCGCCAAATTTTCTTCTACTATAGTGTTTGTGTCATTGATATGCAAGCGCGCATATATAGAAGGCAAGAATAGAGAAACCGAAGTGAAAATGATCTGGGTGTTGTGTTAATTTGTTTTATGATTTTTAGTTTTTAAGTTCAATAAAAATAAAATCATCTGTCACGGCGGAAATAAAGGTTCGTTCAACAAAAGAGATCAAACAGAAAAAATAATTTTAACCAATTCAATTATTTAAAAAACACATACCTACCTACCTCATCTGTTGTTTCTGCATTAAAAAGTTTTATCATGTGTTCCATATGAATAAGAATTGTTGCATGTTAGGGTTGCCAGATGAAATGAAATTCTAAAGAAATAACTCATCGCTGAAAATAAGTTTGGGAACTTAAATGCTGAAGTAATAAAATATTGCACCGAGTATCACTGCCACAAATATCAAATAATAATTCCCCTCCAAACACATCCTTACTTACTTATTCATAAGTCTTAATAAATTACTATATGTACATACAAGATTTAAAATATAATGTTTGATATATGTACATACATATGTAGGAGAAAACATGTTTCTAAGCCTAAATTTTTCCCAAAATACCAACATACACTGAAATTGTTGAAAAAGCACTATATCATAAAATAAAGTAAATTATATAGGTATGGTATGGTATGGTATGTTTCTTAAGTTTCGTTTTTTAAATGATTTGTCAAATTATCTTTTCGCATTTTTCATTTCGCAATTTTCAATTAGTTTTCTGCTTCATTGGATTTTTGCAAATTTTTATTTGGAATTTTTTTGTTTTGCTTTTTTTGGCATTTTATTATTTTGCTTTTTTTATTTGGCGTTTTGTTGTTTCGCTTTTTTACTTGACATTCAATTGTTTTGCAATTTTTTGGCTTTCATTAAATTTCGATTGAAATTTTAAGACAAGTAATTTAATGGAAGCCAAACAATTGAAAAACAACTGAATGCCAAATAAAAAAGCAAAACGACAAAAATTCAGCATAGAGAATGTAATAGAATGAATAAAATTATTTAAATGTCCATTTTATTGTTAAAAATTGTTGTACAATGTTTTTCTATACCTAATATTATTTTTATTTTGAACGAAAAAATACATATACATACATACATATGTATTGTACTTTGTTCAGATAAGAAAGACAAAATCGATATATTAATTTTTCGAAAAAAATGTCAGTTTGAAGAAAATTTTGTTCTATGTCTTGCTAATGAGATTCACGTTTGGTTATGTTTTTCGCCCAGACGACTTTATTTCCGATTTTGTTGTGTTTTACATTTTCTTGAAGAAGCGGTACTCATAGCAGCAATAGCCGCGTTTTATTATCACCAATAACCCATATGGTTCACCCCGATCAAATAAAACGAGAACTCAAATAAGCTGAGAACTTTGATATCTCAGAAATATAAACTGGCCAATTCTCTCATTTTAGTTATGACTTTTTACGTCAAATTCAAAATACTGTGCGTTAGGAATTTTTTGTGACTGCAACGAAGTAGTTTAAAAGGTTAGCAGGGAATTTTAGAAATTAGTATAGGTAAAAGGTTTTTGAAAGCCGATATCAATACAAGGATTGCTTGAAAGACTTAACATAAGCTTTCTCTTTTAGGCGCACGAGTTCCGGGGCATATTTAAGAATCACTGCTAAGACCGAAAAGACAAACTTTTACTTCCTCACTTTTTTAGCTGTAGCTTGATAAAAAAGGTTTTGCTATATTTTTTTTTCTGATTCTGATGAAAGTTTTGGTTCGCTTGTTTGCCTAACAATTGTTTCTGACATCAGAAAGCCTGAGATATGCTATATATTAGTAAGAGAATTATTAGAATATTAGAATTCAAGATCACAAACATTTACAGGCGTTCGTAAGATTACTTCTCTCATCGGGTTTTTTTTTCAATTTTTATCAGAAAATGTGTTCACTTCCAAACCTTTTTTGGGCTGTGTACTCACATATCTATCCATGGAGCTTATTTTTTCATATAAAGGTGTTATCAAACAGGTAAGAAAGAGTTTCTTTTATTATACATCTTCCGTATTGAAAACTGCCTGCAATCATTAAACCAGAAGTAATAAAAGTGGGTATCAAAAAGCTTGTACTTTCTTCTATACTTTCAATGAACAATCTTCTTAATCCGTGTTTACCTATGTCAACATATATTTTTTAAATTAACTAGGTGATCATTTTCTGAAAAAATATGTACATAAATAAACTAAAGCTTTGTGCAGACGATTGTCGGATCTGATAATATTATGGGCTCGTTCAAAAATGAGATCGCAGAGATTTCACTCTATCAAAAAGTGAGCAAGCAAATACAAATTTATTTTTCCCCAGAGTTATGAGTATGACAGCAAATAAATCCTGTTCATGTAAATGAGATTGCTGAGTTAAGAAATTGTCAGATTCCAAATACCTACACTGCCATCTGACAATGTCCCAATCGATCGTCTGACAAAAATAAAAATTGTATGTTTCTACATGCTTGGATACTTGTCAAATACCTGACAATTTCATTGTCAAATGGTCGTCTGACAATGACATTTCTGACAATATTTTCAGGCAAACTTGTAAGTGCACACGGTTGTAAGAAATTTGGGACAACATATTTATCCAGTTCAGGTTTCTCAGATTCTGAAATCTGAACGTAATTCCTTAGTGATATTCCTCAGTTATGCTGTCAAAAACCTGAGATTTCTGAGCCTGCTGTGGTGTACTTTTAATGCAAGTAGAATAGGTACTAGTTTTAAAATGTTTTGGCTAAATATTAAACATTAGTCTGGTATATTATCAGCGGATAAATAAAATATTAATAGTAAATATTTTCGTTTCCCACAAAGCGATCAGAAATTGAAGAAGAATGATCTCATCTGTAAGACAAATATCTTATGCGTGCCCCCCTCTCTGTCTCTCTTTCTCACAATAGGTACAAAATGCCTTTAAAAAATATTGCTTGTCAATATTTAAAAATTAAAGTAAACTCTAACTTTATGGAAATACTATGTAAGTCTATAAGATACATAGATACCTCGGTGTTAAAAAAAAATAGCTAAACAAAAGGGTTTCTCTTATAACATTTTAAGTCTTCTTCGCAGTATGATCATTAATATGTCTTTTCATTGAGTTGAATAACCGATTTTTCATCAAACAATTTTCATTCGGATATGTATGTAAGGTACCTTCAATATGATATATCCCACTTAACATAATCCCGTCAGATTTTCGGATGCAGATGGAAAAATAAATATCAACTTTACGAATAGATATAGAAATACCTACATATTCACGATGCTTGCAATACCCACAAATACTTCAGCATGACCTCCCTCTGTCCATTTCCATTTCCATTCATTCACTCCTATTCATCAACTTCTCAAATAAGAAAAAGCAACAAAAAAAATATAAAGGAAAATTATTATTATTTTTCATTTTATTTATTTCCCCGATGAAAAATACCACATGTGTGTCTCTCAATCCAAGTAAAATAAATGAAAAAAATAAAAACGACGAATACCGCTTTTAATTTACCCGCTATCTTGCACGTTGTGTTTACACCAACTTAAAAAGATATTTTCCCTGCCGCCTGTGAATCTTAATAAAATGTAAAGTAAGAAAAAAAATAAGAGAGAAACAAATAAAAATAAAAATTAAAAAAAAAAAAAATAAATAAATAAAACAAAAAAAATAAGAAAACTAAACATTACTTCACAGAAAAATGTGTGTGAGAAAAGTTAGTTGCGTATAAAAGTTAAAAATCAAATAATAAATAATAAAAACAACACACATACCTATACCTATATAGTGTAGGTACACATGTAGCAGCAGAGGTAGAAGGTATCAGGCTGAGCGCTCAGGCAGCAGGAACAAAATCCCTTCCTCCTCGTTATATGGAGTTCAAAGAATACTCAGCATCAATGCGCCACATCCCTTCTTGCCCCAAAATCATAAATTTAAAATGTATTTATTTATTTAGTTTTCTTTCGGTGAACAAAAAAAACTCCTACCTCTTCCCTGCACACTCATCCTTGCCTTGGTCTCCCTGTTCGTCTTCTTTCTCCATACCAACGACCATCATCCTTTCTTGGCGAACTAATCCGTTGCCTTTACGACAGAAGTTGTTCCTTTTTCCACACTCGCACTCCGCTCCTGGATTCATTTATTTTATTTTCAACTTCGCCCATGAAACATAGCATCTTAAGAAGAAATTCTTTGCTCGAAATGTTAAGAAACAGTGTGAATGAAAAGTTAATCAACACTTCACAGTTAAATCGAAGATTTGAATAAATAAATAAAATCCTGCCATATTTTGTCATATCTGAGAAAACGAGCAGTACATATTATGTAGGTAAGCAGGTTTTCTATCAATCTATCAACATAGAAAGTAATAAAATAATTTTCGACGTCAAAAAAAATTTCAACTCTTTAAAGTTCCTGAAATAAAATGGTTTAAAATACTTAAAAAAAAACCAAATTATGAATGATCAGTACCTAATGTTCAAAACTTCAAAATAAAATAAAATAAAATAAATTACCCATTAAAATGTTATTTATTAATAACCTTCAGTTAAATGTTTCTTGTTTCAACTTAATTGTCCTGCAATTTGAAAACAGAGGTAAATTGACTTCTGTTCATAAGTGTAGACGAATTGTGTGAGCGTAAGTTGGGATTTGTTGAATCAGTTGAAGCTAAAAGAAAAGCATTATCAAATGTTTGAAACCACAAACGAAAAAAAAATAAATAGAATTAAGAGATTTAAAAAAGAAGCTTTTTTACGAATAAACGGAAAAATCAATATTACAATTCTTAAGACAAACTATTTTTTGCCATGAAAAGTTGAAAAAAAAAACAATTTAAGGTCAATAAAAAACGGGCTACTGACATTCATTGAAATGATCGAACTACAGTTTAATTTTCAAAAAAATGGTACCACCAGTCCAATATCCACACCAAAGTATCACTTTCTGTTCATAGAAGGAGATGAAGTTTTACTTAATTATTTATGTACTTTATCTTTATCTTTAAGGCTATACCTTAAAGATTAAAAAGAGTCTATAACAGAGAATAATTTAAAATATCGCAAGTAAAAAATTGTGGTAAATTTTCTGCATTCCCAAAATTCAATTATCAAATGCATATAGCAACGTATTTTTCATTAACTTTAGCTCTTGATTCAGGACTGGACTTTCTAAAATATAACTAAGTTTCTTTTAATGATTTCCAACTTCAGATTTTTTTTTTTTTAAATATGAACTTGACAAAAAATGTACCATAAGGTCTTTTCAACACTACTGTATATTCTTGGCCTATCTTAAAGTCATTACTCAGCTATCTAGAATAACGAGTAAAGTCTGAAAAGAAGTGTGTGCATGTGCATCTGTGTATAACGTACATATATAAACACAGCTTATAATATTCTGTAATTTATAATAAGTAATACGGTCTTTGTTGCATTATCCCAATAAGAAAACTAAGGTGCGAAGACATTCCTTTTATTATTATTTTTTGTATGTTTTTCTGGAATGTATCACATTCATGTCAGACCATTATAATAACAAAACAACACACGAACGAAGCCATAATACTTTGGATAGATACCTTTTCCTTAACCTACCTTTTTATTATGTCGTTTTTTTTTTTGTTTTCTTTAAAAAAAAATGTATGTTTGACATAAAATCCTATTATGATGCCAGAGCAAAGAAGCGCAACCTAAAAAAGGCATATTTTAATTTTAAGAACACAATATATGAATAAAAAAATATATATATAATAATAATAATAATAACATCACAACTCAGAAGATACAAGCGAAACAACAACGAGGAACTTTTGAGAACAAAGGGATATTATGAGAGAAAAAGTTACCTACACGCTTTACAATCTCACCATATGTCTTGAAGATAAAACACTCTTCTTCTTCGTTGTCGTTCAGTCTTTTATTTTGAATATAAATATTCTACTTTTTGTTTATACTCTTGTCAAAGATAAATTTAAAGATACTTTGTATATTCAGAGCTTGAGTAAAATAAATTGGGAAACTTTTATTTTGTTCATATAGTTTTTTTTAATTTATTGATTGCGAGACCATGCAACTGTCTGGGATGGCTTGGTCATGGATTGTCTGGTAAAAAACATGTAATTTAAGTGTTGCTGCATTTAAAAGCTATGTACCTATCTATTTAAAAACTTTCATAAACAATTTTTAAAAGGTGGGTTTTAAGTCTCTAAATTCTAAAATTTTGCTACCATACAACTTGTATATGTATCAACCTAAGGGTACTTCGAGAGCGTTGAACGATACCTACGTTGTTTGCAGTAGAACACTGATGATTGTTTTAACAAGATCAAACCCAGCCATACTCATGAATCCTTGAGATAAAATCTTCCCAAGTTTATTTGTGTGCATGATTGGACTTCATCTAAATATTTAAATATATTGGATTATATGGGTGTGTTTGTGACTTTTAGCAGAAAAGTTAATTAAATAAAAAACTATGACAATTTTAATGTATGTACTGATTTACACTTGAAAGAAAAAGATAAAACCGTTTTCAATTTTAATTTATTGAAATTATTAAATTTAACATTTTTAGTTGCTTTATATTTAGTAACGAAGCATTTGAATCTTTAATTGAATTACCGACTGCCGGCAGAACTGACATCAGTTCCCTTCATCATCCGACACACATAAACCAACCACCAGTAGGTTCCCTACATCAACATTCAAACAACATTTTGTTTATTTCACCGCGTTTATAGTTCACACTATGTCGTAAAATATATGTATTATAACAAGACGACCTTTTATTTATTTATTATGATGAAAAAATCATAACGGTCTTCATAAACAATAATCGACATTTCGAAATATTAATAAATCGAAAATTATCGACTCATTATTTTCTTGTTTTGGAATTAGAAGAGCAGATCCATACATACTGTACATACGGGAACATTTTGCTCCTAAAAGAACCCTATAGCCGCAGCCGCTGCGGATATTGTTACTCCCCTTAGCTTTATAGTGAGTTGTTCTTTTGGGATAGAATCAGTCAGAATCAGAATTCCTACCGATACCCCCTTCTTAAGTTAAGCAGCGGGCTTTCGGATAAGTCTTGAGCTGAAAACTTATTCCTACTGTTTTTCCCCCGGATTACTTCTTCTAAGTGAAATTTGTGGACTGAGTTTTCTCCAATGTCTTCTGGATTTACTTTGGACTACGATAAGCTTACCTCAGCCTCAATAATATAAAAGCATCACAATATACATTGAAAGAATTTTTGTGAATCGTGTAATTTTTTAATGTAATTTAATAATAATAAGTAACTGGCCTGGTACACTTCTTCTAAAAGAATCTTTCGATGTCGATGGTTTTATTATATGAAATAGCGTATTATTTACAATAAGTTACTAATGAAATTGTCAGATCGTACAACCATAATTTTGTTAAAATAACTGAAAACTGTTAGAGTTCTTTCCTTCTCAACCCGAGTTCTAAAAAATTCAAAAATTGAAGATAAGAATTTTTCTCTACCGGAATTGAAAAAAAATAAGTGTTGATGAAAGGGCAAAAATGAAGCAAGTACACTGCTAAACACGCCAAATTTTGTTGAAAAATATTCAAATCACTAATCTAACATGTTACAATAATTGTTTCTAATAAGATAAGATAGATGGCTACCTATGTACATATGTGTCGAAAATATTTTTTCAAGTTTGATTTCGAATAATTTGACAATCGTTCAAGAAAATGAATGGCTTCATTGTTCTAGGTTAGCATACAAAGCGTATTATTAATTTAAAAAAACTGATTTTCTTACAAAGCGAAAACAAAAATATTTATGATTTTATTGCATAAAAAATTATCGCCCAAGAGAAATCCTCAACGTTTCATTGTCTCATAACTGAATGAATGGGTAACGTAAGCGATGAAAAAGTACTTTCTTCTCACCTCGAAATGGAGTTAAGCACAATAAAAAATAATCCAAACGAACACATGACTAATTTTCTCTTGATGTAATTAATTGATTTTTATAATCCTTTTTTTTCCTTTTTCAAAAGGTTCAACTAAATTAAACTCATTTCACCTTGTGTGTCATGTATACCCTTTCTTCACTCCTTGAATCTTGAAATGAAAAAAAAAAAACAAAGATACAAAATATGTCTTCCTTTATTCCTCTTTACGTTCATTTTTCGAACACTCTCACAAGAAAAATTTATGAAAAAAAAAAAATATTTTTATTATTTATCTGTCGGTATAATTCTATCCGTCTTACTTATCCATATTCCGCCCCACCGACCGAACCGAGTGCTGATCCCGCTTTCCCTAACTCCCGAACCGCCTTCAATCATGCACACAAGTATTATGTTATTATTTGTATGGCAGAGAGCGCATTTTATTATTTTATATCCTTTGTGTGTGCATGGGTGTAATAAAGTTGAAAACATTTTTCATCATTAAAAATAAAGTCGAAATTATATTAAAAATATTATCAGCGTTCCCCCTTTGCCCATACCCTGCATCCCGCAACAACAATATACCCCTCCTATATAGTCAGTCAGAATCCAATACTAAAAGCCGCCCAAAAAATAACCAACAACAACAACAAGGGAAATAATTTTTTTATTTTATTATTTATGATAAGACTGTCGAGGGGGAAATAGGGGGGGGGGGGATAGCAATATTTGAGTACAAAGACGTTAGTTACTTTTAATGGCTATGAAGAGAAATAATGGTTTATGTTGAATTTTATGGTTCTCTTGTAATATTATTTTTTTGTTGGTTTATTATATTTTATTTTATTATTATTCTTATTACATTTATTTGAGTGAGTGTGTGAGTGAGTTTGTGTGGGATTTTTGTAGCACATTTCAAGTTGTTGTTGTTTATTTTTTTTTTACTCATTTGATTGATACGCTACACTATAGCAAATGGAATCCGATGTTAGAGGTTCAAAAAAAGATGCTTTATGATGCAAAAGGTAAACTACATCTAACACAATACAATTGTTTTATTATAGCTTGAAATATAAAGAAATATATTTGTGTTGTGAAATGGATACGGGTTAATTTATTTTTGGTTTTTATTTTATGTATTTTAAATACAAAGACGAACGCATTTAAGCGCATTAACGTTTATGACTTAATATTTTTATGGGGAAAATGGCGGAGGTGTTATGAAGATTATTTAAATGAAGCCTTAGGTGTGAATCGTTGTTTTTTTTCCAGAAGAAGACTCAGGTTATACTACATAAAGGTGGGGTTTGTACGATGTATATTGACTTTTTGTTTTTATGAAATTAATTTGGATTTAGTCGGAAATTCTGTTGTGTCAGTTTTTATATTTGACATGCCTTTTAGGTGAAGTGCGGGAATAAGTTTGAAAACGTTCGTTTGGTTGAGCTTTTATTTGGAGTTCTTAACCTTATTTTAAAAGTAAGTGTTTATTTGATATTAAATGATTATATAATACTTTACGACCGACTTAACCTCTTTATTGATAGCAATCCATTTTTTTTTTTAATTTTCATAACCTACCTAAAAAAGTTTATGGTCTTCACTTACAATAATCTTTTGCTTTTGACATCTAATAACCACTTAACTATCGTCGCTTGTCAAAATTTCGAATCCTTTTCTGAGAAACAAGCGGACTGAAAGATTAGTCTAGACTCCTCGATGACGAATTTTTTGTACGTACCTATACTTATAATTGTTTTTGTCAAAAAATATGTTTATTTATTAATTCCGTACGCATACCAAACCTTTTAGAGCTGTTTTAACATCTTAAAATTTTCTAAACAGCAAAAACCTTACAATTATTATGTTTAAGGTAAAATATAATTTTAAATATTTAGGGTTTAAAAGTTTTGGTCTGTTTCACAAAGTCGGAGTAAAGTTCTGATTATTTTTCCGAAACATAAATACTGACACAATGTTGTCATAACTCCACAATCCACAAAAAAAATTATTCGTGTATATTTACAATACCAATGTTGTTCAAATGACAATTTATAATTTTTCTCCTGTGGCCTAATTAGTCAGAACTTTAGGTACTTTGACGCTGTGAAACAGACCTTTAATATTTTATGATCAGAAGAAGCATACCCTTAAGTCGCACTACCGACCCCTAAGGAAAAAAAACCGCAGCTGACTTTTCAATAAATATTACTGTCATTAAAATATTATTTCAAGTATAATAATGTAACCTAAAGGTGGTACGATGTATTTATCTTTCTGTGTTCCTTTTGTTATAATTTTCGTTGCATTGAACTATTATCTTACCTACTTTCTTTTTATCCAAAGGTCATCTCCTTTATTTAAAAAAATTGCTTTAACTATAAAATTTTATTTCCTTCAAAATGTAATATTTACGATTGAGTATCTACCTATATTTAAGAGAAATTTTCTTTAATACCAAACAATGTATGTACATATGTACTTACTTAGGTAGATACTTGTACTGTAAATTGCATGTGCGTGCATCACTCACCAACTTCCATATAAACGTGTAGTCATTTTTTGTGTGTTCAACTTAAACACATCAAACTATTAGTTTATCTGTACAGAAGAGATACATTCAAAAGATCATCACGTGTCGACATGATCTTTTCTGACATCTGGCAATTGATTCATTTTAATGTTTACAATAAAATGAGAAAGAATTAATTTATTTAGAAGAAAAAAAAAGTAATCAAAAAAAAAAAATACTTAGCTATTTCCCTTTACTCTTTTAGTTAATTGAACACATCGTGCTGTGTGCGAAGCATTCAATTATTTTATCTATTACTTGTATCTACAGGCAAAATTATAGATACAAAGTGCATTGCGCACTAAAACACACTTCGATCGTGTCCACAGTAAATGACTCTTCAAGAAAGAGTATGATGGCAGTCTGTGGTGGTGGCGAGCGAGGGCGAGGAATCGAATCAAGTGATTGTACGACCTAAACAGACAGGCAGTCTTTAGATAGATATTAAGATAGACTTCCATAGAGGCTCAAAAAAAGATACAAGAATAAAAAAAAAAAAAAACAAATAATAAAATATGAAATAAGAATCATTCCTTTTGCCTGCAATGTCTTCTTGCCGACCACACCGATACCGACGCTGCTGGTACACCGTCTATACGATACCAGAGTTGTTATATGTATGTACATATTGCCATCGTTCAATTAAAACAGTCCATTTTTTTTTAAATTTTGGTATAAGTATTTCATTTTCATTAATCGAAGCAAAAAGTGTAATCCTTTACAATGCGACACACCGAAGCACACTATAACAATGCACAGTGCAGTGTTGATGGGGTTGCTATACGTGCGTTATATAACTATAAGGCTATAGTCTATAAACTTGTTGGTAGCATGGTCAAATAATTATTAGTGTTTCATTCTAACCCAAAAAATAAAATTTTTCGATAGTTCGAAAAGTTGAACTAATTAGTGGATTTTTTTCACACTCGTATAACAACACTGGTCTATCCTTTCCTACACCATCATCATTATCCACTCGTACACTTTTTATTTTGATTCTCATTTAATTTTTTTTTTTTGTTTCTTTTAATAAATTTTTCCATTTAAATAAATAAAATTTATATTTTTGTTATTACGTTCGGCTTTTGGGGGCATATGCTGTGCAGATGTTTCAAGTTGGTTGATGTCTGTTTGGTTCTCCAGCACTATATTTATACTTATATATATATCTTTGCAGACATATCTATATATACAAAAAGAGTGCCAGGGTATCAAAAGGTATCGTCTGTACAGATCGAGCGGTCCTTGCTTCAAATGTACATATGTATATACGACTTTAATATTGGATATTTATTTATTTATAAAATAAGTTCCTGTCGGCATTAATTCATCCGCTTTTTTTTCATTTTTATTCTTCTACACTGCCTTTGATTCGATGCCTTCGGCATTTAAGAAATAAATAAAACAAAAGAACCAATTTATTATATTCTTGCAATTTTTATGATGTTAGTTTAAGAATTGCATTTCTATATGGAATTTATTGAGGTTACTTGTATTAAAAAATTATAAAGTGAAAAAAACTTTTATTTACGGTCTTATCTAGATGTATATATATGCTTAAATCAAAATAATACCATATAAGGAATAGTTAGGTAAGAATTTCAAAAATTAATTTCTTCGATATGTTTTTATTTTGTCTCTTGCATCAATTGCGAATAACTGGTTGAATACAAGAAGCGCGGCACAGGCATAATAATGGGTGATGGTTATTTGTATCGTAAAAAATCTTGATCTTGCTTCAAGATTTCTCATATCTAAGTGACTGATTAGTTGAATTGATTTAATTAATTAAATAAAATCAATTATTGTTTGGTTTTAAGTTTACAAAGTTGTTTTATCAACTCTATTAGATGTGTTTTGTTAAGCTAGTTACTGTGTCGATTCCGCAATGTTCCATATTAAGTCATTATTCAGTCACTGATGAGGAAATGTGCTTTAACTTGTTGTTGGTAGGATTAGCATTGAAAGATTCGGGTTAATTTAAGAATTTCTCAATGTGCATATTAAAGAGCTCAACAAAACACTCTTAATGTTCGAATGTTTTGTATAGGATACGAAAAAAGGAGCGTGTAAGTTGGGTCAAGATAAGAAACAAAATCTATTGAGAAGGGGGGTTGGTGTCAATTTTCCGAGAGGGGATATTTTCTTAAAAAATCGACTTGTAATATTTAGAAAAAAAAGTCCTTAAAAGTCAACGTATATGGGGTAAATAGAATAGAATATATTAGAAGATACGATTTTTTCTTGTTTCACCTACATGCCCTTTTTTGAACTTCACCATGTATATGTGAATATCTGCCTTTATTCATATTTATCTATGTTTAAGGGCTCTGTTCAAACAGTTTTAGACAAACAGATTTATTCATTTTTGTTTCAAAGTCGTTCCACACATGAAAAGTTGTGCTATTTTTGGCAAAAGAGAGCACTCACGAGACATTAAAACATTTCCTCTTCTTGCCAAATACCTATATTCCGAGGAATTTCTTCTAACTATAGGTCTGTTCGGTATCTTTTTTAAGAAAAAATATGCAAAACTTGTCATACTCTGATAGAAGGAGAAAATATAGGTACTCTCAGAGAGAGAACACTTTTTTTTTTTATTAAATGGCACTTTTTTGTATTTGTGTAGCAAAAATTTGCAAGTTATCCAACGGAGGGAAAATTATTTGCTTTCTCGTTGCAACTTTTTTGAGTTAACAAACACGAATTTTAGGGAATTTGTGACAATTTGTGAAAATTTGTGCAATTTTGGCAGAGATTTTACCTTACCAAAACAGAGCTCATTTCTGGCTGGTTGTTAAATGTCAGATTGCCCTTTGTCAGATGACAGAATTTATCAGTATAGTTTAATTCAAATATCAATGTCGACCAAGGGTTGCCCAAGTGTTAATTTTATATGTATTTATTTTAGTTTTGGTAATATTTTTTATTATTTTATTTATCTCTTAACTGAACACAAAATTAAAACAAAAAAAAGTAAACTAGCAAAAATATTTTTTTAAAAAGAAAATTTAAAACTAACTAATGAGTTTTTCTTATATAACAGTGCTTTTTTAAGAAAAAGCACTTAAGTTTCATTATTTAATTCTCAATCAAAGATTTTTTGTTTTTATATAAATATACTTTATATTTATAAGCTGGTTTAATTCTTGCAAATTTTGAAAAAAAAATATAATTGATCTACGACAACTATAGTTGGGTATATTTTTTGGCATTTAAAAAGTTTTCTGAAGTATTGCGAAAACCATTCTCGTCCATCCTCTCTCTTAAAATTTTGACATTTAAACCAGATTTAGTGCGAGAAATGTTGGGAACGCAGCTCCAAATTTTATTTTAATGTCTTTTTTTTTTTAGTTTTCACTATATGCCTGCAATATATTTTTGAATGCAACATGAATTGCACGGCACTTATAAGAAGAAATTTAATTGTTTTTATTTTATATAATTTTATTTGTTCATTTATTTGTTATTTATAATTTGTAACCTATAATTTGTTACCTGTACTTTGTGCTTTCTGTTATTTGTTATCTGTTATTTGCTACAATGTTATCTTCGGGAATTCATTTTTTTTAATAATTTTTTTATTTCCTGAAAACTAGCTCATCAATAACTTACTACTTTATTGCTGGCCCCATACTGAGCTTTAAGTTAAACTATAATAATAGCTTTCTACTTAATGTCTTTCGACCTAAAAACTTAATTAATACTAAAATTCATATTGGTTTTATTTTTCTCAAAAAAAAAAAAAAAAATAATTTTATTTTTTTTTATTTAAAACCAGCTGGGCCGCCCTTGCTTTGCACGGGTTGGAAAAATCTAATCTAAAAATCTAAAAAAAAAATTGTACGGGTTAGGTATGAGCTGCTGAATGCTATTTCGAAATTAAAATCACTTTATCAGGCGAGACTTTGGATTTAAATGGTAATATTTGGAAAACCTTGAAAGAGAAATTCTGAGGTGTGATTCAAATTCCATATAATTTTGAATCACTATATATAGTCTAGTTATTTGTTCAAAAACTTTGTTGACCAGTTTTAGTTAAAAATACAAAATTAATTCAAACATTAAGATATGTATGTGGAAATAAAATACCAACAATTCCGTAATGGCTTACTCGTATTTCTCATGAATATTCTTAACATCCTCTTTTATTACTTTGATTTTTGTTTTTATTTCACATCATTATACATACTCGGATATAAACTGAAATCACACACCATTTCCCATTATCCACCATTAACATGATAAATATCAGCCACCCAGTATAGATCCAAATCCAAGTTATTAGTTTTATAGCCTTTTTTTTCCACTCTCTTTTTTTTTCTAAATAAGATAATAGGTAGGTACAACATTATATACAAATATAATCAAATAAATTCATATTTCTAGAGAGTAATAATAAAAATAATTATTTTTATGATAAAAAAAAAGAAAGAAAAAAAAACTATAAAAATACTTATTAACAATAATTATAATAGAGAATGTTGTATAATAGGTCGTTTCGGCTTTGTGTTCGACATCGACATTATTGTGTCGGTTGTTCGGTTGTTCGGTGGATTGGTTGGTATAGTTTGGTTGGTTGGTTGGTCGTGCCGATGCAGAGGCAAGAAATTCATTTAAGTCAATGACTTAGGTAGTAATAATAATTGTCCAGAGAAGCATTTGGTGTGTGTGTGTGTCTTGTCGTTGAAATGAAAGAACGACCATCATTTTGTGACTACAGCTATAACGATTAACAAAGTTATAAAATATATAGCTGATCCCTCTATCCTTCTATGATGGGAACAGCTTTTCTTTTTATTGTTAAAATTGCGTTTTTTTTTATTTTAATTCGACCGGCCGAATTGTCAGATGGATTTAACAATTTCGTTAAGTTTTAGTTTCTGTTTAAGTAGGTCAAAATTATAGTTCAGTCGAAGCTAAGAAATTAATTGAATGAATATGCTAATAAAATAAACTAAAGACCATTTGAAGATATGTATCTAATCTAATCCGAAGATAAATCGCTGTCCAGATTAATGAAAGTATAAACAAAGATGTATGTACGGTGAAAATATCCTTTTCTCTCCTTTGTGTCCTTTCCGGTTTCATTCAGGTAGATGTAGATACATATTATTAAGGTGATAATTACCACTTCCAGATGTGTAGAGGTAAAAAAGTTAATACTACATTTTGTCTATACCGCATATCAACCAGACCCCAAGCGTCAGGATGAACTGAAATAAAAAAAAAAAAGAAAAAAAATACAGAGATCCAACTTTATTATTTTATTTTTTTATGTCCAACCAAGTTGGTTTCTTTGAAACGTCATGCTGCTTCAATGATCTCGTTCCAACATTGTATTTTATTGTGATTATCGTTATTATTATTTTTATTGTTGTTTTTATTTTCTTATAACAATTACTGTATCTGTATCCTCCTATATATACACTTCAGGTTTCGTTTTGTATCTTGTATCTGTGTATTTTTCACTTTGATTTTCAACAACATGTATCGCATCGCATAGGAATCCCATCAGCTCAGTGTTTAATGCTTCCACGGAAATATGAACAACGAATACGAATGGAAGATAAAAACAATAATAATAATAATAATGAAATACAAAAAAAGTATAATAATAATAAATGCATTTATATATGGATAGAAAGAAATCGTTTACCCCAGATAAGGAAGGTCAGAGAATATACGTATATACGAGAAGATTGGTAGGTATAAGAAAAGATAGCTATAGATAGGTATACTTTTGTTCACATCCGATTCCAATGGATAACATAACAAGATGTGGACGTTTGGTAAGTTCTTATACAAAATATCCAAATCCATTCATCTACAATGGAAAGCATAATATTGTTTCTTTTTTTTTTTATTCTACAGAATTATTATGTAGAATTAATTATTTTTGTGTTAAGTTAAACAGGTATATAAAGAGACAGGTATGATGGCATTTAAATTACCGGGGTATTTAATAAATTATATATGTCTTTTATTACTGTGTCATGGGAATGAATATACATATGTAGCAAAATGATTGTGAACTTAAATGAGAATTTAGTTTGGACATTTTAAATAATAAAATAATTCTAGCTCGCCTTTTCCGAAGATTTCATATATTTTCAAAATAAAGTAGATACATAGTGCATTTAGAAATATATGAGGTTGAATCCACTAAGGTACTCTGACTATTTAAATTTTTACAGCGTATATAGAGCTTTCCTTATTATTGGTTTTACAAAAAGGATGTTTATCACAAGAACAATATATCACCGGCCCGTGTGTAAGGAAACTCACAAAACTTAAGCAATAAGGAGGTGCAAATGTTTTTAAAAAAATCTTTGAATTTCTTTTATCTTTGACAGACAGGTTTTCTGGTCTTTGGTACCTTATTAGTGGAACACAAAAAGAAAAGACAAGTAATACCACCGAGAAGATAAGACAATGGTAATAAAAGGTTAAGATTAAAAAGGTTATTAATTATGGTTAGACGCCGCCATTAAAATATTTTTTTTTTTTTTGTTAAAATGAATCATTTAAAATATTTTTATATGCAATATTGTTTGAACTGGATTGCAAAATTATAATAAAATTAGTCAAGCTATACCGTTATTCGATTTTTGTTATCATGTACGTAGTTTATTTAAAGCTTTGACAAAAAACAGAATGATTGTATGGCAGCTACCTGTAAATTTGAAGCAAATCGGTTCATAGGTTAAGGCTCTAGCAGTTGACGCCTGGATACAAATGCGCACAGAAAAACGGACGATACCAATACTTTGAACTTCTTCATCATTGACTCGTAATTTTGATTAAATCTCGTATCTTATTTTTATTCCAAACTATTTTGAGAAAGTATATACTTAACGTCTAAAGACGTTAAGACGTGATGTATCATCCACAGATTTTTTTTAAGACCATTGAGAATCATTAGCATCTAATTTAGGGAATATCGAAAATTCAGAAAATGTTTGTAGGAGGTCAAATAGTTTCAGTAAATGCTCAGCAACCCAAAATTATTCATAAATTTTTGTTTGAGAAATCCTTGACCTTAGAAGTTTTGATTCAGCAAAAAATTGTAGGTCCCCTACATTAAAATCTGGAATGAAAGTTAGAGTGACCTTGAAATTCTAAACCGTTTAGATAATCTGGTAGAAATATGTTAAAGTGTTTTGCATGGTTTCTTCATTTCTAGTATTTTACGATTAGGGATTTACACTCGAAGTGAAAGCGAAAACCTTATATCCGTTAACTTCATCCGTATACCGCACTTCATCTATAAAGATGTAGTGAAAATCGTTGTGAAGAATTCTCTCGTTATTATTTACTCTATAAATATAACATTAAGACGGGTTGACAATATCTCACCCTACAATTAGAAATATTGAACCTTTTTGAAATAGTTTGTAGGTATTCTTTAGATTTCTAAACTCATCGCCATGAATTGTTATTATTCCAATCAACTCATAGTTATTATTATACCCTGGAGAGTGCAGACATAACTTTAGGTTAAAACATATAACCACAATTTAATTTCAATAAAGATAATACCTACCTACCGACCTCCATATCCCGGACTGACACTATATATTTTATATAATATCCAGTCAGGTAAAATGCAAATCTCTATATATACGGTGCAGGTTTGGTCAAAGATCGAGAATTGAATACCTATTGTTATTGAAATGACATTAACAACGCTTTTATAATATCGATAATGCAATCACTTAATTAATCAAAGCAAAACTTAATTAACCCTTACCATGTGTCGTCAATCGAGCGAGTGTTAGATACTCCTCCGTTTAAACACAAACTTATACACGCCTCCCATTCGACCGACAGACATGTCCGAGGAGCTCTATCTTATGCCCTCTGCTCGTATATAACATGACAACGACGACGACGACGTGAACGACGACGATGACGACAACGACGACGTTACGTTGGTTCGTTGGAATTGGTTGGTGTCGTGTCCTGCTCCAGCTCCTGTCCAGCTATTGCTTTATACACCTGAGTCTGACACAAATAACCTTCCTACATGCGTGCCTATTTGAATATGCATGTACGACGACGAGCACGTTGTATAGTTTTATTGAATATCAAAATGGGCGAAATGTTTAAATTATAAATATTGCCTATATTAAACGCATTAACTCCAACGTCCTGATGTTTGCCCTCCGAATAGGAAGTTAACTTACATAGGTAGGTACCTCTACTTATATACATGGTAGATATTTATAAGGTAGCCATTGCCATATGGATATGGGATGGAATGGAATGGAGACCTTCACCGCCAATGGCTCCTGAAACAGCTCTAATGTATATTTATGCATAAATCTACATAAATTTATGTTTGTACTCGATCATATACATATTTGTTATATAGTTGGGACAACATAGCCAGCTACAATGCGAAATGGAATTAATAAATTTATACACAATAAAGCTTTCCTTTTAATAAAATAAAATGGAAACTTTCCTAGTGCTTAAGAGACAATATATATATTTATTTTTTTTTTTTTCTATTAACGTCGTTGTTGGAAAGAAGTATATACCAAGTTCAAAACGAGGTTGCCGTGTCATTGGAATAAAATCTAAACAAAAAAAAATTTTGTTTTTCTCAACGGCCGTAGCCAAAACCATTTAAAGAAAACCATAGGGAAAAATCTGGAATCGATTTTTGCGTATGCTATTATTATATGAGAATTTTATTTATAGTTTTTTTGCTTCAATTCAGTTGAACTACATATTTTACTTAAACTCAATTTTTTTAATAACTTTTAACAAAAACAGTGTCTTTTAAAAAAATTAGAACTATGGAAATCTCGTATGCAACTAGTATTTTCTAATCTTAAAATGGCGCCCAATGTGTGACCCAATAAAAAAGTTCTTCTTCTTTCCGATTATCAGTTGGGGGTGAATTTTCAATCTGTTAAAATCTAAAATGATAACTTTTTCAACGACTTTGCGCTAGATTCGCTTCAGTATACCTATGTAAACTGTAATGTCAAAACTACTTCACATGATAAATTTTGTATCACAACCAAACTATATTCTGTAAAAAAATTGTGAAGAAGAATTAGCAAGTGTATCAAAATGAAATATCATAGATTTCGCTCAATCAAAAATTGAGAAATCGTTTCCAATTTTTTTTTCCTATAAGTATATTTTAACAGCTAAACTGTGAAATTTTGCTAAGGAATCCAATTCATATATATGGTATTGCTTAAGTCTTAGAGATCTCATTTTCCTGAACTCGCCTAATGATTCAAAAGTCACTATAATTAGGAAAAAGAAAACATGGAAATGTAAAACAAATAATAGGATTTATCATTTAGTACTTTTTAGATATTTATCGAGAATCTTGTAAGGTATGTTGGTAAAGATGATAAAGTGAAAAATTAAATAATATTTTTGTATCAATTTACAGCTTTATAGATGGAGGATTGGCCCCTGGAATCATTAAATGATGCTTGTGTATAAAAATATCGGCAACACCTTCAATATTATGCTGTATATATTTTTACATGTACATCTACACATATTTAGTTTTGTATGTATTCTTTTTTTTTAATTTTTGAAAACAATATTTTCTAGCCACCAAAAATAATAAAAAAATTTATACATATATTTTATTTAGTACTAAATTGAATTTTTAAATTCGATTCCCTTATCAATTTTTGGTTAATCGCTTTTTTTGATTAAAAGCAATACGGATAATACCTAACATGATACATATGTCTATAAACTTTTCGAAGGAAACTCTATCCGAGGTGTACTCAATCATCTACCGAAGTGCTCCTTATTTCAGGGCTTTATGCCTTAACTTGCCTTGCCTTCTCTTTACCTATATCTACATATCTACATCACGTTCGTCTCTGCAAATTATAGATAAAGGGGTATGAACTTTGAGCGTAAGTGCAAATAATGTCTGTATTGTTAGTTCTTACTTTGGTGTTCACATAAACAGTAAATGTAATTAAGAAAACATCGGTCAGCCGCAAACTTACTTAAAAGTGCTATATGCGCGGGTAATGCAATAAACCAGCATGGCATATTCAGCGTCATCAACATCATCGTCATCGCCTTGCCACGCCGCCACCGTTTCGACAACGACAACGACAACATTGACGACGAAAACGACGAGAAAGACGACAACAACGACACGTAACGCAACTAACCTATATCTATAAATGTTTTCCAGAGAGAGGCATATATAGAAATGGCAAAGTCAGAGTCAGTGTCGGAGTCTCGGGGTAAGTCTTTAGCAATCTTCATCGTCTCCTATAGTTGATGTCGTTTATTTCAGTCACCACAACAGGGCTGTCGTTTAAGACAAGAGTATCCTCCCATCTTCTCATTTGACAACACCATTTCTAGTGAAAGTGAAATTTTCATACAAAATAATAGCTCTTCTACACTAATCTCAAACACTCAGAAAATACAGAAAATGATTTTATGGAATGCAAGTGTAGAATCAAAATATGAACATCGTTTTTAATAAACAAATTTGACAGTTGTATTTAATTCTATCCCATTTTATATTCTGTGAGAAAGTGTGGAGGTACTTTAGGTAGGTACATAGTACTTATTAATTTCTTTTCATTTTTCCTTAAGACCTAATTAATCAAAATTATAAAAACTACTTTGTATATACATACGTAAAATATTATACCACTGCACTATTTTTATGAATAACGATAAATTTAAAAAAAAAAATCTTATTCGTAAAAACTACGTTCTTTTGAATTCTCAAAACGACAGCACTGATTTCTAGTTATAGTCGTTCCTACTCACTCTACTTGTGGTGTATAAAGTATAATATAGTTTATTGAAAGTTTTCTTCTCGTAAATCAGCATTTATAAAATTAACCCCTTTTCATTTGAGTCGATGTGTGGTGGTGGTGCATCATCAGTGTGTTGTATTTTTGTTCCTCATATAGCTGCGCTATATAGAGGAGCGTTTGGAGGCGAGAGTATGAGAAATTCAAACAGAGGATGTCATATTTTATTTAATTAAAAACTGACACTGAGTTTTTATATATACAACTATATATGTATACATATATATAGAAAGTATTTTCTTCTTATACTATAAAATATAAACTATAATATGCGCATGTAAAAGTTTTTATTCATATGACCCAGGCCGTTCCTGGCAAACAACCCCCCAACAATCTCTTCACCCCACCATCACGCATCCATCACTTTTGTATTATAAATTATAAATAGTTTAAAATTGTAAAACTTTACACATAAGTTTATAGGGTAGGTACTAGGTAGGTGGTTATAGGTTTATGTAAAAATATATACATACACCTAATAATGTGTAATGGAAGGGGAAATATGACTTAGTTATAGTGCAACCCCTGTTTTATGGAAATTTATTTCTTCTTTATAATTATTGTTTGTGTTCTTAATTAGAACTATAATTTATATTGTGTTGAGTGAAGAAAGCGGACACGGGGTATTTCTTTTTTTTAATGGCAATCTGCATACTAACCCCTTTTAATCGAATCAATTTATTTGAATGAAAGTATCAATTTTGTATTTAAATTGTTAAAAATAATCAAATGAAGGTTATTGTTTAGGTTTTTTTCAAATATTTGTAAATCTTAATAAAAATTTGATTGTTTGTTCTATATAAAAATATTCATCGATTTTAACTCAACTTTGCATTTGAATATGCAAGTGTCTTAAATACTTTTTGAAAAAAGTGCCATCTGTTGGACGGTAAAGCAACACACGCTATGTTTAGATCTCAGCAAATATCAATTAAATTTCTCAGTTTTTCTGCCAAAATATTAAGCACAAGAATTTGGTTGCGCTTGTTCAAGATTTAACTAGTTAAAGAGTAAATTGGAGTAAAAATAAAAAAATTATTTTTGTAATTGAAATATTTTACATAACATTTTTCAACTTTTTTTTATTTTTTATAGGGATTTTTTGCAGCAGATTTGCAAAAAATCTTTTTTTAAGATGAGGAAAACTCCAGTTTCCTTTGATTTCTTTGCAAATAAATTTGTCCTATTATTTTTATTATTTCCTTTATTTCAATACGTTAATAGTAACGTTAAGCTCACAATATTTACATAAAATCTAAATTTTATCATTCTAATTCCTTAATATTATATGTAATTGCAAATGCATATGCATTTGTGCAAATGTAAAAAATATCTTGCTTTTTGCATTTGCTTTGAAAATTTGCGTTTAGGAATTTGGCCATGTATGTAATTTAATGACGTTGTAGGAAAAATGAAAAAAGATATTTCCTTAATAATTCCATGATCGCATTGATGTTTCAATAAATTAAAAAAAAATTGATTTAAGTAAAAATTTGTCGTCTTTTTTTAAGTACCTACTATCCTAGATCTAGCTTACCTTTGTTGAACAAATAAAGCATCATCTATACAGAATCAATGATAAAGACATATAGAGTTTCCAAAATGTATCCCATTAGATAATTAATTTTTTTTTAAATTTAATATCTTGCACTTTGTATGTAAATAACAATTGACCTATAGCTCAAAAGAGATATCTAACATTTTATTTTGCTATTATTTTTAAATTAAATTAAAAATTTAAAAATATATAACAAAATAAATTTTACAAGTTCATACATTATGTTCAAGTCGAGGTATGCACCAACCGAGGTATGCTAAGTCTTAGTGTATGCTGTATATTTAAACTTAAGTACCTTTCAGTTGTTGTAATTATTATTATTGAATTTTCTTTTCTCCTTCAGGTTCTTCCAGTCCAGATTGAGATTATTATTAAAAAAAAAACCAACACTCAATATTTATCCCGACGAATACAAGGATATACAAGTCTATAGATTATATTATTACCCATCTGCTATACTAGGTATGCCAATATAACAATAAAAAAAAAACATAGAAAAGAAAAAAAGGAAAAAAATTAAAATTGCAGTGAAAGCAATTAAAAATCGAGAAAATTCAATCGGAAAATCTAATTCGATTGGAACGGCAGAGCCTTTGCATTAGACCAGATACCGTCCCTTTAGGATTTCTCTTATTTTTTTTAGTACCTTCCATACATTTATACATATATATATTTATATACATATATATATATATATTTCTCTTCACATCCCTTACTTCCCTCTATACTCGCATAAAGTAAAGAGAAAGCGAGTATTTTATAGAAGTATACTTTTTTATGAGGAAGGAACAAAGAAAAATTAATGGCTAAAACCAAAAAGAAAAATCTAATAAATAGGGAAATGGCAAAATGGTAGTAAAAAAAAAATACAAAAATACAAAAAAAAATGAAAATATACAAGAATATTGGAAACATAGACGTTATATTAATTTTTTTCTGTTTTATTTGTTCGTGCAGTTCTCTTTGTGTGTAGTTAATTTCGTCGCCACCGCACAATTGCGACTATATAGGAAATATCCTCATAATTTATATTGCAGTGAGATTTTTTTTTTTTATAATTTTATTAAAAATTTATTGATGATTTTATCAAGAGGGCAAAACAACAACACGAATCCTTCAACAGCCAAGTGAACGTGACGGCGCGGCGGCGGCGGCGGTTGTGGCAATATAGTCAGGTTGTTTCTTTTTTAGGATTTTAAATTAAGAATTTACAAAAAAAATCCTTCATATAATTTAAATTTTGTATTTGTTCTGATGGTGCATGGCAGCTTTACTTTGATTTTTACCAAAGTCCAGTTCACAACTGTAATTTAAAAATTTATTTAGGTATCCGGTATTATAAATGTTTGGAAAGAGATTGTGCCCTCCCCTCCCACAAACAATTACAATTAAGCACCTTTTTCTTTGCCTGGCAACAATTCTGAAGAATATTGTAATGCTTAAAGATATTTCAAACAGAGGGCATTAAGTTCAGATGTCAAGTTTCTGACCAAAGCCAAAACGAGGAGTAAAAAGATCCATAAAAAGACTTAGGGCCTTTAAAAACTATTTTGAATCCCAAATTCGGAAGTTCAATTAGATCGATTAAGTGCTTAAACTTGTTCCGTGGGTAATATATTTTTTTAGATATTTAGATATTTATTAATTCGTTTATAATTTCACATTAAGATTACATCTTATATTTTGTGATTGGCTTAAAATAATATAATAAGTACATAAGTGACTAATTGCTTAAAAATTTGCATTTGTTTTGTTTTTCATTAAAAACAGTAAATTTAAGTATAGATATTTAATATTTAACATTTAGAATTTATGTGTTTTCAGCTAGGTGATTATAAAGATTAATTTTGAAGTTCTTTGCGTTTTTGATTTTCCTAAGTTGTCTAGGCAATGTGTTCCACTGGCGGGTGATATGGGCGAAAAATGTACGACTGGATTGCAAGCAGTTAAATCTTGGTTGTATTAAAATGTCTGTTCTTTGTGAATTTGGAAAATTTAGTCTGTTGAACAAATAGTCAGGTTGATGTGATTGCATGATACCATGAAGAAGAATAAGTGATCTAAACTTGATTAAGTCTTCGCAATTACTGTTGCAGTCGACGCTTTTTTCAAATGATTGACCTCTTTGAGTACTACATATGCCTTTAACTAAGTTATATTTAGCACAATTGTGTGAATGAAAAATTATGGGAATGTCTGGCGATACTTTGCGGGTAAGATTAAAAAACATAAGCTTTGTTTTATTACTGACGTTAAGCTCATGTTTCGCAAACCAACATCTAAGTAGGTGAATATCATGATTTATATCACAAATTTGATTTAAGGGACTAGAAGAGCAATAAGCTACACCGAGATCATCAGAAAAAGCTCTGATTTTACCTATAAACGGAAGTTGAAAAAGAGAATTAATGTAAATAAGAAATAAAATTGGACCAAGTACGGAACCCTGTGGAACTCCCAAGTGGCTAGTCTTAGGACAACTAAAACTGGACTGAATTTTAACACACTGTGTTCTATTTTTAAGATAAGACTCGAACCATTTTAAAACGAATCCACGAAAGCCAGCTTTATCAAGTTTATCTAGTAAAATATTATGGCTTACCATATCAAACGCTTTAGTAATATCTACAAAAAGTCCAGCACAATATTTTTTTGCGATCTAAACCTTTACTGAATATTTTGAATGCAACATCTTAGATTCTCATTTAGGTATCTACCCACTCAAAAATATGGCTAATTGAATTTCCAAAATACCATGAACACATACACATTTTGGAATCTAGAAAATAAAATAAAATTGTGCCAACATTTTATGTTGGGGCATACTATGAGTATTGGTAATGCCACAGCAATAGCAACATCAACATCAACATCAACAGCATCATCATCATCATCAGCATCATTGTATCTCATTGTGAGTGCCATTAAATAAAATTACATGCGTGCTTGCAGCGACTGCAGTTTTTCCTTCTCATTTCCTTTCTCCATTGTAGCACTATTCCTATAACTCTCTACCCCTCAAATAAAAAAAAATAAAATCCTCATTTACATATCAGATTTGAAAAATAGTAATAAAAAAAATAATAATCTGCTGAATTAAAATAATTAAAGTGGGGGCTACAATGCATATATATACCTATGTACCTACCTCTGCACTTTCCATAGACTATATAGATAGATATACACCCTATACCCGATTCAGTTCGACCCGTATGGAAATACTTATAAAACATAAAGTATCTATACTCAGCGTCATACAGAGAGCTTGTCCCGCGTACCTATACGGATACTATAGGCTTGAAATTGAATTTAATAATGGAAACTTAAGAGCACGAGATGCGATGGGAAAAAACATTGGAGCGAAATTAAATAATTATTATGTACAATTATAAATATACCCACAAACACTCGTACAAACCCCATCATCCAGTATCCCAACATCCCCACATCTCCGACATTCCCGAGATCCATCCAAGAGAGTGATGGGGAAGGGGATGAGGACGAGAACGAGGAGTAATAAAAATGCTTTGCTAAGCAACTGCTTTGCGAGTGTTGAGTATCTCAGCCAAGGCACTGGCACATGGTACTGGTGAATGCAACACACAGTGCCACACAAAATGGATGAATAGATACAATACAATTTACAAATCCATAGATACCTATGTTCCTACATATGTATATATGTTTTGCATCCTATAAGCCTTTAGTCAGTTGATTGAAGAGCTGAACTCTTTCTTTAAAAAAATCTCCTCAACCCGTGTGCTGCCTTATACCCCAGGACCAGTTCCAACCTTAACCCATTCCCCTTGCCCCGCGTGTCTGTTATTACAGAGCTTATAATGATAATTATGCTGTTTTTTCTAAAATAATATTCGATCCGGTTGAAATTGCAAATATGTTGCATTTGATGATTGTTTTGATTGGGATACTTGTACTACAACAAATGATGACGACTATGGGTATGGTGGTTTTCTGGGGATTAAGAATGTAATATGTTTACGAGTCTACATATATTCCATCAGCGGTAAGTGGCGCAACGTCGTTGTTGAAAAGGCTTAAATTGATGCTGAATTATAGGGTGTTCCAATCTTATAGCTATATATTTTTTTTCCTTTCAAATATTTCATTTTCATATATGAAAATTCTGAAATTGAAAGCAAATAATTTTAAAAGTTTATATCCATGCCTATTGCTAGGAAATACTACATCTTCACCCTTAGAGATCATAAGATAACAGTTAGTTTATAGGGGTTCGAGAATTTTTGAATAAAATCATTCGTAAATGTTGGTATTTTTGTATTAGCTGAGATATTTTGAATATATTTATATTTTTATATTATAATTATAAGCTTTATTCATCCAATTACAAACTTATTTTATTTTTTTCAAAAATATGTTGGTAATATATATAAATTCAATTTGAAAATATAATTAATTTGAAATCAAGTTATTTTTTTTTCATTTGAGTTACATATTGATATAAGCCTCCCCCAATGATTTCCATGCTGCTTTGTCTCTGGCAATTCTCTCCCATCTACTATTTTTATTTTATATTAACCAAAATAAATTACGTCATTAATGAGTCCACTTTACATTAAGCAAGAGCATTCAAACCTCTTACACCGCATTTGTATTTCATTGCCCAGAGGAGAAATTCGAACATTACAAAATTGTTAGTTTAGTTTGTATTTTTTTTTTTTTTTTTTGAATAATTGTCTTTAGGCAAAGCATGCCTATCGCGGTGGAAAGCCTTAGCTAAAAAGCCACATAAAAAAAGTTTATTTACTACTTTACGATGAGATACATACATATGTAATCTTAAGGCTGCCTCTTTGAATATAAATTTAGACTGTGAATATTTTAGTTGATGAGTATTTTAATAACCATTACTTACTATTAGTAATATGTATATATAAATAATAAGTTAGGAATATCATATTAAAAAAAAAAAATTAAATCGTTCACTATGGCGTATACTTGTTTTTTTTTTTTAAATTCATATTTTAAATTTAACCTATTTTTATGAATTTTATTTTATAGCCAGAATTGGTTTTGGTTATACAAGCGCGATACTAGACACCTCATTTCACTAAATACATGTAAAACTTGGCTTCAAACTCGGCAATCTGATTACCGAATTGTTTCAAAGAACTCGAACGTTGAATATCCAAAAATCTTGGCAACATAAGGCACCTGCACATGTTAACGTGGATATGATTTGATATTTGATCTCAGGAATAATTTGTTGGTCAGTAAAAATGCAGGCCACTTCAAAAAGAGTGTCTTTTTTAGAAACAGAGAATTTTATGGCATTAATGTTTGATTATTGTGTAGCCATCGCTGCTGGCTGGGACGTACATGGCGTGATGTGTGGTTCAAATTTTCCTACACACTTCGCAATACATTACAGTTGACTTCCAAGTGCAAACTGTAACTTTTTCTAGACGTAATATATTTTTCGTGCTCCATCACTGAATAAAATAATTAAATAAGATGCCCGATGAGTTTCTTAAATTGAACTATGTTTTTATTTAAATATATTTGAACAATTTGCAAACGTTACTTTAGTGTAAGTCGATTCATGATGAATTGCCAAACTAAATTGACCTCAAAACAACCGAGAACTGTTAAATCGGTTAAAAAGAAAACAGTGTTGCCAATTTAAAATTCTCTTTAAAAACTTAAAGTTTGAAATTACCGAATCACGCAAAATTTAAAAAAAATTACACAAAAACATTCATTTCTCAAGTTTTTGAAATTTGATCGGATCGAACACTCAAACAAAATTTTGACAAATAAAAATTTCTTTAGACTAATTTATTTAGCTTCATTTTTTTAACCAAAATTAATCGAATTCTTAAAATTAAAATACAGTTTACTCAACATATCTGGTTTTCTCTCAATTCCACGCTTTTTGATAGAAATTTTATATTAAAATTAAATTCAAATTAAGTAAAAAAAATAAATTGAATTATTATTTGGAAAGTGGAAGTTCCTTTAAGTTTAGAATCGCAACTATAAAGAAACAAAAATATGTTTAAGAAAATAAATTGATTCGTGCATTTTTAATGTCAACAAAAATTATATTTTTCAACTAAACTTCTGGATTAATATTTAAAATTTATTTTCATTATACAATTGCCAGCGAATATGTGTAGTATGTAATTTCGTTAATAATGAAACGGAATAATCTAATTTATTTGATGAACAAAAACTTTTTTAATTTAGAATATACAATATACATATGTATTTGTTCGCACTTCATTGAGAGTTATGTAGGTACATTACATAGGTAGGTACGCACCTTCTATAAACTATAGCTAATTAAAATTGTTGTTTATTGTCAAATCAAATAAAAGTATGTACCTACATACATATTATTACGTTGATATATAAATGTTACATTAAGTTGATTTTTTGATATTTTACAAAATAGCTTTTAGAACATTTGCCCCACCTTTAACCATCATCATCAGCCACTATAAAATAATAGTAGTTAGCGGGATTCCTTTGCTAATGAACTATTAATTTGTGGTAATGTTCGAAAGTCTGCCAAAACTATTCACCATATCGTCATAGCACCATCGCTATTTTCATTATATACATATGTATGCCAACGCCAGGAGCCCCCGAACCAAAAGGCGGAAGGGGGTTGATTTCTAATTCTAATCGATAACTAGAAAACATCGCAATTAAAATACTGAAATTCCTTCCAACCCCCGATCCGCTTGAAAAACATCCACATCCACCCCATCATGTCCTCTTCTTCTTGTATTTTATCGCCCACCGGTTATTGCCGCACATATATAAAATGCAGAACACAGAAAACAGCTAGGACCCATATCTACATCGTTGGTCGCTCACTCACACTTTGGCAGCATCGTATACCTACTCCTCGCTTCGCCTAGTAGTGTAGTAGTAGTGGGGTAACGGTAACGGTAACGGTACGCACCAAAGAAATAGATTTTCAGGGGCCATTTGTTTTAATTGAAATTCTAGTACGAAATTCAAATAATAATCTTGTTTTGCCAGCACCTAGCCCCGAAACTTGTGTTTATGTTTGTGACTGCTGCTGTACCTCTATATATGTTTGTATATGTAGATAGGTGTATAGTTGGGGTGCTGTGCATTAGAAAAGGGTGCATGTGTGTATATTGGTGGAAAACATTGCGAATAAATTTGGAAAAGACTGAGGCTCAAGCCGATGTATATATGTACACAAGAGGTGAGAAGAGGCAGACTACAAAACACACACTCTACTTCCGTATTCCCTCTTGGTTCTTCTGTGTGTATGCGAAAGGGTTGCGAAAAAGGACCTTTCTGCTGTCCGTAAATCTATATTTGATGATGCATGTTCGTTACCTCGTTTTTCTCCGAACCTGGGCCGTGATAGTGCAGTGAAAGTCCAGCATGTGGCTTATAGGAAGAAGCGATTGCGGGTTCGGGTGCGGGTGCGGGTGGAGGATCGAAGGCAAAAGGCGAAGAGGACGAAATTTGTGAAATAAAGATTCCATACGGAGGATGTTGCTGCGGAGGTATAGGTTTTTGCCGCCGCCGCCGTCGCGTTGACACCACCATCATCTAACAACATTGACATGGCAACTGAATGGAAGCGCCTCCAGCTGCTGTAGGTACTTCACATAAGGAATTGAAGCTTAACAACGATGAATCCTCTTCGACAAGCCAAGCCACCCACTTCGTCTAACGGTGAGGTTGAGTGGTGGCAATATATAGTATATTTCTTTTTTTTTTTTGGGAGCTGCAGTAGCAGCAGCAGCAAGAATGTCGTTAATTTAAGTCACACTTTGTACATTCACACCTTATATGATGGTGTAGCAGGATATCCGCTTGAATAAGAGCAAACAACGTTAGAGAGGAAAAAGGCTTCAAAGATACGTGCGTATATGGCATATGGTATGGTGTAAGCATACGCAAAAACGTCTTCTTTTTTTCTATCACAGAGCCCCAGCCGATGGACAGGAATTTCATTGTTGATTGGATTAGAAGCTTCGGCTTTTCTATGCGCAGGCTCTATCATGCGCTCGTAAAGTGGATTTACTTTCCAATTTGTCTCTAAAATTTTCCGACTGTAAAAAGCTAACAGCGAAGTTAATCAAAGGGAACTAAATATAATATGAGAATTAGAATTGAAGGGAAACAGAAAAGCTGGAGAAAAAAAATATGCGTTGCATAGGTATATATTTTTATATTTAAAAATAAGGGATTTTTATTTTTAAGAGTTATACTGCCTCTATTGTTATAAATATTTTAGAAATATTTACGGATATTGAACAATTTTTATTTTTTACTAAATTACTCATAACTCATCTGCGGCTATGAGTCCTTCTTAAATTTCCTTAAATCCATATAATTGTACATATTTACATGTTATCTGCCAAAAGACTACTGTAAAATATAAATCTTGAATGCTTCTTAAAAATTAACGACAAGGTCCGTATCCTAATTTTTTTCAGCATATTCATTTATAGCACTACAATTTATCATCCTAAATTTATGAAGAAGGTTTTCTTTTTTTTTTTCTTATGATATTATTGGAATCCTTCGAAAACATCTTTATTCATTCATAGGGATAATTTTAAAGGCCCATTTACCAGCCTGACATTTAAAATCGTAAAGAGAGTTCTTGTTTTAATTTTTAAATTTACTTCCAGCAATCAATAAGCCATCGACGCACATTAATAAAATGTATACAATAAATACGCCTTCTTCCTGTCTGTTGGTTAAGATTTTGTTTCCAGCAACGAGGTGATTCTTTCACACCAATATTAACAATTAATTATATCGATATTTATCATTATATCGATATTTATCATCTTATGTTTTCATACTGAAGCCATTTTTGAAATAAATGGCAAATTAATGCACGATTGGGTCGCACAAACTTGCTCTTATGTACGATCACATTGTAGTGTGGTATACATTATATATATATGCCACCTGCCAAAAACATAGTTTGGTTTAAGGTAGTATTATGTGAATATATAAATATAAACAATATAGTAACTTTTACATTAAAAAATTGTTAAAAAATCAATATAATTAGAAACATATTGATTAAAAACCTCTGAAATTGTTTTGAAAACGACGACGTGATGCACATCATCTGATTTCTTACACAATACACATATCTGAGTTTATGAGAACAAAATTGTATATATAAAATTTTGAAAACATTAAAAAAAATATTGGTATTAATGCGAAAAAATTAATTTTGAAAAAAGATCATCTATCTATTTTCCAAATATTGTATTTTCATAAAATAATTTTGAATTTTTTTGAAAAATCAAAAATTAAATTTTTAAAAAAATTTAATATCCATTATTATTTAAACTTCTTAAAAGCTATTTTGTAAGAAATTTCATTAAAATCGGTTTAACTGATACATAATGAGATATTCGTAACGCATAAAAATGGTTCATAATCGTTAAATAAATTTTTTCAATAGTATGGTAGAGCGTCTGATATAAGCTCACATTAAAACTTTAATCAAATTCGTAGAAGTACGGATTTTTAAATACTTATATTGTAGGTATCTATCGTTATTTTTAGTCATAAGAAGCTATTTTGAATCAATAATTTTTGTTTAAAACCTGCCAAATAATAATAGCCCAAAATTTTAAACGATTTAACATTGTACTAAATCGTTTAAAATTTTGCGCTAATAACTTTTAGGTGCTTACTAAAAATCGACCAAGACGTTTTCGAATAACGTATTATTTTTTTAACATTAGAAATGTTTAAACGGAGGCATACAATGTAAAAAAATCAACAGAATTTCAAAAATATGAAACGCATAGTAGGCAAAGGGGGGTGAAACGTGAGGGGAATAAACAAAATAAACAAAATAAACAAAATTATTTCGTTCATGCTTTGTTCTTACTAGTCTGAGGAAACAAAATACGAAGAAGATGATAAAACGGACAGAAAAAAAGGAGAAATGTTCGTAGAAAATAAATGGGTATGTTTCTTATTATGATTTTTGTGAAATCTGAAAAATACCCGATTTGCGTTTACTTAAATGCTTATATCTTTCGGTCCAATTATCCGATTTTCAATATTAATTAAGGGAAAATGACTGGCGTGTTAGAGCAAACAAAAATTTTCAAAATCATTCAAAATTTTATACTAAAAACATGAAAATAAATATCGGACAAATAATTTAATTCAATGAAGAAGTTGATATAAACAAAAAAGCATTAAAATACTTTCAACCACCAATTGGCGAGAGGAATATAGTATTCTATAGCCGGCGGCGGCGGAGTTTGTGCAATAAAAAACCACAATCGTGGCAAATTTGCTTCGCGTCGGAAAAAAAATGCTAAATGTTCATATGTAATTATGTACCTAAATTTGTAGTTGGTATAAAAATTGTAAAGATACATTGTGTTTGGTTTGGCTTGCTTATAACTTCGGTTTAAGGTCTTAAAATTTAGCTAGAATATCGGACTACATTTTTTGTATTATATCATTGCACAGTCACATAAAACTATACTTATATGAAAAACCTTACAAAAATGTAATACAAAACAATAATTTTTTAAACCACATGTATTTGACCCTTTTTAGGAAAGTTATGTTGTTGGTACCTATGTTCAGAAAAGTTGCTCAACATTTAAATTTGACATTCAATGTACATACATAAATACATAAATGCTTTTTTTCATTTCTAATGTTCCTCAACTATGCTGGAATGGCAAATCGGGTAAATTTTTAACTTAAAAAAAAAAAAAACAGATTTTAAAAATTTTGGTGTATAAAACTTTTTAAAATAATCTGCATGAAAAAAATTGGTCAAAATCAGCTGAACCGCTTTTGAGAAAATCGAATTTAAAAAATAATGGTTCAATGCAAATCTGTTCATCAGTTCTATCTTGATTATATTATACAAACAATCTGAAATATTAAAAAATTAATGAAGCACTAACGCACAGACCAAGTCATGGCACCGCTTCCCACTTTTTGGATTTGTTTTACTATCGTAATATTAAATCTTTTGATTACATGAAACCATTAAGTAAAATCAATTCTTCTACCAAATTCCCACCTAATTCATAGGTACAAATATTACAAACGCCAGCCAAGAATGGTATGTTTTCTTGACGGCGAAGAAATATAATTCTTTCTTGCAAACGCAATTGAAAAAATATAATTTTGCTTTCATAATTCAAATGATTCTGATAATTTAAAAATAAAACAAAAATGGCGCCCAACGTAAAACAACACTCGTTGTTTTCTTGTGACTTTGTTACATCAAACATTTTCAATATACAATTTTCAAATGTATCTTATTTAAAACTATTTTAAGTTGCGCTGGAATCATCTGGAAGCACTAGTTAGTTAGTTGAAGCACTTCAGACAACTTTTTATTTTTTTCCTTATAAAGTGATGGTATCTTCATTTATGACGACTAAGTAATTCTTTTCTTTTTTGAAAAAAAAAACATATCAATTCCTGAGTGAACAAAAAAAAGGTTCAAGAACAATTGCAATGACACGAATTGTGCGGAATTCTATTGCACTTCTCTTGTATGCCACTAGAGTGAAAAAAATATCACAAAAAAAAAAGTACATGAAAAAAAGTCATCTACGGAAATTATTATGCCATACAAGCAACCATGATCCTTTCAAACTTGTGGACAACCATGATGATGATGATGATGAGATAGATGGTGATGATGATGATGTTATGATGATTTGTTGGTGTAGTTGTGAATAGATACAGAGTTGTTGTTGGTGTTGTTATTATTTGTTGGGGCGTTCGGGTGCAGAAAATTCTCTCATTTTCCGCACACTTTCACTTATGCACTTGAAAATTTCACGTGCATACACACGATTTGACGTCATTTGTATATAAAACACACCCAACAGTCAGTACCAAGTACCAAACACCACATCCTTCACAGCCATGCCAACCCCAAATAAGTTGATATTGCGCATCTTCCCCGTATGTCCTTGTCCATTATGGAATATAAATTTTCTAGCTACAACAACAACAAACACTGACAATAACTCTAGGATAAAATATAAATTAAATGATTTCATTTCATTTGCTATCTAATGGAGTTGTGGTCTTATAGATAGATCGATATAAATTGGTGAGTGAGGTTTTTGTAAATACAAATACACAAAAGTATCTCCTCCCCACCGAGAATGTGAATGCATTTGGTACATACATACAAACACATATTTATATATGTTTTTATTTAAATGAATATATCTTAACTAAAAACAAAATCTGCGCTGTTTGAGAATCGAAATTTCATCACTTCATGGTCTCCGTTGTTGTTGTCAGTGAGTTACGGCGTGTGGTATGTTTCGGGATAAAAAAAAAAGAATTAAAAACAACCAAACCGGAAATAGATATGCTCGAGTCGAGCTCGTGTTGTCTTGTCGTCGAACTTCGGGTAGCGCAAGGTGTTACTCACTTAACTTATGAGACATTGCGGGAAGAACGATTTTTCTTTGTCTCATTCAATGAATGAATTCGTTTTGGTTGTAAACACCAGTAGGTACCGGTACACAACGTACACACAAACACTACAGTTTTTGCCTCGCTCCTCGCCTCATTTTGTCTCGTTTAGTGATAAAACGTCTCAATGAATAGCATGCTGGGTCTGAGAGTTTTCGCAACTACACCAGTTCGTACACAGAGGTTAGATGTTATAATGGAGATGGGACAGAAGCCGGAATGAGTGAGTGATGTGAAATGTGAATTATATACTGTCTGGCAAAATAATTCTATGAAGAGAGAGGTTTACCTAACATTTCTATCTTTAGATGTTTTTTTTTTTTGTTTTATTTGTTTTTGTGTTTTACGAGAATAAGATTTATCAAAATGAGAGAAGGAATTTACCCGGAATCGTTTTATTAGCAGCAGGTCACACGTTAAATTGTGATGGGGTATTCGATAAAAATGTGTGTCATATTTTATACTTTTCACAAAAATACAAGAGTTATGAAGTTATGAGTGATTTCGGTTTATATGTGTTTTGTATATATGTACATAGATACCTTAGAGGGGATAATTTATAATTTAGCAAAATATTTCCGGGGAAAAAGATAATGGCGCAAAATTTTAAACGATTTAGTACGATGTTAAAGTCATTTTATCATACTAAAAATGCATTAACATCGAACTAAATCGTTTAAAATTTTGCGCTAATATCATTTCCAAAGAATTTTTTTTAACACTTTTTAGTAATTGGTTAAGGATTGTAACGTTAGATTTCTTAGGTTTTATTTTTTTACTTTTATGATGTAATGATTTAAAAATAATAAGTACCCACCATCATGATGTTTAACTGATTACAAATTGCCCCTTATATTTAAGTAAATTTAATGCTGACACAATTTTTAAATTGCTCCAACGGTGTTTAAAATGTTTCACATTAAAACCGTTAAAACTTCAATTGAAATTTTGTAATCCTCAAGAAACGTTAAAAAAAGTAGTCTTCAAAAGCCATTTGGTAAAAATCAAAACCCCCAAAGCCCAAACAACGTGCTAAATTACAGATAGATAATAATTAATTAGAAATGATTGCTGATATATTAAATTCCATTCCAATTTCCGTTACACACATATACATATATAAATATAAATGAGATTGCTTGACACGGTATACAACAACATAAGACATATTTCCGTACTTAGTTATAAAATTGATCAGCTCTTTGGATGGAGAGGAGACTATTTATGTAGTTTTTTTTCTTCTTCTTCTGCAACTTCGATGTATAAAATCACCGTTGAAACAGCTGCAATAGCCACATGTGAGTCGGCATCGGAGTAATAATATAATATCTGAGAATCAACACCAAGAGTTGATTTTCAACTTAAAGCCTTATTAATATGTTTTGTTGTTTTTTTTTTTTTTTTTGTGTAGCTATCTTTTAGAGACATTTTTAGAGAATTATTTTTTTTTTGTTAATAATTAGGTAGGTACCTATGCATTAATTTTTTTTGTATTATGCAATTTGTAACTCTCATTTAAATGAAATAAGATATAACTTAAAGCCACTTTTTTGTAAATATGAATTAATTAATGAAAGTCACTTATAAAGATTATAAAGATGACGGAAAAAAATTGGTGACCAATCAATGATGGTCTGGATAGTGTTAAGATTATTTTATAGATTTAATATTGTTATTGAATCGATTATTTTTATAAAATAAGTAAATTTATTTAAAAAATAAATTTTAAAATTCTGGACAAAAATTGACGAGCAAGAAATTTGGAGAGTAACGTAGCTTGAGTTTAATTATAAGTACCAAATAATATGACGTATAATCTTCATTGGAGAATCATACAAAACTATTAAGTTCTAGCAACTGGTTATGAAATGTACATAAAAATATAATTTGTCTTTTGGTGTTTCCGATTGAATTTGGCCTTTCAGAAAAGCACTATAAAGGTATACCCTTATAGAATATAGTTTTTCTGCTGAAAAAACAACTTCAAAATAGAAAACAGTTTAATTAAGTTGAATGTAACTTAATCAAAAAGCCAAAAAAACAGACGATTGAATATTAACATTTGCAGCAAAGCAAATCAAACATTTCACAAACTCTTTTACAGTTACATATTATATTAACTTTGTGTTAAAATCGAAATGAGTGTTCTCGCCATAAGTCTATAAATTAATCTCCATTCCAACAGTCCAACACAATACACAAAATACCCATAGAACCCAAATATACCTTCCTACATGCATTTCTCTTGAAGTTACTCATTAAAAAGAAAATGTATTATAAAGCCAACTTTAACGTTACTTTTTTACTATTAATTTTAGTACAAAACTAACAATTACAATTGAAGTAATAAACAAAATGCAACAAATTCAAAGTAACAAAAGCATTATACTATAAAATGTAAAGAAAAATAGAAGTAAAAATAAAAATAAAAATAAAAATAAAAACAGGCAAAGGTATATAGTTTTACTTTGAAGACCCTAAAATAACACACACACACACACAAACTAAAAAACACATCACTCTGAGATTCTGAGAGTAGGTACTCGCCCTTGTGTTTTATTATGTTCTCAAACGAAATATCCTTGCACATTAAATTTTATTCGCCTTTCTCAATTGACTATTGTAGCAATTGCATGTGTAATAAAAAAAAAAGAGTCGCATTGCTTCTTTGTAGTTGCCGCCACCACCACCAACACCAACACCGCCACCGCACCAGCATCGACCGACCATCAAACTAACCAAAACCAACTCGGTTCTCGGAGAAGAGTAGGGTGTTTTTTTATTACACACAATCGCAATCCAGCAAAACAGTGCAACAACTACATCATTCATGCTCTGCTCGGCTTTGACTTCGGCTTCAGCTTCCACACACGTTGGTTGAACTTAAAACAAAACTCCATATTATTATAGGTACTCTGTGGGCCTTGGCACACAATATTCATTTAGAAAACAACCCTTTTATGTTTTATCACACACAAATCGACTTCCTGTCCGCGTTTGTTTTAAGTTATATAATTTCAGTCTTCGTAGTCGACACAACATCCACAATATGCGCAAACGACGACGATGACGTCGACATGTAAGGTACACTACATTTTTGTGAGTTGCATGCAGCAGCCAAAGAAGCAGCACCCCTAAAATCCCACCTGAATTAACATACGGTTATATTTTATATTTTTTATCATCCCCCCGACCCGGTCCCATTCTGCATTTCATTTTCATCGTCATCTCATGTGGTGCAACACACAAGAAGAATTGCTACTTTTGTTACACATTTTAACAGTTTCACACAGTGCTCGAAAGCAATTAAGAAAATGCACCACCCCATCAGTCGGGTCGGGGCACCATCACATCGTGTTAGGGCAGGCAGGCCCGGACGAACCCTTAAAATAATAATATTCTCTCATTCTCTGTGCATGAGCTCTGTTCTGTCGGTTTTTCTTGTTGGTTTGTATAAAATATAATAAAAATAATAACAACACAAAAATGCAAACACTCATATAGTAGAAAATGGAAGAAGAAACTTTCAAACACACAGCACAGCAATTGTGTGCAAACCGACATACATACACATTTAAATACAAATATTTAATATTTATATTTTGCATTTTAAATGAAATACATCAAATGAAGCCGACTTTCGTCGTAGCCGTCGTTGTCGTCGTCGTCGTTCTTGTCGTCTTTGTACAAAAAAAAAATAGTACCTACTACTATATATACATATGTACATAACGACAATGAAGGTCCTCTTCAAAACTTTTGATATAAAATATTATAGAAAAGCTTACAAAGTTTCTAAGCGTTTGTTCGTCTCTGTTTTCTACATGAAATACATGGAAGCTACCACACCTGCTCTTTTGGCCACTCAATTGAGTCAACCAAAAAATAAAGCAAGTTAAAATTTTATTTTAGGCGTTTTATTCTTTTTAGGGTGACTGTTTGTAGAAGATTGATCATAAGACGAACCTAAATTTTGTTCAAACTTCAAACTTCAAATAGAAATATTGAAACTAACCATTACATCGAAAAAATGAATTAAGTTTTTTTTGTTATTCTTTTTGGTGTGACCGTACCTAATTTTGAATAAAAGAAAAAGACAAACAATAGTAATAAGAAATTATTAATATAATTTTGTTTCAAATAGAAATATTAGAAACTGACCGTCGGATAACTTTGGCACTTTCGGTGTTACCATAAAATCCATTCTAATAAGTTTATGTTTTTAGAATTCTGAAAAAAATTAAAGAAATTAATTATTTTAGGATAAATTTATAAGGCATAGAAAGAATAATGGAGATCTGTATTCATTAGAAGACTAATTCTTTTTTTGGGTCACCCCACCCACTTCAATTAATAATTTACTCATTATTTGCCTAGTATTGACAATAACTCTATTTTTTAATATATAAAAAATAACTTTGTCACTTGTATTTCTTAATTTTGTTTATATGTACAAAGTAAATATATACTATTTGTAAATTGGATTTTAAGAATAAGAATAAGAAATAAAATTATATTCATTCATTCATTCAACTATTAACTGAATCCTAAAGGGATCTATAAGATTTATTGCAATACGCTTCTTGTCATTTTTATTTTTTTCTGGTCAACCTAAAAATTTTCAAACGATCCAGAAAATGTAAGATGTTTGGAACAGAGTCCTCACCAAACTATAAATTTCCAAGCTCAAATCAGAAAGCTGTTAAATAAAGGTACATTTTTGTCATAACTAAAAGCCATGTCCCTACTTCTATGCTAGTAATAAAAAAAAAACACAATACGTCATATTTTCTGTCATGTTAAAAAGGTATTCATCCTAACCAATAGTTTAAAGAATAGAGCGTCAGTAATCCTCGATAGCGGCAAGTCATGTAAACTTTTGAATAGAATAATTATTTACAAAAAAATGACATCTGGTCACCCTATAAACAGTGCATTTTCCATTTTTTTCTATTTTTTTAGTTTGGTTTTATTACTATACAACAGTATACAACAATTGTTATAAGCCAACCTCATGAAAGGGCACAAGACGAAAAGGTAATTCCTTTGTTGTGGATTAATTGCAAATCCAATATTGAAAGAAAGACCTGAAAGACAGTATAAGTAATCAACCATCATGCCTCACCAAAATGGAATTGAAAATAAAATTAAACATTAAAAAAAAAATGTTGATAATTTGTTTGTTTTCCGTTTTATTGATTAACTCTGAACTGGGTCTTTGACCCAAAATGCGAGTCTGGGAAAGTAGGACAGAACGAAATCGTTTATTATTGAGAGTTTCAAAGATGTGTTTTTTTTTTCTTTTTTTTTTAAATGGTTCACACGTTCACCGGATATGAATATAATTCCTTTTAAAGTTTGATTCTCATAAAGGGTTGAGGTTAACTTGTTTTTTTTTTTTAATTTAATGTAGGTACCTACTTTGGATGTGCAAAAAATTACAAATACGTAATAGGATTTTGGATTTCAAAAGAAGTGTTTAAATAACTATTAACGATCAAAGCTTCCACTTTCCTTAAGCGAATTATTCGAAAAAAAAATAGCTTGTTTTTGTAATATTTTGGGGTCGGTAAAACACAATTCACATTTTTTTCATCAATGATTTCTGAATCTAACAAAGTACATTTTAATCAAAAATAATCATAGTTTTTGTAAAGATGTTTTATAAGATGCTCCAATTATTTTTTTTTTTAATCCAAAAATGTTTACATGAAATATTTTTAAAACTAAACTTTTGCATACAAAATTCAATTCAAATCGATTAAACAGATAATAAGACAGTTGAAAATCAAACAAAAATTGCTTCTATTAGAGGTCCTGTAATTAATGGCTTAGCTTGCAGAAATTATTTTTATTAAAATCATATAGAAGTCGTTTTATAGAAAAATTAGATTCCCCTTAAAGGCTTCTGGTAGGTATCGTTTTTTTTTTTTGGTCATAAGAATATTTATTGTCAAAACTCTGCTATATAATGTTAAAAACAGGTTGGTACCAAGTTTAATAAAAATCGAAAGAATCTTTATTAAAAAATGATATATTTCAAAAAAAAAAATTACAACTTTTTTTTTAAATAAATCCAAAAAGTACTTTTTAGAAATATTTTAAATACAATAGTATTTAAACACAAATAAACTTCTAAATTTATACAGGTTGGTACCAAGTTTAATAAAAATCGAAAGAATCTTTATTAAAAAATGATATATTTCAAAAAAAAAATTACAACTTTTTTTTTAAATAAATCCAAAAAGTACTTTTTAGAAATATTTTAAATACAATAGTATTTAAACACAAATAAACTTCTAAATTTATTCTCCATAAGAAATTTGATCAAAATCAGATGGACCGTTTTCAAGAAAAGCTGAAATCAATAAAATGGTTCTACATGAGGTGATATATTAATAATCATTTTTTGGAAATGTTGTTTGACGAAAAGGTAGCTTATATCTAGCTTAAAATCAGTGTATTTAACTGGTACCATTGTACCAGTAAAAATGGAAACAAAGAAAATCGATACAGTTAGGCTGTAGCCGAATAAACACAAAGAGGGACAGAATTTCGAGATCTACTTCTTTCGTCTTCCCCACATAATCGTTATGTCAAGTTTGAGAAAAATTTTGAGTTCGATTTTTTTTGACGAATCAAAAACTTGCCATATATGTTCTGGTTCTACGAACATCGCAAATATAAGAATAAAAAAGTGAAGCAATTTTTTGCTGCATTCACTGTTTATATTAACCATATCAACAGCAATTTTTTCAACTCATATTTTTCATGGAATCCAGTAACTGATTTAATTTTTGTGTCAATTCTTTTTTTTTTGGAGCATATATACCTATTTAATTTTGCAGTACAATCTGAGAAAGATGAACACATATGTATAAAACAGGGCCCGTTTATATTTCAAATTCTTTATCTTTTCGATCATAAAAATTCGGTTGAGAAAGAAGATGAAACTAACTATAATAATTATAAATAACAACATTAAATATGATTTGCATAACAAGTTAAAACAAATCCACATGTACATATTACAAATCGGAATAACTTGTTTATCTTTTCGAATACAAAATTTCACCCCGTTCATCTTTTGGAACACTGTAATGATGAAAATATTTCGTTTATCCTTCCGAAGTGTTCATTTTATAGAACAGTTCATCTTCCCCAGATTCTACTGTATTATATTTTCAACTATCGATGATTTTATTTAATATTTTGCGTGGGTTACCTGGCCCCAAGCAAGGTGATCACATTCAATTTGAATACCAGAATCAGCACAGCACCTGGCTGATTTTTTTTCTTGAGGTTTGTTTTTATTTTTCTAAACAATGTTTGTAAATAAAGACAACAATTATATTCCAAGCTTTTTATTTAAATAAATATAAATTCCAAGGTTAAATTAAAATACACCATGCTGTTTTTGAAAATGAAATATAACCAACGTTATAAAAAAAAGTGAACAATATTTTTCAAAAAAAATATCTAATAGGTTTTTGCTAAGTTTATAATTTATTAACTTTTCATAAACAATTTTTTTTTCTTCTAAATATAAAAACATAATAAATCAAAATAAATTTAATCTCACAACAATTTAAAATTATTTTAAGAACAAAACAAAATAAATATGTTTTCAGCAATCTACATTGCATTATATAGCTATCCTCATCACCCAAACCTTCGTCCTTCGTCGTCGTTTCTTTTTCAAGATTCAAGAATAATTCGAATATATTCTTCAGTCGTCGTCCTCGTCGTCGGTCGTCGCGTCGTCGTCGTAGTGTAGTTTTATGTTCCTTCGTTGTGAAGAAAACTTTTTAAATTATTTTGAATAATGTTTATAATATTTTTGTATGCGCCACCACCGCTCACATTAAAATTGAGAAGAAAACAACAAAAACGAACACGAAAAAAAATAATATATTATTATGAAACATGGAGCTATAAATTCCGATTAAACTGCAAGGATACACAAACACATACCCACCTATAGCTGTACTCTTGAGTTATTATCAAAGTTGTAACATTTAAGAAAAAACCAAGGGAAAAAATATAAGGACGAGAAACGATGCTGATGCTCTTTCTCTTAACGCAGGTGTATATTGTAGGTATGTACCTACATACCTCCTTAATATTATACCATAAAATATATATAAGAAAATAAATTAGTTTTGGGGAAAATATAAATAAAAAAAACACACACAAAAAGTTTGGTATAAACTAACGAGAGACTATTCTTGACGAAAAAAAAATAATAATTAAATGAGAATGGAAAATTGTTACATCGTTTAGGTCCATCCGCATCATACATTGAATGTGAGACGAGCCTTTCATCAAAAACGTCAAACTATCGTCGTTGTCCTTAATGTTCAACGTTTTTGTCGTTATCGATGTTGCTAATGGTGATTACGATGATGATGCCGATGACGACAACGACTACGACAATGACGACGACGACAACGACGGTATGATGGTAAAGTTTTAGTCGTTCGATTAGGACCAACGATGAATCTTCTTTAGACCTAGTCCGAAAATGAAACCCCTTTCATGGGCTTCATAAAGCATAGTTTGTTGTTACTAAGAACCCTGGGCCTTCATATTGCTCGTGAGATATGAAGCTGGACTCTTGCTCCTTTCGATAAGTCCTTTTTAGAAAACCTTTTTTTTAAAGGAACAAAATTCACATGTATGCATGTGTGTTTCCCATGGGCCCACCATACCCAAGCCTCAAGCAGTCTATAGGCATAACGGTATGTCTCCATGTGCGAATTTTTCTTGCAATACAGAAAGCTAAAGGGCTTGTTAAGGGTTCTATAAAAATTATTTCGAGTTTTAATCAAATATTAAAGGTAAACAAATATAATTGGTCCTTTAATTCTGCCCATATTTGTCCCCGTTCCTATATTTGCATCTTTTCCCCTGGCAGTTGGACCAATTAAATTTTTTTCAAAGTGACAAATATTTTTCTATTTAAATTTTGAAATATTACAGTTTTTTTTAATTTGAAAGTTCAGATTTATCCTCACAAAATATATGTGTAGGTATACTTCGGAGCAGGATATTTTATTTTCATCTTTTTTCTAAGCCCTGAATTAACTCCACTTTCAGTCATAACAGCAAATACGTGCAACTCAGTTCTGGTCTATATTTGTGTTCGTAGTGAAAAAGAACGCCAGGCGAACGAATATCGTGCATAGTAGAAAAGCTATGTAAGCGACCAATATATCTCTCGACTCTTCCATGTCCCTTTTCCATTGATTGTCACAATTCCATCAAATACAAAAACACCAGCAATCGAAAGCTGATGCTCTCGGGAATCGAATATAATTTCGATTCGAGTCGTCATCATCGTTGACGTTGTCGCTGTCGTTGTCGTTGTCGTTGTCGTGTTCGTTGTCGTGAACGCTAGATGGAGCTACTCTTAGGCGATGGTACAGCAACAGCACCACATATACTCGCATAGAATATGTAGGAGTATATAATATAAGTAGGGGAGAACCATCAAAAAGTTCGGAAACGGATGGGGGATTTATATTAATTTTGAAATATAAGTCTACGAGGTCATTCTCTAGAGTTGTTGAATTTGTATGTAGGTAGTTGTTGGTAGGGCTGCATGTTCATGTTCGTCGTCATCGTCATCGTCGAGCAGCACAACAGCCTAGATAGCCATAGAACAACCATCGGATATGGTAATTCGGAAGAGAAAATGGATCGATTTCAAAACAAAACCCTTTCCGGCAGCGCCAATGATGGAAGCAGTAGAAGCAGCAGCACCAATCACACCAGCATCACCATCAGGCGCACTAGGAGCAAGGAGCAGCTTAGGAGTTGTGTATGTGTAGTTTGAGTTTGATGGTAGGAGCTAGGAACACGAGTAAGAAAAAACGAAACGGCAGGAGGCACCCATACCATTATCAGCTGGCTACGTACAGTACAGACCCAGCGACCGATATAGAGGAAACCTCGTCTTTCTATTGCCAATTTGGAGAACGGATAACGAATAACGAATAACGGAGAACAGAGAGTACCTACCTACAACATTCGCAGTGGTAAAAGTGGACAGAATTGTATATTTTATAGAACGAAACAAAATGAATTTAGCTGCACACACTATAACGCTTTCGCATGTTTGTGGGTTTTTTGTATGGCTCAGGATTATGCTCAACCGTTCCTCAAACCCATTGATTTATCATCCCCCTAAATGCAATGTGATGGGGTTGCGTTGTTGGGCGAGTGTTTGCGGCAGAAAAAGGAAACGTATACGTAGATTTTGCAATAGAATTCCAAGTTCCTATTTTATTATTGATTACCATGTCCATAACCTGAAAGATATTTGATTGCTCCTTTTGTTGTCGTGTGTGTGTGTATTTGAGGAGTTTCTAGTTCTGGCTGGTTTTCTCTAACCCATCACACGAATGTTATAGTGGTAGTGGGTAGAGTCCAGTTGAACTCAGACGCCGCGCCGGCCGGACATCTCTGGGGTGGTGGTGTGGTGAGGTATGGCATGGTGGCCAGCCGGCCGGCGTGTAGTGTGGTGCATTCTTTTGGATAATTTGAGTGTAACTTCGTTTGTTTCGTTCCATTCGTTTGGCATATATTGTCTGCTATTTGGCAAGCGAGCAAGCAGATTTAAGGTAGGTGCACATTGTTCTTGATTGATTACCTTCTCATCTCGTTGCACAAAGTCTTCTTAGCCAAACTGGCTCATCTGAAGCGCTAGCAGAGGTATTTGTGAATTAAAAATTCGACCAACATTTATACATATGTAGATAGATACCCGCTATCACTGTGATCTCTTTCTCGATATTCAATTGCACGTTTTGCTTTGATTAAATAATTGCATGCATAAATGATTTCACATCATATTAAGCTACTTTTGAATAATTTGGAAATATTTTTTACTGATGTTTTTATACCTATACAAGTTAATTTAATGCTTGACTGCACAGTCCTCACCTCAGGATGCACAATGAGTGGAAACTTATAGGTATGGGATGCCTGAACCATCCTTAATTGTTTATGTTTTTTTTTTGTCAAAAACAAGTTGTCACCCATTTCGTCGAAAATCTTTCCGAGGGTTGTTTAACTGGTTCTTGCTACTCTACTTCTTCATCCTGACACCGTCTGCAAAGTTAGAAGTGCTGATTTGTTCAACTAAAGTAATCCATTCTTCAGATTTTTTCATAAAAAATTAACTTAAGTAAGAGATAGTTAAACACTTAGCATTTTAGAATGCATCCACATTCGTTTACTTCCCAAATCTGCCAATTTCTTACAATTTAAGTTCAAAGTTCTGTCAAAATTCGTACATAAAAATTAAGTTCTGGGAATTTAACGAACACACCTTTTTTAATTTTAATTTTCAGAAAGAATGACAAAAAGAGTAGGTACATCGTACATATATATGTAGAATTTAAAGAACACCCTGTCAACCCTAAACAAAAGACCTATTTTTGTTTTTCATTGTGATTATTTATTCTTCTTCATTTTTTGTACTTTTGGAAATGTATTTGACACAAAAAGTAGAATCGATTGCCATCCAGTGAGAAAAAGTATTGAAATATTTTTCCTTAAGTACAATTTTGTATAATCATTAAAAGAAAAAAAAACACACCAAAAGAATAATGAGCAAAACACAATGAAGGTAAACCTTAATTCGAACATCAATGATTGATATCAAAAAAAAATAATAATAAAGACGAAAAATTTGTAGGTAAACAGAGGAAATGGAAAATGAAAGAAATAATCATTGGAAGTTAATATCTATGCCATCGCGAGTTATTTATATAAAAAAGTAAATAATTAGTAGCTTTGATTGAACAGAGACGCATGTTAATTATTATTTTTTTCTAGGTATATTCCCGCTTTCTGTTTAAAAGAAAAAGAAAAAAAGAATATTTATAAATAAAAAAAAAGAACAAACAAAAAAATCTCTTCATCCCTTTTATTTTTAAGAGCCAAAATAAATATACCAGAATACCCAGCTATACCGCAAGAGTTGGACTGATTAAAGAACAAGAAATACAGAAGGACTTCAAATCAACCATAGCAAAATACAACAAAAAAAATATAATAATAATAAATTGAAAGGAATCCAGATGTTTGTGATAAAAACAAAACGCAGCGGAAAAGGGAAGAAGTTTATGTACGAAAAGAAATGATTAATTGCTAAAAGTTCAATTAAACTACCTCCACGAGTTATTTTTTTTTTCCTGTTTAACTCCCCCTCGATAATTTTCCCTGATGGTTATGGAATTTCTTGCTTGCTTTTTTATATTACCTATAAGCATTTTTATTAATGTTTATTTTATTTTTCTTGTTTTGTTATTCGTGTTTTGTATTATAAATCGTTGACAGGGTGTTTTTAAATTAAAGTTGAATAATATAATGTGAATACTTGGTACACGAAAAATAATACAAGTGCTATATACAATCATTACGTTTTACTTGTTGAGTCACTGTAAATATTTTATTTTACATGATTAAAAAACTATAAAAACCTTTTTTCGAAATCTGGAGAAGTATGTCAGGTGGGATTCGAGTCGAATTCCGTTTTTTCTAAAATGGAACATGGAGATGCAATATATTGGTCGAAACACTTTCAAAAGCCTTTTTCGGCCAGTCCAAAAGAAAACCGCTAAGGAGGTATTAGCAACTAATGAGAAAAGTTGCCTTTCTGTCCACTTAAACAATTGTTACATAAATTTAATAAACCCAGAGTGCTGGAAGGTTAAGCCACTAATAGGGTCACCAAGTTCAAAAAGTTCTATTCGCCTGTCTATACAGAATAATAATTAAATAAATTAAATAAAATCAAATTAAATAAAACTTCAAATTTGTCAGGACTTTTTTATTTTGTTTTCCAATACGAAATTTGTCTATACATACAAAACCACCCAAACAAATTTTCTGAAACGAATCTTTAATACAAAATCCAACAAAAGTTTAACCAGGGCACAGGGCAAAATCTGATTGTACACATTAAAAAAAAATCATTTCAACTCTGGGATAATTCTTGACAATTTCTTATGTTCCGGAAACTTTACGGAAAAAAAATATGAATGGAACACAAATTGACACATTAGAGATTTTCACCCACCGCACTTTCTTATGAAACAATACTTATAGGCTTTCTTGTTTGTAAAGCAACTTCATTGACCAATATTTCCTTAGAATGTTTAATAAACTTCATTCTGTTGGTACAGTTTTTGCTCAAATATTTTTTGCTATGTTAAGTTATAGAAATAGCGTTTTCTAGGGGGCCTGATTACCTGAATTTATATTTCGACTTCTTGCCGAAATTCTCTTGTTTGTGATGGCCAGAACCAGAGGAATTTATTTTTACTGGCATTGATTGATCAGAAAAAAATGTTTTAATAAATTATTTTTGATCAGATTTCTATTAAGTAAATTAGGATCGATCAAAAATTTCAAAAGAAATTGTTCAGTTTGGGAAAGCTAAGCTTGTGGATACTCAAATTACCCACATGGAACTCGGTAAGACCAACAAGTGTAAGTTCAATTATTTTCACGAAATGCCCGTTTATTTTTGAAAAAAATAATAAAAATAAATTAATAATAAATACATACATCAACTTATTAAAAAAAAAATAAAAATAAAAAAAAAAATAGTGTCAGTCGACGTAAAGTCAGCCGCAAATTAATAACAATAATAATGCAAGAATAAATAAATGAGAAACGACACAACAACGCTTCGGTTTGTCGTTCGAAAACAGCAATAACAAAATAATGAAAAAATAAAATAATAAAATTAAATAAATAAATGAGGTTTTTTATCTGCTTTATTGTACTGATTGGCATCTCTGAGTATGTGTGTATAATGAATGTTATACATTGCCGACAAACGACAGAGAGCCTGACCTAGTGCCTGTGTCGCTGCCACTGCCGCTGCTGGTGTCGTCGAAGCTGTAGCTGAAGCTGAAGCCGGTGAAGTTGAGTTGTGGAGCGCGTGTTGCCAGTTGCCACTTTACCAGTTATATCTATCTACCTAGCAATGTGCGACTCGAGAAACTCTCACACTTGTCGTTTTCCAACCAAAATTACATATTTCGTTTATTTTCCGAATGCCGAATGTGAGAAAAATACCAATTTCCATGACAGTACGTCCACTTTGTTCTTTTCAATTCAGTACTGTTTGTTTTTTTCATTTTTTTTTTTTGTACTTTATTTTTATTTCAGTTTGTGTAACTTTTCTGTATGCAATGTAATTTTTTTTATTATTATTTTTTTTTTTTTATGACAGAAAAAAAAACATTCACCCATCGTAAAGTGTAATTACTTTAATGATTTTATGGCTCCGCTTTATATATGAATCATGATTGCCGACTGACTGACTGACTGTACTGACTGTGTATAGTGAATGTAGTGACTGTATGTTGTATACTGGGCTGCGCGACCAAACATTAGGCGGAATACATTATTTGTTTTGTATTAATGCGAGCGTTCCACTCACAGTAATACAGTGTGGAAAAACAACAACAAAAGTACAAATTATAGTTATAACGTATGCAATGCAGGACGAGAACCATGGAGAGCATGAGGATGATGGTGTGGTGAGGTGAAAAGGAGTAAGAGGCAGTTGTAATAATATTGTACCACACCACACAGTGGGGTATTTAAACATTACATCAGGTGTCAAATACAATTGAATACATGTGTCAAAAAATCTTAAAATAAGTTAATGGCTTAAAGGTAATAAGATAAGATAAGAATCTGTAATTTATATATTCCAAGTATTTTTTAACTAGTAGATAGTTTTATTTAAAACAATTTTCGAATAAGAAAAATAATTATGTTGTCAATTTTTTTTAATAAAAATAAAGAGTTTGAAATGTGTTTACTGGAAATTTTTTCTTTCAAAACCTTATCACAGGTTTTTGATTACAAAGAATTTAGACATAACATACAGACTGACGGATTATATGACAAAAAAAGATAAAATTCATGCAAACAATTAAGCGAACATACCATTTTCACGTTTTTAATTGTCAAAGTGTCATTTGGAATTAGTAAATATTTAAAAATACATTTAGTGCTTTTAACTTTAATAAAATGTTTTAAAGATAGTATACGATGCTAACTCGTTTAAAATTTGGAAAATATTGTTTTCAACCTAGCATCATACGAAAAATGCTTTAACATCGTTTAAAATTTTGCGACATTATTACTTATAAAAATCCCAAAATATTTTAATTTGATACATAAGCAGAAAACGATATTGCTGTAGTCCTTAATTTGCTACATTTAACGAGTTAAAATACTGTTATAATGCATTTTGTACATGATCATAACAAATTGTTTTTATAATCAAATGATTAATACCCCACTGTATGCTACGCCGACCGCGCCACCCGTGACTAAGAAATTCGTTTTATTTCATTGTCTTTATTTAAAATAATTTCGTTTATTATTTATATTGTTTTTTATTTTTTTGTATCTTTTTTTTTAACTGGGCGCATTTCTTGTTTGTTTTTTTTTTTTTGTATACCTATAGAGTTACGTAGTTTCATGCCGCAGAGCATGCTCTACTGAGTCACACGAAAGCCTAAATTACTGTCGGATGTCTGTGGCAGACATTATAGAAACGTACGTGAGCAATTTGCTCTTGTCATTTGTCATTTATTATGTGCATATCTCTACACTATTTGTTTACTTGCTTTATTACACACGTATAAAGAGGTATACCTCGCAACCTCTATAAATTAAATATATGTATATACATATACTGATACTATATTATAACGTTTGTATGTAGGTAGGTACAAAAAAAATATTAATATAAAAAAAATATAAATACTTACATAGATATACCTTTGTTGGTAAGTCGGCCAACTCTTATAATATGTTAAAATGTTTGCTTTACTTTCTTGATATATTTTTTTTACTTTTTTGTTCGCACTTTTTTGTATCTTTTATTATTTAATTATATACGATCTATGGATTTGTTTGTAGGTAGATAATTTGTAACGGTCTTAATATATAGTTATAAGTACTTAACGAGGTCAATTTATGTATGTATGTTGTATATAGAGATGTGAAAAATGTAATTGATATGAAGGTCGATTCTTTCACAAATTTAACTTTTTACACTTGTAATTGAGACCCGAACAAGAATTCAATAATATAAATTATTTATATTTCATAAGATTGATTCAATTTACTAATGTTCATTAATTTTACCAACTTTTTTCTGAAGAAGTGTTTTTTACCGTGATACACCCTCGCAGTAAGGCTGTAAACCTTTCGCACCATCATGTATGATTATTGAAGTATTTATCATGTTTGTAAAAACCAAGAACAATCAGTATTTTTCAATAATTTTTGTCATATTTGACATAAGTATTCAGTGAGTATTCAAAATATTCATCGAATTGTAAATTTATCAAGAAAAACACTTTAGTTGTAAAACAATGTTTAAACTATGTAAACAATTGATCAACACAATAAGGAAGATAATCAAATATTTACCAATTTTTGTGTTTAATCAAATAATATTTCATTGAAAGTGACATCATATTATGTTCATGTTATATAATAATTGTAAAGGATGTGATATCAACAATGATTTATTTGTTTGGTGGTATCAAGCCTTAATAAAAAAATTCAAATATTTTTATTCAAACTTTCTAATAAGATGATTAAGGATAAAATAGTTTTTTAAGTATAAACTCTTACAGATAAAGTTAAAGGCGTTAATTAGAAAATTCACAAATGTTGTCAATTTCCTGCCAAATAATTTAACAATTTCATAAAACTATCAGAAAATTTTTAAGAATTGTGAAAAATTTTAAAAAGTGTCAAAAACCACATGCTCTAAAAAAAGTTATAAATTTAAGACAAAACCCGATATATCCAATTTTTTAGAAATCGTTTTTAAATGTTTACGAATGCACCGTAAACCGAAAAAATAGGTTCAGAATAAATTGTGTCAAAATTAATGGACATCTAAACAACATCCTACAAAAAAGAATAAATCACTTGATGCCAAAACAAAAATTCTTTATGTTAATAACACTGCCTTGGAAGTAAAGGTATCATGAAAGATACATAATGCTGTGTATATCATGACAGTGTGTAGGATACAATGACACTAATATGCTACTATTGCGAAAAAAAAATTTAGGTCGTCTCCAACAAGACCTATTTGCGAAAAATATATGGTCCGACACCAATCAATTCAGTGCGAAGAAAAAGTGGGAATGGATACACCTCTTAAACAGTACACAAATCTAAGGCATTGCGCAGGTTGTCAAAGTTAAAAGTGTCAGAAATTAAAAATGGCCGTTCAAGTGCCCACAAGGACTACTCACTCCATTATTAGAAACAACAACAAAATACTGAAATTAGACAAGAGAAGGGGCACCATTTTCCTCGATTTTGACAGATACGCAGAACTGAACAAAAAAAACGGTTATCATATTATACCTGTGTCTTTCTTAATAACCTGCTACAATTATCAATTTAGCTCATTGCACGGCAGCGGCGTTCTTCAGAATGAAAAGCAAAATAATTTTTTAAATAAAGATTCCGTTGTCATTTATTTATAGATTTTTTTTGTTTAGCAGGCTTAACTGACATGTACATAATATGTCACCAATATGCAACAATTTTCCCAATGTTGCTGAAAAACTCTAAATTTTACCAGCCAATTCTAGAGTTTTGAAACTTCGCAGTTTAAGTTTACAGTAAAAGATACATACATTGGATGAAAAAGAAAAGCTTTAACTGAACCGAGTGTAGGAAAATTAAAAAAAGAGTTTTTTTTTAAATAAAAGAACAAAAGCTTAGGTTAACCTGTTGCAATATTGAACAATATGACATTAAAGAAATATTTTTGAGAGCTTCATAAGTATTTAGTTCTGTTTGTAGGTCTGATAGTTTTGTTTAATAAAGAAAAAAAAAGAACTTTAAATGTTTATAAACACATCAAGAATGTGCCCGCTTTAAGATATTTAAAAACTGTTAAAAAAAACCCTTTGATTATTCCATGTTTGTTGCTACATTTTCAAGCCCTGCACATTTAAATACCTAATGCAAGATAAAATTTATTCAAACGCTAAAGACTCATGTGTGTACTTCGTCTTTAATTGTCTATATACTACCTAGAGTTAGAAAGGTTGAATTTCTCGTCCGCGAGTTTTAGAAGCAAGATACCAGAGAGCGGGTTGTTGATAGAGAACGTGGAAGAGTAAGGGGTTAAAAAGGGGGGCTGCATGCAACACCATGCAGTAGAAGCAGCAGCAGCAGCATCACGAAATATATCGACTCGACGTGGGTGTAGACAGTATTGTATCCCTTTTTGTCGATACACGTGAATATATATGTAGCAAACATATACAAATGAATGAAGTTCGATTTGCAATCGTCGTCGTATAGTCATATAGTAGTCCTCGTCGCAATCGCAATCGTCGTCCTCGGCATCGTAGTCGTAGTCGTCATCGTCGTCGTTGTCGTTGTCGTTGTTCTCCCCGCATTGATACACATTCATTTATATAAATATTGCCAGGACAGCATAACCAGCGGCATCACCAGAGTCGAGTTGGAGAGTGAACAATTTTTTTAATCGAAACATTTCGATACGAGAGGAGGATAAAGTCGCGGGAAAACATAAGAAACGTATCTATACTACATATTCGATACACGGCCAACGACACATAAAATAGGAAGGGGGAGGTAGTAAGTGGAGCACGAGTGTATGGTTTGAATTGCACAAGTTCAGTGCTGCTCAGCTATACGCCGTACCCTGCCCCCTGGACCAACCCTAAGTTCGAAAGCTCCTCCGACCTATCTAAAAAGTTACCCTCCAGCCTACACCTGCACCTCTACCCACATCGCGAATTTTGTGTATGCGTTCAATTGCAAAATGTGCACACATTCTCACATGACTAACCTACCCAGTCAAACCCTTCGTGCAAACTCCTAACACAGAGGAAATTCTCTAATATCGCTCTTAGCCGTTCGCTGATTCTCGTTCTCAAATGTCATTTGTGCAGTTATGTTGTGTGGGTGGAGGTTGTGTTGGGGGTGCGAGGTGAGGGTGGGTGTTAGAAATGGAGTGTATTGATTTTATCACCCTTTGTCGCGAGTATTTTGGTCCAGCAGTTTTGCGTTGCCGTTGCTATTACCGTCATTCCGTGTTGTTATTGCAGCTGAATTCTCTTATCCTCTCTCTTTCTCTCTATATTTCTGTCTCTCAATCTCTCGGTGTTCAGCTGCTAGTTCAAGGAGTCATTTTCTTACTTTATTTTCTAATTTTTTTTATTTTTGTTTCCGTCTAAAAAATATTTACAGTATAAAATATTATTCGACGAAGAGGATGAAAACAAGAGGGGTAAGGTTGAACTAATTTTGTGTGTTGTTTTTTAACTGTCGATATTTTTTGTGCAAAAATTGTGGTGGTGGTGCCATAGAGAAAAGATAGATTGTCTTTCAAAAGTTTTGCCATTGGCGAATAAATGAATATTTTTATTTTATTTTTTTTTGTGTATATATATATAAATATTTTTACTGTTTGAACATAGAAAATTAAGTAAATTGTTCTTTTTTAAGTTTTAGATGAAATAAAAAAAAATAAACTCTGGTAGGTATACTGATGCAAAAATATGTAAAGAAATATTGCAACTCAATTTAATATTTTTTTTTAACTAAATTTCATACTTCGTTTTAAATTTTATTTTATTTTTAATTCATGGTTTTCGGCGAAAATAAATCGTTTTTGGGACCATTCACCGACAGGTTTTTCGATTTTTTTAGAACCCTCACAAAAATATGATCGCCAACAGATGACGTTACGCTCCCAGTCTTCTACATTTTGGCATTGAAATTAATCTTAATGTGTTCGAACTCTCCTGTGAATTTTATTTTCACTTTTTAAAACGCTAAATTTTATGAAAAATGACGTGCGACGCCGGGCAGACTAGTTTAGAAAACAAAATAGATTTGCGACTTTCTCATTTTCGCCTAACGGGATTAAAATTTTATTTTCTTTATGTGAGGCTTCCAACTGACATAAATGTAGGTAATTTAATATTTTCCTTAAATTTAAAAGTGCCGCGCCTGACTGTCTGATACTGTCTGATACTGTACTTGGAACTATACATGCTTTTAGTCACAATAAAATTACAGAAAACTTCTTTAAGATTTTCTATAATTGCTCTCAGAACCTTTCCTTGCAAGCGGAATTTGGTCGAAAAACTATGATTCTTTAAAAAATTCTTGCAAATCCATTTTTTTAAGGATACAATGTCAAAAATATTTGTTGTTTCGCACGAGAAGTCAGAATTGAGTGCGAAAGAACGAAAACTCTATACCTTGGCCTTGCGAAGTAACACAAACTTCTGACATTTTTAATCTTTTTTACGAACTTACCATGTGAAGCAAACATCATATTTCATTTATTCATCTTTATTGCAAATAAGTACCTTCAAAAATTAAACTTAGATTTTATATATGAAATATGAACTAAAATCACATTCAACACACATGATGTGTGTTAAGATAATTACAAATACATAAATTACGTTTTCAAATTTTAATTATGTTTTAAATTAAACAAACCTTGAATATTTATTTTGTCATTCTATAAATCTTAAACTCCGTCAAACTTTATATTCAACATTCGTATCTAAATATACAAAAAAAAATAATCTTTAATCACAAAATATATGCAGCTGAAAAAATAAAACTGAATAAATAAATAAAAATGAGCCAAGTAATTAAGTAACCCCTCGTTAAAAAAAAAAAAAAGAAATACAAAAAATTAAAAATAAATATATAAAATCGTATTCCTTGAACCAACACACAGACATTCAAGCCAACATTATATGTATATCCGAAGAAAAATACACAAAATATAATAAAGATCATAATAATAACAATAAAATAAATAAGAAAAAGTAAAAACGCAAAATAAATTTGTTTTCCCCTTTGGAATAAATAAGTATATGCTTCGACTCAGGCGTTCGAAAATCGAATCGAAAACGAGCAACCCTTATCAGTGCGAAGGACTAAGGACCAAGGACGACGACGAACGGTGATGTGATGACGATGGCGATGACGACGCGACGTATTGAAATAATCCGGAATTCCGGGGTGTAGTCATAGTCACCCTTATAAGCGCACACTACACACCACCGCCCGCACTTATAGGTTCATACTTACATACATATATACGATACGTACTACTCTTGATAATATCAAAATTCTAAATTTGTAATTTAAAAAAAAAAAAAAAATCAACTCTACCCAACATGTAATACCATTTGTTCGGGTTTTGAGTTGGCATTATGCTTATTATAATATTCTCTAAAATAAATTCATTTTATAATGTTTTGAAGAACACACCCCTGAGTATTTCGTTTTTATTATTTCTCCCCGAATGAAGATGGAACTTGAGATATAAACGAAGTACTGTTATTATTTTTATTATTACCGACATTACTACAATGCGTTGCATTTTGTGTACGACGACTTCGGTCGTAGTCGGAGGGGGAGGGTGGCAAACTTTTTCGTATACTTAGAAATTCTGGTTGTGTGGATAAATATATGTAGGTAGGAAATATACGTTTGTTAATCTAAAATCCAATACTGGGGATTGTTGTTATTTCTTTGTAATGCAATTAAAATAAACGAAAATTAATGGATGGAATTATATAGGTAGGTACGTCTGTCGGTTAGTGTTGAGTGTATGTTTTTGTACACGAGTACTTAGGTAATATTGAAATAGTCACATCTTAGAAATTAAAAATGACGACGTTATATTTTCGATGTATGTATAGATACATATCTATCTATATCCTTTTCAAGAGCATAAGTTACATTTATTTTTATTTCAATAGATATCGAAAATGTAATTATAAGGGTGGGAAAAGAAAATTGCAGTTTCTTGATGAAATTTGAGAAGTTTCAGTTTTATGAATTATAAATTCAGAATTCAATTAGTTTTAGATGCTTTCAGCTCTATACCCGTATACCTATAGATAAGTGCTCATTTCATATTTATTTCGGAAAATAAAGGTTAACTTTAAAGAAAAAAGAAGTGATACAGTTCAGTGACATTTTCTACCTTCTCATAGAATCAATTGTTTATTATTACTGCTTTAGATTTTATTTTTGAATATTGTTAATGGTTCTCTTTTGGGTATTTTTAGTGTACGATTGAAGAATACTGAGACTGAGGTCAATCTCGAAAATGATTTAAATCAAATTATCTATAGAAATCTGTCATAAAAAAATGCCTGACAGTTTTTCGCATTAATATCAACAAAAATATATGAATGACAAATTTATTTTACTTTCTTTAATAATGAAACAGAACTCTCTCCAATAAAAAAGGAATTTTTGACGAAATATTGTATGTAAATCTATACAAAATCAATCTTTTGAATTCCTGAAAAGTATTCAAAAACGACTTGGATTTAATGGAATTATTCTATTATTTGTCTGTCTAAATTCCATATTAAATTCCTGGTTGCATTAACTTCTTCAAGATATTTTTTAAGTAGGTACCAATATTATGAACTACTGGACTGATATATAGAAGATATAGACATGCAAAATAGATTACACAGGTCCCTTCCATTACTCTCAATTTATATGTTTATTTATGTGTTTATTTCTGTCGATTTTGATCAAATATATTTCCTGTTTTCAAAAAAATCGTAGTTTAAGCACAAAAGTGATCACCCCTCTCGAGAGAGTTTAAAATTTTCTGTCCAAGAAATTTCTGTGGACATAATACAAATATAAATATATTTATGAGGATACAAAAATGAAAGCCAAACATTGTGTTGTGGTTGTCATTCACATAAGGTAGTGCGGATTTGTGTTTCTGAATACTTCTGCGATGTTTCTTAATTTTTGAGAGAATTTTATTCTTTTTCTTCAAAGTTGGATAGTCAAGGATTCGATCCTTATAGAATGCTGCAAATATATAGATTTCATTTTAGTGACCCTAAGGCCGGGAATTGACGACACAAAATAACTGCGCAAACTGGGGTTTGCGCAATTTAGTTGTGTTGTGAATGGGGTTGTTTGTGCTAGTTGTGCAGTTAACTGAGTAAAAATCAAAAATATTTTGATATTTTGCTCAAGTCTTCAAATTTGTGCAGTTATTTGTGTCGTGAATGTAAAAAACCGTGCAACCGCTCAGTTGAAAAATTTTATTAACGCAGTGCGCATTGTTTTTTCTTTATAATGGGTGATGAACAAAAGTTCTGGAGCGAGTTCCTCGAACTTTATAAAGAACAGCCTGCTCTATGGAAAAAGCCCAGAATATAGTAACAGAATTATGAAAAACAAACTGAAACAAAAAATCCCAGAAGCCGACCGGGACACTGTTGTTAAAAATATATAATATCTAGTCTCCGGACAATTACCGAAAACTTAAAAAAGTTAAATGCAGCAAAAAGTCCGGTGCCGGAGCCGATGTTCACTGAATGAAAACTTTTTAAAACTGAGAACTGTGCAGTTCACTTGTATCGTGTTTTGCACAAACTGACTTGAGTGAAATGACGCAGTTGTTTTGTGTCGTGAATTTTCGGAGTACGGTTCGGTATATTTTCAGAAAACTCAATAAAGCTTCCAAATGTCTGCGGTGTCTTTTAAACGGATCTCCTTGCAGTTTACGAAACCTCGAAGGATCTTGTCACATGTGAATTAGTCAATACAAGCACACTTATCTTCACAGACTGCCATCGGTTAATAAATAAAATGGCGTTGCTTTCAGTTTGTGTTTTCGCAGTGGTTATTTTTCAAAAACGGTTTTTATACAATATCTCGGAAGCGAAAAATTAGTTCAATGTCAAATTTAATTACATACAATACATATGTTTTTTACTTTTTTGGATATTATTATTACTATTATTGTTAAAATTTTAAATTTTCTTTTATTAGTTTTTGTCAACCGACTTTTTCAATTGAATCATTTCTTCAAAAGCATCGTTAATGGACAAAAAAAATAATTTCTTAAAAGTTAAAATGCCTTATTTTTAAAAGCCCACAAAATTAAATCATTAGAAAGATAATTGGTCAGTTTATATTTCAGAGTCCTCCTCAAAAGTTGGGCAGGTGAATCCAATTTTTTTTTCCTCTGTATTTGACAACAAAACTACAATTTTTTACTGAGGAATCCTGTTTATATTGGTGAAATTGCTGAGATATCCGAGATCTCAGAAATATAAACTGGCCAAATAATAATCTGCATTTTGTTATCCTCTAGATCTAATCCGGATCAGATCACGATAGTAAAACAATCAGGGTCACATTGACTTTTTAGTTTTATTATAATTATTATAATAATTTTTTTGGGCGCCAGTTATGGCTTTTTTTGAAACTCATCATTGGAAATTTTAATTGAAAGTTTTGACGCAAAATCAGTGATTATGTTGATATCAATATAAAGTGAATGATTTAATTATTAATTCTTGCGAAAAAAAAATTCATTTTCTCAAAAAAAAAATAATTTCAGAAATTATGATAAACTAATTTAGCTTAAAGTTCAAAGGTTTCTTAAAATTAGTTATATGTAACTTCATGCATCAATATGTGTACATTCACCAAAATGAACACCCTCTCATCTTGATCCATTGTTAAAGAAGGATTTGTAATATCAGCATCGTCGTCGCCGTTGGTTGGTATCGGTAGGTACATACGTAAATTATAATTGGAAACGTTTAATATTCAAATATCTATATATATATATATATGAACGTGCAATTAAATATACATACAAACATACTTACATACAAAATGTTTGTATAATAAATTTGATTTAAATAAAAATGAGTCACCATTAAAAGTTAAATTATTCTTGTGGAAGTAGAAATTATATATACAACAGCATCTTTCCCTACAACGCAACGCTACGTCAAAAATAATTAAACACTTTTTTCTTTGTCTTTGCTGTTGATTCAGTTTAAAAATACCTAAAAAAATCGATTTTATGCAAATACTTTCGAATTTTCTTTTCAATAAATGTATATTTTTGTTGCTGATGTTGTTTTTGTATTTTCTTCGATTCTTCATTTTCAATAAAAAAATATATACATTTATATATGTAGATACTGTACCTACATATACATACATTATAAAAAAATCTTGATGATTGCGAAGTCATAAAGGGATGAAAAAAAAAATTCGAAAAGCAATAGAAACAGCAGTCAGGACACCGTTAGAGAGTTGCTTTTAAAATATACCTGCCTTTACTCCTCCTGCTTCTAGTGATGTCCTCTAATGCAACATATAACTGCCAACGCTGCTGGTGGTGGAGTGTGGCTGCGCTGCCCCTCCTATCCTCTTTAACGCAGAAAGTATTTTGTTTTTACGCTGAATTTAATAACATTTATCGTTCCCAAATGATATTTACTTTTTATATGTTTTTTTTGCACGTTTTCTTTTAGCTTTATTTGTTTAAAGAAAATCAAATAAAAATTTATTCTTTGAATGAAGAAAAAAAAATCATGGCGAAGGAAGTACGGTTTCCCATCAACTTCTGGCTTAAAATAAACACTGGTCTGTTTCCTGTCCTGTATAGTGTTTAGGTAGATGGACCAATGGACAATCAACCGGGAATCCGTCGTCGTCGTCAGCATGATTGCTTCCTCCAGAAAGGAAGTAAATCAATTTGATAGAAAGTTGTAAAGCTATTTCCATCAGTTGTTATTTTTTGTTTCCCTTTCATAAATTGACTATGAACTGGACAGGCCACAGATGATGTAATGTTATTTTTTTTATCGCACTTCATTTGGTTTCCGGAAGTTTTTAAAATATTACGATTTTTTGTTAAAGTTATGAAGTTATGAAATTATGAAATCGTTATTTAAAAGAGTACCTAGAATCCACCAATTGTGTATTGTGAGCCAACTTGGTAAATCCTTATTTTTTTAAATTTTTAATCGCTCAGAGCGAATCGTATTCCTTACATTTTAAATATAATATAATGTCGTTTTAAGGCAGATCCCAGAACAAATTCACGGCTTTCAGTTGAATAAAATAAGAGTTTTGAACGCGGATTGAAACCGGACTAAATGCGCCGTGAATTTGGGTCAATAATTTATTGTTGTTAATTAAAAACAAGACTTAAATTTCTAAATAAACGTGACAGTTATCGAACAAGCGATTTTGGGGAATTTGATTCAGATGTACCCAGTTAAGTTCAAATGCTCAGAATTGCCCATAAGTTTGGCATAAATAAGTCGTTAAGACAATCAATTACCATACATATATTTGTAATGTATGTATGCAGATTAGATCTAGAAAATGCATGACGACCAATTATAATATTGCGTGTTTACGTGTTGGAAAGCTATCAAACTGTTTTCTTTATACATCACTGATGGACAAAAAATATATCGTTCATATGATTTAGTGTTAAGATATAGCACAAAGTAAACAATATAATGTCATCAATAAGCATCTATTATATTATTATTTAAAGGTACTTAAAGTTTCGTATTTAAATATTAAATGTATATAATTATTTTTAACATATTTTGCATGAAATCATAATAGTGAGAGTGGAAGTGGAAGCATGTCGTATTTATCCACTCTACTACTAAATACTCTTCACTGTAGGTAAATACTACTACTACGAATACTACTGTGAATGGATTTCTGAAGTTTATTCTTTGATGTTGGTAAGATTGGCAATTGAATTGTATCTCGATGGATGTATTCATTGAGTAGTTATCATTGTAATTTTACATTAGACAAACAAATCGTTGTTTTTTTTTTGATATTTTTTGGTCAGTTTTTATTTCTAAGATCTAAGAGAACGCCCTAATGTCCATGAATATAAAAACTTTTCTCACTTTCGCTATCAAAAATGAATGAAATATTTTGCACTCATTGCACAGTGATTTTCTGTCGCATGAAATCAAAATAGAAGGAAAAAAAATGAAGAGTTCTTCCTTCGCTTTTCATCTACTACATAAGTCGGAAGCGGTGAAATTTTATTTTGACTATAGTCTACGAGCAAACGCTTTCTCTAAGGTTTACATTTTTTACTGTCAAAACAATAGTTTTAACAGTTCTTGTTGGAGAAAAAACAAACTCTTTTTCAAAGGCGGGACAAGTGAAGATTTTGATTTGTTGTTGTTCAAAACTAGTTTTAAACCAGAAATGCAAAACATTCGACACGAACATGAGGGCCTTAAAAATTAAAAAATTATCACAATATTCTTAGATCAAGATCTGTTATGGATATTTTTGGAGTGGTGCTCCCACATTGCACTATACGTTCCTAGGTTACAGTATATATACAAATTCCAATATTAATAGGCTAGGCCTCCTTAAAATTGTTACTTTGTAAGCTAATAGAATTTTTAAGGATGTTTCTTTTTATTTAATGGTGTTCTGGACATTGTGCGTTTTTCAAGAACTATATGCACTTTATCCAAGTCGTATAAAATTTATACCATTACAATAAATATGAATAAATAAATTCCCGTAGATTTAACGACTGCAAAAAAAAAGATATTCATATACGCAACCCACTAGATTATGACCGATAAAATCAAGCAACATTGTAGCAGTATATATGGCATAGCAAATGTAACATAAAAATCTATTTCCTTGATAGCCGCCAGAGCTACCTCCTTAATAAGGTTGTAGATTTAAGTGCATCAATTCAATTTGTTTGGCCGTTGTAAAAAATTCATGAAACAACCTTAAGAATTATATAGATATAGTAATATAATATCTTACCATATAACTGTCTATATATATATATGTATAAGGAAAATATACCCATCTCTTCGCACATTTGATTCGCATATAAAAAGATTTTTATTGATTTTCTCAGCCTTTGACGTGGTTACTTTTGCGATTTCAAAAAATTAATTCACCAACAGAGCCACAATGCCGCCACCGCCACTGACACCGCACCGACATACTGTACCACCGTTTCTTCCCCCTGTGATGCATCACGTAGCAGCAGCAGCACCGAATCGACCGACAGTCCAAAGACGATGACGACTATTCCTGTAGTTGGTGCTACTCGTGTAGATACAAAGCTACATTCAAATCTATAAATTTTCGTATCATAAACTTTTATGCACAATTTCGAAACAAAGTTGCAAAATTAAACATAAAATCGGTAATATGTATTTTAACCATAAAAAACGCATGCACTGCACAGGCACACTCTCCCAACTCCAGTATCACTCCACTCAGCCAGTTCCGCCAGCTCAGCCAGTACTTCGACTTCGCTTCAAACACATAATGCAAATGCTGTCCAAGAACACAAAAAAAAGAACTCCAATGAACATAAAATATATATCTATAGTTTATATGTTTTATATGTTTAAACAAAAAAAGAAACACAAAACGAACTAAAAGAAAGGCAAAAAGGAAGGAAATAAATTCACGAAAAAAAAAGAGTATCAAAAGTATCTAAAAACAGTGTGCGATGCGATGTGAGGAGAAGACGAAGCCGGCTTTACGAAACGAGGACGAGTATACGAGCTATGAGCAGAAAACGAAACTCCTTCAATAAATTTTTCGCTCGTATATCTTAATTGCACTTTTTCAGTTTTTAATTTTACTTGGCCACATCGAGTGCATGTTGCACTTGAAGTTGAACCCTTAGTGGAGCACCACTGCTAGAGTGCATGACTTAAGTTGATAATGGGGTGGCATCAGCTTCGGCAGCGTCAGAGGATAGCCATCCAGCCGCCCGGGTGCGGGTGGTGTGAATTCCGAGATGGTGTAGGTAGGTGGCAAATTGTGTGCGAGGAGCTGTTGTACCGTTGTAGGTACAATGTAATTTGAGGCAACAACATATTGTGGGGGTTAAAAGAAACATCATCAGAACTAAATAAAGTAGCAACACCATTCCACACCGCCTCCGCTTACAAATCGATGTGATGGAGTTCAGCCCTTAACACTATTGCCAGCAAAAAACTCCCAAATTTTCGTTCGAAAATTTCGTTCTTGATGATGGCATTTTAATTTTCGAAATCGAATTCGAAATTTTCCCAAAATAAAAATGTCTAAGAAAGAGCACTCAAGGTATTCTTTTCCAAAAAAAACTGTTGATATTGGTGCATGCCTCGCATCTGAACATAACCTAAGCGGACCGTAACGAAGTTACGTGAGTAGGACCAACACAGGTGCCCATAGGATTTTTCGAAGGGAGGGGGAGCAAACAAAATATTTTGATGTTACATTTCGTTTAAAATTTATTAATAAACATTTACATAACTGCTAATTTTCGTTAAGTAGCAAATATTAACGAAAATCTACTTCATTCAACTTAGCTCAAATTATGGATTCGTTGATTAAAATTATGGTTAACATTTTGGTTGCAATAATCTTATATATATAAATTAAAGTTTGGTTTTGTGTACGTTTGCTAACCAGCCAAAGTGAGGAGTCTCTGGTTCGATTCCTGTCACCGGCAACATTTTTTTTTTAAATTTTTAATAATTTTCTTTTTTTTTAACACATTCGCTGCAAGTTTGCTAGTCATAAATAAAAGCTAGTTAATTGAACAAACTAGCCCTTAGTGGAGGAGTATGATTAATCTAATCAAAAAGAGGCATGTCGGTGAGGAGGTAAACACAAAAATATAAACATAGTTTTTTTAATACAAATTTGTTCATCTTCAAAGGTTCCATGACGTTGCAAATAAAATTTATCATAGCTTTTTTTTAGATTAGATTTTTTAATTTCTTCAAAAATTTAAATTTAATTTCATTTACAAACTATCTGCATAATTTACAACATAAGAAAATTTAACTTTATACATTAAACTGTGAATAAGTTTTATTTTTAGATTTTTACATAATTTAAATTTTTTTAACTAAAATTAATCATAGTTGGCAACACCGTATCGAGGATATATCAAAGTGTAATGCCGGCTGAATAGTGCGGTATAGTAAAGTAATATGAGCGAATAGTTCTGGCAGCAGCGGTAGCGGCAGCGGCAGCGTTGGTGGAGGATGAAAGGTACCTTACATTTAATCATAAACTGTTGGGTTATATTTTTTATGATCAGAATTTATATAAAAGTAGCAGCCGGAGCCTTATTCTCTCTATTACTATAAGGAATTTATTGTAAATGAACATTAACTTTTCTGGCCCTATAAAGTTTTCTTTCACTGTCTGTGCTGCTTCTGCTTCTACTTCTACTCCTTTAACCGCCTACTTAGTCTCCGAGCGTATTTTCCTGCGTCTAAGCGAGAACATTGTATTCAATTGGTACGTTATCGTTTTATAGTTTTAATACAATCAAACAACGTCAACTAATATAATATACAATGTAGTTGGTATAAAATATAATGTGTGTGGAATTCGATTGCATCATAAGAAGGCAACGAAAAAAAAATCAAAACGTTAAACGAATAAAATGATTGCTATAAGCGACGATGGGGAATATTTTTATTTTATAGAATCTCTTCAAAAAGTCTGGTCTGGCTCTCTTGAAATAAGGAAGGATTCGGATTTATGTGTAAAATGCATTGCTATTTCTTGCATTTATGCAACTTTGTATATTGGATTAAAAGTGGTCATAAAGTTGTGGTACCTACTCGGTCTTTTTAATTTCTTTAAAATTAAATTAATTTCCTCCACACACACAATTTTTTCAATGAAAAAAGTTTATATATATCTACATATATGTATATCCAAGGATTCAAATATATTGAATTAAAGTTCACGAAAAAGAAATAATCATATGTAGTTGTAATATTAATATACATATGTATGATGGCAAAAAACTTAGTTCCATTTTTTGTGTATAAAAGAAAACTATTGTTATGGTAGGTGCAAACTCGCTTATTTGTGTAAAAAAAAAAAAACAAATAACGAAATTTTGAGAAATAGCGAAATAATTTACCTACGATAAAATACTTTTTTTTTAATTCTACTGATGAATGCTTGGTTCTGAAAAATACCAAATAGTACTGAACTTTTTCTTATAGCTCCACCAAATCATTTTTTGTTAAAAGCTTTTAAAACATTAAAAAATATATACAAATATAATATAAATGTACATAAAAAAACTATAAAAGCCATCGCTTGGAACGATTTTGCCTCACTGCATAACCAAAGAAAATTAAGCGGGTAATAGTACAATTATTTACAATTTGCCAGACCAGAGATGCAAACGAGTTCCGTGAAAAAAAGGATGCAATTCATCGGATTTAGAACTTTTTTACCCCTATTAATAAACTCAAATCAAACATAAATTACTATTTTTAATAAATAAAACAAAATTTAAATGTTAATTAGCTAATTCACTGAAGTAGTAACGTGTAATTAAGTTAAAAATATACCTAAGATATTTTTGCTTATTAAAGGGAACACAATAAAAACATACGCTAGGAATACCTACATATGTTATGACTTATGACCAAGTTAAAATGAGAAAGTATGTCTATAAAGCGTCATTCTTTGTGAGAAAGTGTATGAGTGTAAATTAAATAATACTCTTTAATGACAGTAAAATTCTTATTGAATGTAGTGTTTTCTCTTTAAGACTTTTTAACTAACGTCAATTAGCAGTTTATTAATAAATATTTTAATTTGTAAATAAATTTTGTATCGTCGTTTGTGAATTCGAATTAGAAAATAATTAATTAATTTTTATTTTCATGGGTGTTAGATATTTAAACATGATACTTAATTTATGTGTTCAGAATTTCAAGGCAAAAGAGGGTGTTCTTTGTTTAGCCCAGAAGAGGATATTTTGGAATTGAGCTTGTCTGTACGTCGATTTTTTTAGTAAAGTGTAAATTGATTAAATGAATTGAATTAAGTCAAATTTCACAAAAATTTTAAAATAGGTAACTGGTTGAACGGATTAGTTTTAGATTCAATACAATTGTAAGCCTTTTTCCATTTATGATAATGAGGATGTAGTAAGATCTCACAGCTCAATTTATACAACTGTTTTAAAATATGCGTGTTGAGATAGTGCCCTTCTTTATGATTGAATACATTTTTTCTATTATTGAATTTATGGCTGTGTTTTTTTACAAAAACATAAACAGATACATTTATCTCATCGTACCTACTTGCAATTAAATTCATATTAAAAAAATAATTTTCTGTATACAAAACTTGAAACATGATTTGCACCAAATCATTATAAAATAAATCTTATGAAATACATTTTGCTACATATATTAGTTTTGTGCACAGTCAAGACTATTAACTTTCAAAATAAATTTTGTTCTACCTATATATTTCATTCGAACTGGTTGCTCCACCACCACCAACATCATCATCATCAGCATGGCTCTGATGCTATCCAAGTGAGATCATTTAAACATTCATACAATACATTATAATGTATTACTAGGTATGTGGTACAACCAAACGTCATTACAGACAATTAAATGCAAAGCAGTTTCCTGCTGCCGCTGCTGCTGCAGCAGTCTGCTATATTGCAGCAATATTCCTCATATACATACTTATATTCACCGGCAATACAAGGCTTGATCTAAATTATTATTTTTGTGCTCTGTTCGTTTTGTAAAAAAAATAAAAATCAAAAAAAGTAAAAAACAAAACATCAAACAACAACCTCTCACAAAATAAATAAAAAAAAAACAAAAAAATCCGAAGACCTTAACAGAGCGTTCTGCATCTGCGAATGGAAAAGTTAAAAAGATGCAAATGCAAGAAGAATTGTTGGTGTTTTTTGTCTAAAATAGTGTTGTAATAATTTTCGCTCATTTAACGTACTTGTTGTTGTTATTGTCGTTGTTTCTGCTTCTGTATATCATTATTTATTATTGAAAAGAAAAATTAACATCGCAACGAAACGGAAGGCAATGTCTCTCATATAATGGACCCCCGACTTTATTCATATTTTATTTTTTTTTCAAGCTGCAATAGGTACACTGGAAGAAAAATAAAATAATCAAATATGTTTATATGGAATCTAAGCAAGCAAACATAAAATTCTACTAAATTATTCCATTTCTGAAAGAATGGTGACATCGGTCACTTTTCAATATTTTTCGTACAATTCACAAACTAAAGTTGAGAATTTTACTGCAAAAACAGAAATCAGAAAACAGAAATCATACATTTTAATTAAATTAAAACCAAAAAGGATTGACAAATAAAATAAAAACTTCTTGACTACATTTCTTTACCAACCCATGTGTATTTGTTGAGAAAAATAATGAGGGAAGGTCGTCTTATAGCGGGATCATAGACTATAAGAAAATCTTACTGAATTTAAGCCTTAACAAGATTACTATAAAAAAATGTTAGGAACATTTGATTCTTGTTTAACTTTCATTCTGCTTTTTTTCTCAGTGCATTTAGTAACGTTCGTATAGGTAGGCTTATAAAAATGATAATAATAATAAATATATGCTGGCATTTTATTTAACCCGTTTGCTTTTCCTACACATCTATTTGAGTTATTGTTCGGTTTTCTTCTTTTTCAGTTTTTTTTTTTTAACTTGTATCCATCCCTCTTCTATATTTTTATATCTCAAGCAATTCATATGAATTATATTTTTTTAGTCTTCTTCTATGGAAATAACAACAAATTATACATTTATATAGGTAGTACCTTAATTGTAATTGCAATAAGAGAAAAATAACGAAAGGCAACAATAGATACAAACTTAAAAAAAAAACCATAGATACGTAACATCCGTGTAATCTACATACAAATCAACATTTTATTTGCAACGGCTGTTAAACTAACAATTACAATAAAAAATAATATATGTACCTACATACATACATTTACAATAAAAGTGGATGATAACAAAAAAACAAAAAAAAAAAGAATTATAAGGAATTACAAAACAATGTATAATTTTTTTTCTGTCTTGTAATTGTTGTTATTGTTAGATATATATATATATGCATATATTCATTCATTCATTCATTCAACTTTGAAGCGGCAACATTTTGTAATTAAACAATAATAAAATATATCTTTTATAATTACATACCATAGTGCTTGAGATACAAGCACCATACATGTATGTATCCACATACGTGTTGCATATACATATGTATATGCTGCTAGTATTTATGGTAATTAGAAAATTTAAATGAAACAACTCAAAAGTAGGAATAAAACACAAAAAAAAAATTCAAACCCAAAGACAAACGATTTCACATATTAAATTGTGTTTGTGTAGTTTGCAGACAACAAAAAAGGTTAGATATTTATTTTGTAGTTAAAATGAACATGAAAAGTGAATGACATGAGAAACTCTCAATTGTTAGGAACAATTTAGAAAATACAACAACAAAAACAAAAAAAATATAATTAAACATTATAATAAAGTCTATTTATCATATTGTAAGTTGTTTGCTGAGTCAATTATTACAAAATTGTTGATTCTTATCTTAAAGGTTGTCTTTGTTTCGCAACGAAAACATTTTTTCTTTAATTAAATGTAGGAAATGATAAGATCACATACATATATGGTGGCGTACTGACATATGGTTTATAAGCATGCCAATTCTTTAGTTTTAATGTCAAAAATGTATTTTTATTTAAAATATTATCCACAAATTTTTGAGTGTGTATCGCAAGATTAAAAACAATTTAAAAACAAAATGAAACCATTAAGAATAATTAATCACTTAATTTGAGATAAATTAAACACCAAAAACATACATTAAAAAAAATCAAGTTTTAATTTAAGTTCCCGCTTTTCTCTCCAAACATTTCTCCAAAATTTGATATGAGATGAAATTATATTCATTAATTTCCAAGTATTTGTTTTAAATATTTCAAGAGATTATTTAATTAATTAAATTGGAATCCTGAGATAAATTATTTATTTTTAAATATTTCTCTATAGCGAAGTTTACACAATATTCAAGAATTACAGAATCTGTCAAAAATTTAGCTGTTGGTAACCCCTATCAACCCAGCCCACAAGCAGGCAGGTTTCGCCTCCTCATACATAGTCCAAAAGACATAAAACGATACAGGATGACACTGATAGAACGATTAAGTACGACGGAAAAACGCAGGTGCGCACTGCGGTGGTGACAACTAGAGGAGAATGGCCACCTCGCCCTACACAAACTGTTGCCGCTTTTGCTTTGTACACCAGCGTTAACAAGCTGACCCGACAAAACATCACGATCACATACACCAACCACCGTCCTATCTAATCCACCCACCAGACGTTGCATGGAGCCACTGCTCTTACGGGCCTGGGGAAGGCTGGGAGGGAGGTGGGGGCTATGGAGGGGAGCGCGCCCAAATAAGACAATGGGGTGTAACCCCTTCTCACCCAGGTGACTTATTTTGAGGGCACCCTCCGACCTTACGGGCTACACCCCGCTGAAACTTCAACTACGCTCTTAACGGGCCTTTTTGTCATAGGACTTTTATCATAGGTTTCTTTTTATGGGGATCATATCCCTAGGGTATCACAATGGATCTACATACATTGATCTAAGTGTGACAGTAACAAGATCAACTGTCAGCCCGCTTACCTAACCTAACCTAACCTAACTTCAAATTTCTTACAAGTTTGCACAAAATTTCACTATTTGCTGTCAAAACCCATGGAAAAAAACTCAGTTTTAAGAAATTTGTTAAAAAAAAAAGATACCAAAACAGGTATTTTAATGTGCCAAACAATTATTTCGTACGCTAAATTTTGACAGATAGATGTTTTACAGATAGAAACACCATTTTGATTTGGAGCTGCATACCATTTGGCTTAATTTTAGCCTGGCTTGAGTTTGGCAAGAAAGAATGTAAGGCTTGTTGAATTTTGCAAAGAATTTTGTAAGATTCTAATGTTAAGTACAATGCTTAAAGATGAAACTATAAACTAGATTTTTATAGGGTAGATTTGTGTATAAAAATTATTGGAGATGGCTAGAAACGGAATTGAAATAAATTTCATTCATGCCAAATTCAAAGCAAAAAGAAAAGATTAGAAGGAGCGATATAAAATATTGCGACGGTGGATTGAGCTGAGAATACGATCGCAGCCGGCAGCTATTTTTTAAAAGAAGATAGCTGGTGAAAATAGAAGTGCAAATAAGTCGAAGATAGGCGATGGAACTTCTTGGTTACCTGTCGAAGCAAATAATTTATATTTTAATAGTCAGATCTTCAAGGTTGACATTTTAAAATCCAGGTTAAATGTAAAAATACTGCTGAGATGGCTAAATTGGCTAGTTTTATAACTTCAATTCTAATGATCAGATCAGGGAAGCGACTGACATTCAAAACGACGACGAAAACAAATAAGTGAGTCTCGCAATATTGCGTGTCATTAACTCGACATACACAACATTAACTGCGGGAGTTATTTTCTTTAAATTCGTGAACTGGATACAACCATTATTCTTTTATCGTTAATGAGCATGTATTCCCTATTATTAAAAATAAATTTTTAAGATATCCTTAAGAAAAAGTTATACTTTAATTATTATAGTTATCATAGTTATACTCAAACTGTTCAAAAAGCTAACAATCTGTCTGAACTTAAAAGTTGCTATTTTAGTAGCTTTCCTTAAAAAGATAAAATGGACCTTACTATCAGTCTTAAGAATACTAAAAGTTAAAAAATCTTATTCATTTGTTGCTATATTTACACATAAAAATACTTTGTAAAACTTTATAAGATATCTCAAAGCAACACATAGGAAAGAATATTCTCCAACAATCTTCAATAAAAAAAATAATGAGCAAGATATGTATAACCGAATGAAATACAATTTAAATCTTAATCTAAAACTAAATACCATTTCACTATATACTGATACATAACCCAAGAATAGAAAATTTCAACTGACAAATTTCTGTGTTGAACCGCACTCCAGTTAGGCAATCATCCAAACCTATAGCCAGAGTATATATTCAATTCCGGAAACAAAGGTATATACCAGATACACCTCATAAACCTGCACAATCCCAAAACGATTCAACATATCTATAATAATTTTTGTGTACCTCGTGCCGTCTACACTCTGAGTCAAGGTCAAGACCATTGTGTAAAGTCAACAAACCACCCTTCCCAAAAAAGAAAAGAAAAAAAAAGACCGAACCAAACGTAATCCCCAAACACAAGGAGATGAAGAAGACGATTCAAGTGATGAAGTCTCAGTGAGCACATAGTAAATGGAAGTCATGTACTTCAAAAAGCCTTTTCAACCCTCTTATACATATTAGTGTGACCAACTTTTATTTTTTTTTCACTTTGGACTCAATTTATTATTAAGGCTGACATAAATGAAAAAATATGAGATAGTATGCATTTTGTCTTCAAAACATCCTTTTCAGAAAATTTAATTTGAATTTAAAGATTAGCTCTTTAATTCAAAAATTGTATCTCAGACCCTTCCCAGTACGGACTTAAGTCGAATAATATTAAGAATAGATAAAAATAATTGAAATCGAATATGTATAGAATGTTTTATTAAGACCATTCTTAGTGAAAACTTAAAAATGCGCGTGTTATTTAACAAACATTAATTTGTGTTTGAAATTCACGATGGCTGCCGAAGCTTCAGCATACCAAATGAACTCCCCCTAAAATTAGCGAAACAAAAAGATGGGATGGTATATAATTTTTTAATTAAATTCATATTAATTAAAGATAATTTGGTCACACTATCAACCACCCACCATAGTCCACCACCCGAGAGAATTTCATTTACTCTCTTTATGTTCTTGTGTAAAGCTCTTGTCGAGTCAAGTAGCAGTGTTGGCATTTGTCTGCATACCATGGTAATGTACCGTAGACACCTGTTGGTCTCCGACCAACTACGACGACGGCTGTGGCGGCAGCAACTGCCGCCTTGGGGGCTGCTATACCTTTCCTACGACAACGACAAGTTTCATTCACTATATAGGCACAAACATTACTCTTTATAACAGAATACAGCAACCCTCGCCATCACCCTTACTTTTTCATTGCAAAGCCAAACAGGGATGTGTTTTCACTTTCGTCTCTTGAGCTCCTACGACGACGTCGTAGCTAGTAGCTTGTCGTCGTCGTTGCCGTCACCGTCGTCGCCACCGTCGCTGGGCTCTCTATTTTCTTCCCTTTCTCCAAATTGGATGTATGTGTATCATCCCCATATATCTGTGTTGTCTCCATTTAATTTTCTTCATCTTCTTGAAGTGATGGTTCTGGTTGATGGTGGTATTATTCCCGCAGTATAGAAAATTAAGTGTTTTGTGGGAGGAAGTATTTTGGCCTTATGTAGGTATGCCAGCCCTGGCCGGGCTGTGCTGGTTGGGAAGGGTTGGGCGACAAAGGATCGCTTGAGCGGAAAAGTGGGGCAGTTTCTCATTGGGGATGGGAGGGAACTCTTTTTAAATAAAATGTTGTCCTATAGCCAAGGAGGACATTGCTGTACACGAGCTGAATCGGAAGTGATAAGGCCAATGGTGATGACGACTATAATGGCTTCAAAGTGTAGGACAAATTGCTATGTAGGTAGAAACAGAGATCACTTGGATGAGACTGAGAGTGGAGAATATGGAGTGTGGGAATTCCTTTATAACAAAAAGCAAAAGCAACAAAAACGAAGAAAGAAACAGTCACGAGTTTGGCTTTAAAGAACACAAAATAAAAAAATAAAAAAATAAAAACACCCCGACATTAGGTGTTTCACAGTTTCAGGATTATACGACAATTGTAGAACAGTTGACTTTGAGAGAGAGATATCTTTTTTATGTCTCGTTGTTGTCGCTTAAGTGGAAAATGTTTTTTATTTCATTTTTTTTTTTGTGTTGAGCTATTCTTTTGTGGTGAGAAGAAACAATTACATTGGCCATTTAGTTTTGCCGGAAAGAACCAAGCAAGAGGGTAGGTAGGTGTTCTACAAAAGAAAAAGTGTGTTACATTTTTCAGATTTTAACGCAAGGAGATGTTTAGATAAAAACTGGGTTTGAGGTTGCCTTTCATTGATAAATATTTTGAATTCCCTAGTTTTTTCAACGATATTAGAAAGGGACTTAGGGTCTTAACTTAGAAAATATAGAAAGCCATCATAACCTTTAAGGGTAACGATGTAGAAAAAGGGGTAAAGTACTTTTTTCAACCACTGATCCGATATAACTTACTATACAGACACTACTCTTGAAATCAAGCTTAAGTTCACTCTATTCAGTCAGGCTTGCTTCACAATCAAGTAAGTGAATCAAGTAATTAAAGGAATACACATGCAATTTCGGTTGAAATATTTGTCAGTCGCAAAAAACCCAAAATATTAATATAAATTTGTCATTCGAGATTGCAAAACTTATTTGTGATTGCAACAATCAAAATCGCATAAGCGTTCCAGGCTCAATCCGATGTTTCCCATATTTTTTTTTAAACCCATTTAAATTAATACCTATCGAAGCCTTTTGTTCATCCTTTTCTCTTAATCGAAAGCGAAACAATTGACTTCACATCATCCATAACATAACCTGCTGCACAAACTCTAGCAACTTTGTCTGCATACTCTAATTATCATTACTGATGTACATACATAGTCATTATGATATAAAACGTAAATTTTGATGTGACATCTAACAAATTAGATTAATTCGCAATTATGTTATTTGAATTTTGAAAATTGCCAATTCCGTCCCTTATCCTCTCTTTCTCTCACTCTCTTCTCAACCAATTCAAGTTTTACATTACAGCAATCGTAATAAAAAAAAATAAAATAAAATCATTCAAATTCAAACTAGAGCCGCATCGAAAAAGTTTAATTTTTCATTTAGAGATTTCATTTAATCCATTGAAGCGAAGCAAAGGGGCAAGGGCAAGAGAAAGGCAATTCAAACTGGCATCATTCTCTAAAAAGTGCCCAGCCAACTCGTTTGTAGTATGTGTGCCCGACTGAATTTGAATTGTGTATAAAACATTAGTATGAAATCAATCAATTTTGGAATGTCAATCTGTTATATGCTGGTGTCAGTTATTAACGCAATTAATTCAATCATTATTGAATCATATATGTATGTGGAAGCACATGTCCCCGATGTCTGTGTACACATATTTTCTATTAGGCCCAGGCAGATCATCATATTTACAGAGACACAAGAAAACTCTACTCTGTCAGATGTGAAGCATCCGTCCAGGGATGTGTGCCCTATCAAATATCAAGGTAGCCATTGAGGCTACTGATTTAAGGACAAAAGGTAAACAGAATAATGAACTCGGGGTCTAGCTCGGGCTCGGGCATAGACACATATCAAGTCGACTTTGACACTTGTATTACAGAATACCTACTGCAGATATACCAGTACCTACTTGCAACGTTATGCATGTCAATGTCCGATTTCACAACGGCACTATAAGATAATTCTTTAATAACTTCTGCCAAAGGACCTCACAATACAAGCACATGCACATTAACACATGTACACGTGTGCATCCTTCTTGTATTTGTGTTGTATAGTTAAATTTGTTTAATTTCAGTTCTCATCTCGATGTCCAGCTGCATTGACTTTATTGCTATCATATTTACTCTTGGCGTTTACTTTTTTTCATTTTATTTTATTTTATTTTCTGAGTAATTTTCACGAATTAATAAAAAAATGGAATATTTTATTCATAAAAATTCACAGTGACCGGACCGTCGTCGGGCGCGTTGGTTAATGAGGAGGAGGGGAAGAGAAAGTCCTTCAGCAAATACGGCTCAACGATGTTCATTGGAGACAGGAAAGGAATAAGCTGCAAGTAGGTAAAGAGGCCGTAAGACCAAATAATTAAGGGACGCTTTATCCTTTTTTGTTTTTATGCTTTTTGAATCTGAATTGGACAGAATCCCAAAATCTATAGTAAAATCCAGAAAACCCAAAATCCCGAAAACCCGAAATCCAGAAAGGTCAACAACCAGAAAACTGAATATCTAGAAAACCCAAGATTCAGAAAACCCAAAATCCTAAAAACATAAAATCTAGAAAGCCCAAATTCTAGAAAAAGAATCTAGAAAATCCAGAAAACTTAAAATCTAGAAAATCAACAATCCCGAAAATTTAAAATCGCGAAGGGCCCGCATCCCATTATTTTAACTGAGGACTGGAATAATTCACAAATAATTAAGGACATCTCTACATCCTCTTTTGTTTATTAGAAATTTAAGCTTACATTTAGGATGAAAGACGCGCACAATCCAAAATCTATGATCCAATAAACTCAAAATCCCAAATACCAAAATCCCAAAATCCTGAAAACACAAAATCCCGAAAATCCTTAATCCAAAATGACCGAAATCCAGAAATCCCAAAATCCGGAAAATTGAAAATCTGGAAACCCCAAAATTTCAAAATCCCGAAAATCCAAAATCCATAAAAGCTTAAATCCCGAAAACTTGAAAACTTAAAATCCAAAAAGACCAGAATTCAAAAAAGCAAAAATCCAGAAAGGCCCAAATCCCGTTATTAAATCTAAAAAATCTATATTAAACTTTAAATAAGTTACTGAATCAATCAAATCAAAGTAGTATTTTATAGATTTTAGTTGGTTGAAATCTTTTCATTTACACTTAATGAAATCAAAATCCCCAAAATAATAAAATGAAAATCTCCTAAAATTTCCGGATTTCCCTTTCGAGGAAAATTTAAAGAGGTACTGGGTTTTCGAGATTTTTGATGTTAGTGATTTTGGGTTTTCGAGTTTTGGGGTTCGTAGATTTTAAGAATTTTGATTTTAGGCATTTTGCCCAAGTCTACAAAAGGAAAATTTACACAAATGGACTTTCTCATCAGATTAATAAATCCGGCCTTGTAAGGAAAAATAACTTATACCTATACATGTAGGCTGAAGAGAATGCATCTGGCAAATGGCATGATGGGTCGACACTTTGCGAGTGATTTTTCACACCATCGACAATAATGATATTATTTGCAATATTTAAATAATTCAATATTGTGGGGGTAGTATTTGCGGATATTTATATATTTTTTCCTCGTTATTCTTATACCCTTGCATGTGATTATGGCATTGGTATTTTTACATACATATATGGACACTTATATATATTATATATTAAAATATTAAACAAGAGAGTATGAGAAAGATGTATACTATATGATTTAACCACATGTGGCGGTTGGTGGCGTCACCGTTGTCGTTGTCTGGAGAAACGACAGGACATTTTTCATTTTGAAATCAATTTACTGCTCATAATTGTAGAGAAAAAGCCGAAGGCAACTGCATCAATGGCGGGAAAGAGTGGTATTTTTCAATAAACAAATTATTTGATTATTCGTAAAATCATATACAACACTACATATAATAACTCTTTCCAGTTTGTTGTATTTTTTTTTTTTTTTGCTTCATTCCTTTTGCCTCCTCCACCCAAAGCCACAGATTTAAATGGCAATATGGAATCCTCCTTTCAAAGGAAGTTGACCGGTTGGTAGTTTTGTTGGATATGGAAAATCCGAAACAGTGTTGGGATTTTAATTGGTTGCATTGTGGTCAATTTTGAGCGGATTTTTATTTTCTCTTTTATTCAATGTAGGGTTTGAGAATTTTTTTGTTTTCCTTTTTTTTCCTACGATTTAGGTTTCTGTAGATTAAGGAAGGGAGTTCAGCATTACCCTACAAATCAAGCAAGAAATTTGAGCCAAGTTACTAATACAAATTGTCTTTTTAAGGTTTAAATGAAACAACAAACACTATGTAAGCTAACACCAAATTTGTATAGGCTGGAGTTATAACTATTTCAGGACTGCCATGTCGATTATCAGACTCCTTTTAGTAGCGCTTTGTCAGAAAAACGTAAGGAAAATTTAATAATTTTGAAAAATTGCAACTGAATTTCTAAATATTTTTAATTTTTTTAAGCGTTTTTCTAGTTGTCAATAAAATATTTCAGACTGAAAGAAAAAAAAAAATACCTTTCCACCCACCATTCAGGTCAGTTCTGCAGTTAGTTTTTTTTCGAGCAAACCCACTACATAAGTTCCTCCTCTTTTGAATTCAAAAGGCATTGTATAGAAAAACTGCCTTGTGATGGACTCACATTAACATAACACACATGTACTCGAACAGAAGCAACTAATTGTCAAGTTAGCAGATAGATATGATAGAACCTGAAACTAATATGAAACTGAAACTGATCGATGCCTGCACCAGTGAATCTTAAACATAGAAGCTTTATTTATTTTTTACAATTTTTTTTTATTTTACGAGTGGTGTGTAGTCTTTTATTTTGTGTACATGAGAAAGTTGTCACGTAAGCAAGATAATCTGACATAAAATGCTGATAGTACAATGGAACACAATTGGTGGAAAAAGTAATTGAAATTTTAAAAGTCTAGTATTCTTCATTAATCATTTTCTTGGTGGTTTTTTAGTATTGAGTTGGGTTGGCTGATATTGGATTAAAAATTATGAATTAATTATTAATTAATATTTAAGCATTTATGTCAAAAATATTTCTTCAGTTAATCTAGAGGATTGCGAGTTTACTTCAATTTTAAATTCACTAAACAAAATGTTTCAATAGTTATACGAAAGGAAAGTCACGAAAGAATAGACTTTTTGAAATCTTTGACTGACAGAATTAATTTTTTCTATAAATTTCGTTTGGTAAACATAGTTCTAAACAATTTATATATGTATAACTCAAAGGTCAGGCGATTGATAGTATCAAAATGGTGCATTCCTACGCTAATTGGGTCACTGGGCTAAGATTGCCAGGACCACCATTGAACAATGTTCTCTGAACACCCATTTAAAACGCGAACCGATTTAAAAACAAAAACGAGCCGAAGAAGGCAGAAAAAACACGTCCTTCTTCAACGAAGACTAAAATTGAACTCTTTATTTAATTTAACTATTTTACAAATCTTATACCTAGCTTACAAATACATATACATTTCTTAACCTATCTTATCTCTAGTTTTCTATAAAACTAAACTAACATTAGGGTTGTAAAGTGGATAACAACGATGATGTCTGACGCATCCCTTGTTCATAACATAATGCTAACAGATTTGAGTCATAAAACACAATCGGCGAGATCATTTACATTTACTGTTTATGACAAGGTTCAACGCAACACAGCGTCGCCATCCACTTTGATCCTAAACTATATTTACAATACATTCCTACTGTCCAAATATAATATATAAATATATAAAGATAACTTAACAACCATTTTTATATACCTTCCATCATTTGTGGTAGAATTTACCTTTTTCTTAAACAAATTTAACAAATACATATAAAAATGTGTCTTCAACCCAACTATGAAGTTTCTAGGAAGAAGACATCAGAGTTAAGAACTTCGAATCGAAAGTATTCTTTTCTTGAATAATCAGAAAAACTTTTATTTTATTATAATACAGTAAAACCCGCTTAAGAGAAACGGCAAAATGTCACAGTATTTCTTTCACTTAAGCGGGTTTTTCACTTAACCGAACCCCGCTTAAGTGAAAAAAAAATTTCACTTAAGCGGAGTCCGGATAAGTGAAAAAAAATTTCACTTAAGCGGATTTAAAAGTTCCATTCAGCGGAAATTTAAAGCTAGACAAAAATTGAATTTATCTTTTGGAGTTGCCTAAAAAAAATTAAATAAAATCCAACAACGATTTAATATGTAACACAAAAATAATTTTTTTATAGCCAAACCAAAAAGCAATTTGTTTACAAACGAATAAAATGGTTGTGACATACAGAAATTTAAATGTCATTTTTGTGGTGAAAATGGTGGAGGTGAAAAATAAAAAAGAAGTGAAAGCGTTCAGCAAATTTTTTGTTCTGTTCGATTCAATTTTTTTTTCACTGAGAAATATAAAATTTAACTGAAAATATTTTTCAGGTAAGCGGGTTTTTCACTTAAGCGAGTTTCGCTTAAGCGGAGTGTTTTATAGGTGATTGGTCGAAAAATGCTCGGGGATGAAAGATTTGTTTCAGCTAAGCGGGTTTTTCTCTTAAGCGGGTTTCTCTTAAGCGGGTTTTACTGTATAGAATGTGGAACACAAATACACATGAACTCAATTTTTTTTTTAATAACATAGACATAGTGTCCTTCAAGTCTTAAAAGCAATTGAAAGTTTTATTATATACATATAATAAATAATGCAAAAGATTATCATGGATCATGCAATCTTTTATGCCATAACACTCGTCCGAACATCAGCACTTTTTAAAAAAGATCTTATTTTATAAACTTTTGGGACGATTGTAGTTTAAAATATTTTTTTGGAAATTAATTGTCTCTCCTTTTGGCATGAAAAATAATACACTATGTGCCAGTTCTGTACCACACAAAAGGTGAATTTCTTTAAAAAAGTTAAAACTTAACTTTAATATTATTATAAAATATGATACATGCATACATACATAATTATATAATTACATATAGATAAACATTTCTTTCAAAATATTATTAAGTAAAGTTTTTTTCAGGGAATTCATAAAAAGTCCTTCTAAAAAAAATCAGCATTTTTTCTAAAAAAGAGGTCAGAAATGTTGAACTTCTTCACAAAACTATTCTTATTTTTTAAAGTTTTAATACTGTAAATCTATTTATCCGAAGTAAACACAAATTGTTTGAAATAAATAGTTAAGTAGAAGGTTAATATTTTGTTAGAAAACAAAAATGAACAATAAATGTCTATATTTTAAGCTAAAGCTAGAGAAAAAGATAATCAAAATCGTAGGAGTCGTTCACGATAAAAATAAGATCTTCTGCTGGCAACAGCCATACAAAATAGTACTAGAAGAATGCCATCTCAAAGGCCACAATAGTTTACTTATTATTTTGCTGATTTAAATATTGTATTGATTAATAACGGTTATCATTTGGCTACAAGGATCAAATTTTATATCTCTTTTTTTTCGAGACGTTGGGACCGATTCCTACCAACATCTAAGTTAACGTTTTTTTAACACCTGTATCTTTTAAAAAAAAAATCTGCTAGATACTGTTAAAAAACTGTTAGTGCCAAGTTTAGTAAAAATTTCCTGATTCGTTCTAAAAAATTACTTATTTTTAATTTTACTATTGATTTCTTTTTAAACATTCTGCATCAAAAAATTGGCAAAAATCAGTTAAATCTGTTTGGGAAAAATCGAATCGAAAAATTAAAAAAAAATGGTTATATTAGAAGATTTCCCGAGATGCTCAAAAAAGTTATTTAATTATATTTTTGTTCTTTAAAAAATGAAAAAAACAACGTGTCCAAAAACGCTTGACCGTATTCAATAATTTTTCATTTTGCATATTTCATTAATAAATCATCACCCACGCGTTCATCGATGTGAAATTTCCTGCTTATATTTCATAACTTCATGTGTGTGAAGGACGAAAATGTCAAACTTTTTATACAACCTCGACTTTCTTATGGAAAATATTATTATGTATGTATTAAATTTACAATACCAACGAATTCCTAATGATCAACCCTCAAACACATATTTAACTGTCACATTATTATGAACAACTCTACTGGTGAAAATATGTTCCAGAGTAACAAAGTGAGCATATATGTATGTATAATTTTAAAAACACCCATTAAGTAAATATTTAACTAAAAATTATGCTAAAAAATATTCTTAAAGGCGTGTAGATACAATTAAAAGTTAATTAATCAAATTCCTTTCTATACAAAGCGATGACGGTTCACTGGGGCGTATGTGGAACAATTTTATTTTAATGTACCTACATTTTATTTTCTGTGACCTAAGAAGACTTTTCAAGCTGGCGCTGCTCGTTCATCCTCTACTATTTAATATGACCGGTCAACTTGAGCAAATAGTCTGCCAAGGTTTCTCTTTAGATATTTATGCCAAAGCAAAATACCATTATTCGGTGATGAATTATTCATTTCACCTGCATGCATTTTTAAAGACAGACACACACAGAGTATAAAGAGAACAAGAAGCAATAGTTTTAGTATAAAGTTGCTGCTGTGCTGCTGCTAGGAAATGCTATGCAATAAAATTGTATCAAATATTTAACAAAAACAAAAAAGACTAACTTTATATTCTTGCGCTAACGTTGTTTGGCGTTGGATATATATGAATGATTTAAATGGCTCCACTGTTTGATTGGCTAGCTGGTGTTCGTTACCTGGATTGTGCAGAAGAATTCCTGGGGAAATATTTTGAAATCTACCAGCAATTCTACTTGTATACCTAATATAGATGCCTAGATATATATTTATTAGAAAATTGTAGGTATAGTTTTATTTATGTTTTTTTGTTTTTTTGTATTTTATACAGTTGTTCACTTGCTTGCTTATACTTGCTTATAGCAGCAACATTGTTGTAGCAAAAGAACTCAGATTGGCGTTTGATTGACGGATATTTCCTGTTGCATATTTTATTTTTTGTTGTATTGTGCAAAAAACTATTGCATTATTTCACCTCTGACTCTGATTTAAAATTTATTTCTTTTTTATTTTATTTCAAGAATTTTCGTTTGATATACATAAGTACAGGTTGCAGGTCTTGATTTAATTTAATAAAAAGCTTTCTTAACACGCAATATAAAGTTTGAAAAAGTTCAAAGGATGGTGCACAAGAAAATATGAAAACTATGACATTGACTTTCCATTAACATAATTTAAGGCGGAACTAAAAGTGAATTAGTTTTTTCAACTATTTTCACATGGAATTTTCAGTTCACATAAAAAGGCCAGTACATCTGAAAATGTCTCGTAAAAATGGCTGGTTTTATAAAATTCATAAATCTAATTTAGTTAGTTAACAACTTTACTAAAACTTAAACGAGTTTAGTCCGCACAAATTGGCGTTTAGTCCTGGTGATCTGACTTATGGACTCATAAGTTGACAACACTCAATTTTTTTCATTTATGTATTGTTTAGTTCGGATGCATATGTACATATGTATATATATATATATGTATAAGTCAACTAATTTTGTTTAAAAATGAAGGCTGGGGAACCTAATTTTAAACTTGTGAGTTTCATTCTGACATATTTTTGACTATAAAGTTAATTTTCGCTTAAACAGTTTACAAGGATTAACATAAAATGTAGTTAAAGAGTGATAATTAATATGTGTGTTTATAATGGCATATGTACAAAATTGTAAGGATTTTCCACTGTTTTGGCTACGTTTGACATAGTTGCTGTTTTTTTTTTTTTTTTTTATTATTTATTTTCTTGTTTTGTTCTTTTCTTCAAAGCATTCAGTATACTTGTCGACAAAAAACATATAAGTTACAGGCACACACACCCAAACACAAAGATTACACAGTCATTATCACTGAGGTGTTATTAAAATACACATATTCATACGTTATACTTATTCATACATTCCAAAGGACATATTAAAAATGTTTACCTCTTTGAGTTTCACAATTTTAATTTCACCCAAAAGGAAGAAAACACACCTCTGCCCGCGCGTCTTATACAGAACACTTTTCACCTCCCTTTGCACACTACTTATACTACCTACCTATATAGTATAAGAATCTGGTCCTGTATCCATTCAAACCTCAGAGCGGAAGGGAAAAATCCCCGACAAGAGATAATAAATAAGACGAAACCCAGATACAGGAGCATCACCAGAACCAGAGTAAAAGATGAACAATAAATGTTGAATCAGTGTATAGGTGCATTAAGGTGCACTAATAATTGGGGTGTGTAATGTGTGCAGTAGTTCATACATACACGTTTGTACATATGTCCTTATAGAAGTTTGATATCTAGATATACCTACTCCTCATGTCATATACATGGGTGTATAAACTTTTCGCTTGATAACAGAAATTCTCAATTTACTTGTAAGTTTTTGTTATTGTTATTGTTGTATTTTGTTTTTATTCAAAAGAAGAAGAAGGAAAATAAAGGATTAATGTTTCTTTACATACGCAAAGTTATTAATAATTTCTTTGTTTTTTTTAATTATTTTTTTGCTAAAAAAAAATTGAAATATAAATAATGAATGTGTGTCCCGTTTTTTTATTATTATTTGACTCAGTCAGATGTAATGCTGAAGGGAGTGTGGGAACACTGATAATAAATACAATAGCAATGACACAATGGAGTTTTTGTTTCGATTTATTAAACAAAGAAGAATGTATCAAACTGTCTGTAGTTTTCCTATAACAATAACAAGAAACAATAGAACATTTATATCTTAAAACTAAAATTTATCAAACGACTTTATATGAAAAGTGAATCTAAATCGAAATATACTTACTGTGATTGTTTATTCAACTCTATTCCGATGATAAGTTTTAGAGAAATCATATTTTTACTGATGGAAATTTGAATTCCTTTTTTTTTTTTAAATTGTATTTATTTGCAACATTTTGTAAAATGTATCTGTTCAGATAGTAGAGGAACAATGGACAATGTTCAGATGAAGAGGACTGAATGATGTTAAGCCATAACTTCTCAGAAAAATCATTTTACTAAATATAGTTGGTGCATGTCTCAGTTGTCTGTTATGCCCCACTGTGTATTTCAATCGCTATAATATTAAGTTTTAGACAGTTTATTTTAATATTTTAAGGGCGATCAAATACAAAAGTAACTTGAAAAAAACTGGAAGGTTATACCAAATCCAGTAAACGTTGTTAATGGATGCAAAACATGGCAACGTCAAACGTCAGTAAATTTTTACTCGCGAAAAATAAAACAACATTTTAGTGTGAACCGTTTTAGATTTTCTATAAAACACAATTTTCGACGTTTTATACTTTTCTTGTGCGCCCATATGCAATAGAGGTAAACAAATGTTTCACAAATGTACAAATGTGAGTGAAACTAATTTTTGAAAATTGTGACAGGAGCGATTTGCAAATATCAATCGAACTCTCAGAATTTAAGATCTCGCAAATTAAAAATAGGCGCCTATCGTCAAGATTGAACAATAAACATACGCAACGCAATTGCGTAAGCGGGGCCCAAGGACTCAAGAGAGAGTTCATGTTGTGAAAGAAAACTCATGATATAGATGCCTGCATTCCCTCTTAAAAGTGCAATAAAGTCCAAAATTCAGCTTTGCACTTTATACCTATTTGACACTTGATAAAACTCAACTAAACGCATCCTGTCACTGCTGCCTATTTTACCTTAGCAACCCCTTACCATGTGTGCCGTAAAATAAGGAAATCAAACAAAAATTAATGCGATAACTTAAAAGAAGAAGTAGAGTCTTTTATAAAACAATTCCTTGAAATAATGAGAATCAGCTAGAACGAACTTATTAAAAAAAATAAACCACACGCAAAACTACCTCATTATATTTAATTTGTTTCCCTGCCAAATTGTGTGTTCTATAAATCGAAAAGAATAGGCATATGGATGATGAGATATGGGCTTCCCAAAACCGTTTAAAAATATTATTTGAGGTGATTTAAATCCAGAGTATATTCAAAGTGTTTCATTGAAGCTGAAAAAAAAAAAAAACAACAAAATAATAAAATAAATAAATTCTGCTGATGTACTTTCATTAGAATTCACTCAAAACTCTTAACCCTTAAACGGGAAGGGGCGTTATTTTTACTTATTTTTGTTTCATCTGTAAAAAAAAAAACAAAAAGGATATTTCTATTGATACTTTGTCCCACCTTTTTTTATTGATTTAGTCTCTTGATTTTGTGCAAGAGCAAGTCAAATGACACAAACCGTAATCTTTCATATCGTTTTTGAGATTCAAATCAAATTATTTATATATGTATATAGAAAATAGGAAAAACGTCTACGAAAAAGGGGTGTCTGTGTGTGTTTGTTTGTATGGTTGATGGTTTGAAGTGCATTCATCGAACCATCATCTTCGTGGCTATAAGAACCCTTCAAGAAACCGCACATTTTATACATACATACATACATATTTTGAAGCCCATCATCATAGTCCCATCGCATAGTCAAAGAAGAGGCTACACGCTGTGTGTGGCTTTAACACAAATGCGCTGTTGGTTTTTCAAGGAGGCGCGATTCTGTGCTTTTCAAGTTTCCCTTCAGTTTCAAGTTATATACCTATGCCGTATAACCAAAGTGTAAAACGATTTAAAAAAAAAAACCTATACAAGGACCCAAGGACCTGCCCAGCCAGCGTAGAAGATTAATCGAAAAATTTGCGGTTCACATTTAAGTTGGGCTGAAAAAACGGACGCGGCGTAACTCTGGTGTAAATAAGTAAGCAACAAGGAGGTGGTGGTTGCAAATTGTGGTTAATTGAGCAGAAGTCTTAGGGGTTGCAATACTATTTGTGGTGACACGGATGACATGGTTTAATGTCTTCGGTTTCTAACTCTTCGAGTACATCTATAGGGGTTGAAAATCAATTTTCAAAATATACTTCATATGGATTGGTGTTCGACGGTGACGGCGGCGACGCACGGCGGCGACGGTGGCGGAGAAGGTGATGCAGATGGGGGGGCCGAGGTACGGTTGGTGCTTCAATCGTGGCGCATAGTTGATGGTTCCTGTTCCTGTTTATATAATTAGCGCGCAAATCGCATGATGGAGGTTGTCGGCGATGATGACTGCTCGCTCAATGATAGAACACGAGTTATAGCGACGTTTTCGCTTGGTAGACAAATGATTCGCCATATTATGGCATGATTAAGTAAGTAGGCAAAGGTATGGCAAACAAGAAGACATGGATTGCGATGTGGCATCAACAATATATATATGGCAAGCAAATACAGAGTCCTTCATCGCGTCCGTCCATTTGGCAGTCTGTCTGTCGTTGGAGCGATGACGATTACCGATTGCAGAATACACTCTGTTTTCGATGATTTATTCAGACTGATTGTGTGGCGCGCTTGTGACGTGGTGTCATATATATTTTATGCTACCCAAATCTAAATTTATTTATATTGTGTACTATCTGCGTGGATCAGATGCGGATATGCATTATGAAGATGTGCGGCCATAAACTGCACTTCAACTGCTAAAATCATCCAAATCTTATCCAAATAAATGAGCACTCTGGCAAACATCCTCTACTTATGTACACTCAATATATTTACACTGAATGAAAAAAACAAAGTACACTAATTTTTATAGAATTACATTAAGTTTAAAATTATGTAGTACATATTCCATAGTTATTTTTAAGGTTAAGCGTAGTACAGGTGGAAGTGGTGATTTTAAACCAGTTTTTGTTATATTTGATCGTTGATAAAACTTGTCTGTTGTATATACTTACATATATCTCAGGTCCATGATAGATCCAACTTTATAAACCACACAAATATTTTATTTATTATCTTTAAGTACATGCAACATTTTTAACGGCCACCAATAGTTAAAAAGTTTTTCGGATCGATCAGATTTTGTTTTCTAAATTTGTTTCTATATTGTTTTTTTCTTATTTTTGTTTGTTCAATACTTCGTTCACAAAGTGGTTCAAGTATCCCGTTTGATTAAAAAAATGTCAAAACTTATAAATTATAAGTTTCTAATTCCGAAGGTCAAGTCAATCAAAAGAAGTTCTTTAAGTCAAGTCGTAGGTTTTCTCTAAGTGTATCAACTATACATATAAGTAGATATGCACAGAACATTCCTACTTATACATATGTATATTGTAAAATAATGAATAAACATCTAACAGCATGATTTGAAGAGCGACAAGTTACAGACGTGGTCCTCTAGCTATAATGTGCTTTCAGCAGCGCCTGTCTGTCTATAATATTCCAACTTGTCGACCCATCCACATCTGCTGCTGCTTGATGAGCAAACTATTGTCTGGAAACTGCAATATTGACAGCAGCTAACATATAAAGGAGAGGAAAAGAGAAGAAATATGTCCGTTGTAAACTATGCATAAACGCTACACAAATATAATAAAATAAACTTTGAATAATTTGAAAATTAAATCAATCAATTTCTATAATTTACAAATATTATGACATTACTACAAATTGGTACATATGTATATTGTATATGCAAAATACCTTATACTTAAGGGTGTTAATTGAATATTTGTTAGAAGAGGTGGGGATTGTCGAAGAAATTTTACTGAAATCGCATAAAATTTGTTTGTACCAAATATGTTAAGCAAATCTGCGTCTACCCGTTTAGATCTAACTGGATGCAACGCAGTAGACGTATAGCATAGAAGCACGGACCAAGTGACACTATGACGAAAACTACTTGTCTTTATTTTTATTGTTTTGAAAAAATGTATCTTCGATAACGTTGTGCATTTGTTTTGTTTTTTTTTTTTTTTGTTTTAAGATGTTTATAGCCTATTGCGCTACTAATGCGAAAAAAAATGTTTCTGTGGTCACCAACGCAATTGAAAGTGTCACCCTTCACCAAGTACGAAAAAAAGGTGGAGTATTCTCTAATTAATCTCCTACAATTATTATCAATTTCGCTCCTCATGCAAAATGAAAAGTAATTTTTTTCTGATTTCGTTGTCATTTTTGTAAAAAAAAAAATTGGTGTGCAACGTGGGATTGTCAATCCAACTTTTGAAAGGAATTCTTTTTCTTGGGCAAAAATTCACTGGTATATAGGGTTAAAAAATTCACACAAAATCACATTACCAAAAAATACAACAGATACTCTCACCCCTAATAATAAACTGAAATAAAAAATTAATAAGTGAGTTAAATGCAAAATTTTATCAATGAGACAAAATTTAAGTTAATTCATTTAAATTAGCTAATTCATCCAAGTAGGTGCATTAACGAGAAATTAATTGCAAAATACTCATATGTATGCAGTTTGCAACCGCAAATGAGATAATATGTGTGCAAAAATTAAAAACTCTTCGAGAAAGTGTATGTGTTAAGTGCAGACTACTGTTTGGCATCAGCAGAGTTCTCTTATGTAGTAGAATTTCGTTAAGATTAGCCACTTTACGTTATTGTTTATTAATAATTATTTCAATTCGTGAATTAATATTTGATCAAATATATTTAAATGGCTACTAAGACAGAAACCAACTAAAAGATTTCTGAATTAGTAGCTATTTATGTAGGTATTTTTTTATTAATAAAGTGTCCATCTTTATAGAATCTTAAAATATGAACGCATATGTATGTATGTATCTTTAGCAAGTACAGTCATTGAAAACTGAAGACACATTTTCTAGCTAGATACTCCATTCATTATTTTATATTGGCATCTGCCTTTATAAAACTCCAACGAATAACTTTAATTATAACGTGTTGGCGCCTTCTGCGGTCATGATTAAACATAAATGAACCATTAAAAATAAATTGTTATTTTTTATCGCAAGGATATCTTCAATTTTTCATTTCTGTCTCCATTTAATTGTTTTTTTTTTTTTGTTTTACTTTACTTTACTTTACTTTATTATAAATTTTATATGTATGCACATTTTAAATTAAATCTCCCCCCTTCTCCCTCACCATCACACTTTCTTCAATTATATTTTTTTTCTTCTCATTTTATATTTTATAATTTATAAACGTATATTTCCCTGTGTATATAAATGTAGGTATGGATCTGCAAGGCGAAGATTGTAAAGGAGCTTGAGTAAAAAAAATTAATTCGCCTTCTTTTCTTTTGAAAAGTGAAGAAAAAGAAACAAACCTGAAGAAAATTAAATATGAAAGAAAATATATATATGTATATACATATATATAAATGTATACTTATATAATTTAATATATAATATAGTCAGTGACGCGATGTAGATATGAAGTCGAGATAATGGGTGTATACAGAGGTCGAGCTAAGGGATTCAAGTATAAAACAGACTAAAATATCGTATAGAAACGGCGGCGACAATACCAAAAGAACTGTATAATTATTTTGCATAAATGAAAAAGTTACTCCTCGTCGCCATCGTCATCGTTCTTTTTTTGTCTTCGAAGAACAGTTATTTTATTACTTAGGGTGTTTTCCAGGGTAGTTGTTTTATAACCAAGCTGTGTATAGCCACCGAATGGCCATGAAAGATTTGCAATGGAGAATTTTTAGACAAGTTTTTTTATACGAGTACCAATATTTTTTTTTGTTATAAAACTTGAAGATAAATTATTGAATAAATCTTTTAACTGAAATAATATTTCAAGCAAGTGGACAGCACTGGTTTGTTTAAGCTAGTTCGTGTTAATATCGCTCTGTGTTAATTGTGTTTTTTTATACGTTTTTTGTCAATAATAATTAGTTTTTACGTTTTGTTTCACTTCATAAGTGACATTTTTTTTATTCATTCAATTAGCAGTATTGTTTATTAGTTCTGATAAAATTAATTTCAATTATATGTTTTGTGCTTGGTGAGATTCTTTTCTTCTTTTTTCCCCTTCTAATTTATATATTATGTTCCTCTATATGAGTGAACTTGTTTGACTTTTTTTTTGTCTCATTATTTATGTGTTTGTGTTTTTATCTATTCATAATTTCCCCTATTTATTTTTTTTTTTTTGTGTGCAACCTAAGCTTGCAGTTTCGTTCAATATTTAATTTTATCCTCTTTCACTCAGCTTAAAATACTATTTTCGTAATTCATTTAATTTTTTCTCCCAAATTTTAAACATAACTGGTGGCGCAGGTAGTAAACACGCTGCGCGGCGTTTAAATCTTCGTAGTGTGGGTTCGAATCCTGGTTATAGCCTAATAATTTTTTTTTTTTTTTTTTTTTTTAATTTTCAATCTTTTCTTCTTGAAATGGTCTGCTCCGCGAAAAATTGTTCCGAAGGTTCAAATTATACCCCAATTTTTGCCTGTTTTGGTCCATGTGGGAATTTATACCACGCCAAATGCATCGGTTCAACTAATGCGTTTATTGAGAAAATAACAAACTCTAAATTCGCGTATTGGTATTGCACCGATTGCCGTAAACTCTCTTTATCGCAACTGGCTTTCAAAATGTCTCATTTCAAAATGGACATAACTAAACTTTCCAAAGGCTTTGAAGAACTTCTTATAAGTTTCAACAAAGCGGTCTCAAATTTTACTTCGTTAACTCTACCAAACGATCCTGTCGATATCGGAACGTCAACTGATGATCTAATACAGGAACCTCTTCCTCTTGTGACTCTACCAGCTAATGATGATCTGCTTGCCCAATCATGCTCAACTGCACGTACTAATAACGTATCCGTTGCCAAAAAGAGCAATAAAAGAGGTAGGGATCACACAGTTGTAAAAAACTCCGGTCCACCCCCCAAGCGTACATATACTAGTCCCCATAATTCCGATAATATTCCTTGTTCGATTCAAGTTGTGAATCAAGATTCCGTCCCATGTCCAGTTCCTCGTATGGATATAGTTCCTATATCTGATAGAGTTACCGATCATAGGCCTATTAAAGGTGTTTCTAAGCCTAAATCTATTTTTATTTCTCGCTTAGAGCCAGAAATTGGTCCAGATGATATCGTTTCCCACTTAATCGCTAATAAAAGCATTCCAACGAGTTCTTCTATTAAGTGTACTAAAATTAGCAAAGTTAATAGCTTTGTTTCATCTTTTAAAATAGTAACGCATTCATCTTACTTTGAGTCCATTTGTAATAAAAATATTTGGCCTTCTGAAGTTCTTATTAAAGAATTTTCTACTGTACGTAAAAATAGACTCGCCCCTAACTTACCCAATAATTCATCTGCAAAAAACTAAGTAGGATCACCCTCTTATACCAAAATGTAAGAGGGCTCCGCAGTAAAACTGCCGACATCTTCATCAACTCTCAAGCGTTTTCTCATGATGTTTTTGTTTTGACTGAAACTTGGCTAAATTCAAGTTTCTTAGACACTGAACTTTTTAATCAAGAGTTCCTAGTTTACAGGAAAGATCGTCATGATGATAAACCAAAAGAGGTGGGAGGTGGTGTTCTGATTGCAGTTCGCAATAAAATTATATCTTCTTCTGTTGTATTCCCTTTCAGTCTATCTATCGAGTTAATTTGTATAAAGATAACTTTACAGTCCCAATTCATTTATTTACTTAATGCATATATTCCGCCCAAAAGTTCGGACGCAGTTTTTGACGAACTTTCTATGGCCCTAGATTTTGTAATTGACTTGTCTTGCTCTAATAGCAAAATTTTACTTTTGGGAGATTTCAATCTACCGCATATAGAGTGGATTCCTTCTGAAGATGAATCCTGTCAAGAAGCTTCTTTAACTTCGTTACAATCTGAGCTTCGTTTACTAGATAAAATTAGTTCTAATGACTTACAGCAAGTAAGCTGTATTAAAAATTCTAAAAATCGAATTCTCGATTTAGTATTTTCTTCTGACGCAATTAGTACTCTTGTTCTAGAGTCTAGTTCTGGAATTACTAATTTAGATACTTATCATCCTCCTTTGGACATACTTCTTGACTTGAGCAATCATATTTTTGAAAACAGCAACGCATATGATTGTTCATTTACTTTTAACTTCAAAAAAGCAAATTTTCGGTTGCTCTCCGAAGAATTAACTAGATCCGGTATAAATAGTATATCAATGTCTAGTAATATTGATGAAGCAGTTACTAAATTTTATACCATCCTTAATAAATGCATTAATGATAATATTCCCTTAAAAATTTCAAAAAATAACAATTTCTGCCACTCTTGGTATACGAAGGAGCTAAAAACCCTCCGTAACAAAAGAAATAGAGCATGGAAAATATACCTAAGAACTCTCTCTCCAGTTGACCACAGCTCCTACATTGCCCTTTTTGAAGAATTTAAATCCCTCTCAAAAACAGTTTACACTAGCCATGTAAATAAAATGGGTAGTTCTTTAAAAGAAGATCCTAAGGCATTTTGGAAGTTTGTTAATTCGAAGAAAAACTCAGATGGTTATCCGGCAAATTTCATATATGAAAATTGTTCTATACAAGAAACCACTGACATTTGTAACGCATTTGCGAAAAACTTTCGTAATTCTTTTGTTGAAACACCTGTTGATGTCGACGAAAACTATTTTAATAATTTACATACCTACGCCCAAACTAATTTTAATAATGTCCCTGTGCAACAGTGTAGTATTTTAAATTTGCTCTCATCATTAAAAGATGATTACTCATCTGGTCCGGATGGAATTCCTCCAATACTTTTGAAAGAATGTAGATTTATTCTAGCTCAGCCCCTTCAATTTTTGTTTGAGTTTTCTATAAAATCAGGGCGATTTCCGTGCTTATGGAAAAACTCATTTCTCACTCCAATTTTTAAGAAGGGCGATAAAACTGATATTAAGAACTATAGGCCTATATCCAAACTGTCTTGTATTCCAAAGCTCTTTGAACAAATCGTTTGCGAGACTTTAGCATTCCATACCAAGAATATTATTTGTGAACAACAGCATGGGTTCATGAGGAGAAAATCAACAGTGACAAACCTCTTAACCTTCTTGCACAAATGTTCTAATTCACTAGAAAATGGAAGTGAAGTTGACTGTGTATACACTGATTTTTCTAAGGCATTCGATCAACTTAGTCACAATATCATCGTTTATAAACTAAAAGCTTTCGGTTTTCCACCTTTTTTTATAGCATGGATAAAATCATACCTGGAAAATAGATCCTATCAGGTTAAATTCCGAAATTCTCTTTCAAACCTCTTCACAGCTCACTCAGGCGTCCCTCAAGGAAGTCACCTGGGTCCATTTTTATTCATTCTTGCTATAAATGATGTAATATCATGTATACATTCTAGTGAAATTCTCATTTTTGCTGACGATATGAAGATCTTTAAGACGATAAAGGCTTACCATGACCATGTTCTTCTGCAAGAGGATATTGAAAGATTTACTGTTTGGTGTGGGAAAAACGGCCTGTCTCTCAACCCTTGCAAATGCCAAACAATTACGTTCTCAAGAAAACGTGTTGCTAGTGCATTCGATTATTCTATTTCGCAGCACAAACTTAACCGTGTCTTTAGCTTTAAGGACTTGGGTGTTCACTTCAGCTCTAATTTAGAATTTACTGAACACATAAACTACATCGTTAACAAAGCGAGCTCCATGCTCGGGTTTATAAAACGTTGGGCAAAGGAATTTAATGATCCTTATGTTACTCTATCATTATACAATTGTTATGTACGCCCTCATCTTGAGTACGCCTCACAAGTATGGACTCCCTTTTATGAAATTCATAAAAGCCGAATTGAATCAATACAACATAAATTCATTCGCTTTGCTCTAAAAGGTCTTCCTTGGGCCGATCCGTTTAACCTTCCACCATATGAACATCGGATTCAGCTTCTGCAGGTCCAAACATTATACCAAAGGCGTGTTAATAACGACATATTGTTTGTTCACCAACTCATGAATGGTCAACTTGACGCTCCTGATTTGTTAGCCTGTATTGGCATAAATTACCGTGGAGGATCTCACCACCTGCGAAGATTTGAACTTTTACATGTAGATTTTCATAGAACTAACTACGGCATACATGAGCCTCTTAACCGAATGAGCAAACTTTTTAACTTAAATGCTTCCTCTGTTGATTTTAACATGAGTAAAATTGGATTAAAAAAAGCGTTTCGAACCAGTGCTCCACGGTCGTGATTGTTTTTACTTCTTGACAACAGATACTATTGTTCTGTATAATTCTGTTTATAGTTTATAGTATTATTATTTTGTTTAATTTTTGTTACTATTAATGTGTTTAGATTTGTATTTGCATGTGTTATTAGTTTGAATTATTTTTACTAATTTACTAACCACTAACACATGCACTTATGATGAGACTCTGTTTGTAGCTTGCAGCTTGCTCTAAGCTCACTACAACAAAGAATTCTGAAGTGTAAAAAAAAAAAAAAAAAAAAAAAAAAGGCAATGTATCTTATTTTAAGTTTTTCTATAAAAATAAAAAAAATTAAATAAAAGAATATATACCTATAATTTTATATGTTGGGAGAACTTTAATGGCAATTTTAAGAAAGCTATATGTTGGGTGAATTTCAATGAGAGCATTTCTTTAATGAATATGCATTAAGAATATTTAACTTTTCTTACAACCATACTGTTAAATCTTCTTTTTTGAATTTTCATAGGCTTAGTTCAAAATACGTGTTATAGTACAGTAATTCCAATCTCCAAAACAATTTTAGTAGAAGTTAGGGCGGTATAGATCGAATGTTTTGATAAGTTAAAGGTCAGATGAGGTTGAAAACAAACTTTCGTAGGTATATAAATATATCCACTAAACTTAGAGGAGCCTTGAATGTGTACCTCTTTTTTCGGCTTTAAACTACACATTCATCAACCTTATAGTAATTAATTTATGAAATAAATTCAATCATCATCACAACAAGTAGTTTATGAGTTTTTTTTTCCTAAATCTTAAGCTTCATTATATTGTGCTTTTACAATACCTGGCTGATGGCTCCTTCACATTGCACTGCCTAGGAATTATTTTTTTTATAATTTGCCATATCCTCCACCCCTGGTGGTTATCGTCGTCGTCGCCTTACATGTGTGTTGAGAGAAAACAAATCGTTAAATATTTTCCGTGTTCCACTTAAAAACTGGTGGAGGGACTTCTGTGCGACCTCTACCTATACTCTATTCCACTATAGTTATTCAGACCAAAAGTTAATCGAGTGGATAGGAAGGCATTCCTTATACGTAGAAGGTACCTATATATATATGTTGGTACACCTATAAGTTCAACCATTGGTTTTATAAATTTTCCCTCCCTTTTTATATTCTATATATCTAAGCTACGTATAAGACCGATCGGCAAGACCGAAGCATTCGAATCGAATATGCCGTAAAAATTCGATTTAAAGTTTGGCATTACACACATTTACATAAAGATTCCCATACGATAATAAAATATATGTTTGATAATCCTATCGTACCTACATACACCTTTCTAGGAACAAACTACCTAATGGGCATTGCACAGGAGCTGCTCTGGCTGATGCTTTACAATATGTGCTCTGCGCCCTTCCTGTATAAGTATAGATATGTGTATGGTTACCACTTTTGTAAGAATATACCGGTTTTTTAAACAATTAAATTATTTTTTTAAACTAGAAACTGGAGAACAAAATACATACATACATAAATATTTTGTTCACTTCTAATTTTCTGACAATTTGTGACCGAGAAGTAAATGAATGACATTAAGCAAAACATCTAATCAAGTGCAATGACTTTAAGAAAAAGGCAAAAAAAGTCACACTTTTCCGATTGAATAAAGAACACAAATGAATGAATGAATGAATTATAGTTAATTCATTCCCACTCGATTCTTAAATTACCTTACCATTTTCAAAGAAGATGGTTCGTAAATCGATAACGTACTCACATAATTAAACTTATTCAATAAATAAGATATTATATGAATCCAACTCATGTGAGTACATTTTGCGAATATCATAATCAGCATAATTATAAACCTAAAATTTAATTAAAATTTAATTTTCCATAAAGTTCATCTGCTCTGAATTTTCCACAATAATTTTGGCCCTAGTGGCAACCGTGTATACAAATAATCTATACCTATTCTACATTCCTATACGTCATGTGGGCCGTGTCTGAGAACAGCTATAGATGAGTGCAGCGGAAAAGGGAAAGAGAAACTTTTGAATTATAGAATAGCGGATACGAATATTTCTCGTAATCAATAATAATTGTTTTAATAAACTTTCAAATGCAAATTATTTACCGTTACTTTCCAATATCCTTCGATTTCGATTCGATGATAATTACAGAAGTAAAATGATTATTTTGAGGTTCGATGTTGTTTGCAGCGCAACCATTCGGTGGCAGGCGGGTGGTGTTACCTATATTTTATGGTGCAGCATTTTTATATACATATACTTACATATTATGGAAGCATGGTAGGTATATTGTATGTAAAAACTACTCATAAAGTCGTGAATATAATGAAATTTGAATTCGTGATTTCCGCTTAGATGTGGACTTTAAGAAGGGTTGGCAGAAATCCGTATAGGAAAGGCATTTTTGAATTTTTGCATTTTTTATTTAGAGAATGCATTGGAAGTTTTTGTTTTTTTTATATTTTTGTTTTAAACTTATAAATTTGCTAAGTTGTTTGTTTTTATTGGTTTAGTTTTTTTTTTCTTTTATCGCACAATATGAACAAAAATTATTAGTTTTCCAGGACCAGAGATCGAAAAGTATATGTAATTATTAGATTTTTCCGCGTAACATAAATTTGGGATTTTATGGAAAAGTTATAGTAGTTAATGTGATGTGCGTTGGTTGATATGAGTAATATTTTTTGTTAGATTGCAATAGAAGTTGGATAGTTCAAAAGTTGAAATTGTAGTTTTATGAGTTTGAAAAAGTTTTCAGAATGAACATAGCTGCTAGCTGTGCATATATTTCATATATAAAAACCATTAAAGTTTATAGATAGTTTCAGCAGAAATGGAACGGCGCATTTAGTTATTGGAATAATTGCAAGAGATAAATAAAATTTCCCCTGAAATATTTTTTTGTGTTTAATTAGACGAAAAACCATACATTTGCAAAGAAAAACTTCCGAAAATAGACTTTTTTATGTTTTTTGTTGTAAGATATAGTAATCTACTTTATTTGTTCATCGCTTCCTATATTCCAGTTTAAAATGAAAAGTCGGTGTACAAATAAAATAATTAATGAGTTTTTATTTATTTTTTAACCCTCTTTGAGTAAATTTTTAATATTTAAACTAAGGATTTGTGGTAATAATATTTCGTCATATTCCAAACGACCTTGAGCCATGAATCTGAACCTAAAAACCATTACAATAATGTTTTGTTTTTGAGACGTTTTTCTAATAAATTATAACTTTACAAAAAACAAGAAAAACGGCGGTCGAAATAATTTTAAGCCTAATTTTCTTCGGGGTTTACATTAACAACATCAAATAAATAATTGCAGATGAAAAAATTTGAATCGCATGCTGATCCGCATACGTATTAATATAATTTACTTTCACTATGCACTATGCAGATGATATTATGTATGTTGCTTGCCTTCAAGTGCTTCAGATAATTATCCACAAAATAATATTACCATAAGTAAATACCGTCTGGGGATTTTCGAATTAATCTTAAACTATAAGAGCAGGGAAATGCTTTTGGAGTGAAATGGGAAGCTATCGAAGTTCTCAACTAATATAATGTATTTTTCTTCAAAGAAGTATTTTAAAATAAACCTTAAAATTGAATCGCTATATATAGCCTTAACTTTACATGAAACAAGTTCATTGAAAGTAAAGATGTCAAAGACCAAAAATAGAAATTTTTAAGAGCGTTTCCGTATTATGGTTGGAAACGCTTTTAATTTTCCTTAAACTTTAATTTATTTTGGTCGCCGTCTGTCGCCGGCATCTAGCTCCAGGTCCATAATTAATTAAATAATTGAAATAATACCTTAAATTAGGCAATAGAGCCTTAAAACCGGCTCCAGGAAATTAAGTCAAAAAAAAAATTTCTTTTTTATCAGAATTGGAAAAAATTAAAAAAAAATCTTGTACAATATATTAGCTTTTACAGTTTTATGTTTCTTTTTCCATTTATGAAAGAGGAAAAATGCCAGAAATCTAGGAAAGATTGCCAGAAAATGTTGGTCTTATTTGGTCCTTTTATATTAGAGAAAATTGTTTTTTCCAATGGTTTTTCTATGAGTTCCTAACTCGATGATTTTGATGAATAGGTCTGCGAAAAAAAAATTCGTACTAAGGCCATTATATTACTTTTCATGATTCTTCTTTTTAAAAGAAAAGCTAACATTTTGACATTTTGATTTGAATCCCTAAAGACCTTATTTCACGATACTCTACCTGTACCTACCCCAATACGAAGTTACGGCAACCATAGTTTGGGTTTAATAAACATCTTTCAAACTAACATGAGGATGAATTGAAAATTTATTTTGAATTACCTGCTATACAAGAATAAAAATCCTTTTACCAAGTATATAGGTAGACTAAATTAAGCTCTATTTAAAGGTAAGCCAATATAATTAATACACACACAAAAAAAGAACACTTCACATCGTTGTGTATTTGTTTCCGGCAATCCGCGCTTTTCACACCAAAACTCAAAAAGAAAAACAAAATCATATCCGTTTTTTATTCATGCACTAATTCACACACACAAACATATAAAGCGCACTCGGTATAAATATAAAAAAAGGAATATGAAAAAAAAAACAGATTTAAATGTTAACCCATTAATTACTGCATTGAATTTTTGACACTTGCATCGATATCCACTTTTCAGGCAATAAACAACCACATCATCGTTTGCGGCATAAAAACAATAATGCAACAAATTGCATTGCAATGTGATACATCCGGATCCGATGCATATCTCTTCACCCATACCCTATCTATACTCTGTAAACTTCAGTATGGAAATGTACAATCCAACGTGCAGCGCAGTGTTGTCGCCATTGCCATCGCCAGTCGCCAAACGGAATGCGCCACTCAAACTCCACAAAAGAACAAAAAATAAATAAATTAAAAACGCATACGAATTGAAAACATGAAAAAGTCCAATTATTCAGGCAATCAGTTCTCGGAACCGACGGATTCCTGTTGCTGTATGTCCTCTCCATTGATATGCCTCTATATGAGGATATTTCCACCCACCATCATCCATCGTCCTGGCCGACCATCAGCCAGAAGCCATGGAGCCAGGTGCAAGCCCTCAACAAGGATGCCCTTCAATTCGGCATGCAGTGATTATTGGTTGCTTATTAAAGGCGCAGGATTTTTTCGCTGCTTTTCGAGACACGTGGCGCGTATTCGGTCGGTGCAACAACATTCAGGGCCCCGCACAACAGGCAGTTAAACACTGCTAAAGTGTCATCGAGTGGCTTGTTGTGCCAACCATCGCCGCCGCCATGCCGCATGTGCCCAGTCAGTCATTCTGTTGCATTTTCGGATGCAGTTATAAAAAGGGGGGTTTTCTGGCACCAGATGGGGGCTGAGGGCGCACAAAAAATTGTAAAATTGCTTCACACGGAAAAAAGCAATGCAGCTCGCCAAACAAAACATCGCAAGCTGAGTGTTAACTGTTAAGTGAAAAAAAAGGTTTATCGTTTGCGGTGTGGCTTATCAGTTGTTCGTTCGGTGGGAGATGTGGTTGGCCCGTGAGCCGTGAGTTGATGGCCTATTCATGGTTCATCTAGTGAAACACATCATTTTTTTTCTCGGCCCCAACCAATGTTTTCCATTCCAGTCGATTAATTGTTGATACTCGTTCGTTATATAGCCTATTCGTTTAAAGGCAATTGTGAACTGCCTCCCATTCTTGTTACTTCAATTTTTTGTTTGCCCTTTGGCTTTTTTCGATTTGGATTTGATTTTAACTGCACTTTTGACTAATGCACTTCTTCTAAAGGGGGATGAATTGGCTGGCGACGACAAGCAATAAAAGCCATGTTAAGCTATTGATACATTTATAGTCCCTGATGGACATATTAACTATGATTTACGTTTTATGTTTTTGGTACAGGTTCTAGGGGCGTATTCCATTTTTTTAATTGTTTAGGGAATCATGGAATTTTACATAACATGCCCTAAACTACAAATGAACAATTTTTTTATCTACATACATACATATATGTAAATTTGCACAATTCCTATAAAAATAATTTTATTTCGAATGTTTAGCAAAGTTTAAAGTTTTGATGGTATCTCAAATGAATCAGCGCTTAAACTCACTAACATCGAAATTATACCTACCTATGTTTTACATAATGTACCTATATATAGGTTTAAATTTACTTAAAGTATATTTTGACTAAATTGGCTTTTATTCCGTGTCTCAATTATTGAATAGAACACTGGTGTTTCCTGAAGAATATATTATGCTGCTGATGCGAAACAAAAAAAAAATAAAAAATAAACAATGAAATTATAAGCATTCTGCAAACAGTTACAAAATGCAAACGTAAACATCTCTGCAAAGCTGGTTGCCCCAAAACGTAATTGACTTTTCTTCTTCGCAAATGCAAATGCATTTGGGCAAATGTAAAAATATCTTGTGTTTTAACTTTGTATTTTGCTTTTGCGTTCAGCAATTAAGCCCTTGGGAATATTCACCACCTTATTTTTCTTATGCATATACAATTGGTGTTTTCGACTGGTCGTCTATAATGACAGTTGTTCTTCTTTTGAGAAGAAGAGAAAATGCTTCTGAATTTGACATTCAGAAATAAGTAGATGTATTTAGGTCGCAAACAAATTGTTGACAAAAAGACAACAAAGTTCCAAACTTAAAAAAAAAAAGATCAGCTGAACATTTTTTTATCCACTCTTGTCCATATCTTTGTTCTCTTTGAACCAACAGAAATCAAGATAAATCGTTTTTTATTAAAAAAAAATTATGCGGGGGAAGCGATATGGAGAATAAAAGTCTTTAAGAGAACATTATAATCAAAAATCCAGCCTGTGACAAGTTTTTTTATGATATAAGTTACTAGTTTGATTGTATTCTATCTGACAAAAATTTTCAAAACGAGACATAATCACACAAACGAATGCATATAAAGTAAATTTTTTAACATATTTCCTTATTAACAAATGCTTGACTTCATCACAAACTAAAACAAACCTGACTATATAGTGTTGTCATATTTCTTGGGAATATTACACTTTGCTCTTTCATATTTAGCACAACTTTCCATGACAAACGGAATTTTATTCAAACGAAACTTCTATAAAAAAAATAAAATAGAAAATAATAAATAAATACGTCTCACTTAGACCATGTCATCATCATTGAAATCATTTTTCATTCAGTAACAATCAATTCTTTGAATTAAAAAACGCCTTCATTTGTATGTATGTGCCCATGTACCTATAGTTTTTTTTTTATTATTATTCGACTTGGAAAATAACTGAAGGGAAAATCATTACAGACGTCATTGTGAGTGCACCTACTCCGTGTTTCTTTTTTTTTCCCCACTAGGGAAATTATTACAACTTTTTCTGTGCTCGTGTTAACAATTCCACTTGACACAAACGTTTTCACCTATATTCACCGCCCTTGCCTCCCGTCTAAAAAAAACCTGCAAATTAAACAAAAAATGAATATAAGTGTAGGTACACTATGCAATTTACAACACACAGTATTGTATCTGAGGACTTTCTATATACATATGTATGTTTTTCTTTTTTTTTTGTCTACACAGGAAGTGCAAAAACGATAAAAATCAAAGAAAGCCCTTAAAAACGAAAACGTGTACTTTTAAATTAATAGTTACTGTCAATTGTTGGAATTGTGCTATTCTCGAAAACCGAAAGAATGCTTGACCTCGTAAATGCATTATAATTTGTCGATGGCCTGCTTCATATTGTAACTACCCATGCCTCACAATCCACCTCACCATTCTGTTCAATTGAAAGATAAAAAGCTAGAAATATTTTGTAACAAACTAGAAAAATGAAGAAATTTAAAAATTTTTAAACTACCTATCAATTATATTTGTTTAGGGTAACCTGGGCTAAAGTGTCAACCTAAGAAAAACGCTTCATATTATACATAAACGAGTTTTTTTCAGAAATTATATAATGAAAGTACAATAATCACTTTGGTCAAGCATTTATAAAATACACAACAAACCGGCTCCTAGGATCACTTTTTCATTATTGCATACATTTGTTTTAAATAACCCACAAACTTGTCTCGTAGTTACGATAAAATTCAAAATCTTATTTACAAAATTCAAAATCAATAGGTCAATATTTTTTTTAATAATCTTTACATCCTAAATATTTTCAGTCGTTAAGACAATCTACTCTTGTGTCTAAGTTAGGCAGCTATAAGACAACAATAAACAAGGTTTTTGAACACATTGAACAGTTGGACAGTGTTGTCTAAAGTTAGTGAACGTTTATAAATAAGACCATTGTTGTTTAAATTTTGAAGAAAACATTTCTGATTTCTCAAATGCCAGCTTTATCATTTTGTTGTAGATGTACAAATTTTGTCCACATTCCCCTACAAACAATCCCTGTATTATCATGCTATTATAGATCTAAATCACTTCATATAGCATTATACTTTACCTGGAAAAATAAATACGCTTATGAATAAGGAGAAAACCTTCCGTGCAAATTGTTAAATAACTACAAAATTTCTTTATTATTTGTTGTATATTTCTAGGCGAAACTACTAGAGAATTCACATTCGTGGATGGGTGCCTCAACAACGTCTATTGCAGGTATGTATGTTATTTGGGGAATTTTGTATATTTTTTTGGATGGAAATTTAATTAAGGTTACATTGCGCATTTACATGTGTTTAGAATCCGGAAATGTATTTAAATGAAATAACTTTTTATGACTTAGCTTGAATGCTTGTATGTATTGTTATTACTTAACTTTTCCATGAAAAAGAAGGTTGTAAATGAATATTTAAGTAGAGTCAATGATATGAGAAGAATAGATTTGTTTAGGTACATATGCAATAATTTTGTTAGTAACAGTTATCGAAGGACAAAATAGAACCCATTTTAGCTGTAGGCCCAGTCATTAAAGCGCAGCCAAATTTTGAAACCTTCCTTTTCATAGGAACTATAGCTCAAGGAATTTTTCGACGCCCCAAGTTAGGCCAACGAAGTCAGAAACTTCATATTTGCTAAAATAAACAAATACATGTGTTTCGTCAAATTTCAAATCCTTAGCATTAGTGGTTCCTGAGATCATTTAGACTTAAAATATCACTGAAACCTTATAAGTGACTGACTGACAGATCATCAAAACTATGCGGAGGACTTCCCTACACTGTACAATCTTGAAATTTAGCACAACGGTAGATCTTGTGGAAGATTCCGAAATGTTGAATTTACTGGTAAAACTTTGAAATTTTCAACAACTTTGTTAAAATTCTGAAATTTTAAATTTTCATAAACCATTTTGGACTTTTGTCAGTTCCAAGTACCTCGGGAGGCTCGCCTTGCGACTTTGCGGGTTCCAAGGATTAAAAATCCCCCTTTGGCTCCTCTGTTACTTAAGGGCATGTTCAGGTGCACGACAAGCGCGTATGTCAAGAGTGTTTTTTGGACAATGGCCTATTTTTTTTTTTGTGCACATTAAATTAGGTTCTAGGAACATCTAACATTAGCAGTTCAAGTACATGGTGTTAGGTTAGGTTGGAAACACACATGTGTCAATGGAACCATTGAAACCCCCCAGCGGGTACAAGCGTAGGGTAAAAGGAGTGGCAACAGAATTAAATAAGAGTAGAATACGTATGACGTATGTACATATATTGTTAATGCAAGTGGTGTTTTAAGGAGGACCACATACTTTACTTAATAGACTTAAAACTTCTCAAATTAACAATGCCATTCAATTTTTTTCAATTTTGTATATCCCCACAGACAGCTATCAATATCAATTGCAATCAATGTGGCAAAAATGCTGGAACACCAATCAAAATCTAATGCATCATCTGCGATTTCGAGAAAGAGGTCCGTTAAAATCATGGCGACCCGAAACAATGGCTGAAGCCATTTTTAGTGTTTTAAAAGAGGGCCTATCTCTGTCACAAGCCGCACGAAAATATGACATTCCATATCCAACGTTCGTTTTGTATGCCAACAGAGTTCACAATATGCTGGGGCCATCTATAGATGGTGGCACTGATCTGCGACCAAAAGGTCGAGGGCGTCCGCAACGAATCCTTTTAGGCATTTGGCCGGATGAGCACATTAAAGGTGTAATCAAAACTGTGGTATTTCGTGATGCAAAGGAACTTAAGGATGAGGGTCTGCATTTGCATTATGGACGGCATTCTGTATGTATATATATAGTGGAGTTACTTTCAATAATTTCAAGACTATATAATTATATGTTCTCATTTACAGCCTGTGTTTCCATTTCAAGACAACGCGCTCAATTATCCAGCAGCACCAGGATGTCCCAATGGTCTTCCAGCGGGTCCTGTTGGTCCTTCTGTAGCTGACTCAATGTCTCAAGAAGCAACTGCAGCTGCTGTAGCGGGTGTGGCGCACGCGCTGCGTCAACAAATGCAAATGGCAGCTGCAGTTCAACAACAGCAACAACAACAACAACACCATCCACATCATCAGCAACAACATCCGCATCAACAACCATCACATCAACATCATCATCCGGAAACATCTTCCAATATTTTTAATCTACCCGCTCATATGTCGCCCCATGGCGGTGCCAGTGGGATTCCATTACCAAAGCAAAGTTCCCCCATTTCAAGTGGACCTGGGCAGAACCCAATGCAGAGGCATACTTCGCCATCCGCGTCGAACATGCCTGGTCTTCCTAACCTTAGCTTAGCCAGCATACCGGGCCTTCATATGGTGCCTGGCATAGGATCGAATATGAGTTCAACAGGAGGTGGTCCTTCGTCATCCACGTCCTCTTTACACCGGGGAGAAGGCCCATCACAATCAAGCCACCAGTCCAATATCTCACCTGTGCATAATTTGTTTAGCAGCAGCAGTAGTTCGGTGCACAATCCCCAACATACGGTAGTTCCGCCGTCCAGTAGTAGTAATCCGCGACTGCATCCGACCTCACCCTCGGACTCAGCGCATGATCTCCGAATGAATAGTCCCGACGAGAGCCTGCTCAGTTCTCCTTTACAAATGTCACTTGAGCCTGCTGTCAATTTGGCAGTTGGTGTAAGTGGAATGACCTACAAACCATCCCGAGGCTACTCCTCACCGCGTCCAGAACATCTTTTTCAAGAAGATATTGCAGAGCTTGTCGGTTCTGCCAGTGATAGATCCTCAGCATGTCCTTCGAACCTAAACAACTACAAGGATACACCGGCAAATATAAAACTAGAACCCATTACAGAATGTCGGAGCGAATAAAAGGGTTCAACTCTAAATTTTAGCCTAAGTATATTTATAAAACTACTTTTTTTTCCTACGGTAAAATATAACAAAATCCATAAAATTAAGTAAATTTATTTAAAAACAAAACAAAAAGATACGTTAAATTACTTAAGCAAACCAACCTAATATATAAATACATATATCCAATGTGCAATAGAAAACATGATAAAATTTAATTTTAAAACTAATATAACTCTGCTCTGTATGTAAAAAATATGTTACCCCACAAAATGATAAACAAAAAAAAATATCGTTGTATTTTACAAAAATTCCAAAAAACGGGCTGTTTTGAAATGTTTTCTTCTTATCTTAGAATCAAAACCATTCCAAACCAAACTTAAATAAAAAAAAAAAATTATCATTATAACTAAACATTAACAACAACAAAACATCCTACAGTGTGCGTCTGTATTTTTTTTAATTATAATTTAACTTTTCAAAGAATCTTTGGAACAAAATTTAAACAAATATTTGGAAAATATAATATATGTATTTCAAAAAAGCATAGTACAAAAAAAAATAAACATTTTGGACTAGAAAAATTTTTTAAATATAAAAATCAAAATCGTTGCCTATATTAAAAATAAAATTTTTAGATACTCGAAATTAAATGCCTTGGGAATTATATGAAAAAAGAAAATAATTTTGAAATGTAAAACAAAGAAAATTAAAAAAAAAATATATACCTACTAAATTTATGAAAATTTAAGAAAAAAAAAATATTTATGCAAAATTGAGAAAAGAAAAAAGTAATTATATCGAATAAGTTAAGGAAATTAAAACTGATACGACCTCGGTGAGTAAACTCGGCGCTTTTCTTGCATTTTACTTTCTTCCTTTCGTAACTGAAACATCTAGGTTACGTTTCGTTTGAAAGGCATTTCCCTTTTACAAATTTTCAAATAACTGGCTCCTGAATTTAGACGCGGAGTGTAAGTAGTTGTGTTAAAATTTGACAGTAAAAAATAACCAAATTTATAAACCTAAAATTACTGTATCACTGCTAAATACAATTGTAAATAAATGCTGTGGCAATTTTTGTTTGGAGAAATGGAACGTGAATATTGCAGTGTTGCCGAATTTTTACATTAACATAATAAACTCGCGACTAATTACCTATACATATTAGGGCAATGGCGTAAAGTCGTTGTAAACTGCGTAAACCTGTCAAATTTGTATGAAAATTTGAATTTGTATGAAAATTTGGCAGCTTTACGAGTTTACCACGTTTACGAGGACTTTACGACGTTGCATGAATACCCCTATTATTGATGTAAATTTAAATATTAAGTTTGTTTTAATTAATTTCAATGGATTTTAGTTTAATGGTTTTCACTTGTCGCATGATTTCTGTTGCCCACAAGAAATGAGACAAAGTTTTAAATATGAATTCACACAAAATAGGACTGATTGGTAACGTGAAATTTATTGAAAATTTTCACAATTTGCTATCAAAACCCACATAGAAAAAACGCAGTTTTCGGAAAATGTATTTTGTTTCTTTTTTATTGAGTAACATGTGGCGCGTTCAGAAAAATGAGATCTCAGAGATTTTTCCCACACAAAAAGAGAGCAAGGGAATCCAAGATTTTTGTCTTTAAATTTTTTACAGCAAAGCTGAGAAACTTTGCTGAGGAATTCTGTTCATGTAACTGAGATAGCTGAGATCTCCGAGAGTCCGAGATCCCATTTTCCTGAACATTCCTGGAGCGACCCCCTTTTGTCATAAATATGGAGTTCGTATACATAAAATGCTTTTGTCTGAATGGAACCTGACACTCGCAGTTATTCCGAATTATTTTATTTGTATTTTCTCAACTTAACTTAAAAACGAAAATGCAACATTTCCAACTTTTTCTTAACCAAAACATGAATCTTGAAATAATGTTGTTTAATTTTTCCAATCAATTGTTTTTTTTTTATCCTGTTTTAAAAATAAAACACATTTATATTCAAAGCAGAAATAGAAAGTGCCTTCTTCTAATTATAAATAAAATCTATACATTATTTAATCAAAATCCGAAAGTTTTTCTTTATTTAATTTTTCAAATGCGATATAAATTTTACCAACGAGGTCGAATCGTTTTATACAAAAAAATATAATATATTTTTTTTACAAATTTCCATGTGAATATTATATAATAATAAAATAAATATTATTTTAAACTTTCGGCTAGACTTTTGGATTTAAAAATAAAAAGATTATTATTTCAAATTTTTACCAAGCACACAGAAAACAACAAATCATATAATTTATGCCCGTTCTTCGTATAAAAAAGCATTTAACCTTACTGTAAGTAATTTATTTCATTTGTTAGAATATAATATCTAAGCCTATCTTGCATTCAGGGGGAGTCAATTTTGGTGCTTCCAAAAAAACTATTTATTTTACAATTAATTTATTTAAGCATGTTTTTTTATTTATTTTGTTAACTGTTATCTTCAGTTAAAAGCTAATTTTTTTAAAATTAATATAGCCCTATGTGTAAATAGAGGATTTCAAAACAAATTGTTAATCCGAATCAATTCAAAACCAATGAAATACAAATGAAAGAAAAATTAATTTAAGACTTTGCTAAAGAAAAACATTATAATAATCATTAATTTGTACATTAGTTTGGGCACACACCATCATGTAATTTATTTAAACAAAATATAGTTTTAATTGATTGAATTTACCTATGTTATTATGATTAGTATAAATTAATGTAAAAACAACTGAAAGAAATGCTTTACATGTGTATGTAAGTTATTGGATTTTTGTATGTAATATTTACATCCATTGCTATTACCCTGCACAAATCTTATTCAAAAAAATGGAAGCATTATCAAAACCTTATCACGCAATTGTAAGTATTATTTGTCAAATCATTTTCAATTGAAACAACAAATATAAAAAGACCCATCGTTGCTGTTTTTAAAACAAAAGAATTTCTAAGAAACCAAGTTAGTCTTTATTTATTATATAATTAATTAATTGTAAAGAAAAAGCACAAATCAGCTTTTTTTTATATAAATAGGCCAGCATAATTTTAGTGTCTTCATGTACATGTTTCAATTAAAAATATTAAAAACAAATTGAATATTTAGTAACTAATAGAACCATAATTATTAGCGTAAACTCAAACTCAATGGAAAAATGAAATCATATTAATACGAAAAATAGTTGCCGTTGGCAAAAAAAAAAAAAACACAGAAAATAAAACAAAAAATCAAAGTAATTTTTAACAATACAATAAAATGTATATTCAATACTCATGTCCCTATAGAAAGCTCAGAAAATAATTTGAATCAAATCAATAACAAAAAAATTAAATAAATTATCATCAGCATTATAAATGTATGTATGTAAATGAATCCACATACTATGTAAACTTTTTGATTGATTAAATTATTTATGTATTAATTTTTGAATTTTGATTAACCATTTGGAGAGCCGAAATTTAAATTTTATCATCTTTTGAGAATTTCTCTATAAAATGTATTATTTTGGCATTTTGTTTTTAAATTTCGAAATTTAACAATTTTTTAAAAGTGAAATTGTGCGACACTATAATTAAATTATAAGTTTACGGAGTTTACAAGAAATTAGAAATATACAATTAAAAACAAAAATCGCAGCCAGTATTGTTTTATTTAATCGAGTTCAAGTTTAATCTTGGCATATATATTTTACATCTTTAAAAAATATCTTTTTAAATAAGAAACTATATATGTATAAACATTCATATATACATATTATATTCGTGTACATTACTTGTGATACTACCAACAAGAACAAATTTGATTATTTTTTTTAAACCGTCCATTATAGATTCCCTCTGCAGCCTATTCATTAAATTATGTAATTGGGTTGATTATTTCTTTCCGAAATGGAAATTGATGTGTGAAAACTAAATGATTTAAAATAAAATTTGGAAGGTTTTTTGCTAGCCCAATGAAAATGTATTTTCCAGCTGTAAAGCACATTCAGAGCAGTTTTCAATATCGGCTAGAAGTACATTCATGTGGCTTTAAGTGGATTTTACTTTACTACCTATATTATTCGTCCACTTCGCTGGGCCCCCACAAGGTGCCAAAGACTAATAAATCGGATGCGTATAAAGTTTCGCTATGTTTTATCGTTCAGTTTGCCATAATCGATAAATCAATTTAATCCAGGAAAGAAAAAGTCTTTAACATCAGCGCAAGGGCAAATAATAAAATTATTTATATAAATTTATTTTTCAAATAAAAAAAGTTCCTAGACATTTTCTCTGGATCTAAAATATAATTTTGCTTTTGCCAAAAAATAAAATATTAAACGCATTATGGCTTTTCTTGTGCACTAAACTGTACATGTTCGTTAGTAATAGGTAAGAAGTGCTGTCCAAATACAGTAATCGAAAAGTGGATAGCGGAAGATTAGTTTCAATCCGAAGCGCGTTCCGAAAGGCTTAGCAAACACTGGCCGTCTCGTTTCGATTGTGTGTATTTTGGATGTCCTGGTGACGTTGCAGCAGACTCAAACATTGGTGCAAGCATTGCGTGCTAGCGGTGGAAATAGCTTTCAACATCAACAAATCCGGGTCGGTAGGCGAAAAGGGGCCTTCAATATTTTCGATCGATCTGGCAAGAGATGCGTTGCTGGAAAAATAGGGTTAGTTTCCCGTTGGTGCAATTATTTTTTAATACTTACCACAATTCAGTTTGCTGGAGTTCTTGACGAGCGGTAACTAGTGCATCTGACGCGGCTAGCAATTCTCTGGGAGGAAGGGTTCTCGAGCTTATGTCCATTGCCTTTGTGTGACTCTCGACGACTGCCCGCAGTCCATCCACCCACTCTTGTCGAGCCCTAGCATCAGCTGCTCTCAGCTTCATTGTGTCACCTGAAGCACATCCAATGGCAAATGTCTTCGAGTCCTCGTCACTGGGACAAACCACGGCAGCGGCCAGGTGAATCTGGCCTCGGGGTGTATTCCCAAGAATGTGCGGGCTTCCATCGTCATTCGATGAATCGCACAGATAATAACTTAAGGTACCCGCTTGCGCATCCACCGTAAACCATCTATACTGCCAACCTTGAATGATTCTTTGTTCAAGCGATCCTTGTGCAAACAACACAATTTTTGCCAAGACCTACCTTTCATTACATTTGTATACTTGCATAGCTGGCCACTTAGTTGGTGCCGACTTTGATTAAGAACCCTATTTATATTTGATTCCATTGTTGTAGAGGGTGTCGACTTGCTTTGGGTTTTGCTTTTACGGTGCAATATTTTGATTTTTCGCAGAATTTTTATGAATTCTTTTTGTTGGACAGGGTAAAATTTCCAAATTTTGAATGTCAGATTTGGAGTTGATAGCTGTCAGTTGTTGACAACCATTAATTCAGCAAGCTCTGTTTGTTTGATATATTCGAAGGCCGATGAGTGCGTTCAAACTTTCATTACAAGCCATACCTCTGTTCGTTTACTTACTTCCCAAAACTGCCACAGTCTTGTCTTATTTAAAAAACATTTCCAAAGTATTTCTAACTTTGGGCAGCTGTCTAATCCCAAAACCTTATTTATATTGAATAAAAAAGGTCTCAAAAAAGGAATAATTATAAACATGTTTCATAATTCATCGTTTGTGTAACTTAGTCACTGCAAACATTCACAACATTTTAAAGTGGGTATGTTCAATGAGCAAAGAATTGTATCCAAATGTTCATGAAATTGACAGATTACATGGGTGTCAGAAGGTATCTGAGAATATATTCAGACAACTACTGGAATGTATTTATAAATATTTATAAATAGGACGATGTCCACCGCCATATAGTAAGCAGCACTATGTCGGGAATTTCAATTTGTTTGGTTTCTAGAATTTGGAAAACCATTTTTAGAGCTTCTGATTTGCCAGCTGTCATAAAAAGTAAGACTTTTAATGACTGTTAGTTACGTTTCATCTGAATTTTCAGACAAGAAATTTTCTTTTAAAATAAAATAAAAAAATCAGTAAACCTTTCGAAGAACCAATGGAAAATATCAATCTTTTCTTTGTTGCGTGTATGTGTATATATTATATGTATTATATTCATGTCGATTATGGAATCCGCAATACTGGATCCGCAGTGATTCGCAGTGCAGGGCTCTCCTTTCTCTTTACTCATTTGTGGTGAAAAGAACACTATACTGCGAATCACTGCGGATACAGTATTTTAGATTCTATAATCAACATGATTATATTTTTCAATTTGATAATTTTTTTTAATAATTATAAAATTTAAATTTATTTATTTATTTCAAAATTATGAAAAAAAAATTTATTTCTCACCAAAACTTCAATTCCTAATTCAAACAACCCGACCTTATACCTACTCGATATTTTTTAAAACCACCCGCACCAGTTATTCGTTATATTTTATCCGTGGATGTGTTCATCGTGTCCGTGTATAAATTTCAATTTGACGACTTTTTTGTGCAGAGGTGCTCTCGAAAAAAAGTTAAAGAACCAGAATCTCCTCCGGAAAAATATTGAATTCTCAATAAAATAAATCGAATATTTTACAAAAACTAACAAAAACATCAAAAGTAAATATGTGTCTATAAACTTAATAGAAAATACCAATCAAAATACTCATAATTACTGCATAATTTAAAGCAATAGCGATTGACGCAAATTTTTCTATAAAAGCAATGGTCGTGTTGTAGAGTGCTATAGTGATTGACTTCTTTTATTGATTCTTCCAATGGGCGAGAAGAGCATCACCACCGTCGTCGTTGACGAATGAAAAAAAATAAAAAAAAGATTTAAAAAATAACAAAATAACAAAAGGAAAAGTAGAAAAAAGTCGCGTTTTTTGTTGGATTTGCTTTGGTTTTAATTTATTTAGCTGCGTTCTCTGTTGTTTGCTTGCTTGCGCTCCATTTCGTTCATCTAATATACTAATTTGTAATAAAAAGAAGAATAATTATTATTTTTTATTACGAGCTTTGTGTCGTGTGGCTATGTGGTGTGATTGAAGTTTATTGAAAAGGCGAAGAAACCACAGTAAGGTTGCGGAGGAGGAAGCGCATACGGCAAGGAACTCTGAAAAAAAAGACAGAAGAATCTCAAAACTCATAATGCAACTCGAAAGGAGGAAGAACTCCGTGGTCCCAGCTTTGACAACGACGGTGACAAAGGCAAAGTCAACCAATTGGTAGGTGCACTTGGGTTTTCGGATTTTGGGTTAGTTGCTACTGCTGCTGCTGGCTGCTGGCTGCTTCATTTTGTAACTTGGTTCTTTTTTTTCTTTCGTTTCATTCTCTGTTATGAATCATTGAATATCATTCTTCCATTGTCGAAGAAGTTACAACAACAACTGTCCACTAGCTAAGACCAAGAAACTAACTTCATTTTTCTTTTTTTATTGTTTTTGATTTGTTCAGAGAAAAAACGACGACGAACAATATTTGCCTTCGACGTGAAGAAGGAATTTTTTTTAATTTGTGTGTCCGATTCTCCAGATCCAGGAGAAGGGTGAAATAGTGACATCAAGAAGAAGCATTCATCATCATAATGGACGGACAAAGGGCACGGGATATACTTACACTTCTACAAGAACGAGCTGTCTATCTAACTGGTGGGAGGGATCGCAGAGGAGGACCATTGTTATGCTTTCCAGCAACACCACGTAGGGAGAGACTCAAACCAGAGGATCTTCGACGATTACTCAGCTATTTGATTATGATTCCGAGGTAATTGGGAACTTTTGTATGTTTTTTTTTTTTTTTTTTTTTTTTTTTTTTTTTGTTAGACTGCGACATGAACAAACGCGTCCACATTTTTTTAAATCCACAATTAAATCGAATTTGAAAACTTTTGGCATCATATATATTTTTTATTACCTTTTTCTATCCTTGAACTATCGAAAAGTTTATCAAGGCAAATCCCTGACCTTCTTCAACTAGGGTGGTCCTTTATTTGAAAGTTTTTTGAATTTATATCGTCACAGATGCTGAAAGGGTTCGAAATAAATTTAAAAAAATCTCCAAGCTTTAAGACTACCTTAACCTAAGTCCCCTGGATTTTTAATTTTTTTTTTACAAAATACACGAGTTTTCGCAGTGCAGTTTTTATTACAATATATTTGGTGGTTATTTAGTTTAGTTAATTCAGCACATTCATAAAATGAAAAAGTTTAATACTCAATGTTGGTAGGTACCTGTATGTATGTATTATGTATTTTAAAAACTATGATTGGTATACAAAAAATTTTGTTTCCAATTTTATAAACAATTAAAAATAACTATAAATATATAATAAATATAAATATTTTTAATAGGTATATTGTTTATAAAGATTAAAATTTTTTGTGGAAAAATATCTAGATAGGTATTAAGATACGGACTTGAAAATTACATTTTTTTGTTTAAATATATCAAACTCCATGACTCTTTTGAAGTAGGTATACAAATTATTAAAATAAGGACCATCCTAATATGTACCTATGAATATATATGTACATGGCACATTTGGATATATTGATCTTCTTCTAAGTCAGTCGAAGTAAAGTCAAGGTAGAAACAATTTATATACAAATTATTTACTACTAAAAAATGCAAAAAACAAAACATCTTATCAAACGACGAATATCGATCAGGTGGGATATTAAATATGTTGCAGATGTTTTGAAACTGGTTTTGGTTTTTAATTTTTAAATTAATCGTAATTTGTTTAACTGAATCAATTCACTATTTATCAAAATGGCATTTCAATTTACTTCAATTTAATTTTTATTTATGAAATAAGACATAGTCTTCTTTAGTACCTTGTGCTTTTATAAAAAAAAATCAAAAAAAAAAAACAAATTAATAAAATAACTTGAATATAATCAACAATCTAGCGAAGAAAAATAACTTATTATTCCTATTATTTGCCTTATCCTTGCAGCAGATAAATTCAGTGACAGAAAAAATGCAATCTTTTAAAATATAATTTTTTTTTTTATAATTCAATTTTCGAATTGTATTACCTATGTACATATATTATATTGTTAGTCTCTTATAAATTTTAATTTTTCACGAAAGAAGAATAATTCAAAATAATCCAAGTTTCTGAGTTAAACTGGAGTTAAAAAATGATTGATATTTTTATATTATTTTTTTTTCATTTATATTTTGTTATGAATTACCATACAAATTAAATCCCTGATTGAAATACATATGTATTTGTTTTTATTATTTATTTAACGTTAATATTTTGAAGTGTAAGTTGGTTCCTTGAAAAATAAAGTATCCGAGCTTAGAGAAAATTTAACTAAAAAACACTGGATTTAGCTGTTATTACCAAAAGTTTGAGGCTTAATAAATTCAATTACCGTAACTCCAGTTCCTCCCCACTTTGTTGATTTTTTTCATTTTCTATTAGTGGGATAGAAAAAGTGTAGACAACATTTGGTCAGTAAAGGATGTGCAAGGGTAAAATTTAGGTATTTTCTTTCATTAAAAAAAAAATTGATTTTGAAAATTAAAAACATCATCATTTTTTCAATATAAATAGGTACAAACAAATAAGAAAACTCAGATTAATTCTTAAGATTCAGATGAGCTTATTATTCGTAGAACAATACAGATAATTAAATTTATAATACAGGTTAAGTTAAGAAAACCTATTTTATGGACATGATAAGTCACTTTCAAAGTCTTTAATAATCATGACTATTAAATTCAACTTAGTGTGAATGTTTGAACTTTTTTAATGAAAATATTCGAAAATTCAAAATTCAAAAAAAACGACATTCGCGCATTCAGGTAAACATTAATTTGCTCGATGAAAATCGAAGCAATATCTAGTTTAACTATTATGATTTGATGTTCTCCTGCGAACGTCCATAGACCCTGCGTTTATTATGCGTTAACTTTTTTTTATCATTTAACTTGACACCCAAACCGTTTGGCCTCATTTTTTTTTTTAAGTACTTTTTCTAATAGATCAAGAAACGAATTTGGAGATTTTTATTTTTTTTTTTAAATAACTAAATTTTAAACATTAAATAAAATTTGCACATTTGTTTTCCATGTTTATAGTGATGCAGCAAAAAATCTTGGGTTTACTGTGATCATTGATATGCGAGGCAATGGCAACTGTGCGACAAATGTTAAGACAATACTTAAAGTGCTTCAAGAACATTTTAGTGCTAATATCTATAGCGTAGTTATAATAAAACCCGATAATTTCTGGCAAAAGCAAAGAGCTTCCATCTCAACCAATAAGTATAAATTTGAAACGTCCACAATATCAATCGAAGCACTTAATAAAATAGCCGAAACTCATCAACTTACAACTGAATTTGATGGGGTACAACCGTATGACCATCAACAATGGACAGATGCCAGATTGGCAATTGAAGATTTTTTCTGGCAAGCCAGTGACATGGCCGATCGCATTGACGATATTCAAGAAGATCTTCAACGAAACGATTTCGCAGAAGATGTTAATGGCGCCCGCCACAGTCTGGATCATCACAACGAAATGAAAAAGAAAATACTCAAGCTGCCGATTGAAGATTTGGATATTCAGCGAAAGAAATTACTGGCCAAGATTAATATGACCAGTCAGCAGCATGCCGAAGATGGCTCGTCACATTCATCGAATAATTCTCCAGGTTATAGGGCAGCATCGAATAACCCCGACATGTCGGCAGCTATCAGTAAGGCTCTGAGACAGATTGATCTTATCCATCAGGGACAGCAGCGTTTACTAACACTATGGCAGCATAAGAAAACCAAGTTGGACCAATGTTTCCAGTGTCGACTTTTTGAAGAGGACTGTGAAAAGATGTTCGATTGGATATTGCACAACAGAGACGTATTCCAAATGAGCTATGTCGAAATCGGCCACAACTATTCCGTGGCCAAAAGTTTGCAAGATGAACACCAGAAATTCGCAGTAGCTTCAATGAATGTTTCTGTTAATATTGATCGAATATTGGCTGTGGCAAGTCGGCTTATTGAAAGTCAGCATTATGCTGCGCAGCACATTAAAACGTTGGCCACACGGCTGGACCGTACGTGGAAGGACTTTGCCGCTGGGCTGGATGAACGTACCGCTGTTCTCCAACTGAGTGTGCTATTTCATCACAAAGCCGAGCAATACTGCAACAGTGTTTCGTCGTGGGCAGCTGCATGTCAAGCATCTCAGCCCCTTCCATCGGATATTCAAAGTCTCGAAACAGCAATACGCACCCATCAGTCTCTGTATGAGGCTATGTGTCAGGCTTACACAGAAGTCCACTCCACAAGCAAGAAACTTCTCTATCAGCTGGATCACCTGGTGCAAGTTTGCAATCAGCCGCCACCTCCTGGAGTGCCTGATCATAGAAAAAACAGCAGCTTCACAAAATACGAACGTCAAAACCCGGCTGCTGATTATAGCGAGGGAGCTTCTCATGTTCTGGCCGTCATTCACCAAATCCTCGGACATCATCGTTCGCTTGAAGCAAAGTGGCATCAGGAAAAAATTCGTTTACATCAAACTTTAGCTTTGCGACTATTTCAGGAGGATGTTAAGCAAGTTCTTGATTGGTTAAAAAATCACGGCGAAGTTTTTCTCCGTAAAAACACAGGAATTGGTAGAAACTTACAAAAGTCTCGTGTATACCAGAAATCACATGAACACTTTGAAAATGTCGCACAGAACACATACAGCAATGCGGAAAAACTGTTGGCAGCTGCGGAAGAACTAGCTCGCAGTGGCGAAGCAGATCCCAATGAAATTTACTCTGTTGCCAGAGAACTGGAACTTCAGGTGGCTAGTTTTGCAGAACGAGTCGAACAAAGGCGCCGTCGTCTTGATATGGCTGTCATATTTTATACTCATGAAAAAGAAGTAACCTCATGGATCGATCAATTGCGCACTGATGTTTCGACTGATGAAACAATGCTTTCCCAGGAAAATCTGGAAGGAATTGAACGACTGCTGCAGCAATACCAAGATCAACAGGATAGCACGCTAAACGGTTGTATGCAAACGATTGCGCAAGGTGAAGCCTTGTTGCAAGAAATGCGATCTCTCGAATATGTCGACAATACAGGATCAATCTCTGCGTTGGAGACGACTTTGGAAAAATTAACGAAACAAAAAATAGAGCTCGAGGAATTGTGGTCGGCACGAAAATTCCGTGCCGACTTGATCCTCCGTTTGAGATACTTCGAACGTGACGCCATGGAATTGTCTTCGCAGTTGGAAATTTGGGCAGAGCAACTTCAACATGCAGATTTATCGCGAGACTACCAAAAGGCTGAGCAGCTGATACGCATGCATAATGAATCAGTAACCGACATCCAAAACGCAACCTATGAAGTTCTACAACAAGGCCAGGATCTTCTGCAAATGTTTGAGTCTGCTGGCTTTATTTCTATGGCCGATGCCACTCACACAGCTCAAGCTAGAATTGAATATCTCTTAGATTTCCTTCGGGAGAGAGAAATCGATTTGGAAGAATTGTCAGAGGCAAAACGGGCCAAGCTCGAACAGGCTGTGCAACTGTGTCAGTTCCAGAACGACGCTAATCAAGTTATCAGCTGGATTCGCAATGGCGAAGGAATGCTTGTAGCAAGTTTTGTTACTCCAAGTAGCTTACTAGAAGCTGAACAACTTCGAAAGGAGCATGAACAGTTCCAGGTGGCGATCGAAAAGACACACACATCTGCTGTGCAAGTTAAATACCGTGCTGATGCGCTTGTCAATGCCAATCATTACGATCCGCAATCGATTCGGGATATCTCTGATGATGTTACAAAGAAATGGCAACAATTGGTGACATGTGCCGAAGAGCGGCACAAGCTGGTCACAGCTTCCATCAATTTCTACAAGACGGCAGAACAAGTTTGTACAGTTTTGGACAGTTTAGACCGTGAATATCGTCGAGAGGATGATTGGTGCGGCGGGGGTGGATCCAGCGACAAGGCCCAAACAATCGTTCAATTAATTTCAAAACATCAAGAACAAAAAGAGGCGTTCCTTAAGGCCTGCACTTTGGCCCGACGAACAGCAGAAACGTTCCTCAAGTATGCTAATCGCTCGCAGCAATATTATAAGTACCAGCCCCAAGGAAATTGTGAGAATCGTGTCAAGTCTATTTTGGATAAGCTGCTCACTCAAGAAAATCAAGTGCTGGAGTTCTGGACGCAGCGTAAAAAGAGCTTAGATCAATGTCAGCAATTTGTGCTGTTTGAACGTTCAGCAAAACAAGCAATAGAATGGATTCATAACACCGGTGAAGCTTACTTGACCTCTAGAACGAATTTAGTTGGAAAGACACGTGAGGAAACCGAAAGTCTTCTGAAAGAACATAATGAGTTCCGCAGTACAGCTAAGGAGACAAGAGAGCGTGTAAAGTTGCTGCTTCAACTGGCTGATAGTTTGGTAGAGAAAGGACACGCACATGCAAGTTCGATTAAACAATGGGTGGCATCTGTCGACAATAGGTAAGTACACTGGGTTTAAGAGTGAGAAAGATGTTTGTTAATAATTTTGAGTTAACAGATACAAAGACTTTAGCAATCGCATGGACACTTATAGAGAACAGCTGGAGAAATCATTGGGAATGTCGATGGCTGGCGAATCTGAATCAAATACATCACTCACTTCTACATCAGGTAGATCTAATATCGCCATAAAATTTTATGTTAGATTTAATCTTTATTTGTCATTTTATTATGCTTTCAAGGTTCAACAAGTGATCGTCATTCGGATCCATCTCTAGAAGCAAAATTAAGCTCCAGCAGTAATGCGAAGGAGATAAACGAAGAGAAACGCAAGTCGGCTCGCCGAAAGGAATTCATTATGGCCGAACTTATGCAGACTGAACGAACATACGTTAAGGACCTTGAAACTTGTATTAAATGTTTCCTAGAAGAATTCCGGTCCGGTCACAATGTACCGCCGGCGCTCATCGGCAAAGAAGATATTCTTTTTGGCAACATGAAAGAGATTTATCATTTTCATCAGAAAATATTTTTGCGGGAACTGGAAAAGTACGAAACCATGCCGGAAGATGTAGGCCATTGTTTTGTCACTTGGGCTCTCAAATTCGACATGTACGTTCATTACTGCAAGAATAAGCCGCTTTCAAATAATTTGCTAGTACAACACAGTGGCTCGTATTTTGAAGAACTTCAACGGAAACACAAAGTAGAGCATCCACTGCCGGCTTTTCTTATCAAACCAGTGCAACGAATCACCAAGTATCAACTGTTGCTGAAAGATTTACTTTCGTGTTGTGAAGAGAGTCATGGTGAGATTAAGGAAGGTCTTGAAGTGATGCTCAATGTACCAAAAAAAGCAAACGATGCAATGCATTTGTCTTTGCTCGATAATTGTGACATGTCGACGGATAGTTTGGGTGAAGTTGTGCTGCAGGACACATTTTCGGCGTGGGATAATAAGCAAATAATACGGAAGGGACGTGAACGCCGAGTATTTTTGTTCGAATTGTACTTATTGTTCGCCAAAGAAGTAAAAGACTCGAATGGATCTGTGAAATATCAATTCAAAAACAAACTCATGACAACCGGTAAAAAAAAAACCAACAAATTACATGTATTTTAATTTAATGAATTTTATATTTTTGTTTTTAGAAATGGGTATTACAGAACACATAGAAGGAGACGAGACAAAGTTTGCTGTGTGGACTGGCAGATCACCTATGCTCTCTGATTATCGAATCGTACTTAAAGCGAGTAGCTTGGAAACTAAGCAGGTATTGTATTCTTATTTAAATATAGTCTTCAAGAATGTACCTACAACACCTTATTTTCTTATGAATTTTGTTAAAGGTTTGGGCTAAAAAACTACGAGAAGTCATGCAAGAAACATGTTTCTCTGGCACATCACTCACTCTGCCTAAGTCTCCAGCTAAAAATTCAGCTTCGGGTTCGTCACAAAGATCATCCCGTGATCTTGATGAACCTCTTACTGAAAACGACCATGACAGATGTTCTCTTGCCAGCTTTGGTTCAGGCAACACAACTGATAGTGACAATAAGGTAAGTTTTTTAATAAGCTCGTATATTCAGCCTTATTACGAATTCCATCGTAATCGGAAACTTGTTACGAATCCCGAAAAAAACTCACAGATTCCATCGTAATGGAAAATCTCATACAATTTGTCATTACGAACGGATTCGGTGATAGATATTTTCAGGATTCGGAAAGGTTCCGATTACGATGGAATTCATGATAGGGCTGATTATTTCTTAAATTGTTAGTAAAAAAAAAATAATTGAAATTAATAATTTCATGAAATCACGAAAATGACGAAATGTTTTTACAGTTGGATTTCGAAAAACATAAACATTCTCGCGTAAAATTAGCATAAGTTTAAGTGCGTTTTTATCGGTGGGATGACATAACGTCCGCGGGCATAATGTTCATGGACATTAATTCCGCACAAACGAACAATGTTCATTTGGAAATTTGTTCTATTTACGAATGACAAAATGTCCATTTGGACATTATTTCCCTTGACAGATGAGATAAAGTCCATTTTAAAATTTAAAAAAGACATAAAGGCCAAATGGACATATGACATATGAAAGATAAAAAAAACAAAGAGACATAATGTCCAAACTGAAAAAAAATTGACATTGTCTTATTCAAATCGCGAGCAACAAATTCACCTATGTATGAACTTCGTTCCGAAATCATATTCAAAATGTCGCTTCAAACTAAAACATTCTATTTCTCTTTTATTCTTGCAAATTTATCCATTTATTTACGTTCTTCTTTCAAACAAAAACCAAGCTGCATATGAGCATATGCTTCTATATATAAGTAGTGTAATATTGGGAAATAAGAAGTGGCATCCTTCATAACCGACTACGTAAACTTTTCAACTGACGTAATGTCCATTCACGATTTAATGAAAGCAAAAGGACATAAAGTCCTTGCACTTTATTCAAAATGTACATATTATCTTCCATGAACATAATGTCTTGTTTAAACAGACATAACGGCCATGGACATTATGTCTGTTGAATACAGTCATAAATTTCATGCACATAAGCCCGTTGACAAAATGTAGGATTATCTTCTTTTTCATAAGAGATTAAGTCCAAGGACATTATATCAACCCACCTTTTTATCATCTAAAAAAAGGAGATATACAGAGGTTACAGAGTTCATTTACTACAAATTGAAATGGTTCGTTGCCCCAACTTTCAATTTATTATTTATTTTATATTTTTTGAATTGGGTTTTTGACAAAATGTGATAGGGATTGTGGATTTTAAAGATTGTGATGCCACAAAAGTCATGAATGTACAATTTTATTGATTAAAATCTTGTTATTCACACGTTATTCACAAAATAACGTTATTTTGAAATAAATAAATAAAAGTAAGTGGCCTATAGTGTTTGCTGGGTTATAATGGGTGATTTTTTAAGAGGTTTAGAACTTTTAAAAAAAAAAAACACAAAAATTTCGAAAAAATGAATGAAATATTTATTTGAATCGATAGTTTGAACCTTGCAATTTAATGTTTAAAGATAATTTCATGCAAATGTTGACCGCGGCTGCGTCTCAGGTAGCCCATCCACTGAGTCCAATTTTGGCATACTCTTTCACACATATCGGCCGGTATCTCACGAATGAATGCATGGATGTTGGCTTCCAGTGCGTCAATCGAAGCGGGCTTGTCCCTTGACATACCCCCACAAAAAATAATCTAATGGTGTCAAATCGCACGATCTAGGCGGCCAATTGACCGGCCCGAAACGTGAAATTAACTGTTCACCAAACTCGCCTCGCAATTGCGCCATTGTTTCGCGTGCTGTGTGGCATGTGGCACCGTCTTGTTGAAACCACATATCATGCAAGTCAAGAACTTCCATTTCGGGCAAAAAAAAGTTTGTTATCATCGCTCGGTAGCGTTCACCATTGACAGTAACGCTGCGATTCGCATCATCTTTGAAGAAATATGGCCCAATAATGCCGCCGGCCCATAAACCGCACCAAACAGTGGCTTTTTCGGGATGCATTGGTAGCTGTTGCAATGCTTCTGGCTGATCTTCACTCCAAATGCGGCAATTTTGCTTATTTACGTACCCATTCAACCAAAAATGAGCCGACCATAAAATGGAAGCAGCGCGCGATGAACATTTCGAACCGAGCACGAATTTTGATAGTAAAATTCAATAATTTGCAAGCGTTGTTCATTTGTAAGACGATCCATGGTTAAATTGCAAACCAAACTGAAGCTGTTTGACAGTGACACAAGGTACTAAACACACGTCAGCTGTCAAAACCAGTGTTGCCAAAACCAAACCAGCTAAAAAATCACCCGTTATATATTTATAAATGTAAATACAAAAATTAACGATTCCAGATTAATTATTTGAAGGTAATGGTAATTAATTCTCGTTTAAATTTTAATTAGAAAGTTCGCCTTGCAATGAGATATTTTCACCTAATTTTTTCAACGTTTCCTTATTTATTTTTCTTTCTCGGCTAATTTTATATATCATATCCCATATATATCATCTTTTCGTCATAATTCACCATTACCGCATAAAGCGGTGCTAAACAAATATTAATTTCGAGGAAATCTGTTTCGTTTTCTTAAATCTTGTTTTTTTTTTCAATTATTAAAGGAATCTTAAGTTTTTATTTATGATAATTTACTAATTTGTTAAAAATATCAATCATTTTTATTTTGGCCAAATTCCTGTTAATTTAATACAATTGAAAATAAAAATGGTATAGCACTTAATTTCTAAGAAGTTGGAGCAAAACAGAAATACAAAATATATCCTTTAGGGGATTTTATTATGATTAAGACGTGAATATAATTATTTAGGTACGTTTATTTAAAAAACACGGATGTGTGGAATTCGTATTCAATAAATTGACTAAAAAAACCCGAAGATACATTTTTACAAATCAGAATTCGTATTATTATTATTAGCAAAATCGGTGTTGTTAAAACAAGAATTCTATAAAAATTACTTGTTGATAATTCACTTTTTGGCTTACGGGGGCAGAATATAAAATGTTAGTTAAATTTGATAATTTTTTCCCATACCACTTTATATCGCATTACTAGCGGATAGGATAATTTAAGAATCAATTTTGTTTCATTGTTGTTTTGAGATGGGTGGTTATTGAACGTGGTAAAATATTCTTATGCACTTATTTAATATTTATTATTGATGCAATATCAAAACTACATACATACATACATATATCTACACATATGTACATATATAAGGTAAGGTGGGGTAAGTGCGGCCCATAAAATCAAAAGTTCAGCTTTAAACCCATATCAAAAACTCAGTTCTTAAAATCGATACTAACCGATGGTGTGGCCTTGAAGCTTTGTTTATTACGGTTAGTTTAAAAGCTAATTTGTTGTTTTTTTCAAAACCGTATACAAAAAAAAAAAGACCCATGGTATGAACTTCCCCCTAATTTGGGGTAAGTGCATACCATTGTTGCATGAATTATTTGCTGTAAAGGATAATAAACAAGGAGTATTTTATAAAAAAGAGTTTTTAGTTTAAAGATATCTTTATTTATTCAAAAGTTACAAACTTTTTCACACGGCTCCAAGCCCTTAAAAATAAAATTAGTAGAAAAAAAAAAAAATCGAATAAATAATACATTAAATCAAAGCTACTCTGATATAATAATACTGGGGTAAGTGCATATTCAAAAAATGAAGCCCGGGCTTCAGTTATGCACTTCCCCCTTCATAGTAATTTGAAGGGGCAAGTGCATACCATGGCCAAAAATTATCTATATCGGTAAATCACCAAAAATGAATACATGCTTATTATAAACAACATTTAAACAATACACTTACTATTTTTTTTTTTATTTTTCCTTAAAATATAAAAACTAGCGGAGTTAACTTCTCCCATACCTGACTTTGCCGGCAACCAAAAACAAACTGATTTCAAAATGTCAAAAATATATAAACAAAAACATTTGTCAGTGCACCAAACTTTCTTGTTTTATAAAGAAAATATATTTAACGTCCGTGTTCATAAATAAAACATTTTTTTCCAATTAAACTGTAGCTTTGTTGGGCAGGGTATGCACTTACCCCACCTTACCTTACTATAATATTGTATATAGTATGATATATTATTATTATTATATAGTATATTATATTATTATATCAGAAATATGTATTTATAATTTTACAAATTTCTTTCCGTTTTCCAAACATTCAAGTGTCAAGTCAAGTAAATATAAATCCGACCGATGAGAAATTCGATTTTAAGTTAAGACCTTAGCACCAAAATTTGTTTAACCAATAATAATTCCTCACATATTTTTTTTGTTAGTTTAATTTATTAAATGAAATTTTTCTTTTGGTGAATTCTTTTATTTCATAGCCTATAGTAATTGTTTAGAACAAGCAATCTATTCCTCCTGCGCTAACGTAAAAATATTGCTGCAATAAACTTCAGCACATTAATAGGTCCTTGATTGTAATTTTCCGCATTCATTCAATAAGATTTGTCCGTTGCTTATCGTAGGAGGGCTATAAAGTTAATTTTATCTTAACAATTACATTGATATTATGATAGCTCTTTCAAATAAAAAAAATGATTATCACCATTATATCTGCAAATGTTAATCAAATTTTGTATCAATATATTGATAAGTTGTTGACATTGATAAATTTGATTGTTTATATGTATGTATTTAAATATGATAAGCAAATAACATCCCATTTTTATAGTGCATAGTAATAATTTTTATTAAATCCAATAGTTATGTCTGGTGTTTTAACGTTGTGTTAGCCGGTTTTTTTGTTCACAATAAATTCGCAGTAATTACATTATGTCAAAATATTATGAGTAAAATCTCTGTCATCAACAAAACAGCAAGAACTTTTTGGTTTGAGTGTTTGAAATATACGCATTTATACATGGAAGATCGTTTGAACTTCATTTCCCATACCAAAACATCGTTTAGTTTATCATTCAAGAACCAACTGGATTGGTTTAATATTAATTTCATCTGATAGTACACCTAGGAGAAATGCTGCCAGCTTAATTACAGTTGCCAAAAGAAAACAAATTGACGAATATCGTGTAACAAGCGAATACGTTTCATCATAATCTATGCTTTGCCTTTGATAATATGTTGAGTAGATTCATTTCACCTTAAACACCCATCTTTTGCTTTTCGGCTAGCAGGTAAATCGCATAACACCTAGAGTCTTTAACTTTCAGTGATTCATAGTCAGTTTATATCGCCTTTTCCCAATGCCTTTCTCCTCGTTTATTGATAGGATCTGGATTCACTGAAGTCTTAAATAGCATCTGCTAGCACAGTGTATAAACTGTTATTTAAAAATTGCTTACATCACTTCCACTTTTATGACTATATATGGTACAAACAGCACACACTTCGATTTTGACCTAAGCTATCGACCTATTTTATTAGCTATTTTAACTTAGTTAAAACAAGTTTATTTTCAAATTTGCAGCTGCCTCGATGAGACCAAAAGAGAGAACACTTAATTTTCCTCCCTAAAAAAATTAATTTTAAAAGAAATTAGACTGCTTAAACATTCACATATTTACACAGATTTATTTATCTTAAAGAACATATATTTTTTAGTCACCCAGAAGTTGATTTTCATAACAATAACATCCATAAGTTTCTTGTATCTCCTCACTTTAACTTTAATTCCTAAAATATTATTTACACTACAAACAATAATTTTATATTAGATCAACAAACAATGAATGTAGGAGTTGTTAGTTCAGTAATTCAAATTTCTGCCCAACTCATAATTAATTATATTACCATAGAATACTTATTAATATTATTCTACGAATAACTAATAACAATACATATCAAAAATTCTTAAAATCTTCTTTTTTCTATTTCAAGAATTCATTCAATAATTCGTTGCAGATGTAAAACCAATAATAACCTCAATTAATAATTCCCTTGATTCTCCCGAACGCAAACAAATTTTTAAGGAGAACATGATTAATTGTTTTGGCATACATATATCTACACATTATATACATGTACAAATAATTGCAGTCTCGTAGGTTATATAGTGTGAAAAAGCTTTCATCATGATATTATGATATATGGCCCTGCCCCATTGACTCGGAAAAGGGAAAAACCCCCAAATAATCAGATAGAGGAAGAAATTTTTAAACACAAAATAGGTCGCATGAACTTGCCTTTTAGTTGAAGGCATTTTTTATACTTGGCCTAACTACAAATGTGTTATCACACAAAAACACTATTCTAAACTTCAGATACTACTTTTTTAAGTTTGATAGAAATAGATTGATTAAAAAAGAAAACTTGCTTAAACTACGGGAGAACCCGTTATCGCAAAAGTGAGTATGAGTTTTTGGCTTAAAAAAATCATTTGCTAGAAGCCTTTTGCTGTCAAAATTTTATAAAGTCTGTCTAAGTATTTAAACGGAGAAAGCCCAGTACCTTCATATGTGTGAAAATACCCGAAGAACAAAGAGGTAATATTACAAATGCTTGCATTAAACACTAAAAGTACTGAATGCATTAAGCGAAAACATATGTAGGTATTTAGACAAGCAGAATTTTGAAACAAAATTTCTTAAAATCTCAACAAATAACGAATTTTTTCACCAATGCGTAGCTTGCCCTTATAGCACCTATGTTAGTATTTTTATTGCAATCAAAAAGGGAACACATATCAAGAAAAGCTTTATTAGGATATCACCCTTACGCCTACCCCACTAAAAATTATGTTTCTCTTCCAATTTCCAACCAACTACATACTACGCAAGAGTCGCAAAAATGAAAGCTTTTTGGCTGCAGCAGTGCTCGGTTTAGTTTTGCTCTCTGCTGGCTTACTCGTACTCTTCTCTGTCTCCATACAATTTCATCTAATTATTCCTTTTTTCACACTTTTAGAAAATATTATACCCTAAACTGACGATCACGTTGTTGGTGGTGCTGCTGAGTGCTGGCTGGTCAGCCAAATTCCCTCGGTGTATATCTACAAAACAAAACAAAAAAAAAAGAATCTAATCTCTGAAGCTCAATCTGCAAGTAGCTTAATATGTACCGCTCTCGTTAAGGAATGAAAACTTCCAGTTTTCTCGTAGACTTTATGCAAAAAGGTTCGCCTTCTTCTTTCGATATCTCGGTGTTGTGCATTTTATTCTGTGCTATCCAATTTATTTTTCTTCAAACTACATTTAACAAAAAAAAAAATAAAAAAAAAAACAAAATTAAACTTGAAATTATCACAATTCTTTGTACATGCATACAAACAAACATAGAACTCTGAATTCCCCTATCTATCTTATCTTAAATACTTGAAAACCCGTATCGCTGATAAATGAACGTTTACTTTAGAAAGTAGATAAGCAAATAAAGTCGCCACCACAAAAAATAATACTTTTCATTTTTAAAAATCAAGCCTTCAAACTTTTTTTTTTTTGGCAATCTGAATGTTATAGTTATGCGGTGTACACAATAAGGGATACCGAAAACTTTAAGGAATTTTCATGGTCGTCTTGCTTCGCTTGTCGTCGTCTTGGTCTTCGTGTACAACCTTCAAAACCATCATCCTCTTTATCGTCGTATTTATTCGAAATAAGTTCCCCCAGCATATTCCTAGAACGACAACAAATGTTTCGTGTTTTTCAAAGTGCGGAAAGTTTATAAATATTATAACTCATTTTCTTTTTTAAATAAGTGCGCCTGGTGTGTTTGTTGTTCGGATAGGTTTTTCCCTCAATTTCATAATAAAAATATATAATTTTTTCTTCAAAAGAAATTTGAATACATACATCACCACTGCAGTTAGTTTTTTTTTTTTTCTTCTGAATCTGAAGAGAGAGAAGAGGAGACTTCTTAGAAAAGCTTATGCTACGCCATCAAGCGAACACAAAATCCATCCCAAAAACTAACGAGATAATGCCATACAAATATATTATAAGTGAGAATTTTTAAATTCAAATACCTAGTCCAGAATGGATATTTACATCAGTAGTTTAATTTATCAAAAATAAATTTAAAGAAAACAACAACAACAACAAAATTAAATTAGCCCGTAATGAGTGCTAGAATAATTAATAATAATTAATTCATTCGCGAGAGTGTGCCTAATACAAGATTGCAAAGGTGTGTGATTTGTGTTGCATAATAAAATTATATTGTTGTAAATGTGAATATAACTGTGATTTAGTTATTAGAAATTATTTTTATTTAATTTAACAAAAAGCGGTACAAAAATGAAGAGCGTAAAGAATTTCTTTAGTGAACGGATGAACAGTACGGATCCATCGTCGACATCCTCTCTGTCGGTGGTCGGGTCGAATTCGAAACATCAATTGGAAAAACTCAAAGCCCCGGATAAGAATGTTGATGGGCCACAAACAGCCCCACCGCTTATGCTTTCAACGTCATCGACGACGGCCCTTTCGGATGACAACGGACATCCACTATCGCAAGGGTTCCTGCCGCTCTCTTCAGACACATCAATAACGTCGGCATTTCCGGAAAGTGGTCATCATCCCCTTTGTTCGACTAAGTCAGAGTCCTTGGCATTGACAATGGCAGCTGAACAACAAAAGGATGCGGATGCTTTTGCATCGGAGGCGAACGAGTTGGATTTGCCTCCGTTGGCTTCAAAGACACAAAAGAGTCGCAGAAAGATTTCACTTCCATGGTTCAGACAGACGAGTGTGACTTCGTCTCATGCGGTTCTATCCAGACAGCATACTATTGATTCACCTGGATCGTTTCGAATGTTCCGACAATCATCAAGCGTGTTTAAGGTTCGATTCTTTTTTTTTGTTTATTTTTTTTTTTTATTTTTTATAATTTAGATGACTTCAATAAATAATTGTAGGAGAACTTTTTAATTAATAAGACTAGAGTTAAAGGAAAGAAGTATTCAAAATGCCCTTTGCACGTAATGTTAAAGGACGCTTTAAGCTTTCAATTTCTCTCTCTATACATTGCCATTGCATGCGCAAGTTTCCAAAGGGGAGAGAATAGAAAAAACAAAAAATATACGGAAATAGTAATATGTGTGGGCAAAAGATGCCTTAACCTGAAAATTACTTTCAATTTCAACATATTATGTACAACCTCTGCCAAATGAACAAAAAAAAAACAATTTTTCTTTAACGATCAATTTATTTTCGGAATTCAATCAAACTTGCTCAAGAATTTGCTCTTCTTCGATGCTGTTATGTATGGCCTAGTGAGTAATGTTAAATAGCAAAACAAAAAAGAAGTTTGCGGCTTTTTAAAAATAATTTTTCAGAGTTGATTAAATGCTGGCATAATTTTAATTGTTTGGTATTTTCCTTGGTCGATAGCATGGGCTTTCTGTTTCTGCAAACAAACTTAAAGATAAATGCTGCGAGAATAAGAAATTGAAAGATTCAATACAAAAAATATGTATAAGGTAATGTGGGGTGTATGCTGGTTGGCCCATGTCCGAAAATAAGCAACTATAGCTACGAAAAAAGTTGTTGGTTGTTACCGTTAGCCTTGTAACTTTTTTTTTTGAACAATTCACCAAAGAGGTGAAAATAATGTAAGAACCTTTAGTTATAATAATCAAAGACTTTTATGTAATAAGTCAGCCGTGAAAAGAAGTAAAATTTAGTGAGTTCACTGGTCAAATTTTCAAAAAGTTTTGAATTATTAGAAATAAAAGAAAACTTGCCAAGTAAACTCCCCAATTATATTCAGGAATAATTAAATAATAAATTTCTCTCATAATCTGTATAGTAGTTTCAATATTACTCTTCTTTAAGTCTTTGATATTAATTAAACCTTCATAAATTAAGAACTACAGCAATCAGATTGATCGCAGTTTTGAGAAAGTAGGCGGACACCACACCCCCTAAATAGAAATCTCAAATATTTTATTTTCCCTTTGTATGCACCTCAATTCCTACCGCTCTGCCAAATTTCATCAGTCTACAACAATTAGAAGTGCTCCATATAATTGATAAAATTTCTGTAAAATTTTGAGGTTTTCAATAATCGTATATCTTCCTATATCTCAGGAACCACTTTTGGTTGAAATTTGGTAAGGCGCCTGTGCTTGCCTAGCCTAACAAATATTCCAAATTTTAAGTTTCTGACTTTTCGCCTGTGTTTGTTTCGGTAAATAGGTAGTACCTAGTGCCAGAACTTGGCTGAGCACTACCGTGTCCTTTAAAACCTTTTGTTATGATTCAACTTATGCATGTATACATTATTGTGGTCGTTAAATAAAAATTCTTCTTGGGTAGACCTAAATAAGCTCAAATAATGAACACAAATCTTTATTTTTCTCATACCATATAGTCGCTGTATAGGTGGTTAATTAAATATGGTAGTTTCCATTGTATTTATAAAAAAGTATCCTAAAAAAGAGCAAAGGCTTGTAGGTTTAGTTTCAACAACAAACAAGAATAATTTTTTTTGAGAGGAGGTTCTATTTGAATTTACTAAGAAATAATATACATTAAGTGTATGCCAAGCTATATTAAAAAAAAAACAATTTATTATCTTATATCGTTTTTAAATCAAGTTGTTAAATTGAAAATTTGAAAAAATAAATAAATTTATGCATATTTGAATTGTTCCGTAATTAAGTTCCGTAATTTTGTTCACTGTATTTGATGTTTTTATTAACTTTTGGTCGAATGCCAAATACAGTTTTTGCGGTTTTCTTATACTACAGCAATTAAACACAAATAAGTTGCAAAATATCATTCGTTTTGAATATCTCAAGAACAAATAATGCTATCGACTTCGTCTCAATCTTATTTTACACATAATGACGTAATGAGAAATTGATAAGAATTAAAAATTAAAACCAACTGATTGTTTTTTTTTTTTTTGAAAAATGATTTTTGTCGATATCTCGAGAGCAAACAGCGGACTTTGGTTTTCACTTGAACACCTGATATCTTGACGCTAAAGATGTTGAATTGGAGATTTTCTAATAACAAAATAACATCGGATCTGAATGTATTTAACTTCAAAAAAATATTATAACCTATAAGCTATTTCACGACTGTCGATTATGAGACTCCTTCAGTGGTGCTTGGTCTATTTGTTCAATTTAATTTGGAAAAATTTTTCTCCGCCACCGGAAGTTGATAGATGGAATGGATGGTTCAGAAAATGCATTCAACCAAAATGCAGAAAACCAATTTTTATTTTCGAAATTCCAATTCACAATTAGCAATTCGAACAAATTAAAGGACACCCGAATTCATTTTATTCATGTTAATTTACAATAAATGGAATACAGATCATGGGCAATTGTATTGAATTTCAATAAAAAAAATAACTACAAAACTAATAAGAATGTGCCTTTTGGCAAGTGACCACAAAATTAAATTTTTATTTTAAACAAAAAAAAAACTTTTTATACCAAGAGTAACTAATAAAATGCACTAATTAATTAGATCAGAAACGATATTAAAAACGCCCTGTTGACATTCACTAGAACAATTAAACTATTATACAGTGCTTCTAGACCCCGATTCAATGGGTCGCACTCACCCCCAATCACCTTAACAAATTAGGAAAAAACTTAAGTGTTTACGTATAATTTGTAATGAGTAATTTTCAATCGAATTGTGTTGTTTCTGTGGGAATATGTTTATTTTGTAAAATTAAAATAACAAAATCAGTTTCTTAAGTTGAGGACCACAAATTTTTGTTTTATTTCACAAATAACTACTAGGTATATTATATCGTAAATTTTTGATCTGTGCTAAAATACCAAGCAATATTGTCGACAGTTATTATTACCTAAATAATAAATATGTTCGTTTATTTGATTAATTTGGAAAATAACTCAAAGTTTTTTTAAAATAAGCCTTGAAATCGCAATTACGAAAATAAAAAAGGTAAGAAACATCTTGCTGAAATCGAAATCGCTTGATTATCTAAAAAATCTAAATCGTAAAACTAAGTCCTTTTTATAAAAATAATAAATAAATAATTAAACGTCCTTTAAGGAATGAAAAACAACACTATCTAAATTTTGTTATGAGAAAAAATATTTCCTATAACGAATGCACTCCGGATGTGATATCATTCGTTATACTGGACGGCCACTGTATCAAGGTGAAACAAAGTTCTACGAGTTCGACTATAGTAATTTATACAAAAATTAACTATTAGCCCTATTCTGCTATCCGAACATCGAATTTTTCGATTCACTTGAATTGTTCACTTTGTTCATTCATTTTTCACAAATTAAACTCTTCAATCTTTCGAGTTCAAAGCTCTATCAATAATTATTTTTGGAGTTCTTGAGAGAATCTAATGGTTAAAAGTTTATTTTTATCGCAATTTAGCAACTTTTTGGGACATTCGTTTTCCTCCTACGAGTAACGGTGAATTTTCGTATTAAAACTCGAAAGATTAAAGAGTTTAAAGAATAATTTGTGACAAATTAAGTGAACAATTCAACTGAATTGAAGATATCTTATGAAAACTTTTCGGAAACAGGTTTTTCAATTATTGATAATGTAACTTAAAGTGGTCATTATTTAAATTAGCTATTGCGATACAAGCTTGAAATTGAAATAAATAATAATGTTATGCCTCTTTTAATTTTTTTTTTTGTATCTATGTTGAATATAATAAGAGTTTTGTATATGTTCACGTTCAGTTAAGAAATGTTCAACGTTTAAAAAAATGCGTTGACAATAATAACTTAACCCAGGTGATGATAATTAAGTAAGAATTACAAAGGTGAGCTTGCTGGGGCATTTTTCAGGATTTTTTTTTAATGTTGTCTTTGTTTTTATTTAAAAAATGTATCGTATTATGTCATTGCTCAATTAGTGGATTATATCTACTGCCTGCTCATTTAGTCGAGTAAACATGCCTCCTTATAATCCTATCCTTTCATCGAAGAGGAACCGAAAGACATGCCTCTTAACACAATAGAGTGGAAACAAAGCGCTAATTCTCAATGCATGCAAACACCAGCTATTCCTGCCTATAGTATAGTATCTATAGATACGTATGTTTGTACATACGTACAACCCACTTTGCCCCTTCAACTATATTAAAAGAATATTGTCATCATCGTTATTATCACGTATCCGATCAATAACCACATGAGTGAGAACGGCTTGGACATGGACATGCTTTGGGCGTTATTGGGAGTAAAGCAAATTTCAAATGCTCGTGTTGTACATGTGTATATTGAACAAGGATGTGGTTGGTCAACTTTAAAAGAACAAAAGAAAATTAATATTTTACATTTCCCGTAAATAAAGATATTGATTTTTATTAAATAGAATTTTTTTTAAACAAGGAATCCTCTTATTGACAATAGGTTATCCTAACTGTACCTAGGATATTTTATTAATATGTACACGTACAACTAATTGGTATTTTGTACCAACGGCAATGTTTCTGTTTTACTTGTGTGCATCAAGATTTGTGTGTGTACCTTAATTAGGAATATAATATGTACAGTGTGAAAGTTGTTACTAATTTCCATTTCTAATTGGCGGATATTGTCTACATAAATTTCCCTTTTATGTTCTTTGACTTTACTCTTCCGCCACAAATTTTCCCTCAGAAATAAAATAGACATGTCTTTTATTTATTTTTATGTCGTACTGAGTTGTTTGTTGACTCAGGTCCTGCGTATTGTCAAGAAAACCAGATGGAAAAGCTTTTAGAAGAAAAACAGGATATTTGAAGCTTTTTTCACAATAGCCATTTATTTTCTCGTTGAAGGAATGAATTTCTTATTTTATATCAAAAACGCACTAATGAAAAACATTGAGCAGTTGATGTCTTGTTGTTTTTGTTTAATAATTTTTTTTTGAGAAAAGAATCAATTTTACAAGCATATAAGCATTTTTCTTTAATTCTAAAAAGGAGGCGAGGATTTTTAAAGCGAATTAAAAATTATAACCTATTAATTTTCATTGGGCCTTACCAATAACAAAATTTAGAGACGACTTAAATATTCAAGTAAAATGAACCTTAATGGTATGGACTATAAATAATGAACCATACATCACATGTTTCACATTAAAGAGTCCATACTATGTAATATTCATTATTTAGGGTCTACTTAAATATTTAAGTCGATACCATGTTTGATTTGTTATATAGAGTATATACCATTATGGTCCATTTTACTTAAATATTTAAGTCGTCTCTAAATTTTGTTATTGGTTGGGCTAAAAATGAGACGAACATTTAAAGCGATTTAAAAAATTATAATCTATTAATTTATTTTCGTAAACTATTAAAACTTCTGATACGATAAAAACAATATATTGGTGCCCTCTGTATTAAGGTACAAAACAAATTTTAAGGGATTCTGGTAGAATAAGCCTGAAGCAAATTCTTAATTTCTGACAGCATCGAATGCAACCGAACAATATTTTTCATGCTATAAAAATAATAAGCCTTCATGAATTTTTTTTATTGGAATGGAATCAAATTTGCATTATTTGGCGGAAGGAATTAAAAAAATAGTTATATTGATAAAACTGTTTTGTTTTGTTCGAAAATTTCCAAAATAAATAAAAATTACACAATCGCAAACGTTAACATTCTAACAGCATGAACTGAAATGATGTTAAATTTTGCAGTGTTATTTAAATGCAAAACAAGTTCAGTGTAATTACTAAACTTCATCTTACTTTAGTTGCGAGCTTTGCAGAGATACGTCGTCGCATCGTTTTCTACAAACAAACTCGAATATATTTCTACTGGAAACTGACATTTTTCTTAACGTGCAATATGGAGGTGTTTTTTGTTTGCTTGTTGTATTAAATTTAAATTTCCAAAATTTTTTTGACTCATACGTACTTATGTATATTTAAATATTCAGACTTGACCAATAATTATTAAAATCGGATATTTATTTTACTTAAAATTCGTTCGTTTCAAAAAAACAAAACAAATAATTTGTCATTAAATTTGAAAACCATCATATATAATCGTCAATATTAAATATAAACAAATAGTCATTGAATTTAGCAAAATCAGCTCCTTTTAAAAAGTTAAATATAAGAACTTAATCAGAATCTAAGTCTTATCTAGAAAACCGATTGGTAACCCAGTTGCCCGAAACACCTGCAAATTTCATTTTAGAAAGCGTTAATTTTACTCATTATTACTATGTAATAGCATACGTGGTAATATTTGTTATAAGCCAGCAGGAGTAAGTGTTAATGTATATATTATTTGTGTCATGCAACGTTTAGAGGCGACTCGACGCGACAAAGTTTTAAAATATAAAATTTATTTTCTGATTAAATTTCATAACGTGTCTTTGTGCATAAGTTCATGCAAAAATCGACTTTTGATTAAATACCGATATCTTTAAATTTCTAAAACCTTCTACTTTGAATTAGTTTTTGGGACACCCTGCCGAAATTTGATTTTATATATTAACATTTTTTTTATATATATATTTTATTTGATTAAATATTATTGATAATCTCAGATCTGGCTGAAAGTTTATTTTTTTAAAATCAAACATTTGGAATAACAACCCATACAAAAACAGTAGTACTCAATATGGGTTTTATCTTTAATTAGCTTGTCCTGATTTTGTAGTTTCCAGAAAGGTATACAACTTATCACACTTTATACTGTAGGCAACATGTTTTTGTTGTTCCTCTTCTTCAAAACTAGCTGATTCATTGCGTTGCCATGGTTTGTAAAAAATCTCTCAAATGATTGATTTAAATACAAAATTTCTCAGATAAAATTGCATTTTTTTTTTCATTTCAGTAGTTTCGCAAATTTTTTGAAAATGTTTATTGGAATTTTGAATCGATTATTCGATTTGCACAATATCGTTTATTATTATAATTGTTTAGACATTGCAAGCTCTCCAAAAATACTCATATCAACCGGTTTGGGTGCGTAAAGATTTAATTGCGTATATAGGGGATACCTCAAAACGTTTTCACAAATCAAATATATTATCTATATTCTACAAAGGCACTATTTGGTTGATAAACATATCAACAAAATTAAAAACTACACTTCCATACATTTTTGATCCACCCTAATATTTATATCATTTTAATTGGTCTCTGCAAATCTTGTGTTTACACTTTTGATTTATTTACACAAACCATTAAGAACACACAACCACAATAAACTCACTTTTGAATAAGTGTTTAAACTAAATTCGAACTGCAGGTCATTGGATGGATGTGGATAAACAATCCCATGATGTTCTCAGATTACTTTATTAATTAGTTAAATCTTAGTATCCTTCACTATATTGTTTTCAACCATATACTACGTTGAAAAAGAAATAGATATTTTAATTAGCTTATTAATTTATTTAAGTCCGCACACAAATTAAACCTATTGAAATTGAAAGCATTAAAAAATTATTTCAGATATTGCGTGATTTGTTTACTCACAGTGTTATGGTTGATGAAATGGTAAGAAATTAAAAATGTGAAAAAATATACGCGTTTATTCGTAGAGAGTATTATGAATAACAAATTGAGAATGAAGATTTGTATTTATTTGTTCTTCGTCAACGTTTTTTTGTTTCAATATTTCCTTGGAGTAGGTAATATGGGTAAACAAAGACTTATAATTTGAAATATTTATTTAAACTTATTTTATTATGCTCACGAACAAAGTATGAAGAGTAATCGATGTTTGTTTTAATTATCTTATTAGTCGCCGAGATTGAGAGTGCAGAGCATATGTATGTATCTTGTCTTATCCTAATTAATTACAACAGCACATTTACACTGATTTCAATACGGGAAAATGTGTGCAACTGACAAATTACTTCGTTTTCTCGAAAATATGTCAATTTCATCAGCACAAGAATGTTATTTGCTCACTTTATATCTAAATTCTGTTCCCCAGTATTTAGTGGAGATTTTAATAATATAAACTTGTATTGACTTTCGAGTTTCGTAACTACTTAACAAGAGTTAAGAGTGATCATCTTGATATCAAAGGATTCGGTGTTGTTCATGTCGACTTGGACAAACCATCAAAATCCATAATTATCAAGCACAACGATAACTAGTTTGGATGGTATGCCGAGATTAGGCATACATAGGTCAATGAAGCTAGTCCCTTTCAACGCTTCAATAGGTGACTTTTTAGTCGGTAAGAAATGATGTCTAGCCTAACACGAACACCAGACTGATGGCTGGAAACAGCTCAGTGTTCCATTCATCTCACATAATTTTATCCAATTTTGTATCTACACTACCACATTTAATAAGGAATTATATACATACATACGTACTTTGGTAGATTATTTCGAGATTGAACTTTCTTACAATGCACTTGCCGAGAACCTTTCAGTACCACAAAAATTCCCCTCTCTTGAACTCCTTTTTGTTGATTTTTCCCCGTAACATGAATTGATTGCTCTTAAAAAATTAGGACAAGTTTTAAACTGCCTATTTGACTTAACAAAAAGTCTTACCTGAGTCCTCTTATTTTTTGAGACGAAATGTTTTTGATGCTTTCCAATACAAATTTCCCCACTCTTTTTGTCTTGCGAACTATATAGCTAATTAATTACTTTTATATTGCACCTTCCATAAAAAGTCATCATTTGAACCTCTATAAACATGCATTTATGTATACCTACACATGTACATACATATGTACATACATATACGCCATAAGGAATCCTTAAATGAACAAAGAAAAACAATAACGTGGTAAATTAATTCACACTATCGACACGCACATGCTATCAACATTAATGCCTTGCATACGACGAGTGGTGTTTTTATTTATCGGGTCACCAGTCACAGTTATCAAAGTCACTGCAAACTGGAACTTACCTTCATAGAAGAAGCCAAGATCCATACTCAATTACAAGAACAAAAACAACAACAACAACAGCAAAAAGTACCACACACTGAGAGCAATTTGCCACACTCCATAGTCGAGTCATAGTGTTCCACTAATTGCGAAAATTACATGTTAAAACGTGATTGAACAATTGCATGCAAATAATAAGAAGCTGCGAGGCAGCGAGGCTATGTGACCTGCGAGTAGCGATTTTCAAACCTATCTGTCTTTCGTATGTAGACCTCCTGTGTTGAATTCATGCCACAAGCAATTGCACCCACATTATCTGAATTTGATTATTTATAAATTCATTAAAATACTGTTTGTAATGTGTATGTTTGCCTTGAGGGTGGGATTTCGTCACAAAAATAAATCAATATGTAAATGGGGGCTCCCTTTGAAGCGATTTTATTATTAGCGTCCTTGTATATAGATTTCGCAGAATTTAATCACATGAAAGTGATACCGACCGGATGATATAGACGATGATGATAATATTCATAAATGAGTTATTTTTCTATTTTTAGGTTGGAGCACTCGAAGCTACATGGGTTGTGTCGGATTATATTGCTACACCGGGCTCGAACGAACTTACTGTGGCGAAGGGTCAACAAGTGGAAGTTATTGAAATTGCAACGGCAACTGATCCAGACTTTTGTCTTGTACGACTCAATCCTCAAAATAATGATGATCCTGTTCATGAAGGACTTGTACCTGTATCAATACTCAAACCCCCGCCAGGTTTACAAAAAGGCACCCCCAACAAAAAAGAGTCCGATTCCATTCAAGAACAAAGTATGTTTTTTCACAATAAATGCATAAAACGTGATTATTAAAAATGTATATTTTATTTATCTTTACAGATAACGTCCGCGGAAAACCTGATCCACTAACATCTTCAACCAAGAGGCGTGGATTTAGCGGGTAAGTCAATTGTATAATTTGTGTACAGTATCACAAAAAAAAAAGATAAATAGTCATGATTTCGTTTTTGTTGTTATTCATATTTCTTACGTCATCTAAAGTCTTGCAAAACAATGTTAATGGAATTTAACTTTTAATTTGATACGTCTACTGTATACCTGTTTATTCTTCCAAGCTAGTCTATCAACTCTTTTCGAAAAGATAACACCTGCTCGTCAATTATATTTGAAAGTATTTGGCAAGATTGTCATAAGCTCAGCAACGGTCGAATGATTATGTAAGAGCATAATTCGGGAAAACTAATACCGAAAAAACTCGAAAATTAAAAAAGGTTTCCACGTTCAAGTGATCCTTCGAAATACTCAGCATTTGCATTCGTTGTGAACTTTTTGATAGGGGGTGCTAAAATGATTCAGTTACTTTGTGTGTTTTATTTTTGTTTTTTTAACTTAATTAATAATTACGTATCAATTAAGTAGAAAAAATAAAAATACATACGTAAATTGATTATGTGCGTAATGGCTTTCTAATTTACTTATTTTATAAAAACAACATACATATACAAAAAACAATACAGCTTAACAGTTTTACAGTTTTACCTAATAAGATAAATTTTGTGAAATAACGGAGGCGGTAACTTTCTTAAAAGTATCTTTATCACTTTCAGTTAAATTTGATTTGTTTGTAAACAGAATTGTTTGTTTTTTCCCTGACCGCTTATTTTTTTAAAGTAAAGAATTGGAATTTTTATTGGTCATACAAATCACCCACCCCCTTCCCCCAGGCGATTTTTTCTTTTAACTCTGCAGTTATTTTTTTTTTTATCAAGATTGTGTTGTGATAAATTGTTCCGTATCCATTTTGTTTATATTTTTCGCGATACGTTCAACCCAAAGCAATTATTTATTTTAAATCAGCTTTGATTTTGGTTTTTCTTCAAAATAAATCAAAACCATAATAACAACTTTAACAATAATTCTATGATCAGGACTCAATCGCGTCTCGTCAACAAAACAATAGCATGGAAAAGCTTTTACTATGCGCACCATGTCACAACACATCTCCTTTAGCATATCGCAATATCGTGTGACCCTGCGCTCAATGAAGCGATTTTTGGAGCATGCTTCTTGCAAACAAATTCTTCTGAATCAACTGTTCACATTTTTAAGCGAGTCTGTGGAAGTACACCAAATTTAGTTGTCATTGTTGAAAAGGACGATTATGCGGTCATTGTTTTGAAGGTGAATGTTATTGCTAAATACAAACAAGAAATATAAAATTTTCGGTATTTCTTGTAATAACTTGTAAATTGATTTATTTTAGATTGAAATTAATACTAACCAAAGGCCTTGAAAAACCTCTCAAATTTTTTTAATCTTAACTAGTTAAAAATTAGCAAAATCCTCTTTTTAACCTATAGTTATATCATACTAAAAATGCTTATACATCATACGTAATTGAGCCAATAAAAAGCTATACCAGTTTAGCATTTTTTTTGTTTCACCGACGATCTATGTTTATGAACTATTTTATTGGTTCCACATTCTTACTTTGATTTAGGGGTTGGGTAGCTTAGCTCGGCTACATTTTGTTCTCAGTTTAGAATTTCTCTTCAACTCTTATCAACTATGTACATACATACATATGTACTTATTTATATAGTTTTATATTTTCACAACAATTGCAATGTTGCAAAAGTGCCTTTTTAGCTGACTCATGCTAAAATGTGTGTATTAAGAGTAGTGTGTTAATTTGCTATGAGTCAAACTATCAAAACAAGTAGAATTTGTGTACAACGTTTAAACGAACATTTTATATGTATGTACGAGTATCTCCTATTGAATTTGGAAAGCAAACTAGTATACATAAATCGAAATCTTTAGTTTCTTAGCTAAGCCATTTGGAGTTTTTAATAACATTACAAAATTAAAAACGTTGAATTGTTTTATAATTTTTGTTTGTCTTCTTTCAAGCGGTAGATATGCTTAAGCTTTTAAAAAATAATTTTTTGAAATATTTTAATAATTAAAACTTGTGTCGTTTCGCGTTAAATAAGCATTCTTTTTTATTGATATTTTAAATAAAATTTGACCAATTTGATATTGTGTCGTTCGCAATTTAATTTGACGAAATTCTAAGTAAAAAAATGAGAAAAAGAGTGTCACATTCCTGATAAAAATAAAACTAAAGACGTTACAAATCAAAAGATGACGAAAAACTTATCGGTTTGCCTCGGATAAGTCAGAATTGATAAAAAACCACACTTCTTCCCCTTGATTTTAGTTTGATGACGGCTTGATAGAGAAATAATATTATCGGAATTTTTTTGTTTACAAATCCAATTTTATTTGAATACTCATCCTCGTCTTTATTTTCTAATATTCATTGTGTATGCGTTTTTCTTTCTCCCTGTCTCTGTATCGATTTCAGAATTTTGTCGCGACACAGACATCGGCTGAGTTCAAAAAGCATCACATGCGTATTTAATGCAAAGTCATGATTTCTGAAATTATTGGCCAAATTCCTAAACGCAAAGTTGTAAAGCAAAATATTTTTTACATTATTTGCTTCGAATCAGGATTTAGGTATTTGTAAACCTGCATCGAATCGAATCGGGATTACTCGATCCGATCCACCTCGGCGAGCTGGATCGAATCGAAAATATGAATGTACACCTAGATCGAAGAATTGAAGAATCGAGATTAAAGCGGCAGCAAGACTGTCACTTCGATTCCATTTCAATTCTATCTTTCGATCCGGCATCGTCATATACCTGGATCGAAATTTCGATTCACATTGAATCCGATCCGTGAATCCGCTCACGTAGTAATTGTTGTAAATTAAATTAGTTTGTAAAATTCCACTGATTTTACCGTAAAATATACTCGTTTAGGTAGGCAACGTATATTAGTAAACCCGAAATGAAACTTGTTGCCGCGTTTGATTACCAATCGTCTAGGATCCAAAAACTTGCAAATAGCTTTGAGTCGCATGAGCTATCAACAACTATTTTTTATCATTACGAAAATTCTACGAAAAAGCAGATGCCAAAACATTCTAGAGATTACGTCAATTGAATTGCATATAAATATGCAGGTTTTAAAAAAAATTGTTGGAAAAGAAAGTATTAAATGCACTGCATAATATTATGCAGTGCATTTAAAAATTGTTTTCATTTTTGAAGCAAATACATACATTAAAAAAATTAAATACTTTTATTTACGAACTTTCGAAAAAGGCACATATTATTTATTTATTTATTTATTTCAAAATAATAGCCCATGGAGATAAATCTCGTTAAAGGGCAGTATACCATAATTACAATTTTATATAGTAATAATAATATTAATATAAAGGCTGAGTCTTAAAACAATTTCAGTCGTGTATAAACTTATAAACTTTGTCTTAATCTAGACAGAATATAGATGTATGTGGAATTTAATTAAATTAAAAAAATCATATTTCCAACTCTAAAAGCACTGTCTTGTTAGCCAACTGTCTAAGAAATTGTGATAAAAACGGCTGTGTATATTTACATAGGTATGTATGCTTTATATGTTCGACAAAAACTAATTAACTGACAATACAAAATTTTCTAAAACGACTACAATACACAAAACTGTCAATTTTTTTTCTTAGACACTAGGCTTTAATTTGGCGAAGTTTTTTGATGCCCTGAATTCGAATCCGATTTCAGATTTGCACCATTATGACAGGTTTGCCAGATGCTCTAATATAAAAGATGAAAAAAAAAACGGTTTTGGAAACTGTCAAACTATTCGTTTTGGGGGAACATGAAATATTCTTACAAAAAGATATTTAGAAATTTTCCAAAAACCAGCTCGTACGACACTATTGATTTTCATTTTTTTGTTAGTTCTCTTTAAATGGTTATTTGCAATATTCGGCATTGAAAACCAATAAATATCGCCTTTGTATTTTAATTGAGCTTTTGTGAATTTTGCTTTTATTCACATTTTCACAACATTTGACTGAATTCTTTCACTTATCTTCGAACACTCATATTTTGAACAGTTTGTGAAAACGTGTGCCTCGAAATACTAACTTAAGAAAAATACAAAAAAAAAAATAAGATCAGCAACAACACGGCAGAGTCGTAGAAAATTTTGTGTGCTAGAGTGGTATTTTTAAAATAATGTGGACTTGACATGTATCAAAAAAGCGAAAAAAGAAATATTTAAACAGCAATGAGGAATATTAAAAATCAATAATATGACTGAAAATGGGCAATTTAAAAAAAGTTTCTTCACATTAGTGTAAGTAGAGAAAAAATTGTGTCAAAAGATATCTATGGTGAACTGTTTCTTGTCAACTTTGTAGTAAGATTAAAACAAGCGGAGTTTCTTCGGAGTAAGAAAATTAATAAAACTACTACTTTTCTGTCGAAAATGATTTCTCTGATAACCCAGTTGAAACAAAGTTACCATAATTTTTTTCTATACATATATGTATGTACATACGTAAATGTACTTCAAATTTACGAAAAGCATGCGTTTGTTCTTTTAAAACTAAATTAAATTATTGTGACATTTACATCCCAATGTGCCAGCAACAGCACCTCGAACATTTAATAGGTACTGTGAACAAATTTTCTTTTTAAATATTTTCCAAAAATAAAAAAGAAACAAAAATATTAAAACGACGTTTGTCACCTCGACGCACAACTGTGCCACTGCTACTACTTTAAAGATGGCAGTAAATGCTATTATTTATAAAATATCTAAAATTCTCTATCATGCTGATTGTTAAAAGAGAAATAAAAAATATTATAATAATAAAAATAATAATTTTTAGACAGCGTCCTTGCCCCCCACTATCCGCATTCCTCCCTCACCTGTAATTATGTTTGTTTATTGTGCGTCCATCCATGTACAAATAAAATCTTTCATATATACTCATGCGACGGGCGTCCAACATTGCTTTCATTTTTATTTATTTTCTTGACGAGACAGCGAACTGAGAACAGAACAAAACAGAACCGACATGCCACAGCTATAGTCGACTATGGAAATATAGTTGCCACAGTAGTTTTATTCCTCCTTTTTTTTGATAATTTTTGTACATTAGTTTATGAGTAGAACACCGAGGCCAAGTACAAGCAAGATGTTTGTACTTTCCCGTTTAAAAATTCAAGGTGGCTAAAGGATGTTAGATATTGGTTTTTGTATAACAATATAATTGCAAAACTGAGAAAGTAAAATTACTATTAAAAATATAAAAAAAGCATTTTTAAAAACAAAACCAAAATATAAACGATGAAAAACACGAAATTAAGTTTTAATACAAACACTTCGAACATTACAGTTACAAAATTCAAACAAAATCGTTGTAGTTGTTATCAAGAAATTTTGGAAAATCTGTGAAAAAAGTCACAAGTAGGTAATGTACCTACCGAGAAAAATGTATTTCTTGTTAGATTTGTTGTTTATAAAAATTGTAAGATTTGTAAGTTTGCTGCTTAAAAAATGCTTTCAGAATCAACATAGTGAACTAACACGTTTTTTCGCTGGACCCGTCATTTTGGATTGTATTAATTTATTGATCTTAACAATTTTAAGCCACTCAAGTACAAGGGCGTGCGGCCGATTTGTATGCATCACGATTTCTTTAAAAAAATTAAGAGAAATTTGACGAAAACTGTTAAGAACCAAATATTATTTTGGCTCTCATTCGTGTTGATTTATTTTTTTTTTTATTTGCTTGGAATTGAGACCTACGCTCGTCTTTTGAGCTCAAAATCAATATTTTCACAAAGATTTGGATATTTTGAAAATTTTCTTTATATTTGAGTGTTTAAATTATGTATGTTCTTTTTAATTTATCTCTAATTTCATTTTCGATTATACCCATATTATATTTTAACATTTTATTCACTTTTTTGCCATGTATTTTTAAAAATCAATAATATTATTTATAAAGTTATTTCAACACGCATAGTTAATACGAATATTTTTTTTTATTTTTACATTTATAAGTTTGTGAGAACAAAATTTTTTTAAATTGTTTATTTTCCGATCCATTGGCAACCAGTTAAAATGTTTGTTCTCTTAACGTTACAAGCCAAAATCAAAAAAGAGTATCGTTCATCAGTTCAATTCCTTGCTGGTTGACTTATTCGGAAATTGTTCAGAAAAAAAAGTTTAAAAAGCATTGTAGATAAATAATAGTAAGATAATCAATTTGGACGGAGAAAAATTGTATGCAAATTTGCTGTTCGTCGTCGTTGTTATCGTCGACGAGAGCGGAATACAGGGAATGTGAGTTTAAAACCATTTATTGTCCATAATAAAAATGATAATAAAGATGACAGTAGTAGAAGATCTTTTTTTGCATAGCTTTCATGTAACTTAGACAGCCTATTCAATCTTAAAGTGTTTGGGTTGAATTCATCTTGTTTTATTTTTATTTGTGTACGATGCATAGCATATACATACATTATACCTAAATAGCGTTCATTGTTGATAAATAAGTGAAAGCAATCGCACACACAAAATATGAACAGGGAATTTCGTTGATAGTTCAAAATTATACACAAAAAAAATAAATAAAGTTCTGGATAAATCAACTAAAAAATATCTTCTCAAAATGCTTTTCAGGAGAAAATGGTTACCTCAACCATTAAGGAAGCTCTCACAAGGCAAGGTAGATAAACCACCGATGGAGAAAACTCTTACAAAGAAGGCTTCAGAAAGAAACCTCAAAGTAAGTTATTTGTCAATTCTTTAAAAACAAAATCATTTATTTTTTGTATGTTTTACCATAGTTATCTACAAAGCATACAGAGCACGAGGATGAATTGACAGCAACCTCAATAGCGGGCTCAGTAACGCCCACAAGTGCCCAACAGTACATGTCGCAAGTGAACAATTCACAACAACCCGATTATGAACCCGAAGAGGAAGTTGGCTTGGAACTACCTCCGCCAATGAAACCTATTCAGGAACCTTGTCTTATATCTAATGGACCACCCGCCTTTAAGGACATGAAAGAAAATCCTGTTAATTTAGTAAGTATACATATTAAGTACTTGCTCGTATAGTTAATTTTAATTTTCAACATTTTTAAAATCACTCTTTTTAAAGCGGTTTGACGACCGACGACAGTTACCACTATGTACGCACAAATTTATAAGAATTCAATTTCAATTAATTATAAAAATAAAAATTTAAATGTTTGTTGTTGTTGTACTTTGCAGTTTTAATATTAATTCGAATCTCTTAAACAAATTAGTGTGTTGGATACGAAATAGCAACAGAAAAAAAATGTATGCCAATTAAAATCAAGTTTTTCTTCAATCGTTGTTTATTTATAATTTTAATTTGGACTCAAAAGATTGGGCAACCAAGAATGATGATAAATAGCTTTCGTAACGGTTAATAAAATCTTAATAGTAACGTAAAATTGTAATAAACGTAAAACGAAAATTATATTCTAAATCGGGTATCATATTTTTTTTTTAATTCTACTTTTTAAATTGTAACACAATTGTCTATTCGAGTTTGAATAAATTGTATTTTCGTATGATGAAGATTGAGATTATGAAAATACAACATGCCCCAATTCAAGAACGAATTGCAAGCTTTATTTCTTGTTTGTCAATATTATGATCTAAATTAATCATCACACATTTCATCATTTACATTTTTCTGTAAAGGTAACAATTACTTGCGATTTACACCTATTTATTTTTGTTTTTAAGAATTATACGAAAAATAAAGTTGAATGGCCTCATTTCATATCGGTATTACTTTGCCATACCTATTTTGCCATTAATTTAACTGATACACATTATTAAGATAACGCCACATACATACTTTGACAACCACGTGACTCATACAAACAATAGTTGAATAATTATTGTAGTGAAAAATACATTCAATACAAGATAAAACAATAATTCATGTACGACATTCATGCAAACTCCAAAAAGTTTAAACATTGTGTTAATTTTTTTTAAATTTTAATTCTAGGCAGGTACTTTCAAGAAAATGGAAGGCAACGCAGCAGCAGACTTATCCGAAATAGAACAAATTGTGAAGGAGAAAACTGTAAGTTTAATAAAATATGCAATTGGATTGATAACTAAACAATAGTATTTTTTTTACTAAACAGGAACAACATGAGGTGAATTCCATAAAAATTATTAAACCCTTAGACATAAATAGCATAGACAGCAATGGGCGAGATCTTGATTTGTGTTATCCGAATAACGACAACTCAGAGGATAATAATGATGAGGTAAACAGATAATTATATCTAAATAATACATAACTGGTAAATATAAAGTGACTATTGCATAATAATTCAGTGAACTGTTAAAAAAGACATAAATCAAAGTTCAAAAATCAGTGATACCTAGTTATTAATATTTAAGAAAAAAAATTCAGTGTTCAAAATGTATTCTTGTTCACATTTTAAAACTGCATTTAAATCCTTTCATTATTCACAAAATTATTCAGGGTTTCGTTAAGCAAGTGACACATTTTAAACGGTCTTACGTGCTGATTGATTATCAAGAAATGAATAATTTAAGCCAAATTAAGTAATACCTCAGAATGGCTATTTGGTATTGAGAAAAATTCCTCCCTTGGTGCCACATTTGAAAAAAAAAGATTCAAGTTAAAGTGCAATAAAAATACGGAAGAACAAAAATGCATCTCTTTGAATTCCATTTATCTTTGTTTAAAAAAATTCTAACCATTTTTTCCAATGGTCTTGTACACCAACCAATGTGATCATTTTAATTTTAAAGATTAGATAAAGATTAAAAATTGAAACTCAGAATATGCCACCTAAGAACAGAAATGTTTTTTTCACGGGCACCGACTCTTGCGAGAAATTGCCAAATGCTCCAAGAGTATCTCATGTGATTAAAAATTGCCGTTTGGATTCAGTAGAAAATTATAGGTCTCCTCTCCTGCTGGTAACACAAGCTTTTGCGTCACCAAATTTATTTATTTAATTTTTAATAAATTTTGTAAAGGTAAATGAAATGCGATTATTCACAATACATTAAGAAAGAAAGAATTTTTACATTTCCTTTTTATCTACCTACATTAATTTTAAGTTCCAGCAGCTTAACTGGACTTAATTTTAAATAGAGTTTCTGCACTCCGTGGTGGTCGGGTGAACGTAATTGATGGTCTACGTTGTCGTCTATGTCGAATTGTACAGTCTGCCTGACAGCGGAATTCGATTCGTCATCGCCGTTTTGTACAAAGTATACTTTTTGATTGCGCGGCATTTTTTTATTTTCTTAATCTGTGGGTGAGAGATATGTAGAAAAAGAATTTTTCTATTTATTTCACATACAATGTAAATAAAATGTGTCTAACTTAAATAATCTTTAGTATTATTTGAGAATATCGTAATTATTAAATACTTTTTATATAAAAACTAACCAATAATAAAACTATTTTGTTCTCCTAATTCTCAGAATAACTCGGAGACAAATGATGTTGAGGCTGCACAACGAAAACGGCTGTGCGCCTTATCAGAGCTCTTGTCAACAGAAGAGCTTTACATTCAAGATTTAGCAGAAATTGTTAATGGGTAAAGTTATTACTGTTTAATTTAAATTAATTTTACATAATTTATTTTTCTAATTTTCAGTTATATCGCCGAAATTCGCAATCCAAAAAGTGATATACCTGAAGATCTAAAAGGTGGAAAAGAACGAGTGATTTTTGGAAATATTGAAGCAATCTACGAATGGCACAGAGAGTACTTTAGTTTAAAAATATAAATTTGAATTTCGTTATTAATTGTTTGTATTTTTTTATCCTAGTAACTTTTTAAAATCTCTGCAGCGTTGCATAAAAACACCATCAGAACTTGGTCCAATGATTAAACGATACGAGGGAAAATTTCGGATGTACAATGATTACTGTCAAAATAAACCACTATCAGAACACATTGTTTCGGAGCATGTTATGTATTTCGATCAAATCAGACAGAAACTAAAGCATCGTTTAGATGTAAGTTATTGATTAATTAATAATTTCAATAATTTTTTATGTTTTGTTTGCAGTTAAGTGATTTACTCATAAAGCCTGTACAAAGAATAACCAAGTATGAATTATTGTTGAGAGAGATAAAAAAGCAAACCGAACGTGCCAAATTGGTAGAGGAAGTACCAAGTATGGAAGAAGCTTGTGAGGTTATGAAGGTGAGTTCTTCAATTTTAGAGTTTGTACATTTTTGTCGACTTAAAGGGAAAAACAGATAATACCATTTTTTATTTTTGAAATATTTATTGTATACTAAAATAATTGGAAGAAGATTTTCTGGCTGTTATTTTTACTTCAGAACTTAGAGTTTTTTTTTTAATTCGGTTTTCTATTTATCCAAATAATTTCGGCAGAAAAACGTTGCATACCCACGAATTAGTGATTAATAGGAAGAGACACTTATGCATCCCTTACTTAGTTATTTACAAAAAAAAACCTTATATATTATTTAATCGCAGCTTTAAGGTTAACTTTAACTTAGCTTAATTTTAATTTTTCAATTTAGTATTGAATAATTGTTATCACGGTTTAGATGATTTAATTTAATTTTTTTTAATTAATGAACATATGTATGTAATTAATTAAGTGAATAATTTCTTAAACCAGGTTGTTTGTAGAGCTGTCAATGATATGATGGTAGTTCGACGACTCCAAAAATTTGGAGGACAAATCAAAGCCCAAGGCAAACTTCTGCTTCACGGCCCATTGTGGTGTGTTGAAGAACAAAAAAATGTCGAACGAAATGCAACAATGGTACAGAAGCCCAGAGAACTTCAAGTATTCCTATTCGAACAAAGTATTATATTAGCAGATATTGTTGGCAAAAAGACACAGTTTACAAGCCCTTCTTATGTGTACCGGTCTCATTTACAAGTAAGTTCTATTTAAAGTTAAACCAAAATAGACATACACTGTACTGATCAACTAATTTATAACAGGTTAACAAAATGCAATTGGAGGAATTACCAAATAATAGATTTCTGCTGAAATCAACTGATCCTAATCGACCGGATTTATACCAGTATGTTTGCAATGCAGCTACGGTCAAACAAAATAAGGAATGGCTGGATACCATAAGAAAAATCCTGCAAAATCAAATTAGTTTTCTCAATGCTCTTCAAAGTCCTATAGAATACCAAAAGAAGTTAACAAAAGATTCATGAACAACCGCGATTTGGGGAAATTAAACCAAATTAAATGTTATGTGTAAGGACAAGTGGTGAGCTAAGAAGGAAAACAAGAAACTGCATTTAAGAACACAATATTTTTTGTTCTTAGAGTGCTGCCTCATTAACATACGTTAAATTTTATTTTTGCATTTTATTTGTTGCGCTAGAACACACACGTACACACACATACATTATTGTTCTCTATTTATGGTTTAATGTTTTTTTTAAGTCGACTCTTGAATCGAAAGAGTTTTATAATACTTACATAGAGTTATATTTATTTTTAACTACTAGTTAATGCTAATGTTAAGAACATTTGAGTGATTTACGTAATAAGAACAAAAAAATATTTTTTTACAAATAAATTTTACTCTAATCGAGACGAGTTTTGTTTAATTTTTGTTTTATTTTGTATTTCAGTTTTTTTTTATTTTGTTTTGTATCAGTTGAATGTGTTATGCTTATTGTAATAATACCTATTCGTATTAGAAAAAAACATAAACGAGTATGTTGTAAGGGAAGCGATATAAGAAAAAAAAATCTTTTACATACATTGAACAAATAAAACAAAAACAAAAACAAACACTTATAAAATTTTATACATTTTCGTTTTTATTTGGTTATACATGCATACATATGTCCTATTATTATAAGTTGTACAAGTTAAAAATTTGACTGCATAGTTTGGTTCTCAACATTTGTATGTTATTTTCGAGTATAAAATATAAACACTGAAGTCATTTTGGCCATTCTTAAATGAATGTCATCGCCGTTTCAAATTCACAAAATCATTTTTCTCTCGACTGTATGCCTTGCCAGGCCATGCTGTTCATGGTGAGATATATGCAATATTGAGGACAATTACAATAACAACTGCTTGGTAAGTCAGTGGTCCGGTTTTAATTGGCGAATTTTATGGTTGGAATGCCATCGTTTTATTAAGCCTTGAATGGTGTAGACTTTTCGAGAAAAAAAATGAAAAAGGAAGTAATATGTATGTACAATTTTTATGCGAATAGCCAAGAATTAGGTCACATATAACCGACTTGATTCATAGTTGTATTCGAACAAACTATAGCATATACGCAAGTATACGAATTCCATAAATATATCTATTGAATGTACACTTCTATTGAATAATTATGACGCCCCGATTGACAGCTATTATTGCAGAGAAGTCACAAAGTTTTTAGTGCTAGTTCGCTAGTTTGATACATTTCATACGTTGTGAAGTTCCGTCGAGTGCGATATTACCTTTAGTGTTGTTCTTTCAAGGTTCACTAGTTTGACATCATAAAACCTGCACGAGAGGTCACTTCAGTGCATGAAAAACATATATCTGTTTAAATAAAGGATTTCCATGTAAAATATAACTATTCCGCTTAATAAGCGGCGATAAACATCCGTGCTTATGGAGAGGCATCATTTGCCTATGATGCACGTTGACGATTGGGGATTCAAATTTTAGGAAATCTCTGAAAAATAAAATCTATCATTTTTTCTTTCTGTTAAAGACGCTTTATCGATATCGTTACTTTAAAAATCCAAGAATTTATATTTTCGTACATAACTTAGGTTACCATGTCAAATAAAAAAGGTTTATTTTTTAAGTGGTGAAAAACTCTGAAGGTGAATAAGAACGTAACGTTTGTTATTGATTTGCAAGAATTTAATGCACTCGACTCAAAGCTAAATTTTAATATGAAAATATTAAAGTTCATTCATCAAAAACACATTTAAAAAAGTAAAAGTTCACTAAAATTTAAAAACAACACAAAAAACCAACACGAATCTCATAACGCAAATTAAAGCGAGAACTTGTCTTAAGCTTTATTATGTGGTATGAGAGAGAATAGAGAGAGAGTAATTTAACTTTCTATATAGCGTTCCAATATTTAAAAAATCTGTATTCAGTTTTTGATTTTCTGTTACTGTTATTTAATTTTAACTTACTCTGAAAAAGGTTTTTTTTTTTTAAGTAGAATTAAACTTTATTATCATGCCCAGAATAAAAAAAAAGCTGTGATGTGGCAAATCTGAAGAAAATTGATTTTCTACTCCCATTTTTTTCGAACTTAAATTTATAATTATGTATTTCGAACACAATAAAAACAAATAGAAAATCCGTAAAAAATGTAAATAGTAAAAAAAATTGTAAATTTTTCGTAGATTTGTGACATACCTCTTAAGTTATATGAATAGATAGGATAAAGAAATGTAAAATGAATTTTTTCTTGTGAGTTTGCCACTATGAAATTGATGTGTTATAAAAAAAAAAGTTAGTTGTTATATCATAAGCACCTTAAAATATTAATACCTACCTCTTTTTTCACAAACTTAATGCTATAAATATAGATTTGACCCTCAATTTTTAAAATCAAAAATAATAACCTTCACATTTTTGTTTCTTTAATTTGATGTTTTTTTTACCACACACCACACCTCTTCTCCTAAATCCAACTCAGTTTATTTATTTTTTAAATAGCTAACCTGGGATTGGGTAACATGAAAATCGAATGTTTTTCTGGAATGTTTTTTACAATAGAATATTAACAAAACATTTTGTACGATTTTAGAAAATCAAAAAACCAATAAGTTGACATAAAAACTTCAGCAAGAAAGTCTATTTTTACACTGATAAAAAATGAGGGATTCACCTGATTGAAAGTATCGAAAAATGTTAATAAAACAATAAATGTTTGAATTAAATTCAATATAATCAAATTCCATTCAGAGAATATACTATTATATCTTACCAAAAAAATATGGAAATTAGTTAAGTAGGTACACACTCACATTTAATAGTAGCCACATTAAAAAACATGCAATGTAGTATGGAATACAAAATTGATCAATAATAATATTAAATCTTATAATTATTATATTAAGAAAAATATTAATATCTTTGTAGTTTAATGAATCTAACTTTAAATATAACAACCAATGAATTGTAGTAATTTGCATGCAGTCAATCACATTGAAGGTATGTATTACGTAAATAAATCGAGAAAATACTCACTTTCAAAATAATAACGGAAATCTTTTTACTTATATTCTTCAGAACTAAACATCTCCAAAACCCCAATATTTCGTGTATAAAATTTTAGTCGAAGAACCGACAGAAAATAGGGTATTATGTTTGCTGCCGGTCTTTTACTATATTATTATATTTAGTAGAAAACTGGAAATTTTTTTCTGGGGCGATTATCGTTGAAATAATATTAGATGACGAGAATTGTTTTAGATTTACGATACCCGTTTTTTACGAATTCATCATCATCTACTGGGAAGTACTTTACAAAACCTTAATGGAACACACCGATTGCCGATCATTACTGATAATTTCCACGGAAGTCATGTGAGCATTTTCACCTGTCAAACCATGGTGAGCGTTTCTTAATTAAAAAAAAAAAACATGAAATGAACCTACCATGTTTAGTTATGCCCAATTTTGCACGTAGTGCAGTGATATATTAGCCGTGTTATTTTGGAGTTGGAGAACTACTCATGCATGAGTACTTATATAGCCTTTTTCAATGGATCGCACATAATTCATTTACCTTCTAATCTTATCTACTCCCACATGAGAGCTTGAGTAGTTAGGGGTACCAGATTATATCGTTTGTATCTACTCATGAGTACTTCGTCACCTTCAAAGGTATACGGTTATTAATTGCACATTTTTTAGAACTATTTCACTTTTCTTGAAAACGGTTTCTAAAAGTTAAAAAGACCAACATTTTCGAAACAATTTTTTTTGAGTTTTCAAAAAAGTTTGATTGCTTTTATAAAACCCAATATTTCAAAAAGATCCGCACGTTAGTAAATATGTTCTTGAAATTGGCATAGGTTACGAATTTTTTTCTTATAATTGTAAAAGAAATACATATATGTATAAATAACGATTTTTAAATCGTATTTCTCGCAAAGATTTATAAAAGAAAATTATATTCGGAAAAGAATTTCATACTATGTTTAATCAATTATAAATTATGTTGATTATGTTTGTTCTTCAACTTAAACCGAAGTGTAATGGTAGATAAAAACAAGTACGTGTGACCCAGTCTTACAATTTAATATTTATTTGTATACTAACTGAACCCTGCCACGCTTCGCAGTGACTGTTTTAATAAATAAAGAATTACCTTTCATTCTATTTATGTTACCACCGTTTCTTATGATGAAGTACTTAAAACATCTGAAATTATAAACCTCTTTCAAGATTATTGTCTTGAAGAACTTCCATATCCATAATGCATATTGCTCCACCATATTTCATATTTCATACAAAAAAAAAGTGTGAGTGTCGGGACTCATGGTTAAGATATATCAACATCAAATTAAATATTCAAGTGCTGGTTTCACATAACAGAACGCGGGAAGTTTGAACTGTCAACCAAAATTCAACCCAAACTCAGCTCGACCTTTCGATTTAGTTTGAGCTACGAAGGAACGTACCCAATATTAAAGTATCTAATATACATCAACGTATCGTAACGTGTAACAGCACAACGTAATGTGCTACAGAAATGTCCATGTTTTTAGTCAACCTACCGCCGCCGCGCCGGCGGCATAGATGTTTACACATCAATAAGAAAAAGTGCGTATACGCCCGAGTGTATTTAAAAAAAGCAAACCTTTTCATCCAAAACAGATATGCAAATAAAGTTTCTTTTAGTTTATTTGCATTAGTCATGTTCCATGCCCGACAGAGGTTGTCTGTCTTAGCTATGAATATTCAATTCGAACTGGATTAAATAATACAAAAAAACTATTTCAAAATCATGTTATTTATTGTAATGCTTTTTGATAAAAAACATTGTTAGTTTTCTTTTCTGGCGCGTTAATAAATAATGTTGATGGTTTTCTGAAACGGGAACTGGCGACACATAATATTGGTATTATGTAATAGTTGAATGGCATGTCGTTCGGAATCATATGGATGCGTGGAATCAAAACCTGTTCCCGTGTCGAAAAACCATCAAAATTATTTATTTACACCTAACAATGTTGTGGTATCAAAAAGCATTACAATAGACAATATTTTTTTGAAACAAGTTTTTTTTTTGATTATTTATTCCAGTTCGAATTGAAAAGCAACGTCAAAATTTTGAAAAAAAAAAAAATAGTACTTAAATTATCCAATTTTCTGTGCAATTTTCTTAATTTTTCTTTCCATAAGAACATTCTACAATAAGTATTAGAAAACTTAAAAAAAAAAGTTGAATGAAATCGGTAAAGTCGTTCTCAAGTTATGGCGTAACCAAGAAAAACAGGGATTCATTTTTATGTACATGTACATATATATATGTATATAGATTGTTGGGTGCTTTTATTACCTCGCCCTTTTTATTTCGATAAAAGTCACAATACATTGCGTTTTCTTCGAAATAAATTATTTTTTTCTTTGTTTTCCAATGGTTTCGTTTAACGATTCTCTTATTTCGATTTTCTTATTTCACTTTTCCGTTAAGGAAGCGGCATACTGATTAGTGATTATACGTATAACGAAACAATTGAAATGTGAAAAGAATTTAAAACAATGTAATCAAAAAACGAATTGGACTTTAGACGCAAGTAAGTACAAATGAAACGAAAAAACCTTAGAAAGATGATGGATTCTGTGATATTTCAGGATTCGTAACAAGTTTCCGATTACGATAGAATTCGTGATAGGGCAAAATATTATACATATGTAGGTATGATTCGTCATTAAAACTTCTCGTTAAAATCTCATAAAATGTACTGTCGTCATACATGTGACGAATCTATTCAAAGCTTTCTTTTCATCTTCATAATTATTAAATATTGTAATATAATTATTTTTTTTTGCAATAATATGTTAATAAGAGAATGTGAACAGGTTTGCTTTTTTCATATTCGATTGCAATTGAAAAGGAATGCAACAATACGAATCAAATCGAAAACAACTTTAGTCACACGACATAGCTCTTCGTCACATGTTAAAATTACATGCGGTGGTGCAAGTTATATTATATGATACTACTCAACCCAACCAGTTAAAATTTAACACATATTGCAACAACAATATGTGATTGCCAATTACTTTACCTTTTTTTCTGGAGTCAAATGTGACTTCCGGTAAATACTTTAAGACCAATAATTGAAACTGTGAAGCTTCATTTTGTATCTTTTGTAAGACCAATTCTAAAGTACGGGTCGGATGTATTGTATGTAACCCTTACTACTCCGTCCATATAATAAGATTAGAAGCAGTGAAAAAGAAAATTTATACGTTTCTGCCTTTGATTACTTCCCTGGTCACAAAAATTATCCTACATTCTTATAGTCAGAGATTTTAATTAAAAGACGTTCCATTACTCTCAAAACAAAGGCAATATACTACATTTATTTCATCACTGGAATACTTCTATTCTTCTATAACATCCCCATCAAATCTGTGCAAAAAAAATTAATTTTATAGTCGGAGAAGCATAAGAAGAAACTGTTGATCCCAATATTTAATAGATTTAATTGTGGTGCAATAATAGCCCTCTTAATCAATTAATTATAATACTTAATTAAGTTAATTTCCTTATCTTTTCATTATTATGCTATTATGTTAGATACTGTAAAACTCCCAAATTTTGAAATTTTAGAGCCATTAAGGTAGCATTTCAGATCTATCCAACAATTTAATGCCAACTCGCTCGCTGTTTAACTATTAAAATAACTTGATTTAAAATAAAATGGCTCAAAATACATAGCACGTTGTTGTAAGTTTCGCCATTGTATTTAAATAATTTTAATCAATATTAAATCATGTTTTTTAGAAAATTGTCGCTAAGGGAAAATAGATCATCATTTAAATTATTGACATTTAGTTTCTGTATTGGCTTTTGCTATGTATTAGAATGGAACTTAAAATATTGGAAGTGGTCACTCATGAGTCATGATCATGATACATAAACCGCCTATTTGAATATATTTACTTATGGCCATATCTTTATTCACTTGACTCAGCGTTATTTGTATTTCTGAGACTATCATGCCTCATAATCACAATTAATTTTGCCTTATACGATACTTTTGAAAATACCATATTGTTAGTTCTTAAATTTTTTGTCAACGATAAGCACTGTGAGCTCTGCAACTTTTCGGAACGAAAGCACTTCAGTATAATGGAGTAAGTACGACTTTTATTTATTTATCTGTGCTCTAGATTCAAACAAAATTAATTTAAATCAACTTAAATATTTAAAAAATAATTATTCTACACATCAGGTGTGAAGTTCTAGAAAAAAAATTAATTTATTTTATTTAAAACCTAAAGTTATTAATATTATCAAAAATAAATTATTGATAAATAATAGTCAAAGAGGTAATTCAAAAATGCATACCTAGTACCTACCTCATTTTTTAGGATGACGTATGTAATTGGTTAAAATGTTATAAATAATTATATTATCTCAATTCTAATTTTTGAATGGGAATGGTCTAGGAACCGATAACGAGAAAATGAGGAACAACAATCTGCCCCGTAAGTCGTGTGGAAATAGTTATTAAATGTTATTAAATAGTTTATAAAACCGAAACCGAATGCTTTTAAGTTATAAGACATATTGGCGCAAAATTTTAAACGATTTAGTACGATGTTAAAGCCATTTTATCATACTAAAAAAGGCTTTAACATCGTACTAAATCGTTTAAAATTTTGCGCTATTGCTTTTAAATTTTTGGTAACAATTTTATATTTTTAGATTCGGAATTCAGTGATTATAAATTGCTTTGCGTATGTTAATAAGTTTCAATTTTGTTATTTTTTCAGAGGCAGTCAGTTTCCTGAGAACTCAGAATCTGTTTCTAAATCAGATTTCTTTAAGTTAAACGTAAGAATTATTTTTATTTATTTTGAGTAAAGTCAATAGATTTTTTGTTATTGTTTGAAAAATGTTTTTAAATTTACCTATACTTTATTTTTTTGTGTGTTTGCCAAATTAAAATAAATTATTTTTAATTTTATTATTATTAATTTATTATATATGTATTTGATATAACTTATAAGATAATGAGATGGTCGAAAATTAAAAAATATGGTACTACATCGTTAGGAATCGTTTTCGAGAAAAATGCGAGATTTTCCTTAACCATTTTAAACACTTGTATGATAGGTTATAGAATATACATAGGTACCGTTATTTTTGGGCATAAGAATAATGCTTGCTTAAAATCTGCTAGATAAAGTTCAAATACTGCTGGGTGCCAAGTTTTATAAAAGTCAACTAAATCCTTTTGGAATAATTAAGTTAAGTTAATGTTTTTTTTTAAATCAAAAATTTTTTTTTAAACTTTGGTATACAATACTATTAAAACCTTTTAAAACATTCTTTACAAAAAAAATTATCAAAATCAGTTGAACTGTTTTTGAGAAAATCGAAAACAAACACTGGTTCTATAGGAGGTACCATTTTAAAAAAGATAGTTTTTGATAAAAATAAGATTTTCATTGATTCATAAATAAAATTGTACGATACTGACCATTATTTTTGGTCTTAAAAAAAAAGTTTAAAAAAACATGACGAAGAAATTTCCAAAATTCGCTAGATACCTAGTTAAAAAAATCCACCTGTAGGCAGTAGTCGAAAGCACAGATAGATATGACATCACACAGACGTACTTAGCCATCATCGTAATATCAAGTTTGATCAAAGTCTCAAAATTTGCAGAATTATTAAAGTATCTACACATATATGTACATGTACATATGAACATACATATGTGAAATTTTTTTCTTAATTTATTTTTATTTTTCTTGACAAATTTAGATGTGTAATCAATAAAATCATTACATCTTTGGTTGTTGGGGGACTTTGCAACCTACAATTTTTCAAAATATTCTAAAAAAAAAAATAGGGGAGGCAGAAAAAAGTGTCCAGGGCGGTATATTATGTAAAAATGCCTCTGGAGCAAATTGCAGATGTTCTATACGATTTGCGAAATTATCTCATTTCGGTTCTTATGAAAACTTATTTTTCAACGAGAAACAAATTTAAATACCGAATGTGTTCGAACAAGTTCCTTTGTATATTAACTTAAAATTCCATCATGTTTTATATATTATACATATGTAATTTAAAAGTACGAACTTTTTTCTAAACTAATAAAAATATATATTTTAGAAAAATGGAGAACCACGTCCACATTTGCAAAGAAAACCTTCTAGTGCCATTTCAGAAATGTTATTATCTGAACTGCAATACATAAAAGATCTGTCAAAAATAATAAACGAGTAAATTTTAATCTGTTAAGTGATTATTTGTTAAGCAGAAGTGAATTAATCTTAAATTTAATGTTTAGATATATTCCACAGACGTATAGTTTAGAAAGCCCTATAGAAATACCTGAAGATCTTCGACTTCTAAAAGCAGAAAAAGTTTTTGGAAACATAGAATCTATTTACAACTGGCACAATGAGTATGTACATACATATTTTATATTTAATAATTTCAAAATTAAAATAAAAAGACATGTGATCCAATTCTTGCAGCGAATTTTTAACAATTCTAAAACGATGCTTAAAAGACCCATCCAAATTCGGGGAGAAGATGGAGGAAATTGAGAAAACAATGTTGGGTCTATACGTTAAATACTACAAAAATAAACCAGTGTCTGAACATATTATCAAATCATATGAAAGTTACTTTAGTAAAGTTTCAAAGCAGTTTGGAGATTCATTTCAAGTAGGTACATTTATGTATTTTTAAGTGAAACATGTGATTAGGTAACAATTTTGTTTGCTTCTTCTGTGCACAATTTAGATACAAAGCTACTTACAAATTCCAATGCGTCGAATATTTCAATACAACATGCTATTTTTTTCGATCTTGAAATTTGATCCCAAATATGAAAATGAATTAAGAAGAGCTATTGACGTAATGGAGGTAAGTGTATGTACATATATACATAATACGAAAAATTTTATTTATGTAACTATTAAAACTCGAGTTTATTCACTAGCCTGCGTTCAATTCGTGAGTCAATGAAGATATTCTTTTGTATCCGCACTGTCCTAATGTGGAATGCTTTTCCAATATTTCCCTCCCATTTTGATATTCAGAACATCAAAAACAATATTCTTCGGTATATCCTCTTAAATCTTACCATATTTTTCTAAAGCTTGTATCTTATAATAAGACTATAAGACTTCAAAATTACTGGATCAATTTTAACATTAGAAATGTTTAAACGGAGGCATACAATGTAAAAAAATCAACAGAATTTCAAAAATATGAAACGCATAGTAGGCAAAGGGGGGTGAAACGTGAGGGGAATAAACAAAATAAACAAAATAATCAAAATAAACAAAATTATTTCGTTCATGCTTTGTTCTTAGACTGCTTTTAAACACTGCAAATATGCTGCAATTACCCTTGCAATTTTTAAGCATGTAGGCGGGGGACGTATGCGGTGTCCGGGATAGACAAAGTTGCTGAGGTTGAAATAATTGCAGTTATCGCTCTTTCTTCTTTGTAGTTTTTCTTATTGTTTGAGACATAAGCGGAGTAAAGAGTGAGGAGATATATTATCCTTCTCATTTAACAAAAATTGCAGGTATTAAAATTTGCAGCGTTTAAATGGATGCTGCAATCGGAAAGAAACTCAAAAGAGAATTGCGGATAGAAATTGCAGTCGTCTAAAAGCAGTCTTAGACTGCTTTTAAACGCTGCAAATATGCTGCAATTACCCTTGCAATTTTTAAGCATGTAGGCGGGGGACGTATGCGGTGTCCGGGGTAGGCAAAGTTGCTGAGGTTGAAATGTTCGTAGAAAAAAAATGGGTATGTTTCTTATTATGATTTTTGCGAAATCTGAAAAATACCCGATTTGCGTTTACTTAAATGCTTATATCTTTCGATCTAATTATCCGATTTTCAATATTAAGGTATATAATTAAAGGAAAAATTACTGGCGTGTTAGAGCAAACAAAAATTTTCAAAATCATTCAAAATTTTATACTAAAAACATGAAAATAAATATCGGACAAATAATTTAATTCAATGAGGAAGTTGATAAAAACAAAAAAAGCATTAAAATACTTTCAACCACCAATTGGCGAGAGGGAGATAGTATTCTAAAACTGGCGGCGGCGGAGTTTGTGCAATAAAAAACCACAATCGTGTAAAATTTGCTTCGCGTCGGAAAAAAAAAATGCTAAATGTTCATATTTAAAGAATTTATCTGAACTTTTAAGGAATTTGTTTAATTCTAACAAATTAAAGACAATTAACTTATTACAGAGAACTTTATTTAAAATGACTGCCCTCGAGCGCGTCTAAAACAAGAATGTTAACTTCGCGTTATTTCTGTTCTTTTCTACTGTGTTGCCGTCAGTGTTGCCGTTTTGGTTACACATATGTACCTAAATTTGTAGTCAGTATAATAATTGTAAAGATACATTGTGTTTGGTTTGGCTTGCTTATAACTTCGGTTCTAATAATCCGTTCATTAAGGTCTTAAAATTTAGCTAGAATATCGGACTACAGTTTTTGTATTATATCATTGCACAGTCACATAAAACTATATATGAAAAACCTTATTAAATTGCGTATTTAATAGAAACAAAAATTTAATACAAAACAATAATTTTTTAAACCACATGTATTTGACCCTTTATAGGAAAGTTATGATGTTGGTAGTTTGGTACCTATGTTCAGAAAAGTTGCTCAACATTTAAATTAGACATTCAATGTACATACATAATTACATAAATGCTTTTTTCATTTCTAATGTTCCTCAACTATGCTGGAATGGCAAATCGGGTAAATTTTAAAAGTTTGTGCCTACTGGCACGTCCACTTTTATCATACTATAGTTTTTTTTGTTATTGAACGCCCGTAATGGTACGTTTAAATTTTGTACTTAAACTCTGTTCAGTCCCACCCATAACTGTCCTTTTATTAGAAATTTATCCTTATATATCGTCCTAAGAAGGGTGAAAATTTATAACAGCTGTTTTTTTTTATTTGCCACCAGATCTCAACCAGATTGAAATTGCTTACGAAAATACATTTAGATAATATATCCAACAAAAATAATATAAGATCCAACTTTGCGTTTGAGTTTGGATTCCCAAATCCATTTTTAACACACCCTTATTAGTTCCCTAAAAAAAGTAGTAAACACACAATAAAAAAATGTAAACAAGAGATGTGTATATACAAATGTTGTCACTGTGATCCTAGGCTGTTTAATTATTTAAATATTTATGATTAGTGCCTACGTTCTGTAACTCTCGATAAAATTGGTCTAAAAACGTTAAAAATCGAACAAAATTTTTATGGTTTATTTTAATTTCCATCGTTTCTTGACAAATTTTATCGGTTTGAGAGTTTTTTTTTTGTAAATCTGCCCTCTGCAACGCCCAATTTCCGTATATCTGTGATTCTTTAACGTCCCTAGAAAGTTGAAATTTTGTAATTGTAATCTTTTGAATAGGTATATAATTTTAATTTTTGTTAAATATCAAACAATTTTAAAAGTATACGTTAAAAAATATAATGCTAAAAGTAGTTTTATTTGAGTTGAAAAATGGCAGTCGTATTTATTAGATTTTTGTCTACTTTGACACTGTCTAAGTATTTTTAAATTCGTGGAAATATGTTTTATTTAATAAAAATAAATATCACATTATTCACGGTTAACGTAATCTACTCTTGTGTCTAAGTTAGGCAGCTTTAAGACATCAAAATCAAAGTTTTAGAACACATTTTCCAAAGTTGGACAGTTGTCTAAAGTTGGACAACGTTTAAAAATAAGGCCATGGATGTTTAACACTCTGTATGACTCATTAAAACATTTTAGCTCATTAAATAATGCTCGATTGAAAAATTATTTTATGCTCTCAATGCAGCAGTAATTTTCAATAAATTTTAAATGACATTTTTACATTAAAAGGGTTTCTATTTACTAATCTATTGGATATTTAGTACTAAAAATTTGGTCACATTCAGAATAAGCGGAGTTCAGCAATGCCGTATATTATATTTATCGTTTTAGATAAACGAGTTTTGAGTGAAGCGGAGAAATCAAAAATATAATTTTACTAAATAACTTAATAATTTAAATTTCTTTGTTAGAGAATTATTTCAGATCTCAACAATTTGATGGTCCTTTGGCGACTAGAAAAATTCCCAGAAAAAATTGATGACCAAGGAAAACTCATTTGTCACGACCCATTGTTTTGCAGTGAAGAACATAATAAAGGTATTAAATGTGTATGGCGAGTTTCCCGAATTTATACGCGTAAACGATTCCATGTGTTTTTACTTGAGGGAAGCATTATTTTTGCAAATATAATTGGTGAGGACAATTTGTTCGATCTCGCATCATATGAATATCACTATCATATAAAAGTAACATTATAAAAAATTCATCAAACTTTAAAAATTTAAACAAAATTTTTTTAAGGTAAGCCAAATTAAACAAGTGGAATGCCATCCAGATTTAATTCAATTAAAATTCGAGGATCCCAAAGATAAATGTTTAACTGGTTATATTATCTATACAAATGATAAAAACATGAATGAAAAATGGTATCGTGCCATAAAGGCTGCAAAATCTTACCAAGAAAAGTTTGAAGATAGTATATTATCACCAGTATCGAATTAAATATTATACCTTATACTGAAATAAAATAAAAGATGTACGTTAGTGTAATCATGTTATATTAAAAAAAAATAAAATGAAGCAACAACAATAATTTTTAAAAAGTTTAAAAAATTATATCACAACAAATACGTCGCCGAACGGCAAAAGTTACGAAAAAAACACGATTTTGTTGTTTGTTCTACGTTAATTTGAGAGATCTGTTCATATCAGCACCATTTCAACTAAAGTCCAAATCGAGCTCTCTACTCGAGTGACGAAAGAAAGCTTCAGTCGAATATCCAACCCGAACTCGATTTTTCGAACCTGCATATAACCGAGGTAAACTACTATAATAGATTCCTGTATAGAAAATCAACTGTCATCTTTGTATAGTCTGGGTTTATATACAAAGCTGTCATAAGAATCAAATTTAAGATGACTTTTTCTTTGTAGGCTAGCCACTAGCCAGAATAAATTGAAAACTTAAGGAAAATTGAAACCGCAAAACGATAAAAGTTCTTTAATAAAAATTATAAAACAATATTTATATTTATTTAAGAATATTATTTTGTTTGTACACCGTTTGTATAGACTCTAGTGTTCTATTATTAAGAAGAGATACATCTTCACATGTAAGTTATCTTATATTTATTCTCTTCTGGCTAACTGTTGTTTAATAAAAACTTGCGGGTTTTGTTACTTGGCAGGATGGAAGTTCTTCAGAAGCACTTGTCCAAAATCCGCGTCCCCAGCGAAAACCAAAGTATTTACAAGGACGAGTGTGTGTATTCGTATGATAATCCAGAAACCCCTACCGGTCTTTATGTGAACCTTGCCACGTTCTTGAGTTTTGGTGAAGAATTCATAAAGGGGTACTTCAACAAGACAGGCAATGGAGTCTTCTTGCATATCCGAAGAGAAAAAACAAAGATTCCGGATAACGATATTGAAAAAATCGATTTGTCTGCCGGCCCCGAGCGAAAGATAACTCGTCTAGCTATCGGTGTTGAGGGTGGTGCAGACCTAAAGAACCAAAAGTATTCCTACAAGGACACATATCAGATTGTTGTTCTGCCAGAGATGACCCAGATTCCATATCCAAATGTTGATTTGCCACTTATAGTCCAGCAGTCGGTGGAAGCGCTGCTTGCGGCAGAGTCAGCTATAGCCAAGCTTGAAAAGCAGACCATGACTGGAACATGGGATGGTGAGGTGCGTCAGGTGTCAAAATACTGTAATGATCTTAAGCAGCTGGAAAATGGCAAAAAGATTCCGCCCACTGGATGGAAATGCGAAAAATGTGATCTCACCAACAACCTCTGGTTGAATCTCACCGATGGATCCATACTGTGTGGAAGAAAATTCTTCGATGGGTCGGGGGGAAATGACCATGCGGTAGAGTATTACAAGCAAACGAGTTACCCGCTTGCTGTTAAACTGGGCACCATAACCGCTGATGGCAAAGCAGACGTATTCAGCTATCCAGAAGATGATATGGTCATTGATCCAAACCTACACCAACACCTTGGCCATTTTGGCATCAACATGACTGCCATGAATAAAAGCGAGAAATCCATGATTGAGCTAGAGCTTGACATTAATCAGCGTATTGGAGAATGGAGCCAACTGACTGAGAGCGAAAGTGAACTCACTCCATTAGCTGGCCCTGGACTGACTGGGATGCGAAATCTGGGCAATTCTTGCTACATGAACAGTGTTATGCAAGTAATATTCACTATTCCAGATTTTATCACACGTTTTGTACATGGAGCATCAACGTATTTTGATGGATTTCCCCAAGATCCTGCGAATGATTTCAACATTCAAACTGCCAAATTGGGAACTGGTCTTTGGAGCGGGAAGTACAGTTCAATTGCTGAAAACACCCTGGACACAGAATCAACTGGTGTTTCGCCAGCTATGTTTAAAAACATAATTGGCAAGAATCATCCAGAATTCAGCACAAAGCAGCAACAAGATGCATGTGAATTCTTCCTCTATTTTTTGAATCTTTTAGAGCGCAATAGCCGTGGGTGCGGCCACCCAAACCCATCAGATGCATTGTCGTTCTCTGTTGAAGATCGGTTCGAGTGCGGAGTGAGTAAGAAAGTAAAATACACCAAACGTGAAGAATTCTGCCTTCCATTGGTGATTCCTCTATCGGAAGCATCAAATCAGGACGAAGTTCAAGAATACCAGGAGAAGTTGGCTACTAGTGGAAAACCTAACACTGGTGAAAATGTTGTCCGGCCAAAAATATCACTTCAAGCGTGTCTGGATCACTTTTTCCAAACTGAAGTTATCGACCAGTTCTTCAGTTCGGCTATAAATGGCATGACCACTGCTAAGAAGACTACACGGTTGGCTTCGATGCCCGACTATATGATGATCCATCTGAAGAAGTTCACCCTTCGCGAAGATTGGGTGCCAATCAAATTGGATGTCTCGGTGGATATGCCAGCTGAATTGGATTTATCCAATATGCGTACGAGAGGACTGCAGCCGGGCGAAGACACTCTTCCAAATGATGTCGAGCAAGTGCCCGAGGTGAAGTTCGATGATGCAGTGATGAGTGAGCTCCTAGTTATGGGATTCCCTGAAGAGGCATGCAAACGCGCTATTTTCAATACCAAAAATGTCGGTCTCGATGTTGCCACCCAATGGATAATGGAGCACATTTGTGATGCTGATTTCGCCGCACCATTTGTTGTTCCTGGTCTGAGTAAGAATAAGGATTTCCAACCGAATCAAGAAAGTCTCGCTATGCTTATGAGTATGGGCTTCGATAAGAAACAAGCCACTGCAGCGCTGAAAGCGACCGACAATAATATTGAACGCGCAACTGATTGGATATTTTCACATACGGATTCATTAGACAATTTTCCAATGGACACAGAGGAAGAAGGTGGTCCCATATGCGCTGGTGCCTCGCCTGCAAAGAATTATCGGGATGGAAATGGTAAATACGAGTTGGTAGCTTTCATTTCCCATATGGGCACTTCATCTCAGGTTGGACATTACGTTTGTCACATCAAGAAGGACAATCAATGGGTTATCTTCAATGACAGTAAAGTTGCAGTGTCACAGAATCCGCCAAAGGATTTGGGTTACTTGTATCTATATAAGCGACAGAATTAAAATTTATTGTATTTCTGTTTACTCTTTTAGTTGCCTACTACACACTCATTTAAAATAAATAATGGCTTAGCATTGAATACAATATTATGATGAGAAGTTCATTAAATGATTTGTTCTCATATCTGCATTTTATTACAAAATAATTGATTTTGTCATACTAAGTTTTATTGTTTAAAAAATAAATAAATTATAAAACATACAATAAATCAGCTTTTAAATATGGAATAAAATTATTTTTTTTTGTCGGTGTAGTCTTTTTGTGGACGAATTCATACGTCTCGATTCTCGATCAACCGTGGTAAAAGGAACCGATTTACATTGAACTTTTTCAAATTGTGCGAGTATCATTTTATATTGAAGAATTTATTCAACTGAACACCATTACCTTATCAATGGAAAACCACATTATATTAAAAGTCTCCTCCATTCGAAATCTTCTTTGCTTATCATGTTCGTGTTGCCATCAACAAAATGCAAGATACCTTCTAGTAATGAATTAATTAAAACTAGTCTGGATTAAATATTAATTAAATTAAATATTTATTATATTATGCAGCTAAAAAAAGAACAGAAATACATTTTCTTATATCAGCTAAGTAGGCAATTGCAGTTTTTAGCAATTATGATTTTGATTAGAAACAAATTATCACAAAAAGGTTGAGATAAAGGTCCTCTGCGTTTAATTCGAAAGAAGAATAAGTTCTTTAAAAAATTAATTACGTTAGTAATACAATTATTAATAAATCTTAAGTGTGTCTCTTCTTTTAAAGAAAAATTAAAATCGATTGTTATCAAAACCTTATTTTCTCTTTGAAAAAAGTGTATAATGGACTATTCCATTTTCAAATACAACGGCTCATATTTTGAAATATTATTTTTTGTCCCATTTTTATGTTTTGTTACATTTTTAGTTTTTTTAAAATATCAATGAAAACCATCATTATAAGAAAGCTGGAAATACAAAACAAACGAAAGAAGGCAACTAGTTTTTTTTTATTTTACCATCTAGTAGATCTCTAATAATACTCTCTATCTTATTGCCAAACGATTCAAATGAAAACTTCTGCTGAACTCGTTTCCGGCCCATTTCACCCATTCGTTCACATAGCATTTGATCTTTGAATAGAGTGCACATAGCTTTGGAGAACTGTTCGGAATTCTTTTCGCACAGAATACCTGTTGAATTGTGCACAATAGTTTCTGTTGGCCCACCGCTGTTCAGGGCTACAACTGGCTTAGACATGTACATGCCCTCGAGGGGGACAATTCCAAAATGTTCGTTTTCCGGCGTGTACAGTAGGCATTGAGTCTTACGAAGCAGAGTGATCTTCTCTGTGTCGGATGGAGACTTAAGTAAAATAACTTTATTGTCCAGTTCTAGTTTGGCCACCAGTGCAGCAAGTTCATCATAAATGACGATGTTTTCAGAGCAGAGGATATCATATCCACCGGCAATTACTAAGCGACACTTTTGCCAGTCGTTACGAGGGAGAGATTTCTCGAGCAGCTTGAACGAATGCAAGGCCAGTTCGTGGTTCTTTTTGCGTTCGAAGCGATTAATAGATAAATACATAAATGCATCAGATGGAATGTGAAGCGAGTCCTCATTTTGGGATTTTAACTGCATCTTGTCGAAGAAGTTGGTATTTAGCGAAGGATATAGCACGTCTGGGATCACATCTAGTTGCTTAAATGTCTCGCGGAACACACGCAGAGTGAATTTGCTATTGACCAAAATAGAATCTGCCAGTCCAGTTGTGTACTCTTCTAGATAGTTGATTGGAGCTCGATATACTGACTTCAAATACCCTTCTGGGACACTCAACAGTTGATCGGGAAAATGACAGTAGAAGACAATTTTAGGATTGTGCTTTGCTAGCCTTAGTATTGGTATACCAATTGAGATTTGATCACAGATAATGATATCTATTTTTTCTCTTCGCGATAAGCACAAGGAGGCATAGAATGCAGCGTACAGCATGCGCAAATAAGCACAGAAAGCGTAAAAGCGGCCACAAATCTTTCGAGGTAACCAATCGCCCACGGTTTGAACAAGAAATGTTCCATCGCGAGTTTCATCAAAACAATGCGTTGGATCATGATGGTTGGTTAGGAAACTGACCTTATGACCTTTCTGTTGCAGGGATAAGGCTGCATCAACGACTAATTTTTCAGCTCCTCCTATACCCAGATCTGGGTGAACAAATAAAACACGAACCATGGTGGGTTTATTTTCTGAAAGTAGATTTGATTGGTTGCAAGACAGTGACTTTTTTTAGCAAACTAGCTTACTTGTAGTAAAGTCATTCAATGAAAGTTTGGCTATATCAAAGTAATGCTTCGTTTCGGATGAAGTTTATAAATAACTTATTTTAATTTCTAGATTTTGTAAACAGAACACAGCCACAGCCACCAACCTCTCAGTTCGTTTGTGACAAGACAAGATTACCGTTCGGAGTTTCGAACTTCGGAGTCCCGATAACAAGGAGACAGCGCAGCAATTTCGAGCCTCGATGTATCACATCGAGATTCGAGAAACAAAATAAAAAAAAAAGCAAGGTCTGTTTGTGCTCTTTTACTGTTTATTTCTGGGCTTTTCCAAGAACTATCAGTCGTATTTATTAGATTTCCTAAGAACACTCTTGGACAGTTGTCCAGCTAGCCACTATCTAAATAGTTGGACATCTGCTTATTTAAAAACGCATTCCAGCAGTTGTTTAAATTACTCATATACCACCTGACATCCCTGTAATCTGTCAATTTCGTGAACTTTTGGATACGTTTAATTTCATTCATTTCAGGATGATGTCAATTCTTTGCTCATACCCACTTAGAATAAGGGTATTCATGCAACGTCGGAAACTTTATGACGTTGTAACTATCAGCCCTATGAAGATTTAACAAGATTAATTTTAAATCTACCAGATTTATGAAATCAATTTGTATGGTAAATCTTCGAGATTTAAAGAGGATTTAGGGAAAATCTAACTAAATCTCGGTTTAGCGGTCGGTGAAAACGTAGTATAAATCTAACTAAATCTCAGTTTAGCGGTCAGTGAAAACGTAGCATAAAATCGTAAAGTTTCGGACACAGGTTTCGTGAACGCCCCTTTAAACATTATGCGAAGATGTTGATATAAACCAATAAGCTGACTCAATCATAATAAATAATAAATACCATTAAAAAAAGTTATCTATGTTTACCATTTTCATTTACAATGTTTACGACGCAAATTCTTTTGGAAAGTTTACTATTTTTCGGAAAAGATTTGCCATACAAAAATTTGACAGTTCGTTTACGACATCGTGAACTTTCCGAATTGAATATCCCTCATAAAAGTCAAGGCAACTCTTTTTTTCTTTGCTTTTTTAATTTATTGCGACAAAAAATAATTCAGCAAGCAAATCCAAAAAATTTCAGTGTTTATAAACAGCAAAAGTTAGGAATTTTTGTGAAGAATTTCTCCCTTTTGAAAGTCTGGGGAGAATCCACGGGATTGCAAAAAACACGCCTTATGTCTTGAACAATAAGAAAAAGCACAAAGACTGCTTTTAGACGACTGCAATTTCTATCCGCAATTCTCTTTTGAGTTTCTTTCCGATTGCAGCATTCATTTAAACGCTGCAAATTTAAATACCTGCAATTTTTGTTTAATGAGAAGGAAATAATATCTCGTCACTCTTTACTCCGCTTATGTCTCAAACAATAAGAAAAAGCACAAAGAAGAAAGAGCGATAACTCTGCAATTATATCAACCTCTGCAACTTTGTCTACCCCGGACACCGCATACGTCCCCCACCTACATGCTTAAAAATTGCAAGGATAATTGCAGCATATTTGCAGCGTTTAAAAGCAGTCAAAGAAGTAAAAGTTATACCTCTGCAATTTTTCCCATCTTCAGCAATTTTTTCTAGGTGTCATATTTATATTTAAAACTTCTCGTATTACATCACTGGTATAGTTTTTTATCTGAACGGTTTCAATTTCATTGGCAGTCACTTTAGTCAGACGCTCAACAAATTATAAATAAATAAACATAATAAATTTTCTAATTAAACTTACTGAAACTAGAGACTTAACTTCCCTAAAAAGTAAGACGAATAAAAGAATGTCTTTAGTTGCATACGCTTCAAGCAGTGGTGGTGAAAGCGATGAAGAAAACGAAATATGCCCAGCTTCTACCAGGGAACTTGTTCTCGATGGACATATCAGCGACGAAGAAGACGTCCCTTTGATAGCCGAACCCGCGTCATTTAAGTCCACATTGAATCTTCCAGTTCCAAAATCTTTACCCGACACTGATACAATACAAGCTCTGTTTGAAAAACTTCCTGAACCTAAATCAAAGATGAGTCTAATTGAAGAGGAAGACGATGAATTTCTCCGTAAAAAAGCGATTCCTTTAGAAACACCTACGATAAAAGCTCCACCACCTACAAAGAACTTGGTGCGCATAACAATACCATCACTTAAAGACTTCGATGATGTAGAAGAAAAAAAAAGAAAGTCAACTGATGAGCCCATCAAACCCTCGGGTTTTTCCAGCCTCATTAGTATTCTTCCGACTCCAAAATCTGAACAGAACTTTGTTAAACCAAAGCCATCTGCAAACGATGCGACTTTATGTAAGGTGGCCTTTGTTCCCGATGCCGTTAAAAACCGTCGACCTGCACACAATACGGAGAACATTGATAAGACAGTATCAACCAAAAAGCCAACTCAAAAAACCAAGGCCAAAATATCTTTAGTAAGTATCAGTGACAGTGAAGATTCGGACAATGAAGGTGGCGATTTCTTCTCCCTAACTAACGATGACAGACTACCCGAAGTCAACAAAGACGAAATTGCTGCTATGGTATCCAGAAAAGCCGCTGAAATGGCAATGAGTTCTTCAAAATTCCTTTCCATACCTCAAGCTGATAAGCTGCAATTGGAGCAAGAATCTGAAGCAGACACTTCTACCACTAAAACTCAACAGACGCTGGACAAAGAAGCAATTCAAGCACTCATCGGTAGTCAAGCAAAACGTCGAAAGGTAAATGATATTCAAATAATCGATATCGCTGATGACCAAGTGCAACCGAATAAGGAAGAATGGTTGCGAACCGCCCTGGCATCAGCAACAACTTATCAGCCAACTGGTGTGCTGACAGACGAAGAACCAGCCTTAGGAACTCGCAGGAAACATCAAATCACATACCTGGCTCACAAGGCGAAGGCAAATGAGGCTGAACTGCAAGCGATGTGGTCTGCAAATCGTCAAAATAGAAGACAAACACAGAACAAATATGGTTTTTAACGTTTGGCCTTTATTCCTGCAAAGAATTTTTTAAAAACTGAAATAAAGCTTATCTACAAAATATTTGGGTCATCTTACTTTGTTGCATGCTCACGAAAACATAGATCGTCGTGGAAGGAAGGAGTATCCATATTGGAATCATTGTCGTAAATATTGAAAGCTCTAGTTGGGTGTACTCAAGTTTGAGACAAATCATAACTTGAGATGCAATTTTCAGCAATACGCCTGCAATGTACCATTGGTATGAGACCAGCAGCTCTTTAAGGCGCTTCAAGTTCCTCCACTTGGTAACGATTTTAATGATCACATAAATGATGAGTATGGCATCAAAGAGCCACAGTGGAATAAATACAATGAACCAGTTCCAGTGAGTACGCGGGTCAAGTCTTAGGCATAGTAATATAAGAAAAAGTAGTATTATAAACCATGTAAATAGAGCCCGGTGGGCTAGAGTCATTTTTTTATTTTCTACTTAACAATTTATGAAACATTTAACACAAAAGATAATTAGAAATTAGAAAATGAAAACAAATCTTGATTTTATGTTCTTTTATGTTTAGACGTCGAAAATGGTAACAAAAATAACAAAAATGACATTAGACTTGTTTGTTAAATGAATTCCAAATATAAGGTATGTTCCTTCACTTTAAATTCTGTGATTTTCTGTCCAAAACTACACAAGTCTGCCAAATATGAAAAAAAAAATTAACAGGCGTATTTATTAGATTTTTGACTAGTTAAACAGTGACTTGATAGTCTAAAAAAAAATTAGGAACAATTTCACAGTGAAAACTAACATCAATAACTCCCGTATTGGCAACTTAAGGTCCAGTTTGTTCACAGTTGAACATCTCAAATCAAGGATTACTGCAAGTGGTAAAACATCGAATGTACATATTTACCAAATTTTTTATTAAAGATTCAAAATTTGAGTCCAGTCCCTTTCCCCCCTAGGAAATTCCCCTTTCACACGAGGAAACTGACGGTTGTATTTATAAACCCATTCCAAAGTATGTCTAACTTTGGACAGCTGTTCAAGTCCAAAACTTTATTTATAATCATGTTCCATCATGTTCCACTTATACACTGAAATTGGTTGTGAGTGAGTGTATGAGAACATTTGTAGGCCACTATTTAATCGCCGTCTATGCACTATGTCGGGAATTTCAATTTTTTTGATTCCTAGAATTTGGAAAATTTTGGAAAACCATTTTCAGAATTTGGAAAACCTTATTTAATTTGTTGTAGTTAGCAGCACATAGAAATAAAAGTTGACTTTTTTGGTATCAAACGATCGGGATTGGTTTTCCGAAATTTGGAAAACCTTTTTTAGAATTTAGAAAAGCATGGTTTAGTAAATAATTAACAAAATGTGAAAAACGGCGGTCACTGTTTAGACCATAGAGTACCTATATTATCTAGAGAACCGACTTCAGCGCTTTTTCTCTTTCACCCTACAAGCTGCACTGAGAGGATTTCCTCCACAAGGCTGAATATGTGTTAGTTGCCGAATGCATTTTTAATGGAATCGCACTAACCTAGCGATAATTTAATGGATATTGGCTCAGTTTTGCTCAGTGCTCAGTTCTCCCACCAGATATGAAATACTTTTTTTTAAAACTGCATTATAAACCATGTTCATCTTTCTTGTAAAAAAAGTCCATCGCTGAAATTTGATCTCTCTTTTACTGAGATGAAAACAAAACAGAAAAACCAACCCACCGACCCTCAGTCACATCACATCGGAGCTGCGATGGTGGAAACAACGCATGCGTGCACGTCTTTCTTTTCTTTTTTTCAGTAATGTTCGTATTTTTGTGTGTATCTTTCAAAATTAAAAAGATGGGGAGAGAAATTTGAAGAGAGATGCGCTATATCTACAATTCACATGAATTCACGGATAGAGACTTTAGGAGAGTGTACCGCCGTATAGTTAGCAGCACTATGTGGGGAATTTCAATTTTTTTGATTCCCAGAATTTGGAAAACATTTGGAAAAATTTGGAAAACCATTTTCAGAATTTGGAAAACCTTAGTTAATTAGTTATTAACAATTAAAGGTTTGGCGTATAGTTAGCAGCACATAGGAACAAAAGTAGACTTTTTTGGTATCAAACGATCGGGATTGGTTTTCTGAAATTTGGAAAACCTTTTTTAGAATTTGGAAAAGCATAGTTTAGTAAATAATTAACAAAATGTGAAAAAAATGACAGTTCTATAAACAATTGCAATTTGCCTATTACGTAATGTAACGTAGCGAAACGTTATTAAATTTGGCATACATGTATATAGAACTAACACATGTAAACAAAATTCTGTCCCAATTTATGTCAAACTACTTAGAGCTGTCAATTATATTATTTTCCTCATTTCTAGAAAAAATTAATTAGAAACCTCATTAAATATAATTATTTAATTAATTTGATTGTTCTCGTTCCACAATGTGACGACCCGATGGATCAATTAATGATCATGTTCTTCCCCGAAGAACCCAATCGGAATAAAAACCATCAAATATTTTGCACCCAAATAAAGGAGAATTCATCAAACTTGTTCGCTTCCACAAAAGTCCTTAGTTGACATGGCAGCAAAATAATCAATATTCTTGAACAATTTTAAGAGCTGTTGATTGACACAACCGAGCACGAGTTTGTTCCGGAACATAAGGAAGCAGAAACTTCTGCAACGTTACAATGTTATTCATTCTCCCTTACGGGGTATTGGAAAAGTCAAAATGATATTGGACAAGTAAAGAAGGTAGAATAAAAAAAAATCCTAAATCTTTAATTTGCTAATTATTACTTTGCTTCATTTTTCAGATGATGATCCGCACCGTACTCTGTAACGCCTGTTCTTGAATGGTAACAACAATCAATTTGGATTACTGTCATCAAAATATATAACTTCCCCCTTAAGCAGAAGCTGTTAAATCGAAGAAAATTAAATGTTCATTTATTTGCATTAAATAAAGAGCTAATTTTACTAAACACTTTTTTTTACTTAAAATCAGTTCGATTTATTTGCTAATAGGCAACTTACTAATATTCTACTGATCCTTAAAGTACAAATGTACCTAACATTAGGTGAAGCAAAAGTAGTTGATCGAATACTTTTTCAAAATTTCGTTTGTTAACGTATTCTATTCGAAATATGTAACGACTACAAATTTCTAATTGGAAAAAATTCCCAATAGGTACCCATATTTCCGAAGTACCTTATAACGAACAGAATGATGATATGAAAAATGTTTTAATGTATTATCAAACATTCTAAAATGTAAATTGCTAGGCAGACAGTTCTATCAATAAATAAACTTAATGTTTTTTCATGCGTTTGTACATACATTGAAAACTTACAATGTTTACCTTGCAGGGTGCTGGAATTATAAAATCATTCAACATTTTATATAGAGTGTGGATGACAACAAAATCTTTTCCTCTTTTTTCGTCTTACAAACTTCACATAACATTGTACAAAAAAATCAGTTGATTTTATCTAATTCATTAAAAATTTTTATATCACCAATTATATGACCGTAGCTTTTTTTTTTTTTCTACAGTGGATGTTAACTTTGAGTGAAATTATTATTAATAGATACAAGCTTATTTTTTGTTTTATTTTTTTTATTTAAATAATACTTTACGTTTGTATGTGAAAAAAGTCAAATTCAAAATATACTTTTGAATAATTTTTCAGTACAGTTGAAACTTTCTCCATCACATCAACTTTTTTGTTTTCATTTACATCTTCCTGTCCGCTTTAATATTTTCAACTTCTTCAGAGTGTTGACTTATCATTGTTTCCACTTAAAAGAAAATAAACAAAATAATAAGGTATGGTGAAAAAAAATCTTGATATCACTATAATTTTTATATATAATTGTGATAATTTTAATATTTTGGGAAACGAATACATTCAATTAAAAATGTATTAAATAAAAATAAATTTTTAACAATCATTGAAAAAAAAGAGTGGCAAGCATGCGCTTCACGTTTTTTTTTAAATTTTTTATTATATTTTTTTTAGATACAAAAAATGCTAAAAATGTCTGACAAACCTTTTTCGGTTCTAATATTTTTAGAACAAACAATGACACTAATTTTATTTTATACGCGATACCATATTTGATTACCAGACTAATTTTATTCTATACACAATGATGTAAATAAAAAATGTTTTTCAAAAATGTTTTTCGACTCGAATAGTTTAACAGTTTTGTTTAAGCAACAAAATTGCTAAATAAAACTACTGAAAATTGTGCAAAAATTTGTTTAGGCTTTTAGCTTCCGGAATAATTTTATTTTTTACACAATGCTGTAGCGAAAATTTGATGGCATTTTAAGTAGACACATGCATATGAATGAACCTACAAAAGATGGTACCTCCCTGTATAATTAGAGTTCAAATTTTTTTTTCAAAGGTAGAGGTACCTAGGTACAATTACAATTCTACTTACTGCCTTGAAACTTATATTTATATAAATATTTTTCTATTGAAAAAGCATACTATAAGAAACATGTTTTAAATTTTCCATCTTCTTTTGTAATGTGCGCATTTCATACGGATTTTTTTTGCTAAAAGCCCCAAAAATTTTATAGAATTTAATGATTATAGGTACATACAATTTCTTCTCATTATATACTATAGTCTGTAAGATATAACATTTGTAACCAATTTGTTAAATGGCTATGTTCTGAGCTATTTTTAAAATTTCAAATCTCTAGTATATAAGTAATATACTTTAAAATCGATCTAAAAATTGGTAGCAAACAAAGAAACAGTCATACAGAAAGTGATAAACTGAAGAATTTAAAATTTAAACAAATGTGTTGCTATCTAGTCCTGACATATTATGTTTAAAATTTCAAGTCTCTAGCTTAACGGTAAAATGGATTTGTAGTGGAAAAACAAACAAATAAGTAAACAGACTTGAGACTCTAAACTTTAAACTTTTAGTCATCTAGTTTTGATCAATGTTTAAAATTTAATATCACATTCGCCTAAAGCTTACCAAGTGTCCTCCCATTGCGACGGCAATTCATGAAGTGATGGGCACGATGGAGAAAGCAATTAAAACAATTTATAGTGGAAGCATTACTTGATATAGAACGGCCTTCAATAATGTCTCTCTTACTCCTTACCATCAATCCGACGATGTCAAATTGAATTGATTTAATGCTCTACATCTGCAGTGTGGAAAATCATCATCACATAGTCACAATAAGACCATATTCAAAGACAGACATTCAAACAGACTATATAAGGGGTCAGGCATCTTTCAGACGAATGGAATTCACAGAAATCTTATATCTTTGATCCGACCCAAATCAAATACACGGATTTTTCAACTGCAATTTAAATAAATATATAATTGCATTAAAGAAAGACCTGTTTAGAATCATCACCAACTCGAGAACTCGTGAAACTGTTGCAGGAGCAATGTAGAGCAAACCATGCACATCATTAAGATTACTAGCTAATCTTTAAAAATGGAAACGTTTTATCTTATCTTTATCTTTATCATAATAGAAGCACATTATATTTTCCCGATTTCTACCTTGAGCTTGGTATTATAGGTTTGTAGCATTCAATTTGTTCCTTACTTTAAAATATATAAAATTAATAATATTAAAAATTAATAAACGATGATGAACTTTCTGATCTGAAATCTGAATGCGACTTTTTTCTCATTTGTGTTTGACAGAAGACGTCACAACTGACAATTATTGGGACAAGAAACAGACGTGTTCATGTTAAAGATGTAATTATGTTAAATTATAAAACCAAGAACTGTTCGTTTTCGTAATTTCCTTTTAGCGAATATTTGTCTACTTTTTGTGTTAATTATTTAATATTTGATTGTTAATAACTGATTAACAAAAGTTTTTGGAATTGTGGAATTTCTTTACAAATTTATCAATTTATCTGATAATATACTAAATTGGAAAACTACTTAGAGAATTGGAAAAACCGTTTTTTTAAGTTAGAGTCATAATGGATTTGTTTGCGTGTGTTACCTAAACAAATGATTGGGAATAACTAATTATCTCTACTTTTCAAAATTCTGAAATTTTAGTCCGAATTTTCTGAATAGTTTAGCAATTCGGAGAACCATTTTCAGAATTTGGAACAGCTCGGCTTTCAGGTAAGAGACATTTTGGTCAAGTGGATTTGTATTCGGGTGTGTGATCTGAACAAATAACTGTTCATAACTAATTATCTATGCTTTTCCAAATTCTGAAATTTCGGTCCGAATTTTCTGAATAGTTTATCAATTCGGAGAACCATTTTCAGAATTTGGAAAAGCTCGGCTTTCAAGTAAGAGACAATTTGGTCAAGTGGATTTGTATTCGGGTGTGTGATCTGAACAAATAACTGTTCATAACTAATTATCTATGCTTTTCCAAATTCTGAAATTTCGGTCCGAATTTTCTGAATAGTTTATCAATTCGGAGAACCATTTTCAGAATTTGGAAAAGCTCGGCTTTCAAGTAAGAGACAATTTGGTCAAGTGGATTTGTATTCGGGTGTGTGATCTGAACAAATAACTGTTCATAACTAATTATCTATGCTTTTCCAAATTCTGAAATTTCGGTCCGAATTTTCTGAATAGTTTATCAATTCGGAGAACCATTTTCAGAATTTGGAAAAGTTCGGCTTTTAGGTAAGAGACATTTTGGTCAAGTGGATTTGTATTCGGGTGTGTGATCTGAACAAATAACTGTTCATAACTAATTATCTATGCTTTTCCAAATTCTGAAATTTCGGTCCGAATTTTCTGAATAGTTTATCAATTCGGAGAACCATTTTCAGAATTTGGAAAAGCTCGGCTTTCAGGTAAGAGACATTTTGGTCAAGTGGATTTGTATTCGGGTGTGTGACCTGAACACACTAACTAACTATTTCTTTCTGCTTTTCCAAATTCTGAAATTTCAGTCCGAATTTTCTGAATGGCTTAGCAATTCGGAGAACCATTTTCAGAATTTGGAAAAGCTCGGCTTTCAGGTAAGAGACATTTTGGTCAAGTGGATTTGTATTCGGGTGTGTGATCTGAACAAATAACTGTTCATAACTAATTATCTATGCTTTTCCAAATTCTGAAATTTCGGTCCGAATTTTCTGAATAGTTTATCAATTCGGAGAACCATTTTCAGAATTTGGAAAAGCTCGGCTTGCAAGTAAGAGACATTTTGGTCAAGTGGATTTGTATTCGGGTGTGTGATCTGAACAAATAACTGTTCATAACTAATTATCTACGCTTTTCAAAATTCTAAAAAATAGTTCTCCGAATTGATAAGCCATTCAGAAAATTCGGACTGAAATTTCAGAATTTGGAAAAGCAGAGATAATTAGTTATGAACATTTATTTGTTCAGGTCACACACCCGAATACAAATCCACTTGACCAAAATGTCTCTTACTTGAAAGCCGAGCTTTTCCAAATTCTGAAAATGGTTCTCCGAATTGATAAACTATTCAGAAAATTCGGACCGAAATTTCAGAATTTGGAAAAGCATAGATAATTAGTTATGAACAGTTATTTGTTCAGATCACACACCCGAATACAAATTTACTTGGCCAAAATGTCTCTTACTTGAAAGCCGAGCTTTTCCAAATTCTGAAAATGGTTCTCCGAATTGATAAACCATTCAGAAAATTCGGACTGAAATTTCAAAATTTGGAAAAGCAGAGATAATTAGTTATTCCCAATCATTTGCTTAGGTGACACACGCAAACAAATCCATTATGTCTCTAACTTAAAAAACCGGTTTTTCCAATTCTGTAAGTAGTTCTCAAATTTTGTATATTATAAGATAAATTTGTAAAGAAATTCCAAAATTTTGAAAACTTTTGTTAATTAGTTATTAACAATTCAAATATTAAATAATTAACACAAAAAGTAGACAAATATTCGCTAAAAGGAAATTACGAAAACGAACAGTTCTTAGTTTTATAATTCAACGTTATTACATCTTTAACATGAACACGTCTGTTTCTTGTCCCAATAATTGTCAGTTTTGACGTCTTGTGTCGAAAACAAATGAGAAAAAAGTCGCATTCGGATCAGAAAGTTCATCATCATTTATTAATTTTCAATTTTATTAATTTTGTAATAGTTTCTATATATTTCAAAGTAAGGAACAAATTGAATGCTATAAAACTATAATACCAAGCTCAAGATGGAAATCGATAAATATAATGCGCCTCTATATGAACAGTCTTATTAAGAGAAAACGTTTCCATTTTTCAAGATTAACTAGTAATCTTAATGATGTGCATGGTTTGCTCTACATTGCTCCTGCAACAGTTTCACCAGTTCTCGAGTTAGTAATGATTCTAAACAGGTCTTTCTTTAATGCAATTATATATTTATTTAAATTGCAGTTGAAAAATCCGTGTATTTGATTTGGGTCGGATCAAAGATATAAGATTTCTGTGAATTCCATTCGTCTGAAAGATGCCTGACCCCTTATATAGTCTGTTTGAATGTCTGTCTTTGAATATGGTCTTATTGTGACTATGTGATGGTGATTTTCCAAACTACAGATGTGGAGCATGAAATCAATCCAATTTGACATTGTCGGATTGATGGTAAAGGAGTAAAAGAGACATTATTGAAGGCCGTTCTATATCAAGGAATGCTTCCAGTATAAATTGTTTTAATTGTTTTCTCCATTGTGTCTATCACTTCATGAATTGGCGTCGCAATGGGTGGACACTTGGTGTTGGTAAGCTTTAGGCGAATGTGATATTAAATTTTAAACATTGGTCAGAACTAGATGACAAAAAGTTTAAAGTATTATGTCAGGACTAGATAGCAACACATTTGTTTAAATTTTAAATTCTCCAGCTTATCACTTTCTGTCTGTTTGTTTGTTCGCTACCAATTTTTAGATCGATTTTAAAGTATATTACTGATATACTAGAGATTTGAAATTTTAATCATGGCTCAGAACATAGCACTTTAACAAATCGGTTACAAATCTTATATCTTACAGACTATACTATGAGAAGAAATTGTATGTACCTACAATGTTTGAATTCTATAAAATGTTTCATCATCGCTACTTTAAAAAATGAACTGACTTATTCTTTTTTTCAAATGTGCAATTCTTGATTTTGAGAGCAAATCTTTCACATTGCAATGAAAACGTAAAATTAAAGAAATAAATACTGTTAACTGATTTTAATTTGATTTTTAAAAATTGGTTGGGTTTGTTTTTCAAACATTCATCTTATTAAGTATTCGCAGTTCAAGTCTTTTTAGATAAATTTTAATCATAAAATATTTTCGCTTGTCCGTGGTAGGAAATTGGTTAGGGAACACAATTATATATGTATGAAAATTACAGTGATATCAAGATTTTTTTCACCATACCTTATTATTTTGTTTATTTTCTTTTAAGTGGAAAATATGACAAGCCAACACTCTGAAGAAATTGGAAATATTAAAGCGGACAGGAAGGAGTAAATGAAAACTTAAAAGTTGACGTGATGGAAAAAGTTTCAACTGTACTGAAAAATTATTCAAAAGTATATATTGAATTTAACTTTTTTCACATACATATGTAAAGTATTATTTAAATAAAAAAATAAAACAAAAAAATAAGGTTGTATCTATCAATATACTAGATGAATGATGAATGATTTTATAATTCCAGCACCCTGCAAGGTAAAAAGAATAAAGTAATAATATTCAAATTCCTCTTTAATTTTCTTTTTGGATTCCTAACCATTTGATCAACAACCAGGGTACATATGCATGAAAAAATATTTAGTTGATTTTATTGATAGTATTCGTTACATATTTCGAATAGAATACGTTAACAAACGAAATTTTTAAAAAGTATTCAATAAATTAGTTTTGCTTCACCAAATATTAAGTAAATTTTTATATATGTTGGTATGGAACCTCGCAAAAATGTTTACACCAAATTGTAGAAGGTTATCTCTTTTGAAAATTAAGACTTTAACTTTAAGGATCGCATCAGTAGAACATTAGTAAGTTACTATAAGCAAATAAATAGAACAAATGGCGCAAAATTTTAAACGATTTAGTACGATGTTAAAGCCATTTTATCATACTAAAAAAGGCTTTAACATCGTACTAAATCGTTTAAAATTTTGCGCTAATGATTTTAAATAAAGAAAAAAAAGTGTTTAGTAAAATTAGCTTTTTGTTATTTAACATTTAATTTTCTTCGATTTATCAGCTTCTGCTTAAGGGGGAAGTTATATATTTTGATGACATGTCCATGTTTAATAATCCAAATTGATTGTTGTTCCTATTCAAGAACAGGCGTTACAGAGTACGATGCAGATCATCATCTGAAAAATTAAAAAAAGTAATAATTAGCAAATTAAAGATTTAGGATTTTGTTTTATTCTACCTTCTTTACTTGTCCAATATCATTTTGACTTTACCAATACCCCGTAAGGGACAATGAATAACATTAGGCATCTGTAGCTGGAAATATGCACTATCTATAAAGAAAAATTTAACTTTTTATCAAATAATAACCAATTTATTTAATAAAAAAGAAATACTAATTTAAAATTATTTAATAAATCTATTTGAGGCTCACGATGGAACACTACATAAGTTTTAACATACCAACTAGCCCACGTTCCAGTTCAAAATATCGTAGAAATATTATTTCGTTGCCATGTCAACTAATGATAGCTTTGCCACAATACTTTGATGATTTCTACTCCTTCATTTGGGTGCAATTAATTTGATGATTTTTATTTCGATTGGGTTCTTCGTCGTCACTTTGTTTAACGAGAACAACCAAATCACCTCGAGCTGGTCGGTTTCCACTTGACTTGCCTCTGAAAACTTGTTGAATTGTTCCAGCATCTGACCGAATTCACATTGTGCCAGGGTCGGGGCTTAGTTGCATAATTGTCTTGCGAATTGGTTTAAATAATTATATTTTATGAGGTTTCCGATTAATTACATAATTTTTACTAGAAATAAAGAAAATAATAGCCGGCATTTGAAAGCTCTAAGTAGTTTGACAGAAATTGGGACAGAATTTTGTTTGCATGTGTTAGTTCTGTATCCATGTATGTCAAATTTGATTACGTTACATTACGTAATGGGCAAATTGCAATTGTTTATAGAACTGTCATTTTGTTCACATTTTGTTAATTATTTACTAAACTATGCTTTTCCAAATTCTAAAAAAGGTTTTCCAAATTTCAGAAAACCAATCCCGATCGTTTGATACCAAAAAAGTCTACTTTTGTTCTTATGTGCTGCTAACTATACGCCAAACCTTTAATTGTTAATAACTAATTAACTAAGGTTTTCCAAATTCTGAAAATGGTTTTCCAAATTTTTCCAAATGTTTTCCAAATTCTGGGAATCAAAAAAATTGAAATTCCCCACATAGTGCTGCTAACTATACGGCGGTGGAGAGTGTTCTCTTACTGTGCTCAAATAAAATTTGCGGGTGTTTTAGGCAAGGGGAGTACGAGTCGGTTCTGTAGATAATATAGGTACTCTATGGTTTAGACAATGGCTAGCTGAACAACTGTACAAGAGTGTTCTAAGGAAATCTAATAAATACGACTGTGAGTTTCCAGAAACTTTCACTTTTTAGGTGAGAAGGACACAAAGTTAGGGGAATTAACGGTCTATGATTGGTGGAAATTGTAAATTAAAACAAAACATCAAAAAATCTCCAGCTGCTTTTTTTCTCGTGTGAAAGAGGACGAACAAACCTATTAAAAAGTAATAGAATATATACCTAAAGTGATGTCGTGTCACAATTTGACAACTCATATATTTTTCATAAGCATTTCGAAGACGGGCAGACAATTTTTAATTAATTTTTAATATTTAGTGGTATAAATCAAATATAAATAAGGAAGACATCAATAAAATTAAATAAATCACGTCACTGACTTTTCATTGATTATCAAAATGCTGACCAATTTCGAATCAAAATCAGCCCGGGTTAAGGGCTTGTCGTTTCATCCGAAACGCCCATGGATTCTCGTGAGTCTTCACAGTGGAGTTATCCAGTTGTGGGACTATCGCATGCATACGTTGCTCGAAAAATTCGACGAACACGACGGTCCAGTGCGAGGAGTTGCCTTTCACTGCCAGCAACCATTGTTTGTTTCGGGTGGCGACGACTATAAGATCAAAGTGTGGAATTACAAACAACGTAGATGTATTTTCACCCTGCTTGCCCATTTAGACTACGTACGCACCGTTGTATTTCACCATGAATACCCATGGATTCTGAGTGCATCTGATGATCAAACTATTCGCATTTGGAATTGGCAATCGAGAAACTGCATTTGTGTCCTAACTGGCCACAACCATTATGTAATGTGTGCCCAGTTCCATCCGACCGAGGATCAAATTGTGTCGGCCTCGCTTGATCAGACTGTGCGAGTTTGGGATATTTCTGGGCTGCGTAAAAAAAATGTTGCACCTGGACCCGGAGGCCTCGATGATCACCTCAAAAATCATCCTGGAGCTACTGATTTGTTTGGTCAAGCCGATGCAGTTGTAAAGCACGTCCTTGAGGGACACGATCGTGGTGTAAATTGGGCTAGTTTCCATCCAACATTACCACTTATTGTATCTGGAGCTGACGATCGCCAAGTTAAGTTATGGCGAATGAACGAATACAAGGCTTGGGAGGTAGATACTTGCCGTGGACACTACAACAATGTTTCTTGCGTTCTATTCCATCCCCGCCAGGACTTGATAATTTCAAATAGTGAAGATAAAAGCATTCGAGTATGGGATATGACCAAACGTCAATGTTTGTACACTTTCCGTCGAGATGGGGAGCGTTTTTGGATCTTAACAGCACATCCCACTCTCAATTTATTCGCAGCTGGCCATGATGGAGGTAAGATAATTATTTTGGCTCAGGACGATGCTCTATACGTTAATTTAATATCTGGAGGAGAGTTAAGGGAGGGTTAATGAGAATAGATTGATAATTGTGGGTTGCCTGAGCTCTGAATGAATTTGAAGATTTCGGCAGTACTGCTGAATCAGGCTGGGGTCTTAATACTGAATTAGGTTGTGGTTAATGCGTAGGACTTTCAAGTCGAAAGGATGAGGATCAAATAGCAGCTTCGTCGCCAGCCAGTAGGTGGGTTCTAGTCTTACCGATAAAACGCTCACAGGATTGGTTGGGGATTGTATGTCACTAGGCCCACAAGTTGTCTTGCCACCCCATATGAATGTGGTTTAATTTTAAAATTAAACAACTAAAACGAAAAATTGAGAGGTTCAGTACCACTGTTTAATTTTGGTGGGTAATTCATTTAGCCCTTTTTTTGGTGACAGCTTATGTATTCATATTTTTTTTCTATTTATGGCATTATTATATATGATGAAGTTATCCTGATGGCTTTTAAAAATAATTTAATTAGTATGTAAATTAACGTCGTAATTTATTTAAATACATAAATAAGTAATCACATTTTTCATTTATTTCTTTTACAGGTATGGTTGTATTTAAATTAGAGAGAGAACGCCCAGCCTATGCAGTGCATGGAAATATTCTATACTACGTTAAGGAAAGATTCCTTCGCAAATTGGACTTTACAACAACCAAGGATACAGTTGTAATGCAATTGCGTGGAGGTGGAAAATCACCTGTTCATAGCATGTCTTATAACCCTGCATTGAATGCAGTGCTCCTCTGCACTCGAACCAATAATTTGGAGAACAGCACATACGATTTGTGTCAAATTCCCAAGGAATCCGAATCAACTTCCCAAAGTGAAACTGAAAGCAAGCGCTCATCGGGTATTACGGCTATTTGGGTAGCTCGCAATAGGTTCGCCGTTTTAGATCGCAATAGTCAGTTGGTGATTAAGAACTTTAAAAACGAAGTCACCAAAAAAATTCCAACATTCTGTGAAGAGATCTTTTATGCTGGAACTGGAATGTTGTTGATTCGTGATCCAGAGTATGTAACATTGTACGAAGTACAACGCTTGGTATCGGTGGGATGCATCAAACTTGCAAAATGCCGATATGTTGTTTGGTCGGGCGACATGTCATTGGTGGCATTGTTGTGTAAGCATTCAGTTACAATTTGTGATCGTCGCTTGCAATACTTGTGTACGATTCAAGAGAATACTCGTGTAAAATCAGGAGCTTGGGATGACTCTGGGGTCTTCATATACACCACTAGCAATCACATCAAATATGCCATTACCAACGGCGATCACGGTATTATCCGCACGCTCGATTTGCCAATATACATTACCCGGGTTAAGGGAAATCAAGTCTTCTGCTTGGACCGAGAGTGCCGAACTCGGGTTTTGCATATTGATCCCACCGAGTATAAGTTCAAATTGGCTCTGATCAATAGAAAATACGATGAAGTACTTCATATGGTTCGAAATGCTCGACTAGTTGGACAGAGCATCATTGCATATTTACAAAAGAAGGGTTATCCTGAGGTAGCTTTGCATTTTGTTAAAGACGAAAAGACTCGATTTGGTCTTGCTCTAGAATGTGGCAATATTGAAAATGCCCTAGAAGCTGCAAAGGCGTTGGACGACAAGGACTGCTGGGACAGGCTAGGTCAAGCTGCCCTTTTGCAAGGTAATCACCAAGTGGTAGAAATGTGCTACCAGCGCACGAAGAATTTTGATAAACTCTCCTTCTTGTATCTTATCACTGGCAATCTGGAGAAACTTAAGAAAATGAATAAAATTGCTGAAATTCGCAAAGATGTATCTGCCCAATACCAAGGTGCACTTTTACTTGGTGATGTTCAAGAAAGGGTGAACATTTTAAAGAACTGCGGTCAGATGTCTTTAGCATACCTGACTGCAGCTACTCACGGTCTTGAAGAGCAGGCTGATGTTATCAGGGAAACCATCACAAAAGAAGGAAATGCTTTGCCAGAGGTTAATGAAAATGCTGTTTTGTTGAAGCCTCCAGTGCCAATTCAACAGGTTGAAAGTAACTGGCCTCTGTTGACGGTATCTAAAGGCTTCTTTGAAAGTGCCTCATTAGCGAAGGGATCAAATGTACGACAAGCTCTGAATATCAGTGATACTGCAGCAGTTATCGATGATGCCGGTGGCGATGGCTGGGGAGCTGATGCTGACTTGGGGTTGGATGAACAAGATGATGAAATGCATGATGCTTTGGACAATGAGGAAGTAGCTGATACAGATGGAGCTGGTTGGGACGTTGGTGACGATGATTTGGTTGTTCCCGAAGAACTAGCCCAGAGGATTAAGACTAGTGCTAATGAAGGTGGTTATTACGCTGCTCCAAATAAAGGATTGTCTCCGCCTCAACACTGGGCCAATAATTCTCCACTCGTTTTGGATCACGTCAAAGCTGGATCGTTTGAAAGTTCGTTCCGATTGCTGAACGATCAAATAGGAGTTGTCAATTTTAAACCTTTTAAGACCCTATTTCTGCATAATTACCTTGGTTCAACGGCTAGCTTCAAGGGAATGCCAAATGTCAAGTCCCTCAAAGCATATCCACTGCGTAATTACGCCACAGAAACTAATCCTAAGAATGGAAGACCTGCTCTTGGCATTAAATTAAATGATCTTGTACAGCGTTTGCAAGCTGGGTATCAACTAACTACCACTGGCAAATTCACAGAAGCCATCGAGAAATTTCATTCAATTTTAATAAGCATTCCACTTTTAGTTGTGGACACCAAACAAGACATTGCCGAAGCACAGCAATTGCTCAAAATCTGCTCGGAATACATTTTGGGCTTGAAGCTCGAAACCGAGCGCAAAGGTCTTCCAAAATCCACGCTGGAAGAACAGAAACGTCTATGTGAAATGGCAGCTTATTTTACACATTGTAAATTGCAACCTGTTCACCAAATCTTAACGCTTCGGACGGCATTAAATATGTTCTTCAAGCTTAAAAACTACAAAACAGCTTCATCGTTTGCCAGACGACTTCTGGAGTTGGGTCCACGACCAGAGGTAGCACAACAGGTACGCAAAATACTACAGGCGTGCGAAGTTAATCCTGTAGATGAACACAATCTGCAGTACGAGGAATTCAATCCGTTTAACATTTGTGGTATCAGCTATAAGCCAATTTACAGAGGTAAACCTGAAGTTAACTGCCCATTCTGTGGAGCTTCCTATGATCCGCAACACAAAGGAAGTTTGTGTAATGTCTGTGAAGTAAGTGAGATTGGGAAGGATGTAATTGGATTAAGAATATCTGCCCTGCAATTTCGTTAAACAAAAGTTATCGATTGATTTTTTTTCGTCTTAAATAATATACCTAACCAATATTGTATCCAATTCAAAATAAAAAAATAAATTTAATTGTTTCAAACGCCTTTATATCAATTTTCAAAAAATAAGGAATTTTTTATTTAAGCTTTTGCCCCAGAAATTTAAAAGAATGCTTTACGATTTCGATTATTGTTAATTAATGATAAACTCTGTATGCTGTATGTTGTTGCGGAAACAAACTTTTGATTCTTTACTTGGGATGCACGAGTATGTATTTACATACATAATGTAAAAAGGTACTATAGGTAGAGTTTTGGATTCGTAAAAAATTTAATATGAGAATTCAATCAGATATTACGAGGATACAGAACACGTGTTATGCCCATATTACATCACCCAGAGCTGACCCACTATAATGTATTCAATACATAAAGTAATGCAAAACCGCAGCTTTGTGTCACACTTATCTAATGTGACGCAACGCTCAATGGGTCAAGCCAACTTCCAGAATGCAACTCAGCAGGTCAAAGCTGAGTAATGCATTTTGGAAGTTCTACAAGAAGTTCCAGGTTGGTCTCCGAAACTCTGGTGAGTCCAATTTTAAACCTGTAGTAAGAAGGTTGTAATTATTATTAACACACGAAAAAAGCTGGTCCCGCAAAATTTCTGTCTGTACCCCGACCTAAGATTCTGCAATACCCAGATAAAGATCAGATCATATCTTAAGTAATTTTGAAGCACATGTGCATTAAAGACAGATATCTGGGACATCACCAGATAGAACATAGCGAATTTCCCTCTCTTTTTGAAATTGTTTTAGCATAAGTTTATATTTTTCAAAAAATTAGACTGAGTTCTTTTTTTTTTTTTGGTCAAACCATAGATTTACTTGACTAAAAACAAATTATTAGAAGAAACTTATTGCAATAAACTCAATTGTAAGAAATAACTCAAAACCTTTTAAACTCTATGAGTAAAACGGATATTTTTTTTATTTCTATTACAAATTTTAAGATACACAACTAAATTTATTCTAACACAAAACGGTTATCATTCGTGATTGTTTATACAAAACCCATACTCAAAAATGAAAATTCGATTGAAAGTATGTATATTCATAAATTTTTGAGTATTTTAAAGAAAAAAATATAATAGAAAAAGTTATTTGAAATAAAAAGGATGCTCGTTCATTAAAAAAGTTTCATACATAGAAGAATAAAACAGAAACTGAAATACAATATCTTTATTGGCGAGTTTGGGTTCAATTTGATTTGAAATTTATGATCAAATATACATCATCTCAGCCATTGAAGACATTTTCTTCGGTATGTGAACAAAAGTTTCAAAATAACTCGCCAGTTCATCTATGGTGACGTCACACGGTGATGTTGCACCAACAACTGACGAAGAATGGCTTCCAGCCGTTACTGAAGATGCATTTATTCTGGCTTGCTGGGAACATGACGTATTGGCATTGTTACTGCCACCCTGTCTGGATGTTTCTTCTTTATTGGACCCAGCTTCACGAGTTTTGTGATTTTTCTCACTACAATGCCTTGTTCTTTGTGAGCGGTTCTCAGTCGTCTGAATAACACTAAAATGCTTCAGACTTTTCCTCGAAGCAATTGTAGGGTTCCAACTGTGGAAGCTGAAATTTGTTTCCAACAGGGTTTGACACTCATCAATGAGATCTCGGAAATCGGTTATTCCAGACTTTCTCCCCGTTGAAGTTGAAGGTTCTTCACTACTTATTCTGAGAAAACCTAAAGAGTCGTCGACGTTTAGAGCTTCGATTGTTGGGCAGGATTTAGCGAAGCCATCTCCTATATTTTCATTTGAGGAGCTCTTCTTTAAGAATCTGTTCGGGATGTCTCCAAATGCTTTCAGGTGCTTTGGATGTAAACATTTCTGCAACGACTTTAAAATCGGCTCTCGCAACAATACTTTTTTTCGGTTTTTACGTTTGAACAGTGTTGAGTGCTTGATCGAATGCTCTATGCGCACAAATGCTGAATTAGTATTGCTCGACTTGCACTCATCCAAAACGCTCTCTGATCTTCGGCGCACGCGGCAACTGCACTTTATGTCACCAAATATAACGTTAGTTTCGAATTGCCTAGATGCATCTTGGTTAATTTTATTGTAAAATGGATTAAGAGAGACGGGGAGTTGGCTATCACAGAGCTTTATTTGGGGAATTAGTGGACCAATTTTCAGCTTGTCCAAGTCCCTCGGTAGCTCTTCGTCGCACATTGTTTATACCTAGATTTTGGTTTCCCTAAATCAATGTTAACGGGAACCTTGAAATTCTCTTCCTATTAATAAATAAAAGAACAACGATTATTTTTTTCTACAATATTATTCACTTTATATTCTACCTACCTATGTACGTCTCGAGTTTTGAATATTTTGATAAATCACCAATTCTTTAAACTATTTGCTATAAGGTATTTATTTTTAACGAAGTAAATATTGTAAGGAAATATTTGTTTTCCCTTTGTGCATGTTGTTGTTTTTTCAAAAACAATGAATCCAGTACCATTAAAAACACGTAAAAATTAAAATCATAGGTCAACTTTAGATCGCCATTTTTTATTTTATACCTTTTACTTTTTTTCATGTCACTGCTGTCAAATGTCAAATTGCAAGCACTGCCAGAAAAAAAAGGAAGGCTAGGACTGCTTTTACTTTTAGACGACTCCGATTTTTAATCATCGTTTGACAGCTTTAAGACGACTGCAAATTTTTACGGCGTTTCTCTTTTGAGTTTCTTTCGGATTGCAACATCCATTTAAACGCTAAACATTTTAATAGCTGCAATTTTTGTTAAATGAGAAGGAAACATCTCTTTATTCTCTTCACACTCTTTACTCGCCGCTTGTAACTGAAGCAATAGGAAAAAGCACAAAGAAGAAAGAGCGATAAATCTGCAATTATTTCAACCTCTGCGGTGGCCGGGGTGAACAAAATTGCAGAGGTTGAAATAATTGCAGAGTTATCGCTCTTTCTTATTTGTGCTTTTTCCTATTGTTTGACACATAGGCGGAGTAATGAGTGTAAAGAGATATTTCCTTCTCATTTAATAAAAATTGCAGCTATTAAAATTTGCAGCGTTTAAATGGATGCTGCAATCGGAAAGAAACTCAAAAGAGAATTGCGGATAAAAATTGCAGTCGTCTAAAAGCAGTCTATGATTGGTGGGAATTGATATTAAAAGAAAACGTGAAAAAATCTCCGGCAACTTGTTTCCTCGTGTGAAAGTTGACTATCATTTGTACTGTCGGAAAATAAATGACAAAACGAAACAAGAAAATTCATTTTTGGCATCATTGTTAACTGTCACCATTTGAACAGTCCATGACTGCTTTTAGACGACTGCAATTTCTATCCGCAATTCTCTTTTGAGTTTCTTTCCGATTGCAGCATCCATTTAAACGCTTCAAATTTTAATACCTGCAATTTTTGTTAAATGAGAAGGAAATAATATCTCGTCACTCTTTACTCCGCTTATGTCTCAAACAATAAGAAAAAGCACAAAGAAGAAATAGCGATAACTCTGCAATTATTTCAACCTCTGCTACTTTGTCTACCCCGGACACCGCATACGTCCCCCACCTACATGCTTAAAAATTGCAAGGATAATTGCAGGATATTTGCAGCGTTTAAAAGCAGTCCATGAGGAAAATAAATGACAAAACGAAACAAGAAATTTCATTTTTGGCATCATTGTTAACTGTCACCGAAAGTGAAATTAGAAGACAAAACGAAAAAGAAAATTCATTTAATTCCATTTTCATTGTTCACTTATCCACTGTTCATTCAGGATTCACTCACTCTCGTTTATTCCATAATTGAGATAGGACGTGTCTGTTAGACGGATCCGAAAAAAAAGTATATTTAAACAAAATTAATATTTAAATACATAATATCATACATAGAATGTAAGTATTTATTTTCACTTTAAAGTTTACTTTGCATGTTAATTTCAAAAGTTTTAAACAAAAATTTATTCATAAAAAGTAAAAATAAAAACTTTTTAAATCCAAAATGGCCGACAAATCGATTTTTCTCTTAATGAAAATTTATATAAATTGTGGAATGTTAAAAAAAATATCTAAAATCTTTAGCCCATACATGTTTTTTAAATCTATTGTCGGGCATTATTTAAAACAAAATGTTTAAAATAATTTTAAATGAAATCCTAGGTTCTATTTGCGACCTCGACCCATAATTTTTTTTTATTTATCCTCGTCGCCCGTCCCGTGTTCAATAAAATTGATTTTAGTCCAAGTTGCTTAATACTTGATTGTATTTATTAATTTTTTTAATTTGGCCAATATTTCAATCTTAAAACTCAAAATGTAACTTAAACAAAATGAATGTTTGTTTGTTTAATATTTAAAATCACAGACATCCATTAAAATAATTTAATTTGCTGGTAGAAAAAGAAATATTTTTCTCCTTGGTTACACCATGTTTTAAGTACCTGCATCTATAAGTATGAAGGGAAATAATATGCTGAACACTGATGGCTGATTTAAATCAATACAAATTAGGTACATATTTGTTTTGAATGTATTGAAACTGCCCTCAGCCCTATATGTTGTGCTTCCGCCATAATAGAAAAATATTCCACCACTAATTTATTTAAATAGTATTCCAGCTATCGCGTCATTCATTAGTGTATCAAATTTATAACTTAAATACAAATTGTCAATTTGATGTAGGTATGTATTTCTTTTTGCCGCTTATAATGAATGCATTATGGGCACTGAGGTGAAAACTAGTTTATTACATGTAATATATATTATTTATGTGTTATTATATATGATAGGTACTGCAAAAATTCGTAGGTAGGTACATACATAATTAAAATAAAATCATTGCAACTAGTTTTCAATTTTTTTTTTAAAAGTCCCAACTCTAGAACTTGATTTAAAAAAAATAAAAAAAAGGTGAAAAAAAACTGTCGGATATAATAAAGTCTATTTTATGCACAAATACAAAATTCAAGACTTGAAATGTACACATTAGCCCTGTTTTTTGAAAAAATAAATAGCCAGCTCAACAAAATCTTATCACACAAACAATAACAAACAAAAGTGATTATAAATATTTTTGTATTGTTAGTTCACACAACAAAAAATGATTTGTTATTGTTTGCGTGTAAGAATTTTTGCTGAGTTTCTGTACACTTTCACCAAAACACGGATGTTATAAGAAATTTACTCAGTATTTCGTGATAAACTTTTGTCAAAATTTAGTTGTATCTTATAGGTAGGTATATGTTTCGATATCCTTCTCAATGAGCGATAAAGAAATATACAAATCCTGTCAGCGTTAGAAGTGAGAAATTTAAAATATAATTTAAAATAAATTATAAAACTTAAATTTATAATAATGATAGTTTTTCAGCAACCATCTCGGCCAAAGCCAAGCTTAAAAACCCAGTTTATGAGGTCATAGTAACCTTTATATGTATGTTTAAAATTAAATACAAAATATATTTTAAGATTATAGTTAGGTAGGTATAGGATGACGTTTGCCACGTTTACGATGGTTTTCCGACGCTGCATCAATACCCTTATAGAATATCCAGTTTACGTTCCTGAGATCTCACTGTTCAAACTTCAGTCAGCTTTACAGCGGAGAAGGATAAACCTGAATTTCTCCGCTATAAGTTAATAGCACTCTCCATTTGCGAATTGATCAACTGCGACAAAAAATAATTGAGCAAGCGAATCCAAAAATAGTCTTAGCTTTTTGACAGCAAGAGAGGAATCTCACTGAAGAATTAAGTTCAGGATTTTTGAGATTACTGAGATCTCAGTGAGCCTGAGAAGTTTGTGTCCAAATACTTATTCAGGAGAGGAAAAATGTTTTATTATCTCGTTAGAGAAAAACTAACCAATTTGTGAAATAGGATCTGTCCAAAATTGTTAACAGTTGGCAATTTTGGTATGGAATAAACTTAAAGGAAATTTCCCATCAATTATTTTTGCCAACATCAATTCTTTGTGCCAACTAAAGTTCTTTAACTTTCCTTCTTACTAGAGCCGTGCAATTCAGGTTGCATTAAAAGGCCTTTGGTCTTATAGGAAGCTGCAGTTGAATTATTACGACCAATACTGTTTCGCTTTTTGTCGCTTCTTATCCGATATACCTACCCAACTTTTTCAGCCACATTGGTAAAAGTCCAAAATGTGTTTTCATAATTCATTCAGGACGTTTACCACCATGCATTTGGTAAGTGGGCCACCCAAGGTATTTTTGTTTTTAACACAATAAATACCTACAAATAAAACATATATTTTGTATTTTGTATTTTTGGTTTAAAAGTAAAGGTTTATTCCCTTTTTAACAGCAATTGTGTTCGTTTTTCCATTTTTGTATTAATTTAACATTTTATTTGTTCAAGGTACAACCGCTCTGGAGATCGTTCAAATGGAGGAGGTCGTGGAGGATTCCGCGATAATCGTGGAGGTGGTGGAGGGCCAATGCGAGGAAATGGACCGCCTCACAACAGAGGAACGCCTTATAATAGGGGTCCACCAACTGACCGCCGCAATGAATCTAAGCCTGGCGATCGTTTGCGACGTATCCATTGGTCTGATTTAACGTTAACTCCATTTGAAAAGAATTTTTACAAACCATGTGATTCGGTTATGAACCGTCCACAAGGTGATGTTGATTTGTTCCTAAGCAATAATGAGATCACCCTAAAGGGAAAAAGTATCCCAACGCCAAGTTTTGAATTCCAAGAGGGTGGATTCCCCGAATACGTGCTTACTGAGATTAAAAAGCAGGGCTTTAATAAGCCAACTGCTATCCAGGCTCAAGGTTGGCCAATCGCTCTTAGTGGTCGAGACATGGTGGGTATAGCTCAAACCGGATCGGGAAAAACTCTAGCCTATGTACTCCCGGCTGTTGTCCATATCAACAACCAGCCGAGATTGCAGCATGGCGAAGGTCCGATAGCTTTGATACTTGCACCCACTCGTGAGCTAGCCCAACAAATTCAGCAAGTGGCAAACGATTTCGGCTCCCAGACCCGCGTTCGAAATACGTGCATTTTTGGTGGCGCTCCTAAACACTCGCAGGCCCGAGATCTAGAGCGGGGAGTCGAAATCGTTATTGCTACTCCTGGAAGATTGATCGATTTCCTTGAGCGTGGCGTGACCAACCTTCAACGTTGCACGTACTTGGTGTTGGACGAGGCTGATCGAATGCTTGACATGGGCTTCGAGCCACAGATCCGTAAGATAATGGAACAAATAAGACCAGACCGTCAAGTCCTCATGTGGTCTGCCACATGGCCAAAAGAAGTTAAAATGTTGGCCGAAGAATTTCTTGACAATTATATTCAAATCAACATTGGTTCTCTTACTCTATCAGCCAATCACAACATTTTGCAAATTGTCGATGTTTGTGAAGAACAAGAAAAAGACACAAAACTCATTAAACTGCTGACCGAAATATCGTCTGAGAATGAAACTAAGACTATAATTTTTGTTGAAACAAAGAAACGTGTTGACGAAATCACACGAACAATTTCACGCCAAGGCTGGCGCGCATGTGCCATTCATGGTGACAAGTCTCAACAAGAACGCGATTATGTTCTAGCTTCATTCCGTAATGGCAGACAGTCTATTTTAGTTGCAACGGATGTTGCAGCTCGTGGACTAGGTAAGAGATTCTTAAGTAGAACTAGTAAAAAAATTCTTTCATTATTTCGCTACCACCCACCGCCTTGATGAGTGCCCCAAAAAAAGGATTTCAATCGGTGTACCAATTTAATATTTTATCCAAAAGGATGGAGGTGTGGAATTGATGACGAAAGGATTTTTGCTCTTTTTATATTTATATACCTATATTTATGTATTTATGGATAAAAAGTACCACAAAAAGAATTTGAGTCAGTCGATAAAAAAATGGCCGTGATATCTGCTTTGCATAACATAAAAAATGCTATAAAATAATTGATTATTCTTTAAATTTAAAGCCTTGGATATAAAAGCGGGATATTAATTTTTCGTATTATTAATAGTTATTATTAATAAGCCTTCTTATATTAGAATTAATACTTATTTTATTTCTATTTCTATTCTAACACCATAATTATTAATATTACCCAATAGTACAAAATGTTTTATTTCAAATTTCACAATTTTTTTTTTAAGTTCACCCAAAAGTAGTAGCAATACTATTTTAAGTCGTAATTATAGAGGTATTCTGTCGATTCGTGGTTTGATTTTGTGACAGAATGCCAGTTCTTGTTCTGGAAAGAAGAGTAAAAGCTTCTGGATTTGATTTCAACCAAAAGCGTACACGTATTGAATTGTTATTCCGGATTATTAACGGAAAAGAAATATGTATATGTTGCTTCTGCTGTTTAAAAAAGAAAACAACACTTACTTATCACTTTATTGCGTTATATGTATTTTTTCTCATAAGTACCAATTATTCGTACAAAACACAAATGTGACGACCAATAAAAGGTTGATATTAATTTATAATGGTTATTTATTTACATAAATCCAATAAATATCATTTTCCTAGCGGCAATCCTGCGAAAATAACGAATATTTTGAAGCAAATGTTTTTTTTTTTCAAATTTCCAAAATTTCTATTTAGATTAAATACATTAATATACAGATTTAGAAATTAGATATTTCTTTGATAATTTTTGTGTGATCCTTTTTATTTATACATTTAAGATATTTCGAAAGAATCTTAAGCTTTGTTAGGTTAAATTTTGTGACTGTAAATGTATGTACATATATTGGAAGTCGCGGGGATTATAAAGCTTACTCCTATTTCTATTAGTTGCGTCATGTCATTAACATTTAGTGCCGAACGTATTTAATTGAGATTTTGTTTTATATATGTATTTTTTTCATTTATTCATGTATAAATAAAACAACAAAAAAAAACAAATAAAAAAATACTAAATTAATTAGATTTTTATTTTATAATCGGAATCGGAATTCCGAACATTTTTCAAAAAATATAATGTACATACACACATAAATATTTATAAGGATTTTTTGTTGGTCATCTAATCATAAGCGAAGCTTAATATTCAATCAAAGCTATAACTAAGAGCACTCTTTATAGAAAATTAATGCCAGTTTAGATTAAAATCCTTTTTTAGACTGCTACGCCTTAGAAAAGTTATTTACTTTTTCAATCTATGTGTACGAAAATAATTGTTGCTATTTGAAATTTTCAAAGAAGTATTAGTTATGCGAATATTAATAATAAGTCCTCTCAAGGATATGCTTAATTTATGAATATTTCTTTAATTTAAAATTATTTAATTTCTTTAAGTAAAAATACAAATTTTGTGAAACTCGATTCTACGCTCGTTTCCATTATAAAGCCTTAAAATATCCGAGTCTTGAATTTTAAATTAATTAAAACAGTATTGCGATTTTGTTTTAAATAAAATATTAAAGTCGGTTTAAAATAAAAAAACACTATTTTAAAAATACGGTTATCGCCTTTAATAACCATCAGATAAATCAGGATGCTTGTTAAATTATATTAAATCATAATATCAAATTAACACGTTATTTTTTTTATAATTTTAATGATTCCCTTTACAAAAAATACATTTTGGTTAAAATTTGATAGTGAAATTTATACTATCCAAAATGTACATACATATATTAAAAATAATAAAAGATTATAATACTAAATTCGTGCTTATTAACCACAGAAGTCTTAATATTGTTGACTGTAATCGGATTTTAATTTAAAAGTACAAATACGAGTCTTACATGCATGTCGGTAAAATTAAATTATTGTGTTGTACAAAACAAGTTTACAAGTTTTGTTAATTTCACAAACTGTTGGATTTTACGATTAAAATTAATATCTTCACAATCAATCTAGTATTTGGATTCTTCTAGAAAATAAACCAAGTTTTTAAAACTATTTCTTTTAGCTTTTATTTATCATGAATATTATTTAATTAACAACGTATCTAGGCTTAAATTAAAGGTTTAACACAAAATTGATATTTAATATTGTTGTCACATCTAAAGAAAGGCATTATTAAAAGCGGTGTGTATAGTACTTTATAACTTAACGAAAAATTTTATAAACTTCGAAGGCTGAATATATATTTTCGACTGTGTTCTTCCATTGTTGATTAAATTTTGAAGTCTACAATGTAAGAGGAGAAGATAATATTCATCAAAAAATAAACCACACAAAAACATCGAGGTAAGGAACCCATTGGAGCCTTACAAAACATAGTCTCATAAAAGTAAAATAAACTAACTTAAAAAATATCTTTTATTTTGTTGTTATTTTTATCTTCTTAGTTCAGGTGTTGTTTACCTTTGCCTAAAAACGCATCAACAGCCAGCCAAAGTACAAGCTATTTTTAAATTTTGTCCGGATCTTGTGGATTTTTTGTAATTCAAGGATTCATCTTCAATAATTAATTACCAGGTGAATAATTTTGATTCGTTGTAAAAAAAAAAGCGAATCATAACAACAAAATAATGATAGAAATAAATTAGCAAATGTGGCTGCAGCTGGTTATAAACTAAAAACAGGTAAAACACTGGAAAACAGAAGTATTTTTTTTTTAAATTATTTCAATTTTCTATTTTTGGTATTTATTCAATGAATCTAATGATGGCGAACCATCGCCATACCGTCGGAAATGCCGATTCTCTCCTTTTTTTTATTCTAATGCATGTTCAAAAGTAGTTTTAGTTATAAGCCAAAAATACATTGGAATAATAAAACTGGATTCTCTTTAACGTTTGATATACATACACGAAAATATATAGTGCCTTTGATAGGATACGTGATGAAAAAACATAGTTAAAAAAAAAAACAACTGTCGATGAATGGAGGATGACACTTCTCAGACTCTCGGCCAACTTTTTGACTGACAAATTATTATTGTGATTTAATATACTAAAAGTTAAAATATCTTAAAATATTTTTTCATTAAAACATGTGAGAACAAAAAACTAAAAAAAATGGACTTCGATTTTTATGATAACAATTGTACGTGTTAAATCCTCATGATGATGATGATGATTGGATTTTTCAATAAAAATTAAAATTTTATTTATTTGTAATTTTTTACCACCAAATTGACTTCATTTTTTGGAAATACAGAACACATAGGCTTTAACCTTTTGCTATTGATATTTAAAAAAATTTCAGGTTGCTGACTCTGGTAAGTACAAACACTATTTTTTACCAAAAGCTACATTTGTTTTGTAATAATGGATGTGATAAAAGATAAATTAAAGTCGAGGTCCAGTAAATTGAGATAATTTTTTGTTCAAATAAGTTTATATTATATTGTATTGTAGTTCTAAGTGTTCTTTGAATGATATTTATTTTCCCCTCCATACACCATTTTCATCATATCAAACAACAAAGATGTCGAAGATGTGAAATTCGTAATTAATTATGATTACCCTTCAAACTCGGAGGATTACGTTCATCGTATTGGGCGTACAGGTCGATCCAATAACACGGGAACGGCATACACCTTGTTCACTAACTCAAATTCAAACAAGGCAAATGATTTGATCCAAGTGCTTCGAGAAGCAAATCAGGTATTTGTTATTATTTAAAAAAAAATGTATTCTTTAAAATTTTTTTTTTATAATCTAAAAGGTCATAAATCCTCGTTTGATGGAAATGGCACAGTATGGCTCCGGTTCTAACAAACGTGGCCGTGGAGGATACCAGGGTCGAAATCAGTCGCACTCCGGTGGTATGCCTTATGGTGGCGGACGTGGAGGTCGTGATGGAGGCCGTGGTGCCTACATGAATGGCGGGGGACATCAACAAAGAAGTGATGATCGCAACGGTGGTGGTTATCGCGGAGGATATTCTAACCAGCAAGTTCCACGCGATTATAACAAACCTCCGACACATGAGGCACCAATGGAATCACGTAGCAATATGTCAAGCAGTGTTCAGAGGTCTAATGGTCACGTTTCCCGCTTCTCTTCCGCGCCTCCGCCATCGTCAGAGAGTGGAAATGCATCGAGGTTTAGTGTACGGCCGCCAATTTTACCACAGCCAACAGGCGGTGCACCTGGTCATTACGCACCACCAAGCTCAAATTATAATATTCCACCAGCTCAAAATTACAATTCGCGGCCAGCCCCTCCAGCTCCTGCCCATCAATATGCCGTTCCCACAAACTTTGCAACAGGTCCCCCAGGAATGTTTGCATACCCTCCACCTCCATTACCAGTTCAAAATTAAGCTTAGTTTCTAAATAACATTATCGATTTTTTTTTTGCTTTTAATATTACGTTGTAACAATAAACGTATTCAAAAATTATCAAATATAAATTAATAACAAAACCTTGATGTGATCATTTATTTAAAAAAAAAAAAAAACTATTTTCAAATAAGAAAGGTACATGTTATGTATGTAGTAGTATGGTAGTATAAAAGACACTCATAAAATCAACCGTTTTTTTTTTTTGTTTCATTTACCTTTTAACAATACACAAACAACAATTCCATCTCGTCTCTCGTAAATTGTAACTTATGTAGTATTGTTTCTCATAGACTTATGTAAGATTTATTAGAAATAAATAAAGAAACAATAAACCCTATTAGAGTTCGTTTATTTCAAAATGGAAAGAAGAAGAAGGAAGTTCGTATGCAAGATGGACATGTAAAAAAATTATTTAGAACTGTGAACAGCATGTTCGGTCCTTATACCCCAAAATCAAGTTAGATTATGAGGAGTACAAATACAATCTAGCTTAGGCATCCTAATTTGGTTCAATGGAAAACAATGGACTGGATTAAGTAGGGAACTGCTTATGTTCGATTATATTGAATGAACCGATTGTTTCAAGTTTCGTGCTAGACCCCCTGGAGTTATTGCCTAAAAAGATGGAGAGTGCGAAAGATTCCAAAAATTACTGGGTCAAAACTTTATTAAAAAGATGCCTAAAGAGATGTAGAGCGGGAAAGTTTCTAAAAATCAAAACTTTATTAAAATATTTAAGCCGATATTTGTGGTCATCAATCACGAAATGCGAAAAACCGTGTGGAAAAATGTTTGGAATTCTGGACACTTTAAACGACAGTTGGATTCTTTTACCAGTTAGCTCAAGTTTTATGACCAAAATGAAGAAACATGGCCGAATAATATTTCGCAATAGAAAAAAGAACTTTTTTTAACAGAATGGTTTTATTACATATTTATATCAATTGGAGTACCTGGATACTCAATTTTAAACGTACAGAAATGTATGTGTTCAAAATGAAACCTAAATGCAATACAAACGGACAGCGGTTTTTACTGGTACCTATTACAGTCATGTTAAATGATGTAATACTTCTTTGGCATCAAATTTAAGTTTTTTTGCCTCCATTGACCTTCGCCAACGGTCCTTTGAATATTGGAACCATTTTTTCATGATCTTGACAATTAGTGATGTGCTTGCTGTGGGAAATTTGTTTCGAGTACAATCTGAAAAAATGAAGTTTAAATTTTTAAACTATTAACGCAGTTTGTACCATTTACCGCATATAACTCTCATAATGACCATATCGTGTACAGATACAGATACGTTATCCTTTTTTGCGTGCCACGTACATTGCACTGCTACTTTATCACTTATAATTGCTTTGAGGCAACAACGAACGTATCTTTCTAATGACTGGTCAGAAATTTTCCCAAGTAGCTTTTCCTGTGGAGTTTTGATATTTTTAAATAAATTAATTTCTGTTTTAATTTTTATTTACATATACAACATACCAAAGCATTTCTTGAGATTTCATCTTCTTGAACTCTATATTCCAGTAAGTTAAAATCGTCCAAAGTCTGACAGGGGCCTCTCATAAATGGGACGTAGCTTGGATTATCAGCAATCATGGCATCTTTAATACCAAGTAAGTCCTTGCGAATATCGCGCGTTTCATTGCAACTTTTTTTAACAAGATCGCGTAGTTCTTCAATAGCACTGATTATTTGATCTGTAGTGGGGCAAGTTGCACCATTGCATAGTTTCGGAATAAGTTCTGACTTAGTTTTTTCATTTGACTGTTCAACGGGGTTATTATTATATCCTACAGAATTTTTTGATGTTGAAGGTTTGTTGGAGTTGCTTCCTATTTTCGAAAGGTTTTTGTCTCCTTTGAAAGCATCTTTTTGTTTTGGAAGGCGCTTGATTTGAAAATTAAGCTTAACTATCTTTTTTATTTTTTCGAGTTTAAGTGCGTCTGTGGACAACCCTATTTCTTCTACAAATACAACGTATTAAAAAATTATTAACAACATTGTTCTAAAATTACCAAAGGTGATTTCTTTCTCGTCCAAATCAGACATTTCTGCAAGAAAAAAAGACGAAAGGTTTTTAGTGAAGGAACGGAAGCAAGAAGTATTATTTGATAAAACAAATTATTCGAAGATCATTGTTTCGTGAAAAAAACGATGTTCGCAATCAGCTTTGTTAATTTCGACGTTTTCTATAAAATACTAGGGCCCTACTCTGTATTTCGTTCCGAAAGTGAAAATTTCTGAAAACGAATATTTTTTAATTTCACTTTCGGAATTGTCAATCCGTAAGTAGTAGATTTCATTCCGTTTTAGAAATGGAGAGTACAAAATATTCAATTTTCACTTTCGGAACGAAATACAGAGTAGGGCCCCTGAAATAATCATACAACAATGAAAGACATTAACTACGGTAAAGTGGAAAGAATTCCGGCTCCACTGCAATGACAATTTGGAATAAAGCAATATGGAAACACAAACACTGGTTTCTTTTAATACAACACATCAGTATCTGGACCCACCACTTTATCAGCATATGCATACATATTATGTAGATATCTAGTACAAAGCTGAACTACAGAATTTTAGTCCTTTGAAGACCAAAAGTAAAAGTTATTATTCATCTAACCAAGATAACTTAGTTTAGTCTCCGGCAAGAAAGGTTTTATTTTCTTAAAAATGGCAAATTTCTGTTTATAAACGATGAGAGTTCGAAATCGAAATAATTAGTAATTAGTTCTAGAAGTTAACTGATAGATGGTATCTACGTTAGTATTTCTTCCTATATTGAGCTTTATTCCAGTGCAGAGAGAAACCAAACCTGGAAAATAATGAAGATTTCATTTGATTGTTTTTACAATTGTTCACTTAAAAATAATACTCAAATATCATTGTGAAGTCATTTATAAGATGGTAACTTTGATGTTTCTCACAAGCATACCTTATTTTTTGTTTATCATGTAAAAAGTACCTTTAAATACACCAAAGACCCAATCATGGCATTTTCTATGACGAAACAATCATCTTTCAGTATTTTATTTTCAATAAAGCCTATATTTTAGAATTTGAAATTTCAGAAATAGAAAAACAAATGAAAATGATCAAGAATAATCTATTTTCTCTTATTATTGTAACGTCACACAGCTAATGAGCATTACTCATAAAAACTTGTACAACTCAGCTCAGCAAAAACCTAGATTTTATTAGGGATTTGTTTTCCTAATTGGGACAATGACAAAAATCTATGCACATGATGCGAATTTGGGGTAATGGGTTCCCGTACTTTTGCGCATTTTTAAAATTTTTGAGACAATTTCTTACTGTTCTTTGACACCTGCAATTTTTAATATTTAGTTTTTTTTTTATATTTAAAGAAAAAAAAATCACGTTAGTATTTATTAAATTAAAAATTTATTGCTATCTTGATACAATAACCTCTTCAGTATCATTTTGAATATTTGCGCAAGCATGACAAAGTCCAGAAGAAAAATTATTCGCTTTCAGTTTATTGTTCGTCTTACAGTGGTCCATGTTCCCACTATATGCTGAAGCTAGTCGGGAAAATTCCAAAGCTTGAAGAGTTTTCGATGGGACAGCAATTAACTGAGACTTGCAGAGTATGCATTTTGAGCATTCGTCCAAGGGATTATAGATACTTGTAGTTTTTGATGCAATTTTGTCTCCGGTGCGAAAAACTGTTGATATGGTTGATGAAAAGTTTGCTTGTAAATCATGTACAAATTGCCTGGTTAAGTTCTGGATACTAGCATTGGGACCAGATGCCTCTCCATACGATTCTGTTTTGAGTGGTTTTAAGTCCTTGACTTCCAAGTAAATTTGGACTTCGTTGGCGCTGAGATTTCGAAGTGGCCTTAATAACATTACATCGGATAAACGATCATCTAACAGGGAAACATCCAAAGCAGCTGAGCCACCTCTGCCCAGTGCAATACTGTTGATGAGTTCTGTCGCTAGGTTTGTGCTTATATCGGGCAAGAATACATAGTTACATTTAAGTTTTTTTGCAGCCGCTCCAATTACCTTATTCTTTAATAGTTTAATAAAGTCCTGCCGAGATGTCAATGTTCTTACGGATTTCCCTTGATAGTTCGGTTCACTAAAATTCCTCTGCTTCCAGGAGTCTAATTCTTGCAAATTGCAAAGCGAATTTTCATCCTTTAGGGAAATAGCAAAAGATTCAAATTCATAATTTGTTAAAAACTTTTTTACATCGCCAATAATATTTAAATGGTCTACTGAAGTTTCATCGATAAAAAGTATTTTAGTTTCCACGTGCAATCGCTTGAAAGCGTTTTGTTTTTGAGCAAAGTGCATCATGTCCAAAAGAACTATACTCTTATCACTGCCATCGAAGAGCAGAAGGACTTCAGCTCCTTTGGGTAGGATTTTGGATGAACCGAGTGTAGCACGAAACTTGTGGCGTGCGTAAGCCAAAAAGCAACTCGAGCATTCTTGCTCGCGAAATTTTAGCTTAAAAAGTTTTCCTTCTGCACCACACTTGGAACAATTACCTGTTACATCGTTGGGTACAGTTGAATCATTGTCCTTGATCATGGCATGAAGACCACCTTCATCTCCGAAATCATCTTCACCGATGCTGCACATATTTTTTAAATTATTTTTAACTTCAAAGGATTAGCAAAAACGCTTGTCTCTTGGGAAAAATTTTCGGGCAATTTTGACAAATCAAAAATTCAAGTGAATTGTATGACAGCTCTTAGCTTTCCGTTCAGATGTGGAAGAGATCTTCTAAGGGTTCTTTCGCATCGATTTCAACAAATTGGCTATTGATTGCTTTTAGACGACAGCGATTTTTAAGCTTCGTTTCTCTTTTGCTTTCCTTTCGTTTGCAAGGATGCTTTTAAACACTGCGATTTTTAATAGATGTTAACTTTGTTAAATGAAAAAGAAACATATATCCACAATCCTTACTCCACTTATTTCTCAAGAAGAATGAGGAACAACTCGGCAATTTTTTCCAACTTCGGCAATTTTGTTTCCCCGGCCACGACATACGTGTTGTTAAAAATTAAAGGGGTAATTGCATCGTTTAAAAGCAGTCGTGATGGTTAAATCGGATAAGTTTGTGTTTTGGTAATTCCATAGGAAAAAACAGCTGATGAACAAAACATCTGTCTAAAGCTATCCAGAAATTTTTTAAAAATACTCAACTATCCTCCAATATGAGTAACAGCTGATTATGTTCATAGCTGACTTTTAGTTTTGTGCTTTTTCTTATTGTTCGAGACATTACGCGGAGTAAAGTGTGTGAAGAGATGTTTCCTTTTCATTAAAAATTAGCACTTAAAAGCATACTTGCAACCGAAAGGAGACCAAAATAGACACGAAGCTTAAAAATAGCTGTTGTCTAAAAGCAGTGTGTTCACAAACATTTCAAATAGGTACTGTATCTGAAAGGTGCATACAGTTGTCTCACTCGTGAATTTTATGTGCGTAAAAATGGGAAGAATTTTGTTGGATTTTGGGATGGAATCTGCCCTTCTCGTTTCTACACACACGTAAAATTCACCTGTCTCACTGGATGCCCCTTTCATTAAAACCGACAGTGTAAACAGGCCCTATCTGATTACCAACCGAAAGCGGCCAATTAAAGTCCCCTTTAACAAGAAGTACATTTTCAATCAAAGTAACCAAAGTTAAAAAAAAATCTTCGTATTTTCATATGTAATTATGAATTGTAAACTTTCTTTTAAAGTCTCAATAAATGAATTGAATTGTTAAAAAACAATCAAAACGGGTTGAAAAAAAAAAAATGAATAAACAAACGAATTTTATTAGAAAAATGTTCTTATATATTATATAAAACAACACAAGTGGTACGTTCTTTTTCTCTAAAATTTTAACTATTATTAACTCTGATCGTTCCTTAATAGGAAAATTGTAACACAGTGTAATATTAAGACGTCATTAAATCGTTCCTAAATTCAATGTTGAAGTGTCAGAGTATATTTTTAACTCACCTCGTTGATATGAATCGCAATGTTGATCTGTCAAAAGCAGCTGAATTCAGAAATGTTTTCATTTCTTTTGTTTACTTTTCTTTCCTTCGATTTGGAATTATTTTAATTTTTGTATTTTTCTTCAATATATAACTGATTTTTTTTGTGTCGATTTTGAGTTTTGGTATTGCGCTCTGTTATTTTCTGATTAATATTATTTTTTTTGTCTTCCGATTCGGTAGACTTTTTAAAAAGCAATTGTATGCCCATTTATGATTGAAAAAAAACTCTATATATTTTGTTAGTGATTCGATTTTGTACAAAAATAAATAGGTAAAATTTTATGCAATAAAAAAAAAATTCTTTTTTTATTTATTCTGCGTATTTCCATTTTTTTTCAACCCATTTAAATTGACAGATCAATAATATTTTTAAAATTGATCGGTGCTAAATGAAATGTTACAAAGTGTAACACTCTTAACAAGGACATTTTAACATTGTTTTTTGACACAACAACAACAGTTAACATTTTACAGAAAAACAACGCACCAAAGCGATTCAATTTGATTTTGCAAGTGGCATACAAAGAAAATAGAAAAAGAGATGGGTAGATATATGTCATTTACGATGTTTACGACACAAATTCTTGTCGGAAAGTTTACGATTTGTCGGAAAAGATTTCCCATACAAAATTTAACAGTTCGTTTACGACATCGTAAACTTTCCGACGTTTACTACGTTTCCGGTGATTTTCCGACGTTGCATGAATAACCTTACTGTGATCCTGGGTTGTTTTATTTTCATAATTCTGATCTGGGTAAAATCTGGGGGGAAATAATACAATGCTATTATATCTTTTTTCGTTGTGTTTGTGTATTTTTCTCTTTTCTTTCTACGGTACTTAACCTAAAAGTGAATGTGTGTTTGCAAATCGATGTAAATTCTTTTTGAAATCTTCCAAAATATGCTAGATTTGTTTGACGGAAAAAATCGATTCTTTATGTAAACTGAATCGATTATTTTGTTGAAACTGAAAGGAATTCCACATAAATCTTAAGATCATGAAACGTGATCTCGACAAAACCAGTATTCTACGTTCTGTTACTCTTGCATTGATAAAACTGTATGACCGTAACGTGTGACACAAAACTTATTACACGTAAGGCTCACGTTTAAGTTTACCCTACCGCCGGCACTTAAATTAAATTTCGCGATAGTAAAAAGTTTCGTTTAAAAATAAGGTACATATATACATATGTACATACATAATATAATTATTGTCTTCAATGTATTTTTGCATTTCACTTCATCGAGAGATTTACCATTTAACATGAACGACTGCGAGTTCATGTTAAATCTCTCGGTGAAGTAAAATGCATTTTTCCGAAAACCGATCAACGTAAGAGTTTTTGCTGTTCATGGGCAAAGAATATTTTCCTGGGATCTTCACAAAAAATCTCCATTTCATCAGATTTATCTTTGCTTCAAAATTGCAGCTGTTAAGTACCACAATCACAAAAAAATTCGATTCACTTTACAAATTCCTTTCAACAGAAAAAATCGATTTTGTTTGGAAAAAAAAATGGAGATTTGATTAAAAAGGAATTCGATATTAATTTACCCTGGGCCACACGAACGAGTATACTCGCTAGTGAGTTGGCTACTTTCATTAACTGTATTTGCCTCACTTGCTGCTCTATACTCGCTTCTCAAAATTGCCTTCAAAAAATTAAGCTAATATTTTTATTTCTAATTTGATAGACGAACAAATAAATGCGAGTCAAAATTGAGATATAAATAAATATATGTATATGTGGAAAATGATTCGCTCCGAATTCCAAAATCAGAATCATATAATCATAAAAAAATCTATTGGCTTTAACTCTTTGCAATTATTAAAAAAAGCAATAGCTTACAGGTTTGAACGCCACTGCTTTCTTAGAATTTTAACATGCGCAGAATCACCTTAAATCTTACCATGGAATAATTTTCCAACATCAGAGGGGATTTCTGTTGGTGGGACTTCAGAATCGATTTTCCGGGTGAAGGGCTTGTTAGTCTCGCGCAACACAATAGAGCGACTGCAGTTTACATTTAAGAAAATTTAGTTTAACGAAAATTGATAATTCGAGTGCCGATAATTCATAAACGAAAATATTTTTAAATTTTTTTTTATTTATTTGCGATTAGGTGTTGATGAAAAAGTGCATTCATTAATTTACTGTAGAAAGTGATATTTATTTAAAATACGAGAACCTCTTATTTTGTGAAAATTTCTACATTATGTACATAGCAAATTGTGGTCACAGGCCTAGGGATAAGTAGTGTGTTCAAATCTTTTTATAGAAAATTAGCGGTTTTTTTTTCGATTGAGGAATAATTGTATATTAAAAAGCATCAAAACGGAGAACGTCAAAAGATATTTAAATATGGCCACATCAAATACAATTGTTCTAAAGAGTTTATCTGTACTTCTTGGATTATTTTTTGTATTTGTGGGAGCACTTAAACTAACACCACACATCAGCAAGGATTTATACAAAGATTTGGTAAGTCTTTTTTTTTTTTTGAAACTACACCCCTTGTTAGGGGGAAAAATAAAGGAAAATGAAGCAGAAAGGACTTGGCTTTGAAAATATTGATTTTTATATAGAATAAAATATGGCGCAAGGGTGCTTAACTGCCATCTCTAAATGTGCAAAAAAATATTTATGTCTCATTTTTTGTTTCTATATTTATACTACAGAAATAAGTAGTGATATGAATTTCAAATGTTTGTGTGCAAAGATCATGAAGCATCAATATTGTTTTGTTTTGATGAGGAATATTATACATATGTAAATGCAAAAAATAAACGATTTAGTCTGTTTTAAAAGAAAAAAAGGAATTCCATACCTTTTAATAATAGATTTAAAAATCGTGTTGTTATGCTGTGGAGGGAAAAGTGGATATTTTTGAATTAATCCCTTGAAAATAAGTAGGTACATTTATTTTTCAAGAAAAACCCAAGATTTATTACTCTTCTTTTGAATCAGAGTTAAATACATACATATATTAAAAAAGTTCCGTGAAATATCAACGAAATAACTATAAATTGATTTTACATTGATGGGAACAAGGTTGAACAGAAATTTAAATTTTTCAGTGCTTATTTCTGATTTGAAGACAATAACATTGAATTTAAAAATTTGTTGATATCACTCAAATAAAGTAGCTACATTATGTATGTATGTATTTACTGCCTAATTTCAACTCAGCAACAAAATTGGAAAATCAAGCCAAACAAATTTACTTAGGATAAGCTTAAATGAGATAATTTTATCTTTATTGCTTATTTGATTTACTATTGTTAAGAACCACACACCGCTTCCAATAAGCTGCGCGCATTAACACTATAAGCTGACTAATAGCTTCTTCCCAAAACTTGTCCAGTAGATGCGATAAGTAATGAATTTCCTCAGATTCACAAGTATGGTAGTATACTGATCCTTGCAATGCTACCTTATACTGAGAGGTCAGCTGCGGCAGTCTTAAGCCTTAGATATTTAAAGGGAAACATGATTGTTATTGAACACTGTTCTCTGAACACCCATTTACACACAACGAATTTAAAAACAAGAGCCAAAGAAGGCAGAAAAACACGTCCTCCTTCTTTAAAGACTAAAAATTAACTCTTTATTTAATTTAACTGTTTTACAAATCTTATACCTAGCTTACAAATACATTTACAATTCCTTAACCTGTCTTATCTTTAGTTTTCTATAATACTAAACTATCAATAAGGGTTGTAAAGTGGATAACGACGATGTCTTACGCATCCCTTGTTCATATCCTAATGCTAACAGATGTGAGTCATAAAACGAGATCATTTATTGTTATATGACAAGGTTCAACGCAACACAGCGTCGCCATCCACTTTGATCTTAAACTATATTTACAAAATACATTCCTACTGTCCTAAAGTATATTCTAAATTATATAAAAATATCTAAAGATAACTTAACAGTTATTATTTTATTATTATTATAAATTCTTTATTTCAGTTCTTGATAAAATTAAATTTACCTTTATAGAATAATAGCATTGCAAATATCACGAGAATTATTTCGCTTAACTGAAATCCGCTTAATTGAAAGTTCCGATGAAGTGAAGAATTAATTATTGCAAAAATCAATTGGAAATTTATACTGATACAGCTCCGTATATGTACATACATACGTATTATCTACAAAACAATTGTTTCTATTTTGAAATGAATAGAAATTTTGAGACTTTTAGAAAGTAAAATCATCAGTAATTATGTTTGTGTCTTTATAAAAATCCCGGTAGAAATTGGATGAAAAATCGCGGTCGGTGCTAAACAGTTTTTTTCTTTTAAATTTCTTTTGGATTTAAATATTTATTACAATTCCGGAAACAAACTCCTTTGAAGCTTTCATATAATTTTTCTATTGAAACAGTAACCATGCAAAAATAATACACACATTGTTCAATGAAGAAAAAACTTGATCATAATAGAACTAGAACAGCACAAAAATGTGTTAAAATTGTCAGAGTATAGATTTGTGTTTTGAAGGGTTGACAGTTACTTATTACTTATCAGCTTTTATAAAATTTCTTTTTTCATATCATTTGATGTTGTATGCTTTATACGCACATATTTTGAATACTTCTTTGGTAAATTTTAGCTTTTTATTTTCCCAAACACACAAATCGGCTATAGTTGGACATTTATTATTTACAAACTAGGTCCATCCATAGAACACAAAGGTCATGGAACACAAAGTGACAGAATGAATTTACATGTACATGGAAACACACAATCATATGGTTTTCTGATCTTTTCTGTGCAGCACAGGTTCATTCAAAATATCAATGTTTTTTTAAAACTTACTGTCAATTTGAGTTTGAGTATTAAAAAATTTACCGCTTGAAATTAACAGCAGTGTAGCTTTTTATTCTTTAACTTGAACGTGATGTGAATGTTAAAGTACAATAAATAAAACACATTCAAATTCAAACTTTTAGTTTAGCAAAGCATTGCAAAAAACATGCTAACATCAATTTACACATATCTAAACTACATATAGAAAATACTCACAAATTATTATTATGTATTATGAATACTAAAATAAATCTCACCCACCCTTTATTTTGTGTGTTTTTTCTTAGATATTTTTATTTAAACTAATAAGGTACCTACAAGTGAAATTATTTTCGAAAAATCGGAAACATTTCTAGTATTTTCATAGCAATGTCATTTTTGTAAAAAAATGTGATGTTGTTGAACTTGTGTGTTGAATATATGTGCTTTTATTGTCATCTTCCGCTTGTGAACTTTAAGGCCCTGAAAAAAACACTATGATTTTATCTACTATTTTACATCCGTTTGCGTAAAATTTGTGAAAATACCTCATATCAATAGAACAAACTGTCGATATATTTATTGCCCATTCTCACTGAAAATGTAAAATAGTTTTTTGTACAAAAAAAAAAAAAAAATAAAAATATTTCAAGTTTATTTTCCCACATCCATTGGGTATGTTTTGTTTTGTTTTTCTTTTTATAAGTAGGTATGCAGTGTATAATGCGTCAGTCAAATATGAGAGGATTTATATGCTGAAGATGATAGATAAGTTAATGGAAAATGTTTGATTAATATATACAAAGGCATTACTATACTTTTTTACGTAATTTATATGAGTTTATAAGTAAGTATGCTTGTTATTTCATAGTTGAAAAAGAATCATTCTAAACATTCCTATATATGTATATACTTTGTATATATGTATATAATATCTATAAAGAAACTTGTCTTTTGTAGTATAGGAAAAATATTGTGCTGCGTTTGCCAAGTCTACATCATATACCCATTGCAGTCATTATAACATTCCTTGATTTTTTAAATGAAACTTGCATTTATCATAATGATTTTGAAATATGAATAAATAGGCGCGAACTAAAAATTTTCTGCAAATAAAAGTATCAAGTTCGTTATTAAAATGGATGTTCTGCATGAGTAAAGTAGGTGTATATTCTTGCTTATTTATTAGCTTTTTATCTTAAAATAAAATGAAAAAAAGCAATAATAATGACAATCTGTTTCTGTTGAACTCTAAACGGGAAACATAAGCCAGATTTTATAAAATTATTGATAAAAACGTTTTTGATGTTAAAGATGTTAAAAAAATGTTGCATAATAAAACCGTTAGAGCATTGTTAGTATGAGAAAAGTGCTTTAACATGGTATTAAATCGTATAAATTTTACGCCATAATTTCTAATTTCGGCCAATTAATTCAGCCAATGCAAATCTGATCTAAAACATCTGGCAACACTTTCTGTATATGTATGTATCTAAATATATGGATATAAATTCGTTATATTTACTAAAAATTAAAAAAAAAAAAACAAAAAAAAAATAATTTTTTGTCGAAACGAACTAACTTCCACTTTTTCCCAATTATTAAAATAAAATGATTATTTGTTAGAGTATGTTCTAGTTCATTTCGACTAGTGGGAATTTACCCTTTTGGGAGTTAGTTCGTAGGGCAAAAAATGAAGAAACATCTGAAAAAATGTCTTCACATTTAACGATACCAAACATTCATACTAAAGTAGAGTTTTAGCACTTTTACCGTTGATTCTATAATAAAACAATTGCTATAATGGAAATATGTGAATTTTAATCCGTTAGGAACCAATTTACAAAAAACAGAAAGGTTCTGCGCCACAGTTGGGACTTTAATATTTTAAAATTTAATGCGATCAAAAGTGTCTATTAAATATATTTATTTAGAAGGTCTCTACTGTTTTCTTAATGTTAAGTAATTCAAATTTCTTTTAATTTCAGCGAACGGAATACGTAAAGTATGCTAAGGTTTTTCCTCTCACCGCCTTGTTTGGAGTTAAAATTCCATCAAAATGGTATCGTCGCTGCGTTGGAATTTTGGAAATTGTCTGTGGTTTGGCGATGGCTTTAATTCCATTTCGTAAGTGATCAGCAGTATTTAATTAAATGCTTTAAATTCAATCAATTTTACATTAAAATATTTTCTAGATAAGGTAAAAAATGCTGCTAACATAACTTTGTTAATGCTTATGTTGCTGGGAGTTTATCAGCATTACATGGTTAGTGATCCTTTTGAGAGATCTGGTCCAGCACTCGTTTTTACATTTATGCTTGGAGGAAGACTTGTCGTCTGGTATCAGGTAAGTTCGCAGCAAACGCTTAACAGTTCCTAAAAAATTTATAATTTATATATTTTGTTTTGCAGACAAGTCGAAAAGAAACTGAACTTGCATCGGCCAATCCAGCCCAGGCAAATGGTATCAAGCAGGACTAAGTAATTTTTAATTGTGCTTTTTTATCGTAGCAGAAATTGAACAAAAATGACATTAGAACTCATAATCCTAATCGAAGCGAAAAGATTAAACATAGTGAATTATTTTAATTTCTTGTCAACCCATTTCTAGTCGTAGTTTTTAAACTCGTGATAGCTACTTTGTTTTAATGTATATTATTTTACTTTTAAGTGCCAAACGAGAATTGTGCATGCTGATCACAAGAATACTATATAGATTTTTATTTATTTCTGTCCCGTGCACAACATTATCCCTTTCAGAGAAGAATTCACATAAATGACAAAGAAAGTTTTTTGATTTTAATTTGAAAGTAAATTTTTTTATATAAAATATAAAATAAAAAAATTTTAATGAAAATAAACCATACAATACATACATACAAATGTACATGTATTGACATTATTATATAAAAAATAGTTTTTAAATTACAGTCGAAATTTGTTCGAAATGAAACACTTTTAAAAGGATTAAAGGTTGTTCATTGGTTCCTTTGAGGTGGGTATATATGTACATATTTAAAAACTAGTTTGAAATATGCTTTATATGATTAAATAAAATGTTACATTAGTCAAGGTTAAGACAACCGATTCTAAAACATAGTACGCGAAATGAAAATTTACATACAAAAATTGAAACAACAACGTAGGCGCTGATGTGGATTAGATCCTTATAATAAAGCGACCTCTAGACGATACAATCGTCGCTTAGATATTGTAACAACCGTACAACTGTTGTAAGGTTTGAATGGGAGCTTGCGTTGCGGCGCACGGTTGTGTCGATATTGCTTTGCCGAACGAGTTTCACGCATTGAAAAGAATGGATATATGCCATGATTACAAACATAGTTCAATAAAAATCAACGTGTTAAATTAAAAAAAGTAGTAGAATCCCCCGCAATAATTTATCCCAAGAACCGGCTAAAACTATAATCAAGAGCATCAATTTGACCATAAATTAGTTAGTTAGTAAAAGTAATAACTCATTTTTAATAGGTGCCAGATTGTACGAATCAAAAATCAGGATGATATATACATACAAAATTTTGTTTGTAAATATTGTACCTACATACCTATTAAGAAAAGAGTAATAAGTGGATGGTTGTATTCTTTTGTCCAACGTTCAATGGAATCAAGTGAAATCTATAACGGACAAACATCGAAATCTTTGCAACTACGGACAATGCCGAGTTTGTGCTGCAAAAAGGAATAATGGAAGGCATTTATGTTACGTTTTTTGAGGATGTTGTTTTTTGTTTGGCATTTATAAGGCGTAAGAGAAAGGCCGTTTTTACCTGTTACGTCACGTTTTCTTGAGAATGTTGTTTTTTATTGACATTTAAAAGGTTTAAGAGAAAGACCGTTTTTACCTGTGCCTACCGTTTTGCAACATTCGCATGTATATAAACATTTATATACAATGCATATGGAAAAACGTTGAAAAATGGAAAAAAGTTTATATGATTTGTTTCAATTTTCATCGTTTCTCGACTAATTTTATCGAGTTTAAAGAACGTAGACAAATTCCTCAAATTCGTGCCTCTCCGTACAGCAAATCGGTGAGAAGGTGAAGGTTATTCTCCATTTCAAATTTTGAACGCTTAATCAAACTGATTCTATACACATTGCTCCAATTTTTTTTTCTTTTTCAGCAATTTGAACTTCTTCTACTAAATGATACTCAATTATAATTGTATATTATTATATATAAATAATTGTGTTTCTTACTTCAAATACTCTCAAATATAACATTTTTTAAAATTTGTATTCGCATATCTTACAGATCCAGTATTTTATGACATCTTAAATTTTATCATTTATTAAACCTGAACTGCAGTTTGTAAACGCAGATAGATAGATTTCTGAACGTCCATTTTTTACCAGTGATGCCAATAAATTAAAATCACCATTTATGATTCATCTTTTATTTTTTTCTAACATCATTTTCATTTATAATTTCCCTGAAGCCTGAAGTCGAATCGAAAACAAACAACAAGAAGATAACTTTATTATTCATTTAATTTGCACTTAATTGATTTTACATTATGGCAGACTTTCCACCTTGTCCGGTGAGTTTGAAACAAATTCAGCATTTTCTTAAAATTGGTCAGGAACATGATGGTAGAGACATAGTTGTAAGCTATTGGTCTCGGCTCTATGCCTTGCAAATTGGACTGAAGGCATCCACACAAAAACCCGATGAGACGAAGCTCCTATTGAGTAAGTTCCTGCAATTTCCTGCGTATTCTTGGAAACTTCCAATAAGGTGAACCATTGTAGGTCTCATGGATTGGTTAGAGTCGACAAAAAAAGAAAACTCGGATAATGAAGCTATCACCAATGAAGTTGCTGCCCAGGCACATATGGAAAATTATGCCCTAAAATTATTTCTGTATGCCGACAAACAAGACAGAGAGTCTAATTTTGGAAAGTATGTGGAATTTTTTTAGTTTTGAGTTTTTGTATTTAACATACTTACCAACAGAAATGTGGTGAAGGCATTTTACACATGCGGAGTCCTTTATGATGTTATGCAAGCTTTTGGAGAGCTTACAGAAGAGGCCCAACACAATCGAAAATATGCCAAATGGAAGGCCGCATACATTCACAATTGCTTAAAGAATGGCGAAACCCCTATTCCTGGACCCATGGGTGAAGATGGTGAAGACAATGCTGAAGCTGGCGGAGAAGGCTCTCCTCCAGCACCAGCATCCGGCAGTGATTTGTCACCAACAGAAAGTCAGTCCCAAAGTCAATTGCCTGATGAGCCGACACCAAGCACATCGCAAACACCGCCAACTGCGGAAGAAGTTCTCTCCAATCCCAGCAAACTTCCCAGTCCACCGGTGGATGAAGAGAAACCTGGCGGATTTGTGCCCTATGTTCCTGATCAGACGCAAACTACACCAACTACGAACGTTCAAATTACACCAGAACAAATGCTTAAAGCTCAGAAATACTGCAAGTACGCTGGCAGTGCCTTAAACTATGACGACGTCAAATCTGCAATTGAAAATCTTCAAAATGCTCTTCGTCTTCTAACCACTGGTCAGGATTTCTAATTATTTACTCATATTCCACTATAAACAATGTATATTGTCGATAAAAAATACTAATCTCTAATTTTTAAGTTTCATTATGTAATGCAATGAGCAAAATTATAAATTGTAACAACTTTTGCTTAAATAAACAAGCACTGCAATAATGGTTATGCTGATTTGATTTTCCTGTAAGAATACATTCAACCTTCATACAATAGAGTTTCGGTCAAAAATCATTTTTACAACTTTTCCTCAAAGGTATAGGTGTCTACAATATTGAATCTGTACGTTATATCAGAAAAATTCTTTATGCATCGTTGCATCAAGTGGTGTACATATATTTTACGTTTATGAATTATGTTACTTATTTACCTCAAACTTCAACTTATTTGAGAGGCCATTGAAGTTATTAGATTCCAAATAAATACATTAAAGATTTCTGGGAACTGCTTCTAGTACATCCATTTGGTCTTAAATTACGGTTTTGAAAGCTATGTATATTGCTGCACATCGCCAACGCTGACAATATAACGATTGCAGGCCATCCGGAAAACCATTCGTCATTTTATATTATTTAAAACCATGTGTTCTAATTTTTAAGAAAATTAAAAATAACAAATCTTTAACGTCTCAATTAGTGAAACGGATTGTAGTCAAATTACTGTTACTGTTCGATTAATAAATTGATAAGAGCATTGAATATTAAAAACAAATTCTACCGCAATTGGAATCATAGAATAGACAGATGGATAGTTTTTTCGTGATTGTAGACAAAATCCCTGCTGCGATAGAATTATGATAGATTACAATTGTGAGCTTAATATAAAATTAATTTAATTTTTTAAACAATCAATGAAAGAGTAGGTATACAAAAGTCTATAAAGAATAACATCAAGTTAAATTCAATCTTTTTCATACATAATATACTTATAATTAAATATTCGAATTATATTTGCATCGTGTGAAGGTACAAAACTAATTAAGTTTAAAAAAAACTTACTTAGTAAGTTTATGCAATTGTTCAGAACTTTAGAATTTGGTTCATTTTAAGGCACATTGGTTGTTGTTAGAAAGGTTGGAAAGTTTTGTTTTAAGATTCAATCGTATTAGCCTGTCGTCTATTTACATCCTTAATTGATTATTAATGATGGCCGAGAATATTTAGATATGAGCGTTGAAAATGATGTCCAGCACTTGTCTCAAGAAGAACAGTAGGCTTTCATTCAGTCTTACTTACACAAAAGTGCAAAATAAGTTAAAAATTGTCTTTGTTCCTTTAAATAAGTACAAACAGAGTCTATGGTTCGTTTGAATTGATGTGTGATACGCTGAACGGATCAGAATGGCAATTAAGTTGCAGACATTGCATAAACTTCTTCATTTGTGAAAGAGAACATTAAATTATCGTTTATACTAAAAAATTATTGTCAATCGATGGATGCATGTTGTTGGCTTGTTGCAATTACCTTACCTAGGCGTTTCCACCGCGAACTAATTCAAATCTGGTTTGAGATTCTTTGAATTGCTTCCTTTTTTTCTCCTGGACATTTGCCTCGACAAGAAAGAGAATTGAAGCGACGATAGTCATTAAGGCTCCAATGATTCCAACGACAAAGGACCAACCAAACCAGTTGTTGGCGTGTTCCGGCATCCATCCATTGCGATTGCCGAATATGGCAAAGATGAGAACTCCAATACAGCCCGATGAGCCAGCTGCGAGAAGACAAAAACCAATGGCTTTGATAAGGTGGATAAAATGCTTTTGATCGGGACCCGCGCACAGTCCAAAGATGAGCACCATAACTGCGGACGAAAGAATTCCGATAAAACATAGAGTGTAGAAGATAACAGTTACTATAACGAATCCAGGCAAAAGAAATCCACGAATCTCGTCGTAGCCTTTTGTAAAGGGATCGAATACCCAACGGCAACCGACGAAGAACCTTCTCTGACTGTCGTCGTTCACATCAGGCAGCGATCGAAAACAATGGACCCAAAGTCCCAGACGCTCCAATTTGGCTCCTGTGATGCGATTATCACTGACTAACCAACTGGGTGTGGCAAAAGCCAGAACAACTGTAATTAGGGCGATGGCAAAGACACCAATGCCGCAAGTGCCTGCTAAAGTTCGTCGCTTCATGGAGACTGTTCGGCGACTTTCGGAATATGTATAAACTTCTTCGGTTGTCGATAAACGTTGTGGACCTGTTTGCATCCTTCGGAAGGCTTAAATCTTTGGGATTTGTCGTTGTTTTGTTTGTTTGGCTTTGTAACTTTAATTGACAATTAAAAAGTAGTCGCGGTTTCGTTCAGAGAAATAGAAAATTTTCTGGGTGTGTGTGGGAACTTGAAATATGAAATGACGCTTCGATGACAGATGAAATTTTTAACGTTACTGAATGTGCTCATTTGGTTGTTAAAATTCATTTTGGTAGCACTTAAATTGAGGGTGTGGGTAAGATTGCTTTTAAACGCTGCAAATATGCTGCAATTATCCTTGCAATTTTTAAGCATGTAGGCGGGGGACGTATGCGGTGTCCGGAGTAGACAAAGTTGCAAAGACTGCTTTTAAACGCTGCAAATATGCTGCAATTACCCTTGCAATTTTTAAGCATGTAGGCGGGGGACGTATGCGGTGTCCGGGGTAGGCAAAGTTGCTGAGGTTGAAATAATTGCAGAGTTATCGCTCTTTCTTCTTTGTGCTTTTTCTTATTGTTTGAGACATAAGCGGAGTAAAGAGTGAGGAGATATTATTTCCTTCTCATTTAACAAAAATTGCAGGTATTAAAATTTGCAGCGTTTAAATGGATGCTGCAATCGGAAAGAAACTCAAAGGGGAATTGCGGATAGAAATTGCAGTCGTCTAAAAGCAGTCAAAGGTTAAAATAATTGCAGAGTTATCGCTCTTTCTTCTTTGTGCTTTTTCTTATTGTTTGACACATAAGCGGAGTAAAGAGTGAGAAGATATACCTATTTCCTTCTCATTTAACAAAAATTGCAGGTATTAAAATTTGCAGCGTTTAAATGGATGCTGCAATCGGAAAGAAACTTAAAAGAGAATTGCGGATAGCAATTGCAGTCGTCTAAAAGCAGTCAATGAAAATATGTATAGGAATTACATAAAGAACGCAGTCGGGGCTAAACTATTATCATGTTAAATGCAACAACAAATCCCCTGCGGGCTTAGCTAAACTCATATGGTCTTATTTATAAACGTTGTCTAACTTTCAAAATATGTTCAAAAACCTTGTTTATTGTTGTCTTATAGTCTTATGTCTTATAGTTGTCTAATAAATACGACTGAGAGAATTTTTGGGGCTTAACTTAAGCGCGCAGAAAAACTGTGTTGCCGGCATCCACCTTTTGTATGTTGTAGTTGTTTTCAAACAATTTCCCAGGGATTGCAGAAAAACACCAAATATAGTAATAAATATAAACAAGAGGATTTACGAAATAATAATCAAAAAGGCTAAATAGAGGAAAAATCATATTACTGAAGTTCTTTCCAAATTAAGATATTGAATATATGTATGTACAAAGCGATTTACACGTAAATACAACAATAACTTAAGTCTATATAGACTTAATAAAGTCCATATAATTTTCGGGCCTTTACTTTAATCCAGATAAAAAATGTATTACCGGAACTAATTGAAACGTCTAGAATGAGAAGGTGTTAAGTGACATTGACTGATATTTGTTATATTAAGGTCGTTCAAAGATCATGAATCCACACATCAAATTTTGTCACATAACACCTCATTCTAAACGCTTCAATTATCATTTTGCTATCGATAGTTTGTATAAAAAAGTCAAATAATCTGAGCCATCGAATAAAACACACTTTTTCATGAAAAATGGTCCCCATTTTCATGGAATTTAGAAAAATAATACGCGTATTATTCGTATTATTCACTCGTTAATTATACATTTTAAAATCGACCATAGGGATTAGCGACAGCATCTAGAAACAAAATGGAGTTTTCATAAAAACTAGGAAGTATGTATATAATTCACGCCGGTAACACAGTTTTTCTGTGTGCTTAAGTTAAGCCCGGAGAATTCTCTGGGTTTAGCTTAGCCCGTAGGGGATTAGTTGTTGTTCTAGATATTTAACATGGTGATTGTTTAGCACCGACGACGTCGTTTTTTTCGTCCGATTCTCTCCGGGTTTACAAAAAAAACACGACTGTAGTAGGTATTAAATAAATAAATGAAAGTGAAAAATTTAAAATAAATCTATAGAAAATTGATTTGTTTCGATAAATACTTAACTTATTTACTTTTCATTTATATTTTTATTTTTCATTTTAAATAAATTTTACATTTCTCAAAATTGCCTTTGGATTTAAATTAATTTAAAAAAAAAAACATTTTATCCTATCATATTAACAAATTCAAATCTTTGGATTTTAAACTGTCTTAAATACATATAAAAATGCAATCGGAATTTTGTGAAATAATTCTTTAAAACATTCTCTAAAATAAAAAATAAATAATTTCAGCTTATATATAGCATGTATTTCATGTACTTCGTTGTAAAAATAAATTTTTACTCTGAAGGGTAGAAAGCTATTTTGTATAAAGGAAAAAGACAACGAATACATTAAAATAAAAAGGAAAGAGGAAATAGGGTAGATATATAACATTGTTGTCACTGTGATCTTGTTTGTTTTATTATCTGATCCGTATATTTTCATTATGACATTTCTTATGGAGATGTATTTATGAATTTCTTCTACATTTTCGCTATCTCTCTCTATCTAACTAATGTAAATTTTATATCCAATTCGATTGCTATAAGACATTGGTAGATTTACCAAGAAAGAAAAACGGAAATGTCTAATAAAGTTACGTATAGGATACCTAATGTTATATACTAATAGCTCCTATTTTGCAACAATGCAAATAAGAGTAGGTATCTGGGTAAATTGGTTTTTGCTAAAAAAAATCATTTCGAACAATATTAGCATATTTTGTTTTGGATGAATATGAATAACCATACCAAAAACCTATTATTATGTTAATCAAATATCAAATAGAGCAACAAAAAGGGAGATGTTAAGTAAGTTATTTTTCGACTTTAAAGTTTAAAAACAAAACCATACAATTAATATTGGTATACACACCTACCTATATAATATGTGGTGAACTTACTGGTTGACATTTATCTTTAAGAGACAAAAATGCTGCAAACAAAATCAGATGGAAACAAGAAACTTTTAGGGGTGGTTTTATATTTATTGTCTCGTTTTTTTTGAAAGTAACCAGCCAGGGTTATTTTTATTTTTTGAATAATTAATAATTGAATAATTAACGTTATTTTAATTGATTTGATTGGTTCATAAACTATTAACGCCCAGTGTAGACAGGCAAGTTGATCTAGAATAACTTGTATCATTTACTTCATTTATGTCAATTGAAAGTTGGAATAGGGTCGGATTTTCGACACAATTTTTATATAGTGATTTGAATTGAAAAGGTTTTGAGTTGAGATTACAAACCAAATGAATGGCATGATTGTAGATTTATTTCAGTACAAAAACAAATGTATTTAAAAAACACGAGTACCTATTACTCGTAGGTTATCTATTCAAAAAATCATTCTGCATTATCTATCAAGCAAACTTGACTCCACTCCCCAAGGACAATTCGGAAGTTCCATATTACGTTAATGTGGAACAGGCAAAAAAAAAAAGAACAGTGGTTTGAAAAATCGCATTTTGTAAAAGTATCTGTGCAACCAAAAAGAAGCTTTAAAAAGTGTTTAAAAGCATCTTTACAACCGAAAGGAAGAAAAACCGAAGCCTAAAAATTGCACTCGTCTAAAAGTAGTCTTATAAACCTTTCATCTCTTGGTATGAACATTTTAAAAGAACTTCCGCAAGACCTCCTCGCTTCCGAAATGGCTAATTGCATTACATATGTATACTTGTTATAAAAGTAATTAATTATTGGTAAGGTTAAATAACCACATACATTTTTTAACCAATAAAGTTTTTTTTTTGTTTTGTTTGTATGCTCAGATTCATCGATAAAATACCCACCCACCACCACGGTTCCAAATAATATCCAGTGCCAAAGGCAGTTTTTGGACTAATTGTAGCTTATTCAATATAAAAATAAGGATTCATCTAAGGATTGGCAGTTTTGAAACAAATTCCCTCATTAAGCGTTAAAAAATAAACATTTTTTGAAAATCGATAGGTAAGTTATTCAACGTAAATACATAATTCAGAGAGATGAGTGTTTCTTTCAAGGCGTGGGCGATAACTTCTTCGCTGTGCCTACTTGTTCGTATGCATACATATATACATATTTGACTTCATGGAAAAAATTATTTAGGTTAATGCTTAAAAGAAATAAACTGGTTATGATAGTGTTTTATGTGAAGAGTCGTCGTACCCTTAAAGAATCACGTAACCAAGTGCTTAAACATATTACAAAAATGCTTTAATTTCTTTAAAGGCCATACATACATATGTATATGAATATGAAGACATTAAAACATATTTTAAACATGCAAGACAAGTTTAGTCAACCTCCGAGCATTTTGATATATACATATGTGGGCCATTTATCAATTTATGAAATTTTCAACTCGTATGTGATTGAATAACTTTGAAGGACCTTAATTATTATTATTATTATTTATTAATCCAAAACCTTAATTATGTTACAATAAAATATTTATGCTGTTCCGTTTTGTTTTTTATTACCTATAGATCAGTCATACAGTCAGTCATTAATTTCTGCCAGGTCTACTAGATCTCGTCACTCATTTCTCTAAAAATTGGAAGTCTATAGCATATTGCTAATTTTTATGCAAATATTTAATTTCTTTGCTAACAGTACAAAAGTCAAAAATAGCTTGAAGAATTCAAATAAATTAAATGAAAATTAAATTCATTTAAACAGAAACTAGTTAAGACTGAAATTAGAACACATTGCCAGGATAATAAAACTCATCGAATATAATCGATGGCGTTAAATAGAATATGTTGCCCAAAAAGAAGCTATGTCTACTAAATTAAGTTATAGTTTATGCAAAAATGATTAGGAATATTCTTCAAGGAATTAACTTACTCTAAATTTTTGTACAAAAGTAAAAGTGAATGCCATGTATTAAAAAAGTTTTGTCTTTATGCCAAACCGATTGTTTTTAAAGGTTATTCTTTAAAGCTATAACAAAAACAATAGAAAAAAACGATAAAATTGAACAAATTGAGTCATGTTTTGTAGTTTTATTCCTTTATTGAATTGCTTAATTATATAAGCTTCAAATTAAAAAGAGACACACTTTTTATTTATTTATTTATTGATTCAAATCTACGATATTACATCCACAGATTTTGCTTAAATTACTTAATTTTTAACTTAGCATAAAATATTTATAAAAAATTACAAAGAATTTTGAATATGATATGTAACGTTCTTTTTAAATTGATATCTAGGTACAAAAAGATCTAGGTCATAATAATTAAAAAGCGTACAACAATGAGAAATTGGCTCACGCTGTCCATAATTAGTAGAATGAGGTATTTCGAAAATAAATTGCGTGATTACAAATCTGTACCTTGGTTCTAAAAGGGCCAATGTCTATTTTTTTTTTCAAATAATTGGATTAAGCGTAAGAAAATTTCAAATTTCACAACGCTGTATTTTCAAGAAAAACAATCTATTTTTATTAAAAAAAATATTAGAAAGATTAATATTTAAAAGACTTCTTGGAAATTAAACAACAACAAATTCCGATTTCTCAAACATGTAGAAATCGGACACTGAGTCGTTTAGAACCAAAGTAAAGAAATATCTAGATCTTATCAATTTTCAGATAAGTTCGAAAAAGCACAAAGATATAGGACTTTCATTTATTATAATACGTGTTAGACTATCATGCCGGAGGTCTGGAATCGAATCCCAACCGTAAGCCAACTAAAGTTAAGTTTTATTTTTCAGGGACACTGTAGTACAAAGCTTTAGGTCCCCTCGATTCCTTCAACACGCACACAGGAATGATTGCGAACTGTTGCTATATAGTCACTAGGCCCTGTTTCCCAATGCTACAAAATGTATGTGTATATTTATGTTAATCAATAACATGATAGGAATTAATGAATAAGCCTATGCTTTTAAAAATGAATGGATAAAAAAAGAATTCAAATGTTTTTTGAAGGATGGCTCAATCACGCCATAAACATAAGTTTTATCCATAAGTACTTTCAACTCGCGAGCATTGTCACTCACTAACTGAAAAAGTAATATGAAAAATGATGTTTTAATAAATAGCTAGTAGGTTCTAGTGATTACAATGTTAAAACAATGCTTACATAGAGTGCATCAAAATTATATAATTCGCTCAACAACGAATAAACCTATTACTTGAAATGGCAACAGCTAACTTTTTCTTTACAAAATCAACAGTTTATTAGTCCAATTCTAAAAAATTGCCAAATAAAGAAAAACTTAATAAATAATCTAAATATTTTCACCTATGAAGTTTAGAACCATACATTTTTAATAAACTGTCAATGCTATAGGGACACTTCCGAGTCATGTCAACGTCGCGTCGTCAAAAGTGATAGCCATCATTTTGTAGCAACAGTTAGAAGCAAAATTTCAAAACGAAAATTAAATTCGTTTTTTTTTCTTTAAAGAAATGTTATTTTAATTAATTACAGTAACATTGCTATTTAAATTTATTTGTATAGCGCAAAATGCCGGTATTTACATTCAAAAACAGATAAACAATGTTGTCAGTTGACACGAAGTAATGATTTTGACGTTTGTAAATAAACGAGTAAAGAGCTCTATTAACGAAGTCAGGTTTCAGTCACCATAGGATCAAATTCGAGCAGATTCTTTAAGTTGTTAAGGAAAAACTTTATTTTAAATTTAAAATTAGATTGGTTGCGGTATTGTCAAGATTATTTGCTAATTTAGGTACTTTCACTTAAAATGTATCGAACAGGTACATACATATTTACTTCTAACGAAAAACATTTTATGAAATTAATAAAGAACAATTTTCTTTAAAAGAGGCTAATAAAAAGTACGAATAAAACCTGCAAATTAATAAACTATTCTTTTTAATAGAGAAGAGGTGGTAACCATCACATTAAATTATATAAATATTGTAATAAGAGAAAATCTATTTCTGCATAAACTTAATCCCACTTAAAACCAATTAAAAATTAATTTGTTGAATAAGCAGTAATTGAAACATAAATTAAAGTGATTTCATTTAAATGTTCATGTAAAATACAATAAAATTAAAACAACAATCAAAAAATATAATAACATTGAGCAATGTGTCAACGTTTGCTACACATTTTTATTAAATTAAATCATTTAAAGGTCCTTTTCTGTGCAATCGTACGTGATAGTAATGTAAATGCTGCATTTTCGTGTGTGATTTTTTTGTGAAGGTTTAAAAAAAACACAAGATTTTATTTATTTATATCTCTTTTGCTTTATAGAAACAAAGTTTTATGTTTTTTTTTTTGTATTCTCGATTTTGTTATTGTAATGTGAACATTATTTAATGGGGATATAAAGGATACTCAAATCTGATGCGCCAGTATTATTTTGTTACATAATTTAAAAAAATCTGCTATTTAATTTTTTATTCGATTCTATTTGTTTAAATAATTTTGACTGATTGGCGAACACGAACACTGTGCCGTGCATAGTTATAATTGATTAGAAATAAAATTTTGTTTGGCTTTAGCTGTAGACTAAGGGTCCGTTTCACAATGTCTGATTAAAGTTCTTATTAGTTATCCCACATTTAATTTATCCGAAAATTAAATCCTCCCAATAAAAAACTTAAAGTTTCACAATGATCAATTAGCTATCCGTTCTTTATTCCAGTTTTCCAGACAAACTAAATTTGGCTGATGTCAAAGATTACAAAAAATTAATTATATTCATCTATAGTAGTTAATTTAGCAGTGTCGGTGGTCGGTGGTTAATACTGTGCGTATTAAAAGTATCCAGAGGATTGTTTGTAAGAGCTCTGAATAATAACAGTTAAGTGTGTTAAATCGAAGAGTGTGAGTGAAGATAGATTCGAATATTTTAATTGTTAGTTTAATTATAATAACTAATAATAATTATTATTTTATTAACTTGAATCTATTTTAGCTTGCAAAATCGAAATGAGTCTCATAAAAATTATACCGATACAATTATATCGGTTCCAGTTCCAGGCAGGTTCACGTTATGTCTCCTAGTCTCATAGAACGAGCACCAAACATGTGTCATTTTGCTTAATCCAAAACACCAGTACTAATATCTAGACCAACAAATTATCAAACCAGATATACCTGGCCTGCGTAAGGTTGAAATGCGTACCTACCGATAATTTTATTCTATATCGAATTCTTAAGTGCTAAACTGAAAAAACGTGTAGGCTAGTCATTTGACCTTTGCTTTAAGATACATTATTAAATGGCTGGTGCCTTCTTAATTTACTGTTGGAATTTTGAATTCACAACAAAACTTAACACAAGTTATTTTTGCAATCCATGACATTTTTTTGTGAAACGCCCACGTTTTAGTTGTCAAATTCCACTTGTTAATTTCAAGCATGTTTTCTGATTGAAACAGGGAGTTTATATGTTTATTATGTTGGTATGAATGATTTGATAATTGAGTTCTCTTTTTTTAGATTTAAAATAACTGATTTTTTCACAAAACATAGTTTTTTTTTTTGTAGAAAATGTACCCTGAATTATTTGTAGAACTATAATATGTACCTAACTGCTTAAAACTAGTTTGCGCAAACAAATAAAAATTCTAAAATTAACCATTAAAATGTTATTAGAACTTATAACTAAAAAAACTCAGTTATATTTTATTTTTCTTCTATAAATCTATAGTTTCAACCCTTTTTTTAAATTAAAAACGCCCTGCGAATTCTCTTAAAAGAAGTTAAAATTAATGGAAATAAACAAAGCAAGGTTATTCATAAATTTGTCCTCAAAATGACTTTTTGCTTTTGGAAAAAAGGAATTTAAATTTAGCTCATCTATAATGTTAATTTGTATGCTAATTAAATTTATTTTTATAGGCAATAGTTGTTTTTCTTTAATTTATTTTATTCAACTGTTAAATTTATTTTAATCAACTCAATGTTATTTTAGAAACCGAAAGCATTCTAAATTTAAAAAATCAGACTAGTTTTGATTTTGAGTAAAATTTAAATACAACACATATCGACTGACTTAACTTCCTATTTCTTTTGTATCCCTTTTGACTAGCTACGGTAGTTGTTTGTTAAAGAACTGTAATTAATAAAAAAAATATAAATAAAACAAAAAATTAGAATAAGAAAACTTGATATTTATTCACGGTCAGATTGAGTCAAAAATTATTGAAGCTTAATTAATCACTTATTGATGTTAATGGAATTTTTATTTGGAGTCATCTGCAGTAGATGAACTTAAGATACTTAGGTAGATAGGTATAAGATCAATCCGCATGACCACCAATATTTTCACGGTCAGCCTAAGTGACAGATTGCCTGCGGCTATGTCAAAAACAAAGCATTGTCTCTTGTTATAAAAAAATAAATGTCTGTTTATGATTTATATTGGATTTACACGATTAAATTTTCCTATTTTCTGTTAATATTTTCGATATTAATTTTATAATATCTGTCATTGTTATTATCAATGAAATCCAATATATATGTTTCCATTATAAGGACAAACAACATTTGGGCAAACCACAAAATTATTGAACTGGTAAGAATCTTTGGTAAGTATTTGTCATTTTCAACAAAATTAATTTTGAAACTTATTCAGATTTTGTTTACATCTATTTTTTGTTGTACAATAAATTGGGAATTTCAGCTTAAATAGTTTTTAATAACATGTCGGCCCTAAAGAGTCCATTTTTATTTTATATTTATAGTTTTGTATAGCATTGTATTGCTAGTATAAAATTGTTTGTAATGCATATGTATATTGTATACCTAATAAGTTGCTCTATTTATTTGAATAGTGTAAGCTCAATAAAACTGAATATAATTACTGAAAAGGTTAAGTAGGTACACATAGAAGAAGCTATTTATCAAATTAATTACCTCACCAAGCTTATTTTCGGTTTAGAATAAATAAAACATTTAAATTCAAATTAACTAGTTATTTATTTCATCACCAGTATGACTAATTATTGTTATCTTGTTCTCTTAGCACTGTTGGGTTACTGTGCTACTGAAAAAAAGATAACTGTTTATTTTTCCTTATAGTCAAAAGAAAAAGCTTATTTTGTAGCCACAAGATTTCAACAATAATAATAATCAGTGTCGCCAACATAGTTTAAGAACATTTATCAAACGACGACTCTTGTCTTAATTAATTATGTTTTGAATATCCATCCAATGCAAAGCTTATAACATTAAGTAATAGTCGTGGAGAATAATTATCAAAGCTTTTAAATGATGAATTATTATTTTCAACACTTTATTTTAATAAAACAAAGTTAAAACAGTTTAAAGAAGCTTCAGGAATCTGGTCGTCTGCAATATCTTCAACAGTTAGGTATCTGTTAAGTAATTCTATAAGAGGTAGGTATTGTTTGATATACTTGATACATATTTGTTTAGTTTATTTGTAGCCAAAAAATGCACTGAAAACAAATATACAGCTTCACTTAGAAACAATAACTGTACAAAATAACTTAGAAAACGACAGACATATATGTTAGAGTTGGAAATACTTTGTACATAGAATCACTGTAAATATTAGAGATCATTGAATAAATTTTTTTAAGAGAATGTCAGAAAATAAATATAAAAAGAGGAATCTGTTCTCCTGGAGTTCAATATAATTTGGACTGCGAAAGGAGTAAGCCAAGGGAATTATTGGCACAGAATCCGGCCTTTATTATATATGAGGTAAACTAGAATTAATTCAAAATGTTGAAATTTAAATTTTTGGCAAGTTTTTTCTTAAAAATCTACGGGTTTTGTCATTTTTTCATAAACTTGGAAAAAAAATCACTTATGTAATTTATATCACAATAATTTGGGATAAGTAGGTATGTACATATACGTAGGTACATTTTTTTTTGAGTTATTATGGCAGCAAGTATAAAAAATACAGTTTCAATAAAAAAACGCGTCTGAAAATGTAAGCTATATTTTTAGAGTGATCTTGGAATGTAGAATATCTTCTCACATGTTTCAGTAGCGATTTATAGAACAAACATTCCATTACATAAAACTGAACTTAAAACTTCATTTTTACTTTTATTATAATTAACAGAAAACTTTTCTATAAAAACGATGTCAAATTATGATAAGTGTTTATATTTTTAAAAATTAATGATTGTAGTGTAGATACTATATATTTTTAAAAGTTTATTTAACTTTATAGCAAACAATAAACTTGTATCTATAAAAAATGTTGTTAAAATATGATTTATGATTAGAGTTATGTTATTTTAATAGTTTTGTAAGATTTATAACTTTATTTATATATTAAAGATATATATTTATATATTAAAAGATTTTTCTCAATAAATATAAATAGGTAAATAAATAAAATAAACATAAATAAGAGAATACAGACACCATCTAGCTTCACTTACTTAAAGTAAAATAAACCACTATGTCGCACGGACTTGCTTTTGCAGTTTAAGTCGTTTAGAATATTTTGAGTGGTATAAAATTAAATTATGTATGTATACCAATAAGTATTTATGTATTTATAGAATTATATTGAGGGGATTTATCTAAAACCAGCCGCCCTCATAATAAAAACACAGTCCTGAAATTTTCAACTTACCTAAATGGTAATTTTCCCAAGAGAAAATCAATTTATGGTGTAAAATTTAAGAATTTGGGTGAATTTTTAAATTTTCCCAAATCAAATATTATCTTCGCTTGCACGAATTTTTAATTTTAAAATTTATCTTTGTTTGGGCAGATTTTATTTTAACTTAAGTTATATTTTTAACGGCGGCGGCACTGATACAATATGCTGGATAGTTATATTTTAAGTAATAATTGTTTCAGTCTGATTATAAAAAAATCAAGAGAAATCCGGCAAAAAATTAATACGAAATTTCCTTGTTTTCAAATTTCTGTCTATCAGTGATAAATTAGGTTTAGTTAAAGAATATATACGTTTCCATACAATGCATGTTCAACATAACTTATGCTGTATGGAATTACCCACATCGCTGTAAATTAGATAGTTGGTATGATGCATCGAATTTTGTGAATAACTTTTAAAACTCAACCTCAACACCAATTTTTTTGTTCTTAGTCACAACCACAATGATTCATTTGTGAACTCCAAAATTTAAACCCATTGCATATCCTGTTTTAGAGATTATCAAGAAGCTTTCAAGGTTGACCTTGTCGACCGCATTTCTTCCCATCAGCAAAATTGAAACAGAATCAACTTTGTTATAAAAAAAAGGGCCAAATCGTTACGAAAATCTGCGTTAACTTTAATTTAAGACATGATTCACAGTATTTAGTATTTTATGTTATGCAGTTTTGTTGCTTTAGTTTTTTTATGAATTGATAGGTTTTTAAGCTCAGCTATCAGACGACAGAGCTGTCGAATTGTATCATGAATTTAACTTTTCTTTATTCACAGCCAATCCCTTCGTTTACATACATACGTGCAGATACCTACATGTCAAAATTAAAATTATGCGATGATGATTTTTTTTAATGATAGTTTCAAAATGATACGAAATCATTACTAAATTATATTTACCGGTTTTCATATGCTACAAGAAAACCAAACGTTTCATATTAACACATACAGTGGGATTTTTAATCATAAAACATTGCATTAATTTCAAAGCAGCAGCACCGTGATCTTAGATAGTTACATTTTCTAAGTAATTTACCGAAAACTCGAGACTCGAGACTGATTTATTGGGTTTGCTTGCGTAGATATTTTTCGTCAAATGAAATTTTTCCCGGTCAGTTAAATTTATAGAAAAAAATTGTAAGAAATGTGGTCTAGCTAAAGAATTTATTTATGAATTTTTATTAATTTAAGGTAATTTCTTAGAAACACGAACAAACAAATAGTAATACCATAACGTGAACGTTCGAAATAGAAAAAGTAATACCTGTGATATAATACATATTTCAAGATGTGCCACTCATTTCTACTTCCAATTGATGGAAAGGTTTTAAAAATTGAGTCTTTTGTCTTCAAAGGAGCATGACAGAATCTTTAAAAAAATATTTTTTTTTTTAAATAGAAAAGAATTTGACAGAGCACGTTTTTAAAAAAATAGAATAAATAAAATTAATTTGGTGGTGCGGCAGCTCGTTTAAAACCAGGACCTAGTGACTTACAACTTTCAACCATTCCTGTATGGGTGTTAATGACAAGAATGGAAAAGGGGAGTTTTTAGGTCTCTGGTTCTCCAAGAGCTGTCTTATTTATGTTCAATTTAATGGTTTAAAAAACAATCACATCTGAATTATGCGTTTCCTTAAAATAAACGTTAGTTTCTGATGTGTGCGTTCAGAGTATATACTAATATCGGGAAGCTAAAAATACTTTCAAAACATCTTCCTAAAAAAGAAAATGGAGTGCCGAAGAGAAAGCGAAATATCATGTTAGCTGGCTCAAATAAGAAACACAGTACTTCTGATACCTAGGTCTCTGCAAAATATAAAACGTAAAAAGGACAGCCAATAATTTAGTTGGAGATTAAAGTTAAACTCAATTTAAATCCCATAATTTCGTGAGTTAATTCTGGATGAAATGAACAGACGATTTTGATGTTTTATAGATTCATTTAAGTGTAGATTCATTTAAGTGTAAGTTTGATTTAACTCAACATTGAAAAACTTGGCCTTCTAACATTCACACATTTGTTAGTTCTTATTTCTTAAAAGCTATAGCGCAAAATTTTAAACGATTTAGTACGATGTTAAAGCATTTTTACCATGATAAAATGGTTTTAACATCGTACTAAATCGTTTAAAATTTTGCGCTTATAATATTAGAAGCAATAATTTTTATCGGCTATTGAAAAGAAACATAAAATGTCATACTTAAGGCAATTTTTTATAATTAAGTACCCCACTGTGCTGCATTTATACATTGCCACACAAATGACGTTTAACAAAAAAAAAAAAAACAAAAAACAAAAAAACGTCTACTATAGTGACTTCAAAACTGATCATGACCTTTATCGAACGAGGCAAAAAGCATTTATTGTAAATTTTAACTCCTGGTTCATTAATAAAAGCCATATCATTGCATTTGTATTCAAAAACAACAACGAACAATGATAATTTCGTTTTCAGTAAAATAAATGACAATTTAGAATTTGAGAGCGAAGATATATTCATAAAAGTATTTAGTAGTATATATATGTAAGCACAATCTTGAGGTCTGATGGATACAACAATTCTACATGTCGAATATTTTAATAATTTAATATTATGAGTATTTCTTAATACACAGAATCAGGCCGTCAATATTTTTTAATGATTCTTGTGGATTTCATGTAAACGCATTTAAAAAGTCATTAAAAGATATTGCGTATGTAGGTTTATTGGCTTGTTGCAATTAATAATTAAATTTACAATTTTATGCGGAAACTTTGGAAGTTAAAAAAAGAAGATCTTTTGATAAGATCAGGTGTCCATCGTATGTAAGACAGCCAATAAAGTATTTTTAAAAAGAAAAATAATTTAATTTAATTTTGTTTGTTTAATATACACAGAAAAATAACTGCCATCAAGAAATCATAAGGAGTTTGGTTTTTAATGACAAATCCATTAAAGATTAAATACGAAATATTTGTATCAATAAACCGGAATAATGTTTGCGTTTTATAGACGTGGGTGGATCAGTTGAATTAACTAAAAAACACCTAAAGATTCTTTGTAGATTTAATCATTATTTTATTCAAAGTCAAAAGAATTTTTACATTTTAAACCCATAAAAATTCAATCAATATTAAATGGGTTATAGGAATCATTGTTGAAATGAAAACATACAAAATATTATTTAATTCGTACCTCTATCATTAAATACATTTTTTGTGTTTCTTAAAACTAGGAAAAATGTTCACAACCTATGAAATTTATTACTGATAATTTTAAGTTGCTTCCTCACTTTGACCCTCTATACTCGATTCGATAGCCTTGCAACATTATAATTTCAAAACAAATGTCAAATAAAAAAAAATTATTTTTAACATCAAGCTTAGTTTTTACCAAAATCATTTTTAACAAGAAACTTTTGAAGCTGTCCTCGGTTCATGATATGCAAACCTCCAAAACAAATGTATGTCGGTATCTCCTTTTAAACCCTCATATTTTTCAGCTAAACAGAATGCAGTTAAGCGAAGTGAATAATAATTATTGTTCAGTTGTTTATGTTGTCGCTTTTAAATGAATCCCCTCCTTGATGTTAAAGAAATTGTAGTTCTCAGAATTTTTATTGTTTATTGTTATGTTTACAAGATGTTGAACATATACAATTTTTAAACGCAGTTTAAACAGCTAGTTTATTGGATTTTATCTATATGAAAATGATTTTAAATGTATCGTTTTTATATAATTTTTTTAACATCTGATTTATTTATGTATATTTATTACCAATAAAACTTAGAATTCTTTAGAGTTAGTAAAAACCATTTAGTAAGCGGGCTACCAAAGTAGGTACTATTGTTCAAGAAAACTGTTGATAAAAATCCGAAATGAATTATAAAAAAAACATTTCGGACCCTTACCAATTTTGCTGAAAAATGTGTAAAACAAAAACAAGAAAACAAAAAAATCACTTAAACGGTTAGGTACTTTTTTTTAATTTGATTTAACAGAAAAGATTTAGATTAAAATAATATTAAATATTATTGTAATATTAAATAGTAAATATTATTATAGTATTAAATATTATTAGATGAATGGTAACTGTTATTCTATTTATTCTCTGCTAAATTTCTATAACTGTTTTACTAAATTTTAATTGATCAACCAAAATTAGTTTGGTATATAACGAATTTTTAGTTTAAATAGCCATCTAAAGATATAAGAGTTAACACCTTAACTACTTATATATAGTTATCAGTAAAGCAACTTAATTGCTAAAAATATTTGCCCACTTAGTTATGAATAACAAATACAAAATATATCTACTCAAGTCTAATAATCTACAATCTACTAATCATCAAATTTCAGCCAGCTACTACATCTCTCTCTTTCGTGCTCTCAAAATCACCGGCTCGATACTTATTTCGTTAAATTGAATAATCTGAATGATAAATAAATAAATTCTTGGGACTATCCCACACGCAACGTAAGTTCGTCTATAGTGCGTTCCGTTCGTAACAACATTATGATGTATGTATGGTATGTTGTATATGGATAAGTATATTATTTAACTTGGAAGAAAAAAGCTCATTAAACCTGTCTGACAGATACCACCACCACTCGCACCCATGGATCATCTTCGTCATTGCCATGAGATACTAAAGTATTCGTGCTATACTCATCAAGTTGCTAACTTGGCTTATACCATCAGCTGAAGCTGGATTTAAAACTGGTGTCAGACGACGACTTTGATGACGACAATTTAAAAAAACAACAAAAATATTAACAAAAAAAAAATAAAAGTAATATATATAAGACCAACTTTTGGAGGCTCCTCTTGTTTATATTAAAAAGTTTTGCGAAGATCGTCTTCAGTTGCTTAAGATCGATTTAACTGTACGATCTGTTTTTGGTTCTTTTTTGCTGACCTTAGACTGTAAGGCTTAAAAAAAAAGTTTTGTCACTCTAAGGAGAGACCTTGCCAAAGGACTAAATTAATTATAACTATTTTTCTTAATTTATTTTCTATACAGGATTCGTTAAGCGTTAAGTGATCGTGGTTTAGTTTATTTATTTCGAATTATTCAAACTTCTACGTATTATTGGCTGTGATTTTGTGTGTAAAGTTATTTTTTTATATTTTATTCTAATTTTTTCCGAACGTTAAAAAACAAAACGAACAACATGAGTCTTCGTGCAGTTTTTTGCATGGTGAGTGATAAAATCAATATTTTAGATTTATATTTTAGGCTTTTTTTTCTACAAAATAATATAACGTTACAAAGTGCCATAAAAGAAGAAAACAAAATAAAATAAATATTTTTTCAATTACACATACATTTTGTGCACAACAACAAAAACACTTAGTTTACTATAGCAGACTTGGGAGTGTGTGCTGTATAAGTACTGTACATACAAATCGAATGATAACGTGATAATTGATTGGTTTGCTTCAAAATAGCCAACTTATGATAGATGATGTATTTTTTGTGAAGTGTTGAAACTATGGATGTTTTGCAATTAAATGGCATGCACAGCTTCCATACGGTTTGATATTTGATACTAATATAGAAACCCAGATGACAGTTGGAGTTATGATGCTATATTGAATTTTATATATGCTTTATTTATGTTTAGAAATTATGTTGATATAATATGTTAATAGAAATTTAGAACTACCTCCTGTAAACTGTAGGTCAATTATTAGATTTTTTTTGTTTATTAAATTAAATTATATTTTCCACTACGAATTTACTATATGAATACATTTTGCCAAAGTCTTTTCGATGGAGGGGTAAATTTGATAACATATTACATATTAAAGAAATAGTCAAAATCTGTTTAGTCGTAATTAAAAATTAAGGAAAGGTTTCCCTACCAAAATGTAGACGATATATATTTAAGGGCCGAAAAAAATGCTAACCTTAATCAGTTGAGATGTTTTTGAAAAAAGAAGACTTTCCTTAATGGTTTTTAAATAGTTTTACAGAAGATGCCAAGCGTTTTGGTCTTTGAAAGCATACAAAATTCTGGCAAAATTGGCTCCATCGTTTTCGAAAAATTCGAAATTAAAAAAAGAAACTGGTGCAATGGGTAATACTGTTATTAGAAGTGTTTTTTAAACATAGAATCTTATTAATTTATTTATTTAATATTTTGGAAACCGTTTTCAAGTAGGTGAACAAAATTGTAAGGGATATAAATTTCTAAGAAAATTCAGAAACTTGGCTGGGTAAAAATCGACCCAGCTAGATAAACAGACAATTGCCTAACACAATTTATTTGCCTTCCCTTTTATCGTTAATTTTAATTTCGATTCTTTTATGCAGGTACTAGATATAGCCGAGTTATTTAAAATGCGAATTGCCAGCTCAGTAAAATTTTATACGCAAACAATAACAAATAATTTTTTGAGTTTTGCATAAACAATAACACCATATTTTGTAATCACTTTTTTTTTGTTACTGCTTGGTGTGTAAAAATTTGCTAAGTTGGCTACCCACTTTTCCAAAAAAAAAAAAACGGCTATCGCAACACAAGTAAAAATGTATTGAAATACTTAAAGTGGCTTTCTTAAAAAGGTTAATACAATTACCTTTTTTAAAAAATGTATGTATTTTCATCATTGATACATTATTCTATTACTAATCGCTCCTTATTCAATATACCTACACTTTCCCTTCACTATACTTTTGACACCGACTGTGAATGCAACCTCCCACGAGTTGTAACTATAGGCGGGTTCATATCAGTTTTTTATTGCCTTATAGTTAACTCAGGGTAAAACCAGAGTTAGTTAAAAACTGAACTCAGAAGCAGTTTTATTGTGTAAGATTACCTTTAACTTTCACCTGCGTTTACTATTGAAATAGAGAGGGTGACTTTAAGGAAAGGGGAATTTCCATAGCGCCGCCCTCTTTATGTTGATATTGTGTTTTGACACACATATCTGTAAGAAATACCTATTAATTTATATTCTGTCCACTCATCAAATTTAATGAATAAACTCGAGATCCAATTCCAATTCTCGCTTTCAAAAAACTGGGCCTTGCGTAGAAATGTAGCGAAACCTTGTTGCAAGTTAGTTAGAGGATTTTCCATAGTCAAATCTCTTCTGAACTGAAAACCAAACGGTTTTATATGAAATAACTACATCGATAAGGAGTTGACCTTCTTTGTCCTTTGAAATAAAGAAAACATGATTTTGGTTCTGTAGACTTTAGCTTTTAAACAACATCCTTTTAGTTACAATTTTTCAAACCCTTATCTAAACTCACCTGGAACGTGTATTTCATTTACTTATATGTGTCCTTGCATTAAACCTACCTTAGGCAAAAATTTCAACTTGCCATTCTTGAAAACAGACAAAAAATCCATAATAGAATAATCTCAATTCTTTTAAATGTCATCTCTTCAAATTAACTTTTTTTTATGTTGATGGGTGGATTCCAATTCATCAGATGGCTTAAATTGGTGAAAGGTTTTGTTCCTCATATCAAAAGAACCTATTAAATGAGTCATTATAAATACTTAGTATTATAGAAGTCTAAAAAAGACATTCACAAATCAAATGCAGTTTAATATCGTCTTCAAAAATATATGTAGGTATGTGCATCTTGGCGAATGTGTTCATTTTACAACTGAAATGCAGTATAATACCTTGACGTTGAGTTTATGGCTCTTAAAAATGTTCATCTTAAGTCTATGATGTGCGTGTCGTATAATTGTGTCATTTGCAATATTATGGCATCTTTTAAATTTCAAGGACAGCAAGCATATAAACCACAAGCACAAGCACATGTTCAATGATTATACTATAATTTAGAAGCAAAATATATTTCATACGAAATATATTTTGCATGAATACCAATAAACCACAAAATTAAAATTCAACATACAAAACAGTTCCAGAGATATAAATTTAAATTTTTTTGTACAAAAAAATAATACAAAATAACTTTTATAGAGTTGAAATTGAAAGTTGCTCCTTTGGCAAGACTAGTTTGATATGTTAATTTGTTCTTATCGACATATTATATACTTGTTTAATATCGTTGAATAAGCCTGGTTAATGAATAAAATAATTTTTCGAATCCAAAAATACTTTCCCTTATTCTTGATTGGTCACCTAAACTGGTAAAGTTGTTAGAGGAACTTAACAGATCTTCTAAGAGCTTTTGTTAAATACTTTTGAATGGCAAATAGCTATTAGTTAGTCCCATAAAAAGGGACAATATACAAATGAGAGAGGTCAATAAACTAAACTCAGATGTAATCGATTTAAAAACAAGAGATTTTGAACTTCAAAATCTGGGAAAAAATCTCGGCGATGAGGGTAATGACCGAATACACTTAATTTTGATCCACTTGAAAAATTACCCCTAGGCATTAGGTATATTTTTGATTAGAATAACATACTACATAGACAAAGGTAACTTCTTGTTGCCAAAAAAAAACCATCAATGGTTCATATAGAAGAATTGGGATGAGGGTCGATATTTTGATGAAATTGAGGAGATTAAAAGGAGCTCATGTGATATGCTCATAACTATGGACAAGGATGAAATTATTGTTCATTTAAAAAATCAAAAAGCTTCTATTCTTTCATATTTATGAATTATGATATATTAACTTCCGTAAGATTCTTATTTTTCGCGTTTGTTTTTATTGGTTTGTTTTTATTGGATTCACACAACCTGACAAATGACCATAATTTTTTAAACATTTTGTTAGCATTATAATAAAATATTAAAACATTTCAATAATTTAAAATATGACTGAAATAAGGTCATCCTTGAACCTAAAACGTTTTGCTGTACTAAATCACCATTTCTTACTGTATTCGTGCGCTGGTTGTTATTTCGAAATATTTTTGTTTCTATTAAAATTTATCATTTTGTCATGTGCCCACAAGTGTTATATGATTTCAAAGTTGTGGGAGTATTATTTGCTCACACACAAAATAATAAAAGAAATAAAATACCATAAAAAGAGTTTAAAGTAAACATTGCGATAGATATAATATTATTAATTCCCTGAGTTTGATTATATACCATGTCTCCCTCACGATGTAAGAGCAGATGATTTTTTTGAGTAATTTCATTCTTATATGAAATTTAAGAAGGAATATTTTTAAAATATAAAAGTAATTTTGATTACTTTAAAAAATCTGCAAAAAAAGAAGAAAATAAATGAACAACCTGACCCTCTTTTCCCCTATATAAATATATATAATATATGTATATCCAAAGTGTCATTTCTTCGATTATTTTGCTTTTATATTGATGGCTATGCTATATCAATCGCGTTCGTAGTCTCTTTTACTTCATCATCTGAATTAACATATTAAATATATTGCGATTTATGATTTTCGAAACAATTGAAAATGATCTTGAAATTTCTGGTTCGATAATAACCATATTAAATATTAATGTTAATTCCATTGTCACTTTAAATATTTTAAATACTTTCAGTAGCATTCAAGAGCAAGCGCCTACATAGCCGCGAGTTTGATAATTTTGTTTTTGTTTTAATTTATCGACTTCTGATATTTTAAGAATATTTTAAAATTAATTTTACAACCTAATATTACATTATCACATGTTTAACAAAGATTCAAAGTAGATTAATGTGTTATATTGAATTTAATATATATAAAAAAACGAATTAATCTAAATTTCTTTATAAGGAAGTAAAATTCTTGGACAGATTGAATTTGAATATAAATTTCAATTCAATTTTATTGTTTTGAACACAAAACCGATGAATCACTGAAAGTTTATCTTTTGTTTTAGAAATACTCGTTTGTAACCACCAGAGTTATAGGCCTAGAATAATTGATGTCTTAAAGTTATGTATGTATTGTATATACACATTTTTTACCTTTCCAACATGATTAGACTTCCTTATTTGCATATTTATCTGTTAGAAAAAAATTAAAACCCCATCAAAAGCCCATAAACTTTGTACGTATATATTGTATGTATCAGCTTGTGTCAGTACCAGTATTGATGTCATGGTCTATAAAAAAAAACAAAATATAAAAGCAACCACAAAAAAATTGAATAATTCCTGAAGAAAAAATACATCATCATCTTAAAGATGATCGGTGCTAATCAAACTTTTTTGGACAAAACATTTTTGTTTGACTAAATATGAGTGTTGACTTAATTTATCTTAAAAATATGCGAATATCTTGCATCACGCTTTGAGGAAAAAAAAGAAGAATTCACAATAATAAACGGATTATAAAATGACCTTTGCTGTCATAAAACTTAACGACACCTAGACACCAAAGAACAATGCGCGTCCCCTCCCCACTGTTAATTTTCTTTTTTTTTGTGTGGCAGGTGATCATTTGACATTTCGTATCCGTTTCAACAATCAAAGTTATAAATTACGAATAACGGTTTGATGTTGTTGTCCTGAACTAAACAGAACAGAAAAGAACAGCACATTCATGCAGGTTATTCAGATTGTGCTGACACAAAGCCCCTGACTCAGATGGTTTTGTTTTTATAGTCTTTTCAGCAAACTTCTGAATTACTTCCAAGAAGTTCTATCTTAAATGCTTGAGGTTACTGTCGTCGTTGTTGCCATAAATTTTACATAAAGTTTGGCGTAACTTACATTCTAGAGTGCTTGAATAGATTTATTTATTTTTGTATAGATCCTCTTCGTGGGTTTTTGATAAGTAATTGATTAATTCGAGTGTCATGTGGAGTTGTGGGTTAAAGCAGAGTTGAATATGTATATATTGCAAGCTTTTAGATATTTCGAAATATTCGAAGGTATTAGGTATATGTGATACTTAGAGAACTGCTTGTGCCATGAAGTAAAGGTATTTGATGTTACTTACTGGCTGAACATCATAATAATGTAAATAGCACTAGTTGTAGTAGGAGTTGAAGTTGGGTTAACTTCTAGTACACCATACTTTTCTTGGTGATGTTACAGCTGCACATCGAAGCTTTCAACTTTGACAGAGTTAGGAGTTACAGCTGCTACAATGTGTTCCGCCAGTTTAAATACTTTCGATGCGTCTGAATTCTGAATGCGGATTAGTGGTTTGTCATTTGACAAACTGTTCAGCTGTTTTTAAAATTGAACTGAACCAGTTCTCCTTTTTTACTTGACAATCTAATATTACTGTCGTTATAATAGTTAAGTTCGGTTCAAGACTTCGATTTCAATAACCTTCACCGACTCACTTATTTAACACATTCTTTTGAACAAAATAAAATATGTTTTTGAAAGATCTAATTCCAGATTTAAACTGAAGTCTTCCAAGTTAATAACAAGTTTAAGAACAAGCATCCATCTAAAATTATATATAGATATTATAAGAAGTTTAATTTCCAAAAGTCTGTAGAAATAATATATGTACATAAATATTTTTATTTAGTTAGTTAACGATAAACAAATTCCAGATAAACTGGATTAATATTATTTTTTATTTTAATATTTATGAACAATGATATATTTTTCAAATGACCTTGGGTTGTTAAATTTTGGTTGAGATATATTCCTGTATACATATATATATATCATTCAAATGGCAACATAACTGTGAACAATGTCAGTATAACTTAATAAACTGTTATTTTGTGCATATTTTTAAGCACTGGATTTTGTAACTGGATTTATTTTTTATACAAAAAAGATGACAAATCTCTTAATTTAAATATTGAATAAAAAAACTTGTTAATTTAAATTAAATTTTATTGGTAATTAACATCATGTACATTAATTATAACGGTAATGGATACAACTTGAATATCAAGATCAAAAGGAAATATTTAAAGTCGTTGACTTAGGCAAATTCAAGATTTGACAGTTATATTTACTGGTGTAGTGACAGGTGTTAATGTTATACAAAAATGTATAATTTTAATTTGAAATCATATTATAATTTGATCTTGTATATTATTTTTCCAAACAAAACCTCAATTTTGCTGTGATGGAACTTTAGCCTATAATAATTCATAGATTCCAATGTCAGATTAAAAAAAAAAATAATAACATTTTAAAGAAAAAATGAACCAGAATCCTTCAAACTGATTTTACCTATTTGTGCTGAACGCACTCATTTCAAACATCAATTTAATTTCTTGATCGTTGAAGGAAAAAAAAAAAACGAAAAATGAATGTCAGAATCTGTCCGTGATGCTTTCTAGGTCAACAACAAACAATTTCAGTATATTGAAAAAGCAAGTTTGCTATGGTATTGAGACACTTAATAATTTCGCTCCATCGATTTCACCCGTAAATAATAATTGAGATTAAAACTCAGTTTCGATTTTGACAACACCTATGTTTTATATACTGTTAGGGTTCATCTATTTTAATCTCTTTTACTGGTGGATATATGTAATACAGTTTATTTGTTAATTTGTTATACCGTCCATAGTCTAACTCTGACAAAGACATTTTTGCTCATGTAATTTATTGTAGTTATAAAGAATTATTTTATTCAGTAGCAAACCTTAAGACCGTTTAAAGTACTTAATAAGTTGATGACCCTTTCCATATTTATCAAACAAATCTTAATCTATTTAAGACAGTACAAATATTTAAAATTCAACTTTCGTACTAAAAGCTTACAGTCGCAAGTCATGTAACGTTTTTTTTGTTTTGTTTTTTAAGAAAATTTAAATTCAAACTGTGTACGAAAACCAACATAAAGTGTCCAAAAAATTAACGCAAACGTGCACGACACTTTCGGAAGTTAACATGACACACAAAAAAAGAATTCATTAACAAAATAATAAACTGTATGGCATAAAATCTGCGTAGCTAATTTCACATGTTTTTTTTATTTTTTTTATTTATAAATTTACATTTAAAAATGTTATGAATAAATCTTTAACAAATGTTTTTCTTTTTTTATTTTCAGGTGAGTGTTATTACAGAATAAAATGAATTTTGGTGAGATAAATATTTTGTATATATCTAATGTACATATATACGATGAAGAATTGCTTTAATATTTTTGTATGGTGGCTTATTTCATCTTTTTTTCTTACATTCAGGATAATGTCATGTGAAATATGCAAGAAATAGTGACTTGATTAGTTTCTTCGCATGTTTGACATTTTCATTGCCAATTGCAAAAGTTCAAAAAAGTCATAAACAGGTGTAAAGCTCTTATGGTGGATTAACATGATTGACAAAGTGATATATTTCTGCCAATTAGTAACAATTTAGTGTCATAAACCACGTTTATGGCAGTTAATGGCTAAAATATATGGCAGACAAAATGATATTTTCTTAACCAGAATTTATTGTTACAAAAAAAAATCAGTGGCTTCAAAAGAAACCATTTAGGGGTTGAAACTTGACTTGGACAGATAATATCTTTTTGGGCACTAGCTATAACGCCTATGCCAGATTCTGAAAAATTTTGAAAAAAAAACAAGAGATAGAAATAAGATTTCTTTATTCTTTTGTGTCAGATTGCTACTGACAGAATCTAAATAAGTCATTCTTGATTTCGTGCGAAAGTGTTGTAAATAAATTGAGGCACATATTCATAACCGAAAGAATGCCATTTTCATATTTTATGCAAATAATGGGAATATGTTGTTCCCATTAATTCGTTAGAGAGTGTACCTACTTCATTGAACCGAATCACGAATCATGAGTCAAGATCAGTAAAGAGATCAAATTTTCCCTGGAAGGAATTTCATTTACCTACTTTATCAATGAGTTTGGCATTTCCGTTGTGTTTAGTGCAAAAGTTCAAAAAAAACTATTATATAACTCAAACCAGATGTTATGTTTTCCCAAGAAGTTTTTAGCATGACAAAATTTATAGCAATCTCACAAGAAATTCCTTGAAATAAAGTTGTACCTAGTTATGAAGGTAGATGTATGGTTAGTATGGTTAGTACTCGTATATCAAGTCGACAAGAAATCGAGATTAAGTACATACATACACAGCTGGAAACGCATTTATAACGAGGTCACTCTCCAAGGAAGCCCCTTTATTAAGTTTCGTTTTTATATCGTTTTTTGTGATCAGCTTCGAATCCTTGTCCTCAACTTTACTCAGCCAATACTTTGAGAACTACTCAGACGACTTGTGTCCTCGTTTAACTTGCACAATCATTAAACGGATCGAATGCCCGCTGGTAGGAATAACATAATATACGACAAAAAACAAAAACAAAAACAAAAAAACAATAACAAACCTACTGACCAGTCTCAACTTGATGACTGTGACCTTCGTTTTCATTTTTATTTACCGAGTAATCATCCACACACTATCGTCAAGTCATCGGCTGCTTCAATGCAATGGCTAACTCTGAAATCAACTAAACATCGATTTCGTAACTTGAATATTGTTGAAGTTGAAGATGCAATGTTCGCATATGCAGTGATGCTCTTGTGTGTACCATTACCATCTTAAAGGTGCCTTGTACCACCGACGTCGTCGTCGTCGTCATTCCATTCCACATGCGTGCGTGGTCTTCTTACATAACTCAGAAACTTACATGTTGTCTGCCAATGTCTGTCAACGTGAATTCCCTGTTGTGTTGCATGGTGTGTTCAAGACTGACCCTAATTTCAACATTAAATCGAGATCATAATAATTATTGACAGCTAAATAATAAAATCAATCATATGACTGGCTTAACTTTGAATTTCTTCGCACGATAATATCAAACAATAAGAAAGACCACAAATGGCTGCACGTTCCGGGAACTCTTTTGAATAATATTTCACCTACTTGCCATTCAAAAAATAAAAGGAATAACAATAACATCTGGTTGGTCTTGTTGATTTGCACAAAAAATCATAATTTAATAATCATAATCATCATTATTATGCCTGGCATGTCTGCACTTTTTTGCTCGGAGGGCCACAATCCAAACTTCAAATTCCTTTAGGGGAGTGTTCAGATGTTCATTATCGTGAATGAATTTCATAACGTCTATTATTATTTGTTTTTTTTTTTTTAACTTCTCCTTTAAGAAGATTTATCTCAAACAATAGCAAGCTTTTGGCTTTGATGACAGCAATATTGTCAAACGTTATCGGTTAAACGGATTGGGTTGACAAGGCAACAGATGAAATAAATTCTTTCAAAATTGACTTGCTCTTTAAGAGTATTTTTGTCAAACAAAAAGCAGAGCAGGTATTATGATGTGATGATATTCGTGCCACACAAGACTAATTAGTTGTTAAAAATCGCAACAATAGAAGTGCTCAGGGCTTGGGTGCAGTAGGAGTTTTGAGTACCTATCCAGTTTTATTATATGTAGGTACATCTTGTATACACAATGTAAAAATATTTATATTAACTTAGGTACTTTCTGTGAATTGAGTTTTTCAATGATTTTCATCGTTAAGGAATATAATATCATATATAAATGTACATATGTATATTGTATAAATGTAGATTTAAGAAAATCATTCAAAACCCTTGGTATATCCAAAGAGAAAAAGAGTTTTTATAATACTAGCTGACTAGAACAACTGTCCTCTTCCCGAGTTATAGTAAAAAAATTCAAGTTTAAAAAGTTTTTCCGCAATAATCTCAGAAAATTCTCAACAGATTTAGATGAAATAAACTTTGTTGAATTATTTTTTTCAGGGGAGTGCTATATGCTACTTTATTTTTTTAAAATTATCCCTCACTAACATAATAAAAAACTGATAGTACTCCATAGTACCACCTTATTGCTTGTTGGTTTAAGTAGAAGTTCGTTTCGGCTTATAATGCTTATTCGTAAAGAAAATAAAAACAATTCTTAAGAATATCCAGACGAATACAGAAATCTTCTTTGAACCATTTTTGGTTTTCAAAATTCACTAACAACTCAACAGCTTTTGCTCACATTTTTTATTACAAAAAAAAACTCTAAAATTTAAATTGAAATTATGTAAATATTTTAAATTTTTTATTTCTTGAAATTATTTGAGAAAGTTAATTTTTCTTAAATTTTTCAAAAAATTCAGGAAGTTTCTTAACCTATTCCTCAACAGATATTAAAATTCTATTCCCATTTTCTTCCTCACATTGAAATTTTTCTATTTCGATCGATCATGTTAAATAAAGCAAGGGTACATCCTCTGATGTTACCTTAATTAATTCTGATAAATTAATTTTTTTCCTAAAATGGACACAACGAGATTAATTTTTCACCAATTCTGCCTGTTGGAATTAAAATTAAAAATAAATTGAAATGGCTCACGGAAGTTTATTCTTATAGCTTCTCTTAATTTGTTGTTCGTATATATGTATATGGGCTTTATCTAAGGCACGCACAAAATATCAACTGTGATCAGGCAAATGCGTAATAAAGATAATACATATTATATACCTTGAATGAATCAAAACTATTTAACATGAAATCAAATACATAATGCATGATTTTTCTGCAGAAATAAGAACTCGTTTTGAATATTTATTTGCCTTTAATATGAGTAACAACAAAAAAAAAAAAAGAAATCCAAAATTTAAGAAATATAATATAAATTAAAATTAGTGTATTTTTAATGTTTAAACTTGTTTTGTTTTGAAATTAAACATAAATACATAGAAATACCTATATCCAAAAAAAGTTTAACCACATCATCGTTACTAGCCAAATTTTAGGTATAGCTAGATGTTATGTGTGAGCTGGTTAAAATAGTGTAGTTTGTTTTCTATAGATATGTATTTTATATGATAATTCCTTTGGTTTTTAAAGGTCGTCATATTTTGTTTGTTTGTTAATGACAACGGAATATAAGAATCATAATAAATTGTCATCAGTATGAAGACAATGCCATTATTACACACACTCTTTTCAAAATGAATTATAATATATCTATTTGTAGGTGTATTGCACAAAAGACGTAGAGATATGACAATAAATATTTATTTTTTTTATTACCTACATCAGAAGACGAAGTTTTCTCGTACATTTGGTTGCAGACATGCCTGTAGTTGGGATATTTTTCAGTTATATTTGAAGAAGAATGACTTTTTTTGAACGGATTTTATGAAGTTGTTTATTTTCCGTTTTTTTTTTCAAATTTCAGTTAATCAACAATTTTTGATTCAAATAATTAAATTTGTGTTCAGAAGAAATTAAACTAAATTATTAAAATACTATTTTAGAATAAAAAATTAAAACAGAAATACAAAACATTTTAATTATACAAGTGATTTCAAAATTTTACTTCACTTACCTTTAGAATCAAGGTTATACAGAATCTTTGAAATTAATTGCGCATTTAGCAACTTTTTTTTTATTCAATATTCTTTATTGCACCAAATTCAAATTAATAATATTTGTTTTTAAATTTGTGTTAAAAAGGAGAAGAAATATTTGAATAATTTATTTATCAGAATATTGTTAGAAATATATAATTGTAGATCGTAGTTTAATAAAAAAACGAATTAACAGAAACTTGACGTAAATAATTTTGATAATAATACATTAAAACAAAACAATATGTACATTAAAATTGATGAGCGTTGTTATTAATTGGAATAGAAAATTATTAATTATTTGAATGTTCTGTTTTATAAAACACAAGTAGTCCCTTTTCTAAGAACAAATACCTATAAAACGTAGTTTTGAGAAGAGGTATGCGGTCTCTTGAGTCCCCTCTTGTATGACATCCTTGGTATAATTCTGATATAAAAGAATTTCAAACAAAGAAATTCAATAAGAAAACACCACAAATTCGTCAAGGACGTTGATATATGTTATGTGCTTCAAGTTCAGGGTGTATTAAATGTCTTATGTCGAAATTTCTTATTTTTTATTTTAAAAATATTTTTGCATCACTCTACCTGAAGACAAAATGTGCGAGCGCTAAATAGGCTAATTTAAATTTATGTTGATAAATTGAATGAGTTCTTTTGAAGGATAATGATTGAAATCGTAACGAATATAAGCCATAATCTTTAAAAGCAATGACATTGAAATATTAAACAAGTTTTTTTCCTCTGCGTTGTTTTTGCGAAAAAATTCAATTCATCTCAAGGCGCACAAAATAAAATGAGCACGACTGAGTCTCACAAACTTGCTCTTATGTGTAACGATCACACTCTGGTTTTCAAAGACTGAATACTGTTAAACTATTTATCTGATTTTAAAGAAAATAAGTTAGTTGTAAGAGGCTATAAAACAGAGACTGGAAAAAAACATTATTATTTTCTGAAAGTAGTACCTATTATGAGTGAGTGAAATGAATAAAATAGGACGGTATTAGACATATGCATGCGTTATAAAAAACATAATTAGAAATTAATTGATAAATGTACACAGTTTGATTTCTTCAACAAATTTTAATTCACAAGAAAAAAAAAAAGCTGAAAAGCTGTTTTTTTAAAAAAATAATTTTATTAAAAATCTACCCATTTTGAAATACCGAATTAAAAAAATTTTAATTTTTAAATCAAAAACAATTTTTAAACATTTTGATATGCAATATTATTAGAACTTTTTTTAAACCATCATAAATGTGGGTTATATTTTAATTTTTTTTTAGTCTAGCTCATGAAATCAAAACAAAATTTCCTAATGGATTTTTTAGATCTAAATAAATTTGAATTTCACGTCTACGGAATAAATTCTTACCCTTAAATACCTATGCATCCTATAAAAACTAAAATATAAGTATATTATAAATATCTCAAGTAATAGACTTAACTAACTAAGATGTCAAAAAATGTAAAGTATAGGTAAGACAAAATAGAATTTTTTTATTACAGGTAGGTTGCAACATTAACAAAGTTTGGCTTAAAAAAAAAAAGACTTTATACAATTAACTCGGCATGGTCCATTAACAGAGAAAATTTATAAAGTCTCATTGCCTTTTTTTCTTCTGTTCCGTCCAATTAAGTCGTTAAATGGAGACTTCGTTGATTTGCTACTTTTAACTACCCAAAGTGTTTCCATTTCTACAGTAAAATCTGTTTTTTATATACATTTTCTATACTCATTTGACACATAACTTAGGGGACATTTTAATGGTTACAAAATTTTTAAGGATATTTTGTTTTAATATAAAAATAAATAGATATGTATCTTCTTAAGCCGGAACCACACCTATCTCGGGTGGTGTGTTGTGATGTGTTGTGTTACTGACTGTGCACAATAATCTGAGTTTTATGTTGGAAACTTTCATTTTTTGTTTTCGCTATTTTCTTTTTCTTTCTCATGTTTCCCGAAGAAAAAGATGTTTCCGATCCGACACAACGTGGTATGGTGCAATCGGTAATAGATTGATTTCGAAACAAAACACTACACAACAACAAATATGGCTCTATGCATATCAAATACATTAGAGCGATAGCTACACACCACACCACATGAGACAAGTGTGGTTCCGGCTTTAGTCTAAGGACATCAAGAAATTTTAATTTACAAAAGCTTTTCATTTAAAACTATTTTATTTAATGTATGTGTGATCTAAGCCGTATAGTTCTATAAAAAACTGAAAACGCCCAGAAAGTTAGTAGATTGCTTTACCCAACTAAGCCGAATTAATTTGTTGCAAAATTTTAATTTTTTTTTTAACCTAATCTGGCGCATCCTCCGTTCTTCTATAATATATGAAGCAACTAACAAGTAACAAAAGATAATGCACCTTTTGAGTTGTGACAATGATAAACCGGTTAACTTCATCCCATATGACAAAAATGTTTATAATTTAATTTTTTACCTGAAGAAAAAACGATAAACCTACTGACATACTCATTATATATGTACATGTCTGCATCAAGATCCGGTTGTTGCCCTGTGTTTCAAAGCCATGTCAAGATAACAAAAAGTGTTTTCTTTGTAGTCATTGCGTTGGTGCAACATTTGAAATACATAAATATGTACATAGGTACTAGATAAACTTTCGACATTTTAATTTCCATCGCGAATTTTTCAATTCAAGTTATGTATTTGGTGGTTGTATTATTTTTAATGTCAGAATCATTTGTTGAATGAATATATTTATAACTCAACTTAACTCAACTTTGTTCAACTTTTTTTCTCTTTTAAGTAAAATGACATTCAATTATACGATTCAACTTATGATTTAATATTAAACCCTTATTTGGTTTTCATGTGCTGAACAGCTGTTGCTCTGATGAAATTGATTTTTGTTTTCTTTCAGTTTTTAACGAAATGGGGAGGGTTTGTTTCATTTCTGTTTTCTTAACTTTGGTTTTGTTTTCTGAAAAATTTAAATAAGAGTTAAATTTTTTTTTAATAAACAAAGATCCTGGAATTGGTTTTAAATGAAAATTTTTGTTGTTGAAATTAAAATAAACAAAGTTCCTTTACTACATATGTATGTCTGACTGGAATAAAAAAGCTGACATCTGAAGCCACAAATGTAAAAGAAAAATAATTTTATTCACATATTTCTTTGATTTACTTTCACATGTTTTATGTAATGTTTATGGAAAGTAGATGAAAGGATTACATATAAACTTTGTTTTTTATTTATCCGCTAAAAGGCCTTCCACACTATCTCACATATTACATTAAATACATGTCAAAACTGTGCGAAAATCATGTTTATATGAACATACATAACGTATGTACATAAGTGTGAAAACAAAATTTGAAATTTCACCTCACATTCTTGTCTGAAGTATTTCGGCAATATATAGAATTTATATTATTGAAATAAAAAACCTTTGGATAAATCTACTACGTTTTGAGACAGTCTGGTCCACGGATGTTTATGTTTGCATTTTGGAACTGTTTACTTAGCATAAGTTTGCGTTTAGGAATTAAGCCCATCATCCGCTAAATGCGTAAAAGTTCTAAGTCCACCTAAACAATTTTTACAGGAGAGCAAGATAACAAAAAAATGCTCCATATAAAAACTGATTTTGTTTACAAGATTCTGCAACCACTAAGTTGCATTGGAAAATAATACAAAAATTGTGCAGAATGAGTTTTTTAAGAAAATTGGGAATGGAATTAGCAGCTGACGATATGTTAGATGATGTGTATAGGTATATGTATTTTAACTGCCGCATAAATTGGTTTACGTAGAATATTAGTTCTGCATATGTCAAGCAACGCCATCTGGAGCATTGAAAAAAATTCCAACATAAATTTAAATTATATTGCGAATATTACAGAATTCTTTGATTGCAATCTTTAAGGTTTTGTTAAATATTTTTGTTTTGTATTACAGGTGCTCGCCATCTTGCCGTTGCAAGAAATTCTTGCCGCCCGTGCAGTTGACAAAGATAATCGGCTAATCCTTAATATTAAGGACCCGAAAACTACAAATACTCAATACTATACCTCAAACTTTGACACAAGTAAGTACAAACACTCATATAATTATTTTATATACAAAAAACACAAATTTATATACAAAAAAAAAAACAAAATACATGATATTACACAAAACACAACGCAAAAACAAAATTTTGGGAATTTTATTGGTGGAGTTTTTGGTGCGATTAAAGTAGAAAATCTTTTGCAAATACTAGAAAAAGCCTATAAATGGTATTTTTTAACGATTGTAAATATTTATTTTAAATTTTAACCCTTAAGAAATTTATAATAATTAAACTTTAACAAGCAACATTGCATTGTAAATATATATATAATATAACGGTAACCAATCATAACTCAAAAAAAAGTTTAAAAAAAATTACGGAGCCCGGGCGGATCCTAGAAAACATCCACAAAACACTTTCGCCCGCTGCTTTTTGAACGCTTTTGCTTTTAAATTGATCCAAACCGGCCATGTTATTGTGTACGAATAGGTGCCTACCGTTACGGTTATGATATCGGTGAGACCGGTAATTTCCATCACGAATCACGTGGCCCAGATGGGGTTACGTACGGTTGTTATGGATGGATTGATCCATATACCGTGCTGAGGGTAGTACATTATGTAGCTGATGCTCACGGATATAGGACCGTTGAGCCTGAGAAGCCAGTAGAGGTGTTCCCTGAGGCTGGTGATAGCTCCATGCAGAGCTTCGAACAACGAGCGAAACGAGTTGGTGTTATGGTAGATTGGCGAGATTTGTACTTCCCAGTCGGGTGTGGTAAATTTGAAGGCGGAGCCCGACCGAATTTCCCAGTTTTTGACTTTCCACCAGATGACACAGTGAGTTAAAAATTGAGATGTAGTCAGGGTAGTAATTTCTCAAGGTTATTTTGTTTTTTGATTTGTTCAGAAGAAGCAGCCATCGTTTACTGGAGGTGAATTAAATTTTGCACAAACAAAGCCCGTGAAGACGGAAGGTGCATTTGATATCGGAGGCTCGAATAGCATACGACAAGATACTAACAAAAAAGGTCCTAGTATTTTAAAAGGATCTGCTGAAAAAAGCTTACCTATTTATGGAAGCAATACAGGAAGTGCAGGTAGCCGACTTGCAAATGTTGGCAAGGGAGGCGCGAATAAAGCTATTGGAACTAGTAGCATAAGAGGCAGTAGTAGTATTAAGAATGACGGATCAAATGATTTGGGCAAGTATACCCATGTCGATGGAGGAATAGGTCCAGGAGCAGATCCGTATAATCATATAGTCGGTCAAAATGGTGGCACTGGTGGATTTGGTTCCGGCGGTAGTTCAGGATCGGGAGGAGGCTTAGGGTCAGGTAAACAAGCCGCTCGCTTTCATTTGACATAAAGTCACTCATTAAATTCATTTACTTTTTATATAGATGGTCCCAATAGATCTAATGGTGGCCCGAATGGACCAAACGGTCCTAAGGGCCCAAATGGTTTCAATGGGCAAAACGGTCCTAGTGGCCCGAATGGCCCAAATGGACCAAACGGTCCTAAAGGTCCAAATGGTCCCCCTGGTCCTCCTGGACCAGTCGGGGCTGGAGACAGATTTGGGGTAGGAGATAACACAGGTGTTGGCCCTCCAGGTAGAGGTGGAGGATTTGGTGCGGGGACAGGTACAGGCACTGGAGTTGGAATAGATAGAGGTCAAGGAGGATCGTCTGGATTTGGAGAAGGAGTTGGTAAAGGTCAAGGAGGATCGTCTGGATTTGGGGAAGGAGTTGGTAAAGGTCAAGGTGGATCTACTGGACTTAGAAATGAAAATAACAGGGGTAAAGATGGATCACCTGGACTTGGAGGTGGAAACAACAGAGGTCAAGGAGGATCACCTGGATTTGGAGGTGGAAACAGCCGAGGTCAAGGTGGGTCACCTGGAATTGGAAATGGAGTTTACAAAGGTCAAGGTGAATTACCTGGACTCGGAAGTGGAAATACTAGAGGTCAAGGAGGATCGGCCGGACTTGGCAGTGCAAATGACAGAGGTCAAGGAGGATCGTCTGGGCTTGGAGATGGAATAAACAGAGGTCAAGGCGGATATTCTGGATTTGGAAATGGAATAAACAGAGGACAAGGTGGATCTAGAGGCAGTGGAGATGGAGGCAATCGTGGATCATCCGGGGCAAGCGGATCTATATCAGATGGGAAGGGCGGCCTTTTTGGAAATGACCTTCGTGGAAGTGCAGGATCTTTTGGAGATAAGATCGGAACAGGTGGACAAATATCTTCAGACAAATCAAATAGAAGCGGACAGAATAATGGTCAATATAACGGTGGATTATTTGGATCCAAAATCAGTTTAAGTACAGGAGATTCAAGTTCCCATGGACTAAGTGGTGATAACAATAACAAATTAGACATTTTTGACTACGGTATTCATCGTGACAATAAGCTTGGTGAAGAATCGAATCCATCTCCATCTACAGTCAGACCACTATCCAAATTAAATCAACAAGGAAATTATAACCAAGGAACAAGTAAGTACAAAAAAATGGGAAACAAAATTTAAGAACTATAATTGCTCTTCTATTCAGAAAATACTGACGATGAAATATACAACAGTGATAACAATGATGGAAAATATGTTGAAAAGCCAGTGCCCTACGTTCATATTGAGGGTGTGCACGGCCCAGGTGCTGATCCGTATGCACATGTTGTTGGTTCCGAAGGTGGTTTCGGAGGAAATGGAGGTGTTGGAGGGTTTGGTGGAGTAGGTGGTGTTGGAGGTAGTGGAGCAGGAGGACCACTAGGGCCTTCAGGCCCACAAGGGGCAAATGGTCCCTCTGGAATTCCGGGCCCAATAGGACCCAATGGTCCATTTGGACCACCAGGCCCACTTGGATACAATAAACCAGGTCCAGATGGACCACCTGCACCCTCTGGTCCCAATAGTCCTCAGGCCAACAAAGGACAATTATCCAAATATAACCCACAAGGAAGCTACACACAAGGAACACGTAAGTAAACAAGAAAGAGGAAAAATTTCTCTAGAAATATAAATGCTCTACTATTCAGAAAATATTGGAGCTGGAAAATTCACAGGAGATAATAATGATGGCAAATATGTTGAAAAACCTGTGCCCTACGTTCATATTGAGGGTGTTCACGGCCCAGGAGCAGATCCGTATGCACATGTAGTTGGTTCAGAAGGTGGCTTCGGAGGAAATGGAGGTGTTGGAGGGTTCGGTGGAGCCGGTGGTGTTGGAGGTAGTGGAGCTGGAGGTCCTGGAGGACCCCAAGGGCCTTCCGGACCACAGGGTCCAAACGGTCCCGTTGGAAAACCAGGCCCACAAGGTCCATTCGGACCACCAGGCCCACTTGGATTCAGTAAACCAGGTTCGGCTGGGCCATCTGGCTCACCAGGTCCACTGGGTCCCCAAGGGCCAAGCAAATTAGGTCCCGCTGGGCCACCTGGGCCGCCTGGACCACAAGGACCAAGTAAAAAGGGGCCAGCTGGGCCACCGGGACCATCAGATCCCAGTAAAATAGGTTCACAATCATCAGTAAGTTCAATCAGACAAGGAACCAACATTCAATCAAATCGTAAGTAAACATTGAAAGCTTGGTATATATACAAATCATAACTTTATTTATTTAGTTAACAATCAGAAATCAGAAGATAATTCTGGCAAATATGTAGGTACTCCTGAATCATATCAGCGTATTGAAGGTGTTCATGTTCCAGAGACACATTCCTATGTAAATGTTAATGGTCCACAAGGTGGATTTGGTAATAATGGAGGCTTTGGAGGAGTAGGAACAGGTGGTTTTAGTGGCACTTCTGAGCCTTCTGGACCTAATGTTCCAAACGCTCCATTAGGAACAGCAGATTCCCAAGTGTCAAATGGTCGTATAGGACAATTGTCAACAGGACTTAATAGACAAGAAAAACCAAGCAGTAATAGGCAACCAGGTTTCCAAAAACCAGATCTCCAAGGAAGTTATGTTCAAGCTTCCCGTAATTACGAAGACGATAAAGTTTAACAAACAAAATTATTAATTTTTAATTTTTACAGAAAAAACTGAAGCGGGTGATAGCTCAGGGAAGTATTTAGACTCTTCAGTACCGTATCAGCATATAGAAGGTGTCCATGGCCCAGGAGCTGATCCCTATGGTCATGTTGTTGGCGAGCAAGGTGCCGTAGGCGGTAATGGCGGTTTTGGCGGAATCGGCGGAGTTGGCGGAAATGGTGGAGAAGGCAATAATGGACCTAATGGTCCTAATGGACCCTCTGGACCTAAAGGACCAGCAGGTCCACTTGCACCACCCGGTTCACTTGGACCAAGCAAACCGGGCCCCGATGGAGCTCCGGGGCCAAAAGGACCACAGAGACAAGATGATAATTCGAAGCCCGGACTCATCGGATTCCCAGGAAAACCAGGCTCATCGAAACCTGGCCAACCCGGACCACCAGGTCCACCAGGAACACCAGGCCCAACATCAACAGGCTTACGCAATCCATTCCAACAGCCAAACGATAACCAATATCAATTCCTAAGTCAGTCTGGTTTTCCTGGGTTCAACGCACAGGATTCAGGTTAGCAAGAATGTGAAAACTGTGCGAAACCAATTTCTTGTAGGTTTTTGTTTAAAATGCAACTAATAACATTTCCTCTAACTTTTAACCTTTTAAAATGAAGGCATTCACGCTTGATGGAAAAACACTTTCTAAAATTGCCAATTGATAACAATTTTAGAAAACTTTGATTTTTACAGCTTTAAGCAGATTTGCAAAAATGAGTTTTTTTCACGATCAAGCTTGAATACTTTTGATATTATTATACCATAGCCAAACAAAAAATAAACAAAACTAATTAATATTTCTCAATAATAACAAATCTCTTCCAGAATGGCCGTTAACCCCTCCGTTTTAATCGTATATAATGTTAACCGTAACAGCACAATGACTACACAATCTGCCTATTTTTTTAATTTTTCATTATGATTTCTCATCAAAAACAAAAATATTAACCAACATTTTCATTAAATTTAAGCTTTCAATAACATTAAAACATTGTTTGAGTTGTGGTGGGGGTGATAATTCTTAATATGTAAGGCTTCATATGCTTTGAAATGCACTCGTTTTATTTTGTTTATCCTGAAATTGGATCCTTTAAACATTTATATGCCAATTAAACTATTTTACTAATCTTTATTTTCATTTCTATTTACAGAATCTGGTAGTTATAATGCTAATGTTAATCGGCCTACATATAAACCTAGACCTAGAGAAGATTTGGGTGACGGTAAATACCGTCGTAAGTAGTATAATATGGTTTTTCTTCATTTCTAGTTTGGGCTATGTTTTATTCAAAGAAAAATTTTCTGGTAATTATATTTTTGTTTTGTTTTCCCCCCATAGATGTTGATGATGGCAAGTACTATCCTGATGACTCAGGTAAATACAGCCATGTAGAAGGACCAAAAGGACCAGGTGCCCAAGCTTATGACCATATCCTCGGACCTGAAGGTGGTTTCGGAGGTGAAGGTGGTTTCGGAGGTGAAGGTGGATTCGGAGGAAGTGGTGGATTTGGACCAGGAGGCCCAGGAGGACCCGGTGGACCAGGAGGACCCGGTGGACCAAAAGGACCCGGAGGTCCTAAAGGACCACCTGGACCCCCTGGACCACCCGGACCACCAGGACCTCCCGGCACTTTCCCAGGTAATAAATAGTTTGAGGAATATTGATAACTTTTAGTAAGCTCATTTGGGCAAGGACTTAAGTCTGAACATTTTATGGCAGTGTTAAAATTAAAATGACCTAAATTATAAAGTTATTTAAATTAAAAATTTAAATTTTGGAATTTTACTAAAAAAATAAATTGTTTATAGGCTCTCCACCAGCTAAACCAAGTCCAGGTAATAAGGGAACACCAGGAAGCGGTGCACCAGGATCTCCCGGAACACCAGGAAATCGAGGAACACCAGGCAGCGGTAGCCCAGGATCACCAGGTACACCGGGAACTCCCGACAAAGGAAATCGCCCCTATAATCCCCGTGAATCAGACCGTGAAACTGAGGGTTATTTACCACCCCTGAATTCCCAAAAACCCTATAATTTAGGTAATACCTACGAACCTAGTCTATTTCCTCCCCCAGTACAACAACAAAATAAATATTTTCCATCCTCATCCACTCCAAAACCAGGTTCCCTTGGACAAAATGCCTTTGACCGTCCACCAAAATTCGGGTTGAGTATTTCAAATAATAAGAACACTAGTAGTAGAATAACTCCTTTTCCATTTTCCACAACAACAACAACTACTAAACCCTTTCAAAATATAACCCCCATACCAAAAAAGAAAAACAATATTAACAATAACAAACAAATCACAAATATTAACAACAACTTTGTTGATAACAAAAGTAAACTCACAAGCTATCCTACAAACATAACTCCCACTACTTCCCCATTCTCATATATTAATGTTCCTTCCCCAGACGCTAAATGTCCATGCTCCCAGGCCACACTAACATCAAATACCTACAACAACGGTAGAAGCTCATCGAATTACAAACCACAAGCCTCGATCTATAATAACGTAATGCCAGCTGCACTACCCGATAAAATTCCGGTTTACCCTCAACAACCTGGACTTCCAAGCACTCTGTCTCCTAACAATCTGCCCGAAGGGGCTGTTATTGCTTTTATGCCAGTGGTTTTCTTTCCTTCTATCAGCGCGCTGCAAGATTGCAATCAGAAAACAACTCCTGTGATACCTGCAGCCTTCACAACTCCCTATAAATCTAAAGAACAGTGCATGTGCCCATGTTCCTGCACCCAAAGCTTGCCATCTTCAAGCAGGAACATTAAGAAACGCTCAAACAGTGAAAGTCATGAACACCATCATGAGGGCCGGTCACAATCAAAGGAACATGAGCATAAGCACTAAATAAAAGAAAAATCGGTTGATGGAAACTATAAACTCGGACAAAAAATAAATATGCAGTTTGAAATATATTTATATAATTTAAATATATCTAATATTAAGTTTTAAAAATCTTTGCCAACATAGAACTGCATATTTATCTGCGACCAATTTATATAATGAATCTTAAAGAAAACCGCCGGTGAATCAAAAGGAACAGAGCTTAACTTTCGAAGTGAAAGTTAAGCTGTTGATGCTTTTGTTGATTCGTCCTTTTGCCACCTTTATACACACCCACTCAATTAACCAACTAATAATAATACACTTTCTCGATCTAAAAACTTAAATCTTTGAGAATCTTTTAATTTATAAACTAAATAATATTTCTCCTTTTCTATGTTATGTGTTCTTAAAATTATTTTTTGTTATTTTATATATGTAATAATTTTTAAATAAAAACGAAATACTCATGTAGCTGTCATTATGCTTGTAAATTTTTTGTATGTATAATTTTGTAAGTTTTTAATTTTTAAATTGATTATTGTAATAAAAATGTTTGTTAAAAAAAATTAAATTGTAATGTGTTGATGATTTTATGAAGAAGTAAAAAGTGTTCAAAGAGGTAAGAGGTAATATAGGAAATGGTTTTGTTGTTATGGCCTTTAAGACATGGCTTACTTTATGTGTAGGGCCTAGAAAAAACTATTTGACACAAATTAACACACAAGACTGCAATGGGCTTTCAAAGTGGTAATCTCTCCCAAATGATCTATGGATATTGGTGACGAACACTTTAATTGAATTAATGGAATTATCTTTATTAGTTTTGATTGAGATATTGTATATCGACTGAAGGAAAAATGTCTATGATTTTCTATTTTTCAATCAAAATGACAGTGGCAAAGGTAAAAGAGCGAAAAGGAATGAAAAGTCAAAAGTCTACGAATATAGCAAGAGTGTTATTTAGAAGGAAAAGGAGGGAGTAGTATTGAGCTTTTGATGTTTATTCTGCGAAGCAGTTTTCTCTTCCAAAAAATTAATCGAGGATAACAAAGACAAGCGTTTAAAATGAATGTCTTGACTTATATTAAGCTTATATTAAATAAAAATATCCAAAGAAGCTCAGAGGCACTTCGGCTCTTGAATTTCCGGTTTGCTGAAAATCAAAATGGGGCAGCTAAGCCCAATCATACGATTAATTTTGGCTCATCGAACAATTTGGCAACTCTCTCTAATTTTTTGTTTTAGGCTCACGTTACACAATTGTAAATTATTCTCGACTGCCGTGGAAGTGTGATCTTGAAGGTTTTAAACTTTCCGTTAAATAATATGAAAATTAAAGTACACGAAAAGTGGGTATACCTGTAGGTGTTAAAAAATAGCCATGACATCGACTGTCTTATAGGATTAAGAGAACTTGTATAACAAAATATTTGATTTATAAGAACTTAGAATAACGGCAAAAACTTAAACTTAAAATATTCGAAAAATAATCGAACTCGACATTTTAATAAGACCAAACATTACGACCGACCGAGACGGTAGGGAACGTAGAAGGAGTGAGTCTGTCTGCCCAATAAAAAGTTCTAGAATTGTTTTTGAGAAAAATATGGCACAGTTAATTTAAGAAAAACAAAACAAAGATATCCAAAAAATAGACCTACATACATACATATGTACCTATATCATCGTAATGCCAAGTTTGTATATATCTATCTAAACATATATCGCAAGGATTTTGGTTCGGGGGGGGGCTTGCTTCCAAATTTTACGAGGAATTCTTTAAACAAAAAACTATATAATTATATTCCAATTTATTGATTTTTATTAGTTTTTAAATTGTATGTACTCAAACGAACATATACTTAAATTATTTTTTTATACACACAGTTTTTCAAAGCAGAAGACGTCTTGATTTTCTTTTTGACATGAGATCAATCACTTTTTCTGGATCCACAATAATATCTGAATGAACAGATATCATAGCAAGTAAGCTTAATCTTGCATTTCCCATAACGCTTCGGGACACTGTTTTAATTCTTTTCATAGTTGAAAAGGTTTTTCAACACTAGCTGTGGTCACTGGAAGCGTGGCCAAAACCGTATGCAAGAAGTTTATACCTCTAAAGTAAGTCTTGTCACATATGTATATCAAGCAATTTTAAAACTTCGATAGAAGGATCAATCGACGATATTTTTTCGCACCAGAGAATGTATTCAGCTTTCACAGCTGACAACGAAATTGCATTATCAAAGTAACATGTTATCTTTTCCATTTCTTTGACTCGCCCAACTGCAGAAAAACCTGGGAGAAGAGCTTGAAACGATGGTAGAACGTCTTCGTTGACCATGAATCTGTCCGTAATTTGTTTCAATGAAGTTCTTAGAGCTCTTAATTCAACTTCAAATAATTCCTCGGCAAGTTTAGATGCGGATTGAAAAGCCTCTCTGAAAAAATCTTCGGCTTTTTCTCTGATGTTCTCAAGAGAATTCAGAACTTCTTTGGTGCGGCCGATTGCAGAAACGAAATCTAAGGATTTGTTCTGTAGGAATACTGATAAGGGCAGCGTTAAACTGAACAGCTTTTCGCATACAATGAGGCTTACTAGGAAATCACTTTTTTGGACCGCTGCCAAAAGTGTTGATGCCTTCGAAGACATCGCCCACGTTCTGCTCGTTATTTCTTCAAGACTTATTGACATGCATTTGAAGAGCTCTACAAAGGAAATAATTCTGTATATTAGTATATTAGAAAGTTTTAGTTTTTATTTTAGACTTTCGGGGGGGGGGGGGGAATGTAAATAAAAATGAATTACTTACTTACTTTACTTACTTATTGCTGGTTCTCGTCTAACGCCTACAACCCCACTAACTTGTTAAAAGTGATTTCATTTACATATACATACATATACATATTTAAGCTTAAAGCATACCAACTTGAGTTCGGTTTTTTTTTTCTTAAAAAATCTTTCCGCCTAAAACTATAACGCAAATTATTATAACATTAATTAAAAGCAACACACACAAAAGTGTGCAAAGTCCAGTGTTGTCAAAAGCTCCACTACTTTCCACTGCAAAGACTATAACAAGGCTGAAAACTGAAATTTGAATGATAGAGGTTCTGTGACTTACATTACAATAATCGAGAAGGCAGATGTTGGTCCACGACCTTAATTTAAACTTTATGGGGGAAACATGAGGAATATGTGTATTTTCAAAATGATCTTGACCAAAATGTACAGAAATTTTAGATGATTGATATCCCAGTTACAAAAAGCTAAACAAGTGCTATTTTATTACAAAAGAATAATAGGTTGGGATATACATATGTAATTCTTTATTAAAATTAAATAATTTCAGAGTAATTAATAATTCTGAAAATTATTTGTGAGAAAAATTCTTTTTTTTTAAGTAAAGTATAATAGTACTTGTAGATCAAATAAAGTAAAAGGAAAGTTACCTATCGACAATTTAATGTTTTACAATGTATTCATAAAACAAAAATCCTCTATAAAATCCAATCCTCAAAATCCACAAAGAAAACAGTTGAAATCGAAGGAAACTTTTAACGCATCTTTATGTAACATTTAATAAAAACTAGGTTTTATAAAAATTGAAGAAACGATTATAAAACAAAAAAAAGCTAGATAGATAGAGCAAGCTGCAAGTTCTCATCGCGGCGGCGCGGCGGCGGTAGACTTTGCCATTTTAAATTAAAAATTCAACTAAACTTAGTTTTAACTTATCAACAGTTTAAAAACAAGAACAGCTATGAATACGGTAATTTTTACTTCTTTTGGCTTCTCTGTAAATCTATTACTTTGAAAATTAAAAGCACATACAAAACAATAACAAACGAATCACTTAAAGTACCATTAATTTCCAGCCCTATTTATTTCAAACTTCCGGATGGCCAAAATGTTGGCATCAAGCTTAATACAAAATTCTTAATTTGTATCTGTCAATGTCAAGGTTGTTTATAAAAGCCCTTAAACTTTATATCAAACAACTTAGTTAAAATTACTTAATTTCACTAAGAAAAAGCTTCAACTTCATTGAAAGAGGCACCGCGCCTACGATATTAGCTTAACTCATACTTAATAAATTGGTTAGACCACCTTAACACAAACAACCGAATCGGCCCCTTTGAATCACATCACAAAAACAACTTTCAGTTTCAAAAATGTCATGCCTCTGTAAACACAGTTAAGTACAATTTCGTATGTTTTTTTTTGTTTCTTTGTACCAACAGAGGGTGTGAAGCAAAAGTTACACCTTATCACAAAGTCAAATTTGACTTTTGACAACAAGAAGATAATTTTGAATGTCAAACATTCTTATTAAATATTTAACTTTGCTCGAACAATATTTTTGTAATTATTGACACTTTATTTTTCGGATATCTATTTAGGTGCATTAAACTGGGCAGCCGTCTGTGTATTTCAAACGAATAGATTGGAACCCAATTATCAAAACATTATGGGAAATTGTTTATGTTTGCACACAATCGACTTTTAAGTCTGAACGTATACCTTTTTTGTTTTGTCTTCTTTTAATTTTGTTCTGAAGGTAATGTCTCTTAGCTTTGGGTTTTCACAATTTTTGCATTCAATAAAAAAGCTATAATGCAAAATTTGTATCTCAGAGCTAAAGCTCGTCTCAGAACTATGAACAGAAGATATAAATGACGGACACATGATGGGAAGTTGAAATATTGTTGAATCGAATATTGTTCCATGTGGCTGAAGTAGAAGTAGTGTTTTGTTTTAGTTCCTTAATAATAAAAATTATAGGATTTACATTAAATTGTGTGCATTTTTTATTAATTTAGAGGAAACAGTATTTCAATATGAAAATTAATTTGGTGATTTTATGTTTTGTGGTCAGTGAAGTTTTGTGCATTGTTAATGAACTTTTTATAACTTAATGGATATTTCAAATTTTCTAGTCCATCATACTGAAAAATGGAACAGCTTTATCCAGTGAAGACCATAAAATTCTTAAAGTGAGTGAATCTCATAATAAAGCTGCCAAAACAGACAAGTCTGAAGACTTAGAAGGAGCAGAAACTATTGGAAAATGTAAGTTTTGTCTGAGTAAAACTTAATTAATTAAATACTCGGGCAGGCATTGTTTGAATATCTTGATACAGTAAAACCCGCTTAAGAGAAACGGCAAAATGTCACAGTATTTCTTTCACTTAAGCGGGTTTTTCACTTAACCGAACCCCGCTTAAGTGAAAAAAAAAATCACTTAAGCGGAGTGCGGATAAGTGAAAAAAAAAATTTCACTTAAGCGGATTTAAAAATTCCATTCAGCGGAAATTTAAAGCTAGAAAAAAATTGAATTTATCTTTTGGAGTTGCCTAAAAAAAATTAAATAAAATCCAACAACGATTTAATATGTAACACAAAAATATTTTTTTGATAGCCAAACCAAAAAGCAATTTGTTTACAAAACGAGAATGAAATGGTTGTGGCATACAGAAATTTAAATGTCATTTTTGTGGTGAAAATGGTGGAGGTGAAAAATAAAAAAGAAGTGAAAGCGTTCATCAAAATTTTTTGTTCTGTTCGATTCAATTTTATTTTTTCACTTAAGAGCGTTTTTTTCAATGAGAAATATAAAATGTAACTGAAAATATTTTTCAGGTAAGCGGGTTTTTCACTTAAGCGAGTTTCGCTTAAGCGGAGTGTTTTATAGGTGATTGGTCGAAAAATGCTCGTGGATGAAAGATTTGTTTCAGCTAAGCGGGTTTTTCTCTTAAGCGGGTTTTACTGTATTTAATCACATCATTCAAAGATTTTCTAAAATTAATTTCACATATTGGTCTACTGGAATCATGGCGGACAAGACACGTATTGGCTATTTGTTAAACTCATTAAATTAAAATAAATCCTATAACGTTCAATTAAACCCGATTTTAACTTAGCAACCGTTTAAAAATGACTATGAATACAGCCCTTCATCGATAAATATTAAAAGTGGTTTTTGCCTTATAATTAGTTATTATAATATTTGGAGATACCTACGAGTATGTATAGAGTTTTATTCTTAGCATTTAATTCAACGTAACTTATTTGTCTTTGAAATCTTCTTGTAAGAAATACAGTTTTTCCTTAAGATCAATCATTTCTACACAAAAAATAAGTTAATAAATTAATTAATTATTTTTTTTAATACTATTAATAAAACCAATCTGATAAAATATCAGCATTAAATTTAATTTACATTAATGTTAGAATGCTAACATTTCCCTGAGGATACTTTAAGTGGTAGTTGTAATACTTTTTGTATTAATGCATATATAGAAACTTTAGCAACCCGCTCAATTAATAGCTTGTCTTTTTTAAACCAGTTGGGAAACGAGTAGAGCAGTAGAGAGAGGCAAGTACACGCAGAAATTTGACAGGATGTAGTACTCACTCGTGTCGCACGATAGGTTTTATTTTGCTCAGGAAAAGGCTGAAAATGTGTCTCCTGTAAAGTTTACACACATTTTGCCGCTTAAAATAAAATGGTACATATGTATATGTACTTTACAGTTAATAAACAACGAAGATTATTTTATTGGAATTCAGTTTGGAAAGGTCACAAATATAATAAAAAAACGCTTCTAGATAAAGAGTTTTGACAAGCTGAATCTTTTCTTTAATTTCTTTTGTAAAAAACACAGTTTTCAAAGTTCTGTAAACAATAAAAAAATTACGGTATTTTTTTATTTGAGCTCCTAAAACTAACTAAGCAAATATTTATTTATAAAACTTTTAGAAAATTAAAAAAACCTGAAACTTAGTATTATTCTAAATAATGTTTAAATATTAATCAAAATTAGTAGACCCGTTTTTGAAAAAATATACAAAAAAAAAACTAAATCCTTTGGAAGCTTCCCTACAACTGGGAATATGTAATCGTAATGTTAGCTCGCATGATGGTACACGGGCCTAAATCAGGTTCAGTTAATTTTTATTTTGTAATTTAATGTTTAGGATTATGATTTAATAAAATTTTATATTTTGTTTAGTGAACTTTTTTGTTTAAAGATAAAAAAGAGTCAGAAGTCAATTTGTATGCATTCGAATTTCTCTATTTTTTTTTGGAGCAAGAGAGATTTCAATGTAGCGAAGAAAGCGATGCACCTAACGTTAAGTTTTAAACTTATATTTTTGTATACATATTATTTTTACCTACACCAATTTTTTTATAATTATATTTTTCATATGTTTACAGTATTCAACTTAAAAGGAATATATCCATCCCATGGCACATACCTTCCTGGTAGATACCCTTCGACAGGTGGTGGATATTACCCATCATCTGGTGGAGGTTATTATCCCTCATCTAGTGGCGGCTTTTATCCCTCATCTAGTGGCGGCTATTATCCTTCATCTAGTGGTGGCTATTATCCTTCTTATAAACCCTCGAATGAATTCTATCCCAGTTCGGTAAACTACCCTAGTTCTGGATATTATCCCAGTGTCATTGGTGGTGGCACTGCTGGCTACTATCCCTCATCTGGAACAAATATACTAGGACATGGGGCTGGCAGCTATCCTAGTCAGTCTTATTATCCCAATTCAAACCAAAGCCCATGGTATAGAACTGGAAGTGACTATGGACTTAGTGCATCTTCCAACAGCTATGGTGGCTACGGTGGCTATGGAGGTAATGGAGGTCTTAATTCCTATAATGGGTACAATAACCCCCGGTATGATGGAAAACGCAACCTTGGTTATGGTTATCATTCTGATACAGATCGTTATGGCTTTTATAAATCACCATCCCAGAAGCTTTCTGTGTATCGAGGTTATGACTAATATATTTTATTATGCTTGAAATATTTTAATTTTTTAAATAATGTTTATAAACTAAGATTAAGTGTTGGAATGTGTAATTTTTATTGATGATATCACCACCTAATACCTATGATTAAAGTATATGTTATTTTATAAATCAGCTTCTAATGGAGTCAATTTGTGTGTCACTAGGCGCATCCGTTGACAAGCGATCGTATAACTACATATATTGAAAGCCTAAACGTATGCTGTCTTGAAATGTCTGTCACTTACAAAAATTATATTTTCTTACGTGTTCTGTTATATGTATGTATGTGTACCTATATGTATTTTGTTTTGTTTTATCTGCGTTTAAAGTTCATAAAAATGTTCACATGTTTTCAAAAAAAAAAAAAAAATATATATAATGTGGTCTTAATTCTATTTATCTTTATGAATGACAGCTCGCACACTTGTTTAGAAGCAACATCACCGATGCGTGAAGCCCTACTTGGAGAGAATGGCTGGAAAATCGATTTAAACTTGAATTTGGTTGCAGCATGCAGATGAAAGCTCTATTGTTTTCGAGACTATGGCGTTCTAGCATTTTTAGATTTAGTTCTTTTAGATAAAATTGTTAAAACCTTGTTTTGAAAATTAAAAAAAAACTAAATGATTATTTATAAAGCAAGAATCAAGTAAGTACTCACTTAAAGCTTTTTGTGTTTTTCTTTTTGTTGACTTCTTTAACCTTCGGATTCATAAGAACTAATTTTATTTCCGCATCAATTTATTAGTTTCCTTAGGTAATAAAACTTGAAGAGGTTAAACAAATTTAAAGTTAAACGAACATATTACAATAAAATGTGAGACTGCTGGTCGCACGAACTTGTTCTTGGAGTTTAAATCTGTTATAGTTAAGTGGCTAGACATTGAAGAATTATGGTAATGGATTATTGCTATATTATTAATCAAAACGTGTCACAAAAACATGTACCTAACAAGTATATTGTACCTGCAATGTCTAACTAAAATCGTTAGGGTAGTTTTATATTTCATTTTTACTTTTGGGGCCTTGTTTTCTGGAGCCATTCTAATTAATATGTAGGTAATTACAACGGCGCAAAATTTTAAAGGATTTAGTAAGATGTTAAAGCATTTTTATCATATTGAAAATGCTTTAACATCATACTAAATCGTTTAAAATTTTGCGCCAATGAGTTTTATGAACTCTTAAATCCAGAGATTACAAATTATATTCTGTTTTTTATTCGCATTAATTGAGTTTTGATTTTTTCTGTATTTACGTAACTAAGCTATTTATAACTGAACACACAACACATCCAGAAAATGAAACTCTTTCTTGCATTGTGAGAAAACAAATTTCAATATTTACTGAATAATTTTAATTATCTTATATAAGCTAGATGAACCCAATACTTGGTGAACATAATCTGTATGAACCTTATATTTGCTGTGTCAATAGCATAATTACTTGATATTTCCCCGCTTTTAAGATCTAAAATTACACGTTAATGGATTATCAAAAGAAACCGCCTTAAAAACTCAGAAGAAACTTTGTATTGCCTTTAATATGTGTGCTATTTTTTTAATGATATTTAAAAAGATAAATAAATTGTGACTGGATAGAAGTCTTTGGGCAAGAATTAAAAATATTACGAATGTTTTTTTATTTTTTGTTGATTTTAGATTGGTAGCCGTTGATGATAAGTAAATTTTTATGTTTAGTAGTAGATTTAATTTAGGATAAAATAAAGATATGTACATATGTTTTATAATTCTTATAAAACAAAAGTATCCCAATGGAACGGATGCATTTGGCAGATGAATGTAAAAATTCACATTTCAAATTAAAAAATTAACTGAACTATTCGAAGAAACATGTAGGTAAAACGTACATTTATAGTTAGTTAGTTTAGTTTATATAACTTTTTATTTAACTTGATTAAAACAATGTAATACAATATTTTACAATATTATGTTTTTAGCAGAAAGTCTTTAGGTTTTGGCAGTAAGCCGTCTACCAGATTAACATTTTTATATTGGTAAACATTATTTATTATAAAATTAATTAATTTGAATCAAAATTAATGCAATTAAAATAAATTTTAAGTTATAGAAAAAGTATTCATTTTGTAACTAAAAATCTCCTTCTCTTACTCGATTCCTGTATTCCAAAGCACTTTTAGTATATCTATAAACTGGATTCCAACCTCGCTCACCATTCAAAATACCCATTACATCTTCTCTTCCTAAAGTATTTACTCCAAAGTACATTTATATCTCATATCTCATATCTCATATCGAAATATTAAAAAAAAATTGTTGGGTTTAAAAAGTTGATCTGTTGGAGGTTTGGATTTTTGCTACACAAAAAAATAATTAAATTTTTGATGAACAGTATTTTTAAAGGAGCGCTACAAAATAACTTAAATTTTCCATAGGGTCAATAAGGGAGAATCCATATAAAATATTGAATATGACGGTAGCATAAAACTTTGTAAAATAAAGAAAAAAAAAAAAACAATTTTAAATGTAAGTTTATCAGGATAATATGGTGTTTCTCTTTCTATTTAGCCTAATGTTTTTTTTATTTATATAAAATGACCTCTATCTTCCTCAAAATATTAAATTTATTGGCAAATGAAAGCCAATTGACTTTTATTTTATTTTATTTCTTAACGTCTGTTGTCACGACGAGAAAGGTCCTTGAAATAAGTTCTATATAACATTAACAGATGTCAAACCGAACTCATATCTTATATTTGAATGAAATCATAAATAATGACTGAAAAATGCGGGATGATGAGCATAACACCGAGACGACGACTATCATTGCTCTTATAAAATAAATATGGAGTATCATATTCAGAAATTATAATTGACCAATCAGTGGATATAAATAAAGTTAAAATACTCGACTGGACAAAGTTCTATTTTATTTTGTAGGAAACTTTTTTAATTAACGTCATATTTTTAAATGCGAAGAATAAAAACGAAACAACTCCTTAAATAATAAATTAAAACAGTCATAACCAAAAAATAGAAAAAAAAATTGTCAAACAAAAATAATATTTTATAGATACAAATTTAAGCAGCGTTACCTTGGTTAAAGACAACTTAAATTTTCAAGCAATCGCTGAGTCATGTTTTAAGAAAATCAGATCAGGTATTATATGGTGTTCTTTTTTTAAATATTTATTATGACAATTAATGACACAGGTGATGTTAGTCGTGTAAATTGTGTAAGAGTTCTTGATATGCATTTCAAATTCAAAAAACAAGAATAAAATCACGAAACAGAAAGAACTTTTCTGTTTTGGGATGAATCATAAGTTAGAAACTAATACATTGAAATGTATCTTGACAAACGAAATTCTCAGCACGTTTTTCCCAAAATACCTAATCAATTATGTTATGTTGTTGATTTACTAAAGGTATACTAAATTCGATAAAAGGAGAAATATAGGCTGGAGTATAGAGATTGAGTTGAGGTTGAGACCATTTTGGGTCAATTAATTGTTATCATAAATGTGCGACCCAAAAAAAAAGAAAAATAGAAAACTGGTAAGAGTTTTCTTTAAACGGGTTGACCTTTATTAAATTTTAACTTTAATGTATGTGGACAACATATTTCCTAGAAACATGTTCTAAAGTGGGTAAGTTCAATTAAAAAATGTATGGATTTTCCAATTACGAATTGAAAAGATATATTGAAGTAATTATTGAAAGTATCCAAAAGTTCACCAAAGCCCCCTTTTTTGCAAGAGAAAACAAAGTTGCCAGCAACTTTCAGTTTTTAGGCAAAAAGAGCACGAAGTAAGATTTGAGGAGATTTTTTGACATTTCTTTTCACACTTCAAGTAGTGTGCACAAGGAATCTAAAAAAATAGTTATAGCCGATGTTCACATTGGACTTACTAAACCAATTTATTTTGACGTGAATCCAACTTTTTGTTGTTCGGACACAAAGTGTAATGTGTACACAACCGATTCACTCTATGACGTTTAGCAGTCATTAAAACAAAACATAAATCTTGATTCTTTAATATTTAAGAGCCAAAGAAAAAGGACAGTTTGATGTTGGTACCTTGGACGCACCGACGCACGCACATATTTTATGATGAAAACCACTTTCTAAAGAACAATTAAAAGCCTTGAAATTTTATATATACACAAAACCGATTGCAAAAAATTTCAAACAACCTAATGTTAAGGTATTAGCATAATACCACTTAACAATTTTCTAACTTTAAAGCTCTTTACTAAAATGTTATTAGTTTTAAACATTTTTTTACTAGTATTATACTTAACATATTTTCTCAATAAACTCCAGCTTAGCTCGCATAAAACAGTGACAAGTTCATTCAAACAAGTAAGAAAAAGCAAACATACCTTCTTCACATTCGTAATTCTCTAAGTGAAATTTGGAATTAGTATGGGACTAAAAAGATAAAATAGGCATTTGGTGATTTTAACTTTAATAAAATGTTAAACAGAGAGTATGTTTAAAATTTGGAAAATCCTGTTTTAACCTAGTATTATACAAAAAAATCCTAACATGGTGACAAATCGTCTAAAATTTTGCACCAATAACATTCATTCCTATATCTGAGCAATTAATATCAGTTAGCAAGAAATTTCCAAAAAGCATTGGCCTAAAACAATAACAAATGGGAATGCGTTTCTTACTGTAAATTTTTCAAAAATAGAAAAAGTATGTACATTACATACATATATACAGATGTATATATGTATACACAAATATCAAAAAATTCAAGGAAATTGTTTTACATTTCGAAACACCCTTTTCAAATTTTTATCTTAAATAAAAATCAATTGCCATACCTTAAGTGATTTAAATCTAATCTCAAATAACAACAAAAATATTTTTCCTTTAATTCACGAATATACACCCTGAAGGAGTAAAAATATATAAACTAATTTTGTTTTATATATACTTGGTAAAATCAACATGCATGTATATTGTATAACTATACATATATATATCTTCTATTTCATATGTATAGTTTCCGGTTTTCCCAAAGGCTTGAATAAATAATTGAAAGCGATTACTTATATATACATAGGTCTTGAATTGAAGACGTGCAAAGGTTTTCACAAAGGTGTATTATTGCTTTTCACGAAAGCTATACGTGACACGATTAAAGTCCTGAGGTATAGACTTTAACGAGCTAAATAATACACCGCACACAATCCTGACCCTTTTCAATCATTATTATTGTTTTCTTCAGCAAAGGGTTGACTTTTAATTGCGGTATTATATATTAAAATCATTTGTTTTTCGACTTTATGCATTTCATTTCAAATTAAAATCTAAAGTTGTGCGTCTATACAATTGACAATCTAATTCGGTGTAAAAATTAATATTTCCCTCAAAGAATAAAATATGAAGTTCTCGCCTTCGTCGCACTTACTTGCTTTTATTTATGATTCCAATGTGGTTCTAAATCCTGAGTATATAATATAGATTTATAAAATAAAAGAAATTATTTAAAAAATATTGGTAGGTAATTTAAAGTATTTATTAATTAAAAAAAATCATCAATCCGTTTTCGAAACATTGAAGTTTTAAGTAATTTTGATTTTTTTAATCTATGTGTGTTGCAAAATGTTAGTATTTTTAGTATATATATTTTTAACATTTTATTAAATTTAAAAGTACTATACTAACTCCAAATGTCGCTTTGACAATTACAAATATGAAAAAGGTATGTTTGCTTACTTTTTTGCACGAACTGTCACTATTTTAGGTGTGTTCAACTGAAGTTAATCAAGAATTTAGTAGGTATGACTCATGTTGAAAAATGTTTAAAACTAAGAAAATATAAAGAGCTTTAAAGCTAGAAAATTGTTGAATAGTATTAGGCTTAGGATTTAACGAAGCTTTGGCATACAAAATTAATAAAAATTGTTCTAGCCGATAAAAATGAAGTTGAAAATAAAAAATAGTGCTATAGGAGGCGCTATAGGAACATATTTACCAAATATTATTTCTATTTAAATAATGGATTGTATTATTTTCACCACATATACAATTTTTTTAATACAAATTGTAGGAGCCGTTTTCCGTTAAAAAAAGGTGTTTGCTTTACGGTTGTTTAACAACTGTACATCAGGAAGAGATGACAGTAAGCGGTTAAGTTGTTTTGCTATGCGATAACTTTATTTCATCCCGGTTAGTCTAAATACCTTTCGGTAGGAGTCTTTAACTTTTTGTAAAAGGTGATAATCTCGTAGTGAAATTTGATTTCGTAACTTTTCGACAAGCTTCCATTTTAATTATTAAATTGGAGCTTGGTGGAAAATCGAAGCATCATGAACAGCTTCTTCGAAATGTGTGTGTTGACAAAGACTGGAGTGGTTATTTATTAAGTGTTTTATATGAGAGGTAGCCGTTAGTAGCGTCTTTTCTTACCCTTTTATATCTAAAACTACATTCAAGGATTCTATGAACAATCGGTATCTTTTTTTGTATGAATATAAAGGCATTTTCAATTAAAATACGGGGGTTGTTCTATCAAATGGAATCTTGTCTGTCTGAAGGATATTGAAGATAAAACTTCTTAAGCCGCCGGCACCAAATGGCCGTGACCATTATCATCTGGACTCTTTTTCTTAAGTTTTTGAGTTACGTTACCATAAAACCTTTATGCGTCTGTTGTTTCCACTCCATCTGTTATTTAAAATAATTAATTTTGAATAATATATCTATTTTCTCATTCTCATAAACATATTTAATTTATTTCATGCTTATTATAATCTAAATAAGTCCTTATTGTGTAGGCTTTATTAAATTATTAAAGATTTCATAATAAACTTAGTCCGTTTGCGATTTGTGTTTTATATATTTATGTATTTCCCAGCTCTGGAATTGTCTGTATGTATGTTCTGCTCCTTTGGCCAGGAATGATTATTATATTTATCCAACTTAATCTGGCAAAGCCAATAAAACAATAGCCTTCCAATTAAAATGAAAATGGTACTTAATCTATTTATAAATCGAACTTTTGTTTAATCTTTTCAACATTGTTCACATTTTGCCAGCAGCAGCAGCCAAACAGTTATTTAATTTTAAATTAACTTAAAATTGCCAGCATCAACATAATCAAAATATAAATCATCTAACCTCCATTCGGCGATATTCTTTTACCGCAAATATAAATGAACGCTATTCCAGGAGGCTTATCCCACATAAAAAAACCAGAACCGTTTAAAAGGATATGGTCAACATAATACAATATTCACGCCTATGTGTAGATATATGCAATTATTTTGTGTTTTTGGCGGCATGTTTTTAGAGCTTGTTATTTCTTTCATGATGATGGTAATAAAACTAATTTAAATGCATTTTGGAAATTAAATGCAATGGATTGAGCAAATGAAGGAAGAGCAACAATTTATTTCAGTGCTTGGCAATTATTGTGTTTGCTATTGGATAATTTTAAAATAGGATTTTTAGAATTTTCAAGAATTAATTATTGAGCAAAGAAAAACACGATCAATGTTATACAAATATACTTCTTATTTTATAAAGAAAAGATAAATAGATACAGATAGATACATTTTTATTTCGTTATAAGTTTTACAATGGATTGTTACCGCACATTTTACATTTAAGAGATTCGATACAATACATTTTCAAATAAAATATTACTTTTCAAAGGTTTTTTTTAAATAAATTTTAAATTATTAAACATTAAATTAGAAAAAAGAATAGCTATATAAGATTTAAGTTACTTAAGATAATTTGAAATTAAAAATGAAAAAAAAGGAAATAAACAGTTTTTAAGCAAAAAATTAAATTGATAAATTCAGGAATGAATCACTAAATGTAGTATTAATTTAAATTTATTAACATTTAGATAAAAGAATATAAATAATAATCTAACAAACAAAAAATTAAAAAAAAAAAAACAAAAATACATCAATTTTTAATTTAAGAAGTTAATAATCAAAGGAATAAGCAAATAAATAAGTAGATGCATAAATAAATAAATAAACAAATAAGTAAATAATAAAATAAAAAAAAAAATTAAATACACAAGTAAATTAATTAACAAATAACAAATAAATAAATAAAAAAATTAATTAATAAATAAATAAATAAAAAAAAAAAAAAAACAAACAAATAAATACCTAGGTAAACAAATAAATAAGCTATAGTATATAAACAAATTTAAATTTTAATTTATAATAAAATATAATCAAACAAAAATGTGATCACAGGCTGTTTATCTTTAACAATTTTATACTAAGACTGGTTATAAATAAAATGGCTTCTGAGCAAGATCTTGCCGATTAAATTTTTCATTGAGATCGGAAGTCCAGTTATGTAAAGCATCATTTTTAAGAAATTATGTTGAGAAATTTTGCAAATAATATTGAGCTACGTTTTTTCAAGCGGGACAACCATACAAAAAAATTGCGTTAAAAATGACTTTATAATTTATAAATGGATTATTATTTTATTCGTTTGCCAGTAAGGACTTTTATTAATGAAAGGGAATAGCATTTTTATGGTAGTTGCAAGTAATTTTGGCGTCAAGATGAATGCCGAGGCATTAAACTTGACTTTCCCAAGAAACAACATTTCAAAGGATTTATATTTGGTCAAAGATAAATATTTATACTATATGTGTGTTTAAGGGAAATTATGTTTTATGATATCTCTTCAAAGTTCCTATTCAAATAACATGTGTAATCAATGTTCGTTTTGAGGACATCAACAAAATAGGCACTTACCTTCAGAGATATAATTAATATTCAGCTTCAGCTATTAGTCAGAGTGTTTTTCAACCTCAGACACAATGGCACTTGAAAGGGCTTATCACTCATCAGATTTCGATAAGCATTATATACTGCGTGAACAGGCACCTGCTATATAAATACTTGCCTACACCAACTTTTATCGATTTAACCAAGTGATTGTTCGAAGTGACAGTCTTCGAACGCTTGAGGGTTGCTGTCTCTCATAGTCTTATGAGAAATTCATGTATTTCTTGCAAAGTACATACCAACCTATTTTATTTCTTAAAATTACAGGATATAAAGTTTTATAGAATCATTTTATTACCTTACGATATACGTATATTTACTAAGCAATCAATGGAAGCATCGCAGAAGGGGAAGTTGTTTGAATACTGATAGTTTAAGAGAAATCGTTGAATTCGATTGCCATAGTTAAGTAGGTAATTTTTTTTTCTTTTTACCGAAGAACGATAAAATATTATTGATAAGGCAGGTAAATTGTGTAGGTGACAAATTTGAACCACTTAAATGTCTTCGAGTATATATAAAAATGTAGGTGTATAACGTTAAGGAATGTATTTTTGAAGTATCTTATTCCTCATAGTGTAATTTGAGTTGTAAGTCGAAGGGCTGGCTTCCTAATTATAGGTCTATGAATCACCAAGTCGGATAACCCCTACAGATGTGTTTGTGTATAAGCTTCGAAGGATATCAATACTAAAAATTAATGAACTTTAAATTATGTTATTAGATAACAAATAATAAATTTAAAGACCCAGTTTTAATAGGATCCGATTTTTCAATTATTAATTAAACAGTTATAGTCAACTGTTAAAGAAATTAAATTACTATCTATAAGGCCCTCAAATGATCAGATAACAATATCGAATTATTCAATCAAGAAAAAAAAGTCAATTAGATTGTGTGCAAAATATAATACGTCAATTTTTTTTATCTGTAGGGGCAACCGGGGCAAGTTGGTCTCAGTAACAAATTGACTGTCTGCCAATAACTTCAAAATTACGTTATAAAATATTTACTTCTTCTGCTTAGTCTTAAATTGACTTATATCCGCAACAGGTCGTTCCCGAGATATTTAAAAAAAAGTTTTTTGAATTTTTAAGTTACTAAGATGCACCTTTATGTTCATAGTTATATTTAAAACCATCTTAAAAATAAATTAAAATCGTAATGAAATTTTATAATCCTTAATAACTAATTCCTGTTTTTTTTTTTTAATAATTAGTATCAAGAATCACAATCTTTCCCATGTTTCATACCAAGCTCTAAATAAATTATAATACTGGTAATTTTACAAGAATCATACAAAAATCAACCTTATAGGAACGATATCCTTCACTCTTTGCACCATTTTATATTATATTTTATCGTTCTACGTCGTCGCATAAACTACACCACACCCACCCAATATGGATGGTTAAAATTTAGTATCAAACAGATTAGTGCCCTAAAGCCACATCAATTAGTTCCCCTGGGTACACAAACATTGGCTGTGTTCGTTCATGAAGTGATGGAATTTTTTTTACTGACTTAACGAGTCTCTAAAATTAGATTTTACCTTTAATGCAAAAACTTAATCACATATAGTTAAAGTTGATATGACTAACATCATATTATTGTATATTTAGATGAACCATAAAACCAACGCATAACTAGCTTAGGTATTTAAACATTTAAGGTTGTTAATTCTTTCCATAAAACATCGTGATAGTCTGGAATGCTCATAAAGGTTCCACTTCCTTAATTAGCTTTAGTAAATATTTGTTTTGAAACTTGCAGGTAAAATTAACCAAATATCATATATCCCTGTGTATGAGTTAAGTTTTTTTTTTTTTGTTGTTGAAATAGAAATGTGCGGGCTTCGGGTTTTAATAGATTATTTCTCAGGGAATACAAAATTTATTATAAAATCCCTTGAATCTTTCTCCCGCTTGCAAGTTTTTAATCATCAATCACACTCATTTTTGACCTATACGGTAAAAATGAATCCTTTATCTTCGTATAGCCTGAAACTTTTTTCTTTAGGTTATACCCATTAATTTATCAAAAATTCTCAAGGCTCTTTTGTATCTGATTATTATTTCGATACCGTAAGAGAACTGAATAATCATCTATCATGTTCATACCTTAACCCTTTAACAACAAAAAAAAAAATTAAAAGTACTTGTCTATGTGAATTTAGTAAAATTTAAAATATGTATGAAATTTATAGATTCAATTTTGGAAAAAAATAAACGAATATTGAAGTTGACTTTTATTCTCTTTGAAGGTAAAAAAAATAAATAAAGTTAATACTTTGATATTTTTTTGTTAAAATAAATAATATTCGAAAAAACCCTTACAAAAGGTTTCGCCATTTGAGTAGCATGCATTTACTAGGAAACATTATATTTTAAAATTTATTATTTGTTAAGTGGCTGAAATGATTTCGCAAATTGAAAAAAATAAATTTTTAAAGCCACATAAAGCCAAAGAAAAATTCCAATACACTGGAACTTTTTTAAACTATCTATTGCGCAAATTTAATTTAGGGTGGCAATACAGCTTCTATCGTGAATTGCATTATCATGGTTCCAACCGAAGCCGAACCGCGTGACTAATGACTTGCAACCGTGGGACTGTGTTTATGTCGGTGAATGGCTCCTTAATCTGTTAGTAAAAGTTGGGAAAAAATAACTTTTGCCACTAAGTTTGTCTATTTATGTATGTATATACGAGATATTTATGGTTATTGAGTAACTCTATATAAGAACCATTTTTAAACCATTACACCATTGTGGAAAGTAACGAATTCCATATTTTTTTCCTGATTATTTGAACAACCATATGACAATTTACCTTACCCTTAGTTATATAAAAACACTCTTGAAGTGGAAACATTAAGTTTAAGTAAAACTTTCGTTTGAAATCAAGCATTTTTTTTTTAGTATAAAGAAAACTTTTTTAATTAGCTATTAAAACTTTTAATAATCCTTGGTCACATCAGCTGTCGGTTGTTTTATCAAAATAGTGTTCATATGTACGGTTGATCAGACATATTCCAACTAAAGTCCTTAAAAAAGTTACATTTACTACTTCTAAATTAGTTTTTCTTTTCCTCTTAGATTCCCATATCTACCAGAATCCTCATCTCAAAAGGCCTACCAACTCAAGAGAATGCCAATTCATTATTTATATGATTCAGGGCAAGTATATAAAAACCAAAACAAAAAATAAAGTTGTATATAATTTCCATAACTGAAGATATATCCTTAAAATAAACCTTAATAACATAAAAAATCCTTAAGGGTAATAAGCTTTTGAAACTATGTAATATAATTCATAATAAAATGATATTTAATGATATTAAATGTTCAACTCGAACATGATAACTCACTTATTCGGTTCCAGTTATTTTGTTACTTTCCAAAACAAAATATATACAAAAAAAAATCCATATCCTTTGGAATATGGATCCAGCTACAATAAGAAGGGAGTAATAATATAAATGAACGGCTGAAGTTAACAAACAATCGTGATATACCAAAGCATCTTTTTACCCACATAAGTATTGGCCCACAAGGCCAAAAGGTGTCTGTCTGTTTTTTTTTTTTCAAATAAATGAATCTGAAATGAATATTCAGTTGAATTCTTCATATCGTGCCAGTCGGACTGAATTATAATTCAATGATAATTTTTTTTTCTTCCACTTGAATTTTTCGTATTCTTATTGAATGAATTATTATATTATAGGAACGCTTAAGTTATTGATTTTTCTATAAAGTTGCACCGGATACACTGCCATTTAAAAATGCTATATAAATTGTCACAAAGCGTTGCGCTGTCGTTAAATATCAATTAAATTATTGTGAGTGAAAATATTGTAAATTCATAATTAACCACCTCGAAAATTTTATTAAAACTACGTGTCCAATTTATCATACGGCAATACTAATTCTACTTAATATTTGAATATTTAATTTTGGCGCCATGTGCGAGGATTTGTTTATGTTTATTTAAGATGGTGTTGCTGATAGGGGATTTCAGCAAATCACTCATTAGCACATAGGTGGGTACCTATATGTATGAACATTCTATTGAGAACATTTTTGAACGGCATTCGAAATGATTTAGTTTAAACAAAAACTAAGGTAAGTGCATTTTAGTTTATTTGTAAACAATTCTGACCTTCGCCTTCGGATTTAAAAAAAAATCTAGAAGATGCCATGCCGTCTGCAATGATTTGAAGCGAACAAAGTGATAAGTTGCACATGTTTTTGTTTGAATAAGAAAAAGTATAGTCTTTGAATAGATGTTTCCTTTGAAATTGAAAGTGCTTAAAATATTTGTTATAGAACATTAAATATGAACTGTTGATATTTTATGAAATAAAAAATTAGCAAAATAATTGGGAACAATTTAGTAGTAGGCAAGACAAATTTCATTTAATTTAATTTTATTTGCTTCACCCAAAGGTAAAAAATGTCATTTTGACCAATTTGTTTTGTTGGACTTTGGGAAGATTTAGGGTCAGTCCAAGACGTATCTTCTTAGGGTATTTTGATATAATGTCACATAGCTTTTTAGTTGATTTGGTTTTGGGCATTAATATGTATTTTTATTTTTATACAAAAAATAGACCTGAAATGAAAAAAAAAAAAATCACTGTACACTTTTCTCTCACTATATTCGTTAGAGCAGGTTATTAGGAGTATATAATGTGAAGTTTTTCGAGAAAATTGGACTAGGACCTAAGCCGTCATAAGCCGCAAATAACTCGACCATTTTTAACTTTTGAAAAAAAGGCCAAGGAAAAGTATTTAATTCTATTCGACTTTAGCAAAGGTTTTCGCCGCGTCCTGATGGTTCGCTCTAGGAATTTTTTTTTTTTTTAAACTAAAGGAGTATACATATAAGTGATGATACGCCAAAGGTTTGCAGATTGCAGTATGGAGGTTGGGTAAAAACAAGAAAAAAATCGTACAGGAGCGGTGGTTTACTAAAAAAAATTTACTTAAAATTAAAAAAAAAATATTAAAAACAACGGCAACGCTTTCAATGATATATTTTTTTTAAAGTCGGAAATCCATTTTTTTATTTTGTTTTTAAACAAAATTGTTCAAGTGAACAGTTTTTGAAATTTTTACATCTTTAACAAAAATTAAAAAATGGTAAAAAATCCTGAAAATTATAAAATTTCACTGGTTTACTGAAAAACTTTCACTTTTTCGGCGGATACTATATTATACACTCATTCTGCAAGGGAGAGACTTTTTCAATACTTCATCAAATTTATTGCACTTATATTCTATTATAAAGTATTTTATTTATTTTCTAAACCTCAACTTATAATATTTTTGTTATTTTTATATTTTATTTCACTGCAATAAAATGCTCTATCCTATTCTAATTTCAAATCCAACTACTTATCGTTATGACTATGGGAAAATCATTTTGAGCTATGCCAACAAATTTATATGTAGTTATAAGTCCTTTTAATATTTTGGTAAAGCACTACCCCATTGCAGCTTAGTTCAATATCAAAAAACTTTGACGGTCTATCTCTATATCGTAAAAAGCCAACGCATTATTTTCATCTACATACATACATACATATGTATGTACTGTACATATTTATTTCTAACACAATGTTTGAACAATAAAATCAAAATACAATTTGTTTGTTCGGAATTTATTATTCTGTCTGTTGATATCGCGGTTTAATGTGGTAAATTTATTATATTCTATGGTCGTGTGCTTTGATTTTGATATAAAAAAAAAACAAAAAAAGAATATGCCTACAATCGATGTGATTTGATTTATGTTGCTCTGATCAGCAGTTTTTTTTATTTTATTCAAGTATTTTTGGTATACTTGAATGTTTTTCCAGTATTTTTATATATCCGATTTATTTATAGAGTAATTGTCTTTTTATATGATGAATTTATTATAATATATGAAACAAATATAGTCCAGCAAAATGGAAGTAAAAAAGTAAACAATGTGGATTTTTGCAATTGTTTTTGTATTTTATTTTTGAATGATATTGAAGGGTCAATTCTGAAAATATTTTTGGAAGTTTTAAAAGACAAAAATAGTACAATGACCCAAATGTAGTAAAAATGTTTTCTTATATTTGTTACGAAATTTTTCATCGATTCCACATTTTAGCATTTGCTGGAAAGCTCTTTATAGGGAAAGCCAATTTTCCTGCACAGTTAACGACTAATACTAAGCTGTCAGAAAGTCTTTTTCACATGTACATGGAGTGTAGTAATAGGAATTTAATTTTATTTATTCTAGAATTTCATTGAAATTTTATTTAAATTGCGACTTTAAATTAAAATGGAGAGTGAATACATTTTTCTTTATTGATTTTATATTTTCATTTTTATTATTTTTTGTGGTTTTCAAATTAAATGCATCTATCTTCTTATAAAAAAGCTATTTATTACTAAAATTGTTATGTCCTCAATTAGATTTTGCAAAATTATTTATTGACCTTGGGGGCTTGAAGGCCAACAATATGTAGTTTTTCCAAATCAACTTGTTGTTTATTTGTTTTTACTCTGATGAAACTACACAGAATTGAAATTACACAATTCTCGTTCGGTATCGTTCAGAACCTATAAACTTTTAAGCCCTTTTGAGGAACGGCACTGATTAACAGTCGATTGCAGTGTTCAAACCTTCCACTCCAAATGAATTGGATTTTTCAGATATTAAAGAAACAACATTTTTGAACAGATACAAATAAAGAGAACAGTGTAGGCATTTATGAACTGCCACATAAAATTGTTTAAGGTTATAAAACAATACAAACAATACCTTTGTTTATGTAAATTTGTTTAAAAATAAAAATAATGAAATAAAAAGTTTAAGATTTTAAAATCTGAAACTGGAACGCATGTAATATAAATATGTGATTTAGTTTTGATTTTTATTAAAAAGTAGTTTCTGTTAAAAAATACATTTATTGAAAGGTTTTTTTTTTAAATTAAAATAATTTACTATTTACTGAAATTCTATTTTACTTGACTTTTTTTCTAAATCTACTCCAAAATTGGGAGTGGGATGGGAGTGCTGGCCGATTATCGATTAAGTGCAACAGCTTTCTTCTCTCGATATGTGTTTGTATTTCTGATTATATTTTGTGGAGATTACCAGATATTTTATGTCACAAAAAACGGTCCAAAGATTAAAAGTAATTTTTGTGGTGATAAATTATTTTCCTCTTCTAACGCTCATTCAATTCTTAGTATATCTCGGTGGTTGTTGCTTTCGGATTTTTGGAAATAATTCAGAAAGAGTTGTAGGTAAAACATAATTGAAATATTTGCGTCTCTCGATTACCACCATCGTAATGTTTCATTTTACTTCATATTCCATATAAATCGTGATTCAGTGACTTAAACATAAAAGGCCTTAAACATTTTCACCATATTACTGCATCTCCTTAAAACTCTCATCAGTTTACCTTTAATTTAAATTCGTAAGGCAACCTTTTTGTGCATATAGAAGTGACAAAAATCCAAACCAAAAATAAATGCTGTCCGAGATTTTATTTCATAACAAATTTCAACCAGCTTATTAAGCAGTGAAATGCTTGTAATATTTAAATATTCAGTTGGTTTTAACGTTTCTAAGATTCAAATTAGAATTATCCTAGACAACGAATTTAACCTTGATATTATTGTTTTCTGTTATTCCTTATACCTAACGGTGTATGGTCGGATTTAATCTTTTTTACGCAATGTTTAAATTCAGCTCTTGTTTCCATAGAGAATTTTATTATATTTTTGTAGGTAAAGGTATTTCATTTTCTTGGAATCATGAAGTTAGGTAAAACGAACATACACTGTAAAAGATATGAACATGAGTAATCAGAAGTTAAGAAAAGTAGCAGCATGATTTTTTTGTAAAAAAATTAAAAAACCCACGATGTTGAAAATTTAATATAATATTGCCTAACGAATTTCTGGAATTTCTTAACCATCATGAAATAATGTTTTTCATTTCTCGCGAAAGAGGAAAAAATGTTCGCATGATTTTTTGTTTGAAAAGGACGATGGTATTCGTGCCAGTTGTTGTATAGCAAAATCAAAAAGAGTTTTTCTTTTTAACTTGTACATATATGTATATGTAAATAGAAGATGGCTTATTATAAGGGTAACATTTTAAGTTCGTAAAAAAACATCATAATATGAGCATGTTAAAATGTATGCAACTAATTGTCAAAAATGACAATTTCGGTTGTAAAAACTTATAAAACTAAATAATTTTTGGTGGCGGTACAACTCGTGGAGAACCAGCTATTTTATTGACTTACCGCTCTCTCTTAACCATTTCTGTTATCTAGCACTGGATTTTCCAGCTCTTGTAATAAAAAATGAAATAAAAATTAAAATATACAACTAAAATGAAAACGGCCCCAAAGATTTGTTTGATAAAATTCACAAAAGTAAAATAAAATAAACTATTCGTTCCCTTACAAGTTTTTTTTTTAATAATTTATTCGTTTTTTTTCGTGCGAATGAACATTTTATTTTTTTAATTTTTCTAACGGATTTGGAACCCAGATTTAAATTTCATTATTTTAAAACGTAAGTCCAATTACTTGCGACCCATTCGTACCTATCTTAAATTTTTGTTTGTATCTCTTATCAGTGCTTTTTTCTCTTACACTTCAAACAAATATAACCTTGAACCTAAGTCCGTAGTTAAATTACCTTATTCTTCATTTGCAACCATATTCAAGTAGCTGAAATTCAACGTGCGACAATTGGATTTTAAGAGATTCAATTTAAGTGAAATAATTGTTGGTAGCCAGACAGACGATAACCACAATGGCACAAAATTAATCTAAATAGAACATTTGAAATGGTTTAAGAAATTTTTTGTCTATGACAGGACATTTTTAGAAGTTTACGAAATTAAATCATAAATTTTCCCAACGTGACGTCATACAAAGTAGACAGGAAGGCTGTATATGAAGTAGACAATGGGGAATAGTTTATTTTTGGCAACGACCGACGACGCGACGCCGAAGGTTTAAATTATTTATGTCCTTGAATATAGCAGGCATAAACATTATTTCTTTTTTTTTTTTAATAAATGTTTTCGGAAGACTCATTTTATTTCAGTTCAATTTTTCTTAGAATGTGGGATTGATTTTAAAAATTCATAGGTAAGGACAAAAATGTGGGTGTAAAAGAAGGTAAATCCGTGACGTAATGAACATTTTAATAGATTAATAAAAAATGAAGGAAAAAAATGTATGTGCGTGTTTTTGACGTTGAATTTTATCGCAATCCTATTCTTAAGAGAATTGAAAAGGTTAATTATTAAGTCAATGGAAGATATCGTTTTTTTTTGTTTAACAAAGCTTTAGTTTACAAAAAAAATAATGAGAACACGCTTTGTTTTATATTTTTAAAACATTTAAAATAGAACTCATTTTTTATTTCATTGTCAAGGTCTTTTCTGTTACACGAGTCATGCCCAAAATTTGTATTCGTTTGTCTATATTCTTTATACAATCAAAAAACAAATCCTAACAAATTATATTTTAAGGTGCTTCTTGGTAGATAAAGGTCTTATGGTTTATTCAGAAATTCAGAATTATTTAGGGTTTGGTGTAAAAGTGACTGTATGCAATATATATAGTAAGGTTGATTTTAATAGAACACCTAGTGCTTTATTCCGACTTGATGACGTGTTAAGACTATTTCTTCACAATGTAATTTTTATTTATTAAATATTTAATGAAGTTCTGAATGTTAACCGAATAATATAGACACTTTTTAACAAGTTAAGTTACAGTTTATACCCAATCAAATTTGTTCGAATGTCTAAATAACGAATAATTGTACATACAAATTGTTTGTTAGGGTTTGAGGGAAAAATTTTAATAATTCAACTGATTTTTTCAGAAAATAAATGAGAATTAAATTATGACCGATTTTAGTCTATAGGTAGGTAGAGGTTTTTAAATTGTCATTAAGGTGTAAGACAAATAACTATATAGGTCATATGGTATGTTCAAAAACTCTCTAAGCTGTAGTGAAATTATTAATATTAAATTTGCAAACAGTATTGGTGACAAAAACCTATCTGTGCTCAGTTTAACTTTAAGTTAAATTTAAATTAAAAATTTAACCCGAAGTAACTTAGAAAGAATTTTTTAGTGGAGGATTATCAAAAGTTTATATCTAAATCAAAATCCGACAAAATTGATATTACCAAGTAGGTATCTTCATTGACTGAAAAAAATATGTCCCATTACAAATCTTGAAGGATTCTTGAAATTTAGTAGTCATTGCTGGTCCTTGATTTGGCGACCCTGAATCCAATTTTATTGCCTTAATGTTTTTTTTTCAAAAAGAGTCGGAATCAAAGAAAAAAAAGAAAAGATTATTAAAAAAATACAAGATTTTATCCAATGTTGTTTTGTAATAAAAAAATAAATATATTATAGCTTATCACTTTGATCAATATTATGAATGTTTTTGAAAAAATAATTTAATATTTATCAATTATTAATTTATGATTGTCAAACGTAATATTGGTGTTTATTTTAGAAGTTTGAGAGTAAATATTTTGAAAAAGTGTAATAGATATAATTTTCAGTAGATCCACTCCAATAATGTGATATTGCAAATGAAATATGTCAGCCATCAATTTGATTAAACTCCAACTAAACAATGATTTTTTTTTTTCAAACGATTTCGTATTATATTCCGACTTTAATTTTTGTGAAAATAGTGAATTTGGATTCAGCATTCTTCAATTCATTAAATGTTCTACATTTCATTGATTTTCATAAAGAACTGGAGTTAATTAACAAAGGAACAACTGCTGTCCATCTCAAAAAAAAAAAAATATCTACTTAACATTCCACAAATCTTAATTTTAAAAGCAATAAAATGTAAAAATTTGTATCTCTGTTAACATAATTTCGAACATGGAAATTAGGCAAGAACAAAATTTCGCCCGGGGTAAACGTTCAAAGCTCGACAGTAGTTGTCAATTAATGTGCATTCATTCGAAATAATAACAATACATTTACATACATATACCTATAACTAATATGTGGAAATTCATACTGGGGATTTCAAATAAACATTATATCCACTTGAATTATTCACGAGCATTTTATTTCCAAACTTGCCTTACCTAATAAGACTGATTTCAGATTTAAGCTTAAAATTTGCCAATCGATTAATAAGACTGATTTCAGATTTAAGCTTAAAATTTGCCAATCGATTAATTTTGTTTTGCTTTTGTATATGTTAAGTTAAATTTTACTGCAAAGTTCTTCAATTATTCTAAATATGTACATATGTACTTCATTTTCACTGAACATATCTGCTAAGCATTAAATTTTTGAATCATGGTAATAACGTTAAACAAAAACATTCAGTCTTGGCTTACAAAGGTACTTTCTGTATCATTGGCTGAACATAATAACGTTCCTATAATTTTGTTTTTGCTTTGAGAAACTTGATCTAAAGTACAATATACCTACAAATAAATTTACACTTGAATCAATTCTATTTGAGTAATAGATAAGCGTTATCTGTAATTAACATAAACACACCCCTACTGAACTTCAACCTAAGCATTTCTTATGATATACCTACAATCTACATATATACATTTGGAGCACCACACACTCGTATTAAAAGTGAATACTTATTGCGTTTGCATGCTATGAATCCTTGAGTGTTTGTAATGGATTTAGGGTGACTTATAGCATAGGGCAAGGAGCTGCAGGTTGGGGGTGAATCGGAAAATAATTACTTTCAGATGAGATTGATAGGGTTTCTCTTATACAATTTGATAAACTCCCACAATCAAATATTTTACGAAAACATGGTTTTGAAAGCAAAATGATATGAAAAAGGGTTATTCGTGAAATTCAATAAATCAATGATACAATATCTGGAACAGCGAAGATTTAAATCTTATAAAACCTGCAATTTTGATATCCTTTTTGGTTTCTATAAGACTATATATTACGTATTTTGAAAAAAAATAAGGTTGAGGATAGCTTTATAGGATTTGAAGTCATCTGCTGATTTTATTTTTACGGGAATTTACATTTAATGGTTTTAAAAATCTTTGTAGTCAATTATTAGATCTATAAAATATTGCAAAAACAATTGGTTTAACATTAATATTTAAAGTTTAAAAATTTGCAGGAATTAAAATTAATTAATTTCGAATAAATAAAGAGGACAGAGCGATTAAATTTAAACAATATTCTTCATAAGGATCACCTTATGCTTTATAAAACTTCAAATTTTAAAAGTCTTTAAATGGAATTTTGAACCTTATGTGTAATTTTTGAAGTACATACATCTAATTTAAAAAAAAGCTGAACACCAGGATAAAATGTATACCTGTTTAATTTTTAAGTTCTGTTGACATTTTTGGGTGTCACTATACATATAAGCCGAGGAAATATACAAAAAGTTATTTTTATAGTTCTTTTCAAGTTTTCTTGATTCACCTCCACCACACCTCGCTTATGACCAAATTATGAAATTCTTTACTTTTCAATATATATTTCAACCGTAAAAAGGTCAAAGATAAGCCCTTTTGGTCCTGCAGATAAAACGAATGGACAGACAAAAAATGCCTAGGGATTTTTGTCTAATTTTTTTCAGCTGTATTAAGTAATGAGTTGGCATCATTATGTATATTATATTTTTACTGTAGGTTCTACAGTGCTGTAAGTAATCAGTCAAATGGAACGGAATTTTACCAGACTAGCAGGAAAGACAGAAATATTTTTTTTTGTAATGCTAAATTATAAAATATAAAAAGTTTATTATTGAATCCCTGAGTACGTATGTAGGGTATACCTACTATCTCAAAAAAAAATAAATAAAACGTCGCGCAATAAGGTGGTTCAAAAGTTGTTACCCTATTGGAAGATGCTATAATTTTAGCAAATGGCAGCAAGCTAATTCAATTGAAACAATTATTTCCGTGTTTTTTAGGAGTATATTGATTCATATCTTGCTGACGTATATTTTTTATTTGCTTACTTCATAAATGTAGAATTGACATTTGCCACCATTTAGAAAAATTAAAGCATCTTCCGATAAGGTGATGACTTTTGCATTTCCTTGTTTATCAAGTAAAGTTAGAAATATTTTATAAAATTAATCTACGGCCTTACATATTTATTTACATATTTTTAAATTTATCTGTAATTACTAATTGACAGCTGAACCGATTAAGAGTATTTATACTTATTTATCGATCAATGATTTTTTGTTATATTCGATTCTTTATTTTGTATAAAAATTTTAATTTTAATTATTTTGCTCATCACTGTAGCTGAAACTACTTACATTTAAATAAGGGTTCAGAAAAATGAGGACAGGTTAGGGTTTTTTTTTATAAAAAAAGCACAAGCACATAAGTATGTAATGTTAGGCATGTGATGATTGGTCTATGTATATAGTAATAAGTTTTATAGTTTACTTTCAAATAAATAAAGAATTTAAGACTTTCTTTTTCAGGTACCTAGACATACCTTATTTTCGACCCTTATCAGTCAATGATAAAAAATTTATAATTTCAAAAAATATTCAAAAAAGATATGCCTGTGTTGTTGTTCTTTAAAGCTTATACATTATATAAATACCTTATATTTTTAATTCAATATAAATACCTGTGTTAAGAAACCAAACTTGATAATATTTATTAAAAAAAAATTTTTTGTTTGTTCGCCCTTATATTTGATGTTATACTTTTTTTCATTATTCATAGAAAATATATCTTCGTGAAATCAGCTCCGGATCCAATTCGGAAGTAATTTATCATACAAGGTTTAATTTAAAACCTCCCTTTTTTTTAAACACAAACATATATATGCATTGAATTACCAAACATAAGTTAAGGCCTATTTTAAAATTATATACATATATTTTTTTTGTGAAATGTGATGATAAATTCCATTAGTATATACCTTCTGCATGTTGTTGTCTTTATGTCCTTGAGAATCGAACGTCGTCGTTGAGTAGGAGACATTGTAGGTACAGCAATATCCTAAAATTTGTTTTCCAGAGGAGATTTGATTTACATCAGATACCCCAGAAACAGGTTAACCGTGACAGAGATGATTAACAGGTTGATTGGGATCTAATATGGTTGAAATTAACTAATATGGGCGAGCTGCGAAAATACTTCAGACAAATAGCTGCCCTATAGAGAAAAAACATTTTGTAAAATTTCTTCATGTATAATTTACGTCTACCTAAATTTAGTTACTCAAAATTATTCTGATGAGAGATTATTTATTGCCCTACAAAATTTGTGTGTCTTTCCAAAATCCGAATGGTCTTTAAGAAGATAGAATAATGTTTGCTTTGGTTGATAAATAACTCACTGTTTTTGGTAATTCAAGTTCACACCTAATTCTTATCAAAAAATCGATGCGTATTGAAAAGGTGGCTTATGATTAAAACAAAGGCTGTTTGAAATCATCAGATGAATTGTAAGGTGCCTTGTCAAAAAACAATTTTATTTTATGGCAATTGTGAAATTAGACCAAGAATTTTTTAATTTGGATTTAATGTATGAGTTTTTCGTAGTTACTTTTTCGAATGAAATATTTCGCTGATTTTGTATTTTGGTCAACAAAATAAAGAAATTCCTGTATACGTTTGTTTAGCATCAAAGAACGAACATTTAAAATTAAGTTTTTCATTGGGCCAACAAATTTTTCGCTGATTCAACAAAAATATCAGTTTATGTCATATTATATATCACAACTACTTAGCTGTTCGGCTTCGAAAAGAATTCGTTCGTAGAACCCTTTAAATTAATTTTTTTGGCACACTCCAATAATCTTTATACACAATATTGTAGAAATGTGCGAGCCTAACGCCATCTGTTGGCGATCCCATTTTCTTGAAGGATAAAATTAGTCAATGGAAAATGGAATTCTTTGATTTTGCTACCCACATTATTCATATTAAAGGTAATATTAATAGCGTTTTCATTTTTGTTAATTTCTGCGCATCTGTCAAAATAGAGGTATTATGGTGGGAAAATGATGGATCCAGTGCCCCTTTACTTGTCTTATTATAATAATTTGTTGTTGTTTGAGTTCCTGTGGGTACTAGAAAAGCCATTTCGTAATGGCTCCTACAGTCTACATACGTAATGAAGTTTATGACTTGCCCTTTCGGAATTAAGCATTCCTTTGTTTATTTCCAAAATGTAATCATAGGTAACGTTATTTGTACCCACGCTTAAAATGAAAATGATAATACATAATAATAAAATAAGCTATGAATTTCTCATCGCTTTTTTTCATTTTATATGGGTAAAGAATTTTTTCCATTATTTTTATTGGTATAACCATCATTTACAATGATTGAACAAACATTCTTAAAATAGAATAACACAATAATACCTTCAATCTCAACAAAATGAAAATAACTCCTCCGGAAGGGAATACATCCCTAGGGAACATGCGTCGTCGGAATGTTTATAAATCTAAGAAAAAATTTATAAAATCCATGATGGAGATTTTATTTTCCATTTTATTGTGATCGAGGGAATCGATGGTTCTTAAATAAACTCCTGGCCAAAATAAATTCAACTTGATATATTTTAACAAAAGAAAAAACCCTGGCATGTTAGGGTAAGTTTCATTTTTTTTTTGCAACACCTCCCAAACCAGCACAATATTTAATCTGCCCCAAGTTGTTTTTAAGATTAGAATCTATCACGCCTCGAAAAGAAAAAATATATAAAAATGTTCCTTTTTTCTGTGTGATGTCTATTTAACTTTGAATTAAATGAAATACTTTTAAATTGATATGGATTTAGATTTAGACATAATATAGGTAAGGCATCTTAATTTATGCGGCAGATGTGTTGTCTTTGGGGCATAAGAATATAATATTATACAAAATTATAAATTCAAGGAAAATAAATTTAGAATTTGCAATGAAAATTTTGCAAAATTTCTTGTCTTCATTAGCAATTAATAATTGTTATTAATTGCATAAGCCCACACAAGCAGAAAAATAATTTTTTTTGTGGGTCTTTAATTATATTCACAATCATCTAATTAATTAAGTTAAAGTCTCTTTTAAAATAGATTTTATGACGTATTCCTGCAGCTGGAATTCGAATAAAGAATCCTTAAATAAAAATTGTCAGAATATTATGTCTGCAAGTGCAAACAGGGTTGTCGAAAACTTCTGAGTGATTTAAATCTAGTGCCCGAGAATTGTGTTCTTGTGGATAAATAAATTCAGCGGAAATAAATCAAACAAATATTAATTTTAGGAACTGAATATTGAAAAGCTGATATATTAATTTTTAATTTTTGAGGGCAACTTACACAAAGAAAGGCAAATAAACCTGTCAAAATGCTCGTTCACTTTCTTTAATTTTTAAATATTATGTCAATCGACTGAAGTTCATCTATCTAAAGTTGATAAAAATGTTAATGACTGCGCTTAAATTATCAAACAAAAAACACATTTCATAGTTAATTATTTTATTGTTTATTTATGTATACAAATTTCAAACTATAAACTTAACCAACTCAACGACTAAGCCCTTTAATGCCACTCAACTGAAAGCCAGAAGTATTGATGGCGCTTGTCAAGATTCCCGAATTACCAATTATAGAATTCTGAGCATTAATAATGGAAGCCCCATTATCAGTTAACCTTGTGTTATCACCAACAATAATACTTTGACCTTCAATTAGTGATGCTTGATTTTGAAGAATTGCACTTTGGTCATCTAAAATTGTAGCCTGTCCTCCAATGATTGTCCCCTGACTTGTCAAAGTCTGTTCTTGGTCTCCGAGAAGTGCTGACGATGACGATTGAATTTGTGACGAAATAATTGGAGTTTGTTGTAAAATTGTCTGGGTAGGAATAGTACGAAGAATTGGGGCTATGATTGAACTAATCACAGGCTGTTGATTGTGAATTTCGGTTCTGCTCTGGTGAGTGATTGCTGTGGGGATGTGATTTACAATGGATCCAATTGTTTCTAAAGATGTTTGAGATTGAAGTATTCCAGGTCGGGCAGCAGCCACGGTCATAAGGGTGAAAATTCCAATCTATAGGGAAACAAAAAATATTTTCAATGTGAATTCCATTACTGTCACTTTTTTGTGTGTATTTTTTTAAATTATATTCACCAAGCTGAACATTTTGATTTATTATTGTTCTTCTGTTGACTTGGTATTCGAGAGAAATAAAAATAGATACTGATGGCATTTCAATTATACCTCACGTCTTATATAGCAAAAGTGAAAGAGGGTTTTCCATCAGCCCTTTTCCTGGTCTTTTCACATTGTCTGCAAGTTGTTTTTTTTTTTTGCGAAACCAAAAGTGAAATTGAAACCAACTTATGAGATATATTTGTACGTTAAACCACAAGAAGACGTAAGATACTTTTTTTGCTCTTATAATTCAGTATGTCACAATTTGAACTCAACTGGCGATACAAACCTGCTAAGGGAAGTCTTAATTAAAAGTATCTTTTGTATTTTTGCATCGTTGAACTACGAAACCTTTATTTCCATCCAATTAATATAATTTAAGAAAAAAAAATAATCAAGCCCTTTCTTTCGGTAGCCTATTTTTAGAATTAATTAAGATTTTTTTTTAATTTCGCACAGCAAAAACAAAATAAAACAACTTGGTGGTTAAAAAAAAAAAACACCTTTTCATATCATGCTTCAGCAAATTTTTTTAAAGTAAACATCGAAAGGTGTTTTTGTTTTGACAAGCATATACCCAATATGATATTCAAAAAGGTCTAAGGGACTTTCCAAACTGATTGCCTTTTTTTTTGTTTAAGGGTGCCTGGTTAAATCTTAAAGCTCGATAAAAATAAAGTATCCAAGAGCTTGTTGCAAGAAGAACACCAACAGAATGTGGTTTAACTCCTTTAAATTTTGAATTTCCACATGGAGAGATTACATCAAACGGAAATGAAGAAAAATGTGGTTTTGGGTAAAGTACGTTTATGGTTACTTTTAGTGATTGCTTATTTAAAAAAAAATAAGTAAAAACGGTATACTGTTAGAACCAATTTACATAATTTAAAATAACAAAAAAGGTGAAAATCATGTGTAAAGTTAAATAAAATAAAATTTCACTAACTTGATGAATAAATGATTTAAGGAGGACTTGCTTTTGTTATCAACGACTAAAATGCAGCAACATATTTAAACTTAAAAGAAAAGTAAAACAAAATATATGTTTTATTAAATTTTTTCTTTTTTTTTGTGTAATCAAAATTACTTTCAAACAATAAAATATTTTCTTATTTATTTGGGAGCACCAGTTCACAAAATCTTAACAAAAGTCATTACTGTTTTATCAAAATCGTTAGTGTTAAAAATTAGAAATAAATCGAAATCTTTTTATGCCAATTACGTATTATAGATGATTCAAACAAAAATAAAAAATTTGAAGTAAATTGGCACAATTTTTTAGGCTTTAGCTTAAATTACGGTACATGCATCGTGCGCACAGATAAAGCACGCGGCGGACGGTATGGACAAACTCATTTTTGGGACTTCTTCCCTCATCGTAGTGTTAATTTTGAAGGCAAACTCGATCTCTTTTACGTGAAACCAATACTGGCGCTATAGAGCCCAAAAAAAGAGGCTGGGTACGACCAACAATTTTCCAATGGTGCATTGAAAATAGAAATAAGAGACCAGATATTATATTATTTCTATAATGGAAAATCTCCAATTTAAGAACTTTGAAAACCTTATCACATCAAATAAAGGCTAAAGTTGGTCGGTTTTCTTTCGAGGTTTACGAGACAAAAAACATTTTTCAATAGTTTTTAGAACCGGTTTGTTTTTTAAAAAAAGTGTCAGTTGTCAATTTTGACTACTTTATTGTGTGGAGCATAAATTTTTTTTGATTCTTATTAAACTGCACCATGTGATTATGTGTAAAATAAAATAAAAGTACGAACGTATGAACATACGACTTTTATAGGTAAATACATAGACATCTGTCTTAAAACGATGAATTCGGAGATTTTAGGGACTTTAAAACGTGAGGATATGTCGAAATTTTCGATTCAACAAATCGGACCAATTACAATATTTAACTTCCAATGGGAAGATAAAACTACATTCCTAGCACAAGATACCTATAGGGCTTACGCCTAATGATTATAATTTACCACAACCATGTTTTACGCTGCGAGCAAATCGCAGTTCCAGTGTTTCCTCTGGAAAACTTCTTAGAAAAGTACCAATATTCGAATTCCCATGTTTCTTATTAGCTGTATTCACAGTGGAAGGCGTGTTCATTATGAGTGTTATTATGTCGTATGATTGTATGAGAACCACATTCTGTCAACAAATTATGAGTTTTTTTTATTCCAAAATCTTCTTAAATGTTGTTGTTGTTCTTTTGTTTGAAAATGTATTTGATTTCAACTAAATGCCTAGCAGATATGATTATTATCTCAATTTTGTTTTTTCTCTAAAGAAATGTTTTGTATTATTCTAAAGAACCTTATAGAACGACACAAGCAGGTTGACTAACACCTCCCTCTTCCTGTTGCAGACAAAATATCTCATATTTGTTTCGGGTATGTTATATATTTTAATCGAATGACGTAAAGGATTTTTCCGTCGTTTTTTTTTTTTTTTTTTGTTCAGTTCATTTTGTGTCGTTTTTTGTGTTTGGTTTTATTAAAAACCTCCCAGAACATTACACTTCTTTTATATTCGTACCTTTTTACTTCTCAACAAATAAACAGAAAACACATTTTTTTTTATTTATCCCTACATATCTATTGTTATACCCATTTCAGAAAGGATGTACGGTGAGTGGGTAAATAGGGACATCAGATACAAATTTTTTCAAAACACACAATTGCTTTTAAAAATCAACTTCGCAGCTTTTGTTAGCGAAATGAAAAGGTGACGACTTTAGATATTTATCTTAGTATGAATGATATTTTGTGTGGCCTTCATACAAAAAACACATATTTTTCCATCCGGGTGGTTTGTTTTCAATATATCTATAAATAACAAGAAATGTATATCATGACAACCGTGACAACCATGAGACATGTTCAGGAAAATAAAATCTCAGAGATTTCGCTTCATCAAAATATTTTGCCATAGTATTATTTGCCGGTAAAACTGAGAAATTTTTCAAATTAATCCTGTCCATTTAACTGAGGTTGTTGAGGTATCTGAAATCTCATTTTCCTGAACTTGCCTTTTGAAAGAAGACAAACTTCAAAATAAAGTTTTCAAATGGCTTTGTTTAGTAGGTTGAAGGCAATTAAAATAAAATGCGATTGGTTGGATATATTTTTTTTTCTTAAAGGAGCATCCCCAAAAGAGCGCTAAATCCTTTTTTAACGATATGCAACAAAAGATAATCGGACACTTTTATCCTCTCTAAATGTCGAAATTGGTATAGGATTCAATCCCATGCCTTATAATAGATACTAAATGGAAATAAAATGATGTATCATCATGTATTCATATATGAAATAAATGTCAGCACTTAAAAAAAAGGAAATAGAAATTGTTGAAAGTAAAAGAATTTATTTGATACTTCAACAAAATTCCTCATTTGAACTAATTCTGAGAATTTTAAATGTAATAAGAACAACTTAAGTGTGCTATAATCTGGAGTTATAACTTTATATTACGATAAGACTTAACCAATAACAATACTCTTTTCAGTGGTGCTCCATTTTGATATTTTGACTCTTGTTAGCGGTGCTACATTTTGTTTTTTGTTGTATTTTTGTATTTTGTAAAAAAGGCTTTTTGTAAATATTCAACATTTTTGACGATTTAGAACAATGTTAAAAGATTTTTACCAAATGCCTATTTTATATTTTTGGTATCATACTAACTCCAAATACCACTTTGACAATTACAAATGTCAAAATGGTATGTTTGTGTTTTTTTCGCATAAAGTGTAACTGTTTTAGGCGCGTTCAAATGGAGTTTTTGAAGAAAATAGTAACTATAGTTAAAAACAAAGTTTAAAAGTAAGAAAATTTAGCTTAATATGCTAATATCTCAAAATCAGGTTGTTTAAAATTTTGCACCAATTTTGTTCAAATCAGAATAAACGAGAACTGTTGTTCTAAGCAAAAACATAATTTCATTGAAAATTATTTATTTAAATGTTTTTTTCTTTCAGTGTACGTATGCACATAACACATATCTCTTCGCACGTGTTTGTATGATTTCAAAAAAATAAAAAAATACGCAATTCACATCGTGCTTTTTCCAATACTTTTTTCATTTCATCATTTCATTTTTTTATATACGAGGACAAGGTCTTTTGTAAAAAATCCGCTCCCATTACCGTCAACAATGAAATCTGATGTTTTTTTCTGAAATCTACATTAAATTTGAGACATTCGTCCTGATTTTGAATTTCTAAAAGTCTATTCATATTATATGTGATCTATGCATCTGTACATGTATTGAAAATGACTCATGTCATATGAGACCAAATGTAAATCAATAACGACTTGAACTTTTTTCAATTCAATGATTTAAATCGATCCTCGGATTAAAGACGATAAATTGCACTTCACATCAAAGCTGAAATAAGTCACTGAGTAACTTTGTCAACGGGAAGCCAATAAAATATCATCTCTGAAAGAAAATAATGCCAATCAACTGACGGAAAAAAAATAAGATAGGAAAAAATTACTAAAAACACATAAAACAGTCATCTGAATGGATGTTTAACTGAATTTTTTACTTTTAGAAGATGGAGTACTCAACCGAATCAAAAACTTATTTACTGACATTAAGGACATTAATATTAGGTGGTGGTAATATTGGGTGGTTCATAAGAAAAAGAAATATTAAGTTATTTTTGTTGTTTTGATTATTTTTTTCTGAGATTTTTCGGTTTATTTCTTCAAATTAACTAAATTACTTGGTATCAAACCTCAGCATATATGTATATGAGCCTCATATTCTAAGGGTGTGACCTCATCCCTAACAGTGAATTAATGAAGGCTATATTTTGGAAGCTTTGAATACATTTGTCTTTGCTATTTTATTCATATAACTCGTAACTCGATTTGTTTTTAATCATGTTTAGACTACAAAATCAGGAAAAAGATAAGAAAAAATGCCTTCTTGCGTCCAAAAAATGATATTCAATTAATTAAAAACAAAAACTTGGAAAAAAACCTAAACAAATTTCAATGATATATGGAAACTAAACCTTTTATAACAATTTTCTTACCTCTTTTGGAGGAAGGTATATTTTTTTCGACTCCACAAATGATTACCAAAAATTGCAGTTTCTTAGACACACCTTCCGCTAAAACTTCTAGCTGAGAACAGAAGCGGTCCATCTCCGAATATTGTTTATTTTTTTTAGAAAAAATTGCATTATGTTAAAAATATAAATTAGAAGCTGGTTCTTCCGGCTTCGCGTGGAACTCTTTGGCACGCTCCAATAATTTTTATACACAAATGTACCAATCTGAGAGTGTAACGCCATCTGTTGGCGATCCCATTTTCATGAGGGCCAAAACTGGTCAATTACCGAATCCTTAGTGTTTGTAATTCCTTAGCATCAATATTTTCTCCTTTCTCTAAAAAATGGAATTCTCAAAATATTGCTACCATCATCCACACCTGAAAGTATTCAATTTCGAGTTTTCACTATTTTCCGACTTTTCGGTCGAAATTTTCAGCTGTAAATCGGATGATTAATTTCACTCGAATTATATTTAATTTATCAGAAATGTGATTTAAGATTTTGAATGCAAATTTTGTCTTAAAATATTATTATTTGGAGCAATTCTTCCTTCGACTAGATATTGTTATAAAAATAAAATAACAGTTATATGGTCTTGGAAGTAAAATTTTGGCTGCCTGAAAACGCGAAAATCATTGCCGAAGGTTTACTGAATATAACGGGTGATTTTTAAGCTGGTTTGGTTTTGGCAACACTGGTTTTGACTGACGTGTGTTTAGTACCTTGTGTCACTGTCAAACAGCTTCAGTTTGGTTTGTAATTTAACCATGGATCGTCTTACAAATGAACAACGCTTGCAAATTATTGAATTTTACTATCAAAATTCGTGCTCGGTTCGAAATGTTGTTTATCGAAAAATTGTGTTCAGCGATGAGGCTCATTTTTGGTTGAATGGGTACGTAAATAAGCAAAATTGCCGCATTTGGAGTGAAGATCAGCCAGAAGCATTGCAACAGCTACCAATGCATCCCGAAAAAGCCACTGTTTGGTGCGGTTTATGGGCCGGCGGCATTATTGGGCCATATTTCTTCAAAGATGATGCGAATCGCAGCGTTACTGTCAATGGTGAACGCTACCGAGCGATGATAACAAACTTTTTTTTGCCCGAAATGGAAGTTCTTGACTTGCATGATATGTGGTTTCAACAAGACGGTGCCACATGCCACACAGCACGCGAAACAATGGCGCAATTGCGAGGCGAGTTTGGTGAACAGTTAATTTCACGTTTCGGGCCGGTCAATTGGCCGCCTAGATCGTGCGATTTGACACCATTAGATTATTTTTTGTGGGGGTATGTCAAGGCTAATGTCTATAGGGACAAGCCCGCTTCGATTGACGCACTGGAAGCCAACATCCATGCATTCATTCGTGAGATACCGGCCGATATGTGTGAAAGAGTATGCCAAAATTGGACTCAGCGGATGGGCTACCTGAGACGCAGCCGCGGTCAACATTTGCATGAAATTATCTTTAAACATTAAATTGCAAGGTTCAAACTATCGATTCAAATAAATATTTCATTCATTTTTTCGAATTTTTTGTGTTTTTTTTTTTAAAAAATGTTCTAAACCTCTTAAAAAATCACCAATTATTAAAAAAAAAGTTTATAAAAGTTCTATTGTTTTTTGGACAAGAGATATTGAATATTTCCAAATGGAAGCTGATTTTTGCAAGAAATTTTTTTCTTATTGGTTTCATTTTTGTTTGATAAAATTTCAATTAATTTGCGTTTAATAAAACAGAATTTCAATGATGCGTTCACATATGGCAGCCAGTGTTGCCGTAGTCTAAAATTAAAATTCACTAAGCTAACCTAAAAAATTCGATAATAATGCTTTCTAAAAATGTCGGTAAAACTAATTTAGCGTTATAAACAAAAAGGTTCTCCCTTGGCAATTTCTTTATATTATGCTCGTGTTATTGCAGATTGAAAAAAATGATTCTCATGACTTTTTGGGAACACGCGCAACCACACCGACTCTCTTTTGGACCCAGACGCTCGAGTTTACAGTCCTATTGGTTTTCTTGGCTGATATATAATTCATGACGCACGATATTATAAATTGAATCAATAAGGCTATTTGTAAATGTGTGTATTGCCTAACTATTTGAAATTAGTATTAATAGATGTATGGTAAATTTTTCAAGCCATTTTTAAGCTTGAATAGCATTCGATAGAAATTGAAGATTTTTAAGTTGCGACACGATGTTTTTTTAATGAGCGTTTTCCAATTTGATTTTCATCGTAATTCAATGGTAGGTACAGTCCAAGAAATTGTAAAATTACAAATCAAAACTCATTGTAAACATAAATAAAGAAAGCATATAAAGTTTACAGTTCATTAAAAAATAAAACATCTGCGATTGCAAGTCATGTACATGAAAATACAACCAATAACATCAACTATAATAAATCAATTCAATACTTTATTATTTATTTTTTTTTTTAATTTAAACTTAGGGAGCACATCAAATTCACATTCATGGAGGCAGAGTTTTGTAATTCTTCTGTTCATTATCATAACCTTATTGTTTTATTAGATATCGTTTTTACATTTGAGATACTGATTTTCTAGAAAACTAAATAAATTGGGAAATAAACAAAATACCGTAATAAAAAAGCGAAAGATGTTAAAGGAAGAAATGTTTTTAATCAATTATTTAATACTATTTATATAGAATATAAAAAATCTAAGTTTTTCATTATTAAACTCTATCAGCTGAATATTTCTAATTTGATACAAAAAAAACATTTGATTCAAAAATAAAATGTACACCTATAAATACATAGATATCCGATCATATATTTAGCTCCAGTTATATGGAAATCTGGCGGAAACAATAAAAATATTTTTATTGAATATTGTTTACATTTTTAAACTACAATAAATTAAGGTTAAAATAAAAGTAATTCTTAAATTAAAATATTTTCTTTAAAAAATACATTTAAAAAAGGTTTATCATTGATGTCAAAATTAGTCTTGATTTTTCTTTTTAAACTTGGAATTGAAACAAAAAAAGGACAAAAAAAAAGTTTGCAAAAAAATTATACACATACACAAACATAACACAATCTTATACACATCAGGGCATATAATATTCGAAAAAAGTTTCCGACAAAGGCGACAAGTGATTGATTGGTTTATAACGCACTAGTTTATGCAGGAAAGATGCTGTTAGTAAAAAAAGGTTTTCTAGACTAATTAAGGTTCGGTAAAAAAAATGACTTTGGAAAAATGGTTTTTCCATCAAAGAAGCGAATTCAAGGCATTTCAACCTAAAAGGTCAAAACCCGTGTTTTGACTGGATTTGATTTATGTTACAGCACGAGATAACCCTTTAGAAAATTTGAAAGTATGTACATTATACCCAGTACCCAGTTATCTACCCTTTTACAGTTAATTTTTAAACTTTCCATTACTTTTTTTTTCACTTCAAGAAAATCAATAAACTTAGTTATGAGTCTTTTCTTGATCATTCCTAATTCACGAATGTACTATAATTTCTTTCAAGTGTCGATATTTTTTGGAAAACTAATTTTCTATTTATTTATCAAATATGTATAGCCCAAAAATGGATTTTTCTGCATAAAGATTGTAATATTTATGAAAACGCTTTTGTGAAAAAATTCATTTTCGACCCAAAATCAATCAATTTTGATGAATTGAGAATTTTTAATTAAGTATTGTATAAAAAAAGAATAAAATAAATAAAGGAAACGGAAAGATGATTTAATTTCTTTGTTTAATAAGAATTCTTTGTTGAAAGGGAAATTAAAAGAGATTCCGATGAAGAACAAAATTTATGAGACTTATATTATCAATGATTAAGGAGAGATTGTGTTTAGTCGAATTCTATTAAATATAGCTTTATATTTTTTTCAACATTAAAAATACTGTCAGGAATATAAATGTTTTGGCTGTATTAAATCTTGTCACTTTCCCAACAAGGACATGCCATTCACTCGGGTCTTAATCTTTATTCCTTATGTTTAGTTATCTCATTTATATACGTATGTAGGCATCATATAAGATAGCCCGGAGTCAAAGTTCCCTTAGAGAATATAAATTGCAAAAGACCGAAATAGGTTTAAATAAGAAAAAAGAAAAATAAATAAAAAAACCAAGGAATATAATGGGCACGTTCTATTTAATTTATGGGCGTCTGAAGTGTAAACAGACAACGTAACACAAAACATTAAAGTGATTATACCGGAATAATTAATAGGTACGCAGCTTACAGTTTTTGATATGCTGTCTAGCTTTTAAAATTTAAAATCGTTCAGTGTCTTGAATGAAATATATGCTTAGCTTTCATCTCAGACCAGATATCTATTATACAATTGAATACAAATGGAAGCGTGTTTAATTTTTCACTTAATGTTTAAAAATAGAAAATGATTTATGTTCTCATATTAATATACAAATCAAAGATAAGCTTAATTTGATTTGTAAAAATAAAGATTTTGATTAAACCATGTAATTTTCATCTGTCCTTCGTTTCTATAATGTCTCCCAATATAATCATTAATTAAAAAAAAAACAACTCGTAGAGAGCCAGGACTTAGTTACTTAGAACCATTCATGTCTGGAAATGGAGTGAACCTACATTTTTCTGCTTATCCCTAACGGCTTAGATGAGAGGCACTTTTTCATGACAAAAGATTTTCCACTTCCTCGTGAGAAGAAGTGGTAAATTTAGGGGCTGGGATTCGACCCAAGATCTCTGCCGTGACAGTTTTCGTTAAAGATATTTTACATTATTGTAGTATTAGCATACATTCTTCTACTTGTAGCTAAATTATAGTTTTTAATCACAAGAGCAAATTCGTCCATTAATTTTTTTTTTCATTTTTTCATAATAATAACTTTAGTCTTTATTTGTAACCGCCAGACAGACAAAACATTTTAATAGAACAAAGTTTGTTCTATTTAATTAGTCAATATAAAAAAGTTCATTTTATTAATGGGTTTAAGCATAAAAATTAATGCATACCAAGAAAGTTTATTATTCACTTTCATAATTTGTTCGTAAGGTAAAACCTAAAAACCATTTCAAGAAAGTAATCTTCAGCTGGGACTGTCCTTTTTTCCTTCTATTTATCATATAGTATTAAACAGGTAAGCTGCCAAGTTAAATTGAGGAAAATCCTAAATGTAACTTTCTATATCTCTTACAGTTTCCCTACAACAAGAACTAATTTAATTTTCGAGAAATAAAGCAAACATGATGAGTTTGTTTTGAATTTATTTCTGACCAAGAACCTTGCAAATTTTAATTATTGTAGGAAAAAAAAGGAAAAAAGAAACGTGAAAAGCTCAGCTTTATAAGTTTTTTCGTGAAAGGAATAAAACTGACCTAAATTTCTCAAAAGAAAATTTCTCTAATATATTTGATCAACGAAACGTTAACAAAAATCATGTTTATATAAATCCCATTTAATCATCCCATTCTTTTTCTTTTCCTCTTCTGGTAGCACTTTAACTTCAAAAGGACTCAATTTGAGAGGAATTGGTTTATTGAAAATTTAAAACATAATCTGGGTATTTAGTTATTGAAAAGGTAGTTATAGAAAAAAAGACATCTATATAATTTTCTGTTTGTATAAAAGATTTTCCAATCTCTCATGCCTTTAATTTTGATGTTTTTTTTTTTTTTAACAAACATATGTACATCTCATAAATAACCAATCCAATTTTAAGATACAATTTTTTTCGAAGCCTCAAAAACATAACCATTGCAACCCAAACGATTGGCCACTAGAACATTGTGACATTCATCACAATAAAAATGATGACTTGTAAATTTGGCTCCAATCGGGACAAAAATTATCTATGTAATATCATCACAGTAGTGTAAGGTCGGTGGGTGGTGGTGAAGGTAGAGCAATATGGTGGCGGATATTGTATGAGGTCAGTAAATTCACGCCGATTAAGCAAGCTTTTGCGTTTTTAATTAAAATAAATTGTGGGCGCCATCACATAAACGACAGGAAGACATACTACTATACCATAACAATGTCGTTTAAACAATTCATGCAAATTGGAATTTTTTATCCGCGGCTATAGACTAACTATTTGAATTGTGTGTACTGTGGTCTTATGGATTTGATTAAAGCTGCAAAAACTATTAAAAAGGTTTGCTGTTGTACTATCAAAAATAAATCGCATGTTTTTAGATGAGAATTGTTTTTTTTCTTTTTTTTTTTAATTGATTTGGACTTTTAATAAGAATCAAATCACAAAAATATTTTATATTTTTAAATATGATATATTCAATACATTACATACAAATATGTATATTACATATTACATTAAATACTATGTGGCAATTTGGGTTCGAAAAAAAAATATTGAACTCGAAATTTTGATCAAACTTGACATTATGATTTTAGTGAAGTCGTAAAAAGTGGGTAAAGCAATTCTGTCCGTCTGTCTGTCAGTCTGTTCTTACGACTGCAGCCTAAATGAGTGGTACTATTTTCTTAAAACTTGGTACCCAACTTTTTTTGGGCAGTATCCCGATACGTTATTTTCTTTATTTTAGTAGTTTTTTTCCGTTACAATTTTTTCAGAAGTTAATAAAAGTCTTTTTTCTCAAATACGTGCCCACAACTTTTGAAATAATAATAATAATAACCTTTTTTTGCTTTTCTCTAAAACCATACAAATGATTTTGACCAATTTTTTAAAAAATTTAAAAGTTTTATATACCAAAATGTAAAACAAATTTTTTTTTGTATCCAGCAGTTGTTTAACGTTATCTAGCAGATTTGAGACAAAAGGAGGAAAATCTCATTTTTCTCGAAAATATTTCTAACATTTTGGTTAATTTTTTTTTCAGCTGATATCAAATTTTCTAGTAAGGGTATAATATTGATTATCAATTTTTTTATAAAAAAATTTGGATTTTTGAAAAAAAAAAAAACAAAAAAACATTTTTGAAAATTGTATTTTTCGAAAATTTGTAGATGATTTTTTTTTTCCAAATCAATTTTATAATTCCACATTAAAAAATTTAATAAACTGATATTTGTTGAAGAAATCAGATATTAATGTTTCACTTTAAACTGCAATTTTAATACAAGCATTATGTGCAACACGGTGCTATATTGTTCATTTTTGTGTACTCATATTTAATAATTACCTTAAATTAAAAGACGTTTTTGACAATGGCATATAAAATATAGGCTCCCATAACTATAATTAATTTTTTTCTAAAATCAGATTAATAGGTTAAAATTTTTCAGAATTTGAATGATAGTACATAAAAACAAGTTCGTGCAACCCAGTCGTGAATTTTAATTTTTACTAACACCGCATGAAAAGTTATCGAGAAAAAAAAACTTTCTTCAACTACTTAAAAAACTTTTGACAGGTACCGTTACTTTTATAAGGGGTTTTTGTGTGATAACACACTTGCAGTTAGGCTGCCAAGCTTTCGCACCATCATATTCATTCAAACCTTCAATATTAATATGATGGTGCGAAAGCTTGGCAGCCTAACTGCAAGTGTGTTATCACACAAAAACCCTCATAAATTGAAATTAATTCTTGACCCGCGTCAAATCTTTCATACAATCTTCCTCCTTACAAGTTCAACGAATTGTTGACTTACAAATCGAGTACGGAGAAAAAAGAAAGAAACCGAATGTACAACAACAACTTCTGTGTGTGGTAAAAGTAAAAATGCTTGGTCCAGGTTCGATCCCCAGCTGGGGCAAAAAGTTTTTCAAGTAAAATTGAACAATGACCAAGCACCACTAAAGGAGTCTGATGATCGGCCTGGCAGTCGTGAAATAGCTATAACTCCAGCCTATAAAATCTTGGTGGTAGCTCACCCAATTGTTGTTGTTTTATTCACCGTTACTTTTAGTTCAACAAAAAAGATTCTAAAACAGATTTTAAGATAATTTGTCCAATCGTTAAGGCTGTTGCTGAACAATTTACCTGAAGATAGATTGAATATTTAAATGATATATTTTCTACATCGTTTTTTTTTTTTTTTTTAATTAAATTAAATTTTATTTTATTAAATAATCAAAATTTCAAATTAATTCAAAATATTATAGGTATTTGTCTTATAGAAATGTATATCTTATTTGTATTTTTATATTTCAAAAAAATTTGAAATTGCAAAAAATTCCAAAGAAAAAAAAGTTCAATATTTAGATTTCTATTTAAAGGACTGGTAATTAAATTAATTGTAACTACCTATGCTTAATACAAAACAAAAAATATAAATAAGTCAACAATTCAGAAAGAAACTGTGTAATAAAAATTATTCAACTGAAAAGCATCAACATTAACCAGTGTTTTATGACGTTTTGTGCCCTAAAATTTTCAGAGTATCAAATTCCATATCCCTTAATGTCTATTTAGAAGACGTTATAAATCCAATAAACTGGCTTTAGAAAAATTCTAACTTATTGACATTCTTACCTTCAAAATGCGGCAAAGCATAAGTTTGTCAAATTTTATTGAACATAATTCCCGGCATTATTATTAATATTTATTAAAACAGTTTTCAAAATACCGAAAAAAACCATCGAACAATAGACTTCTTTTGTCGCTTACAGATGGCTACACAACAAAAAAAAAACACGAAGACGCAGTCTACAACGACAACACGAGTCCTTATTTTGTGAAGTTTGCAAAGAAATGGAAGTTACTTCTCGAACAGACAGTTGCTCAATATCCTGTGATAACGCTTTGATTGAGGAGTCATGTGCGTAAGCCAATAAGCCAAAGGCCTTGCATAAATACACAACACACATCAATTCCTCTTCTTACTTTTCACAATTTTTATTTTTGTCTCCAAGGAAAAAAGAAATGAACCGGACAAATGTAGACGTTTCTCATGTCTCCAATAGTCCATTGGTATTTTAAGGATTCAAAAGAAATAATGGCGTTGCCACACACTCTTGTGCACCTATTCACCTACTTTCAATTTCAATTCAGGGCGGCATAACTGTGCCTGTGTAGTGTGTATGCCGCACATTATTAAGCAAGTGTATCTTCTTAGCAAGCAAAGCAAGGCAACCACTTGTTCGGCAGCATGGCATTGAAAGTATATTTTAGTTGGTATCTTGAGTTCACCGAGTAAGGAACAAATTTTTTGCGGCAAATAGCTAAAACCTATCGCAAGGATAATAGATAATATATGTATTTATAATGTTTTGTGCGTGTCTCATTGTGTTTGCAAATCTTCGTTGTTCTTTGTGAATCGAAAATGTGCGAAATTGAAAGTGTTTACATTGGAATTTAATATTGAATATAATAGAATGTTAGATTTTTTACGTTTGAAAAAAAAAATATATTAAAATAAAAATAACGTTAAATGTAACCCTTGGGAGTGATAAAAAGTAAAGAGTGTTGATTTGGTTCACTAACACAGCACTTGTGGGAATAAACGAAGGACGTTTTTTTTTTATTTTTTTCTTGGTATTTTCGAATACGAATAAGGAGATCAAGTGTAAGGAAGAATGTGCGGAATTTAATTAGCACAGACGATAACTTTCGGATTAAGGCTTAGACTGCACGGATTATGGAAGGATAAGTGAGTTAACTTCTTTTGACTTTGGTATAATTTAATGAGCTAAATCTTTGAGATAATGTGCTGGATATGGAGTCGTTTTCGACTTTGGTTTATTTTCCAAGTAATCTGATGGGATTGCTTTTTTTTTTTAAATAGGTAGTCAATTAAAGCTTTATTTAGAGACAGTGAGCTTGAAATTATTTTATTACTTTTCAAGTGGTTGTATCATTTGAAGATGTTTGTTGTAGGTATATAAATATATAACGAGTTTAACAAAGACAAATATTTTTTTACTGAGAATATTTTTATTTATGAATTAATAAACTTTTATTAAACAAGATATAATGTTTAAATAAATTAAAATGAAATGAAATAAAATAAATTAATAATAGTAGAATAAAATTAAATTAAATTAAACGAAATAAAATAAAATTACTTTACTTATAATTTACTGACCTCTTTTTTAAGAAAATTTATGTATGTATTTGTAAAATCCCATCAGCATAGTCAGACAGATTCCTATGAATATTTTATATTTCATTAAGCAAGAATTTTTTTTTTCATCGTTCTGCCATAAAATTCTATAGCACTAGCGCTTTCTTAGCATTTGCTCATTTTTTTTAATATTGGGCACCTACTCTGAGAAAGTGCCATTCATATCACCTATAGACGACCTTAGTGACTTGTTAGTAAAACCTCAATCCGAGGTAATAAAAATCATTTGAAGAACCTCTCTGCTTTTAAAAAAGATCTGTTTTCAAATTTGTATATTTATTCCATTTTTTTTTTAATTTCCAAATTCAGAAAAATAAATTAATAATAGAAACAATCTTTAAATATATACGTATGCTGGTTCGGAACTCTAGCAAATTGTAAGTTAAATCCATTCGATACTGAATTCAAGTGCACAGGTTTTTTTTTTGTATAATATCATAATAAGAATTTTTAATCAGAATTTAATTATAATAATTATTCCTATCTTCGAGACCTTTTTATATTAAAAAGTCTAACTACATCATGGGATGTTTGTAGCTCTGTTTTCATTAGTGAATTCAATTGACGACATTTTGTGCATTATTACGCACTGCTGCAAAGATATTATTTTGTTATTCCAATATTTTAAAGCCTGGAAATATTTTTTTAAATGTTTTTAAATGAATTAAAAATATTCTTCACTTCGTACAGTAAGATCCATCACGTAATTTGAACATTCCTACAATTTATTAATACATTTTTTTAGAAGAACTAAAGAAGGATAGAATCACGTACGATACGTCTTCAATTTGAATTCATTGAAAAAAATCAACTCAACCCAAAAAATAGTCGAACTTTTTTATTCCAAATTATAATTTTGGATATTTTTTTTTAATAATTCAAGAAATAAAAAAGGGTTTGTATGACTTCGTAGCCCCACCTGCTCCAAAATATCGTTGATAAAATTGTTTTTAAAAAGTTCTTGAAATTCTTTAAATAAAAGATTCGCTATCGTACATCCCAAACCATACTTTCATTCTTACTTAATTATTATTTTTGATTATATTTTAATTGTGTTTGGATACTCTTTGCTTGCCGCTCTAAAAGTAACAAAAAAGCAGTTTGTTTAGTTATGTAGAGATAGCTAGAAATTCAATTAAAATTGAACTTTTGAAAATCCATTACTGAACATTATTGAATCACGAGCCATAATGAAGTGGATGGAATATAAAACATGCAGCTAAGCTCTACTTTTCAGTTTGGAAAAAAAAATATCTAGAGCAGATATGAGGTATGTACTTGTACAGTAGTATGTAGTATGTGCTAGTATGTACATTATGCATTATTATCTCACTCAATAAAATAAATTTACATAAATGAAAAAGATATCGCTGTTTGGATTTCATCGATATAATTTTTGTGTTGTGCGAAGTAAATGTAAATACATATTTGAGTAAAATTTGAATTTTTAAGTGAAAATCATTGGAAGTGTTTCTTTGCAATTAGCTGACACTTAGAATTAAAATAAATTGTACACGATTTTTTTTGATATTCGTAAATATACACAGACATTTATTTTGGGCTTAGCGATAAGTTTTAGGTAGGTGTTCAATATTTAACCTTTGTCTTAAAAAAATGTCTTGATGGAAAAGAGTAAATGGTTTCTGTAAATACTTATAATAAAAATCTATTAGCGTTTTATGATATGTTTTGTAAAGTGAACTCGATGTTTAGGTTTATATTTTTGAATAAGTAACTAAGACATTTAAGTTGAATATAATATTTTCGTGGCAGTTTAAATTGATGAAAAAGTAGTACATTAAAGTTATAGTTGAATGTTTACATTTGAGATTATAGTGAAATTGGGTTATTCGATGGAAGTGTGGTGCACGAAAAATATGTGAATTAGTTACTTTGACATAAATTTAATCGTGTCATCGCAATATATTCTTTCACACTTTCAATTTGAAGTATGTTTAAACTCTGGGAGATAAAGTGAAAGAGCTTTTACTGAACCAGAAATGAATCTCCTGCTCTTTCTGCCAAAAATGTTATTGATTCACTGGTAACACATTTTTTTTTTTGTGAAGACCAAATTATACTTTTACAAAATTTGCTGAATTTTGTTCTAATAATTTTCGAATATTCAAAAACAAACAATTTTTAACGTTATATTACACAACGATAAATTTTAATTTATCACAAATAATTTAAAGGAATTAATTTATCTTTTCAAGATTCTTTTCAAATCAGCGATGAGAGAAATGCTAAGGCTAGGAACGCACTTAAGATTTTCGGTCCTTGCAATTAAAATTTGCCAACAAATTATTGCTAAGAATCTTTTAGTGACAATGTAATAAATAAATAGCAACATTTATAAACAAATTATTATTTGACGATTTTTTCTGTCGATTAATAATTCTAGAACGCACTTGCGATTTCAATCGGGTGTCTATTCAGTCTAAAAAAGACTAAAGACTAAAAAAACCCTCGAGGATAAGAACCTGTTTAATATTTTTAATCGCTTATTTTTGGTTGCGACTGAGATTTTCTTGTAGTCGAAATTCAAATCACAATTATGTGCACAAGTGCGTGATTACATTTGTTTCATTTTATCTTCGCACAATTGCTTCGCAAGACTTGCTTATGAAAAACTCTCCATACAAATATTTTGTTTAATAGTTAAGTTGATTTATTTTCACAAAGATTAACATTCTAGTATTTTGAATACATGAAGAAAAGAGCATCATATAATCGAAGCTTAAATTCTGTTAAATCTTGCAAAAAAAAACTTATATTTAATTACAAATATCGCAACTTTTCAGTGGGTCTCTATGGCGTATACGTACTTTTTGTTTATTTTGAATTCATTCAAAACTCAGCGGTTCAAATTAATTTTCTTTTATAGCTTCCCATTATGTTTACCATAAATAATTGTTATCCAAAATTGTTCTCGCTTCATTTATGTAAGTAATCAGATTCAGATATGGGCCAGCTGTTAAGGGATATTTTTGGTGGATAACATGAAGAAATTTATCGTCACACCCTTTATATCACGTTCATATCGAAGGACACCAACATCACCCATCACGTCCCGTCGGTCGTTGTTGAGTTTGAACGTTTCAAAGCAATTTAGGTTTCCACTGAAAACCACAATAAAACAAAACATTAAATTAGACCTTTCACTTAGATTTTCTCAGAATGAATCTAATAAGGTGGTATCCATAGAAATAAAATAGGAGTATGATAATAAATCTGTTTTGTTAGACATTCAACCTTCTGTTTGTTTTTTTTTTGTACTTTATCCGCAAAATTCAATTTAAGTTGGTGTTTTTTTTTCTATTTGTATTACTGCTCTTGTTGAAGTACTCCTTGGCATAATTATGTTAAGTTTGTTGGACTTTCATGCTCCACCGTTAAAATTTAGGATAAAATTGCAGGTCTCTTCCACTCCTGCCAAGTAACAACACACAGTTAGGAATGGTTGAGAGTGTAAGACCCTGTTTTCGCACAACCTGTTATGCTACAAATTTAATTTTTAATTTAAACTGTTCTTGTGTAACAAAAATGTTCATTTAAGTCGTAAAAATTTTGAACATATCAAAAAAAAAAAACTTCATATAACCTAAGTTATATTTAAACCCTCATGAGCAGATAAATACCTAAATACACATGTATTTCCTTTAATAAATTATTACTTTAAGCACTGTCCCATTAACTTTAATTCCATTGAAAAAAGAAGGATTCAATTTTAATGAATATAAAAATCGAAAAACAAGGACGATTGGATAGAAACAAAAATGAAAGTAGGGTGTGAACTCGTAAATATTTTGTTGTATGGTCTTCGTCCCTAAAGATTTACAACAACTTTGGGCTTTTCATATCAATTTTCTTGAATGGACCTTTTCCCTCCCAAATATAATAATTTCATAGTTTATTTTTCCAAGGGAAATAATGATTTCTTTAGTTTTATTATTTCATTTGCCGTCTAGTCTTCATCATCTCTAAAGAATTGGCAAATAGATAAGACAGAATAGGTTTTTTGAGGAATCACAGAACTTTTGTTGAAAATTTCCCAAGTGAATTGTCATCTTGTCACTTAGAAAATAATCTGGATATAAATAAATTCTTAGAAAATTGTACTATAATTTATTATTAAATTTCACTTTTATTTAAAGGTCATGGATATTATTACTATTATTTTATTTGGCATCATTGCTAGAAATGTGTAATATTTTAAGCCTTTGGGGAAAATGAAATAAAAATATAAAATTCAATTGTTATAATTTTTAAATATTACTTTAATTTCTCAGCTGTCAAGTGATTTATTTTTAGTTTGGTTTGGCATTTCAACATGAATAGACTGACGCCTGAACAACGCATGCAAAATGCTGTGAATGGGCTTGGAACGAGATTGCTGTTGATCACGATTTTTACAATAAAATTTTGTTCAGCGATGAAGCTCATTTTTGGTTGAATGGCTATGTCAATAAGCAGAACTGCCGGATTTAGAGTGCAGATAATTCTCAAGCCATTTTTGAGACGCTGTTATATCCAAAAAAAACTGACAGTTTCGTGTACTTTATGGGCTGGTGGAATAATTGGTCCGTACTTCATTAAAAACCATGCTGGCCGGTGCTTTACAGTCAATGGTGACCGCTATAGAGCCATGATTACTGACTTTTTCCATTATGATGTGCAGGAGCTGTGGTTTCAACAAGATGGCGCAACATGTCATAAAGCTCGTGCCACAACTGATTTATTGAAGGAAACGTTTGGTAACCGCATAGTTTTACGTTAAAGAGAAGGACCCGTGAATTGGCCTCCAAAATCGTGCGATTTAACGCCGCTTGACTATTTTCTGTGGGGATGTGTGAAATCGCTAGTCTACGCCAATAAGCCCGAAATGATTGACCACTTGGAGGACAACATTCGCCACGTTATTGCCGTTATACGGCCACAAATGTTGGAAAAAGTAATCGAAAATTAAACCTCCATATTAGATTACGTCCGAGCCAGCCGTGGCGGTCATATGATTTGAAATCATATTTAAATTATAATGCCAGAAGATTATCTTTCGAATAAAGTAAATTCCATGTCAATTTAAAAAAATAATCTTTGTTTTATTCCATTTCAAAGTTCTATACCCCTTAAAAAACACCCTTTAGTTTATAAAAGGTCAAGCAAAGCAGACGGCAGATGCCATATCAAATGGTTTTTAAACTATCATAAAATTATACTTCGACATTTTGTTAAAAAATAAATTAATAAATGTATGTTAAAAACATATGTAGGTATATATTTTTCATATTTGTACTTATTTTGAACTTTTTGTTTATTTAAAATTTAAAAAAAAATAAAAATTTGCCTCATTAAGCGGTATTTTTTTACATTGATAATTCTAAGCCCCAATTAATTTTAAGTCGAATACTTGAAAAACCAACTAATTTACCATTGAATTAATTGTTCTCTTTGTTTTAATACTAAGTATGTGGTAGATATTTAAATTAAATATGTATGTATGTGTATCTCACATACCACAACCATAATCTTCTTATTAAATTAGTTTTCCTATAGTAGGCATTTTATTTTGATTGTTTTTTTTTTTAATAATAAATACTTTGCCACGTTTCTAGTTTAAATTCAATTTTTATTTGACTACCACATAATTTGTACTTGTCAGCACAATAATTTTCCGACTAAACAAAAATATCATTTTAAATCTCTCCACCCCAACCCTTAGCCATAAAGCATTTTTAAAAATGTGGGGGAAGTGTAAGAAGAATAAACCGAAATGTCTAGTTTCTATCTACACCTCATCATACCTCAAAATTAAAGTGTGGCAATATAGGGAACAATTTAGGTTTATAATGGGTTTGGAAGCTTAAATATGACTTTTCATTTAAGTGTTTGATTCAAATATAATCTTATGGTTATGAAGAAGTTCAAAGTATGTGTTAGTGTTTGCCACACTGTTGCACTGTTGTTTGTGTGACCAGGTGTACAACGGATTATAGTCTATAAGTCATTAGGAGATAGGTTAGTTTTCTTAAAGTGTGGTGTAGAATTTTCATGCACATAATTTTTTAGACGAATAACTTTCATTTTTGTTGAAATTCGTAAAAAAAGTTATACCTAATCCAAACGATTTTGATTAAATACTCACTTTTCTGGAAAAATCCTTTAGTTCCTGTTTCGTAAACTGCTCAACCCTAGGTAACTTAAGCCGCCTTCAAAGTTGAAAATGAACGTTATAGGAATTGATTAGAAAGCTTTTTTAATTTAAAAGGTTTGACTTTAATTGCGTTTGGAGCGGATCCCAAAGTTTATTTTTAGTATGTTCTAATCTGAAACTGTTAAAAAGCTATAAATGTATTTCATCATATTCTTGAATAGTAAGTTAAGTATTAATATCTATTTCCATTAAGACTTAAACAAGATTTTGTAAGTAGTAGAGGGAAAAAGAAACTTTTTTAATCAAAAAATTTAGTGTGCGAAGTTTTCTTAATTTGTTAATTCAAAAGGGGAAGTATGTATTGTATATGTTTTACTTCTTTTATATAGTCTACACTCTTGTCTCTATTCTTGAATTCCACACAGAAAGGACGAACTTTACGTCCCTTATTTAATTTCAAAAGAAAACATGAAAGAATACAAATAAAACAGCCACATGTCCCATCCACTTTGTTATTCTTTTTAATTTGCTTTCAAAGAAATTTAAATATTAAAATACCTACTCGTACATAGAAGAGATTTCTATGTACGAGTATATTTAGATAGGTCGATTTTTGTTTGTTATTTTTCTTTGTACAACTTTGATTACCTTCAATAATTTCTCTATAGCCAATGTAAAATAAAGTACATTAAAATTTAAGACAACCGGCAAATTGATCTATTAACTGGGAACAGAAAATCTTTCATTCGGAAAGCTTTCAGTGATTTATGTCTTTCACCTAAGACATTATTAACGGAGCAATTTTTATTTGTTCAGTCTGTGAATTTATGATGGAAATATATACTATACGTATACATACATACATTATACAAGGTGTTATTAAATTAAATTTTTTTATTTTTAAGGGATTATTTTGAGCATTTTTCGCGGGCAAAAAAAAATTGTACAGGAGTTCTAGATTTGAATATATTGAATAATTTAAATTGGGAATAATTATTATCAGCTCTTGGGTGTTCTTCGTTGCCAAAAATGCTTATAGATGTTAAATGGTTCTTCTTTCTTGATCGAGAAAAAATGTTTATCAAACTATCTAGTATGTTTTTTAGTTTCAAAACGCACAGTTAAAATTGGATCACGAAAGGGGAATAATTGTTAAAATTAGATTAAAGATTAAAAAAATTGGACCATATTGGAGTCCCGTTTTTTCGAATATTGTTTTTAAAAAATCCCGAAAAATAAGTTTTAAAATCATGTTGACTTAAATACTGCTTATTTTTTAATCCCGTATTCTTAAATCCAACTTGTTCAAAATCCCGATGTATTATAATCCCGATTTTTAAAAATCCCATCAAATCCCATCATCAAATTAACCGCAAAAAAATAAAATGTGCAACTGAAATTATATAAACAAACTAAAGTGTTATAACCACGCGCTACAAATAAAATTTAATAGGAAACAAATTTCATATTGAGGGTTTAAGGGAAAAATGTGGAATGCGCTGGGAAGGGGATTATGAATATGTACTTGTACTCCCAGTTTTCTGAACTGAATAATCAAGTACTAAATTATGCAGGTATACACAAATTCTGAATTTTAATTTACGCATATTTAAGGCCAAAACACTTTGTTTTTTTTTATGAAAAACCTCTCACCTGAATTAAACGAGAGAAAAGTGAATAATGGACATTTATTTCATAATGTTCAAATTTTTGTTTGCTGTAGTTTTTTTTCTTTAGTAAAAAAAATTTAAAAAAAATAACAATATATCGCGTTTCTGTAACGATTTATATTTTATTGTAAATAAGAGTAAATAAGTGCGTAGTCGTTTGGAAATCCATTTTTCTAATAAGAAAAAATAGCTTTAAATGTAAAGAAAGTTCTTAATATTCGTCAAGAAATGAGAAAGTTTAACTTTTTTCTTCTAGAAAAATGTGTCTGTACAACGATGATGTAAAAGTAAATTGATTTTATTCTTCAGGTATCTTACACGAGATACAAATTAATGTAACGAAAAATTACAGAAGTTATAAATCTAGACTCTTGTTGCATTTCGGCAATGAGTTTGGGTGTTTGATTAATTTTACTTCAAGCTTGTAGAGATTGTAGGAGTATGACAAAAAAAAAAAATGAAATTAAAGTCCAACAAATTATATTGAATTAAATGAATAAATCATGAATTTCGCATGACTATGTATAAGGGCTAGGGATTTCATAATGTAATAGAAACAATAAATAAATGAGAGTTTTAACTAAAAGAAAAGAAATGAAACTGAATTGCTTAATTAAGCTGTTTTCCTTTTTAATAAAATATTCTACATTGATTTTTTGTAATTTGGTTTCAGCTAGATTCCAGTTTTATATTCCTGATTCCTGATTCCAGATTCCAGTTTTATATGATTAATTAATCATAATGCAAGAATATATATATATATGTAGTGCCAAATAACCTGATATAATTAAATTTGCCATCAGAGCGATGGAAAAATCCAAAAATGTAGTTTCTATTTCGGTTTGTACTTTTATATGGATACGGATTTCACCGTCTTAGTATTCAAACAGCGTCAATATTTTGTTAAGTTGTGGCTCCATTGGCAATATTTGAGGTAGTGTCAATGCTAATTTATTACCTGGGTGGATATAATTTTAGTTATCAAATATCCGTATAGAAATGGCTACAAACGTCAAACGATTTTTGGCTTTTTAGTTTACTATTTTTTATAATGAAAAATTTTAATGGACTGAATTTCTCATATTTTCAAATTTAATTTTATAAAAATGCAAAAGTCATTCAAAATATCGAAGAAACCATTTTGAAAAAGGTTAAACGTCAAAGGTTATTCAATTGTCAATAGAAATAAATAAATTACCTTTTGACAACCGAGCAATATTACTCTTATAATTAGCAATAATCATGGCAAGGTTCCTAAAGCAAAGATTTCCAAAAAAAATTTCAAGAAAAAATAATGTTTATCCCATATTGTGTAACTCATTATGATTCTTGGCAGCGATTAAAGAAAGCAAAAGATATTTTATTAATATAATGATAATTAATATGTATATATTAAATTTAATCATGAATAATTTTATCAACAATTTTTGTAACTTCATTTTACCTCTGGCACTGAGATAAAAGTCTAACACAAGTCCATTATTTTCGAAAAAAAGAGTATTTCATGTCATCGTTGAATAATGAGCTTTCATCTTAATAAATAACGAAAATGTAAGTATATGCCACATTTTTATACCCTTTCAATGATTTTGAGAAACTGAACAAAAAAACAATTTCAATAACTTGAGGCATTCAGTAATGAGTTTCTAATGCTTTCACATACAATTTGTAATAGTTACATCAGTAAGCTCATTATATACATAGCTCGAAACGAGAGGAACTTAGAACCCTCTCCTCTTAACCTTAAATCGAAAGACATTATAGTTTAAGCTTATTTTTTTTTAATCATGCTATAATGCTATTTCGGCCATAAATAATAAAAGTTGTCTGATATAATTTAAAATTAAATTCGTTTCAAAAAGCAATTTAATGATGTCCCTTAAGATTTTCTTTATGAAAATTGAATTTGGCTGAAACACCTCTTTAAATAAGCTTTTAATGACTGAGCTAGATTAATTAACCTAATTTAATTGAAAATGGTGAAGGTAAATTATTTAATTTAAAATGATTTGAACCAAAAAAATGATTCATCTTGTGTATACAAAATAATTGATTTTGAATTATTTAATACTTGTATATTTTGAAAAAAATATTAAATGTGGATTTATAGCTTTCAAGAATTTTTATTTAATTGAAAAATAACATAAGTTTGATTGACTATATATCAAAATACGAACACTTAGTAATTTAACATTCTAAGATAATTCTGGCAGACAAATAATCAGACCCTTTGAATATCTATAAAATATCATTAAAAGAACATCAATCATGCCTTCCAAGACTCGCACATAGTCAGTAGATTTGACAGTTGTAAGCTGTAGTTATAAATTATTAATTTTTAAATGTATATGAATCTATACCTTTTTGCAAATTTAATAACATGTCAATCAAAATATTCCTAGTAAAAATCTCTGCTGCTGTTAACAATTTGAAAGAGACAAAGTACTTTTTTTTACTTGCTTTGTAGCGGGTATTTTTAATGAGATGTGAAAAAGTGCTTGCGTGTAGGTTATTTCAAAACAAGAAAATTATTGTAAGGAGGGTCTTTTTCAATCTATTTAGGTGGCAGGACAGTTTTCAAAAATTAATGTCATCTTTTACATTTTTTTAAAACCAGATATCAATTTTTTCTGGTTTTAAAACAATTTTTTTTTTTAAATCCAATTTATTATAAATTTGATAAATACTATTTCTATGTTCATCTAGAATAGGTGGCATCTCTATATAAAATGATTCAGAGTTTCTGGGCTAAATTTTTGAAGAAAAATTGCGACTTAATGAATCGTAAAAAACTTTATGTCTTTAAACTTCTTCTGAATTATTTATGAAACAAAAAATTCATAAACTAACATAAGTTAACGAATTATTATATTCAATTTATAAGCCCTTTTTTTGTGAATTAAAAAAAAGGTATTTACCTTAACCTTCAATCTCTTGCTACTTTAATGCATTGTACAATTGGAATAAGTGACCCACTCAATGATTTTATATTTATTGTTTTAATGTAGAAGGTGGATTTCAATTTGTAATTTTAAGGAAACACATTTTTTTGTTTGAAAAATAAAATATTTATTTTATTCAAATGGAAATTGTAACAGATGTTTTATTGCACAGTAATAAATAAGTTCTCCTTTCATTTTTAATCCTTCGGTAAGTAATAACGCCAATTTTGTCTGCTGAAGCATGCAAATATTCAGCCCATGTGTTTATGAATTTGCTCAAATTTATCTGTAAAGCATTTAAACAAAATTTATTTACATAACCAGAAGGGATCCATATCTTAAAATTACATAATTTTCTTTTTTCTTTAATAACTGACTTAATTTTGTTTTTAAATTACCCGAATGAAATAACTCCTTTTGGCATTCCTCTATGTTGCTAAATTCACTTACTTTTAACTTTCAGGAGACGTTTTGAAGAAGAAACATTTATTTAAAATCTTAAACGATGACATAAGCAGATAAGATACAGCGATAACAAGGCGGATTTGAATAGTCAATTGACGTGGGTTTATTTTTGGCAGTTTATACATAAGGCAAACTTATTAAACCCATTTCTTTACTGGCTTCTCAAAAAATCATCAAAAATTCACAAAAAACCGAACTTAATTTTTATAATTGAAAACTAATTTAATTTAACTAATTTAAAATCGAATGCGTTAAACTAACAAGATTAAGATTACAAACAAAATTTAGGGTAAACTTTTTACAATAAAATCAATACGTTGATCATAATAGTTCATAATTTATTCGACTGCCAAGCTTAAAGCAGGATAACTTTATTTTTTAAATAGGGGACTTAATTTCACACCGAATATAATTATAGTAGACATTGAACAAATTATTGGTGTCATTAAATCAGCTATCTTATATAAATCAACGGAAACCAATCACAAAGATATAGAGGTTGAATTGAAACTTTAAGCTCCAAAAATAACGTCACTGGCTACCAACAGTTATTAAAAATGACTCAAATGGTTTTGATGTGTACTGTTAAAGGACTAAATTTGAAAAAGGTTCTTGAAATAAAACTATTAAGTTATTGACATTCGATTTTTGTAATGTTTTTAAAGTTTTTTTTTTTTAATGTGAAATACCAATTTTGTTGTTGTTGTAAATTCATATCTTTTTTTTTTTTATTAAATATATCATAAAACTACTTGACCAGGGTGTAACTGCATTGAAGTTTTTAACTACAAGAGTAATTTCTTGCGATCTAGTCATGTATTTGATTTTAGTTATAACAGTAATGAGTAGTTATTTTTTTTAATTATAAAACACAAAAAGTGATGGATAATTAGAAAGGTTTTAATTGCAAATTACATATAGTAATGGCCAGTTCATTTTTTTTAACTACAAATTACAGAGACTAATAAGTGATGAGATTTCCTTTTTAATTCGAAGCTATGGAAATCAAAACTACTAGTGAATTATAACTTGTTATCACTTCTTCCGCAAAATGTTTTTAATCATAAAATTCGCAATTAATCAATATTCAATATTCAACTGTCGAAAGGTAAAAAATATGTGTGAGTAGTGGGTGAGCGTTCACTGTGACGTATATGCAATATTTTCGAAGACGAATATAATAAAATAACAAATTTCTGTCATCATTACCCGTATTTTTAAGTTAACTGAATTCAAGTTTGCTTATGTTTTAAACTCAATTCTTCTGGGAAACGATTGTGCTAGACAAAGAATATTTGTGTGGATTTATATCATTTGTGTACCCCAAGGGTTAACACGATTTATTACCACACAGCCTTTTGAAGGAATTTTTTAAATAATAAAAAAAAATATATATATAATAAGCCTGCTAAATTTTTTCTTTAACTATCAGAGAAATTTACAGCCATTTCATTTGGAAATTGTTGTTCCATCCCATTCAGTATAAAATTTAAATAATAAAAAATAAAAACAAAATTTTATTCCGCTTACAAGTTTATGGGGCTTTGAAGAGTAAAAAAATAACAATAAATATATTTCTCAGTAAGAAATAAATTTCCATTATTTATTTGTTTAGAATTTTTTCAAGCATTCAATTCGATTTTTAAATCTTGAACAAGCTTAAATAATTCCAATGTAAAATTCAAAGAAAATTCATAATTTATTCATTCAACAACTTAAGGAAAGATTTCGTCGATGTTGAATTTATGGCAAGAACATAAGTAGGACCTTTGGCAGTTGTGAAGCGCGTTTTGCAAATAAAAGCCTCAGGAAACGATGGGATTATTATTTTTATTTTTATTCGTTTCAATCTTCCATTAATCTCGATTCTTCTTTCATCCTTATACAAACACAAAATTCACTGCCATACAATTAAACGTTTTGTTTGGCTTTTTAGGTGAAATATTCTTCAGAGAAAATTTTCGCAAAGTACAGATAAATAACTGATTGTATATAACCTTCCTGTGTTACCATTAAAAAACATTTAATATCAAAACGGATATGGCTTCGAGGTTAAGGATCTGTATAAGAACCTTAAGAAATTATATTAAATAACTTCGGAGCCAACACAGACAGAAATCCTTAACTCGTATAGCAAATATTAAAACGGCACATAAATTATATAAAAAAAAAAATTAAAAAAAAATATATTTTTATTAGTAGACATCAGATTATTCTCTCAATATATTATTATTTATTTGATTTGCCATATGAATGAACTTTTGTAAACGAAAAAGTTTCATTTTTACATATGTATGTGTATGTAGAGTAAAACTTTTCAAAAAAGTCTCTATATATAGTTATTTATACTCTGAAGTGGGTGTCTTCCTTTAGAACTTATAAATCTGTTCTGTAAAGAAAGTTTTTTATTAAAAAGGAAATTATATATAAGTTGATAATAATGATAATATAATAATAACCAGTTGAGGGAAATAAAGTTGAAAAATACGTAGGTGAACATTGTACAAGATATTAGGGTTTTTCAAAACTTTATAAGGAAAACTTATTTCTACTGTGTTTCATACTTATAATAATTAATTAATTAATAATTAATTCAAAATAGCTTTAAATAGCCTTTAGTCCAGAAAAATTGGTTTTTCATCCCAGTTAGAATGATTAAGAATTATTATGTTTGCCTTCTCTATTGGTCAAATAAAAGTGTGTTGGGCAAAAACTTGTTTGCGTTGCGTTCAAAATTCACAGTTTATTTTAAAGTGTCTCTTATTAGAAAAAAAAGACACCGTTTGTGAACAGTTACTTTAATGAGAGCAGCTTCTATTGCTTATAAGAAAACTATTTACAATATCCCGGCATCTTTTTTTTAACCCAAAAACAGTTTTTAGTTTCGTTTAATATTGAGAAACAGTACTCTATAAGAAACATGGAACAATGCTATAAAAAGAGTCCGCATTTAAGAATCTAACAGAGTAAGAATTGGGAGACAATACCATATGTAATTACCAACAATCAATGAAAAAATTATTTGTAAGAATAAAATCATTTTGTTGACATCTTCTATTTGAAGAGATAAAAAAAAATAAGAAAGAAAACCTTTCCGGAGGAAAACCTTATGAAAGTTACTTTTGGTTATATTTAAAATTAAATTTTTGTATGTATGTACATACATTGGCATGTGGAAAATTTATATTAAATTTCTGCGTGAGTTTGCGGAAAAAACTTACTTCACCCTTTTTTTTTTAGAAAAGGTTAAAACTTAAAAGATAGAATTTCAATTGGGTGAGTTAAGAGTCATGACGCGTAACGTGTCTCCAAAAAAATATCCTATTTTCACTCGTGACATTATTTAGAAATTTTAGTTTGATGTATGTTGAATTTATTTAATTTATGTGGATTTGTTTGTCTTTATAACTTTTATTTTTTGTAAGAACAAAAACTTGGTGTAATGAATAGAAAAAGCTTTTAACCATTATAATAACTTTCACGGTTAACAAAAAAAAGGAAATATTTAAAAACTCCAGTAAGACAGATATTTTTCAAAGTATTCTCCATTATGGAAACTTTATGAAAAAAATCTAGAATGCAAAATCTAATAATCATTGTTCTTAAACATTTACTTATTTATTTATCAAAAATAACTAATGAAATAAATTTATAAAATTATATTATTAAGACATCAGGGCAGCAAGACCATAGATGTCAAGTTCTTAAACATTCAAATAAAAAAACACATTAAAAAAGAACATTAAAAAACTGTTGAAAAAGGCAGTCAAATGTCAAGCAAACAATTTGACCGAAAGAAATTGCTTAACGTAAAGCTCAGAGCACAGTTTGGGCTCTAACTGGTCAAATTTAAAAATCACTGATAAATTAAATCGTAACATGAAAGAAATCACCTGAAAGAAAATTGTAAATTAAATTTCAAATTTATTATTTTTTTTCATAGGTATTTAAAAATTTAAAAAAAAAACTGATTTCATCATTTATTTACCCTCCGTCACAAACACGTATCATATTGCCATTGTGAGTGACATTTTTCCAGGGTGGGTCAAGAGCTTAAGGCTGACAAAGTCTTCCTAAATGTTTGCATATTTACTTTGTTTACGCATAATTTCGTATTCAAGTCAAAGCTCGAGGCTGACAAGGATATCCAAACGAAAAAGAATATACGATGAAACGATTAACGCTGTCTTCCTATTCTCCTTAAATTATATTCTCTTTGAAAGAAAAAAATGTCCTTACAGAAAAGTCCATGACTGCCTCATTTGTTTGTCGATATTGTTTGAATTTTCATTTCCGCGATGGTAAATAATACAAATTGAAGATTATGTTTTTTTTCTTATTAATGATGGACATTGGATAGTCTTACCATTTAGTTAAGAAAAATGGGGGAAATGCTTATGTCAAATTGGTCTGAATTAATTATTCCATAGCTATTAAGGAAAAGCTTAAAAATGAAAATTTGATTATATGGTTCGCGATGAGGAATAAATTAATTCAAACTGATTTTTTTAAGGATTCGTTTAAGGATATCTACTCACACGTATATTTTCATTCCTCAGATAGAATAAGATTTTTGCCAAATATCATTTATTTTAATTCAAAAAATGTATACGGGAATAGAAATATTTTGATATGAAAATAACTTAATGTATAAAACTCTAAAAGAAGATATTTTGATATTCATAGATCGTTGGATATAATTCTCGTATTTGCATTTCATTTCCTTATCCACATACATTTTTATTTATTTTGTTTATCTATCTACATGTATGAGAGTATTTTAATAAGAATATTAACTTGTTTTTGTTTTTTTTTTTGCAGTAAAAACAATTCTCCCTTCTTTTGTTTGTATAAAAGAGGTTTTTCTATTCAAATATTTGAGGCATCCAATATTTGCTTTGTTCCTATGAATTTCACAATAAATGTTTGGGTTTGGGAATTTTTTGTTATTTACTCTTATTAATTAATTCAGTTTACTGAAACTACAAGTAGAGTCGTTACCGCGAATTTTTCCTTTTCCAGATACTTTCATTGTTGTATCTTGTATCTATAAGTTGCTACGCTAAAAGCGTTTTTTTATATTCATGTTTGCTTAAGAAAACCGCAAGAATGGAGAATGCATAAAACGTGCCGCTGTATAGCTTTATAGATAACAAAGTATTTCCAGGTTTAATCGCATGAATTTACACAAAAACACGCCTACAATTATTTCCAATGTCGGTTGACTTTTATGCTAGCATTTATTTTTGAGATACATATAACCTGGCTATGACAGTTCAATAAAGCTTAAGCTCAACCACAACATAACGGGTTGATTTAACCATTTACACTGATAAAAAAAAAAAAAAAACAATATTAAAAAGTTTGTTTTAGGGCTAGAGTTAGCAAATTATTACCTATAACACTTTACGTTAACTTTATCTTTACGTATTGGTATATTTTTCGAGAACGACAAGAATTATTTTGATGAAAAATCCTACGAGTTTTTATTTGGAAGTTTAAAGATACCAACGTTCATTGAGCTAACTCTTGTGTTAAATAAAATAAATGTTGCTGCCATATCTATCATCTATGCTATCATTTTAAAAAGTCTAAAAACTAAATTTTAATTGAAGTTTCTTAGAAACACCTGAAATGATTTCTATAAAATTGGATGTACTATATTTATGTAGAGATTCTTGGAAAATTGACTAGCTATTTTTCGGATTCGTTAATAATTAATCAAGTCCTGACCATATTTATTAATTACCGCAAAAGCCAAAAAAGTTAAACTTTAAAGCGCTTTACAAAAACGTTTTTAGTTTTAAACATTTTTAACTAGTTTTATTCTAAACCGATTTTCTTTATTTTGTATTTGTATTGTAAAATTGACATTTGTAGTTAGTGTGATACTAAAATGTTAAAATAAGCATTTGGTGATTTTAACTTTAAAATTTTGTACTAATAATATTAATTTTACAAAAACATCGCTTTTAAACATCACATAAAGATATGACGCAAGCCTTTGATTCTGGAATTTCTAACAAAAATATTTTATTTAAATTTTTCTCAGTGCACACAAATTCTCATACTCATGGATTCACGAAGAAAGTAACACAAACATTTATATTCATAACATGAATAAGCTCCTTCTTATACATTTACACTTTTACTTACTATACATACTTAACCACTACCTGGCAGTGAAATTTTCATAAGCCTTAACCTAAGCAATAGAATTCAGTGTTTAGCTTGTAGAGGTGGATGATACACTGACAACAAAAAATCTATTGACTAGAATAAAATTTCTCCAACAAAAGGTTTTCTATTTTAAGAAAAAAGACAAAGACGAAAAAAATCAAAAAAGATGTTCTGAAGACAAAGTTTGTCTAGAAAATTGTTAAAATTATCAGATCTAGGTATAAACATGTCACCAGAAAAGAAGGAATACTTACATATATAGACAAAAATACAAGAGGTATAGCTTAACTACCCCAAACCAGTATCACTAAATAATTAATTTTTTTTTGTCTTCCGTAAGGTTTTTTGTTCTTTTATTTTTCAAATAGAAAGAGATTGAATTTTTTCCTTCAGTTTTCATTCAGTTCAAAATTAGTTATATTAGAATTATCTGATTTACCTGGTTATCCTATATAAATAACATCCTCGATTGCTTGTTTCTTATATTTTTCCTTATAGATTATATAATTAACAGCAACATAAAAAAACTGATGACAAAACATAATAAAACAAATGTTTTCGTAATTGAAGTCGTTAAAAATAAAATAAATACAAAAAAAAAACAATGAAAGCTATTTTAATGGGCTACAAGAAAATAACAACAAAATTGTCCTTTCTCGAGCGATAAATTCAAGAGCTTATTTAATTAACATTCCTTAAGATAGCAATCAACTTAATGATGCAGAGGCTTTGAAATCACATGGTTTTTTTTTATTTTTTTGTTAAACAAAATAACAGAACATTTATTAAAAAGGATTGGATTTGGTTCAAAGAGGACTTGACAACACATTTACGCAAAACAATCAGAAAGTGGGAATTGTGATTCAAAAGAAGTTATTTGCAGTTTTTAAGATTTTAGTTTAGCTATACGTATAAATGAGATTTAAACAAATTACTTTTAGTAGAAACTAAAGGTCTTCGAATCTTTTTAATGATTGAAATTTAGAGAAGATTAATTTCTTGAGAAAAATAAGTTTGGGTAAACGAGTATGATATAGTGTTATATAAGAGTTAAGAAATAGCTCATTATTCTAATTTTTAATGCGATACTATTTGAATGCTTTAGGAAGCATCATATTTGGATGTTTTTAAATACAGAATTTTGGCTTAACATATTTTTAATTTTTCGGCTTCAAATAATTTCAAATCTTAGCATGGACCAATTTTTTTCCACAGTTGGGCCCAGTTTTCAGAGCAAAATTTATCTTCTTTGATTGAATTTACTTCCTGAAACATGTCTTAAGACCCATAAAATTTGGCAAACTCCATTTAAATCAAGTTAGTACCTATTTATACTTAAAAACTAGGCCCTAGTATTTAAAAATAAAATCAATATAAAATATATAATCATTTGATGATTGCAGAACTCATATCCAAATTTTAAAAATACATTACCAAAATAAAGAAAAAATCAATTGCAAATGGTTGCTTTTGAGGAACTATTAAAATAAAAATCGTATAGCTTTGTGTTGTTGTATAATAGCAATGCAATGTATTTGAACTTTTCACCTTTAAACGGGACTTCTCATAGAACTATTCTTATTTTTAATGTAATTTCAAAACTATGTAAATAAAATTTTACTGAAATTTTGTGTAATTGTCTTAAGATTGCATAATGTAAATATAAATTATTAACAACACAAAATTGTAGAATTAGTCGGGTATTTTAATTTAAAATCGTATTTTTCCTGCCTCCTGTTTGTTTGTAGCCGGAGAGAAACAATAAACATTGAAACATGTCTGTTCTCCGACACGACGACGTTAAAAATTAAATGTTTAATGACTTGAGAAAACATTTTCCTATATTCTACTTTTATTCACTTCTTTATTGTTATGAGTTTTTGTTTTTTTTAGTTTCATCATTGATTAGGAAACTTCATTCGTATAGTAAAATTACCCCAGCATCTGTTTCAAATTCTTTATATAGCAATACGAAATGAACAAAAATCCTCCTCTCGTCAGTGATGGTAACCCAGTTCTATATTTGTGTTCAAGCCGAAATTCCACCATATAACGATTATTATAATCCTTTAGAAAAGTACCAAAAATCTGTACAAAAGAGAAAAAAACACACAAATATTTACAAAACTCTATTTCGTATATCCACCAGGACTCAGAGTGCTGTTAAAATTTTATTACTCCATCATTTCGACTCGACCACAATAATGAACAACAGTTTCTCGCCGATTTATTTTTACAGGCCAATTTAGCAAGAGCTAAGTTAAATTTAATGCCATAACAGACGAGAATACTGTGAATCCCGTTTGACAACGATGGATGAGTTTCCGGCAGTTAATGCCCCTGCAACGGACGAAATCCTCGGTGAAGAAGAGTATGGTTAGTATGAAATGATATAACCAACATAACACTAATACACCTAAATATTCATTACTTATCCTTACGATATCAACTATATACACATAACACTAAAATTCCGCATCAAAAACATTTCGTTTCGTTATTCGCAGAAAAGTTATATTCAGCCCCTGCAGAGATAGTGGCGCTGCTGTCGGTGTTCTATGGCGGAATAAGCATAATAGCCATTGTGGGAAATACACTGGTCATATGGGTGGTGGCGACCACCCGCCAAATGCGCACCGTCACCAACATGTACATTGCTAATTTGGCATTCGCAGACGTTATCATCGGAATGTTTTGCATACCGTTTCAGGTGAGCATCAAAATAGTGGTAGTAATATATTTTAACTCAAAGCTGCACTATCACCATCATCATCATGATTCCTTCCGTGTTATCCGCCATTACCTAAATCGAGCTATAGAACACAACGTGTACGATTAAAGATGTACTTTTGAGCCGAGTGCCGTCACCATTGCCGCCGCCGCGCCGCCAATTCCGCTAAAGCCATTTCGGAAATTGGCGGTACGTGCAGGCATCATTCCAACTATCGATTGCTATCTAGTTTTATTTTTATTTAATGTTGTTGTTGTTTGGGCTATTTAATTTCCGGTCTTAAATATTTGAAACATTCCACCATTTGTAAATTTCCCAAAAATAAAATTATTTATTTCGTATGGTATTATGAAAATGACCTGTATAGTTTGGCCTTTTATTTTCAGTTCCAAGCCGCACTTCTGCAACGCTGGACCCTGCCGGACTTTATGTGTGCATTCTGTCCTTTTGTGCAGGCGGTTAGTGTAAATGTATCCGTTTTCACACTGACCGCAATCGCTATTGATCGACATCGGGCAATTATTAATCCGTTGAGGTAAGTTGGGGGCAGAGTGTTGCCATTTAGGCATTTTCAAAAATGAATGAAGTAGTTGTTAATTTTGAACGTGATGGCTTAAAATTGGGAAAAAAATTACAAAAAGTGATATTTTGAAACTAAATCTTATAGTTATTTGGTAGCCCAAGAAGTCGGACGTGAAAATTTAACGAACAAATATTTTTTTTATTTTTTCTTAATTTTTTTTACCAAAAACTTAATTAATTAATTTTGAACTTCATTTCATTTTTATTTCATTTTAATTTATTTCAATATTCAAATTTTTACATTAGATTGTTAAATCTTTAAGGTTGTAAAAGTATACAATTGGAAATTAAACAATGAAGCTAGAAAATTATTTTAAAGATACTAAAATTAAATCTATCTATCCTAGGCAACTTCTTTACATTAAAGAAAAAATAAAAGTAATTTTAATAATTAGAAAAAAAAATCAGTTACTCACTACTTAAATGCGAAAGCAAAACATCATCGAAACCGCGTGCGCAATACTGTCTTCTTATAATAAGGGGCAGAGAATTCCATAGTCGTATGGTACTCACTTCGTATACCGTAGTCATGGTCCTTAGTAGTCGTTTAGGCTTTTGGGCGAGAATGTTGCTTCTTTTTAACATTGCCTGACACAAAAGTCCCATTGCTATAATCAAATCATTTCACATTTTTAGTTTTTGATCTAAGGGTAGATTAAAAGAAACTGTCAAATCGATCATTTTTTTTTAGTGTCTAAATTATTATTTTTAGACAATTTATCTTTTAAAAAATTTGGTAAATGACAAGTAAGTTTGTTACAATATTTTAAGTTTAGTTTTAAATGTTTTTTCTTGATAATTTAGAACTAAGTCTGGATAAATTTTCAAGATTTTTCCTAGTGGAAAAAAATTCAAAAAGAACCCATATTATAGGCAGAAATGTCTTAGGTACCACAATTAATTTGGAGACTTTTCGGTAATATTTTCCCAAATATACTTTGGGGTAATTTCCGTCTAAAAATGAATGTTTTCAAGAAAAACCTTATTCATCTTATTTTTTATCTGCAAATGAAAGTCGTCAAAATTAAGTGAATTTTTGGAAGTTGTTTAATTATAAACTCGATTAGAGTTAAAATTAGGTCTTAAGGCCATAAATTACTACAAAATCCAGTAAAACATTTCTTCAAAAGATAAAATGTCGAGTTTTTGAGTTTTTTTTTCAGAAATTCTGTACAAAGTAGTGAATACATTTTTGTTAATTTCATAAATAAAAATTTGTAATTAACACCGCATTAAAAAACGAAATAAGCCAAAACTTTTAGCCTTATTTCACGTCACCATACATGTCTACTTACATAATGTACATTTAAAGTATGATTCTAACTAATTTTAAAGTACGGTGTTAAGCCCCACTCCTACTTTGGAATACCTTTGAAAATTGTGGTAATGGCAACACTTGTGTGGAGCATTCGATTCTTTAGTTTCACGTACCCCGATTTTTGGGGTTTTATTAATTACATATTATACCGGCGCGGAATTATATACGATACATCGGTACGTGCAATTCAATTTGATGTCGATACTGAAACCACAAAATATGTAGTATGTAGGAATACCTATTTAATTCAATAACGGAAATGACTATACCTACTCTTTAGAGCTAAATAATAATTATGAAGCAAAGTTCTCCTACTATCCCAGAGTCTATATTAACTACTGGTGTGGTTAATTGAGAACATTAGAGTATATACATATGTAGGTCCTGATGCCGCTCTTGCCCAGGCTATTGACTTTGGATTTGAAAATAATTGACTACGACATAATCTTTTTGCCAGGATCAAATTATAGTGTTAAAAAGATAAACACAAAATGAATAGAGGTTGAAATGAAAGGAAACGAAAATGTATAAAGTAACCTTTGAATTAATCCCAATAATGGAATTTTGGTTTTGCCCAACGGAATACTTTAATACGTAACTTCGGTCATCTCAAAGGAGCGATTCAATGGATAGCCTTTATAAATATATATAGGTAATCCCTACCCGAAATCAAGAAGAACAAAGTTACCCAATACACTACTTAACAAAAGAAAGACAAAAAAGCAATTTAATTGGCAATGAGCTTTTGTCCAACAAAACCTTGTTGTTGTCGTCGTCGTTGTCATCGTTTTTGAGTGAAATGAGATTATCGAAGCATTTTCAAAGTAAGTTATTGAACTTTAGGGGTATAAGATATTAGTTTTAAAACTTCAGAGTGATATTTTTGAAAAGCCAAAACTTTTCAAGAGGCGTTAGGTTCATCAAATAATAATAAAGTAATATCGGTTGAGGAGTGGTATGGAGATGTTTGGTTGTTGAATTTATGAGAAAGTCCAGTTGTGTGTTTTGTAGTTGAATCTTGAAAAGATGAAATATCTTTAAATTTGTAGGTCCATGGCTTTATAATATATATTTGTATAGAATCGCAAAAGCAAAATGATACTATTTGAGTTTTCGAAATTTTCTTGTTTTCCTTTGTTGAGTAAAATATCTTTTTGTATTTTGGTCAAAAGAAATCTTTTTGGACTTGAACAAATAAATTAAAAGTTTGGAAATCTTTCATATGTTTCAAAGTTTTTCAAAGTAAATTTCCTTAAAGGAAGTTAATATACCTAATAAACCTTTTGGATTATATATACCTATTTAGGGTTAAAAGAAATGTGAAACTTTGCATAGGATGAAGGGATTTTTTTTTAGGAAAATAATAGTACCTACATCTTTTTTTTTTTATTTGATTGTCATAATCATAAATATGTATGTATGTGCCAACCTCAAGCTCATACTATGAAGCTATAAGGAACATACATAAGTGGTGTTAGACGCTATTTTAGATTCTTGGATGTCTAAGCTTTTCAAATGGGTGATAGTGACATATTTGATAATATATCATTACGTCCAGTCGAGCGGTGATGCAAATGCCGTAAAAACACATTTTTAGAATCCAAAAAAGACATTTTGTAAATTTCCGGTCATTATTGTTTCAATATCGAAAACAGGCCAGTCTTTTAGTTTCAAAAACTTTATTCGAGTATAATTTTATTACTTTAAAAAATATTTTTTGTTCGTAAGTAAGTTTGACGTTTTAACCGACCCGTGACGATACACGTTTGGTTTCGATCGATTATGGGCGATCTAAAGTGGCTCAACTGATTTTGATTGATTTTCTTACATTTAACTTGAAAAATTCAAGGTTCAACAATTCTCAGGTTTTTGGGTAAAAATTCAGACAATGTAAATACTGATTTGAAAGTTCTTGCCAAAATATGAAACATTATTCTTTCCCCAAATTTCTATTTGAAATTAGCTAAGAACAATTTTTTGTCAAAGTCAAAATTGAAGAAAAATAAATAACAAGTTTAATGTTTCTTTGGTGTCAAGAGTTGGGTATGTCTTTTTGAAAAAAGTAAAGCAAAAAAAAAACATTTTGAGATAAACAAAATTGTTTTGTGTTTGGTTGTCTTCAAATAAATGTCTGTTTGTTAATTCGTTGCATTTTTATACCAAAAACAAATATCAATAGAAATCATATGAAGAGTCGGGCCTTAATATCAAGACTATACGTTTCGCCTGCGAGAATTTCTATTTTTCACACCTTTCAAACCAGTATACAATTTATGTTCCGTGTATAGAATTAATAAATTTTTCTGTAGCCATAACTCTTACATATTTTATGTACGTCTTCGTCATAACACATTCTTATACTGTATTTCTATTTTTAGAGCCCGTCCTACAAAATTCATATCAAAAATTATAATAGCAACAATTTGGGTGACTGCGGTAGCCTTTGCCGTTCCCTGTGCAATTGCTTTTCGTGTTGAAACATTAAACGAACGGATAAGAGGTAAGCACAAAAGGAAGCAATTCAAAAACTATTAAGACTTATAATTACTCTCATTCAAACGATATATACCAGAAAACAACGTTATACTGAATGTGTCACGTGACTTTTGTTCCAATATCAACTTAACTGACGACCAATTACAAACGTATCGTTACTCCTTGGTATTTGTGCAGTACTTGGTTCCATTTTGCGTCATCAGTTTTGTGTATATTCAAATGGCAGTTAAGCTTTGGGGAACCCATGCTCCGGGCAATGCTCAAGACTCCAGAGACATAACTTTGCTGCGAAACAAAAAAAAGGTTAGTAATAACATAAAATTATGTAAATGTTTTTTTTTTTTTTTGTATGTGTGATATTTATTAACCCACTCACTGATTCTACTCTTACTCCAAAAGGTAATCAAAATGCTAATTATCGTGGTTGTGGTATTTGGCATGTGCTGGCTTCCTCTGCAGTCCTATAACATCCTGTACGTAACCATTCCGGAAATAAATGAGTATCATTTCATCAACATAATTTGGTTTTGTTGTGACTGGCTAGCAATGAGTAACAGCTGCTACAACCCCTTCATTTATGGAATCTACAACGTAAGTACAGAATATTTTTTTGAAATACCTTCTCTTGTTTAGAGGAAGAAATTTTTGAGATTTTAATCTAAATTGTTTGGGTTCTGTGTGACTTTACTTCTTTGCTATAGTTACTGTTTCGGCTGAAAAAAAAGTATAGTTAAACGAGAAAAGGTCAAGGTATTAAATTCGGTGAAGAAAAAAAAATTAAAGTTATTAAAGTCCTTCAGGGACGAATATTTTAATAAAAATGTGACTCGAGGTGGAAATTAACTTGAATTTTTCTTATGATAAAACTTTTTATGAAGCTACTTAAGAAATATGAGAAATGATTGATGTTTTCAACACATAAACATTAAACTCGAGGGTAAATGCGATTTTTGGTTCAAAATATATATTATGAAGGAAATTATTGTAGGTGGTTTCAGATTTCGTTTCGATTTTTTTGTGAAAAAAAAATATTTCTTTACATATGTATATCAAACAAAAGTATGTTTTTTTGAGAGATTGTGTGATAACACAATATTTTCAATAAAGTCTATAAATTCTGTTTCATTTTTTTTTTTATAAACAATAATGCCATCCCAATCGATGGAATCTCTTTCGAAAATAAACTCATAAAATTTTGTTTCCCTCAAAAATTTATTTTCTTTTTGGTCTGCTCGTACTTATTCAGTTTACATTTTTAATTTCTTCCACGAAGCAAACAATTTTTTAATTATCTACAAGGAAAATAGACCAAAATATTTAAATGAAATTATATTGCTAAACTGTTATATCTACATAATGTATATATGTACATTAGATAATAAACAATAAAGAAATAATATGAAAGAAAATTTCATCTAAAAATTCCCAATTCGTGATAATGATGAATGATGAATTTATGTGTGAATGTAGCTTTTCAATATAATTTTATAGAAACTTACATATATTTAAAAGTTGATTGATAATGAAAATACTTTCATTATTTTTTTTAACCCTATAACTCACGTACATAGATAATAAAAATTTCAAATATTTTTTTTTTGTTTTTTTTTTCAACTGATTTCAAAAGACTATAATAATCTGTTTTTTTTTTTTTTTTATTTCGATGTATAGGTTAATTAAAAATGTATCACAATATAAATCTATTGAAAATACATCACACATTAGCTTGCCCAACCATAAACATAGATTGGTAATTAAATATTTAATTCTTCGACAAATCGATTAATGCGATTTTTATTTACTGTTTTTTTTTTTATTTAATTTTATTTTGTGTTTTATTTTATCTATGTACCTATAATACTGGTTTTCATCACCATCATTATATTAATGGAATCGAAAATAAAAAAAATAAAATGGTTTTAAAATGAATCAGTTAGGATGAGATCAGCTCGCAATATGCAATGATGAGTTAAGAACAAAATGCACTTATTTATTTACATTCAAATTTAAATGCTGGCTTAAATTCTTCTTTCACTGCAAATTAAAAAAAAAAGTAGTTAAATTTACCCTTCATTTATTGATTCCTGTCTTTGAGAATGCTTGTTTGTCTTTTTTTTTTGTTTTTGTTCTGTTGGTTCATTTTAACTTCCTTTAATTTTTTTTTGTCAGTATCTATCGAACATTTTTTTTCTGTTTGGGCATGATTGATTTGTATTCTATTTTAGTGATCTGAATTTTTTGAACTTTATTTCCTTTTATTGATTTAAGTATTTATTAATTTGCATATATGTAAATCTTAAATTTCATAAAAAAAAAACTAACAACTTGTTTTCGAAAATTAATTGCACGTTTAAATGGTTTCAATATTTTTAACATAAGAACAAGTTTTAAACGCAGGACTTGAATTAAATAAAAAAGGCTGTACAATAAACAATTTATAATTTAAGGTTCAGGTTCAAGTTCAAGTCCACAATACGACTATACCTAAATAATTTTAAAGAAATTTTATTAAATGTTAAAAATAGCCACATTTTTCACTTTAACTCAATTTATTACATTCTGATATATGGTTGAAAATGTGAAGGTAAAATATTGATTTTAATTTTCTTTTTTGCTATGGCTATTAAGGCTATGCTATGGCTATGAATCTAATCAGAATCACCAAAATGACTTTAATATAACATCAATGGGCATTATCCATCCTATAAAACATAACGATTCGAACCTTTATTATAGTGTTCTGATTTTATTTGTACGAGCACAAAATAAAAATCAAAAGAAACACAAAACAATCAAATCCCAATTTAATAAAAATTGATCATAAAACTCAATTTAGTAGCCACATTTATTTGTGTCCAAATGTCCAAGAATTTCATTATAATAAAATATGTTTTTTTTTGTTTTTTGTTTCATTTGTTCTATATTGTTTGTCTGCCACCTTATTGGTCTTAAATTATTCAAGTTTTTTTTTTGTGGGCTCCTACTTGGCTAATTCTCTTTGGTATAAGAATAAATAAAGCTAACCACTCATTCCTATTTTTTTATAAAGCTGTTTGTGAATAGGGTTAACTATACCTATTTTTGGCTTAGGGAAATTTATTAAATACAAAAGGAACTACTACAGATTCAGATGTTATATGTAGGTACTCATAAAGAGTTAGGTTGACAAAAAGGGTATTCCTCTTAAGACTTAAGCAATCCAATAAAACTAAATATGAATATAATAAAAGGATACATTGAAAAAAATAACCAAAATGATTTTTCGTATTCTGTAGAGAATTTGAATATTAATTATTAAAACATAACTTCGTATATTTTAATTACTTTATGTACTTTAAATTAACATGAATTGCTCTAACAGATATTTAAGATTTTCAGGGTAACCGTTTTTATGATAAAATAGCACATATGTAGTCCTAGTTTAGGGTCATTTTATGAATAATTTTACAAGGGTTTTAGGCTGTTTAAACTTAATATTAAATATTAAAAAAGATGGAAAGGTCTTTTGCCTTTTTTTGTAACATATAGGTATTATTATTTGAATTATTTAAAAAATAAAGGTCAAGAGAAGTTTATTTTCTAAAAGAAATAAATGCACAACGGAATGCTAATTGACAATATTTAAATATTTGGGCAAAAGAATTTAATGTCGGATTTTTTTTTAAATTTTTCGACTCCTTGTCTTTTTTTAGACAGTTAAACTTTAGAAGAAAGACATATTTTTCTCTGATTTGTTTGAATAATTATTATTTCATTATGAGTAAAATGTTCCTTTTTGTCAAAAAAAATAAAAATAAAACCATGTCATTAGTATATTTAGCCTACCTGGCATTCCGTGACATGATTAGTGCTTATAATACTGTAACTTTGAAGGTCTATGGACCAAATCTCATCCTCTGCCACTTAGGGTAGGTACTACTTCTTACGAGGAATTCTTGACAAATCCTCTAAGGGCGTCCCTTATCATAAAAAAGTGCGTCTAACCTTATCCGGCAGGGTTCCGAAAAAAATTGTAGGTCCCTTTCATTAATGCGGACAAAACGCAATCGGACATTATTGATAGTTTTAAGTCGCTAGGTCCTAGTATATTCTTTGCATTAATTTAAAAATTAAATTAAATTAATTATTTATAATTCAGCAAATATTTTAAAATGCGTGACTGGTTCACACGAATTTGTTAAATTGAGGTGTTGTCATTTAAATGCTTCTAAATAAAGGTTGCGTGAGCAAAAACAACACCACAACTCTACAAATTTAACGAGAAGAAATTATGTGTTTAATATGATTAAATTGTGCCAAAGTACATTTTCCGTTTGATACACCTCAACTTCCCCTTCTTTGACAAAAAAAAAGACCTTTCCACACAGATATATTTTTTAATTGCCTCCTTTTTAATGTTCAATCCCATGGTATAAATAAAATGTTTCACAAAGTTTTATGAGAGGACCAACTTTTCCTACTTTACATATACATATTATCAATTATTCATTTTACATACATAAATAATTTCACTTGATATGATATCCTTAATTTTATTTTTATATCTACTTTACAGGAAAAATTCAAACGTGAATTTAACAAACGCTTCTCGATGTGTATTTGTAAATTTCAAACAACCCTTGATAACCAAGACCGTAATGTGTCAGTTCAAACTAGAGCCAGTTCAATTCGCTCGACATATGGCAATTCATCGACACGATTTCGAAACAATGTCTTCAGTCCGCATACCAGTCACTTTAATCATTCGAATTTCCATCAACATCCTCCGCATCATGGGGCATCCTTGTTCAGAAGTGGGAGTATGAAAAATTCCAATAAGGCCACAAAACTCGGCTATAACGTGATAACATTTAATGATACCAGAAAACTCCACCGCAGTGGAAGTCTAAACAGTTTTAAGATTCCTAGTAGTGCTGGCGGCACCGGAGCCCAACAACCGCCATCAATTTATCACTGGCGGAGGAATGATTTTAAACCTTTGCATCCGAACGTAATCGAGGACACCGACGATGAAACTATTTTATGTCCTTCAATTGACACAACAACAATGATGACAACTCCAAACGATCTGATGAACACCACAACTAACTCACTAACAACCACTGCTAATAGTGTTCACGTCAATTCTACCGGAACAGGGTCGTGCATTTGTGCGGACGAATTGGGCAGCCGAACTGAATGTGATGGTTCGTGCATCCTTAATGAGGTGTCACGAGTTAAGTGCGGTAATGAGAAATATGGCAGGACCGTTTATTTCGACGACACTAGAACAAACAAAAATAACAACAATCAGCGGGATATAAGAAGTCCCTGTTTAGAGATGATGGATTACTCGCTCTTGAATAAAGCAAACAAAATATCTAAAACTGTGATTTTTTAAATAAATAATTATATATATTTGTGATCTTATAATGTAAATAAAAAAGAAGAATGATAACGATTTTAATATTTTTTTTGTACAGTTAATGGTTTCAGACATACAAGAAAATATATATTTTTGTTATTTTATAATTAATAATATGTAGTTACCTATATAAGCCAAATTGAAACGCAGTTCAAGTTCTTACAAAAAAACACAAGAAAACAAAGAATCGAACAAAATATAAATTTAAATAATAAATTAAATCTTGTAAATTAAAAATGTAAAAATCTTAGAAATATATTTAGATTTACTACTATTTAACTGTTGAAAATTATTTGGGAAGAACAAGTTAAGGTTTAAATGGTAAGCTTTTAGTTAATTAAACTCATAATTAAAATTTATAAAAACGGTTGTTCCGAATAAATGATGGAGAACGGAAATATTTTGAAATGCTAGTTTTGTTCTATAAGTAAACGGCCAAATCTATGAAGGTCTATTTTAGGTAATTTATTTAGGTAATTTATTTCGGGTGAAATAGAAAATAGAAAATTAGCTTTAGCTATGAATTTCAGCCAGTAAATATGTTGACCAAGTTCATAAAATAAAGGATAAAGGATGTTCCTGATATGGTAATTCTCTTAAATAAATGCAAAAAACTTGACTTCAATCTATAGGTTTTAATGATGTTTTGTCATTTTTTTTATCTCTAAAACCTTTGGGGAAAATACTTAAGCATGTTTAACTAAATCCTGACTGAAAAAATGAAAATTAATAATTATGCATTCCAAATTGAGTTAAGTTGCATAGAAAGTTGTTTTTAAATCAAAACACGAAATTGGATAAAAGTAACAATAAATACAAAGCTAGTCATTACTTATCTGTTTATGTTCAGTAAATCTATGCCTCGGTTAAACACAATCTTTCACACTAAAGTCTTCAATAAATCCAATCAAGAAAACTGACTTAAAATTATAACAGATATTTCTGAAACAGCGCGGTATTCTACAAGGATAGGTTCTTGGCCCGATACTGTTCGTTCTGCATACTCACACTTACGATATATGTAACACTAGATAAAGATAAAAAAAAAAGAAAATGCAGAAAGTTTTTCTGAAGCAAGTAAGAGCCATCCTTAAATATTAAATTGTATCAAAATTCATTTAAATCTTTTAAAAATCTTATTGGAAAATAAAATTATCAAGCTTTAAAAGAAATAAAAGTAGCTTTTTTGATGAACCACCCTATATTAACTTAAATCTTTAAATAAGCTTTTTATTTTAGCTTAAATGGCTTTTTCCATAATGAAGTCAAAGACAAGAAAAGTGTATCTATAGGCTTCCAAGGAATTACATCATAATTTCTTGATACATTCTCAGTCACTACATATCTTAAACTTCAATGAGAAAGAAGCAGTAAATTTCCTAAGAATTGCGAAAGCATCTTCGAAAAATCTTAAATAAACCTTAGACACAAACCGAACGCAAAAGCATGCGTTAAGCTTTCTTAAAGTTGTTCGGGCAGAAATTTGAATAATAAATCTTTCCCATAAATTTATAAAAAATTATATTAAGCTAAGGACAACCATCTGTTCATGTGCGTGTTAAACTTGGTTATAGTGCCCCAGTTTTTGTTTTTTTTTTGTAACATCCATTTGAATAAATAATCACAAGAAACATGAATGAACATTCAAACTGCACGTTTTTGTGTGGGAAAAGAATTGAAAATTCAAATCTGTTTTTATTGATCCCAGATAATTTAGTTCTATTGTTTTTTTTTTTGTATTACAAACTTTTTAACTTTAAATTTATACCCCTGATTTAGAGGCTTGTTTAATTTTGATTTAGTTCATCGATAGCAGTGACAAGTGGAAGTTGACATCTGTTTTTGAAGATTTATTTGAGTAGGTATTGTTTTTTTTTCAAAGCAACATGGAGGACACCTTTTTAGATTGCAATCAAGGTTAAATTAAATTTAATTAAAATAAAATTCTCAAAATCAGTCTAATGATGAGCTTTACTTTAGAACAACCCATGGACCTAGATAGTTCTTCAACGCCAATTTTTGATTTCTTTTGTGACTCAACAGTCCTTATAACTGGTGGAACGGGATTTATTGGAAAAGTTCTTATCCAAAAACTTCTGAGAGCTTTTCGTGTAAGGAAAATATACATGTTGATACGAAGTAAGAACGACATGAATGCTAATCAACGCTTGGAAACATTTTTCAAAGAAACTGTGAGTTTTATTATCTTTAATAGATTTAATTGAATTTTTTAATACATAAATGAAAAAAATGCAACAACTTTTTGAAAATATGAATTTAACTACTAAAATCAATTTGCTTAACATTTTCTGCAACAAAGGCATTGACATATGGTAGACTGGAAAATTTTCCCACGTATAATTTTTAATAAAAGTGAAAGTCATTTCAATTTACCATTCGTTGAGTATATAGTTGCTGCTTTGTGTTACGAGCACATATGTACAAAGGTGAAGTTTCAATGGAAGGATATTTTAATATATTTAAGTGGTGGGGGGGGGGGGGGAAATATATAGGGTTATAGAATTATTTTAACATGAATAACACTCAGAAACAGAAGCTCGTTAAATTAGTTGTAAATAAACGTCAGTCATTGAAATTTTTATTATTAATGACATTTTTTATTTGACCACGTGTTTATGAATTTATTTAAATTTAAGATTTAAAATCAACAGATTATGTTCTTAGAAAACTTTTATATTAATCAAATTAAGACAAAGAAAATTTGATTTACATAATATGGATAACCCGTCGCTAACCCACGTTTTTTTATACGGAGATAGAAGAAAAATGTTAAACTTTTACAAAAGACTACAAACTTCTGAACATTTATGTATGTCGTCTTACTGTAAGGCCCATACATTGAGACAGGTAGCAGGTAGCTTTTATATTTATAAAAACCAAAATTCACCGAGTAATATTATCAGATTCAGCATGAAAGATTTTTTATTATGTGAATGAGGGATACACGGAATATAAGGGCGTGAGATAAGGAAGAGTAGTTTGGGTATTTTCTCCATCGTGTAGGAACGTTTCAGAAAAACGACTTTCAGTAAAACGACAGTGTAAACAGGCATTGTGACTTCTGCTTACATTTTCGTCATGACTTGACTTGAGCATCGTGTTAATATTTGGCGCGTTAAAATATTTGACATCGGTTTTGATCAAATCTTTTCAGCTCAATGCGTATATTCTATATCTTTTTTCATTTGTAATCTTTTTATTGTTTTCCTTTGCAGATTTTCGACAAAATTCGAGAGGACTCCCCGGAATTATTGGCTAAAGTTCAACCAATAAATACAGACTTCAGTTCATCCGATCTTGCTATATTGCCTTCGGACAGATATTTGCTTTGCAATGAAGTTGAAGTAAGTTTTGAAGAACTATAGTTACACCATTAATTACAGCAGACCCTCTCAAAAATTCCAATAATTTATATGCGTATTAAAATAGGTCCTAAATAAGTCGATTTAAAATAAAATAAAAGGAACAACAATGAAGGGGGCAGGGAAGCATTAGGAGGGGAAATTTGCCAAAATTTTGTTTAAAAATTTAGACTTTAGAATTTTAATTTACTATTAAAAAATCTTTTTTTTAAAGAAAACTGCATTAATGATATAATTAAAATTTTAGTTGTGCATACATTTTCTTGTCATGTGAATTTTTAAAGCAATTTGGGCCAAAATGATTTTTTAGAGCCAATAGTCTCCGCAGCTAGGCTCTATAAATAATTTATAGTACCCTGTAATTTAAATTACATGCTAATAAATAATAATAATAATAATAATAATAATAATAATAATAATAATAATAATAATAATAATAATAATAATAATAATAATAATAATAATAATAATAATAATAATAATGAGGTTTTTTTTTTTTAATAATACAAACTCTATATACTACTGAAATACATCAGCCAAGTAGAAGACTTAGCACTATTTAATTGGACTTGTTGAATTATTGATTCAAAATAGCTTTTTACGGCCTTTAGTCCACAAAAATTTAGGCGTTTCGTCCCGGCGATCTCACTTGGACTCATCAGTTATAAACAATGCCAGGCCACGGGCAAAAAACAAAAACAAAAACTTCCAATTTAATGACTAGGAATTCTAGTCTTGCTGGATATAGTTCACACTAGATATTCGTCATGAAATCTATGTTAGATGGACTGAACTTAACAAAAAAATTGCGTATTGACAAGGTCCTCACTAGTCAACTGATGAGTCCAAGTGAGATCGCCGGGACGAAACGCCTAAATTTTTGTGGACTAAAGGCCGTAAAAAGCTATTTTGAATCAATAATAATAATGATTTTTTATTGGAAAGAATTAATATTGAAGTCATACGCCTTAAATTTGCATCATAACAATCACTAATTTTACTTTTTAAGAGCCTCAAAACTTAAAACATTAACTATCACTAGTCAAATTGAAATAACACCCACCAAATCTCGTGCTGTGATTTTGATTTGAAGTTTGGGAGATAGTTCATTTGAATCTTAATTCACTAATTCCTGATTTAAATACTAACAGTCGTATTTATTAGATTCTTGTCTACTTAGACACTGTCTAACTATTATCAAATTGGTGAAATGCTTTTTTTAATAAAAATAAATATCACATTATTCACGGTTAAGACAATCTACTCTTGTGTCTAAGTAAGCAGCTATAACACAACAATAAATAAGGTTTTTGAAAACATTTTCCAAAGTTGGACAGTTGTCTAAAGTTAGACAACGTTTATAAATAAGACCATAATATTCTATCATGTATCAATGGCACCTTTTATCCTTCAAGTATTGCCTATTGTCTTTTATTAAAACATGGAATTCTTTTTGTACATAAAATCAATACAAATACCTGCCGCATAAAAAGCTGAAACAGAAAGAAAATATTTATTTATTTAATTTAGTTAGATACTAGATAATCCTTTTTCCCATATCGCCATCACCATCACTTTGGCAATATCACTTTAAAAATATATATTGCTTCATATTGTTTTACAACATCCTCTGTCAATGCATCCGTTTTCCAATTGCAATTCAACAATATTTTGTACCGAAAAACCGAAAACTGCACTTCCTCTCCAACCACTCACCTGTTGTTTGTACAATTTTTCATTATCCTTGTACACTCTCTAGTATCAGAGGTAGGTATGTACTCGCATCGCATTTATATAGATAGGTGTTACGTTTCAACGCGTTCGCGTACTCAATTCAATTCCCCAATAAGCTGTACAAACATTAAAAACATCTCCTTTTTTTCGCATCAGATAAACATTTTATTACTCTAGTCCTGAAAATAGGTATATATTGCTCTTGCTGTGTGTAGTGTATCCTGCTGATGCTGCAGGCACAGGGCACACATAACACAATTCAATGACAAGGATAACAGCCCCCTTCTCCGGTCTGTTCTACGTATGTATGATGTTGGGTTTGTGTGCACGATTGTTCTCGAATGTTGCACCGAACAGGGTATCGGTTTATATTTGCACAAATGTTCCTTTCATTGGGTGTGAGGGAGAGTAGGTGTATTTTTCCATTTTTTTGCCTTCAAATTTACTCCATTTTTTTTTTTTTTTTTTTTTTTTTTTTATCTATCACTATCAATTTTTTAGATTGTATTCAACGTAGTTGCATCGGTGAAATTTAATGAAAAACTCAGCGATGCAATTGATATAAATGTCTTGGGGACGAAAAAAATCCTTGATTTGGTGATGGAAATGCGACATTTAAAGGTAAACAAAAAAAAAATGTTTTCAAAAAAGAACAAAAAAAAAAACAAATTAATTTGTACTGAAACACAACAACTATTATTTTTTGCTATATTACGTACATATATATGTGTGTGTCTATTTTAAATTTTTGTTTGTATCTTTTCATAAATGGATGTGTGTATTGCATCGCGACAGTCATTCGTACACATTTCTACATTGTATTGTAATTGCAATCTGAAATTTATTAAAGAGCAGGTGTATGACAACGAAATTGGTTATGAGAAAATTATGCAGGTGAATAAACCGCTAGATTAAATTGGATTTTGTTTTTATTTGTGTTGCGTTTAATAAATTAATACTAATGGGTTTTGATTTTATTTTATTAATATTATTAAGATTAATTATTTTTTATTGCGTTGTTGAAATAAATTAATTTTGAAGTTTTATGTATATTTTTTGCAGATTTATCGCGTTGTTGATGATAAGACTTTGGAGAAAATCCGACATTGCTTGATTGGCGATATGCCCAATACGTATACGATGACAAAAAAATGTGCAGAAAATCTGGTTAATCATCAGGCGTTTTTTCTTCCAGCTGGGATATTCAGACCTCCAATTGGTTTGTAGATTATTATTGTTTATAATTATTTTATTAAGGATTTAACAAACTAAAAATATATTTAATGTTAGTGGAAATTAGAACTGACGATATTTGAAAATTAACATTTGAACAATATCAAAGCTTATTTATCTACGAAAAATAATATCTTTGCTTGGATTTTCGGTTTTACATTTGGTTTGGGTTATTAAAACATACCTAATCATTTAGGAGTTATAAGAAATGTTTACCTTTAATTAAAATTCTTTGACGACCTTGATTTGACGATTGAAGGTTGCGTTGCATAGAGTTTTTACACTGAATACACTTAACTTTTTCTACTGGTACTTTAATTGCAATGGCAGAAATTTCGAACACAAAAAATGTGAGGGTGATAATGGGTGGGTTCTTAAAAAAATTACACATGTCATGCTTAAATTTCAAGAGAGGTTATTAACAACATTTAAATTTACTAGAGAATTGCAATAAAGATAAAACTAAGATATAAAATAAATGTGGGCGTGGCAAGTTGACGAATTTTACTGAAACTACTTTCTACACTATCGCGTTGATATTGAGAAAAAACATTGAAAATTCTAGCGAAGTTAAAATCGGGTTGAAATTCTAACGATATGTGAAAACTATTTAAAAATATTAAAATGATATATTATGTAACTAGATTTTTTGTATTTCTATTTCATCCTATAAAAATAAAAAATATTCAGCCTTTAAGGAGCTCTTTCAGTATAATACAGCCTTTCAAACATAAAAAGAAATATCAGAATTATGAAAAATATTCATCCCAAAAATCCAATAAAACAAAACTGTTAATTAGGTATATAGGTAGGGCCATAGATATCATAATTTTACATCCTACATTTTATTAAAATAGTAATATATTCGATTTTCCTAATTTTAGCCATTTTTGTAGTAAAATCTCAAAAACCTCACTTCCTTTACATTTCAAAAGTTGTTGTATAATATGACTTACATATCTCCTATAATCACGTTTTAAATTCGATGTCAAAATATTTCTGTTCACGAAGGATTATTACACTTTATATTATAGTTGTTATTAGATAAAAAGTTTAAAAACGAGTAGAAATTAGTTTCCAATTCTCCCACGAAAGTATTTAGAAAACTTGAACAAAGCTAAAATACGAAAAAAAAATAAACAAAATATAACCCTTCTCCTCATATTACGCTTTCCTTTAAGGGAATCAAATTAATTGAGATAAATTGCTATATACATTTGGGGGAAATTTTCTGAACTATGTTTCCAAAAACTTTAAATAAAATGTTCACTTGCAAAAGGCAGTAGCATTAGCTACAGCAGCAAGGAGGATGACGACGACACGCAGGAGGCGAAGGAGCATAACAATTATTATTATTATTATTGGACCGCGTTGTGAAAAGCCACAAATATGCAGCGTCAGTATGCTTATCTTCCAGAAAGTTTATATCTGAAGAGGACATTGTTGTAAAACTTCTTTATGAGGGTCCACTGTATACTGATGTTCTGGAGCTCCCTTAAGTTAGTTGGGAGTCGGTAGAGGCAAGGAAATGCTGATGTAAAAGCGCAATAATGCAAATTAAACCGGAAAACTTTTCAAATATCAGAATACAAATTTTACAGCTCTAGCTCTAGGCCAATATATATACTATAACACAAAATCCAACCGAACGCCCCACCATAATGGTGCATTTTTGAAAATTCTTGGTAGAGAGTATAGAACACTATCTTTGGCTCACATTATATTGTAAACATTTTCGGTTTTTGTATCCTCATCCATAATAGTTATGTCAACGTACAAGGAGCCACTCCCAGGATGGACGGATAATTTGTACGGACCATCCGGAGTTTGTACCTGGTCGGCTAAAGGACTCGTCCGGTGTATCCATGGCAGAGCGGACTGCAAGGCGAACCTCGTCCCGGCGGATTATTGTGTCAATGCTATGATAGCTTGTGCTTGGGATGTGGCCAGAAGGTGAGTCAAAGTCCTTTCCGTCTTTATAATGTCATTTATTCTCATTAGCTGCTAATTTCGTGCTCCCCATGAATCCTAACATGACTTGCATTTTTTTGTTGTTTTTTATTTTTGTCGATTTGAAAAGGTTTCAAATGCGAAAATGCGAAGCAACTGAGATACCGGTCTACAATTATATTTTCAGCGGTAACAATCTGACCTGGGGTCAGTACATGCACTTAGCCCGCAAGGGATTCCACGAACCGTTTGACAAGGCTTTATGGTAAGTCCGCCAGGATCAATAAATTTTCCTTTGCCTGCACTTCTTTTTATTTTTGTGGCTGTGTGTTTGTCCAGCATTGCATGGTGTATGATCCCTTTCTGTCTTTTTCACACCAATCATCCATAGATGCATGCACGTGTGCGTTTTTAGCCGGAAGATTAGACCGAACCGAACATGAAACATGGACATGGACAGGACACGAGCAATGGCACATTGCAATGGGCTGGGCAGAGAATGCCAATGACGACGGTGCGGTGGTTGGCGTTTGTGTCTCCGAAGGGATCGATATACTCTAGGACTCTAGCCCCCATAAATCGCCAAGAAATGAACAACAGAACAGAGGATGGATGGCCAAAAAGGAAAGAACACACAACAAAAAGAAAGACAAAAAGAATGCTTCACAAAATGGAAAATTTATACCTTGCCTGTTGTTCTTTACACAAGGATCGAGGTCGGGTCTAACAAATCGAAAATTTTGAGCACTGAACGGTGAAGACTTTTTTTTCAGTTTTAGTTTGCTAACCTTTGCTTTGGGCACGTCAACAATGCAGGACTTTTAAATAGTTCAACTGACTTCAAAATTGTTTTTTTTTTTTTTTGTTGCAAAAAGTTTGAAATGGTTAAGTGGGCCGTTGGAATTAAAACTTAAAATATACGAGTGCAAAAATGGTCGAACGTCAAATCAGCGTAGCAAAGATCGTCGCGTCGATCGAAAAGTAGTTAAGTGGATAATTTGCTGTTAATTTGTTGATTGGTTGTGTTATTTTCGAATTTGTCATTCGATGTTTTATATGTTTTGTTTTATTTGCTTGATTCATATTAAATTATCGAAGCACTAAGAAATTCTTATTGCGAATCCGTTACATAGTCTTTATTTAGTTGTGACAGCTTCAATTAGTTGTGAAAATTTCAAACTTGTCGTGCTATGTTTTTTTATATTTTCCATGTTTTTTTTTGTATTTGAGGGAACACAACCTGAATTTTCAAATTTGAATTTTTGTCGGAATTAAATTGCATTTGTTTTTTGAGATGTTTTCTAACTTTTAATTTTATACTGATTCAAAGTCTTCATTTTATTTTAAGTTTTTAATTCATTGACATTATTATTTTGGCTCAAAGTGTATTAAATTTGTTGAACTCAGACTCCTCATTCCATAGCATATGGAACAGGTTGTCTGAAATACGTATGTGGTTTAGACTTGGGTTTGGTTTCGTATACCATATATGTTCGAAGAACGGGTTTTCACATGAAAGCATCTTTATGTATGTGTGTTGTTTGTGTATATGCATTTCACACTTTGTCATCCATTTGTATTTTCCAGGTGCTTCTCGTACATTATAATTCCATCGAAGCCAGTGCATCGTATTCTAACATTTTTGCTCCACAATGTCCCGGGCTATATTTTAGATTTAATTGCCATGGCAACTGGACAGAAGAAGATGTAAGCTATTTCTATACATACATACATAATACATAAGCTATATAGCTGAAAGTGATTTACGTTTATAAGTTTGTTTTTATTTTGTAAAATATCCGTATAGTTACACAAAATCATACCGAAAGATCGCTAAAGTAATTGACATGATGTCGTGGTTCGGCTTAAAAGAATGGCGGTTCGCAAATGGAAACATAGTCGAGTTGGATCGCATACTCAAAGATGCAGAACGAACTATTTTACCCTTCAATTTGGCTTCTATTGATTGGCCTGAATATTTTCATAGCTATCTCAGTGGTGTACGGAGATATTTTTTCAAGGATACAGAAGATAAATTGAAGCAGCGAAAAAAGATTTATGGAAGGTTTGTTTTTGAAAGTGTTTTTTTTTTTTTTTTTGTTCTTTTTTGAAAGCACACGCTAAATACTTTTTAATTACCTTTTGAATGGATTTAACTATCACATTCACAGGATATTGCTGCTGCATTTTCTAATGAAGACCACTTTTGGATTGACACTAATTATGAGCATTATAAAATATTTTAGGAGAATGTTAAATTTTATTCCAAGGCTTAATTTATAAAGAAAAAAAAATGTAAAAGTTAAATAGTTTTGAATAATAAAGAGATAAAATAAGATTTTTATCAAATTGCAATGGGTGGAGTATGTAGGATGGGAGGACGGACATGTTTGTATGCATCGTGCGTCGTTGTGGAAGAAAATCGATGAAACTCAAGAAATAGGCAAAAGAAAATTACATGAAGTTAATTATTTTGGAATTTGTTTAAATATCAAAACCACACTTAAGAACTCTGTAAGTTCGAAATATTGTAGAAGATTCAGCTTTCAGCAGAAGATGTTTTTTCCCAAATTTGAAATGTTAACTCAAAACATTTATCTGAGTTTTGTAGTTTTTATTCCAAACCGACGATATGGACATGCAAATTTGTCCATAGCTGTTTACTTTACAAAATTGCCAACATTTGACGTCATTGACGTATATATGACAATCATATTATATATTAAAAAAAAAAACATATTAATAAAATTTCAGCAGTCTAGTGATTATAACTTTAAGAAAGGAAAAATTGCGTTGAAGTGTTTTTATTCTTGAATTGTTTGTATGGGAATTTTTGAGGTCAATAAATATCCGTAAAGCTATTAAATGTCAAATTTCATTTAAGGATGTCTACGATGTCGATGAATTAAACAACCCCAATAAATCAAAAAAAAAATATGAGAATTTATTTTTTTAAACTTGAAAAGTGCCATTTTAGGGTACAAAATATATCATGTCAAGGAATAAACATTCCAATTCTATATAAGAATGACTACGATGTCGATGGATGAAAAAATCTAAAAAAAAAAAGTTTTAGATCGATATAAAAGTCAATGTAAAATTTGTTGAAGTAGTAAAACATTCTGCAGCGTTGACGATCTGTGTGTAAATGTATTCTAACTTCACTATTGGTCAAATAAAATAATCAACGCAGGTGGCATTGCATTGACAAATATTCTACGTATATACGATCACACGCCTTGAATGCTTTTGACATAATTTGACGTCAAAGAAAGAATTGGTTATTTGCTTTTTATTTCCTCTTTTAATATCTATGAAGTAATTAATAGATAACATACCCCTTCCAAATATTTTTAAACTGTTAGAGCAATTCTGTGCGACCTAGTCTCACATTTTATCCGATAAATGTCGAACAAATTTTAAGATTTAGCTAAAATCTCACCTCACCAAACAATTTTTTACTTTTACCATTTAACATACATAACATATGCGCACACAAAAAACATCTTCAAACGTCAGGGAATATTTAAAAATGAAAGTTCTGTAAATAATTTGCAAGGTCACCCATACAACAAATTGCATTCATCTTACGCTTACTGACTTTACTTGTAATCATATAGAGAAGCCCTACAAATAGGGTATTATACCTAACGGCTGCATGCGAACTAAACATGCGTAAATTATGAGCCTGCTTAGGTATACCTTAAGCTGAGTGCATCATTCACAAGAGAGCATTTTTCTTAGTGTGAGCATTCAAATTTAATTTAAAAAAATGGGAATTAAAGGATGCGAAAAAATTGACGCATTTTAAAAATAAAAATAAAAAAAATATATATGTACATATATGTATATATATTTACTTCATATTCAATATTTAGCATAGTAACCTCTCAAAAGAAATCTACAAGCAGAGGGGCTACCGACTCCCGAGCATATGTTGTGTTCTATATGTGTGCCATCTTGAGAACGCTCTTCATCTTGCCATTAACTTTCTTCTACAAAAGAATACCAGATGAGAACTTCACTTTACACTTAAGAAAAGCCAGAAGGACGTAGTACCATCAGAAGTATATAGGTATACCAGGAGTGGGACTCAAGTAGCTCAGGAGATGTCTTTTGCAGGGAATTTCCAGAGAAAAGTTTCCCTCATCGTTGTCGTCGTCGTTGTATTCGTCTGCCTCTGCTTTGCTCTTACAGACTGAATGCAAATTTAATTTTCTGCACTTTAAATTAGATTTTCTGAAAATTAAACGCAATTTACTCTATCAAAACTCCAGGCCGGATCGGGAAGGGCTGGAGTCACACTTCTAGTAGGGACATGTGTGTGGAATTCGTGCAAAGCACACAGGGTGCTATAGACTAGACACGAACAGGAGCATGTTGTATACACGACTTAGTTTGCCATAGGTCTTACAAGAGTCGTTATAGAAGAAGGACGACCATTCCCCTACCGATTCTCCCTTAAGATACGTGTCACTTGGCAAGGGAGCAGCACCTCAGTCAGCCACAAGCCAAAGCTGAAGCTGAACCCTTTCCTCATCATCTTCTCGAGGAGCAATATTTGAGCAAGCATAAAATCATAGTTTATGAGTTTTTACGGATTTATGGAACGTTAAGTACTTTTGAAATAGTTTTCATTTAATTATGTAGCTTATGTGTGTTCTTAGTGCAGGGAAGCAGGAAAATTGGCGTTGATTATGGGGAGGATGAAGCAGGAGCAAGAGGGACAGAAATCGCAATATACGATTGCACGTTATTATGATTTCTTCGAGTCGAGTCCCATTTAATGGCAACGTCCGCTTGTCATCACACACTCGTCATCATCCTCGTTGATGATGACGTTATATCGGATTCATCTCAGCATCAGTACCCTAGAAAAATAGAACGATAAATTTGCCCAGCGTTTGCAGTTTCCGAGGCAAAAATGTGGGCCAGCCAATAGCACCATCAGCAGCTATGTACGAGTAGGTATATAGAAAATAAGGAACGAGTTGAGGAGTAGGTACTGAAAAGGGACTCTCACCATCAGAAAGTTTGCATTGTTATGATTGAGGCGGTGGCGGGGGTGGATTATAAGAAATGTTGATTTAAGGTCTTGGAAGGAAAATTAAATTAAGATTTATGTGCAAGGGAGCTCCTCTAGGCGAAACTTGTGAAGCACAAATATTAATTTGAGAAGTTCACTCGTACGAATTATGTTGTTGTATATACAAAAACGGATGCCATTTGGGGATTTAAGATGGGTTGAGAACTTAAAGGATATTGTATGATTTATTGGTGAATCCAAAACATAAGACATAATTACTGATCACTTATTTAGATAGTATGAATATGGTATAATTTTACTAGTCGCAATACGAAACACATATTTGAACCGACTCATTTTTAATTAGATGAGAATATAAAAGAGACATTTTTAGAATAAATACGCATTTTAATAAATTCCAACAAGAAAAAAAATAAAAAATAAAAAATGCGACATTTCATAACAACACTGCTTTTATTAAAATTAACATCGAATTTGTGAAATTACGAAACTAACTAAAAGACAATGATGAATTTTATATTTTTTTGACCCATTACTTGCTTTCTAAAGTTACAACCGCTGAAATTCTCCTCTGAATTACAATTATGTAGTCCATTTGTTCAATTATACCTTCTTGAAGCTCTCGAACTTTGTTATATTGGTGTCTGTTACAACGCGATTTAGATAACTCATTTATTAGGTAACGTTATAAATATATGGTCTTATTTATAAACGTTGTCTAACTTTAGACAACTGTCCAACTTTGGAAAATGTGTTCAAAAACTTTGTTTATTGTTGTCTTATAGCTGCCTAATTTACACACAAGAGTTGATTGTCTTAACCGTGAATAATGCGATATTTATTTTTTATTAAATAAAGCATATTTCCACCAATTTGAAAATAATTAGTTATACAGTGTCTAAGTAGACAAAAATCTAATAAATATGACAGCGAATTTCTGAATTTAGCTTAGTACATAGACCAAATTCCTAAACGCAAGTTTGCAAAGCAAATGCAAAAAGCAAGATATTTTTTACAAGAAAACAAAAATCTACTACATTTTGGGACAATCTGCTTTGCAGGGATGTTTAAGTTTGCATTTTGAAACTGTCTGCTTAGCATGATTTGCGCAAGTTTTGCTTTTAGGAATTCGGTCATAGTTTTATTTTATTTATTTGATGTTGATAATTTGGTAGTGAAAATACGACTGACTTCTGATAAGAAATTGTCTATTATTATAGTCATCCATCAGCGTTGTTATAAGATGATCAGTAATTCCGTAAACTACAATGCCCATTGGACATGAAGTCGTCTGAACAGTAATTTCAAAAAAAAAGTACTGCCAAGCATTTGCAGTAAATTGTTTATTTAATACTGCAGTGTTTTTATTGATACTTCCACTACTGTATCTTGTATCTCCAGTTCAATATTTAAATTATACATAGGTACCTAAATACTATAATTTTTTAACAGAATAAATATTTTTTTTAATATTTATATTATTTTATGTTATTTATACTTACACCCACTCTTACCACTTTCGCAGAGGACTTCATAAAATAAAATAATTAAGCTTGATATTTACGTACAATAAATACACCCACTAACAAAAATAAAACAGAATTAAAAATAATGGTGGGTAAATATTAATTCAGTTAACAATAATTTCCGTTTCACTTTTCCTAATTGTGTGTGTTCAGTGTATACGAGAGTAGATAATAATATGACTGGATATCTGTACTTTTATTTTATTTTACACAAATTGCAAACTTATTCCGTTGAAATTACTAAATATATACACAACACTGCACTGGTACTGTAGAGTGTAGGTATAATAAAATGTATTTAATTTGGAAATTCAATTCAACAGTTAAAATTGTTTCCACATTCAATTTGTAACGGAGATGGTGTTGAAGAACAAAATCAACAACTCCGCGTCAATCATATGAGTTGTTCCCTACATACATATAACATTGAACATTCTCGTTCGTCGAAAATTAAACATTTACACGCATCAACGAACAGAATTCAATCAATGCCTTGCCTAGGCCCAATATTTACTTAGAGCAATTTTATTTGTGTATCAACGGCATATACCTTTGTGTATATGTGTGTTAGTATGTATGTTGTGTTGTGCGTGTATAGGCTGTGTAGCTTGTAGGCACAGCACATCAACAACATACATATCTATATCGCTTTTACATATTATACTGACACACAAAAGGTGTTGAATATCAAATATAGAGAACGAGAGAAGAAGTCCTTGATCACAATGTTAACAACGGTTAATGTTTGTTATTTTTAATTGAAATTTTTACAAATTTTCTTCTTTTTTTTTTTAATTTGTGTTGTTTGAACAAAAATTTTGTGTGTGGGAAGAGCTTGAATCAAGAGTTGACTACGATACATAATATTACTTATGTATGACATGAAGCAATCAAGTTGATTAACATTTTCAAGGATATTTTCCATTTTTATTTGTAATTGAATCTTTTCAGATTTTCAAGATTTATTTATGTACCTACATATATTAGTAAAATAACATAGAAATTCATTTTAACAATTCATTTCTATTTTGATAGAAATATTTCTTCCTTATTTGCTTTTTAATGTTTTATGGAGGTACCTAGTTCAGTGTAGTGAGACTTGGCTTTAATATAGTTCAGCGAGGTTGGTCTCAGTTTTCAAGTCTTAAACTTGTACTGTGGAGGACATTATGTATTTTGAATTGTAGTCATTGCTATATTTTATTTCTAACTGATTCATTTTTAATTGAATTTTTATCAAAATGCATTAATGATAAAGAATACCAGGCCCTTGCAAGGATTCAAATTCATTTAAGGTGTCCTGTTAACAAGTATGTATTTTAAACTTTTTGTCTTTGTTTATAGCGAAAGGTAATTTAATTTATTAAGTATTTCACAAATTTTCAAAAATATAACTTCACAATAATTCTTAAGCTTAACTTCTAAAAGATAATTGACTTCCTATTTTTTTTTTTTGAAACTAAAAGGTCTTTGTATTCTTTTCAATTTTTGTTTTACATTGCAAAATTAGTAAGTTTGGAAACGCTATGACTTATGAGATAGATTTTCATATGAAAACCTTTTTGCAAAGAGTTGAATCGAATATATACATATGTACATATAAGGTATAAAGCCATATAAAAGATACATTTAGAACAAATAGAAACAAAAAGTAAAAAGCAAAGAAAGAAGCTGCACTTTCTATATTTTGATTTTGCCAGAAGTTTTGGTTGTGTGTTGTGCAAGAAAATATTTTGTGGTTGTAGAATGCCAAACTATAGCCAACCATGTTTCCCTTAAATTTCAATTAAATAGTTTTTTAATGGAGTTCTAATTAGAAAATGGATTTATGTGCTATCATACAATATTTCTTGCTGTTACTGGCAAAGGAAAGTATTTCTCCAGTTTAAAAAAAAAAAAAATTAAACAACATTTTTAATACACATATGTACATACATACATATGTATATGTATGCATACATGGTTTATAGAGTTGCTCTAAGGAGAATTTTTATTTAATGTTTTAGCTGAGAAAGGGCTTGTTTTTGAGAGTTTAGAAAGGACGTGTATTTTAAAAGGATTTGGAGTGACAATGTAATACTACTTATGCTGCTTGTTGTATACAACATAAATATTATCCCTAAACAGATTAAAGATTAATTTTAATATTAAACAACTTTCAAAAGTGCAGTAGGAAGTTTTTTTTTTTAAATATTTGTACTTGTATGAAAATTAAAATCCAATTCAAGTTGCATTAAAGAGACATTAGAGGAGTTTACAATCAACGACGTGTTGCTCGACCCGATTCGTTTTAGTAGCGTTCACATTTAACGATTTCGTACCGATTTAATTTGAAAATAATTTTTCACGGAGGGCGTAAACGGTGCCCACCAATACAGCACAATAATTTCATCTGTTTTCACTTTAGTTTTACTATTTTACTTTCATTTCAACACATTCTCTTTTAATCTTCCAAAAAAAAATAGAAAGAAGATGTTAAATTAAATTTTCGGTCGTCCGACTGGAGTTAACATTTACTACTTAGTTTAATTTAATTTAAACTATAGAGCTGTCTTGGTTGACGGCCGTTCAACTGGTGTTCACATTACAAATATCTAACAACACGGCGATGAATACGTCGTTGAATTGTGAACGCCCCTATTTCGTTCAAATAATCAACACTTGGAATCTGTCAATTTCTACCTCCCCTCCCGCACCAAACTTCTGTTCTATTCTTCGAAGAAAATTTTGTATAAATTATGTCAAGCAATGAATTGCGTTGTCTATTGTTGATGCAGTTCAAACAAAAGATCTGAATAGAGGAAAAAGCAAAGAAAAAGGATTGCCGATGGACAATATATAATGCAGAAAATCGATTGGCAATTACAATAGAACCAGAACAAACCATAAATCCTCACAATGTCCTTCCTACATTGTTCTTTCTATAAACGTTCCCTTTCCCCTCTAATCGAATAAGTCGTTACGCTTTAGTTTGCATGTGTTGTCCTATATATATCTAACCTCCTTCTATAAGTAACCTATCATGATTTGCTATGGTTGTGTCGGATGGGGGCGTAAGGGAGTGCTTGATTGCTTGTATGATATGAATTAAATGGCCAAAGGACATTTAATGGAGTGTTCTGTTTGAGTAGAGTTTTCAGATTAAAATGTCACTAAGATTATTTGCTTGAAATTAGACGATTTATGAAAAGATGCCAAAGGAGAGTTTTTCTTTTAAATTAGCTCACAAAATATTCAGAGCCTCAGGCTATAAATAAAATATCAAAGTTTATAAATTTAATGATAAATTATTGCATTTTTAAGAGCCTCAAAACTCGATGGTTTTAAAAAGTTTACTTTCAATATTTCTGTGTATTATTTTCTTTGTTTCAAAAATTCCTTCAGCACAGTGCTATAATCCCTTGAAAATTGTTAGACCCCACCAATTATTATATTTTTGTCTAGTCTTACAATGACCTCATTTAATTTTCAATTATTTCCTTCTTACATTTTCCTTATATTTAGTTTCTGTAACAGAATTTCCTCTAACATCTAATTAAATTTTTAATTACATATTATTATAACCTCCTTTTACAAATGAACTTTCCAATACACCAAAATCACAGTGCACCATTATACGACCAGTCATCTCTATTGTTGATTTTTTTTTTAGCTTAGGAGAGCTTGTCGGAAATGTGGTTATATAAAGTGATGATCCCTTCCTCCTCCATTCGCCTCCTGCTCCAGCTAACCACACTTCAAATTTGCTTGTAATTAAGTCCGGTTCGTTGGCCCTCAGTTCTTTCAGATTCAAAATATTCTTTCTTTTACGTTCCATCGCTCATGAGAAAATTTTCAAAATTAATTGAATATCGATGAACAAGATAATTGAATATTGGTTTCAATCTCCGACTTGGTTTGGTGGTTAAAAGTGGGCAAGAAAGCGGCGAGCAGTGGAAAATCTCACCATTTTCAATGAAGCAATTTGATTGGACTATATGATGCGGACTTGGGGGTTCCAGGTAGTTTCAGGTGAGCTCGTTTGTTGGAAAAGGAGGAAGTATACTATACGTACCAAGAATATATATATAGGAAAATGAATAATTGGATGTCAACTGCAATTATATGGCGAGATGTTAATTTAACACTTGGTAAGCATCGGAAATCTCGTTGGGATAAATTTCATGTTATTTTATTTTTCATTTTTAATCCAGAAATTTTAATCCAAAAATGTGGAAGCCCGGTTTGTGGGTTCGCTGTTCATATAGTATAGAAATATTGTTTGTTTAATTTTTTATTATTTCTACTTGATAAAGATTGGTTGAATATATCTGGAGTGAAAATTCTGAAAATTAAAGAATTTTAAATCTTAACAAAAAAATTTGAAAATAGTTTTTGGTTTATTAAACGACATAAGAATGTCGACTGTCAATGGTAAAAGCTTTTAGGTATAAATAAAATAAATAATGTACAAAATGTGGTAGTCAAAACTACAAATAAAATTGATAACAGTCTGTTATTTTTGTTTGTACACCATCTGAATTCTTAAACAATTATGAGAAAAAAATGTTAAAAATCGTTGGAACAGTATTTTTTTAAAAAATACTTTTGTATTTACAAAGTTTTGAAAACATTTTTAAGAAAAAACACAATTTTTTAGTATTTATTAATTCGGAGTAAAAAGATTAATTAAAAAAATCATATACCCATTTTCGAAATAGTGAATTTTCAAAAAAAAAAGAAAATTGAAAATACTTTTAAAAATAAAAAAATTTATGTTTTGAAAATGTTGATATGCAATATTATTGAAACTTATTGTGTACAAAATTTCATTAAAATGTGTTCAACTGATAATGGAGATATTCGCAAAAAAAATGTTTCTATAAGAAATACCATTATTAATCGATTGACATTTTTAACTCCAATTTTATGGTAGATCGTATTGATATAAACTCACATACAAATTTTAATGAAAATCATAGGAGTTGTTTTCGACTTTAAACACTTGTAAGGTGGGTGCCGTTATTTTTGGTTATAAGAATAATTTTTGTTTAAAATCTGGTAGATAATGTTAAAAAATTGTTGGGTACTTGTTGTTTTCGAATTTTAAAATTTTCAATAAATAATATGTTGTCAACATTATAGTGTTAAAGTTATATAATACAGAGAAAACTTATTCATCCTTTTTTAGATTTTTGGGGCTGTGGCTCTTTAGGCTGTGCATCCGTTTCCGACAACTCTGCACTTCAGTCTTTTATTATTTAGCTTTTTTTTTATTTTATTTTTGAATTGTTGTCACATTTTTGTTGACTGTCCTCATTATTATAATAAACTACGTAATTTTTGAAAAATAAATCAACAAGATGCACTTTTGCCACTGACAGAATCAACACATTAAGAACCCATAAAGTTTACGTTGCGCAACGAATTGTTGCTTCATCCTCTATGCCTCTGGTTCTTTTTCTATATAAACCTACTTCTGTGAGTCCTGGTGTGCGACATACGAAGTTTCTAGTTCAAATTCCTTTTTACTTATTGCTATTTGAGTTCTTTATTTTTTTTTTCAAGAAACAGTCTGTGTTAAAAGTTTTTAGTTGAAAAATGGATACTTGTAGAAAAAACCAGATGTGGCATGTAGACACCATAACCTAAGAATACTGAGATATTTTCTGAGCTTATAGTTGGCTGGCAGTGATGAAATCTGTTGTTAAGATCAGAGCGATTAATAATATAATTTATTAAGGCCGGGTATAAATTTGGTGAAGATAAACAAGGCTCTTGATGACTACGCCTGATATATTGGGTTTTGGTAAAAATTGGCATCTATCTTTGATGCAAGGCAACAAATTGTATATGCACCTGGAAAGTTAAAAAAAAACAATTAGATTATTTTCAAGTTGATACAAAGTTTTTAAACGCCACTGTTAAGCAACTACATAAATATAATTCCCAAGAGAAAAACTTTAGTAAAGTGTTGAAAACATTATTATGAAAACTTTCAAGTCTTCACATTGTTTTTTTTTATTTTTTTTTTATTTTCGTGTGTCGCATTTTTATCATTTTCTCCTTAACGTTCCAACGGAAATTACATTCACAAAATAAACCGACGACTGTCTGAGTAGGTAAGTATCCAGTTAGGTTTTTTTTTAATTTTTTTTTTGCCCAGAGGATGAATCCTTAAAGTTTTCGCATTTATTTTACTCTTCATGTCGACGGAGGAATATTATATTAATTTAAAATTGTACCCATCAGCTACTTAAAAAATTTAAACGAAAAAAACTTTGAAGTTAAATCAAATGTTATACAGCTGATGTCGGCAAATTAATGTGAAAAATGTCATCTTAAAGGTAAATGATAGAACAAAAAAACAATGCAAATTAATTTTTAATGATTAATCCTTTGCGAACAAAAGATTGTATAGAATTTTGAGTCTTGACTCTGTTTTAGAAAAATAAACAAAATAAATCAAAATCACTTGCTTAGACCAAATATATATATACAAAAAAAAACAAAAAGTGTCGAGATAAAATGAAAACTCTTTGCCAAGGGTACTTTAAACCAAATCCTATTCAAAGGATGAGAACTGTCCCTGATAGTCAGAGTCTTAGCACTATCATGATGGTAACGATAATTTGAAATTGAATGATACGCAAAACAACCACAAAAACAAAGAAAAAAAAATTAAATAAAACGAAAACCAAACTGTTGTTGTACCCGTCTGACACCTTAATCTGGAAAATATGACACAAAACGAGTTGAGCTTCTATTTTACCAGAGCAGCCCAAGGTGACGCTCAAAACAACCAACAACAAGGAGCAAGCCGTGTCTGCGTGCAGTGATGGGCGTGCAAAAAAGCGGGTGAATTGTAGTATGTACAAAATGATGTTTGATGGCCGCTTTGGTTTTATATTATTTTGTTCTTTTTGTTTCTTTATTTTTTGTTGTTGTTTGGCTTTAAGGCAAAAAACTTTTGAATTTGTCTTCTTCTATGTTTCCGTTTAGATGTTTTCTCTATATTTCTTATAGCTTTTATTTTGCACTGATGTCTTGAAAAGCGAAAGAAATTCTGCAGTTTCAATTGTATTCGTCGAAATTATTTTGTTTGTTTTTAGTTTTAAATGTCATTTTATGTAGAGAAGAGAAATAAAAACGCTGTCAAGCTTTTCCATGGCTGCGTTTTTTTTTTTTTTTTTTTTTTAAAGAAAAGGCCATGACCTGATTGAAGATTCGTTAGATGATGATAAATCGGTGTCGTGGTTTATTAATATGAAGACCTGCACACAAAATATTTAAATTTTAAATTTATTTTATAAAACTAACTTTGTTATTACAAACAACATAATGTACAATAGGTAAATCAGGATTTTATCTTTAATTTTTCTTTATTTATTTCTGTTTAAAAACAAATTGAATTAAGAGGGCAAGAGCTTAGAAAATCACCGGGGCATGTGTAAATCACAAATGAGTTTGGTACAAATGTCCCAAACATAGCACTAAACTGTAATTAAAAACAAATTTAGAATGTAAGCACACTTTAAATGCTGCATTCGAGGTATAATTTAATAAATAGGGCCTAAATCTCAAGCAAAAATCTTAGTTTATTTACAAAACTTCGCATAAATATTATGTAAACTAATATTCTAAAAGTAAAATTATCTTTGTTTGGATAGTTTTGTTGTCCCAGCTGTGTGAACGGTTGCTCCGTCTTGTAGTTAAGTAACTTGCCACAAAAGAACTCGTGCAACATTTTTTGCAGATATCTTACGCCATTTGCAAAAAGTATGGCACATTCACATGAACCAATATAGTTAAAATTGAGTTCTTACACTTTGTTATATGTTTAACTAGTATGTAAAGGACATACATATGTATGTCGCCAACAAATGATTTATTATTGACTTGTTTTTAAAGCTTTTTGTATTCTGCTGTATAATGTCCGAAGAGTTGATAATGGCAAGCACATGAATTCTAAATTTGTGGTAGTAGTCATTTCGATTGGGCAAAGGAAGAAAGATTTATGTACAAAAATGTTATCGTTAAAATGTTTTCATCTATATGTAACTACCATTTACTGCCTGAACACAATGTATACGGAGCTGCAGCTGAAATATAGCTGTCAAAATATTCAATACATAAAAATTCAAAATTGCGAACACAACATAACGCAACTGCAGTCAGTGCTGCAGACGGTACTGCAAGAGTTGATAAACTTTTAACTTTTCATGTACAGTACTTTTGAGATTGCAATTTGTATGAAGATGGAGATTATAGGCTTTTAATTAGAAATAATTTAATTTAACATGATTTTAACACTTCTGTAGTATAATAAAATTAATTAAAGTCTGTTTTTCAGAAGGTTAGTATAAGCAATACAATTAAGCTGCGATATACATACATATATTGTACCAACTCATTTAAGAAAACAAATCCATTTCACTCATTTTGAAAATGTTGGCTCCAAACTCTTGTTATAATGCAAAAACTACCCGAACCAAATATTCCAAATATTCGATGTGTTCATTACTGGGATACCACAAGAAACATGCTCTCTTCTTGCTACGAAGAACTCTATAGATTCGTAATTTTAATTTTTTTTTTTTCTTGAATCCGCCATTTTGAATTTTTCATCATCGTCTCTCAAACAAGATGCAGTTAACTAAGATAATAATATATGATAATTGTCAATAAAAATCATTACTTACAAGTTTTAACGGTGCAGATGCTTTTTAAATTCCCATTATTATACATACATATGTATGTATCAGCTTTATTCCCATACGAATATGGTATATTTATTTTAAATTTAATTTAATTTCACTGAAAATTTTAGTTTGTCCTTTTTCGATAATTCGATTATCACTATCGAATTTCACTAGCTTTTAACTTTAAAATGGCTTCAGAATATAATATACTTACAGACTCATACTTATGTATGTAAAAGTATTTTAAGAAATATCAGTTAAATTAATTGAATTGTAGAACATAAAAAACTTTGTGCTCTTTATCAATTATAAGACCAAAGTAAATTGTTGCCCTTTCACTGGCATGTCTATGTTATACTTCAAATTCTTCTACATCTCCATCGGTTCTTCTTATTGTATAACATTTATATAACAGTGTTTTCTTTCAGAGTCTTTAGATATTTCCTTAATTGTGCCATGTTGCTGCTCAAATGCATCAACGCTCAACTATCCAGACTTCATTGATTACTTACTCCCCTAATTCACCATCTCCCGCGGCTATCATGGTTTTTCCTGATGCCACCACCACCACTGCCACCATCATCGTCATCATCATCATCAAGCGAAGTTCAAAAGTTTAGCTTTGGAAAACATTTCTAATGGACTTTCCAAAAGCAGCAATGGCAGAAGCAGCAGCAGCAGCTAGCAAGGACATCATATAAAGAGAGGCACGTCCTTGGAAAATAGACGTGGCTTTTGCGTGCAGTGTGGCTCGGCAACATCTTCTTAAGTGGCCATTAACAGTGTATCGGGATCGAAAGACTCTCAGGATTCGGGAGGACTTCGGGGAGAGACAAATAGTTTAACTTTCTCCTATTCATCCGTATTTGCATACAAATTACGTGAAAGAATGGACAAAGTTTATCGTGTTAATGCCACTACTATGCAAATATAATGCCGTTGTTTGCTCTACGTTGTTAGCGTACATATACTATACTCTCTATATAGGAGGTGTGAGAGGTGTCCTTGCTGCTATACTCTATGTCTGTAGCTGTACCCTTCCAGAGATGTTCTCTTTAATTGTTAAAAGTTGTTCCTTTAAGAGTGATAAGAATAAGGGGGGTTAGTTGAGGGGAACTTACTGACAAAAACGCTACCTTAGCATGTTGTGTGTTTCGCGGCTTTTATTTTCTAGAAACATTATTATTTTGATATAGATAAAGTACCTAGAACAACTAAATTCTATAGAAAGGAGAGACTTATTGTACAAGAAGTGGAGGGGATAAGGTAAATGGACAAAAACATAATCGTGCTGCAAAAGCGTATAAAATAACAACAGATAAGGTAAACAAAAGCAACTTATTTTATATAATTTGAAAATAGACAACAACATGATGATGTCTTATCTTTTTTTTGATAGGTATAAAAAATTTATATATAAGGCTATCAGCTTTATAGTGGCCTCATTCACATTGCTTTCCAAAAACATGTTTTTGTTTCAACTTAATAAAAATCATTGTTTAAATTTCTTTGAGAAAATATTTATGTTTCAAAGTTTGGTGTTTTGAAATTAACTGATATAGGCCTCAAGCAAATAATTCAAAACCTTGCGAGCTTAGAGTTGTAGTCATTGTTTGCACTTACATATCTTTTCCCTTAGTTAAGAATTTCAAACAAACCACTAAATTGTTTTCGGTATCTTTTTTTATATACAAAATTGATTGCAAAGATAAGAGAATACCTAATGAACAATTGAAAGAAAAAGAATCCTTTAAAATATAAGCAACATGATTTGTTGGAGAAAATTTTATTATTGTTGGAGCAGGTTCTATGTTGTTGCTCCTTCATCTTGTAAGTGAAATGTTGCAAAACGTGAAAATTACGCTGAAGTGAAATAGTAGATCTTCTCCGGGTCAAAGTTCGAAGTTCTTCTGTGACAAATTCCTGTTATAGCTGAACTTATGTATATCCTTTGAACGTGGAAGATCTCTCTCACAAAAAACTTTCGCTTAAAACAATAAAATAAGCGATGACTCACTGATTTTACCTAGAGTAAATTTACTAAGCCACTTCACTTTTTTAGATTTACTCCTTTTTTCCACATTGAAAAATTCAAACATTTTTGATCTAGAATAAATAAATAAATAATAAATAAATTTTTATTAAAACTACAGTTTTTTTTGTATTTGTAATTTTAATTTCATTTTTAAATCTACTCCGGATATTTTCAATTTACTTCTTTTTATTTTGTGGATTAAATCGAATTTCTTTTAGCTTTACCTATTTCATCCACAAAAAAAATGTTATGGCGAAGTGAAAAGTTTTAAATAGAAGATTTAGTGTAGCCATATAAGTTAATGGAAAAAAAATCTATTTTAAACTTTTTAATCAAATCACAGACTTTGCTCTACATTTTAAAAGAAGAATTCAAATCCGCATAAGAATTCTTTATGTCCACAATGACAATTAAAAAAAAAACTCACTTCATTATATATGCCATGGGTATACGCTAAGAAAACTCCCATCTTTTAAAAAATCTAATAAAAATCTATATTCAAAACCATTCATTTCGAAAAAACATTAAATTCTACCCTGTTAGCCATTTTCTCTGAAGTGACATTCGCCACAGTTCAATAAAAGTTCAAAAAACAAGCCAAATGAAAAATTCCAACCATCTATTTATTGAATTAACCTTCAAAAGTCAACAAAAGAACCCGAGACCATTTATTAAAAAACCACAATCAAAGTCTAATTAATTAGAATAAATTGCTTTGTTCTTGAAAAAACTTTTTCTTTTCAAATAGTCTCTATGAATGCATTTTTGTATAAGTGCTTCTGATTTTGCGAGAAACGAGATTCTCACTTACTCGCTCAATTCAACCAGCGCAGAATCATTTCTCCTTTTCGGATAAATCTGGATAAAAGTGTGTAAGAATATTTTGAAGTAAAAAAATAAAGAATTGTCAGTGTGCTAGCAACTCTTTGGCAGAATGTGGACTGATAAAAATGTACTTGAGTTTGTTAAACTATTTCTGGCATGCACAGTTTTTAAGTTGAATAATTTGCTTTTGGATTATTTTTAAAACTTCTAGTTAAATATTGTACAAAACTAAATGTACCCTTGTATTGAAGAATTTTTATGTTGAGTTTACTCTAAATATGAATATTTTTTGTTTGTTTCAGTCATAAATTGCAGGAAAGAAGGAATCTCTGTGAGAATTTAAATATTCGAGTTTTCAGATCTTTATTTACAGAAATGCCAATATTAGTATGCAGATACACGTCCTTTTCGGAATAGGTAGATAGATATCTACTTATATAGAGAGCGAGATAGAATAAACTTCAAGATATGCACGACATATAAATTAAGTAAACCACGTTTTAGTAAGCTCTAGCAATTCAGAAAAATATAAGTAGGTAGTGTTTACTTGCACGCTTTTAACTACAAATAGGGTTGCCAAAATACAGTGATTATTTCCTGTTTAACTAACTCGCATGTTTGATTCGGACATTAGAATTTTGTAAATATTTGTAATTTATATGAATTTTTACAATACTTGGACATTTGTTTAAAGAAGCTTGTTGTACTTAAATTAACACGCCCAAAAATTTTGTTTAAATTTTTGATTAAAACATAAAAATGCATTTTTATTTATTATTATTTCATATTAAGCAGTTTCTTGCTCAACTTTTAGATCGATATTTCTTTAACAAAAGAAATCTTTAATTTAAAAATGCTACCATACTAATTTTAGAATAATTTTCGCTTTCGGTTAAAATGAATTTTCAGTAACGATTTTTAACAGACGTATAGTAGGTGACATAACCTTAAATAACCAGAAAAATTGATCTTATAGTTCTCGAATTACATATTGGTTTATATTTTTTTTTTAAATTTAGGTATTTAATACTGTTAATACTTTTTGAAAGTGTCTGCATACAAAATTTGATCAAAATTAGTTTAACAGTTTTCGAGAAATTTGAATATAAAACAAAATGGTTCTACAGAAATAACGTTAATGAATAATCTTTTTGATTGTTTTTAACTTAAAGGTTGTTTATACCAATAGTATATAATTGAATTTTGTTTAACTAAGTGCATGGAAAAGTTTTTGAGAAAAGCAAGATTGGATGAAAAAATCGAAACCCAAATCATGGCCAGGGGGCTGCAAAAAAACTATATATCAAGGTTAAAGAAAATCGAGTGTGAACTAGAAAAAATCTAATATTATTCAAAAGTTATGCTTAAGTAATAAAAACTTCTCATGCACAACATGTTCTTGTAGTACCTGATTTTTTTAGTTCGGTTATTTCTAACTTCAAGATATTTAAAAATTGTTGCAAATCTGGCAACCCTGCCTAGAAATTCTTATTATACAGGAGAAAATATCAACAAAATATCTATATTTTTACAAGAAAAAATAAAATAAAACATACAAATGTACAAAACCCAAACTTAAAAGGAACGAAAAGTTCTGCAAATTATTTAGAAATTATCTTTATGCATTTCACAAAGTTTATGTGCGGTTTTCTTTTAGCATAGACCTATATACTATACTGATGAACACGTATCACACATTACATACACCACAGGTGGTAGCTATTTTCTTTATCGTTCTGTGGTGGTACTATGAGTTCGTCTGAAATTGATCACTCTCTGCTAATTTTATCTTCCGCTCCTAGAGGTATGTCTGTATGTATACCTTTTGCAACTCAATAAACTTCATAAGGATATTGCGATGTCGAAGAGGAATTGGCATTTTGTATGTGAATGAATTTCATACATAAATATGAGTACATTTATGTACATATACAGGTACCCGCAGTGGGAGTCAAAGGACCTTATCTATTTGAAAGCTTCCTATTTCTTTTAGAGCGAGAAATGATGATGCTTTCGTTTGTGTATATGAATCGTAACGGTTTTCAAGGAGAAATTATGAATGACGTGATGTGATGGTAAAATAGAAAAAAAAATGTTTTCAGCTCTGTTTTCTCCCATTTGAACGTTATCTCTTTCTTGAATGGCTCACCTCCTCCTATAAATACCAGCTATAGCCCGGTAGCATTGTAAAGCATATCAGAGAGGCTGCACTGAAGTGCACTTTATGAAGTGGATGAAGAGGTTATAAGCCCTCGCTACGTCTTTCGCAGTCAGTGATGATGCTTCGTCTATGGTGCTTTGCTGGTAGGTGGTTATATGATGCTTTTTTGCAATGGTGTTGATGATGATGATGCTTGCGGTGGTGTGGTGTTGGCTGAGGAGGAAAGGATACTATTTTAGATCTTTGCATAGTTTATGTGTATCCTTGAAGTGTAAATTAACGTGATGTAGACGTTTGTCAGCAGTTTACTCGTTTGATGGTGAAAAGCACCTCAGTGTTTCATATCAACTCAATTTTAAATCATATAGCTAGATAATTTTTTTCATATTTTGATAAGACCTTTCTTATAAAACACTAATCTTCCTTTATTATCATCATCATCATCATCATCATCCTCATGAAGAAAATTTGATCTCTGAATTTAAAATACCTCTTTCAATCAAATTGTAATTTTGGCAAAACACACACAGAAATGATAGGAAATTATATTACATCATTCTCCTTGACACAAACATGGATGCAAAATTATCTTCTCTCATAGAGAAAGCAAGACACAGACGCCAGCCGGAATACGAACACACATTTATAGCAATTTATTATTTTGTAGTAAAATATCCTCGTACCTACATGAACACCGAACAGGCTGACTTAATTAATTGCCGTCTGCTAAATAATGGCCAAATTTATGAAGGATAATCTCCCAAAGAACACCTACCGCTCCTACATACTCGTACACCTTTACGTATGAATGAAAAACGAAGTATAGAATAGAGCCATTTTGTTCCGAAAGGTTGACGCTATATAGTTACAAACCATTTTGAGGACTTATTCAAACCTTCTCAGTATGATTACATTTTTTTTGTTCTGTCATCTTGGTAATGTGGGTGAATAAGTTACTTTCCATACCGAAAATTGGTACTAAGGACTTTATCATGATTAAGTATATAAATTATACCTGGACCAAAAAAAAAAATAGTAAAAAAGTAAAAGGTTAAAGTCCAACACATTACAAAAACCTGCTGAAACCTAGCTCAATGGACCGGATTAATGTCTGACGAGGGTGTGAAACACAAAGTGAGTGTGTGCGATGTTGCTTGGTATAAAATAGCAACCTGAAAAGTAGACACTATACATAAAGGTACTCTCTCGAAAAGGCCTTCAGTTGGAGCTATTTTATAGAAGAATGATGAAAGTACACTCTTAGAATAGATTTGGTGAATTTTGTTAATAATAACAGAACATAATTTTTCTCCATTCTGATTACAGTGATATAGGTACATATAAAGGTACGTCCATGGATATTAAAAACAAAATCATAAATATTAAACTTTGTGTTCGATAAAATTTAATTCTCTATGTAAAAACAAAAGGATGTTTTCTAACAAAGTTTTTGGTCAAAATTTCGTAACATTTCAAAGCCATTTTTTCTCTGAAGAAGGTAGGGTTTGTCTTTATTTTTTTTTTTTAATATTATAAGTAGATATAATTTTATAATCAAACTTTAAATATTAAAAAAAAAACTTAATAAACCTTTTTTTTTGTTTTATTTTATGTTTTTGTAGAAAGAAATTTAAACAAGAAGAAACATTTTCCCACCATATTAAATAATTTTGAAATAGAACTGAGGACATAGGGACAGTTAGGCGGCAAATTTTGAAAGGCGTAAATTTTTAACAACTCTGTACAAAGTTTCAATACAGTACTAACATTAAAACAAAAACAACCAATTTTTTGACAAATTTGGGTATGTAGTCATTAAATTTTTAAGTGTTACGGCACTTGCCAACCTACCATTTTTTTAACGGTGACAAAAACAAACTTTTAGGGGTGAAAAAAATGTCCTGTTTGGCAAACTATGTACAAAATGGTCTGGTTGGGGGGTGTATATTGTCGAACATGTTTATGTAAAATATTTCAAAATAAAGATATCTGTACACAAAAATATGACCTTATACTAAACGCAAAATAAACTGAAAGTCTGACAAGTGCAAATAAATGATTTCAAAAACAATATAAAATATTACGTATACGCCACAGTGTACTTTAAGTAAGTATGTAATTTTGTACAGATGAACCACAAGAAATTCTTTACAATTTTCGGGGGTTCCTGTACCTGTCAGGCAATCATCCGATCATCCGATTTATAGTCATGCATTTTATTTTATTAATATTCACCCTCATCCTGTAGGCAGCACATCATATCAAACATTACCACCTAACTCGTCCTTAATTCAATTATTTATTTTTTGTTATTTATTCTCACAGTGTACATAAACTAACTTTACAAACCATTATTTAAATTAAATCAGTCTTTCACGCCACCCCCACTACCACATCGACTGTTTCAACGAGCATTCTCATAGAAAAATGAGACATTTTAAACATATGCTCCAAAGGTTTGTTTCTCTCTTCTTCTTTTTTTTTTTAGCTAAAACCGTCATCATTATTATCCTTTTGTACAATTTTATTATCCTTGTCAGGTGGTTAAATGTATAATATAGCTTCATTAGTTTGCTGACTTCGGGCGATTTATGTGTGGGTGTTTGGTTGCCATGCGTTATATTCTGTTTGTTCGTAACTGTCTGAAGTGGAAGCTTAGACGAGTCTAAGAAAATTTTATATCTGTTTAATCCTAAGTAACGATATTTTTTTGTACTTCAAATGTTAACATCTTTGGTGTTCGAGATCTCAGTTGGTAGTCCTTAAAAAAATAATATTAAATTTTTTTCTGTGTGTGTTTGTTGAGAGATTTTTAATTCTGGTTTTCTTGTAACTGACAGTATTTACATGTCTATATAGTTTGGACGTTTTCTTTATTGCTTCACTCTTTTCTAGACTAAAAATATGGTCCCTCAAAGCAAATACCAAAGGGACTCTGTTTTTTTTTTTTTTTTTTGTTGCTTTTTATTTTCGGTTTCTCTGTTCATGATGTTCAAGTATCTTCTTATATTATAAGGCAACAAAGCAAATATTGTAGGACTTTGCTCTTGCGATATTCATAACACTTAAAATTTTAAAACATGATATTTTCAATAGGTGGACCCTTCAACTGCACGCTGAGAAGAATATTGCTTTTTGAACTTTAACCACATGGAAGTAAAAGTCATATGATGACAATGGTTTGCGTTGCATATATGGATGTGGAGGAATTTTTGCTTTGAATATGAGTCGCTTCTGCTGCTTGTTCTTTTAACATGGTTCTTGAGTATTATATATAAAATATAAAAGATATTTGAATATGATTTTTTTTTGATCATATTATAGGATACCGGTAAAATGTTAACCGGCAAAGTTGTTCTGTTTACTTTTACGTATGCTTGTGTTTGATATTTTTTTAGTTTGATCTGTTTTTGTTTTTTGTTCTTTGTTTTTTTTTTATTTTTTGTGTTTACTTTAATAGAATTTTTGTGTTTCAAAGTAAAAGTGAACGTTGCTGAAAGTTTATGAAATACGTTTTTTTTTGTAAAGAAAATAAGTTGTTTGGGTTTTTAGTGAAACAGGCTATTCAGAAAGTGGAAAATATTGGAAAACACTTTTAAAGTCATGTGAAAATTTAAATTTCAATATCTTTTTGACTGATTTATTTGATCCAATTTTTATTTCTTAGAGAAAAAAAAAACAATGGGCGCATTCACTAATGTAGTGACTACGTAGTCGAAATTCAAATAGCTTTGTGAATGCAAAATTGCACTACAAAGATAGTCAATTCTGAACTGTCATATTAATGACAGATGTAAACACACACAAAATAAGAAACATTTGTGTTTTGATAACTTTAAGTAATCTTTTCTTTATAAATTAAATAATATCAAATATAAGATATAATATGAGTGATTCGGTAGAAGATAAAGTCATAATTATGCAAAATAATTTAATTGTGGTCAGGTTTCATTTTGAATAGTTTGAATCTTTTGTATTTTAACCGAACAGCTGATTGTGAAACGTCAAAATCATTCTCCACTAACTTTGAAGCCGAAATTTTTACACTACGTCGGAGGGGAAATTTTAACTCATTTTGTAGTTGTATGTAGCCAATCAGAATGACTTGACTACGTAGTGACTACATTAGTGAATGCGCCAAATATCGGCTAATAAAACTTGAATTATACATGAGCTACTAATTTTTTTTTTTACAAATAAAGAGTAAACAGTTAAAGCTTGGAAAAAATAATCTTAAATAATTCAGATACCTACAAGATACAACGTTTTTTTAAAATCACTGTGCTTTTTACCAAATTCCAATCAAATCCATCTGTTACGACACATTTCAGTATAATTCTCGGACTCCGAGATCGTTCATGTTTCCGATCGAGACTTAGCTACTGCTACTCCACTCCACATTTCAAGGTTATTTCCCTCTTGGCCCAATTGCTCTACAATAAAAGTTAAAATAGGAACACAGCTTTAAAGGTAGATAAGGTATACAGGCTAATTTAATAATCAAAATACAGAGTTATGTTAAGTTTTGAGTTCATCTAAGTACTTGCTTGTCATAATATTGTCACCTCTATAGAGACAGAAAAGTATTTCCAACAAGAATATAAAAAAAACCCGTCGTATTCAAAAATAGTCCTTTCAAATGTCCCTTGAACTCAATTTAAATATAATTTATGATTATGTAGCATTTAAATCATTAAGGTTTTTAAACTGTATTTCATTTGCTTCCTTACATAAAATACTTTCTTCTCTGCATATTTATTAGAAATATTACAATTTAAACCCGATATCTTTCTAATGTACCGCATCTATCTGCAATCGAAATTTGCCATAAAATTAAAATATTCAAAAAACGTTCGACCCTGAACAAGAAAACGCAGAAATACTGCATCGCTGTCTTCATCATCAGTCCTCGTCATCGATGGTACAGTAACCTACGCTCCCACACCCCACAAATTTTCATGTATCTTCTTCATTCTTCTCCTAGTTAACATATGTTACAAAGTGCTTTCCAATTTTTATGTTCTTCAGCAGCTGGGGTGTTGTGCAAAATGGCAAATACCAAAATCGAGTGCTTGAGCGCAGTGTATGAATCACCATTACCATATACATAAGTAAAAAATTGAAGACGCAACAAACATATACACAAAGTACAAAATAACGACCATGCTGTGTCTCAAAATCGAACCTTATCCCAGTCTCCCATTCCTGCTATACCAACCGTTCCTGAACTGTGAGGAACAACTTGATGCGATAGCGATGGTAATATCTGAAAAATGCTAGCTCAATTCCGATTTGTTGTCTATGATGGGTAACAAATGCGATATTGCTTAGCCAATTTTAAGGGGGAACGGGGCAAACTGTGTTCAGTTCTTCCAACCCCTATACCTAATTCCACCTATACCTTGTACTGACATTTATTTTATGTACCGAATTTCCATTTTATTATCTTCGAAGAATAACAAAAGCAATAGTAACGAAGAAAGAATAAGCGATGCTATGTATACGGAGACTGCTGGTACTAAGAATTTTTTTTTTTTTTGTTCAATGATGTCTTGAACCGTTTGAAACCTTATACGAGTGTAGTTATACGTGTTTTGGTTGTGAAAACATTATTGCAATAATGTGAATAGCTATACAAAGGAGAAGCTTATTTTGATCTTGACACGTTTGAATACTACTATGATGGTGGAGCTGTGGCTGCGGCTGTTGTATGTGCAAGTATACCTAAAACCTTCATTCTTTTGTCACAAAAAATGTAAAAAGAAAGGTTTCTGAGTTAGTTGAACTTTTGACATGACAAAAAGTAGTTTCAGGAAGGATTCTGTTTATAACAAAAGAGGTTTACATTTTATTAAAATTTGTGTGAACTTGTTCCAAAAGTTCTATTCGTATTTTTAGAAGTGCAGTTTTTTAAAAGCTTCCCTAGTTTCAACAAAGAAATTTATATGTAAAGAATTATTTAAAATAATCAGCCTTATTGTGAGTTGCACCCGAACAACATTTTAACCGGAAAATTTGAGATTTCACTTTTCGTCTATTGTTAGTTTCCCCAAAAAATTTCATGTTGTAAATATTCCCCTTATTGTAAACATTTATTTCTAGCGAAATGTAATCCCTTCGGCAGCCTAAATGTCCACTTATGTTTAGAAGGCTGCCTGAAATGTGTAAATAGTTTCTTGGTCCTGCTAGTACCAACAAAATCTTTATATGTGGACATTTAACGTATTTGAAAAAAATGATGACACATTCACAGTATAACAATATCTTTTGTGCCACCTTGTTTCTGGCTGATTTTCCCTAGAGTTTTCTCTGCTTAACATTTTAAAATAATATCTGTATTCTGTAATTAACTTAATTATATTTTCGACAGTTAATTTGCTTCTTCCAGCTCTTTATCAATTATTTAGTGAACACAATGCCTTATATCTTATATTAAAATTTTCTCGAAAAACTTTGAAGAATTAATTTTTAAGAAATTTGGAGCTTTGCTTATTTAGTTAGGTTAGATTCCCATCATTATAAAGGTTTAAGAATATAAATTTCAAAAACAAATTAAAATATTAAGTATTAAATTAATATTTAAATAATATATATTTTTTAATTTACCTAAAAAAATAAAACATAAAACAATAAAAAAAAATTATTTAAGAAAGTTTAATAAAGGCATCATTCAATCAAAGATAGGGCAAAAAATTATAATAAGATAAGACTGCAGGAGGTCATCAACTTGTGCCGAAAGCATTCAGTTCACTTTTTATTCAATTTTCATCAGACATCAATTTTCAGATTTATTTAATAAAGACAATTAATTTAAAAAAAACATATTAATTTTTGAAAATAAAAATAAAACTGAAACTTGAACTTACTTACAAGCGAAACTCGAATTCAATTCAGAATATATCAAATTCGTGTTCTACTATAGTTCTAGTATAAACTTCGATTAATGTATAGCTTACAAGGGCTCCGCGAAATTGCGCCCCAGAATACAAATTTTTAAATAAGCATACAAAAAATTTGTGCTTAATGAAACATGAAAATTGGTTTGAAAACCATCAGATATTCTATCACTCGCTGATGGTTTTCAACACGACCCATTTATTGAAACATGATTGCGTTATTTTTCAAGCTCAATAAAATTAAAATAAAATTAAAAATTAATTATTTAATTAATTAAAATTAATAAAATTAAATAAAATTAAATTAAACCACAAAATTAATGTTGGGGTAATATTTGATTTGGGCTTTATTTCATATTATGAAATAAGACACAACAAAAAAAATTAAATAAGGACCCAAAAAAATGAAATTATAACACAAAATTTGAGAATTGAGAATTTTCATTGCTATTGTTTTGCATGTATAGGGACCTTATTTTCTGGGGCCTTTTTTGCAGAGCCACTTTGTACATCAATAAAAAACACAAATACACGGTCTAGATTATTTTGGCTTGTTGTAGCAGGTACTAACCTTTAGTTTTCTTACATGTCCGAATTTATATCCGCAAGATAAAATAAAAACTGCTAATAGTCTTTGCAGCTAAGATCATTTAATTGTAATATTACCATGTAATTTTAATTACCTGTTAATAAAATATAATAATAATAATAATAATAAAAACTGCAAGACAGAAATTCTGGCTATATTTCTTCAACAAAGGAAATCTAATTCAACTTCATATATGAAATCTTAAGACCTATTGCCGTGGTAGTTATACTTCCTTTAAATATGTATTGAACTTAAATTGTCAGAAATGAATGGCCTTTCTTTTTTGCTTCCAAAATTCAGCATTTATATTTTTTTTATTTAATTAGGTTCCAAAACTTAAAGGCTCAAATTCTGTTTTCAAAATTCGAATAAAATTTTAAAAACATGAAGAATTTTCAAGCTTTTAACTTATTTCCTTTCAAATACCTTAAATTTTTAATCTTTATAGCAATTTCTCTCTACAAAAAAAATACCTTGACAACCCTCATATAAATATACAGAAACAAATTTTAACAAAGCTTTAAGGCTTAAAAGCTAAATTCGCAAACTAAATTCCAAAATATTAATTGAAATCCACTTTCTCGGAATCTTCTTAATTAAAATTCCGAAAGTATCCGAAAACAAATAACTTACTATACTAAAATAAATTTCAATTAAAGCTAATTAAGTGGAATAAATTCTCGATTTTCCATTGAAAACGTGTTTAAACCATGCTTTCGAATGTTAATGCCAAAACCACACTCATCGGATAAAATTTAAAAACAATAAAAATCTACCTTAAGCACGTTTTTCAAAACAACCAAAAAGAAAGAAAATAAAAAACAAACAGTATAGCTATTTTCTATTGGTAAGCATGGAGAACATGCACTTTCAATTTAAACCACCCCGTATAATCACCCCTGTTTCTAACCCCCACAACACTCACAAATGTGAAAAAGTTAAGCAAATTGGATCGGCCGTGAAATCTCCTGAGGATAGACAATTTAATTGATTACGAGAACGAACGAAACGATTTTGTGGTTTTTGCAAATGGTAGGTAAGGTATATATATATCGGGGTGGTTGGGTGGATTGAAAAGTTCGTATACAAAACTTAAGTCATATATATTTAGTTCTCCGGCGCGTCACCGCCGCCTCGCTTCATTTAACTGCACGTGAAGTTGATGTCTTCTCAAGTGCGATGTTGAAGAAGAAGAGTCTTTGGTATTTTAACAGAACGTGAGGTATTGCCTTTAAGCTATAATTAATCACTCTATTGTCAAGGTGTTTTACCACAATCGTTGTTGGTGTTACAACTACTTTACATCGCTCCCAGCATGAGTCCTTTTTGCACGACCACAAGACCACCACGATTGACCACCAACGAATAACATTCTTTTTTTGTTGTTCGTGGTTGGCGAGTTGATTTAATTAGTCACGAGTCGCTGTGTGCCCTTGTCATTTTAATTAAAAAATCACTGCTTGAGAAATGTGAAAATTTTAATTGGAAATTTATTGCGATATAAAACCAGAATCAGCGTCAGCATTCAGGAGTCAGGATCAGGATCAGAAAAATTATTGAAAAAGAAAAAGCAGAAAATTTCGCTTATTTCCACACAAAGTAATTGAGTGAAATCATTAAGCGACAAACGTTGGTGCTGGTATATTCTTAAATGGAATATCTTTCCCATTCTCCTTTAATTTCGTAAATAGAGTTCTATTGATATAATATTCGAATTCAAAATTTAAATGTCCTGAGCAGAAATACTCGGTGGGAGTTGGGAATGTATGAAATTGATTTTTGCATTAAGCTATACACTATCTACTGAAATGAAGTTTGGATGAATCAAATTAGAAAATTTCATTCGTACCTTTGGTCTGTTCCAATTTCAATTCAAGGTTAGTGCAAATGATATCAGGTATCAACAAAGTTTTAAAATTTAAAAACTGAATTAAAAAAAGAATCCTGTCATTTAAAAACTTCTTAACTTCTCGGAAGAACATTCTCACATTCCAAAGCTCTATGTTTAACCGTATGAATAGAAACATGTTTCTTTTAAAGAGAAAATAATTTCTAAACTACCAAAGCTATTTACATAATCGTATTTAATTTGCTCCCAGGAGTGTGAATCGAAATCAGTTTTTTTTTTTTTATTTTGTTCAATATAGCATGAGATTTTATTTTCGCATGGATAGTTCTGTGAAGTTGTACTCTTACACACCTTACTAAATTTATAGGAAGACACATACATATTGAATTTTCACTGCCATTTCTATGACCTTTATGTTGATTTTAAGTACATAATTGGGTCAAGGTTGGGCGTTTCAATGAAAGTTTATATAGATACTCGGGATACTCGTATAAAACATTTATTAACATAAGGTATTGATTTTTTATGATTGAACTATAGAAATGACTTCGAAATTGATTTTTTAATTTAGGATGTAAAGTTTTTTAATTTGCTAATAAATTAAAAAATGGCGCAGAAGATTTTTAAAAAATTCGAATTTATCTTTTTGTGCCCTTTTTTTCTGTGTTTGCTGCACTTAAAATCTTATTTTAAAGTTAAAATTTAAGAAAGTTATTTAAATTTTAAAAATATATTTTATATAATATGCATAAAAAGTCAAATTTTGAATAATGTAAGAACGAATATGGCTAACCAATCATTTTCTTTAAATTTAGTCCAAGGAATTTCTGGATTGGTCTTTTGGTGCTTGGGATTTTGAGATCAAAAGAAATGTGTATATTGTATTGTAGACGTTCAATTGAAGCTCACTAAGCCTATTTTGCCTGTAGTTTTGTTTATTTATCTAAGTGAAATTAAAGGATAATTCACTATGTCAGAAACCGACAAATATATTTGGCTTCATTCTGAAGTAAAATAATAGAAATAATAAAAGATAAGAAAATTGTTGTCCAAATGGAAATTTTTGACAATTGACTTTTGACAGCCCCCCGGAAATATATCAAATATATATATATAAAAAATATATAAAAGCGGATGTTCACCAGCAGTCCCGGTGCTCACATATTTTTTTTCTATAAAGGTACCTGCCATATACCTACATTTTTTGCGTTTCAGGAAAATCGTATTTTTCTAAAAAGTTGCTCCACAGATAAAACAAAATTCTATAGTTAATTTAACAAGAAAAATCATTATACTTATAAAGATATTTCTTGTGGAAGCATTTTTTTATTTTCACTTTAAAACTGATTTTTCATATTTTTTTTATAGACAATTTTTAGTAGTATCTTTTGTTTGAAGGTACCTACCAAAATTTTCAACAAAAAATATTTTTTTTTGATTTTTAAAAATAGTTTCATTTTTTTTTGAAAACTTAAATGATCGATTTTTATTAAACTTGGCATCAACCTATTTTTTAAAACATTATCTTGCAGATTTTAATGGTACCTACCTATCAAACAAATGCAGAACTATTAGATAAATTTTATTTTCACGAAAACGATTCCTACTATTTTGATATTTTTTTGTTTGTGGGCTAATATTAGTACGATTCATTACTAAACTCAAACAAATTTTATTGTGAGCATTTATGAAATGTAGCTCTCATGACAAAAATCATTGTTTTCATTTTCGACTTTCTCATTATCTGTTCAACCGATTATAATATTTTGTTTTTTTTTTATAGAAACTTCCAATTAGTTAAAAAAATATTGCATATAAAAATTAAAAAAAAAGGATTTTTAAAGAATGTTAAAAATTATTTCTGAAAATTTGATATTTAAAATATTGGTAGATGAGTTTATTTTTTAAGTTCAATTTTAACTCCACATTAATGAATACTAAAAATTGGTATAAACTATTTGTTGTCTTAATTTTTTTTACAAATTTGTATATGTAGGTAGGTATGTACAGTACATATCTATACCTACATATATGTAAATATTATTTGTTTTTCTTTTTTTTACTTTTTTAAGAAATCAGATGGTGTGAAAACAGACTCAGTTGTTCAATCAATTTATTTATATGTTGATTTTAAATTATTTCTCAGTTTGAACTACAAGATACACTTCTTTCATGACAAGAGAGGATTTGAAGATTCCTCGCAAGCGGTTGTCTGTTATTTTTTTTAAGGTGGTAGAGGATGGGATGCAATAGCGGATCGTGATCTTGATCTACCACACAGGCAAACAACTACCTTATCCTTCTAGATTACCAAAAATACACTGCTAAAACATATTATATTATATTCTAAAAATGAAAAACTTAAATTTTAAGTTCTATTGCCGTTTAGTTTTGCGCATATACTTCATTGATGCGCATGAATTTTGATCTTCTAGGCTGTAGGCAATAATTGGACAAAAGTTTGTTTGAATCGTAAAAAAAAATATTTTTATTATTACAAATAAACTTTATTAAATTTGAATGTATATTAAAATAAATTTATTTTTATCAATTACCAAAACATATGTAGGTATTTGGCTCATGATAAGATAAAATTTATATCAAAGATGTGCAAATCCATACCTTAAGCAGTTGAAACCAATCAAAATTTTGCATGTAAAGGTTTTGGAACGACACACAGTCATAAGAATATCTCATATTCATACCAAATTAATATATTTATTCCTCTACGACAGTCAATTTATTTTCTCCGTTCATCTGCTCCAGCATTGCTTTGAAAGACAGAAAAAAAAAAGAACAATATGATTTATGTTACATTTCAAGGACATACAGCTGACGTTCTTTAACTGTATTTTTTTTCCTTTGAGCAGTAGGTATTCCATTTCGAATATAAGACGTCTCTTTGTAATAGAAATGTGACTGTCCACCTGTCAGCACATGAATGAAAAACCACCTGATATCCAATTCTGTTATAAATTCATTCTCTTCCTCGGGCACTAATCCATCCAACATAACATCACCCTATAATAGTCGTTTGTTCGTAGATATATAGGTATGGATATTCTCCCTCAATCCCCCAACTCAAGCCAAACATAGAGGACAAGGAATTTATTTTTTTTCCGTCGGCCTTGTTGAACGCGCAAAAATGGCTCCTTGGCCAATGAAATTTATGCGTTTTCCACACAAAATCTGAATTCATCCTCGTGGGACAATGACAACAAAAACATTTAGCTCCGAGCCACGTGGTGCTCTGCAAGCCCATCAGCCAGCGTCGCCGTAGACTCGTTGCTCATTTTCGAACTTTCACAAAAAAAAATGTCCCTTCCAAATGTTTAACTAAATGTCATACGATGGGCTTTTGGGATATTTTTAATGCATCAGCAGCAGTGTGTCCTGTTTTTGTTCTGGTAGGTTGTACGGATAATTTGGATCCTGGATTGCTCTTCGGAAAATATATTTTGTGAACATACGGGATTTAGTGTCAATTCTCTTGAACCAACTCACATTGAAAACAGGGTCCTAGAATAATTCGGATAAAACCTTCAGAACTTCTCTTCGAGCGACCATGCGCATAAGTTGCTTGTGGCTCCCCTTCCAGCTTAAGTGAAAGTCTGGTCCTCATGGATATTCTATTTGCCACCGATAAGCTCTTGGAATGTATATATTGCAACTTGCACCTCAGTTATTTTTGGAGTATCGCCGGAAGTAGACGTGTTTTTCAATTAAATCAGGCTTAAATATTTAATTTCAAAGTTTTCATGAGTGAACTTGTATCCGTCTCGATTATCATCAGACCGAAACTAATAACATTAACTGTCATCGCTACCGCTTCTGTCGCTACTCGGGTCGGGGTATATGAGTGCTGTTATAAAAGAGTCTGATTTCTTGCCTGAATTAAAAGTGAAGTCCTTTTTTCATTAACAAGTCCTCCCAGGGGGCTTCAAACCAGAGAATAGAAAAAAGTGAATTAAAACAAAGAAAGGACGAAAAAGTGAAAAAAAGAAAAAGAATCTAATAAAAGTGCTGTGTTTGTGGAGTTCTCGAACTTCTTCCGCACCAACCGCTTTAAAATATTCACAAAGTCATTAAAAATTTAATGGATTGAGGATACTCGTCGCTGTCGGCCTCAACATAAAAAGGATAATTCAAGTATGGCTGGGAATATGCGGAGAAGAAGTTTTGTTGTTGTTGTATTTTTTTCCTTTTTCTTTCCGTCTTCCGAACAGTTCGTTTCTGCAAAGAAGACACAGCGAGAAGGCTTAGCTTAAAGTAGTTGAGAAATTGCCCACTCCTTTGTATTTTCCTTTCCCACTTTTGTTTACACAAAAAATATCCTTAAACATGGAAGACAGAAGCACACCCTTTAGAGTCCTTAATGGAGAAATATTTACAGTTTTAAGCTGCAAGACATTTTGTGTGTTATTCATCTTATCGAACTTGGGATATACCTTCAAGATAGACAGACACTAAACCAGAAAAGAGGCTCCCTTTCCGCATGGAATGGCATACCTACCATAGTGATGTAGGGGTGTACTGCGGGCTACAATTAATTTTCCCTCGTTACGATATATATATGGGGTGAAATTGGATAATATTGCAACTTACTGCTGTGCTAGCTGCATGGATTCACTTTTCGCACTTCGCAGCTCTGTCGATGTTGCTTGTACCTCGTGCCACTCAACTATTATTCACAAGAAGGATTATGGTTGTTAGCTGCTATGGCTGAGGATACAGAATTAAACTTGTACTCCATTAGGGGGTTGTATAAGTTACACTACTGCTGTTTTCTATTTTCTACAGCATGTTGTATAAAGAAAGTTCTGCTTTGCTTTTAGCTGATTGCATTAATTCGTTTGATTTCCGGTGCAAGAGTTCTCCTGCAGTGTTATTAATTCCTTATACAAAGGGATGGGATGGGATGGATAAGGATATTTGCTTAGAGGCTTTTGTACATGCAACTATTGTAAAAGGAATTACTAACATCCGTTTGTGATGAGCTAAGAAAGGGGAGGTAGTTGCTGGTAAGGGGGTTTAATTAGATGTACACATCAGGTAGGTATTGATTGTTTGTTGTTAAATGAGTTAAACAGGATGTTAATCGTTTTTGCGAAGAAAAGAAGCCTCTTCCTATCCACCTAACTCTTGTGTTGCTTTGAGGTAGTATAGTTTTTATTTTGCATTTTAAATTTTAAAGTAATTACATTTTTTCTATGAAAAAAAAAAAAAAACTTGAATATAATTAAATTTAATCTGAATGTTAAGTTGAAAGGAAATACTATAAACAAAGAGGTATGTTTCGTACCTAGGTTTTTTCTTTTTTTTCTCAAGGTTTCAAGATACATTTGAATACAAATTGGAGGTTATAATTCTTATTCTTTATTTTGTAGATGTATTCCCATGAACATTTTACCTGTGCAGTAAAATATTTTTTTTTTTGGGGCTAGGTTAGTTTATATTTCAATGAAAAACATAATTTTGTTTAATTTTGATAACGTTTCTTTCGTTCATAATTATGGACATCATCAAAACAAAAAAAAAACGAAAAACAACATACTTATTATAAAGAAGTTACAAATAATATAGACATGGAAAAGCAGAAAGACATCGCTATCTCAGTTGAATCCTTTTTCCCCTTCATTCATTTGACCATATTTTAAATGAATAAATCTTTGTCTTCAAGTTTCTCTCTCTTTCAAATAAAGCATATCAAAATCTATCCAGACTGGTACGTAAGTTGAAAATTTACCTTCAGTATAGATTGTGTTCTATACATACCGGCAAGCTCATTTAGGGTTTTCATGAATTTTAGTGGAATAGTTAATCAAAATTCAGGTTTTGAAAATAAAAAAATGGTGTAAACGTAAAAGTAAAGAAAGACCTAAGTGACACGGCTAGGTCGCAGGTACTTGCTCTTAAATTTCAAGCGTGCATTTGATTATTCTATTTCGCAGCACAAACTTAACAGTGTCTTTAGCTTTAAGGACTTGGGTGTTCACTTCAGCTCTAATTTAGAATTTACTGAACACATAAACTAGATCGTTAACAAAGCGAGCTCGGGTTTATAAAATGTTGGGCAAATGAATTTAATGCTCCTTATGTTACTCTATCATTATACAATTGTTATGTACGACCTCATCTTGAGTACTTGAGTATGAAATTCACAAAAGCCGAATTGAATCAATACAACATAAATTCATTCGCTTTGCTCTGAAAGGTCTTCCTTGGGCCGATCCGTTTAACCTTCCACCATATGAACATCGGATCCAGCTTCTGCAGGTGCAAAAAAAAATGCATGAGTATTCACCACAGTATTTTGTCGCATGCAAACTAATTACCGGTCAAATGTTTAAATGCAAATTATATTTTTAAGATAAATACAAATTTTTCCAATTTCGATGAAATGATGAAAATATTTTTTGTTTTCAAAATCTCATTCATGAATAAAATTTACACCTAAATAATTTTTGCTTGCAAGAATTTTTGCATAGCATTTCTTTTTTTGCTGAGAACTGTGCAAAATTTTTATTTTTTTTTTTTTCAATTCAAAACAAAATACTTAATGGCTTCTGATTTTTTTTTACTTCTATGAAAACGTGTATGAAAAAATCTTAAATCTTAGGACGGAAATTTAAAAAAAAAACACATTTATGTTCAACATTGATAATTAAAAGTTTTGGTATGCGAATTTTAAAGCTTTAAATTTTTTATTTAAAAAAAAAACATACGCTTTTTAATTTTTATTAAGGTATTTTTGTTTGAAATATTAACAATCTCTCGAAATCGAAAATAAATTTATTCGAAATTGGTGAAGCTGTTAACGAAAAAGTGAAAAGCAGAAACAAATATTCTATGAAACGTACCATGGATAACTGTTTTTGGCATTTTTTTTAAATAAAAGTAGACCATTGCTGTGTATGCACAAAAACCAAAGTAATATTAATAAAATCATGAAGGCCATTTTTGAGACAAATAAAACAGTTGTGTGGTAGAAAGGTTCCGTAATTTAAAGAGATACACAAATATTTTAATTTTCTTTGCTATTAAACAAATTTTATTATTATTAATTATTAATATTATTATTTAATATTGATATTATTATAATGCAACTAGCAAATGTATTTTAATTAAATTTGCTGAGCACAAAATTCACACAAATTACGTATTAAATCTTCGAGTTAGCATCGCAATTTAGTGCAGAAAAAAAGACGATCAGCATGAAAAAAGCAAAGTTAATGTTCGGAATTATCAGTGCCCTTAAGATGTTGAGTATTTGTATATAGATTAATAGAAATTAAAAATTTTATTTAATTTTTTTTACACTTAAACTTAGTCGAAATTTGAGCTCCCACTTTTTTCTCCAAACATTAGTTAAAATCCTAGCTAAATTTTTATAAAAAGGACTTGTGGCAGAGAGAACAGATGTTGTCTGAGAAGAAATTATGTTCAATTATTTCAAAGATGAATTTGAATTTTGAATGAAATTTCAAGTGAATTTAAACAAATAAAATGAATTATTGTTTTCTTTGGCTGAGACAAATCTTTTTCCCGAAATGTGTATCTATTTCTTTTTTATTTTAAATAAAGCGAAGTTGAACAATTTCTTTGTTCGCTACATATTTACAGAAAATAGATGTAAGATAAGAAACAAAAATTTGATTTTTAATTTGAAGCTGCTTAACACTCGAATAAAATGCTTAACTAAATTTTTAAGAGATTATATATGAAAGCTAAAATTTAGCGCGATCTGTTTATAAGGCTTTACTAAAAAAGCTAATTTGTTAAGTTGTGTCGTTTTCATTCTGAACCAACGATATGTTCAAAAGAAAAATTTCGGCAGTTAAGAACCATAATTTTGGCGGCCTTTCTAATTCTTTTTAAGATGAACAAGTGTTTTTTACATATTTTGGTTAGAATTATTAATACTGTCCGACTTGATTCCAATGATATTTACCTTCGATGCCTTGAACTTATTTCCTATTTGTTTTATTTTTGTAGTAAAACTTAAGATTTTGTGTGAAGTAAACGAACCTTTTCTTAAAATATTTTAGGTGTATGTGGTCTGAGAAAATTTAATACCTTTCCTTCTCAACTAAAAGCTGGAAGTTTGCATATTTATAATTATATATTAATGGAAATATATAGTACCTAACAATGATACAAAGGGAAGCGCATATTATCTAATTTTTCTTCTGAAATTTTATTTTTTCCAGAATTTCATATTCCGTTTAATTATCGACTTGGTAATATGAAGGATTTAGGTATAACGTAGAATATCTACTTCTTCTGCTTTAAGCTGAACAAATAAATGTGTTTGCTTTCACTTTTCATATTATAAAGAAAAAACTAAAAATTGTCACAGATGGTGGTCTTCAGGTGCAGAAATGAATTAGAGTTTCAGGGTTCATAACAGAAATTCGAATTTCAAAAGCAATTGTTACATAACTAGCATCTGTTATACGTTTAACCCTGGCTGTCAAATTTAGCTAGATACATAAACAAAATTTCTAAAATACCATTATATCCCTAACTATTATTTCCATTAGAAAATTGTTAACAAAATTCGGTTAACAGTTCATTGCACTGCCCGCAAAAATAGACAGGTAGGTCTGCATAATAATAAAATGCAGTGAACACAATGTGGCCATCTGCATAACACGCAATTATTAACTCAAAAATTGCTTCCAGCATCAACCTGTCCGATTGAAAACACACAAAAAAAGGACACAAAAGAATTTAAAAAAAAAATTAACCGATGTTCATCATTTTCATTCTGCGCTATAGCCCCATTCATATATACAAACTATTGCGCCTTTTTGTCTGGCTGGAGGGGGCTTAGTTGGGTGGAAAAAAACACTAAAATAAAATTCAGACAAAAAGAAGCAGCGGAGAGCAGGGACTGCCGAGCCGATGTCGAGCCGAAATAGTCTAAACGAAAATTGTTGTATATACAAAAGCTACAAAACCTCAACAAGAAAACACCCATTCCAGCCGGAAAGGGGGCCCAGGGAACAAATAAAAACACACTCTTTCGAGCTGTGTTATACCGAAGGATACGATGACGATGACGGTGAGGTATCCTTCGGGCATTCTAAATATTTATTTTCAGCCAGCCGGGTGGTTGACTGCGTGATGACTGTATTTAATGGTATGCCCGGGGGGTTGTTGTTGGTGTGTTGTTTTTCACCCCTTTTTATTGTGAACGTCATATGAAAATGATTGCTTGAATATACTCAGTTCTCCAATCCCAACTCAACCAGGCCGTTGCGGAATGCTGCAGAATGAATTCCATTCCAGTTGCCACTTGCCAGATCAAGAGCAGAGCAGAACTCCAGTGAGTGTTTTAGGGGCTGTTGGTGATGGTGATGGTGAGTAATAACCGCACACAAAGTGCTCTTTCGGCAAGTTAATAAAGTGGCCAATAAATGTCACATTGACTTTGATAGAATGCGGTGAATGTGTGTTTGTATGTGAGTAGTCTAGGAGGGGGTTGGAAGTTGGAATGGTTTTTATATAATTCCCCCGACCTAATGGAATAATTTAAAGCTAATTTATGCAAATCCATAACAAGGATATCCGATTAAAATCACCACATAGTTATTAATTTCCGAAACACTATATACCTACTTGCCTCTCGAACTCGGGGCTCGGCATATCGGTACCTACCGACCGACATTGGCATTGGCAACGGGACTTATGTATAGGTACCGGGGGCTCGAGGGTAAAAAATTGCGGTTTATTAGTAACAATGGAGGGCGGTCAAATAAATGTCCTGTGGCTATTCACAGACTAATAAAAACAAACAAAGCCAGAGAACAAGCTTTTTACGTTTTCGTTCCCCATGAACGGTTATATTTTAGTTCATGTTGCAGTTGGATCTTGATTACGGTAATTAGGACTAGCGATTTCAACAACAGTTTTGTTGCTTTGTTTTTACTTTTTTCTTTGTTGTTATTTTATTTTCGCTTGTATATTTTGTTGCTGTGCGATTCCACTTGACTCGACTCGACTGACAGGAAATGCGTGAAATGGAGCAATAATTTGACTGCAATTACATAAAATGACTGAGAAAGTGGTCAAATTACACGGCATGATTTGGAAAATGAAATTGTCAGCGATTTTAAGTTTTTTTTTATGGTTGAAATTGGGATGGGAATATGGTTGAAGGGGATTTTTGATTGAGTTTTTCGGATGGTTACATCGTTCGGTTGCAACGGGGTACTGCTAAATTGATTGTTAAATGTGAACAAATAAATTTTAAATGTACTGTTTCGAGTTTTACATTTTTCGGTCTGGTCATTCAAAAATTCAATGAAAATATTTAATTGCTGTTGCTGATGGTGGTAAAATTGATTGAATGTGTGATTGAATTGTTATGGTTCATCTTCAATTATTGGTGTTGGAAAAATGTTGTTTTAGAGTTGCCAAATAGGTTTTAGGACCAACTCAGAAAGGCGGTTATTACCTTATCTTATAAACAGTAAACCTGAGTTGACTCTCAGGTTAAAATAAGCCAGATTAAACCTGTTTTCAAAGTAAAGTTAATGTTGAGTTACAGAAAAATAGTTTTTTTTTTCTCGGAAACGAAGTAGTAATTTTTTATAAATTTGATACTTGTCATATTGGTGATTTCTAAATATTTACAAGAAATATAAAATATACATGGGAATGTAAAGCATTTAAAAAAAACTTATTACCATACTTATACCATATGACTGAGACTATAATGTAAAGACTAATGTAGTTTCAATATAAAATTTTTGTAGATGTAGAAAAATATGTTTCAAAATATTCCAATGCGTATTTTCGTATTTGTAGAAGTAACAATTTAAATTGACAAAGCGCCGTCAATTTTACAACACGTAATTGTGATCATTTTAACAATTTTACTGCTATAATAAAAGTAACCACTGTTCGACTTGCCGCATTAATTATGAATATTGGCGTATTTTGCTGTTAAATACAGAAATTTGGGTTTAATTGTAAATTTGACCGAAATATTTTGTAAAATTTACAGTGAAGATTTGTTTGGGTGTACTCCATGATTCGCTGACATACTGATGTCACTTCATGTTACGGTTTTTGATTTATAAAATACGAACCCCGATTTATTTATAAAGTAATTGTTGATACCTATGCTAACTAACAAAACAAACTCTATTTTGTCTTAGGTTTTATTCGGTTTTCGAAAATTAGTAAATAAACAGTGCATTACCATTATTTTGCATTTTAAACATTTAAATAATGGCAAAAAAGTAAATCACAAGCAGCTTTAAAATTAATTCCCGACCTAGAGCATAATTCCACCACTTCTGTTTGCCAAACCAAAAAACACCTATCCTTTTGGCATTCCATCCAGAGTGCAATTTTAATCACAGAAACTAGCACGGCGAACTTTTCGTGGTCTCTATCACCACAAAACTACACTTCGACTGCACTGCACTGACTATGTTTCGTTTCGAAATTCAGTTCAAATGACTTAAAAAAAAATAAAAAAAAAATATTACTCACCACCGACCGCTGCCATCCACCGACACTACTTGGGTAAAGCTTTGTTGTTTGGCACCATCGGAAGAAGAACACCGTCACGTGAACAATTCGTTCAAATTTCTTTGGGCTCATCCTTGAAACCCCTTGGGAAATTTCACCGAAATGCTACTGCTTCGGTTTTAGTTCTGATTCTGATGGAAAACTTTCAAATGCAATTTAATAGTGCAAAGTAATCACTGTGTGGTTGTGCGAAGTTAAGTGAAGTTTGTTGCTGAGAAATGTTTCAATTCTTTGGATAAAAGGAACAATTTGAATATTTTCCAGTTCCAGAGTTCTATGTTGTGTCTGTGGTATAGTACTTCGCACCTTTTGCATAGACTTCTGGTTTAGCGACGACAAAGCACGCGACGACGACGGGGGCAATAGCTTCTCCTCATTATAAATCACTTGGCGGTACTAAAAGTGAACATTATTACTTAGCAACTTTGAACACACTGAATGGTTCTTAAAGATATAATCATTTTTTTCTAGAAAGTCCTTAGAGGCTTTCTTCCCTCGCCCCTTCCCCACCACTCCAGCGCGTTTATTTGTTTTACATGATGCGATTTTCTTTTGGTTTCATCTATAGATGTTATTCATGATACCTATAATATTTCTTTTAAGGATATTTTCTATTATTACATAATCTTTTTTTCTCGTTGAACGCCTCTCTGTCTATACACTGTGTTAGGGTCGTCCTTGGTTATGTTGTGTTTTGTATAGGGATATTTTTCGAAAGGATAATAGGAAATATTAAATATTTATAAAAATGAAATGGAACAACCTACATTATCGTTACTTTAACTGCTGTTTGTTGCTTACATACTACACACACCATTATGTTGTTGGGGTAGCTAAGGTATCGTTTGTTTAATGTATCCCTAAAGATTTACAAAGCCCAGTGACTCCCGCGGGAGCCTTTTATTTATTATATTTTTCTCCTCCTTATATCCGCACGCTTTGTTTTGTTTTTTTTTTTTTTTTTTTTGAAATAAGGCGCAGAAGTTTAATAAATGGTGTTCAACAGCGACGACGAGAGAAATAAAAGATAGTATCTTCACCGAGTGTATATATAAAAATATACCTATTTAATACCTACAGGGTTTCTGGCTATGGAGTGTTTTAAAACGAAGAGAATTTTGTGGATCTGGCGAAAAATGTTAGCTATTTTATGATTTTAATTTGTTAGAATAATTCCCAGTGGATAGTTTGCATAATAAACCGACTCCAGCTGGAGATGAAGATATACCTACTTTAATTTTTCTTTGAAAATTAAGAGAAATTTCTTTATTAAATATTTATTTAAATTTAGTTTTCTTTATATAAATGGAAAATAAGAGAATTAGTACAAAAATAGCATCTTGCAGTGGAGCGTCGATGGGTCATTTATAAATTTAAAATTTAAGATTTTTTGTTGCAAATATTAAAAAATTTATATTTAGGGACAAAATTTCTGAAAAATGAACAACACTTTATGTTGATAATTACGTGGTATGAAGAATAAGTAAAAACCTTTGGTTTAAGGGAATATTGTTTTTGTCTTACAGTTTTTTTTAATTGCCAACCATTTACTAAATTGCTTTAAGCAAAAATTGCAAGTCCAGGACTTATGGCAATTTTTTTTGTCAACAGTGCTTGTATATACTCTCAATACACTGACCCAGATACACTGAAAAAAAAAATACAAATTACAGAATTGCCTACAGGAATTCTTAATGTAAGTCTCCACAAAATTAAATAAGCACCACCATGACTAATAATAAATGAGTTTAACACATAGCTAAGAGTAGAATTATTGAGTTACCATTCCAATTGGAGGAAAATCGGTGATAAGAACTTTCAAGTCTTCTTGGTTTTAAAAGATTTTGAGGGCCAGATTTTTTGCAACTAATCATCTTCCATCAATAATTATTGCAATTAATATATCAACGCATGTGAATTTAATACAAAATTTTTACGAAAAAATCCATAATTTTAGTTGTTTATTATCAATGTAAGCTTCATAAGCCGATTTAGAACATATAATAGACCTTTCCTACTGCGAAAAAACTTGGCTTAGATGAGGGATATGTTAAACTGTAATCAATGTCGCCAGACGTAATATCTTCACTTTACCTACTGACAATTTTTTTTCCAAACAATGGGTACCTACTAATGGCACTTTCGTTGGAACAATTTGTTTGGTTTTCTCGAAAACGGCACTTAATTAACGGTTTTTAAACTTTAACGAGCAGATTTAACAAAAAAAAATATTATTTTTATATTTAAATTGACGGTATTTTCAAAAACAATACCTTAAAGAAATCTTATTTTCTATTTTCTATACAATTTAATTTAGTCTTATGGTAAATTAAGCTATTGGGTAAAAGTTCCTCTTATTAATAACAATCTGTGATTTTCGACTGCCATTATTTTTTTGACCGACTTAAAAACGTTTTTATATAAAAGAGATTCTTATCAAAAATTCAAATAATAATATTTGATATAAAAATTTTACAAAGCAGTTTATTAAAATAAATTTTAATATTTTTTGATATTTTAAAATGTTTTTTAATTGATTTTAAACTCCGAATTAATAAATTCTTAAAATTGTATTTTTTTGTTCAAAATTTAATAAAAAAAAATTGCTGCAACGATTTTTGTTTTTTTTTTTTCCCAAACAAAGATTTGTCAAAGCAATCAGGTATAGTGTATATCGCGTTGGAGTCTAAACAATTTCAGACTTTTTGATTAATTTGCTTCCAATTATTTTTAATAATTTTAATTTTTAATAATTGCTCGATTTATTGAGTAGAATTTAAATGAAACCATATTACGTTTGGCTACGTAATTTTTCATCTTAAGATTATCATTTAATTTAATTCAAGTCATTTAATAATTTAAAAAAATTAAAAATATATTATCTACAATCTTATAACATCAAATCATATACCAATACATAAACAGAGGAGTATAATAATACTCAAACATTATAATGTATTTTCCACTTAAATCACCCTCAATCCATCACAAGTCGACGCACATAATCACTCATTGTCTCATGTTTTAACAAAGAATTAATCTACTTCAAGGGATAATCATATAAGGATGTACATATACATCTTATACGAACGTTCATTCAAATAAATAAATGAGCAAACGGAATACAATAATTCCAGATCCAGAAAAAGGATTCAAAGCGAGTAAAATCGCAATTTTAAAGCTTCAACCGACCGCACATCCTGAGGTTCATTTATGAAAATGCAAACACATTTATAATCTCCCCTTAATTTTCTTTTGGTTATATCTCCAAAGAATTCATACCAAAATAAAACTAAATCACACATATGTATGAACGTTGGTTGAGTGAATACTTTTACACATATGATAATCCTTGGAGTAAAGAAAATATTTTGGAGTTATTTTTTTCTTGAACGAAGTTCTTCTCTAACAAAGCTGAATTATATTTACCAACAGTCAAATACTACTAATGAAAATTTGATTTACCATCAGAGCTTTTTCCCCACACGGCAAGTGCATATGGGTGATTACATCCATAAAATAAAATCTAAAAAAAAAAAATAACCCCAAAAGATGCAGAGGATTACGAATAATTTATTTAAAAAAAAGGATGAACAAAAAATACTACCAATGACAGATACTGCTTACCTCCCTTCCTCCTTTTCAAAATCCAGCTTTTACCTTTGCATAACCCATTGCTCCACTTGATGATGAAACTGATGATGATGATGATGATTTTTCATAATTTATTTTGCACCGGATCGTGGAAAGGATACCAATTTTTTCGCTTTCAGTTGAGTGCAAAATAAAATAAAATCCGCGCGCATCCTAAATGATTTAACACACATGTACACTGCACGACCCGGTTTGCCCTGTAAAAGAGTTTACAATGGCATTCCACATACACTGCTAAAAAGTGGAAAAGTGGAAAAAGAGGTATGCTTAAAAAACACTTTTTAGGCCAAAATTGAGTTTATAACATTTCTCTATAAGTCTGAATAAAGCATTGCAGTAAAAGGAATAAGTAATTACAAGGCGTATACTTAAATTGCATCTGGTTTTGGAACTTTGTTTTATATATCAGTATGAATACGGTTAAATTAATAAGAGGTGCGTTTGAAAAAAATAAACATTTTTATCAAATCCTATCAGACAAACTTAAATTAATACCAGGCCTTCTTAAACGGAAACTATAGTATACCTCTATATAATTTTTATGATTAAAATTATTTGTTTAGTTTCTTTCAGTGTATAGTACCAAATTAATTAAACCCAACCGTTTTCCCATTCTTCATTCAATTTGAGTTCACGTCTCTTTATTGTTTTTTACCATCGCAACAAAATTAAAAACAAAAAAAAAATTATTAAAATAAATAAAAAATGTATTCTTTGTAATTTCATCGACAGGACCAACTATGACGACTCGGCTAGCAAGTCATTCAGGAAGTTGATGCTATTCTCATCCATAAATCACTTGGAAACGTTTTTTGTATATATAGTACCTGGTAAAACCTTAAAAAATGTTGAATAACAAAAAAAAAATACCCAACTGCAGGGATCATTGACAGCATAGCCAGCATCCGAAATCAGAGATGTGTGGTGGTGCTGTAGCTCTAGCACAAATTTGTGACGAGCAGGGAGGCTTCATTCGGCGCATATCAACTAGAGACACAACATCCTCAACAACTCACCCAAACAGACAAGAATCAACAATAAAATAACCCGCCTATCACATCACTAGCGCTATACATCAAACCAGCCCAACCAGTGTGATTTATTTTTGAAATTTAAATCAAAAAAGTTAAAAAAAATAAAAAAACGTAAAAAATCAAGAAATAATGCGCGCCGGGCGATGCAGAGTGAATTACTCATAAACGAAAATCGATGCGGGTATTAATAAATCAAAAGACATTAAAGTGCCATAAGGGAGGGAAGGACGACAACGAGTGAATTCACGCGTGACTAAAGCAACGAGCTATATGTATACCTACACGATTGCGACGACTAAAGTTCGAAAGTTATTAAGTGATATCCGCTAACGCGCGCCGCCGGGGGAGATATTTGCATTTTATGATTAAATTGTGACTTTAATGTGCATCAATCTGAGAAGTGGAATAGGTAGTCGAAATGTTTCTGTTAACGGTGGTAAAACTGATATTGATAGCATTGAACATCTTTCCGCATCGTTTCACCAACCGGAAGGTTATGTTTGTGATATACTTGACGAATCTTGTGACACATGGTGAGTTTTTTTTTTTTTATAATTTATATTTTTTTCATCCAAAATGTTTTTAAATGAAATTTAAAACTTTAGCAATTTGTTAAAAGTATAAAGTAAGCTTTACAATTTATAACAGTTATACACCATTGGAAGAAGGTGGAAAGAAGGCATTAAAGAGCTTCACACGACTTGAAAAAACTCTAGGTGCCCGAAGTATGCCCACCGATGATGGAGGGCCTCAGCCTTGTGGGACCGCATAAACAGAATATTAATAACCAAAATGTTATAAATTGGCTGTTTTTAATCATTTCCTTTTTCTTTATTTTATGTTTAATAGTCGACCATTGTTCAGTTGACAATTCTAGTTCAAAGCCAGATTAAAATCATTTTCGAATAGGTTCTATTCTTTCACTGATTTATCGACAGCACTTTCGGTCATTTAGTAAGTTTTACTCTATTTGTGGATACCCCTACTATTTCACTGAAAAAAAAATAGAGTTATGAAGGATTTTTTACTCTATTCCACGAGAAAAGTTTTTAAAATATCATTCAGTTGATTGGTATTAGATGAGGTAGTCTGTTGTGGATTGATGTAATAAGGGCGGCTGGAGGAGGCCGTCGTCGTCATCAAATGGTGACTTGATGCGGCTACTTAATGAGGATTGAAAATTAACACTCAAAGTTTGTATGAATTGAAACTCAAAAGTATTGTTCAGTTTCATTTCATTTCATTTCATTTCATTTTGTTTTAATTTATTTATTTTATTTACCTATAATTTGTTTTCATGCAAAACCAATATTTGCCCTTAAAAGCAAACAAAATATGTTTTAAAGCATTTCGGTCAATATCGACAAATTATTTCTTTACGAAATAAGATCCTTCTTTTTTCCCTTTCTCTCCAAAACCATTGCTACGCCGAACATTTATTTTTCGCAAATTATTCAGATCTCAATTACATAAACAGTCTTATACATATATAATCATCGTAGAAAGGGAAAACCCTTATTAAGAAGATATCTTATTCTAACTAAAACATTGAAACATGATGTTTTCCCTTTGGGAGCTATTCTGTTATACTAACTGACAACCATTAACCCCTTATCGCTGAGATTTCTTCCAATACCAAGGACACGAAGTAAAAAAAAAAAACAATAGAAAATCAAGTGCTTTTCCAAAAACAGAGAAGAGTATATGAGAGCATTCATATTCACAAAAGTCTTTTTTACTCACCCTATATTTACACCAGTCCCTAAGTCCCAACTTCTAGGACTGTATAGCTATATTGGAATAAAATTGCTTACGTTCGAGAAACGCATGTCCAACTGTTATGCTATAAGACAATCGGCTTATTGAGAGTATTTTTCCCCAAAGTGACCCAAATCGGATCTGTGTTTCATGAATAAATAAACGACATTAAATTGGGGCTATTTTCATGCAAATTTTAATAAGCATTTTCTTGATAGGGATAAAATTTTCTTTTGACAATTCTCATCTAAGGAACATGGGAAAAATAGGCATTTATTTATGTATATCTGATTCCAAGATTAATCAAAACCACACTCTTTTCACTCCGAGCCATTATTTCCAGAGTTTAACACCCTTTTAACTATGTTATTATCGTTAACGGTTAGTAAATACCAAATTAACTTAAAATGACCAACGACGACGTTTTCAGAATATGAGAATTTACCTGCCATGAAGTTAGTGATTGCATGTTTAATTCAATTTTCACACAAGTAACGTGACTTTGGAGTTATGAATTGTGACCCTTTAATTGGGCGCCATTTTCATTTTGATCCAATTACTTAAAAATTCTAAATTCATTCATTAATCCGCCTTCTTAGCATGAAAATGCGTCACGAAAAATCTCCCCTGAAGGTGCCATTATTTTACCTTGATGGTTATAGGAAATCAGTCCTCTAGGGCGTCATATTCGTATTCCCTGTTCGTGATACAAAACGTTGCCACATATAGAATAAGGTAATTAATAATTTTCAAGCAGCGAGAGAATAGAGCGGTGTTGGAAAGGTCAATGAAACGTCTGTCGTGATGGATGTACTAAAAATCTATAATGAATAACGACTAAAGGAGATTTATGGTTCGCCATCATACATCAATAACAATACCTTTCTATAAATACGTATAAACTCCAACCCCGGAAATGAGTCCTTTTCGAGTGGGCTGTAACAAAAAAAAATCCTATTAATGATAATTCATATAAGCCAGTCACCATCAACATAGAACGACCAACACAACATGAACACACATAACAATCCCCCAGATAGTCGTTGGAATTATTGCCTAAAGTCGATGGCTTCGAATTTGATAGCACATGGGGCCAAGACGGCAAAGTTTGCATTTAGAAAACACTTTTCTGGTCGACATCTTCCACCTTGATGGGCACTTTTCCTTCTTTGATGTTATCGCGTTGATGATGGGAAAACACTGTTGACTTAGTTTGAGGTCAAGGACTCTCTTTTGGCCTTAAATTGTTGCCATATTGAATTCAAAAGAGGTTAAGGTTTTTTTTTCTTTGCCAAGAAAAGGATTTCATAAATTGATGGATTTCTCCTCATTGCGAGCATGAGGCCTGATTATACGAGAGAAGAAGATGTAAACAATTTCAGAATAAAGCCAAAAAGGTTCTTAAGGTAACCTACGATGAGGAAAGAACTTTTGATATTTGAATTATTTACACAGGATCTTGATGGGAAACAAAAAAATTCATTAAACACAATCTGGATGAAATAGGAAGAGGTTTGCCCCAATTAAATATCAAAAGGCGAATAAATCGCTAAATGCTTAAATAATTGGAGATACATTTCAGAAACTTTGTTAAAGTTGGAAGGAGATACAATTTTGTAGGATTGTGTTCCCTATCCCTCAACAGGATTTTCATTAATTTTTTAATTCAAGAAAATTATTTCTTTTTTTTTGTTGAATAAAATTTTATAATCTCCTCAATTAAGTTAAAAAGTGTGTTGAAAATTTGTGTTAGCCATTTTTTTAAAGCATGTGAATAACTTTTTAACTACTACATGGTGCCTCTTGTGGCTAAAGGCCACAGTCAGTCTATTTGTAAAAGGTAATTCAATTTGACTTTCTTATATTGATAATACTGTAATGTCTTGTCAATACATTGTAGGCAGCTGTCAAGGTCACCCAGTGTTGTTATTTTAAAGTATTTTCGCCAAGCCTATATACCTCGCTTAATGTATGTTTAAACGGGAACACAAAATAATAAATTTTTTAAAGGTTTTCAAATTTTAATTGTTCAAAAACATTGTTCATTTATTTGAGCACCACAAGTTGTTTTAAATACATACGTACCTACCTCATTCACCAAAAAACGACTTTTCACTATAATAGCTTCAAATAAGAAAGCCGAAAAAGCAAAAAGCCACGAAAACCGATGAAACCCTCATCATTTCTGTGGTAGAATTCTTCCGCAGCAATCCATAGAATAGGGTTGCCTTTGACTCATGTGAAATCTTCCTTCCTTGCCTTTGTTCCAGGAATTTTTGTCAGAACCAATAGTCCCATTAAGAAGTTTTCGAAAACGACACGAAAAAAAAATGTTTACGTGTTCGGTCTTCTCCAAAAGCGGCAACTTTCCATTATGGCCAAAAATGTATCGAAATAAAGGAGGGCTGAAATAAAAAAAAAAAAAGAAAAAAGGGAAACCAATTTTTCCCATCACCAATGATGATGCTTTTGACTTTGCTTTAGCCCCCTTTATCCATTATATGTTCGTTTCGTCGTTTCATAACAGCTTTTTGACTCGACTCCTTTGGTCTTATAATTTTCATTTAATGGATACGATACGGCTCGGTGGTGGCGGCGGCGGCGGCAGCAATGGCTCTTCGACAGCCCTACTCGTACTCAACTCACTTATACACACACGCTATATCGCTCATTCGCATCCACACTTTCACATAAGTAGTAATGATGTAATAAAAAGTGAATTAAGGTCGTATCCTGGAAGGAAGTGTGAGGGCAAAACAGGACAAAGCTAACATTTGAATAATTTAATTCCGGATGTGTTCATTCATTCACTTAACTTTCACGAAGTACTAAACATAATAGGAGGGTATAAGCTATATACATATGAATACATTCGTTTATATGCATCAGAAGTGTGTATATATGTTATGTGTGTGTGTATACAATGTGTGTTTCCATTGAGAGGGTGGCATTGGCGCCATTCATCATTCAAAGTCAAGAAGTTTACTGTTTCACCTTCGTTCTTCGTATACCTATTCGTAAACAGACGGATCGTAACATTACTCAAACATGGGAAAATATACTTTGCCATCTGATATCTTTTCTGAGTTTATGGTAGGTATATGGTGTGTTTTTCATGAAGTCTTAACATAAAAAGGAAAAAGAATGTTAAAAATGTGTAAGCGAAAAATTCCGGTTGTATGGTTGCCAAATTCTCTGACTGAACTTGGTACGGCAGTTTTTTTAACTAGAGATTCTGGTTGTGCTAGTTTATAGTTTTTCTGTCAATGATACTGCGGGAAAGTGGATTGTAGGTTTGTGCATGTTCAATAGTTTCTGTTCTTAAAATTTGAATAGCAATAGTAGTTCGGTAGTACGGCCTTTGCGTTTTATCCCGGCGCTCTCATTGGACTATAGTGAGGCCGTCAAAGCTTTAATGATAGGGAATTCTAAACTTGTTGAATATAGTTCAATATATTCGTCATAAAATCTATTTAAGATAAACTGAACTTAGAAAAATTTCGTATTGACAAGGCCCTCACTAGTGTCCAAGTCAAGTGAAATAGCTGGGACGAAATGCCAATTTTCACGGCCTGAAAGTTGTAAAATCTATTTAGAATTATGATAGCTATATCTATACGTCATTTAAAATTATACTTAATTTAATAAAAATTTGTGGGATCATTAGAATATTTACTGACAATTTGATTATATCAAACATTTAAAATACCTTTTTATTAAAAAGTCCACTTGTCTATTCAACAAACAACTTTGAGTTTATAATTGACCATCAAAGAACACAGTCACAAATGTGAAGATCTTATCATTATATTCAGCTATTTAAAAAGAACAAAAAACGTAAGAAGCCGTAATAAATTTTTCTTGATTTAACATAAATTTTTATGAAATAAAGTTTTATAAAATTTCATAAAACCTGCATAACAAACCTGGCAACCATATTTATATTTATATTTACTTTACTTTATTTATATTTACTTTACACATTTACAAATATGTATGAATGTAGGGTACATCATACGTCTGTTTTCGATTATTAGGATGAACATAAACAAAAACATTTTGTATAAGATTATTTTTAAATCATTTTTGGCATCAACTACAAGTATATCTGCCTATTTTTGCACCCCAACTGTCAAATTTATTTCATTTTGGAATAAACCAATCATTTATAATCTTATTCCGCAAGTCCCCTCGACCATTTATTAATTTAATTCATTTATATAGTTGGATTCGTATTTTCTATATGAGTAATTATTTAGAGCAAAAACGTCTGTTCAGACGCACAATGTGTTGCTGCTGCTGCTCTCCATTTAGAGCCAATGATTAGAAAGTTATGAATAAATTACGATACTCGTACTCAGAACGTACACAAGTGAGCTTAGAGCCAAAAAATGGGTTTTAGGTTTGGCTTTGTTTTCACCAGAAAACCATTTATTAAGCCTACATGCTGACGGTTCGGCTTCGTATATGGCTGTGGTTGGATTTATTTTCCATGATGGTGCATATAGTTTTATACATACATATAGATAAGTATGTATGTGTGCAAGATTCTGGCAGGATATCGGATATGTTAACAATGTCAGTTTTGTATCCTTGGATTGACGGCAGTGTGGCGTGGCGTTGCGTGAAAAGTTTTTAATACAATATATGTATGTAGGTACGCAAAGGAATTATTTGAACCGAGTAAAATTAATATTTTAAGTATAATCAAGAGTTTAAATAATACTCGTAATAATAGAGTTATTATAATGAAACATCAGAGGTAATTAAGTTTAGTATGAAATTGTAGTCAAAATTACCTTAAACGTCTATAGTTGAAATGGGGAAAAGATAGTTTTTCGGCGGATGGGCTGGAAGGAATTTTGATACTTTTACTATAAGTAATTTAAAATTAAAGCGGGTTGATACCAAGTCCCAGAGCAATCTAATGAGAACAGAAAAATATAAAAATTATATTCTAGGTCTTTCGTATCAAATAACTGTTATATGAGTATACCTAAGGTTCATTGATATATTGTTGTTAAAGGAAAAATTTGTAAAAAATCGCTAGGATTCTGAAAAATAGGTCTTTAAAAGTATATTTGAATTCTGTATGGAACCTAGCGTTGCCGCCCAAAAAAGAAAATGACCGTGCCACATTTTCTTAAGAAAAGGGTGCCATATTAAATTTTGTAATGCCACCGTGTCATGATGACATTTTTGTGTCGAAAAAAGCACGATAGTGCCACTTCGGCAACGCTGGGAACCTAAATTTATCGTTATCTACGTAGTGTGTATTAGGCTTAAAGAAAATTAACACTGTTACTTCAACGATACAATGTATTTTATTTTGTATTCATAATAGTAAAGTTACCGGTAGAACTACCAAAAAGAGTAAGGCTTCGTTTTTATATTTACCAATCCATCACTGCAATTATTTCTTTTCAACAATAATTATAGAGTCTGTATTCTAATTGTTTTTCATTAAATTCCACCACTTATTGGGGCTCATTAGTTTTGAAGCGCCTAAAATATAATTTTTAAATAATTTAATGTATTAATTTTATAAAAGTGTTTTTTTTTTTTTTTACAAATTTTATAAAATGCGTAAAAAAAGTAAAAATTGTGAACAGAGAGACTTTATTTGTGATTATTTTGTTTTACTTTCAAGTAATAAATTTACACAACTTCTTTAGTTTTACCTTTAGGAAGAGAAAGACATAATTTGCATAATTCACTATTAAGGACAAAAAACTAAAAATCGCATTAAAGTTGAATTCAACTTTGATGAATCTCATGTAGTAAATTATTAAATAGAAATACTCGTCTCATAGATTGATTCCTGCCATAACAACTTGAATTCTGGCACTTAAATATAGGTATTAGGTATCCCCTTCTCCTTTCTCATCATACTCACACAGAATATCTACATTCAATCTGCATCTTATATCTTTTTATCTACTACATACATATCTGTATCTTTACGTCCGAATAACTGCCAGCTGCTTTCCATTACATCATGAATGGTGCTGTATAAGAGAACATCTTAATTTGTTTCTGGATCAGGATTGTATATGCTCCACGCCACGTATACCAACTCGAAGTCCTTATACTCTTTCGCCTCCTTGAGTTCTTCGTTTTGTTCTATTAATCCACTTGTTCGTGTATCTAGCGCCACTCGTAGTCAGCATTGGTCGTAGAATTCGCATATACTGAACTCTGGAACAATTAAATATTTATACTTCAATCTACTTTCGCTGATATACACGTTTTTCGGAATTTATACATGTAATAAATATAAAAGTGGGGTAAAGTCGAGTCGTATAGCGGAGTACCTACATACTCAACTAGTACCTATACTGAAGGATTGAAGAATACTGTTCCGTTTCAGACAGCCATGGATGGAAGAAATCTACCCCCTCCCCCATTTTGGATTTTGGAGTAGTCCTCTCTCTAACGCTGATGGTTTGTTGTTTTGCCTTTTTTCGTTTTCTTTCCATTTTACTTTACTCATGAAAAAAATTTCTTCGACTTCCAAACCTAACATCTATGTATATATGTATGTACATTCGACGTACACACATTTCGGCACACTGGATCCTTGGAGGCCAAGGAGTTCTTTTTTAAAGTGGTGGGGCATGGCAGTATAATACTAAGCACTTAACGTTCCCGCTGAATTCTTTAGGGAATGCGGTGTTTTTTTTTTTTTGTTATTTGTTCGTTTCAAAACTGAGTTTGGTAAGAGATGGATCTTTAAGTTGAGGTGCACCTTCTTGAAAATTGAGAAAATGGAATTGTTGAAATTTGAGGGACTTTTTTTTCAATGAAAATATGTACACATATATCTTTTTATGCAGTTTAATTGCGTGATTTATTTTGAATTAAAAATCCATTGTATTTTCCTTAATTTAATAGCACAGCTTCAGGGTCGTATAATTTGCCCTTTATTAAAAATAAGCAAACCGTACTATAGTTTTGTGATATCATTTTTTTACAATGTTTGATATTCAGTAGGTAAGCAAAGAAAATAATTTGTATGGTTACTAGCTCATATTTCAAGGTCAAGCAGTTTCGAATAAATTAAACGTCAGTGAAATTTAAAAACAGGAGAATTAAATTGCGATGCTATATTTCTGGTATAAGCGGGTACTTTTAATAGCCTAAATGGTATGAGAAATAAATAATTTTGTGTCGCAAATTGCCTTACTTATTTCCATAGTTTGCACATTCCTTCAAAAACTTGAATATCATTTGGTAAATTATTTTGCAGACCAAACATTAAATAAAAGGCATGATGGGTATAGAAATGTACATATCTTGAGAGATATCTACGATGAGTTAACTTTTGGTAAAGGTAAAAGTATATTCATGTAAAAAATCTTAATGTATTAAAATGATTTTTTTTTATGTGCTTAGGTCAGCTTAAAATTGGCCGGAAAATTGTGGAAATTGTGGAAGCTTAAAATTGCATACCTTGCGGAGTAAAATGTGTTGACAACTGAAAATTACATTATGTATGGGAAGGAAATAATATAGATACTAAGAAATGACAAACACTGTGGAAATAACAATCGGCTAATTTTGTGCCTCATGAAAGTTGGAAAGCCAACATATGGCATTACGCTCTCAAACTTTAATCCTATACTACTTAAAATTCCGTTCCCTGAATCACCATCCTTCTCCCCAAACTTAGCTCGGATTCAAAGTTTTTATATGTTAGATTAAAAACTAGCTTGAATTTCTTGTATTTATTTAAAAAAAGGGGGGTCTGTTCCCACCAAAAACTTAATTATTTGAAAAGCAAACTGAACTGAGAATAATTAAATATATTCCGCGTAAACACTTCACCGATAAAGATACAGTTTTATAGTTTATTTTTAAGCAATTTCCACATGTTGAAGTTAAAGAATCACTGAAAGCTGGTATTTGTTCTTGTTGATTCTCACTCCAACTATATACCAACCATCTTTTGTTTTTATGAAACTAAAAAAAACTGGTTTCGAAAAATGGCTTCAAAGATTAGTTAATTAGGTTAGGTAACAATTTATACAACATTCAACATTGTTCTCGTGATTTTTTCATACAATTTTCTTGTCCCCGCATCCCCCTCCTTTATTGTTTTGAACTGAAATTGACCTAATTTTGGGGCACACTAAATCAATTTCCCATCACACCTCCTCTAACACACAATAAGTATCACAATCGAGCATGTCCTTAGAAAAATTTGTTCATCGATTTCTTAGGTATAGATTGCACCAAGAAAAAAAACGAATAAGACTAAAAAAACAGGAAACGACGCCGGTAGCCTTCCTTGAAGTGTCTTTTATCTCAGAATTCTCTTCCAATACACCCAAGCCACAGACAAAAAAAAACTATAAACTAAAAAAAAATAAAAAACCCAACGCACGGCATTCTGTTAGAGATCCTTTATTTATGGTCTACCGAGAAAGATAATGTGTCCAAAAATGTTCAACAAGGCTTCTAACTTTTCGAAAACTTGCCCATACACCCTCATAACACATATTCGCACGGACGAAATGCTCTTTCGGAAAAACTAAATCGAGCCACTTTATTCCTGCACTTAATTTGCACAAAGTTTCGCACAATGTAGCCACCAGCAGTGCCACAGAAAACTGCTTCGTGCAAAGTGCCTACAGACGTCGTGATGGCATCAGAGGGAATAATATAGAAATGTATACCTACCTACATATATCTAAAGGAGCGCAGCCGAGAAACTGATACAACGAAGAAGTAGTATTTTTTAGAGTCCTTTTGGCCGATATCCAAATCGAGCTATTTGTTGCCGCTATCTTAATGGACACCATGCCATTTCGCTTTCGCATGGTTTATAAGATAGACAGTGGTAGGTAATAGAGCAAAGAATGCTTTAGACCTTGGACTAGAATATCGTTGGTGGTTAGAAGTTTTGCTTGGAAGATACAAAGCAACCGAGAAGATCCCAATCCGAACCAATTTAACAAGCACTCCAAATAGAAATCTCCCCCCTCCCACTCATGCCTCAGAAAAACACACACACCATCCTATTAATAGCCACCATTGAAAATCAGTGCTCTGAAAAATCATTTCGAAAGCCGGTGATTCTCCAGACGAGGTACATTAGAGGCTATTACTTCTAGCAAAGTTGTTGCGGAAGAATGCACTCAATGGGAAAAAAATGTACCACAAATTTTCAGGACAAATAACGAAAATGAGAACGAACAAGTTCTATTGAGAATGTCGCTGTATTTTATTTTTCGAATTTCTTTTTTTGTGATCATTGCGATAATTGGATTGTCGATTGCAATATACTCGTATAGGTTGTGGAATCACAATCTTTTTGTTTTAGACTTAAAACTACTTCCAGCGGTGATATTCGGATCAATGGTTTTGCAAACCAAGGTTTTTTCCAAATCACTGGATTCTATTTATTTGGAAACAAAAGCACTCAAATAATATGTTCTTTGTCAAGAAAAATATTATCTTCAATTGAAGCTGACACTAACCATCCTGGACATAATATTCGTTGTAGCGCAAATGAAAAGCAAGAAGCCTATACATACATATGTATATAAAATATTTATTTAAAAATTTTCGTTTCGAATTTTGAGTTTGTTATCTGATTTGCGATTTACACGATTGAAAGAAGAAGTAGTTATACTAAAAATTTTAAAATAAATAATTTGTACATTTAAAACAGTGGGCCATTTTAGCACCTCCAGGCAAACTAGAAAAAATGAGGCTTAAATCCCAAAAACTTGTAACAGTTTGGTCTTTGTATTTTATTATTGCTTTAAACCTTGAACGAAAAATTTGTGGTATTCCTATTTTGTAGATCGTTTTGCGGAGTGGTGTTTCAAAAGCTCAAAAAATAAGATTTTTAGACATGGATATCTCGAAAATTTGATCCAGCAGTTATGAGGTGGTTTTTAAATTCATAATATAAAAAAAGAATAAACAAGTTTTTGTTGGAAAAATCATTTACGTTTCTTTCACGCTTTTAATAAGCTAATATAATTAAATAAATACTGCGGTACAGTACAATAAATAAATGAGAAACTGAAAAATAGTAAGCAAACTCATACCTGAACTTCTCCGTACTTTAAGGAGTATGGGTTTAATTTTTTGTTGGTTTCCATAATTCTGTTTCGTTTGAATACAACAAAAAGCAGTTCAGAAATGGCTTAAATTCTTTTTGTCCGATTCAGGAAAAGACGACTCTATAACAAATGCCCACTTTACAATACTGTGCTCAGGTCAGTTTGACAAATTTGTGTAAGCTGTCAAAATATTTAAATGACAAGGGTCCTCCACACCCGACATGGGACTGCCACTGCTGGTGCTCAATTTTTCAGTCACGTATATCAGACTTACATATATATTGGTCTTGACATAGAGCTTGATTCAGGAAGTTGAACTAATAGAAGGAACAATGCTTTCTATCAGCCTACAGTAGTTACACGTTATTCCAGCCAAGGATGACATCAGCATAGCAAACAATACCTTCACTTTGTTCCTTAATCGTCATCATTGCCGTCTTCCGAGAAGGATATAGGATTACAAATGTCTGAATCGTGCTCCCAACTCCTGTACCGTAACCCAGAGCCACTTATCTAAAACACACAGCATTTGTCGTGAACAGCAGTTTAACGTAGAGAGAGAGAAAGAGAAACCCAAAGAAAGTGATGGACTAAAGGTGGTTTGTGTATAAAAGAGGCTGTTGCCTTTATGGTCAGTTTCCGTCTCCATATAAAAATGGAATGATGCTGGTGGCATATGGATAACAATATTCACTTGGGATGCCATCTCCGGAAAGAAAGACATCGCACACTAACTCTTATAGGAGTAGGACAGTAGGTACACACTGTTGGTTATAATACAGTTGAATTAATCAAACAAACAAAAGGGTATATATACGTTTATTGTTATTTGTCTTAGTTTCTTCCCTGGTGATGAGGGTATTAAGGATAATGAGTTATGTCAGAAACAAATGCTAGGCACACTGGTGGAGCATGAAAGAGTGATGACCAGTGGATTGCTGCTTTAATCCAAACGAGACAGCGGACTTTCAGACATATATATACGAAGTATAAAGAAGAGGAAAGGATGATAAGGATTCAGTTTGATAACTATACATAAATATGTATGTTGAAATATAAAAGGACTGTCTTTCTCTCCATTCGGCTCTGGTGGGAAATGTTCATGATGTTGATTTGACGCTGATTCATAGTTTTATGTTAAGTAGTTTGGGTAATGAGTTAAGCTCTCTTATTTCTTAAAAGATATAATATTTTTGAAATAAACCTTCCCGTAGCTAAGGCTCTCTTCACGAAAATAAATAAATAAATTGAAATTAAATTTGTTTACCTTTATTTAATTATGTGATTATGTATTTATAAAAAATTGTTTGTTAACTCGTCTTTTTCTCTCTGTTTTTTTTTTCGGCACAAACTTTGAAAAACTTCCGGATGTTTTAAATTAATATCTGCACTACAAATTAATTTTTTTTTTTTACTAAAAAGTAGTAACTAAAATTAAAAAAAAATACTTCTTGATGCATCCAAAATCATATAACACTGGAAAATAAATTGTTATAAAAAAATGTTCGTAAAAACCAATAACCAAAGAATACCTAACGTTTGAAATTGCACTTGATGAGTAGGTACATAAAAGAGGTTATATTTTTTTGTTTAATTTGGCCGATATTCACATTTATCCTCATTGACCCTGTCTGAAAACTAATTTTGCCGTCAAATGGTCCAATTCATTCGGGGCCAAACGAAGTTTACAGGGTGTGTATTGTGTAATGAAAAAGGAGAAATGTTTTAGATATCAAAAAATTCAGAACAAATACAAGTTATTTATTTCGAATCGAAAGAAAAATCTGCTAAAACAAAATTTACCTGGTTTATGTATTTACAGTTTTTTACTAGGCAGCAGAAACGGTTATTTTTAATAAATCATATGAATTTCGTTCCATTTTTCAACGTTTCTCGACCAATTTTATCGGTTCGAGAGTTACAGAATATTGGCACTGTGTGCTATTGAAGCAAAAGTTGCACTGGGGTTAGTCTGGTTTAAAATTTGTTCAGTTAAAAATGAATTATTAGATATATCCAATTAATTTTCAATATAAAAAAACTAATATTCCCAATATTCACTCTAAATTGCAATATTAGCCTTTGCTATAAAGTCAATTAAACTCACTTAACTATTTAACTATAAGTTAATTAAATTAAATCTCATACCACACTTCTATATCAATTATGCATACAACTCTCTAAAAGTCCTTATCATACTGATGCTGCGATTCATCGCATAAAATATGAACCTCAAACTCAAAACGTTTTAATTAAATTTGATGCTTAATTATGCAAACAAATTCCAAGTTTCCTTTATCACCACTATACTTACCCTTTAAAAAGAAACCATTATATCTACGAGAACCCAATTGATGAATAATATTTCTTTGTATTCTACGTAAAGTAAAACGTTTAAATTAAATTCTATTTTTTTTGTCTGTTGGTCTTCTAAATTTTAAATTTTTTTTTGTTTTATTTTACTTTCATTTCAGTTATGATGGATGAACCACGTTTTGCTCAACCTATTCCAAACGTAACAGTTGCCGTAGGACGTGATGCCAATTTGCCTTGTGTTGTGGAACATCTTGGAGCTTACAAGGTAAGAGTGGAAGGGCCAATATTTAAATAAATATCTATACAACATTCTTCAACGTAATTGTTTTTTTTTTTTTTTTGAAATTAAAAGTTCATTATTGCTTGAGCTTCATAAAAGTGCACTTTGTTTTGTCGTTCATAAGATTTTTGTCTGTTTTGAAAGGATGAAAAATGGAAATTTAAAATAATGCAAATATCTATAGTGCCCTCAAAATTGTAGTTAACTCTTTATAATATTGTATTTTGTCTATGATACTTATAACGTTCACGTTGTAAAGGATTAGTCATAAATAACAAGTGCACCTGTGCACTGGGTTAAAAAAATCTTTTAACTGAAATAAATAAATTGGAATGATTTGAACAATAAATTAATCTAAAAATGTTGATAGAGAAGAGAAAGGACTTGAAATATTCAAATGCGAAGTCAAGGATATTTATTTAAAGCAATGTTCTTTACTGAAAAGTTTGAAGGGAAGTTGTATGAGTAAGCTCCTTTGAGTGAGTGAGCTATAGTCAATTAACTTTTTTTTTGATCAAACACGATCCAACGATGAAATTATGTATCTTGTTAAATATCTAACATGAGCAACCGTGTTAAAAAAATAGCAACCTGGTAGCTGTTTAATTTTACATGATTCTTTTTTCAGTGTAGTTTTTTTTTTATTAAAAAAAAATATGAAATAGAAGGTAGGTACCTCAAGCCAACCAATTTTTGCAAGCTTCCGTATTGTCAGTAAGCTCCGATTTCTGCCAGATTAATTTTTTGAAACCAACTTAACCAACTTTGTTTACAACTCAATCGTTTATCTTATTTATTTTTATTCAACAAAAAAATTTTGAACACGGAAAAGATGCACTAAAATATTTTTCTATCATAATCCTTATAAATATTATTGAAATGTATATTTTTTTTTGTGTATCTGAAACTTCCAATACATTAAAATAAAATATCAATAAAAAAATTTACAATTATTTATTTTTCCTGCCAAAAAAATTATAAAAGGACACTTATCTCATTTTCATAATAGACGATTCCATTATTAAATAAACAAAAAATGTTCGAACAGTTGATTTAATCTTCATTCAATTGAAGCCTAAATTTAATGTTCATTATTTTTGAATTTTAAAACATATTATATGTGCCAAACCCCTTTTTGAAAATAAAATCAAACATAATTTATGGACCTAAATTATTTTATAAATATTTTTTTAATATTTTTCATAATGCAGTTTTAAATACAATTGCATTGAAATTCCTAATAAAATCTAATCAATGTGTCCATTCAAATATAATAAATTTCCAAACTGTCAATTCATATTCAGATTATCTAATTACAATTTCAAGTTAAGTTGAAAATTTTTCTCTCTCTCTCGCAGTGTTTTAACAAAACAAAACAAGAAATTAAATAATATTTTAGATTATCAAATAATGAAATGTTTGTTTTCAAAAGTGACGATTCCCGCAGAGGCCGAACGGAAATTTTCCAGTTCGCCTCAACCACACCAGCACCACACCACTGGCAACTAAAATCGAATTTTAAAACAAAACTTTAATTCCCCAAAGAGCCTGTGTTTCGAGTAAAGCATAGAACTTGAGCGTTTAAATATTTATTTTTGTGTTGGACTGCTAGTTTTGGCGGGTGAGGACAATACGATACAACTATCATCATGGGAAATCGATTTAACGTCCCCTAACGGACCAAAAAATCATTTTGAATCTTTTATAATGTGTATAGAGACATTAAATTGTCATGTAGCGGACATGGCAGGATTCTATTTAGCCTCATGCAAACGTGAGCATGCTCGGAATTATGATATCCAATCGGAAGCCCAAAGGATTTGAAATATTAAAAGTTTTCCAAGCCAGAAACACACTCAACAACATATATACGTATAACAAGTTCGCTGTGCTGAGTTCGACTGGGGAACGCATGCACAACAACTACGCAAATACATTCGTGCGTTGCGGTGACTCCATCATCATCATCGCTATATCACCTATATAATCGTATAACATGAGCCATGAGGCACTTGACATAAGCCATTTCCGCCGACAGGGTACACCATAAGTGGTGTTCCATGGAATTCTACACCATCATCATCGTCATCATAGTCGGAGCAAACATAATAAATGGTCGAAAGGCACGCCATATTCTGCCGGGGATAAATGAACAAGCGTAAATTCCACACTATATTGACAGTTTTGCTGAAAAAGTTTTCCAATTTACTTGGATATGTGTGGAATTACTGTGGAAATAGAGTTTATGCTCTAATACCAAGGGCTATTATGTATATGGGACAACAAAGAACGAGAGGTGTCGAAATCTATGTTTTACCACTTTAGCTAAATGAAACTTTGGGACAATCCAGATTTTCTGATCTGACATCAAGTTTATCGAGATTTATATAAATTAGTTATGCGTATATGGGATTATTTATGTAACAGGATCTGACTGAATTTTTGTCAATCTGCAGCGAAGAATTTCAAAATAATCGTGGTATTTTCGGGGGGAAGATCTCCTCATTCCGGAAAGTTAATGCGGCGCATAGCAAGCATGCTGATTCCCCTGGAACTTGACATTCCATCCCAGTTTCCAAACGCTACCTTTCCAATGTTCCTCTATCTTTTCGTTTTGTTCTCCCCTACGTTTTTTTCCTCCCGTACTTTTTTCCGACTTCTTCCTCACATCCTCTTGACTCACAGTAAATGGCTAGAAACTAGAGATTTTAAGTAGAAAATGTATGTGTTCGGAAAATTTCTTAGATATAAAATATGCTTTTTTAAAAAATAAAGCTTCTGACTTCACATGGGTTGCTTGTTGAAATTTGAAGAGATCAATTCGGATAATTGTGATAGGTGCAGTAGATAGTTCGAAGGTAACAATTCACATTTTTGTTTCTTTTTTATTTATTTAGAAAGTTCACTACGAATATGTACGGAAAACAAAAATAATTTACGATCAATTCATAAATCATCCTTTCTTTTTTTCACTCTTTCCCCAATAACACAGGTAGCATGGATTCATATTGACAGACAAATGATTTTGACAATTCATCGACATGTCATCTCTCGGATACCACGCTATAGCATAACATACGATAACGCAAATACATGGCTGCTGCATGTAAATCAAGCACATCAGGATGATCGAGGGTACTATATGTGCCAGGTTAATACGAATCCAATGATTAGCCAAGTTGGCTATCTCCAGGTTGTCGGTACGTACATATAAATATAAAAATACATTTACATAACCTTATAATTTTCATATATATTTTGGATTGGCAGAAAAAAAAAAACAACAACTTATTTTTGCGCATATTTCATGATTCATTCAACTTTTCAATAAAAAAAAAATATTATACATGCATTTTTAGTTCCACCAAATATCTTGGATATCGAAAGCACACCATCATCGGTGGCAGTTCGTGAGAATCAAAATATTAATATGACATGTCGGGCAGATGGTTTCCCAGCTCCAAAAATTATCTGGAGACGTGAGGATGGTGAGGAAATTGCTGCCGAAAAGAAGAAGAAAGGTAAAGGTAATGCAATGGTGTCACTATTTTTTTCCTTTTTTTTCAATTTTATAATATTTTATACATAGCATGGTTGCCATATTGCTTTGATTAAAAGGCAGTTGAGGAACACTTAAGATTTTATTTATATATTAAAATTGACTTTCATAAGAGTAGTATTTTTCGTAGGTGTAGGCATACCTTAGTACTATAGGCTAAGGTAAACACAAAGTGGGTTGGAATAAAAGAAAAAAACACATAACCAGCTCATACAATTTTTTTATCTACACAAATAAAATTTTATTTTTTGAAAAGATTTCCCTTTTTCTCTCCAACTCACAGAAATCGAAATAAGTTTTTTAACAGGCGTCAGAACAGTGTGTAGTATATTATACAAATCAACTATATTATACATATCAACGCACTATTTTTTCAAAAAAAAAAAAAAAAATCATTTAATTAAAAACATATGGCAACCATGTTTTATTTCTGCAAAATGTAATATAATAAATATAAAGTCCTTCTCAAATGTCATATTTGGCCTGTTTGCTGTCGCACTATACTCAAAATAATAAATGTAAACTGAACGACACTTTCATATCGTCCATCCTGCATGAGCCAAACGACCGATGCGACTTGAAAAAAGGATATTTATTTTACTACACAATCTGCAGAATATACACCGTCTGTCTGTACTTTGCTCTAACGATAGAAAAATTGTATTTATCTTTTTTTCTCATTTTTTTTTCACGAAAACTCACGCCATAATATTTTGACCTGGACTGCTTGTATATACATACATACCTCCTCATACCTATACCTACATACAATATGGATGGTCTTTTCACGTTGGTTTTGGTTTATATATGCTGTGCTCTTGGTGGGTGTTGGTACTATGCTTTGACATCCGTTCGGGTGGACTGCCAAATCCTTTCGAAAAATATAAAAAAATAAAAAACCTCATCATCCATATACATATACAGTTTTAGTCTACGATGGAGAGATTCTGCCTCTGACAAAAGTTAGCCGAAACGAGATGGGAGCATATCTGTGCATAGCAACAAATGGTGTCCCTCCATCTGTGTCCAAAAGGATTATCTTGGATGTTGAATGTAAGTTTTTTTTTGTTCGTATTCTTCGAAAAATGGCTCTTCCTTTATATGATTTTTGTTGTTTTTGTATTTTTTTTTGTTCTTATCCTGATCATTGTCCTTCGTCGTCCTCGTCAGTGAAGTGAATTCGAAATTTGCTTCTGACAAATGTTCATGCATATGACATCTATTGCCTTGAATTGTCTATGACGATGACGGTACTAGAATAACCCGCAAACAAAAAAAAAATAGAAAAACGTTTGTATGCCAAAGTGAGCATCATCGTTTTCAAAGTCCTCAGCATCGTCGCACTCCTCGTCATCTTGTCTCGTTAGCAATTCGTGGCGCGTTTGTTCGAGGAAAAGGTAAAAGTAATCTCGAGTCCTATAGCATGACGAAGGAAAATGACGACAGTTTTATTTAAATTTATATATTTTTCCGTCCTTTGAAATTGAGGGAGGGAGTTTGATTTTTATTTTATAGAGGAAGATGTGTTTGCAAGGATGTTATGCCTGTACGTATAGGTATATGTGTTTTTTTTTTCTTCAGTTTCACCGATGATATGGGTACCAAATCAACTTGTTGGGGCACCAGCTGGCACTGATGTTACTATAGACTGTCATACGGAAGCACATCCAAAGTAAGCTTATAATTTTTCACTTTTTCTTCGACACAAGTGTTGGAATTTTTTCATCATTTTTTTTTTCTTCACTGATGTATCTATAAATTGAATTCAAAAAATCTTGAATTTTTTAAAATTTTTAAAATATCTTTCTCTCCTTTAAGAGCGATCATTTATTGGGTATACAACTCGGTGATGGTGCTTCCAAGCAAAAAGTACAAAACAGATTATACAGAAAATTCATATCGGTAAGTTTAAAATAAACACCATTATGTCCTTGTATGTGTTGTGTGGGAGAGTGAGTAAGTGAGTGTCTTAAAGTTAACTGAGAGCAAAAGATGAATAATGATGTGTTTTCCTTTGAAGGAGCTATTTTTCATTCTCGACAGGATGGGGCTATCTATAGAATTTCAATATTAATTTTATCTTCACTTGTGTGCAATTTTATTTTTTGAAAAAAGTAGACACTAGCTTGCGTTGCTTCGATAATTTTTAAAAGAACAAAATCTTAAAGGCAAAAAGTTTTTTTTATGGTATAGAGCATAATTTCAAAAAAAATTATATTTGAGTGCATTGCTTAATCAAATTGTTATAAAATACCTTTCATAATGACCGCTTAGAAGTTACAGTTTGCGTGGAAGACGGATACAGGATATACAATTCGAGGACCGAAGTTAAATTCAATTTTGAAACCCAGATTTTTTTAACGACTCGATATTTCTAGAAAAAAAAAACACGTTTGCATGCACTCCAGTCACTGAATGTAGGTATGTCACCTTAGAACCGTCTAAGCCTGACATTTTTGTACTAAAGGTCACTCCTTATTTCTCTTATGAATTTTAATTGTTAAACAATTAATAGTTAAGAAAATCCCATACTTTCAATATTACCATTCTTAAAAGTTTACATCTACTTTTGAATTCTTGAAGTTTACATTCTTAAAAGTTTACATCTACTTTTGAAAATAAGACTTTTATATTATGAGCTTGTGTGTTCATCGAAGCAATATTCTTTATTTGCAATCATTCATAATATATATGTATAAAAGCAAGCTGTAGCTGTTAGTATATATATTTAACATTGAATGTTTATAACTTTCAATAAGCTGCTTTCAAAGATTTTAACTTCAAAATCATTGAGGCATGATTTCGATGGATTTCGTTTTCGCATTGAAAGTTCAATGATATTTTTGGTCTTTTAAGATTTTCATAAAAGAATTTGAACAGCAAAGGCTCTCTGAAAGTTAAGCGTGAAACGAAAATATATATTTTTTGTATATTTTTGTTTTACTTGACCCAAATTCAGCATTTTTTCCTTTAGAATATAATTTTAATTATATTCTTATTTTTAAACTTTTGGGGCACCATTTACTTTAGTCTACCTCAAGGCTGATAGTAATTGTTTGTTTAAAATTTTGAGGTTTATATTTATACAAAAATCAGCCTTTTGAAGATAAGTATAGTTTAAAGGCCTTCAATCGTTCTTTGGAAAAAATGAACAAATATTCTCTTTGTTTTCTTTTCTGAAGATGTGTATTTTATTTTACTTGTGAATTTAATTGATAGTTTTATTGGAAATAGAACTTTATACGTACCTATAATATAAAGTCCATAATTATGTGAATTTTATTCAGAATTTGCTTAGATTTGTAATATTATAGGCGTGTTTTTAAGCAAGTCAATATAGAATTATTTGATAAAAACGACATCAGGACTTAACAAAAGCCATCACAACAAACAAACCCATTATTGTTAAAATATGACATCACTACGCTTTCAACTTTTTGGCAAGCATGCAAAACAAACACTTATCAGCCATGCCAAATTAAAAAAATAAAAAGACAAAACTCATACAGAAAATTATTCAGGCAATAAATTTAAATAAAAACATATAAATATTTATGTAGATATTAATTTCAAGTCATTGATGGGTAAAAAGAAAGATTCCATTAAAAGATCGCCATTTTTTTCATATAAAATTGTTTCAGTCGATGACTCAGATAATTTGACATTACCATACAAACTATAGATAGCAAAATAATAATTAGAGCCGGTAATAAAGTTTTTAAATTATGTCACGAAAATTATCTGGACTTATAGCTAGCTCCATGTGGGCTTGAGTTGTTGTTTTATTTACGTTTCAATTTTTTCTAATGACTGCTAAAAAATTTCCCCTATCAAAGTATCTTATCTTATTTTATATAAAAAAATAAATATTTTATACCTACAAATTCTCTTGAAATTTTAGAGATCTTAAATGAGCTCAGAAATTTAATATCACAATTCTGGAACGGAAATTTGGGAATAAGGACCAAATTGCATTAGAAATGTGCTTAAAAACTTATAACAAAGTTCAAAACTAAAAAAAAAAAAAAAACCCCAAACATAATTCTATGTACATAATGTGTTGTCTTGAGAAATTTCTTGCACACAAATTGAAGTCGCCTGCAGTGTACTTACTATTCCCCTTAACCCTTAACAAATTCCTTATTGATTTGGAGCATAGTGTTATTTGTAGAATAGCAAATGAGTATACCAGGGAACATATTTCGCTTTTTCACTCTGCGTCACCGTTCCCCGATTTATCGATAATAATAATCAACCAATCGAAATTCCCTGTAATTCCCAATAGTCCTGTTATACCACATCCTGTCCCGAATGCCCGTTCGTTGCCGTGTGAAAAGCAAAGTTCTGTATCAAACAATAGAACAAAGAGAAAAAAAAAGGGAAAATATAGTAAAAACAGTCTCGTTTGTATATTATTTCTCTTGTTAACTCTAGCCATAGGAGCAATGAGCATATAGATGCAGCAGCAGGCAGCACTCTCCTTCTCCAATCTCGAGAAACAATGTTTCTTAATATCCGTTTATTCTTCTAACATTTTTTTTTCTTTACTTTTTTCTTCCCATTCCATTCCAGAGCGCACATGAAGTTAACGATAAGAAATTTACAATACGGAGACTTTGGCAACTATCGATGCATCTCGAAGAATTCGCTAGGGGAAACAGAAGGATCAATACGGGTGTACGGTAAGTATCATTCGACAGGAGTATGAGTGGAAGAACCCTTTTCCCTCTATGATGCATGCACTCTCCGAGCATACCAAAAGGGAATGCAAATGTTATGAAGTTAAATTCTCCTCTGATAAAATTCAAACCCGCTCCCGCTTCTTCTATATCGACTCCTTATTTCTCTGCTGTGTATTCCCAAGGCATCCTCCTTTCTTCTGTTTAAAAATACATACTGTTTTATCTCCTCTATACTTATATATACACACACAACTTGTGAGAAGCACATAAACATTAGCGTGGCTGATTCCCTTGGCTTTGGTATGGTTCAAGAAACTCTTTACTCGTGGCTTTATTTTCCATTTTCAATCGTCCCTCTCCCCCGCCTTCGCAACCTTCTCCCAATATCAATCTCACCTTTGTGAGTTTCCTTTTATATTGAACATGCAATCCACCAAAATCTATAATGCAACTTCAAGGAGCCTTACAACAAGCCCTCTAAGCCCCATTCATCCACATCGACACCACAACGAACGCTCTAAGGGAGGTCAAAGGGATGGTTGGACAAACTTTCGATCAGAAAACGTCTTAGGTTTATTGCTTTCCTGGTTTTCTGTATTCTTCTCCATGGAAATCTGACTATCGGTAAATTGAAAGAAGAATAAGAAAAAAAAAAAATAAAAAATATGTGGAGCCTTGGATAGTGAACAGGACAGGACAGGATGGGACCAAAGGAAAAGAGCTCTAAAGTTTGTTCTTTTTCAATCCAAAATTTTTCTAGAAAATATTTAAAATATTGATGATGATGGGAGATTTTCGATTGCTGGCGAGGCCATGCCAGTCAGCGTGGCAGAACGTACATATATGTATGTCTTTTATGCCTTTATATATCTACATTTATTCAGATCTCACTCATAGTGCTCCTTGCTTTACTTACATTTATACAAAAAAATGTGCTGCTAAATTTGCAGTTCATTTGATAATACTTTTCGGACAGATGATTTTAGTCTTGTCATATAAAAAAAAAGAAGAAAAAAACACACAAATGGTCTTGAGTCTTCCGAACAGAAGATATCAAGTTTTAAAATTGAATTTAAAGAAAGTTTTTCTACAGTTCCATCAGGAAACAGTTATGAATCTGCTTTCATGTAAAAGTTTTTTTTTTTTAATTTTTTTTCTGTTGTTTTTGAGAAAAATATATTTGCAGAAATGGCCTTTTCTATTCTTTCCATAACATACCTTCATATGAGTTGAGTTTGAATTGAATAGATGCTAAATTCAAATATTGCAGAGATATTTTGAGGCTAATATTTATACAGAATATACCTAAAGGCGTTCAGATGGAAGACACAGTTGAAATAAAAAAAAAAAAAGTTGATGCAAAAATATATAACGGATTAAGCTAAGGTGAGATAAAGTGAAGCATAAAAATATCATGGTCATTGATGTGTGAGTTTATACCAAGTACCAAGCTGTGTGGAGAAAAATTTCAAAAGATATTTAAACTCTTTACGAAGTATTTGTTTAATTTTGATTCAGCTCAGAGAACTACAACTATCGTCAGGATATTCGAAACTTTTACATCTATACATATACGTAAAATTTACAATGTACATCTAATCTACAGAAATAATCTTCCATATGCACTGATGAATTCGTCCTCATGCTATCTAGTTTCGGCAGAGTTTATATACCTATGTAGATTTCCCTATCACTCCCTATCAATTTATTTAGCTCTTATGAAATTGGTTTGTTGCGACAATTTACTTTTTTTGTTGTTTGAAGGAACGATTTCTCTAGAAAAGTTAAATAGTTTATTAAATTGACCAATTTCGTTTGCTGTACCAATAAATTATTTCGTTGAATCAAGCAATTAATTAATAGGAAATTAAATAATTTATTAAACTGAAAAAATTTGGTTTCCATTCTCGTTCCAACTTCCCTCTCTTTTCCCTATACTCATTTTTTCTTTTTACTATCCCAATAAAGTGTTTATATGTTATATTTTGTTTATAATATAAATTTAAAATAACTTATGTTAGCCTGTTTCTGCTTACTAAACTTTACTGTTTTTGATCGGTTTTTTCCTTTTAAATCAATAACTTTACTTTATTCTTCCTCGATCATCCCCAAAACATACTCATAGTCCTGCAATATCTTCACTAACCACTTATGTATATATAATTTTTACTGCAACAATTTTTGTGTCATGTACAGGACATGCATACCTACCATAATCGTACCAATTTATGCCACATCAATAAAGAGTTAATATAAAGGGAGAAAAAATGTTATTCTCGCTGCTAAATTTAAAAAAAAAATCCATAAGAAACATCCTTAATAGAAAGTATACTTATCATGTACAAATACATAGTATACTTTTACGTTGTGTTACGTTGTGTGCAACTAACGAAACTCTAAAGACGAAAATAAGCTAGAAAATTGCTTCAAGATTACATTTTAATCCGTCGTCGTCGCGTAAGTTTTTCGTAAAATTCAAGTGTCCCTTTCCTTATGCTTCTTTTATACATACATATACAACATACCCACCTCACATTTTTCTTCGTTGCCAAAACTAATTCTTTAAGCTCTTCAGCACATTTGTTATGTTTTATACTTTTTTGTTTTCTTTTTTCTGTTAAATATTTTTGATCCGCATTTTTAAGGAATTATAAAATAAAATACCTTTCCCATGTATACCACGACTATGCCAACCTATTCCCATGAGATGTACGAGTAGCATCGTAATATGTGTAATGTTATCCTAGTGTTCCTTATACGAGTGTTTTTTTTCTTTTTTTATTTCAGAAATTCCACTGCCATCGTCGCCATCGAAGCAAGTAACACATGCAGTTGTTGAGCCAAAAGAGAGTAAGTTAATAGCCAACTCATGAAGGTTTTATGAGTACTTTATCACAAACACACACAAACACTATACGTATACGAGCTAAGCTTAGTTTCGTTTCAAAAAAAAAAAGAAGAAAAGCTAGGGATTTTTACTATTTTCTAGATGACATAAGAAAGGACATTCATAGATGAAAATGTGTGTGGTACTTTGTAGTATTTGTGTGTAACCTCTTACGTTCTAGATACAAATCACATCATTCCGTAAAATGAAATAGTTTTACTTGCGAACTCAAGGGGGGACTGCTGCCTTCACGACGACAACGAAAATTCCTTTTTGTGCAGAGTAATCCTTTCATGGAAAGGATAACATAAATGTAATAGTTCCTTTTCTATACCATTTGGCCCGTTAGAGCAATATTTATTCTTGACCGCAATGAAACAAACCTCTCAGGGAGGATGAAAAGGAAAAAGCAACGACGGCGACGACCGAATATATGATTTCTAGACAAATCGTAAAATAAGAGTTAGGTCTTGTCCATGGAGGAAACCATTGTTCAAGCTCATATTTTTTTTTTTGGTCAAGTTTTTGTTCGTATATCTACCTATACCTACCTAACTGCGGTGTCTACTGCAGTCGAAGTTTAGCTTTTGTGAAGCCACAGCACAGCACATAGATTCATGTCGAAAGGTGGGTGAATTAGTTTTCAAACATAACATAAGAATGATAAATGGGATACCCCTTAAACATCCTGCCATCGCATCGTGAGTAGATTTGAATTGCCGGAAAATTAAACTAAAATCTGTGGAATGGTCGGCAACAAAAAAAACCTTTCTGCAAATGATTTCAATTCCTTTGTCATTTTTTTTTGTCTGTTGTAAACCATGGTTTCCATGTTCCTATAGTACACAACATTTCAAATTCTTACACTGAAAGTTTTATGGAGTTAAAATAATACAAAGTTGTATAGATTTTTAGCACCATAGATGTTTTTTAATACTAAATAATTATATTAAGCGTGGGCCTAATAAGGCGTGATATCTTTAAAATTGTATAACCAACTAAAAACTAATTGAACTAGAAGTGGAAATTCTATAATTACTTTGAAATGAGAAAAAATATTTTGGATTCGATATGTTTAAAAAATGTTTTTTTATAATTTTTCAATATTTAGGTACTTTAAATATATTGTTTTTATTTGATCTCGAACCATGGCAACCCTGTAGTTGTAGTTTTCTTTCAGCATTTTGTTGCTTGACCATCTGTCAATCAATTTCTTCTTGAGTTTCTTGCATTGTCGAGGATTTTGGGGATTTTTATCCGTCTCTTTTTTAGGAAAAGGATATAAAAGGTATAAACTACCTCTTATCGATATTGTTTTTCAATCGTTTTTTTCTTTTTAACTGACTTATTGTTGAATGAGGGCATTACTTACAGCTTATTGATGAAAATTGATTGCGGCCGAATGAGAATATGTATATATATTATGCTCCATCACGTTTGATTTTTGGGCATTTTATGTATATCTTTTATTTCGAATTTAGTAATATATGCAGATTTGAAGGGATTTTTTTGTTGGTTTTATCATAAGTCAAAGAATCATCATTAATCTCTATTTGATATGTCCTTTTTTATCATGGTACGTATCTTTTTTTATCTTTCGATATAGATAATATAATTCCTCATCGAAATGAGACATCTAAAGTGATACAACCGGAGGTTTTTCCAATGAAATCGGATTTACTTGGTAGTCCAGGAGGAACGGGAGGAAGTAGCGGATCAATGGCGTCTGGTTCGAGTTCTTCGTCATCAGCATCTGGAGGGTCAATTGATAGAAAAGGGTCACTGGCGATAGGAAAGAGTATGTTTTATACAGAAAATCCACCAAAGGAGTACGGACACTCCTCGAAAGGTTTGATTGTACTTTCCTTGCCTTTGCTCTTTTTATTTTTATTTTTTATTAACTGTTTTTTGATGCTAACATTTATAAATAAATGGCTTTATAAGAAAGGGATTTTCTCTCTATTTTATTTAAATGCATTAATCATGATTTGAGTGATGACACAAATTGATTAATGAATGAGATCTTAAACAAATTATATGGACTTATTTTTTTTATAGAGTATTTTCACACCTTAATTGAAAAGTCAACCCTTTGTAGAAAAAAATTCAGTTCACATCTTCGCTTCGGCGGAATGTAAATTTTCCAGGTTCGTTCTATGTACAATCTTTTCCACGCCATAATCCAGATTTCACAATAAAACGTCATTAGGGAAAATATCCAATCAGTTTTTTAAGAAATAAATTTGAAATGGCTCGGTTTTGATTTACATAAAATAAAAAAAACTGTAAAATTAGATTCAGACAATTAGCAACAAAAAACTATGAAATAAAAAAAAATTAAAATTTAGACCTATATGCTCCCCTTTATTTTTCCAACATATTTTTGATTTCGGTAGAAGCCCGTGGTTAGTGGGTAGGACTATTACGCCGAAAGTCTTGGGTTCGATTCCCAGCCTATACCACCTTGGTTCTACGCGAGCATCGCGCCACCCATTTTATTTATTTTTTATTTTTTATTTTGACATCGTTGATTATCGGTGACAAGAAAATTAATAAAATAAACCTACAAAAGTACCTATTTTAAAAATGTAAATAAAGTTCTATATGTTAATAATATAGTTAACTTTTAATATGTTAATAATATATGTTAATAATATATAATAAGACTTGTTAATTTAAAACAATTTAAACTTAAATTATGGTTTGTTTTCTTTAATTATTTTTTCTTCCTCAGCTTCATCAAAACTCTACGATAGAGATTTTTCAAAACTCAGCATTTGTCTATTCGGATTAGTAACACTTTCCATTCGGTTGCAGTTATAAAACACAGTTATTTTTCATTAAAATAAAAAATAGCTTGTAATTTAATGTTATCATATTTATAGCTAGCTATATATCAACTTTAAGTTTAGCTTCATTGGTTCAGACAGGAGATACGACCCAAATTTTTTTTTTTTTTTTTTAATTTAATATTTTTGTTCTATTAGCTTTATGTACATACTCAAAAACAAAAATACTATATAAATGTAGGTAACTATTATCATTTAAAATAAACAAATTTGCTCATAGATTTTATATTAGAAATTCTGACAAATAATAATTAAATAATATTATAGAACGATGATGAATATCAATTTAAAAAATAAAGCTAGGCTTTTATGGGATTATTTGTATAGATAAAAATATTTAATAAAAAAAAACGGAAATTTATGAAAATTGTAAAAAAAAATTATGAAATATAATTAAAATTAATAATAGTTGTTATAAAAACAAAAAATTACATGATTGTGCACCCAAGGAATTAAAGATTAATATTGATAAATAAATTAAACAGCTCTTAAAAAAGGACTCTTTGGCAGGATCAAATATAAACCATCACCGCGCATATCTTAAAATTTATGGATGCATTATACATATTTATATTTTTATTTTAAAATTTGTATCAATTTATCCAAATAGGAGTAAATTATTCTGAAACATATCACCTATCTCCCCGAAAACATATCAACAATAATTTTTTGAAAACATTTTGTTTAGCTTTTTATTTTTATATACCTAAATCAAAAAGGAGATCCTGAAATAAATTATGGTTTTTTTTTTTTAAATCCAATCATATTATTATTTATTGCTTCATTTAAACAACATAATAAAAAGAAGCAAGCCTTTACGAATGTGATGTGTAAAATACATTCATCTGACAATTATTTATTATTTAACACAACATCCGATTGATATCGTCACGCAGTATACATATTGTAATGCAACAATGGCGCACAATCGTTCGTGCTGTTTCATTACAATAAATTCACGTTTTCCATCATCAAGCCGTAGCAGAACATGGAAAACGGCAGTTACACACAGTTAAACGGAAATGAATTGTACATCCTTTTAAATCACAAGAGACCGCATCATCATGATCCTCAACCGAATACCGCACCACCCACCACCGACCGTTCTGATGACCAACTCATCCAGTTATACATACATTGCGGATGCGGAAGTTATGTCCGTGAAAATGTATATAGTTAGCTATATATTTACAATTGCGTTATAGTTAATATAAATTTCTTTCCACCAATACAACAATAATAAAATTGTTATTAATTCCTGTTGCTTGCGCATTTTAAAGTAATGTAATTGGCTGTGTGTTGAATTTTATTCTTTTAGCCTGAAAGCAAAATGAGTATATTAAAATAAATGAAGCTTAAGGGGCAAACAAGCCAAAATGATTTATCAATAGTTGTATGCAGACAGAAAGACAGACAGACACAAAAATATTATTAACGGTTAATATTTATCATCTGAGACGTTCCATTCTTCCATTAATACAAAAAAAATCAATAAAAACAATTAAAAAAGTCGGAATTCAGATGCCAACAAAAATATTAAAAGACATAAGTAATTAATTATTTTTTAATTATAATGTAGTGCAATAAGTACATATAAAACAAACTTAATTAAAATGCATGAGTAACAACATCATATCTATGCAAAAGAAAATGTATATTATTCAAGCAAAGTATTTGTTAAAAAAAAACAAAAAGAAGAATGTAAAGTTTAAATTTAAGCAAAACAAAATCATGACAAATACTTAAATATACTTGTAAATATAATTAGACTCATATTGTTGCCTAAATTAAATATTAATTTCATTTATAAACAAAATTAGAAACAAATTAAAAAAATACAAGCAAACTTTTGAGAACATTAACAAAAAGCAAATGAAACGAAATTTCTATTGATTTTGTAAAAAATAAACTAACTAATCATTTTAAGTTATAAAGTAAAATTTTAAAAAAACTACGAACAATGTTATACACAAAAAAAAATGAAAAATAAAATGAATGTAAAAAAACGACAGTTTTAACAACTTATATATATGAAATCTATAAAATAATTATTAAATATATATATCAATTAATTTATCGACGAGAATAAAATTGAACGCAAAAAATGTTAAAAATGCATGAAAAGAGATTTAAATAAAATAAAATGGATTAAATTGTAAATTATATAAACTAAAAACAAAATGGGACATAATAAAATATCTTGATTATAATGAACTATATAAACATGAAAATATATATTTAATATGCTAATTGTATGAGTTGTTTTATTTAATTCATTATATACCTAAGGGACCTCGGGATCTTTATTAAACAAGGAGGTAATCAAGCAAGTGGTACTTAAACTAGTTAGACCAAAATTAAAAGATACCTACGCTATCCAGTTGAGGAGATCAGTGGTCTTCTTTGTTTATGTTTTCTTTCTCTGTTACTAATTTGTCAAATGAAGAAAATCATCGTCTCGGTGCGTATTTTTTCAATTTTTCGAACTCTTGGCGTAACGTGACGATGAGACAGGCCTTATTCTGTATACTCTGGTATACTTTCGTTGCTTGAAATTGGTTTGACAACTGCAATGAGTTAAAGCCACGCTCTCGTCTCGTTTCCTCATCGCATTGTGAATCAGACTGAAAGCACTAAATTTCAGTATTAAAATACAGATGATATGGTGGTAGCGCCTCGTCTCGTTATTGTTTCAGTTTCCCGAGACCTGACCGAGACTTTTCTCATCGCGTAGCCACAAGCCAGTACAAAATTAAATTAAATAAAAATTTTTTTCAATAACAATGACAAACTTATTAAAAATACTGGCACATTCATAATTTTATAATTATGTAATTCAATATTTTGTTGACCTAATTATTAACCATTATGCCAACAAAACTTGGCATTGACTTTTCCCAATATAATTTGGTAGTAATTATTCAGTTAAACATTGGTGGCCGTTGACAAAACAACTTCTGGCGAGTATTTCCCAAAAAAAAGTGATGCCAAATTTGCAGCAGTTGATGTAATAAATAGCCGTGTTTTTTTGGGAATCTATACATAGTACAGTAAGAAATTCCCAAAAAAACGCATCGGCAGTAGCCTGGTTTTTATATTTCACGTTTGGCACTACCCAATAACAGCTGTCAGAATAATTAAAAAAAAAATACAAATAAAAGAAAGTTTGCTACAAATGAAAAGGAAAACATAAAATAACTTGAGCCAAAAATTAATTATAGTTACATAAAATGGACAATTTTTCAAAAGATATGGTAAGAAAACATAGAAAAAGATATTCTTTCTTAAATAATTCATGAAATAATTGTAGATTTTGCGTGAACTGTTGGAGTCCAGTGAAAGTGGAAACGAAGCTGAAACTCTTCGGCCCTCGCCGCATAAAAATCCAATAACGCTTCAGTTCTTTCTTTTCGTTCAGTTCGTTCTAGGTTCTAACCTTACTACATACTGATAAGAATTGTTTAATCATATAATTTATATTAATTTTCCTTTTACCATTTTCCTTTGTAAGACATTTCGGTTTCAGAAATAAAAATAAATTCTTCAGGAAAAGGCAGCGATAAACATATGTTTCAGGAAAGGGGTTTGTTCGTAGATTATGGTCGAAGTAAGTTGTCGTTTATGTATCATGTAGTAGATGACGTCATCGGCGATCATTTTTGTTAGATCATATAATGATTTTTTAACTGAATTCTATGTAGTTCTTCAATCAGAAGTGCATTTAAATGCATTTTTCTTTAAACAAGTTTTAGAAAAACCGATAACGAATAAAATCAATTGATTTTTTTGGTTGAATCGAAAATGATAGATTGATTTTTTTGGTCAATGGAAAAACAGCCATGAAAAACACACAACTACTTTATAAACACAGCCATCGAGATGCAAATGATAATCAATCGCACCAACATCTGAAAACAAAACCACCAAAAATCCATTCGATACTCGAATAAACGTCACAAACCTATCCGCAGTAGGATTCTACTTCTGCTTTTATTGGCAGTAATTCTACTGTGGATGTTGTATTTGTAACTCGTGTAAAATCCTACTATACTGTGAATAGCTTTTCCAAAAAAACACGACTAATATTGAATTGTTTTATATTGGAACTTCCAATACTGTATTAATTCGTCATACTTTGGGCCAAATGCAAAAGTAAGGTTGTACTTTTGTTTTGGGATTTTTATAGCCCAAAATCTGCAGTTACATATTCTACAAGTAGATTTTGGGATCACCCACAAGTTAAAAAATATTTGAGCTAAATTTTAAACAGACTAATGTTAAGGTATTATCTTGATACTATATCTGCTTAAAATCTATAAACTTTAAAGCTCTTTTCTAAAATGTTTTTAGGTTTAAATATTTTTTAACTAAAAAATTTGAAAAATTCTATATTTAACTTATAGTTTAAATATATTAAAAATCCTTTACTACCGTACTTAACCATCTAATTTTTTTTTTAAATAGTCCGAACATTCCCAAACATTGACAGTTTCGCAAAATAGTAAGCAAACATCACATACAATTTTCACATTTGTAGCTGTCAAAGTGACATTTGGAATAAGAATGATACTTAAAAGTTTAAATAAGCATTTACATAGTTATTTTAACTCTAGATACCATGATAATTCGTTTGAAATTTGGAAAATCGTATTGCGCCATTCTTTTTTAAAATTTACAATTTTGAACAAAACTTTTAAAAAATTCAGTATGAATGAAGAATCTGTTTTTTTAATTTAAAAAAAAATTGTGATTACCTACAAGGCTACAACACAGTCAGTAAAAATTAAAAAATTAAACTTTATTCTTAGTTATTCGATTTTTTTAATATTAGTTACATATACAATTTACATTTTTCTTTAACTATCATATCTAATCCAAAACTAATACTGAAACTTTAAGGAATTTTTTTTTTTGGTTTCACTAGCATTTTTCAGAAATCCTTCTACACATTGTATGTACAATATATGTACCCATATACATAGTACATTGCACATAATAATTCGCAATCAATATTATTACACAGGTTGAAGGTGTTGCTGAAAAAGAAAAATCAACACTTGCCATAAGGAGAAAAAGATATCCAGTAGAAAAAGTGAAAAATTGTTTTACAATCCACACGTATTCGTTATCTTTTGATCCCGGGGATAAACTGTTGTAAAATGTTTTTTTTTTTTTTAAATGCTCTTCTATAAATTTTTGGTCTATATTTTTTGTGTGTTCGGAAGTACTTTTACATGTGAGTGTTTCTTAAAAAGTGAAGGGTTTCGATAATTTTTTAGTGAAATTTCTCCAGTCACTGAAAAGGTGGAAGAAAAGCATTTTTTTTTTTTTTTTTTGGTAAATGGTCTTTTTTTTAAAGTTTGTCTATGAAAAAGCCAACTGGATTTTCACACTTATAAAGGATTTAAATTATTGAGAAATGTTGAAGGTGAGGCGAATACATTTTTAAAATTTATATCGAAGATTGTTTGATGGACTTTTGGATGTTAGTATATTTAAATAGTCTGAGAGCCAATAACCAGCAGACTTACCTTTCATTTTAAGTTGTGTCTGTAAGCCTTGCTAAATATGGCATATACATATACATATATTCATATAGACTGAATATAGTTCCTCTGGGAATGCCGCTGATAACTACATTTTCAGAGCAGTCCCGCTTAGTCGGGACCAGCAGTTTTATAAAAAAAGTGTGAATGCCGGGACTCACGGTTAAATCGACTTGAATCAGAAAAAAAATATTATTTTTTTTTTTTTAATTTTATTAACAAGTATATCCAGCAAAATAAAAAACCACAAGTTTTTTTAAGCAATTCCATCAGTTTTAACACTAAAAAATATATTATATTTGGGCCTAGAACCAAACTCTCCCTGCCGATGGGTCAGTCCACCAGCATTTTCCAAGCGGAAGTCAACGCCATTGGTAAATGTGCAGAGCAAAATCTCGAAAGGAAATACCGTAATCAAAACATTGCCATCATGTCAGATAGCCAAGCCGCACTCAAAGCGCTAAATTCATACACCATCAGCTCTAAACTGGTATGGGAGTGTGTTGGCAGATTGAACGAACTAGGCAAGAATAACAATGTATCACTTCATTGGGTACCAGGCCACGTTGGTGTCCAGGGTAATGAAGTGGCAGACTCCCTAGCAAAAATAGGAGCAACAACACCCTTAACGGGTCCAGAGCCCTATTGTGGAATAGGAGAAAACGTGATTAAAAATAGAATCAAAACAATAGAGGAGACCAAAAGACATAAAATTTGGAATGAACTCCCCAAGCTGAGACAGGCAAAACTGTTACTTGGGAATTATAACCAAGAACGTTTTACATCCTGTATCAGCTTAAGTAGGAACAATCTAAGGATAATAACGGGTCTCCTCACTGGCCATTGCAAACTTAAAAGACACCTAAGTATCCTTGGCTTGGAAAGCAATGCCATCTGTAGATTCTGCAATACCCATGAGGAGACACCAGACCACATCCTAGGTAGTTGTGAAGCACTTGTGCATCAAAGACATAGATATCTGGGCCGACACCAGATAGAACAGAGCGACTTATCCTCTCTTAAAATACTCCAAATACTAAAGTTCCTCAAAGTGACTAATTTGGAGAAAGAGCTGTAAATGAGCACTCTCATCTAGCTCTAAAAGGGGGGCACAATAGATCTAAAGGTCGCAGTGCAAGTAATACCCCAAATATTCATTCATTCATTCAACACTAAAAAAGGAATTAAAAAATTGTTGTTTTTTTTGACCATACAATTTTTTCTACTTTGACTGGCTTTACAAGCTAAATTGTTCATCCAAACGACATATAATTAATATAATAATTGTCCATTGTGTATTTTAAGAGACATTGCGTTAAATATATTATGTCTTTAATGTTAAATGTCTTGAAAAAAAAATCTTGAAGTTGTGTTGTATTGTAGCAACTGTAAATGGTTAAGGTTCATTTTCTAGGTGCATTCTTATACCAGTAATGTTAAATATCTTAAAAGAACTCTAGCCTTCGATATTGTTACTGGAATTAGATTCCTACTGATACTCACAGCTTACTTTTGATTCGTTCTGGGACTACTGACTAACCCTGCGCTGGAATCAGATTCCTACCACTTTTTTTTTTTATTCTCTTCTTCTAAGTAAATTTCGTTTGCTGAATTTACTCCTTCACCTCATACTAAAATACCCTTGTATCATTTGAAATATGTACTGTGTTAATTAGAACAAGTTTTTAATTGAATTGTAATATAGTAAAACCCTTTTTTGCTGAAATCAAGACCTCTGAATAAACCTGATCTGAGTTTTACTTGTTTTCTTCAGCATTACGCTGAAGAACTAAAACAGTGTACGGGATTACCTTAAACAAACTACACTGAAGTAAATATACGAACAACTTTCCACAGCCACAATATTTTGGAGACTACAAACAAAGGACAACAGGACAAAATTCATATGAATGGTGTAAAATCATTTTTTATATTGTATCGAATAAAATAATAGCATATTTTCAATTTAGCTCTGATGTTTATCTGAAGGTAAATACTTCATTTTCACTTTAGTTAGATGTCATTGAAATGAAAAATTCTTTTCTAAGAAAAATATATTTGTTTTCCCTCATCTTATGCGTCATGCGTCTGTTAAAAATCTTAATTCTGTAAGTTTTTAATCATTTTTTCTGTCATTATAAAATCCTGTGAATTAAAATTTTATACAATGAAATAGTAAAACTTGATACAAATAGACTTCTCTTTAAATTCAAAATCCACAAATTGATTTCAATGGTTTTTAAGAAATTATATATAACTTCCATAATATTTCTGTCAGTTGCATAAACAGATTCGTTGCCAGATCTCATTTTATCGGAACTCAATATTTCTAACCGAAATATTAGCGAAAAAAAAACCACACAATAAAAAATCATGAATTGAAAAACTTTCTTATAACATTCATTCCCAAGAACATAATATAACAACTACCACCCATTTTCCTAAATCAAAAGTAATATTTTATTCCATCTCCTTTATTTTTTTGTTAAGAAATTTAACAGAGGAAGAAATATTTTGCTGGCAACCAAACACTTACTAAGGAGTCTAGGAGTGAACAAAAATCTCTTTTTAATAGCTTCCTTCCTTGGAACAAATATAAAGAAAAGAAACAAATACAAAAAAAAAATGCAAAAGTATATGAAGCAGACCAATAATAGCTCCACATCCAATGCTGCCAACAAAACACATCAAGCTTCTTTTCCTCCAGTACCTATGTATACCTATCAGTAATCGGGCCAGGAACTTAATGTGAAAGCCTACCAGCTCAATAAATGTAAATATGGTGATTTCAAAACAATTTTCCACAATTCAAGCTTCCAGCACTGCCACCGCCGCCGCCGCCGTCAGTGCAGGAGCCAAGAACAAGGATATTTAAATTTTCGAAGAAAAAAAAACCTCCTCGACTCCACACTATTTGGAAGGAAACACGCCGCATTCGAAAATATTCATTCCCTTAAGAGCATCTACAAAATATACATTCAATATGAGGACATACCGAGGCCGTGCAGCATACCTAATGTTCCTGATTTGGCCACAGCTCATATACCTCAGAGTTATCCCCACGCTTCCCAAGTCTTTCCCTTCGTTTCTTTAACTCACTTTAACTAAGGGTTTGGGCATTGAAGCACAAAGTCACTCCTGGAAGAGCCTAAGGAAAAAGTTTTTGGCACTTCTCCAGCTCAAATACAGCCTGCTGCTGATGCTCCCGGTGACTTCAGTGGTGGACGAGGGTGGAGATTATATGGTGACCGTCTACTATTTTTTTTATTAAGTTTGCATTTTTTTGTTGATTATGTTAGGTATTGTTTAAGGTTTATGAAAACTTTCCTAGCTTTTCGAAATATCACTCCCAATTAATGTCAGTCGGTGTTAATATTTTTGCTGAACTATCCATTTTAACTTGGTATCTACACGTTAAGATTGATAATTATAATCGAAATAACTTTAAGAATTGTGTTTGCCAATAAATGTCTGTTAAATTTCGTGGGTTGTGCGTAATTCTCCTGAAGAATTATGCCAGAATCTGACATACATCTGTCATTTTTTTTGCCATATTATTTAAGCCATTGTTTTTTACTATTTGCAATCTAATGACTTATAAATTCTTTAAAAGTAAAAGTTATAAACAGACTAATTCTACTGCCGTTTTCGTCTATAGTATAATTTCATAGGTGCTAAAGCAGTTAGTGTACCAGTTAACTTGTGTGCCAATCAACTTCCTGAACTGCCAGTTAGAATTAAAATAGGAATATTTGTTTATTTCCTAAAATTCATTTATCGGTACAAATAATTTTTGTTATATAAAATGATCTGCTCTACATGTCATTTTGCCTTTAGGAACCCTAGAAGTTAAGTCACTGACATTAACTGGCACTCAAAAGATTATATAGGAATGCCTAAAAACGATTAATTTCAAAACAATTTGGCATATTCTGCTATATGCAGGTCACACCATTATTCAAGTTAGTGGTGGCACTCGTGGCAGCAGTCAAAAGAGCATTAAGCGAGCATAAAAACCCACTTGAGGACTTTTTACGTTCTTATGCCCGTTCCGTAATTTTTTTTTCCTCCTCCGTTATGCCATACCATCATGCCATTTGCCATCCACAAGTCTCCGATGCCGCCTACTTGTTGTAAATAACATCATCATAATTTTGTCAGTTTGCATTATCTTCCACTTAAACTTTGGAACTTATTAAATTATGGCCATGGTTGTGGTAGGATTGAGGGCGGTTTTAAATAGGTTTTCAGCTGATTCAGCGGCGCGGCAGCGGCAACAGCGGGAGAAGATCGCGGTGTCGGCTGGTGGCTGTGTCAGCCAAGTGCTGGTTAAGCGTATATAGTTTTGGGGGGTAGCTAAACTATTATCCTGCAAAATCGAGGTGAAAATTTTAAATTTAATAGCTCAGAGTTGGCATATATATATGGCGAGTGAAAAACATGATATAAATCTAAGTTCAGTTTTCTACGTTAAATCAACTTCCTGAACTGCTTGAAAAAAGGATGAGGGATGATGATGGTTAGGATGATGGTTTAGGGTGGCTTGTGGATTAAAAAAAAAAATTAAATGTAAATTATGTTGAAGATAGAGAAGTGAAATGCTATCGCTCTTCGTCTTTTCCTTGCGGTGGAATGGTATACCGTAATATAGAAAACAAGTAAATATTTTAATTTTGCGTTAATGGAGCCTTCATAGTGCTTCAGCTCGCTATACAATCACTGCGGATGAAGCCGATGACGATGATAATGAAGATGACAATGATAGCGATGGACTCTGTCATTGAAAGAGAACTTAGCTTGAGAGTTATTATTATTTCTCTCTAGTGTCCTTGTCCTTATTTAACTCTTCTTTTTTTTTGCTGTTTGATTTTTTGGATTGTTTCTTGTTGCTTATTTAGTTTTGCTTTTAAAATTACGCTTGGACAAGCTGTCAGGCTTTGTTGTTATTAAAGAGGACAGTCGTTTTAATTAAAGGCTTTTAAGGAGTTGAGAAATGAGATAGTGATTTTATTTGATTGGAAGGCCCTTCGAATGGAGATTAAGGTAGGTAGATATGGTATAATAACTTCTATACCTTCTTACCTGTAATCAGAGTAAGTACTGAGTTGTAGTGAGTAGCAAAGGAGTGGAATTTTTTTTTTAAATGATGAAATAAAAAAAGTAGAAAAAAGAAGTAACCATAGACTTTAGTTTTAAAATTTAGCTAAGACAAATTTCTTTAAATATATTTTTTTTAATTAAATCAAATAAAAATACTTATGAAACAAAAGGGTAAAGGGTCCAAAGGTGTTTTAAACGGAATTTTAAATTATTTAAATAAAAGACAAACATATACTTTTTTTAATATCCATGAAATTGGCTTTATTTGATAGAATATTTAATAGCATAAAAGTTTGAATATGATTTCGGACATGTGCGATTCAGTACACACCTAGAGAAAATAAAATCGGATAAACGAGGTGGCCATTACGTGAAATTGATCGTTTGTTAATAATTGTTTCGTTAAAAAAAATTTATTGCATCATCGCAAGAATTAGAAATCATATCAATATACCACTCACCGTTGATTGTAACATTCTGACAATAATGATTTTTGAAGACATAAGCCCATTTTCTTTATGTAATTGTATTTCGACATTGGGTTGTGGGTTATCATCGTTCCAAATGCGGGAATTACTTTTATTGACATATTTATTTAATCAAAAGTGCGCTTTATTATTGAACAAAATGAGTTTCTAGAATTGAGCCAGGTATTTCAAAATAAATTTGAATTGCCCAACCAAATAATCCCAAAAACGAGAACTATCAAATCGGTTGTCAAAGAAAACCATGTTAGCAATACACTAAGTTTAGAATTTTGGTTGCTGTTGTTATCTTGAGTGGATATTTTTTAGGATACATGTTCATGTTGCTAGTTTTAGTTAATTTTTTTTAAAACAAAATTTCTTTTACTAAAACACACAACATGAATACATAGATAACCAAAACAATATTCTGTATACAAAATATTAGACGGCACCTATTATCATGTTCGCAGTTAATTTTATTTAACCAGCTTTATAAATTTGACAACTGATTGAAAATTGAAATAAATAAAATTAACACTGGTCATTTTCATAGCATCATTTTAAAAACAACAAAAAAGTATTCTTTGATAATTAAATCACATCGAAAGTTTAATCCGATGTGATGTGATGAGATGTGACACCATCTCATTGTTTTTAACCACAACTAACAATCAGTAATTAACGCGAGTCAATTTTTCTCAATTAAGATCCACTAAATTCCACATTATTACAGCCCAGGATAATCGAAAAAAAAACACCATAAATTACAAGCTATACGAGAAAAATGGTTTTGCGTTCGTTTAATTGGAGCTACACGATACCTACCCTACCCGCAAATACATACCGTAGTAATCGTGCACACAGGGAAACAAAAGGACGAAGAGTAAAATCACAACAATAATAATTATTGTAACCCATCACATTCCAGATGAATTCCTTCATTCATTTAAAGTGGTGGCAGCAATGGAAGGCCCCACACTTGTAGGTGTTCCTGCATAAAACTTGATCTCTTACAACCCCAACGACCTTCTCCTGCGCCACACCTCAGCCCAACCCAGACAGTTAAATAAAACTCTATCTATCGCACAAAACCTCGCAGCATACGAGCCAACACATTACATTCCTGATTATCGACACACACAAACAGTGTCGTACAATTACAGTGTCGTCGTCGGCGGCGGCAGCGGTGGCGGCAGAGGAAGCCAAAATGGTGCTGGGGTTGGAGTTGAGAAAATGAGAATGGGGATGGCTGCGTTGCGGGAGTGGCAGTCAGGGACAGGATAATAAATCCATTAACATTATGTTTCACCGCAATATGCACCGTGCCGCGCGCCTTTCAGCACACAAAAGAGCGCCAATTTATGTGTGGGAAAAGTTTTTCCAACTTCAAAGGGACGACAACATCGCTTTGTGTGGATTTCACATTACAACATTTAGATTGGGGTCGTGAGGACGTCAGGAGAAGGCGTTTCTTTTGGCTATAGGTATAGTATAGCTGCTATAAAAGCATGTAAGAACGAAGGACCCGAAGGGTGTCCTCTGGAAATGTTTTCATCGTCATTTTATTGCAAACCTTAAATTGTGAATGAAATAGGCGTAATTCTTGACATATCCTCCACAGCCTCATTTCCATAATTTGTTAGGATTACCTTATGCTAATATATGGCAAAAGCAACAACAACCAAAACAAGCACGACTTTATACATATACTTCGGTGACAAGCAAGCATATAATAATTTACGTACCCAACTATTTTCAAATTTGTGCCAAGAAAAGAGATGTCTTTTATTTTCATTTTTTTTTTGTTGTTTGGTAAAAGCGGATCAGTCAAAAAATGTTAACATGATGAGGATGTTGTTTATGGATGCTTTTTTCTTTTCTTCAATATTTATGGAAATTATATTTAAAATTCTAAAAATAAAATAAGGACTGGAGGGCTCACTTTTATGGCAGCGCAGTAACATTAACAGTAACAGTTTGTTTGATGGCGGGTTATCCTTTTAAACCCTTAACAGATGTTACAATTTTTGATGTGAAAATACAAAAAATGTTTATGTTTATAGTATAAGTAATGGTGTTTTGGTTGAAGTTTGATTATGATATTTGAATATATTCTTTTTTTTTTATTTTAGTTTTTCTATTCTCTTCTTTGTTTATATTTACAAAAGGTTAAAAGTTTTCTATGTGATGTTGTGGTTATAGAGTGACATATTTGAATATAAGATTGAGATTTTGATTTTTCTGACAAAAGTTTGTCCATCAAAAAAGAATTTGATAAGGAAATGTTTTTAAAGTAGGAAATTCTTTAAAATAATATAGGTTCATAAAGTCATCATTAATTGCAAATTCTTTGCGTCGTATTCTTGATTTATTAATTCTGCGCCTATAGGTACACGATCTTATAAGTCCATCCACATAGAACTTGGTATTCTGCAATAATGCTTCGGCTGGATTTACGATAAAACATCCTAAGACAAGGAACATTTTGGTAGAGGGTTCATTTTTCCACAAACAAAATTAAACCCCAAGGTGGTAAAATGGGTGAAGCGTGTTGGGGATATGGGGGATACATATAATTAATTCTATCCGATTCGTGGATTCTCTTTGTGCTTGACTGTTTGCTTGTAATTATGTACATACATATGTACATACTTGTTTTGTTTTCCGTGATCTACATTAGTCGTGCAGGTATATGTTTCCCTAAAAATAGTTGAGTGAAATGTAAGTGAAAGAGGCAACGAATAGGTATGAAAATAAAAATAATAATGTAATTTTTCAATTATATTATAAATGGAAGAATTGAATGATTCATTCGTACATCTGACTCATCATTTTACAGATTATATGCGACACAGATTACGCTAAATTTTAGTTTTCATACAAAATTATCCCCAAAATTTAGCCAATATGAAATTAAACAAAACATTTTAGCCGATAGGTACGCAGTTCCAGCTCCTGCATCATTAGAATTTCGAAAATCAGTTGTGGTGTTTCCAGCTTGACGGACCTGTGTTATTCTTGCATTATGTGTGAAATTTGCTTTGTAAAAATAAAAATCGAAATAGGCAACAACCGAAAAAATAATCCATTTTTCTAGATTGAATTCAGTTGAAACAGTGAAAGCAAATTGTTTGGAATGGTTAAATAAATGAATATATAACTGCTTCTCAGAGAATAGCTGTTTTTGTGACATATTCTACACAATGTTCTCCTGTCAAAACGTAGGTAGGGTTTTATCTGGTATTTTGAAGAGAAAAGTGGTAGCCAGAGTTTGGAGCGATCTGCGTTCTAGGCTTAATGGTAAATTCTTCAGTGCTGAAGCCTATAGCATCTATGTACGCAGATCTTGCTAAAGTTTAGTTTCCATGCGAAATTCTCTCCAAAATTTAGCTAAGCTAAAATTAAGCAAAGCACGAATTAATTCTTCGGTACATTTTCTCTAGCTAAATTTTAACAGATTCTGTAATAAATTCTTCAATTTCGGGTGAATTTAGATTCGTGCAAATACGAATTTAATATTTAGGCACAAACGATTTATATCAGTCAAAGAAAAGAATCCACTTTGTTTGATTGAATTCATTTCAAATAGTGAAAACAAATTCTTCGGGATGGTTGAATATAATTTCTTCTCAGACATGTTCTCCAAAACGTTCTTGCGTCAAAATTTAGCTAAGGTTTTAGCTGATGTTTGGTGAGAAAAACGGGTGCTAAAATTTGGGCCTTAATAGTTAATTAATCCGACTTAAAAAGAAATTAAACCGGAGTTAAGATTCAGCTTTCAAAAATTTGGAGAAATCTAAGTGCAAAACTAGCGCTTTCACTATCGAAACACAGAGATCGACACTATGCGGCACTATTGAAAAGGTGATTTCTATAGTATCGCCCTCTCAGAAGTGTTTTGATACATATCTGTCATAAATAATTATTCAGTTAATCCACAGAGTTAAATCTTAAAATCTATAAGTTGATTCGGGATTTAAATTGACTGACATACATTTTTCAGGAGTTAAATCGGGCTAAACTCCGAAAGTGGCATATGTGTGGACTTTTCTTTTTATCGCTCATAATCAATTTGTACCATATTTGAAAATTCACAATAACTGTCGGTTCAGAAATTTTCTGAAAGTTAAACGTCGCGGCGCATCATTCGCATGGTCTATCAGTTAAGTTTTTGTATCAGAATAGTATTCTTATATCAGTATATAATGTTGTTGTTTTTTTTAAAAAATATTTTTCTTATATGAATTAAACGCGTAGGTATCTTTATAAGAATGTGCAGTGTGTTTTGGAATGTCTGTCTAATAAGCGTGATTTCTTATATGAGACTTTCTTATATCCTTTATCTACTATGCATAAATATTTGTGTTGGCTGAGTTCTAACAAATTAACAAAACCAAGATATATGTACATGTACATATCTAGATAAAGCTTGAAAGTCAAAAATAAAAAAAATAAAAATGATGGTTGAAAAACAATTAATCATAAATCAGATATAATACAGATTCATATAAATTTTACCACTGTTGGAAAATAAATACAAACAAAAAGATTGTCCACGCTTAAGGAATTTTTAATTGTTTTTTTTTTTATATATATTTTTATGTGAAGAATCTAAATTTCTGAAAATAATGCAGAATAATACCAGTGCTATTGATTGATGTATGTAGTGTAAATTTCAAATTTCCAAAATCCAATAAGCTGAGATATTTACATATTTACTGTTATTTTACAAAACACCTTTTAACTTTTTAGTGAATGCATGTACGCAAATAATTTGGTTTGGTTCTTTAATTGGCAATATAAATAATTAAATATTTTGATATATCATACGTAACGTATAACACTCACAATACTTAATTTAAATTATTTAAAAAATGACACAAGTATTTCTTATCATCGATCCACGAGCTCCTGTCATGGGGCATGGGGGATGCTGGCTTGTATTCTATTAGCAGGTTTATCATCAGTTCCATTATGTATATCTGATCTGTTGTAATTCAATACATTTTATTTTAACAAAGGCTATAGCTGAAGTTAAGAAAAGAAATAGATGATAGCTATTACAGATAAGGCTAATTTTAGGTTAATTAAATCAATTCAATTCAAGAATTAAATTAAATCATTTTTATGTTTTTACTTTTAATAGTTTTACCTGAATAAAAAACATAAATATATTAAGAAATTATATTTCAGAAAATTAAAAACAGAAAATGTGCAACACCAAAGTTGAAGTTTATATTTAAATAATTATAATATATTTAAGTTTGAAGATTCTTCTGTGCTTCAAATAAAACAGTTGCAGATTCCTGCAGTAAATTGGCTTCATATGGCGTTAAATTTAATTTTATAAGAGATGTTATTCCATTAGCATGCAAAGAACAGGGCATAGATAGAAATACATTCTCTTCAATTCCATACATTCCCTACACAAACAAATATACAAAAAATATGATAAGTATGATTTTTGGTTTTGTATACGAAAAGTTACCTTAACAGCTGTTGAAATTGGCATAATTGCACCAGAATTAGTAAAAATGGCATCAACAATTGATGCACAACTTAAACCAATAGCCCAACTTGTGTATCCTTTCCTCTTTAGAATTTCTCTAGCAGCATTTACAACTGCTGCATGTACTTCACTCCAGCCTTCAGTATCATCAGCTAATCCCATAGTTTTGTCGTAATCCCTTAAATTGATGCTGGACACATTAACAGCTGACCAAACTGCAACACTACTATCTCCATGCTCTCCAATTATACAAGCTTCACAAGAAGTAGGTGCAATGCTTAGACGTTCTGAGATCAAAAACCGAAATCGTGCCGAGTCTAATGTAGTTCCACTGCCAAAAACACGATTTTTTGGAAATCCTGACAGTTTCCAAGCCAAATGAGACAATATATCAACAGGATTAGTTACCATAATTATGATACTTTCAGGACTTGTCTCAGCAATCTGTGGAATGATTGATTTGATAACTTTTGCATTACGTTCGAGAAGTGACAAACGCGATTCATCTGGGAGGCCTGAAACACCAGCAGTTATAATGTAAATTCGTGAACCGGCAGTTACGTCAAAATTAGTTCCACCAGTAATTTTGGCATTTTTAACGAAACTAGAACCGTGTTGAAGATCTAGGACTTCACCTTTGACTTTATTTTCATCAAGGTCGATGAGACAAATTTCATTTGATATTTCTTGGCTGAGAATGCTTATGGCGCAGGCCATTCCAACATGTCCAGCACCAACAATTGTGATTTTATTGCAACCAGATAAAGGGACATCCGTAATTCGACACAAAAGCTTTTCTATGATTGTCGACATTGTTTTTCGTTAACTATATATTATCTGAAAGAAAAGAGGTTTTAAATTTTCAACAAAAGAAGCAATGAATGAATTCAAATTATTCTGTTGAGCAGTTTTCAAGAAAAAAATAGATAGTTCAAAAAACTTTGTTCCGATAGCACTAACAACAGTTATATGATTAATAATAAATCCAGAATCGCGATACTGATTTGGTAAGATGGTGCTTTTTCGAAACAACAATTTCCTCTGTGTCACGAAAAAATTCTTATTTTTTTATTTGGCAGCAACGCTGATCCAGATAGTTCTGGCTGAGTCTTGCAGTTTTCAAGAATACGTATTGAAATGTTTGCCTATAAGTTTCAAAGTAACGGCTACAATTGCGAGTCAGCTAAATAACTTCGATAGGTCATTTTACTTCGCTTCAACTAATTATGAATAAATTTTATCGTTCTCACTGATACCAAAAATGGAATCCTATATAGCTACCAACAATGAATTCTTCAGATAGGTTTCATTTTGGTAAGGATAGCTACCAATTGGTTAATAAATATCATCAATATCTTCTGTGCATACATTAACACTCTTGTACTTTGGTTTAAAAGAAATAATTGGTTTCTTTTGTCGCAGGGATGTAGATTGTTAAGGTAAAACCAATTCTGAAATTTTCTCTTCCAAATTTCGACTGTAGAAATTGACCTTTATTATACGCAAACGAATGCTCTAGGTACAATTATGGTTCTTGTTCTAAGTGACACTACCAGGTACCAGAGCAATGTCAACTAGACACAACTGTGGTTTTTGCATATACCTAACCCGCTCGTACAACATTGCCATATAGCCACACAGAGAACTTAATGTTCCCGGAATTTCCCACATTCGAGACAGGTTTCCTTCCTTGCTACACACACTAGGTACGTATAACTGTTAGATGCAGAGTTTAGCTCTAAAAACACACACCAGCAAAAGCACTTAAACATTCACCTCTTAAGTTTAATTGTGCAATTAAGATCAATATCATACACTCATGCCATATACACTGCAAGGGAAATGCGAACCCAATAAGGTGAACAGGACACCATCGGACAGACGCATGGGCGAGGATGACGACGAGAACGAGAACGTGGGTTGCTTTTCAGTGGTAGCCATATAATAGTCCTAGTCGTACGTATATATGGTGATGCAAGTGCAAGTTGCCTGTAGCAAAGTTGTTATTTAAAGTCGAAAGCTATATACCTACACAACATGCTGCCGGGGAACTGGAAACTGCTACGAGAATGGCGTTATTATTTGTCACTTCGTGTGGAAACATGCCAGATGCATGAGGTTTTCGGCTATTGTGCAACACAGTATGTCATCATCTATTTAAGTGGTAGGCAGAGGTATAGCATATGTAGCCCAAATCTATATAAGAGAGTGACAAGTCATGCACTGCACACCACGCTGCATGGCCTAGCAATCTTTGGATGATGCTACAACGTTGGTTTTCAAATGTGCATCTCTCATAGGACCTTGGAGGTGTGAGATGGTTATAAAATTATCTGCCCTCGCTAGACATTATCTTGACACCTGCCACGGCTCTGATAATTCATCAAATTATTGACTTTCGATATAGGTATACGGAGAATATAGAATAATATTGAACTGAGCTATAAGTATATAAATAACTTAAACTACATATCGATGTGGATTCATAGTCGTTTGCTAAAGTCATGTTCTTTAACTATAGGTCAATAACTACAGCTTCTTTAACTTTTGTGTGTTTTTTTTTTAAATGTAATTCTAGTCTAGTCCAATCAATGATTGGTTTTTTAACTTAGGACCAATTTGTTCACAGCTGATCATCTCTAATCAAGGATTATTGGAATTACTAAATCATCGTATGTACAATTTTTATAAAGAAATACAAAATTTTAGTTGTCAAAAATGGAAATTGCTAATCAGCCGATTTTGGTTCAAAAACTCCATTTAGTTAAAACCTTTGAAAGTCATGTACAAAGACACCCACTCTAAAAAAACTGGCCCATAGCCGCAGAAATGTTACTAACCGCATAAAATATTCAAACAGTTGATCTTAAAGAAGGATTGTAGAAAAATCTATAATTGTAAATTTTTTTTAAATGTCAGTCAAAGTACCCACCTATTCAGTAAAAACATGTTTTTTTCATTTTAGAGAAATAAAGTACACCCACAATTAAATTTAAAAAAAGAATTAAATATCCTGCAGTGTTTTTTTTCTCGTAGATTTTGCGCTATTCCCAGAGTTATAGTTATCAAAACCACTCCTGTGCATACTCAAAGCTTTTCCTTAATCACCCAAAGCAGCATGAAAAATTAATCTTCAGTTTTGCCTTTGATATAGAAAAAAAATTAAAAACAAGTAAAAAATTACAATCTTAGCCTTTTCCTTTTCTTTGTCCAGCTAAGCGGGAAGCTTACTAATTCCTTCTCTTATATACAGTATTCACTCATTTATGCATAACAAAAAAAAAATAAGGATGAGTTTTTATTTTTGATATGAAAATGGATGATGCAATTCCTTTTGAAATGCCGCAGCCATAATCTCTTCTACGAGATGAAATGGAGTCCACTTCTTATACAGCTCTTGCTTGAGCTGCCAGGAAAAGCAATTTTGAAAATCAATTCGAGTGCTGTTTTTTGCAATTTTATGCATGCATTTCGTCTGAGCAAACATAAAGGATATGCAAGAGGAATATAATAACATGTAGCATGCATCACTCAGCGACAGATTGCTTTCTTTTTATTACTGTTGTTCAATTAAAAGAATGCATGTTTGCATGTATGGATGGATGTAGGATATGCAAAGATAAAGTACCGTTGATTGATTACAATAATGAAAGTGTTTCTGCGGAATGTCAACGCGTCATGGCATGGCATTCACAAAGGAAACGTAGTCAAGCGAATCTGTTTTCTATTAAAATGCCGAGCCACGCAGTGACGAATGATGAAATTGGAGTGGGTGGTATTGCCCTATATGGCGCTTAAAACGCTCATATTTTAACTTATTCATTGAATGTTGACACCAGCCAATATTTGCAACAAAATAACTGTTTTATAGGTACAAAACTGCATTACCGGTTTTTCAATATACCTATGTATTTTGAAAATTGTAATTTGATGAAAATTAACTTTTCACATGTTGATTCTTTGTTTTCCTGGATATTGCATTTCCCCTATAACTATTTTGGTAAACATAATTGGTTTTCTGAAACCCCTAGAAACCATATAGCAAAGTAAGGGAAATAAAATGAATGTGAATAGACTGCAGGGATTTATGTTTTCGATTTAGATATCAAATTAGGGTAAGCAATGGGTTTGTAAAAAAAAACAAAGCCGAATTTTTATGATCAAATTCGAGTTTAAGCTTTTTTTTAGTGAGTCTTGGAATTCTTTTTATCTATATTATTTATTTTGAGGGGTACCTATATAAGTTCAAATTTGAATATGCAATATGCAATACGCATCCACAAAAAAAATATGTCGCTATAAGGTATAAGAGGACCATAAATTGAAAGCTTATTGTTAAAAAAGATTGTGTCTTATGAGACTTTAGTTAGGAAACTCACTAATTAACGGCAATGGTTTTTTTTATTTTGATAAAACACTCCCCCTCTTTCTAAAGCATGCATTTTCGGGCCGAGCTTTATTGTTCAATTGAGGTTTTATCTTCTTAAAATTTATAGAAAATATTTATGTGCACTATGTAGATATTTTTAGCATCAATTATGAACAAGTTGATACAACCTAGAAAATCTTTTTTTTTCTGCAATCTCTACCCATCCTTTTAGTGTAGTGATTGAAGAAATTCCAGTATGGCGGGCAATGCTTTCGGTGTATGTTTGTTTTAATTTTGCGCCCTTTCAAGCTTTTTCTAGAATTAAAAATGTGTGAACAATTTTTTTGCATGATTTTTACGGTGTTTTTTATATATGCTCAGATTTATTGAAAATAAAAATACTTCTAAAACACATTTTTTTTTTTAACTCGACCTGGCTATCTATCATCATTTTATTAGATCGGTACCTTCAAACATGAATAGACATACATATATTCAAATTTTGGTAGGTAAACATTGAAAATTCCCAAAAATTGATATATCGAGTTTTTCTTTCCCATTACTTTATATAAGTCGTCTCGTGCCAGGCCAGACTACGTCCGCATCACTTCACTAACAAATAATATAGCTTTATTTACATTTTGTATAGGTAAGAAAACTTCAGACAAAAAAAAATCTATGCATGTAGGTTGAATTGTTATTTTTCTAAAACCCACCTTACTCCCGCCATTCACTACACCAACCATGTACAGACAACTATGTACAAAAACTTCTTTTAAAATTGAATAAAATAAATAAAAAGGAATTGACCACATTTGAAAATGTTTCAAATGTTTCTGGAAATTGTTTCTGGTGTCCAGAAAGAATTTCCCACAAATTTGTTTTGAATATTGGATAAATAAAAACTATAACAACGCAAAATAGCTACAGTGTACCTGAAAATATTTTAAATTTATAACATACCTGTGTGTAACTCTAACTATGTACCTCTGTTAAAAATATTGTCGTATATGTAGGTAGGTATTTCTAGAATTTAAAACATGCGAACTGTTTCTGTTTGACAAAAGATTTGTTTTGCAACTATATTTAGTGTTTTACTTTACAATATGTGAAGAATAATACTTGAATGAGAAATTTTAAATTAGTTATATTAACTTTTGACAACCCAACTGTTTTTTAAGGATATTAAAGATTACCTGTTTTTTTATAAATTGTGCATTAAATATCCTTAACTTTAATAAAGTGGAAATGTTTTAATTTTTTTATTTAATAAATCTTGTAAATTTTAAAAAATTATCACGAATTGAAAAGTCAAACAAAATTAATTTCATAGAAAGAATTACCTTGAAACCATTAAACCTTATGGACTCTTAGAGCCCTTTTGATTCATTTTTAACACTGGGATTTAAGTAATCATCTTTTTGAAAATCATTTAAATATATTCTGTCTATTCTTTTCCAGTTTTATGACAGAAATACTGGTAATTTTTTAATCTTGTCAATTTAGCATATAAGTAATATAAAATTTTGTAAGTTAATTTTTTTATGAAATATTGGTTTTGTTGTTTTTGGAGGAAAGCCATATGTTAGTATTATTGTTAAAAATAGACCTCCTTGAATTATAGCGCTTATGAATATTGGTGTTTTACTTGAAGGCATATTTTTTAACTAGCATCAGACTAAACCCATTTTCTTAAACGATAGGTAGTAAAAGCATGAAATAAGCATTTGGTTTTTTAACTTTATCGTTTAAAATTTTGAAACTCTTGTTTTTAATCTATATAGCATCATACTAAATATTCTTTTACATCGAATCAGTTTTGAGAAGGAATCTGTTGTTTAATAATTGCATCAGGCTCTGCAGAACAAAGTGGAGTTATAAGTGATGCCACATGAAAACAAAAGAAGTACCTACAACATACACAAAAAATTCCTACATTTTCCCTACAACCACATTTATGTATAAAAGGTGAAAACTGATCTATTTTATCACTCCTATTAAATTTTGAAGAGTCATGAGGCACTGTGTTACTTTAAACCTGGCATAAGAAATAAGAAAGGTGGTAATTAAGGCTTTGTGGTAAGATTTTTAGAAAGAAAAAATATTTTAAAAATACATTTTTGCCGTATGTGTGGTACTATTTAAAAAAAAAATTATCTAGTAATTGATTCCTAAAACTACCTACGTTTTCATAGAAAATTCTAATATTTAAAAAAATCTGTCCTTTTTTCCCCACGGCGGCGGTGTGGTTTTCAAACCGAAAATCCCTACGTGTGGCATCAGTAGTTGTTTAGCTTCAGTGGTTGGTATACATTCTTCTCTTTCTTGTATCATGTATATGTACTTTAAAAATGTATTTTTCATAACTAAATAAGTAAAAAATAAAATAAAAGCAATAAATAGATGTTGTACCATCGATCGGTTTAAAATGTTTGCAATTTCTTCCCAATAATTTTTTCCTTTTGACTTCGTTTTGCGTAGGATTTTGATGACTTGATGCAGTACCTTGTAGGATGGGCTAGTTTTTTATCAAATGCCTTGATAAATAAAGTAGATACTGTTAGAAACACACATATTCAATTATTTTACCTTTCTTTCTATAAATTCACTTGTGTTTTTCATTTCAGTCGAACAATAATATTGAAGTTTGAAATTGGAGGTTAACTTTGAATGAATTTTTTATTCGCTGGTTTGTGGAATATGTTTAATGGTTGCAAGTTTATATTCGACAGTTTGCAGAAGATATTGTTGGTCGCGTAAAAAATATATTAAATTTAAAAATTTAAAAATTTCTGTAGTTGAAACTAAATTTAACACACTGTTTTCTATTTAAATTTGTAGATACCTACGATCAATAATTCGCTTCGTGAAAAAGTAACAACAAAAGTTTGAAATTGCTTCTAAATTTTATGCGCATTCGCTTTCAAAGTAATGGGTGATTTTTTAAGAGGTTTAGAACTTTAAAAAAAAAAAAAACACAAAAAATTCGAAAAAATGAATGAAATATTTATTTGAATCGATAGTTTGAACCTTGCAATTTAATGTTTAAAGATAATTTCATGCAAATGTTGACCGCGGCTGCGTCTCAGGTAGCCCATCCGCTGAGTCCAATTTTGGCATACTCTTTCACACATATCGGCCGGTATCTCACGAATGAATGCATGGATGTTGGCTTCCAGTGCGTCAATCGAAGCGGGCTTGTCCCTATAGACATAAGCCATGACATACCCCCACAAAAAATAATCTAATGGTGTCAAATCGCACGATCTAGGCGGCCAATTGACCGGCCCGAAACGTGAAATTAACTGTTCACCAAACTCGCCTCGCAATTGCGCCATTGTTTCGCGTGCTGTGTGGCATGTGGCACCGTCTTGTTGAAACCACATATCATGCAAGTCAAGAACTTCCATTTCGGGCAAAAAAAAGTTTGTTATCATCGCTCGGTAGCGTTCACCATTGACAGTAACGCTGCGATTCGCATCATCTTTGAAGAAATATGGCCCAATAATGCCGCCGGCCCATAAACCGCACCAAACAGTGGCTTTTTCGGGATGCATTGGTAGCTGTTGCAATGCTTCTGGCTGATCTTCACTCCAAATGCGGCAATTTTGCTTATTTACGTACCCATTCAACCAAAAATGAGCCTCATCGCTGAACACAATTTTTCGATAGATGAACATTTCGAACCGAGCACGAATTTTGATAGTAAAATTCAATAATTTGCAAGCGTTGTTCATTTGTAAGACGATCCATGGTTAAATTGCAAACCAAACTGAAGCTGTTTGACAGTGACACAAGGTACTAAACACACGTCAGCTGTCAAAACCAGTGTTGCCAAAACCAAACCAGCTAAAAAATCACCCGTTATATTATTATACTAAATAATGTGAAAAATTGTTAACTTACACAAATTCGCCTTTAAAACATTATAAATATTAAGGGTAATGAAACTTCATTGCTCATAAAAATAAACGTATTACAATTTTTTATGAAATTGTTTGAGAAAAAAAAAATCAAAAATAATTCCTACTCGTATATGTACCTACTCACGCAGAAAAAAATATTTTAATCTATTATCAATTTTGAATTCGGACTTAATAATAATTTACCGTTCCTACCTGACAACATTATTTTTGCATTTTAAATTTCACAGCTCCAGATTAACTGCCAGTTGCCCAAAATGAAAACCCAAATGCAATATTTTCCTAAAGGTCGTACGTTACGTATGTATACGGTATACCATTAACAAAGGTTGGTTGGAAAATGTATGCTTTATAGTCTGAGTATTTTGATGATTTATGTGCGATGTGTCATATTCCCATGCCTACCTTTTTACTATTATTTCATAATCTAATAAAGGAGTTGGTTGGAAATAAATTAAAATTTCACCAACATATTTTGCTAGGTCATGAATTTTAAGTTAATCCAATCGCAGGTTACGTCCGCCCTCCGTCATAGGTAAGGTAGGTATATGTTGCTTTATAATATGAGTATATAAGAAACCGTATTTCGGAATTATTAAGGTACCAACCTAACCTGCAGCCATAGCCTGCCCCTTCTTGCCTATATGTATAATGTCTGTGTCAGTTTAAATTAACGCTCAGCTATAAATTTCCCCAGGTACCTTCATATAGGTTTACGTGCTGGTTTTTAAAAGTTGTATATTTGAGAGTTGCGATGGATATTGTACTTGTACATATGCTGCTGCTACTGCTGCTGCCGCCGCCTTGACGGGACGCATTTGCAGTTAAACGCGTTAAGTTCCTATTTCAGAAACGAAGACGAATAAATGGGTTTTTCGGGCGAAAAAAGTGTACCTCTTATATTTTCCATATATCCTTGTTCCAGAAGTTTTCCTAACCAACAACAACAACACACCATGACCCTTATGTGAGATTCCTCTTTTCTTTTTCTTTTTTAATATTTTTGGACTGTTTGCTTTGTGTCGTGTCGTATGTTGGGATATACTATGTAGTACGGTGTGCTGGGTGCTATCAAAACAACTTTAGAAAACCTCTCTTCCGAAAATGGCAATAAATTGTTCGTTTTTCAGCTTTTTATGTCGCGCTTTGTCACATTTTTATTTATGATCCATGTTATACTCATTTTCGCAGCAGTAAATCGACAAAGATGGAGACATACAGAAACAGAACAAAGCTTTAGATGGACCTGAGAGTACACATGTTTTACGATTTAGAGCCAACAAAAAAAGAAATGTCATGGTTTTTTGACATAGAAGAACCTTTCCATTGCTCTCTAGAGAAATAGAATGATTTTAAACAAAGTTGCCAAGTATGCGATTTGTTAAGAAGTAGGTATTTGGTTTGAATTTTATTCTAATTTTTTACCAAGTAGCATACATACAAGATTGTAGAGCGATTTTGCGTATAATTTTTTTTCCAATTTTTATAGTTCAAATTTGTTTGGCTTTTCTTTTCAATTTCTGTCTTTTTGGTACAAGCCTCATTTCAAAAGCATTTATTGGTTTGGAAAAGTGTTTCCATACCATAAATAGGTTAATTAAACAGTGTAGCGTGTATGCTGCGAAACATTTTAATACTCAGTTAATTTCTTCTTCTTCTGTGGAAGTAAACCCAGTGGTCCGGAAACAAGCTTCATTTCTATCATTGTTGCAAGGGTGTTTGGCTTTCTGACATTTTTAAACGAAAAAATTTATTTGGAACAAAGTGCAATCTTGAATAGAATTAAAGAAAAAAAACTTAATTGGCAACCTTGGTTTGTTGTTGTTTTAATTTTATTTTTCTTAAAAGGTCTTCCCCTCTCAAGCGTTTGTATGTAAACATGGCGAGGGTTATGTTATTTTTCTTCCAGAAGAAGCCTTATCCCAAACACTTTTACAAGGATCAAATCCTGTATGAATATGAGGTCACGTAACACATAAATTGAGATATGTATCCGTGTAAGAAAAAGATACTTATCGTTTGGAGTATCATGGGTGAGTTCAGCTGACTGAGAAGAAGGTGTGAGAGGCTGTTTCCTTTTCTATTTGAGGCTTTCCCGTTCCATTTAGGGTATTAGGACCTGTAAACCCAGTGAGTGAAGTCTCACGAAAATGTAGGAGTAAAAAATAGAAATAGAAATAAATAATAAAAAAAAAAAAAACACAAAACCTTCAAACTGTACACAGACACACACAGCAGACTTTTTTCTATCCCAAAAGCCGACACGAAGGACTGACTCTAAATATAGGAGATGAGTATATTTATATATGTATAAGGGAACTATTATAAACGAGTACTATGGTGTGATTGAAAAGGATGAGTGTTTCCCTGTAGCTTTTTAGCTAGTTGCATATGGGAAGCAATGCGAATCCCAAACGCATTAGTTCGATTAACAGGGTCGATATCGATATGTGGGTAGGGAGTGGCCTCGAAATGCTGAAATACGCCACCTCAACGTATTATTGCATACATCAAGCATATAGAAACGGAATTATTTCTCCTCATCATTCCCATGTCCTTGTATGTATGTATATATTATAGGGGTTTCGATAATTTTCTGATTTTTGCTTAGGAAGTCATTAGTTGAATCCGAATGTTTTTTTTAAATATAATTATGTATATTGAATTTATTTTAAGTATCTACATATGTATGTAGGTATACGCAACTTATAGCTGATGAGTATATGAAACCCAAAAGGATTAACTTATGAAGCGGTAATGATGAAGGTACCTTTCTAAATTAATATTTTCAATTTGGTATAATTGATCAAGCATATAGAGTGTCCTTGAGTCATTTGCATGAACATCCAACTATTTGTTGTAATGAATTTATAGCTTTGGATTTGAATGGAGGACTTTGCACTCGAGGAGATATTTGATGAACATGTGGATATGTACCTACATGTGGCTCGGTACGTACGGTGGACGTGTGTACTTTGGTTGATTTCGATTGAGAGGTTATGTTACGACAGATAAATGGGAAATGCTTTAGAATGACGTTTGATTTATGTTGGAAATCTTTTGTTATGTTTATAATAGTGATTGGATATTGGTATGTAGGTATGTTGAGATATTATAAATTTATAATACTGTAGTATGCATTGTAAGCATTGTAATTGATTGAATCCCAAATAACTCTAAAGAGTTTTCGCTGGTTTTATTTTTTTTAATAATGAGTATGCACTTAAGGGCATATGACTTGATTACCCTTGTTAAATTAAAAGAACGGTTAAGGAAATTCAAACGGCTTTAGGAGGATATTTAAACATCGCAATCGTCATATTATAAGATTTTGCTGAATATGGCTTACTTTATTACACGGACACATGCAACTATGTTTTGGTAGGTCAGCTTGTTAAAAAATAAAGCTGGCTAACAGATAAAGAGCCATGCTTATAAGTCTTGCATTTTGTACTTTTTACAAAGACACATCAAAAGACATAGGTACATATATCTTGGAAAAGAAAGGTCGATAGACCAATGAACCATGTATATACGTATAGTACCTATATGTATTAGTACAATACTATACTTAACTTTGGTCCTGTTAAGCTAATCGTGTATGCCAGGCACAGACAAGATTATAGAAAAAAAAAAATAAAAAAAAAACAAACAGTCAACAGAATATTGCACTTGAATTGTTGCGAATAATAATTTATCATAAAACAGAGTTGTGTGGCAGAATGTTGTGAGTAAGCTGTAGGTGGATTACATTTGATGCAGTAGTTACAGTTTCTTATTCAAGTAATAATATTTCCTTTATTATTTCAGTCTCTCTCTCATATAGTCTCCACTGGTTCTGGTTTTATTGGTTCTTTGCTCTTGAGCGTAACTCACTTTAAGAATGTTTTATTAAATAATATATCCTTGTTGCTCGCTCAAAAATATAATATTGATTTTTCTTATCCGCGTTGACTCAGTTGTTTAAACTATTAAATTGCAATACACTTCAAGTGTGTTTCTTTTGAAGCTTATGTACCGTACATATTCATACATACATATGTATATGCTCGGGTGATTATTATTGAATCTTCTTATATAATTGTATGAAATTGAAAAAAAAAAAAATCTTTTCGTTTTGTTTTTAAATAAATAAACTGAAAAAGAAGTCATCTGGTTGACATAATCATCTTTAATTTAAGGACAATGAGTTCATATTATGAAATCTCAGTTACAAATTGAAATTATTTTATTTTATTTATTTATTTTGTTTATTTTACGAGCTGTCGTGCAAAGTTAAATTCTTTTTAATTTTTGTTTGCTTTTTTTTTTTTTTGAAGTGCCTACTTATTAAAAACCCCAGAACAAGAAACTAAGGGAATCATCACAAGGTGCCAATAAGTTAATTTATACTTGCAATTTAGGTCCTATATACCTACGATTGTTTGGAATAGATCCCTGTGAATGAAGCCTTAATAGTTTTCATTTTTCTAAAAACATAAGATATCCATTTATTAATCCCGTTTCGTTATCTCTGAACACAATTAAAGAATTTCACGTTTAATAAAATCAGATAAGGTTACTTTAGGGCAAAAGATAAACGCATAGCGCAGGTATATAGTTACGAGTTTTGAAATTTAATTGTTCCAATTCATGTTATGCAAAGTATATGAGAGAAGTAATATTTTATTCTAAATTAAATATAAATAATGGCTACCAATTTAAATCCATAGTAGAAAAGTTTATCTAAGTTGAATAACTTCTAAAAAGTTTAATTTTGTTTTTGAAATTCAAGTTCACACAAATTTATCTTTTCTTACACCTATTGATGATGACTGCACTACACACACACAGTTTTCTCGTCTTTTTCTCATCATATACCTACTCTTGGAACTTTTAATGAGACGTGAATAAAACCAAATAGGTATAGGTAGGTACACAAGTATTATTATAACAACTAGCACCAAGCCCCAAGTGCAAGGATTGCATTTATTCATGCAAATTGCATGAATATCCTGTCGCATATATTCGCATAAATTCATCCAAAACAAAGATCGCTTGTGGTGGTCCTTTCTGTGGCAACGGATTTCAATATTCGTAGTTCGTATAGATACATATGTATGTCTATGCGTTATATTATTATAACGTGTGTATTATGGTGTTTGTTTGCCCTGTGTGTTTCCGTACAAGGATATATAATAAATTCGCACACAAACTGTGTGTGTGGTGTCCTCAAATTAATTATGACGTTCATATTTGAATGGAATCTCGGGGAACGGTTTGTAGAAACGTTGCTCCCAGCTCCCAGAGTCCCTTCAATTTGGAGCATGCCTGACGCCTGTGACTAAGTCGTACACATATCCCATTCAATGACATCATATAATGTTTGGGTGTGTTGGTACATGTACATATGTACATATGTACATATGTATATGGTTCTGATGATGCTGATGATGCGACAAAAAGCCAAAAGGATGCTTCAGTCATCAGGCAGAAGCAGCACAAACTTTCCCAATGGGATTTAGTGTAAAATAATTATTTTGACAAGCACCCGAACTAGCACTTCATCGTATATGTTTATAGTGTAGGTAGACAGGTACTTATGATACACTCTGTTGCATGCAGGCATTTTAAACGAAGCATAATGCATGTGCAAATGGCACTCTCGAGACTACTTTATGATTTTTAATGTGGCCAAAAGTTGTTAAAACAAACAAGTCGAGGCGGCGGTGGTGGCATGGCGCAGCGTGCGGTGGAGGGGGATGTTCGGATGTTGTACGGCATACGGTCAGGGTTTTAAATTATGTTATGTCATCAATGAGTTAAGTGACTTTATTAAAAAATTAGTTATCCTGTTGAGTTTTTTTTTATATCAAAGAGTATAGGAGGTGTTAAGACCTAACTTAAAAGAACTAAACGACCATCTAAAATTATAGTTTATAAGGAAAGGATGTATATATAAATTTTATGGGCTTATATGGAAGTCATTTGAACAAAATTTCATAAACTTGTAGGAACTTGTAGGTATTGCTAGCTATATTCATTTTAAAGAAGAAGCATGTTTGGTAAAAAATAGGTACAAGCGGTTCACTTTAAAAGGAACACCCCGTTTTGTTGAAAATAAGGAGTTCTAATTTTATTCTGTCACAAAAATAAAAATATGTAGGTATATAAGTCATTGTTACGAAACTGCACATAAAGGATCATTTTGTTATCGTTGCATAAATAATAATTTAATAAACATAAATTAAAGAACGGTTTTTTTACTGGTTTCATGTTACAATTCAATTACAATTATTTTTCTTTTGAAAAATAATAGATACACATTGATGGAGAACTCCGAAAAAGTGGGTTTTGTTACACCATCCGTGCGTCGTCGCGAAGCGTCGATCTGTGTGGCTGTGTAATTTAGCCTAAACAGGTAGTCCGATTTGTATAAAATTTTATAGGTAAAGTGTTTTGTATGTGATTTCCCAAAGCAGAAATTAGAATTTTCGATTTAACTCTTTAACGGGTCTGGCCATACAACGATTTAGGGTTTTTTTTTCAAATCTTCTTGAAAACGACTCTAGTGGTCATGTTAAAACTTCGTACCTCCAATGACCATATCGATTGTAGGAAAATTGCATTTCAGCAAATGCGCAAAAAATTCACATTACGGAGTTTTATTTATTATATGCCACGAGTTACATATATATGTACATACTGTATGATGGCCAAGTCGAACCCAAACTCATACTTATTCAAAAGCACTATGTAGTAGCTCTGTTGTTTTTATATCATTTAGTAAATTTATTTGTTTTTCATATGTTCATTAATGTTTATGTAATTAATTTTATAATTAAAATTTATCATTCAAATTGAAAAGAAATAAAAACCATAAAACAAAATATGTACCTCGATTGTTCTTTTTCTCCAAAATATAAAATCAATAATTTGGAATTTAATTATTCAGCTCCAGGTTGCAATTAAAAGACTTTTAGGTCTTACAGGCATATACATATAGTTAAAAATATTATTATTGTAAATATTCAAAAAAAAATGTTTTTTCCCCTTTTAACAAAAACTTAACAGCTTGTTTTCTATCATAAATATAATATACCTACCTAAAGATTTTGCAATATCCAAATTGTGATATTATTTATATTTTATTCAACTTTTACTTAAACATTACTCCATTGAATGTAAACAAGAAAGTTATATCAAACTCGTGTAGAAAAAAAAATACAAACAAAAAAAGCTATAGATTTGAAATGGATCGATGATATGATGCTGGACAAACGATGTGGTGGAATGGTAATCCTTTAGGGTCTAGGGAGTTCCCATAGGATAGGCACTGTACTTGTTAAATGTTTTACACTTTTTTCTTTCGATTTAGATAGTTTTTCTATCATGTTGTGTTGATGTTGCCTTTGGCAGAAGTATACCTGATAGTTTGTGTATATAGAATGGGTGCAGGTATTTCAATATGTACTTCGAAAAATATTCAGTATAATTCTCAGTTTATTGCTCTTCATCATAAAACGAATATTTGAAAAATAGACATATTAACGCAACAAAGCATTGTGGGTGGTAGTTACGTACACATAAATATGTAAACATACTTCTGAAAAAAAATATAAACAAAACATCGACAAGAAAAATAATCGTAAAAAAGAGTATAAATATGTAGGTACCTATGTATTTATGAACTGAACACGATACAACCCATCATAGCTAGTAACATAATATTCCTATAGAGGGATCTTTCACTAAATCCCCATAATTTCAAAATCAATATAGTTTAATTTCATTCATACTATAAGATTTAAAAGCTTTATATAAATACAAGTAAAAATTAATTTGCAAATTAAGTAAGTAAAATTTGACCCACAAAATATTATATACAAGACATCCTTTTAATATGATTTTCACTTTTCAAAAATTAGGGTTATTTTCAGAGAGCATATGAAAGCATGTGAAATGTACACCTTTTATAAAAACCATAAACACTTCTTTGCTTCTACAACCATCATTCGTATAGCATTTCAATGTTTTCTTAAGAATCTTCGTTTTCTGTTATACCTATAAAGTATTAAACACATTAAGAGATTTTGAAGAACATCTGAAGTGTCATTTTAGCTTGAAAAGAAAATTCCAAGTGCTTGCATTTTCTACATTAAGATATTATTTGAGTGCCCTTTAGCCAAGAAGTGTGCTTTTTTAGTGTTAAGTATAAGAAAATGACTGCAACTTGGAAAATGATTTTTTTCCTTTTAAGGGTAAAAGCATTTGTATGAAGTAACGGGTGATTTTTAAGCTGGTTTGGTTTTGGCAACACTGGTTTTGACAGCTGACGTGTGTTTAGTACCTTGTGTCACTGTCAAACAGCTTCAGTTTGGTTTGCAATTTAACCATGGATCGTCTTACAAATGAACAACGCTTGCAAATTATTGAATTTTACTATCAAAATTCGTGCTCGGTTCGAAATGTTGTTTATCGAAAAATTGTGTTCAGCGATGAGGCTCATTTTTGGTTGAATGGGTACGTAAATAAGCAAAATTGCCGCATTTGGAGTGAAGATCAGCCAGAAGCATTGCAACAGCTACCAATGCATCCCGAAAAAGCCACTGTTTGGTGCGGTTTATGGGCCGGCGGCATTATTGGGCCATATTTCTTCAAAGATGATGCGAATCGCAGCGTTACTGTCAATGGTGAACGCTACCGAGCGATGATAACAAACTTTTTTTTGCCCGAAATGGAAGTTCTTGACTTGCATGATATGTGGTTTCAACAAGACGGTGCCACATGCCACACAGCACGCGAAACAATGGCGCAATTGCGAGGCGAGTTTGGTGAACAGTTAATTTCACGTTTCGGGCCGGTCAATTGGCCGCCTAGATCGTGCGATTTGACACCATTAGATTATTTTTTGTGGGGGTATGTCAAGGCTAATGTCTATAGGGACAAGCCCGCTTCGATTGACGCACTGGAAGCCAACATCCATGCATTCATTCGTGAGATACCGGCCGATATGTGTGAAAGAGTATGCCAAAATTGGACTCAGCGGATGGGCTACCTGAGACGCAGCCGCGGTCAACATTTGCATGAAATTATCTTTAAACATTAAATTGCAAGGTTCAAACTATCGATTCAAATAAATATTTCATTCATTTTTTCGAATTTTTTGTGTTTTTTTTTTTTTTTAAAAGTTCTAAACCTCTTAAAAAATCACCCATTATTTATTAAAGATGATGTATTATATATAAATACTGCGCATTTTAATTCTTCGATTTTATTTTTGTATAAATTCTTATATTTTAAACATTATCAGGCAATTTCGGTTTATAGGGAAAAGCAATTAAATGCTTGAGAAATATGTTCTTACAAAATCTTTTTTTGCCTAAAAGACTTCATAAAAATACCATATTATTCACAAAAATACCGTACCTAGCAAAATATCGTGCCCAATTAGACTAAATTTTTAACATTAAAGAATTTCAAATCCGAAATTCCATCAAAAATATCTACATACAAAACAGCAACACTGTCTATCAAGCCAAATACGTATATACTTCTGACAAAACAAAAACCTCAATTGGAATATTACTCTAATTTTCACATTATTCAGTTGTAATAATGGTATTCCATTTAAATTCATTATGATCTTGAAGGCATCCTTACAAAATAAATAAACTCTATAGAAACATCCTGTCATCTGCGACCTGCGAAGTGGAACTACTCGTGGTCTGATCGTCTTTCACTGGTCCATTTACCAACACCACACCCCCACCCCACACCCCCCCACTTAACTACTTCGCCCATCATGATATCACAATAAAATTATTATGCGTTTTATTTTTGCCAGCCGCCATTTCTAGTGAATGAAGAAAGAAGAAGTTGGAAATAATAAAAATAAATAAAATAATAATATAAAAACATCGTTGAAAGATTCTTATTCATTTCTGTTTCGGAGGTAGGTAGGTAGATACCTACACTTCCATCGTTATTTTCCATTACGAGCCATCACAAAGGATAACAATGATATCTTAAGAAGGATGCAATGGCGAAAAAAAACTCTCGCGCAAACAATTCACTCATTTTACTATATCTTCGGAGGAGCTAGTGGCGGCGGGTGGTAGCGGGCGGCGGCAGCGGCGGCGGCATGATGGCGTATTTTTTTTTCCATCAGGACTATGAGGATAAGAAAACAACGTTCTCGTCAGTTGGTAGTCGGTACCAACCATCAGAGATGCTGTTTTATTTTTAAGTCTCTATTCCCTGTTAGACGAAGACGGGATAAAGGAGCAGGAGTTGGGAGATGTACCTACTTCGTTGCCACCATGCCTTAAGGCGAAAGTTTTTGGTTCAGTTTATGTCACTGGGTCTGGCTGTAAGGATAAAAACATTTCCTTCTGAAGCGTTTTTTCACGGAATAGACATGACTGAGACTGCCTCCTCGCTTTGCTTCTCAATGCTGCTGTTATAAAGATGATGTACGTGTATTTACATACATAGCAAAGTATAATTCGGGAACAAACCATTATGGTATTGTTTATTTTGCGAGAAGGGTTCTTGTTCAATCGGCACAATGTTAGCCAGGCTTTTACTATGAATGGCAGACAGAACAGGATAGGCAGACGAGAGGGTTCAGTTTTGAGTTTGAAGTTGCATTATGCACTTTTGATAGTAGCTTGAGGGAATGCAATTTAACGAAAAGAAGTTTTGCCCAAAAGAATGTTGAAATTTGAATAATGATTGATTGACTTTTCCATAAAGAAGGGTAATAATATTCATCGAAAAAAAATTTGAATATACCTATAAACTTTAATGCTGGGAGGTTGGAAGGAGGAAGAGATATAGTCGTATTCATCTGTACACATTGGATAACGATAAAAGTGTTTTTATTTTTTTGAATTTCCATTTTTTGTTTGCGTTTTAAAATTCTTTTGGTTTAATTCAACTGTTAGAGGGATTTTATAAATTGTTTTACGAAACTATTCAAGAGCTTGTTTCTTTTTATCTAATTGATACTATAGGTACTAAGGGATTTAAGATAAAAGTAGTTATGTATCATTGAAATGCTGATTTTCATTGGTTTTATTTAACAAGTGAAGTAGGTGTATGACTGCATTGAGAATAAAAAAAAATTAATTTTTAGTTTACATACCTATTTATTATTATTTTATGGCTGACTCACTGCTGAAGAGACTTGATTTTATATAAAGGTTTTTATTATAACTTAGAATTTATTTATTTTTTTTACATTTGCATTTAATATTTTTGTTCATTGAAAAATAAAATTAACTAATATTTTATTTAACACTAAACTAAGTAAGAAATGAACAAATAAATAATGATTATCTAAAATATCATATTATTTATGATATTTATGTACCTACATAAATAAAAAAATTATTAGTGCCGCTTTAAAAATAAATTAATTAATAAATACACTTATTTTCCACTAAGTTTATTTCTTACTAAGTGAGAATTTAACGTTGTAAATAATTTCAACACATTTTTTGTTTGTACAGTACAACACGCTTATTAGAAAGTCTGAAAATCCCGGACATTTCTTTCTTATATCCGAGTTTTTCTTATATGCAAACAACGGATATAAGAAAGAAAATTTCTTATATAAGCAACACGGATATAAGAAAAAAAATTTCTTATAAAGAACAACGGATTTAAGAAAAAAAACAATGCAAAAAGTTTTTTATTTCTTCTAAAATTTTTAGTTTTATTTTTACGGATACCGTGTTTCTTTTTCTAAGCATTTTAAACACACAACATAAAAACAAAACAGGAAAGTTAAACGAAAACGAAAACAAAAACAAACAATCAAATATAAAATCAAAATGTCACAATTTATAGACCACGGAGTATTCACGCTCTTGTCAATCTGACGTTGTCATTTTTATTGGAAAACTGGAAGTTGTTATTAAAGGTGGAAACATATTGGTGCGTATGTGTAAACAAATTTTTATTTTAATCAAAGTAAAGCTGAAGTTAGTTTCTTATATGCGTACTTTTTTGTTCTTGAAAATGTGTATTGTGCATTAAAAGGTATTTCTTATAAACGTGTTTTTCTTATATGCGAGTTTCTTATATACGTTCAATTTTAGAGAGAAATTTAAGAAAAATACATGGTGTTTTAGGTTGCGTTTCTTATAAGCGAGTTTTTCTTATATGAGTGTTTCTTATATCCGTAAAATACTGTATAAGGAAGGTACATTAATTTCCATATGAATTAGAAAAGGCAAAGTACATATTAATTAAACCGTGTTCGAAAGAAAGATTAATTAAATTCAAACAATTAAATCACCACCAGGAATTCCAGCTCACCACGTCATCATTCATTCAAATTATCCAGCGAGCTATAGTTATCATCCTATTTCCCTGGGGAAATTTAAGGTGCATATACTACGTACATATCATCAACCTCATATTCCAAGTGTTTCTGCCTTAAAGCATTTAAAAAGTAGTTTTTGTTAAAAGTCATGCTTCGTCGCCTCATTCATTTAACTTTAGTATATAGATAGTGTTGCTTTTCTAAAACTCAGTGGCTTCAAGAGCGTTAGCGCGTTAAATTTAAATAATTATCATGAACTCTAAAGCTGAAATCAAGACTAACACACCAAATGTTTGATCTTTTTTGTGCGTTAGATTATCCTTTATCAACACACTAATTGGCACCACCCCGTTAGCTATTTTAATACCAAACAAAATGAACATGAAGTATAGTAAGAACCACACTATATGAAAGTCAAAGCACTCCCTTTCTGTTATAGGAAAATAAAAGCAATAAAATAAAGGAATTTAAAGAAACTATATAAAGAACAAATTTGTATAAAGCTTAAACATGAACTAATCATGGGTTAAGTTAGAATATTTCAAAAGATATAGAGTAGTAGTAAAGGTGACATCTCAGCGCTGCCATTTAAACCTATTAACATCACCTGTCAATTGTGTAACATTTTATAATTATTTTTTATTATTATTTTTTTTACGTATTCAAATTTAAGATTTCCAATAAAAATGAAAATCTACAATAAAATTATGCAACATAATAAATATAACTAGGTACAGCTAAAATATTTGATTTGATCTTTATCCGCGGTTCACGCTATATTACTGCTGGGCTTAATGACGTTTGTTTGACATATATTTAAATTATATTTATATAAAATATATTTATATATTTTTTCATAACTTTTAAAGGTCTCCACGCAGAGATAACAGTTGCTGTCGTTGGTCTATCTTTGCCTATTTAATCTTCTAAATATTTTAAACCATCCTTAAGTAATAGATCAACCACGTCCGGAAAAGTTGTGTATTAAGAATCTACTAATCTTTTTTAGGATTAAAGCTCTGTGGTAAGGTGTAAGTACAAGTTCTTATTTCAATTTGTTTTTTTTTTTTTAATTTATTCATGTGTTAAAATAAAACTCCAATTATAAATTACCCATATAGCAAGAGTTTTAAATAGAAAAGAAAAAAACATAGTTCCATTGAACATAACCCCTAAGTTGTAGGTAATAAGCTCTTAACTACCTTTTACATTGCAATTGCCATCATAAATGATATTTATCCACATTCTACTTATAAATATACAATCTGTATTCTTTCTAAGCAAATTCATCATTTGTGAATAAATTCGTGGAATTCCCCAAAAACACATTCGCCTCCGCATCCTGTGTGGATATAAATTGCACTTCATCAAAAACTCACAATACAATAATAATCTCAACGCCATCAGTCTGTGTCTCGAATAACTGATGAAAATAATGAAAGCGATGTTATATACACCATTGCAGCATTAGACACTTCGTCTATACACAGACACTTTGTCTATACACATTCTGCCTCATCATCATGGCACTCTTCAACGTCATTGCCAGTGAATTGTTACGGATATACTGTACTGTACTGAACCTAGCTTCAATTTTACGGTGAAAGTTCTCATTTTTGCTTTCAACGAAACTGTTATAGCGTTAATGCTATACCGACCGACTGACTGACTGACTCTCTGTGTCGGCACGTAGACGGAAATTGTTTCAAAATGCTATAATTCAGTTCATTAATTTTCAATCCTTGTGCCGCCACTATCACACCACCACAACGATGATGGGTATGGATCTTATTTCAAGCTATAAGAGATGTGACAGCAAATGTCATACGAATTGAGTTCACAATATATCCTGGCTGGCTATAATTTGATACTTTTATAAATATACTGATTGCAAAAGTGATGAGGCCTTTCTCGTTCCCGCTGAATTATGAACTTTCATCTTTTCCCTTTTAATTTCCGTTGTTTGTGTACTTGTAGATATGAATCTACGTTAGTATTGTTTAACTATTTAGGTAGTAGATTATCACGTTAATTGATTTTTGACAGCTTTAAAAGGACTGTTAATTTTTAAGTTTAAAAGACGGTTTTTTTGACATTAGGTACTTTTGACAAAACTAAACTTGTTCTCATTAGCTGTGTTCCCAACATGTCTCGCACTAAATCTGGTTTAAATGTCAAATTTGAAGAGTGGGGTGAAATGCTTTTAAAGAGGAAGAAAACCATCAAAATGTCGGGGACGGACAACTTTTTAAACGCCAAAAAATATGCTCGACTAGAGTTGCCGCAGATCAATGATAAATTTTTTTGAAAATTTTCAAGAATCACAGCCCAAGAAAATAAAATGTTAACAAAAAATAAACGTATACTGTTGCGAAGGCGATCGCTTTCGTTCTACTAGGAGAGGCGCATCATTGCAGTGGGAAGCAATTTTGGTCCATCTATGTTGGGCCTATCGATGTGGATGTTTGGCGCCTCGATTGGGGTGGTTGGTCCATTTTTGGTCGGCGAGGTGGAGTCCCTGATCCGCGGAGCGGTTATGAGGAGGGAAATACTTATATTAAGTTTATTAATATAAAAACAAAAAGATCTTCAAGTATGCATTAAATTAAGAATTTTAGGTGTGTTTTTCTTCAGAAAGCCCTACTTTATATAAGAAATACTCAGTTGTCAAGTCTAAATTTTCTTCTTAAGTACCTTATAGTTGATATACACTTTTTTTTAAATTATTTTATGAAGTAAAAGATTTAAAAAATAATGAAAAATATGTATGCTTATTTATCAAAACTAAAATAAAATTAACACTTGGGCAACCCTTGGTTTACATTGATATTTGAATTTAACTGACAAATTCTGCCAATTGACAGATGTCAGCCTCGCATTTAACATTCAGCCCAGAAATAGCCACAAGAAATTCCTCGGACTAAAACTCTCTCGCGTGCGCTACCTTTTGGTTTAATTTCGATTTCGGACCAAAAATGAAAAAAATGAGGCTGTTTGAAACTAGATCTGGAACTAGCTATTATAAATTTAACGGACCAAAATAGAAAAAATAACTTGATTTAAATAATATTGAACATGTTATTAAAAGTTTATTTTATAACCAGAGAAACTACATCGTACCTACTCATATTTATTACAATGCTCTAAATTTTTTTGAAGAATTTATGTACCTACTGAATCAACACTTATACTGCAGCTGGAAGCTATTTTAATAAAGGCGATGAAGATGGTGGATGAATGGAACATCTTTCTTGAAATAATTGCTATGAAAAAAATGACCACATATACATATTAATGTTCAATATTCCTGCCTGGAATTGGACTGTCATAATTTTTAATTACAGTTCCTAACAGACATAAGTAAAAATTTCATTTAAACAAAGTATTATAACTATTAATAAAAAAAACTAAAATATCTAATATATACCTTTTAATTATTGCTTGTACAATTTCAATTTCCACACATACAACATCGTAACACACAGCTAACGTAAAATCTTTTACAAAAAAAACTCAATTTCCTCATCAGAAACACACATCTATGATGAGATAAAAGACTCCATTTAAAGGATGGCACTTTTCGCAAATGGCGGAAAAGAGCTTCCTATATATTTTCCATTATACTTCCATCAATTGCCAATTGTTTGAAATTCAATATAGGTATGCATAATAATAACAACGAAACTCTAGCATTCTGTAACATTGCTTTATTAACAGTTATAGAGGAGTACTTCCTAACATGGACATTTATGTCCTTGATGTATACAACGTAACGTATATGCGCTATTCGAACACAAAAGCAACTCGTATATTGTATTTACTGGTACACGTTACTTTCTCATTGAATTGAAAACTACTGACACTTTTCTGACAGAATAAACGACATTGTTCGAGAAGTTTTGTCTCGTCTCTATCTTCTGGAGTATAGATATGTTTGTTTGCTGCGCTAATAATAAAGAGAAAATGCTGATTAAATAACACACGACAAAAAGAAAATACATCATTTGGACGCGTAGATGTAAAAGGACAGGATGTTTTACTTTTTTTTATTTGGTTAAAAGCAATTAAATTGGTTTTTAAATGTTAAAAAAATTCTAGAATTCCTTAAAAACAAGTAGAAATGTACGATTGACATTTTTAATTGTTTTAATGGAAAGAATCCAAAAATTCTACAAAAGAAATGTCATAGCTATGGTGAAGGTTTGTTTTAAGAAAATTAACCCAGGATTCCACAATCCGATTGGCTGTCATGTTGTCATAGAAAAAGTTTAAAATTCAGGGTCTGCGATAAAAATAATAAATCTGAAAGGCAGAATTGAAAATTATAAAGCTGTTCTACTACGACGACTGACAACTATAGGTAGTACCTTACATACGTATAATTATAAAATACCTTTTTTTTTTAGAGAAATTAAAACTAATGAATTTGTAAAAATATGATCGACTGAATTGCATGAACTTGCTCTTATGGTTAACAACTATAATGTAGCTACATATGTACATTTTAATGAACAAAATCAAAAAAAGTCAAAAGTACTACAAAACGGATTTGTTTTTGTTTAAAACAAATATTTCAAAGCATCCGATTGAAAAGTTATAACAAAATTTGCGAATGATTTTTGGAAAAAACCTAAAATGCAGTTTTTTACAAACGAAGAAGTTTAATCAAAATCGTTAGAGCCGTTTTCGAAAAAAATTGAAAAAACCGAAATCTTTGTAGATGAGAAAAAACGAACATTTGAATTTCTGCTCTGGAGAGGTAAGGTTTTGTAAAAAAATATTTGTCCAGTTTTATTTTCGAGATCTCGGAGATCTCAGCAATTTTAATAGAATTCCTCAGCAATACTTCTCATTTTTGTTTTCAAATACTCACGTACACAAATTTTGTCTGCTCAATTTTTAACGGAGCAAAATTAGTGAGGAGTCTGCAATATAAACTGACCAATTTATTACGAATGTTTTTATTTTGTCAAATTGTCTTGAATTTTATTTTGCTTTGTTGGTATTTAAAAAAAATATTCTAGTTGACAAGGTGAGAAGCAAGAACTGTCATGTATGTATGGTGAGAGTATAGAGAATAGAATCTGGAATTTTTCTGTTGATTTGGCAGCAAAGTTTTCATCAAATTTTCTTACCAATTGTGTTTCGGGTTGTTTTGGCAGAGAATTAAATCATATTTTAGTACCTCAATTATAAGTACATATTTATATTGATTTAAACTTTTCACTTAAAATCTTCTGTCACTTATTCAGTGCGGATTAAATGTCTGAATTTAAGGAATCAAAAGCCATTTTTAAAATAAATTTATTCAAAATAATTCTCAAGCACAAAAAATTATGCAAACATAAATTTTTTTTTTTTTAAGAATTACCTGCTTAAACAAAATGTTAGTGAATTTCAACTTAAAGTGCAAGCGATATTTTTAAATATGGACTTTGAAATGAAATTAAATTTATCTGATGAAGTTATGTATTTTAACCCACATAAAAGGACTTTTTTGATGAAATTCAAGTTTGTATGTGTTGTTTTTTTTTTTAAATAAACACCATCTTCCAGTTTTTCAACTTTATTGCCTTTAAAATAGACCTTCTACTCTTACTCAAATACCTTTTGCACTTTTCCTGAATTTATGAGCTTTATTCGGCAGTAAAAAAAACCTCTCCCTGCCAAACAAATAAAAAAGAAAAAAAAAGAAACATTTCTCATTTATCTGAAAAAGATTCCATCACAACAAGTTACCACACCAACAATATCAAAAAAAAAAAAAAAAAAAAAAAACACCCTGCCAAGATATTCATCTCATCAAACAATGAAGTGTGGGTACACCAAAACAGAAGTACCAAACTCATCGAGATCTAAAATCCCCTGCGAACCCAAAAGCCACTTAAGGACCTACTGACACCACACCAAAAGGATAATGGCATTGACAGTTACACCACGAATAAATCCACTTTAACTCGGGGATTCAAAAACGAATCTGACATAGAAACGACTTAATCCGCACCAAGAAGAAAAGTACACGATTAATACAGACGGTTCGCCGGTTTTTGAATTTTATGGAGGAAGAGTGGGGGGCCCGGATACAGAATTACACTACCTAACCGACTGCTCCCGCGCCGAAAAGAACAAGATGTAATCATTTTGCCTTTGTTATGTAAAAATGGGAGTGCAGGTCGTTGCTATATACACTACACATACCTTACCTACGCACCTGTCGCACCTCTCAAAGGTAGAAGAGACACTCAGTCAGCCACACCAATCTACTTGGGTGCGACATCAAATTGAATCAATTTTTCGTCTTAAGTCATAAAATGTTATGCGTCCTGAAGGGAAACTTTTTAACAAAAGAAAATCACTTTGCGTGTGCGGTGTCACTGTGTGTGGCCTTTCTGAATCTAAATTCCATTTTCCTGTTGCCTTTGATTAAGTTTTTTTTTTGTTGGTATCATTGGAGTGATTTGAGGGAATTATGCCATGAATGTATCTCCATTCTCCAGTATTTTGATTTGGAAAGGAAAATATTTTAAATCAATTTGCGTGTGGAAATGGCGCAGTGGATATGAGGGTTCCATCAGCCCCATTCTAGGCAGAATTCTTTTCTATTTACCCCCAGTTTCAAATGGACACCACCAGTGGGATGTCATGAGATAAAACCACTTTATCTCTCAGTTCCAACAAAAATGTATTTTCTATCCTAATATTTCTTCTACCTAATGCCGTTCAATCCAGGTTGCATTTAAAAGTCCCTATATAAGTCGCACAGGCAAATAAGTAGTTAACCTTTTCAAGATTTTTAAAACAAATACTTTTTTTTTTAATTGAAAGGAGTTAACATTCTTGAAGTACGTATAGGCTGCATGATGATATTGAAGGAGTTAGTGAAACGACAACAACTTTGCAGTGCTACCGGCTGGACTGACACTTTACCAGCGATAAGCTATTGGCAACAAAAGTTGAAAGGTACGCAAAAAGTATACAGCGCTTTAATGTAAAGTTTGTAGCTACAGCAGGGAAAGTAGCTGCAGTTGACTCAGATTTAAATTAAATCTGAAATTAATCTGAATTAAATTTTGCTGCATTTGAGAAGAAACATTATGGGATCGTCCAATATTTTTTGAGACTTATAGATATTTAAAACATGCAGATATGTTTTCCACAGGTATCTTCCGCCTTTTGCAACGAATTTATAAATCCTGTAGAAGTATATCTTGTTATGAAAAAGTGCTTCTCATCTAAGCCGTTCGGATTCGGCAGAAAAATTTAATAATTCTCCATTTCTACACATAACACGCAGACAGAAATTGTTGAGAGTTGTAGTCACAAGGCTCTGACACGAGCTTTCGTTCCATCAAATTAATTTTTATTTATTTTTGTGCTATGGCGATTTTTTTAATTGCAGCTGAATTCCATGATGTTCGTCCAGTAAAGTTGTAAAATTCACGTTCATATTTTTGTGCTTCATTTTCACTCAAACCGACTTTATTTCAAGCTTGTGAAATTCCCCAAACACAGTCGTTTTTCACCCATGGCATTCGAAATCAAAACGCTTAGGACTTATTGCAAAAGACTCGTCATCATCATCGAATTTCATCGCGAAAACAAAAATTGATTACATTTCAACTCCGCCGCCTCCCGCCGCCGCTACTTCCTTCATCGCAACATCCGCCCGCCTCGCCACTGCTGTGAATCAACACACAACATCCAACATCAGCATCCTCGCGCAAAGTCCTCAATGGAGATACCCTTAAGCCTTAAGCCGCGAATAGGCCGGGGAATTGCTGACATAATTTGATATTTCCCATCATCTCTGGGTCTGGTTTGTTATCTGGAAAATCGTTTTAACAACTTTTTTCCTTTTTAAATCTTATCCCGTTTTTTGTATTGTTTTTTTTTTTTGTTTTGTTTTGTTCTTTTGTATAATTTTGGTATTCGAGGGGACAGAGGTTATTAAAAACATTTTTATGTTGACGCTTTGTTTATTCGCCGTCGGATAGTGTTTTGCTTCGTTTGTATACAAGCATGAGGAACTGGATATCGAGAAGGAAGAAGGACTTTCGTACTGAAGTGGAAAGGATATCGTCAGAGGAAGGAGAGAAAAAAAATGAAAGAAGCTATATAGCTAGCATGTAGCGTGCAGCGTGTACTTTGCTGGAACTCACTTTTGGTCATTATGCAAATGTGTTTCTTCTTTATGTAGTGTAAAGGTATGTATTGTACCTATACCTACGTGTGTGTGAGTGTTTTCAAAAAGGCGGTAAATTGGAGGGTGGACCATTTAATGGCGTTTTCATTGTTAAACAGTTTTTCTTTTAAAGATAAAGACACAACGAGCTAGAGAGGGGTTTTCTTTTGAATAATTCATGTCTTTCCTTTGTAAAGCAACAGGAGTTACCTAATACCACCCGGTGCCGAGCGCCAACCTAAGCCAAACCAAGCGGCCAAAAAATACTCAGCACCGACAATAAATTGCTTGTAAAAATTGCAAAAAGGCGGAAAATATAGCCAAACGCTTCCAAAAGGAGCTATAAAAGCAAATACGAGTAAAGTATCCCGCTGCTAAAGTCATTTTAGTCGGCTTTCTATTATGATGTCATCCCTAAATTATCCCTTTGTTAATCTTCCCTAACCTATATATGTACTTATATAGATCCCTATAATAACAACGTGTGTTAAGGGAAGGTGTTGTGGGTGGATGGGATTTTGCCGGGAAGGGGGGTGGGGGTAAGTCTTCATCATATTCTTCGTCTTTGCCGGTGTCGTCGTTCATCACAACAGGGGTGGTGATTTTATGTTGTACCGTGAATTGTTATGTTATAATCTCAGCTTGTCGTAAATTCACGTATTTGTGAGAGGTGCGTATTGTAGATACTGAACGAACGGAATGTATGTTATTCTTGTTGTTGTTTCCGTTGTGGGTTCAAAAGATGAGTGAGTGGTGAGAGTAATTGAGGGAAAGGAACGCGTTGAGGTATTAAGATGGTCGAATCACTTTAATCGGGTTTATGTCAGTGAATCAAGATTAAAGTGATGCTTGGGGCGTATATATACTGATGGTCATAAAATCTGGTCATAGGCTTTAATGGTGAATGTATTTGTTATTTTTGTATTTAGCCAACGTAATTTATGTGCTGAGCAAACAGGAAAGAGGCTGCTTGCTAGCTACTTGTGTATAAATTGGTACTTATATGTGTAATAGCATTTTTTTTTTTAATTTGCCTTTTAATCACAATTTTATATGTTTAATTTAAGAAGCCATTAACTTTGAAAATGTACTTCAGTCTTCAAATCTTGATTAATTCAATTAAATAACACTTAATTGGAATTGGGTTAGGATGAGTTTATTGACAATAGCTATAACCTCTTGATATAAAGTAATGGAACATTTTAAATGAAAACATTTCTGTTGTCCCCTCGTAATAAGACTCTCAGTTCTGAGATTATTAAAATTATTTTCCATTCATCAGTTTGAAAAGATCCCATTAAATCAGCTAGGTATTATTTTGCTGCGAAAACAAAGCTTGAATTATTATTTTAAACAAAAAGAATTCATTTCAGTACAATCTTATGTCGTTTTCGATTGGATTTTGGGAATGTTCTATTCCTATCGAATATGAAAATTTGTTCACTCCTTTTACTCCGATTTTCCTATATTCTATAGAAATGATGTAATATTCAAATTCAATAAATTTTTGATTTACATATGTATTAATTCAAGTCATAAGTTTCGTTTTGTCTCAAAATTTATAGTTAAAATGTTCAACCATGTTTTTCAATGATAGCTATAACTGACCCCTTATTTTATATATTTCAAGATTTGACTTAAGATTTACCCTAAAGTTCGAATTATAAACACACTAGCAAAATGGGTCTTTAAGGAAGTTAAATATAAGAAGATATAATGTAGCTTTTAGGGTTCGTTAAATTGAAAAAAATTTCAATATCATCTCGATATTGATCTTGTGCAAAAAATACCAAAGTACGTACAGAGTTTGACCCTAGTAGCTGCTAAATATTTAAATTGGATAATGCAATAATTTTATAATATTTAATCTTTTTTTGCCGAAACCACCTTGAACAACTTGGGTGTCTCGGTAAATTTTGTCTGAAATATTCTGATTCATCTGGGGTTTTGAAAATCTGGTAGCTCCTAAAACTTTTCGCCACTCTACAATTTTTCATTTTTTCCCGCATATAATTTAACAGAAAGCTAAATTTTTGTGACATATAAACGACCATAAATTCTTTTAAATCCGAATCAGCACTTGACTTTGTGCGAAACGTTGTTTCTGCTTTCTAAACGCCACATGAATCCTATCATTTTAAACTGCCGAATTCAAAGAACGTTTCACCAAGAAAGCCAAAACAAAATTTAACGGTCATATGTAGGTACTGGCCCTGCGAAGAAGTGAAAAGAATTCTTCAAGACTACGTTTTGTTAATTTACATTTTTCATATTTTAAAGCACTTCATTAACTTTTATATAAGTTGACATCAACTTAGCTTGCCAAAAATCCACGCAAAGCATTTTAATAATTAACATTATTTAAAGAAAAATTATTCACCAATAATCCCGCATTCCTTGTCAGAACTTTCTTGTTTTTCTGTCAATCATGTCGTGTGTATAAACAGTTTAAATTGAAATTGAAACTACTCAAATTGCAAAACTCATATTATAATCTGTGCAAAGTGTTTGAAACCACTAAGCCATTCAAGTCCACCACCATTTTAACGACAGAAATCGATGGCGTAACCAACAATGATGACTTCGGTAAAAGTCACTCAAAACTATCTAAAAACGTTTGACATAATCCGATAAAATTAGTGGCATTATATAGACGAACGAAGGAAGGAAGCCTTCGAACTGATGTTGTCATTATCGCACCAACATCGCATTACTACGGCTTTGTTTCTTTTCTTTTCTTTCCTTAACGATGATTAAGACGACGATGACAAAGGCAATGAAGTGGGTGGTATCTGGTAACTTTCTGAATACTGGATTAACTGTGGGTAGTTTGTAAGAACATGATTAAGAATATTTGAACAATATTATATCGAGAAGCAGGCACGACAACAAGAAATAACCACAAAAGCTGGAGACATAGGAGATATAGCAATCAGTTAGTAAAACGTTATCAATTAACACAAACATTCTTCTTCTTTTTCTGCAAAGATAAATATGTGTTAGAACGTTCGTTTCCTCTTTTTCTTCTTCTCAAGGCTCAACCAAATCAAAATGGCCCCAAAATGACTCATAAACTCAACTCGAATTTCATTGATGTACCGACTTAATTGCTTTATTCTCGTATATAGTATAAGCAGGATAGAGCCCTCCACAACCATGAACAATTTATTGTGCCTCTAGATATATAAGAGAGATCTGAGTGTGAATAGATGGATAATGCTCAACAACCATACTTTTATCTACAGGGACGAATGTGTTTGGAAATAAGTTGCAATCTTATAAAAAAGGGCGAAAAATTGATCGCGAAGTTCTAAATCATAGAAAAGATGAATAAAAAAACAGCTGCCTAAAGCATTTTCATCTAGGCGTTTTCCTAAGTTATACTGTCCAAACGGATGACATTCGGAGGGATGCCAAAACTAAACATTGCTCTTGATAACATGTACTTTTAGCTGATTTCATACGCGGTCTTAAAATTGATTGCGGCATAAGATTAACAACCGCGAAAGCCTAAAAAGTTAACCTTTAAAGCTCTTTACTAAAGTGTTCTTAATTTTAAACATTTTTTAATTAGTACCAAACCAAATCTTTTTTCTTAATAACTTCAGGGGAACACGCCTAAAAAATTGACAGTTCATGCAAATACCATTTTCACATTTTTAGTTGTCAAAGTGACATTTGGAGTTGTTATGGTATAAAAAAGTTAAAATAGGCATTTGGTGATATAAACTTTAATAAATAATGTTAGTAAGATGCTAATCCGTTTAAAATTTTAGTATCATACTGACATCGTGCTAAATCGTCTAAAATTTTGCGCCAGTGTCTTTAAATTTGTCCACACTCTATACACAGTATGTAAATTCTCTACTCCACAATGTACACTATGATCTTAGTTTAAGATTTGTCCATACAAAAAAAATTAAAAATTTAATCTAAATGAGGACAAAATCCAGCCCTGAAATTGGAAAATCTCTTATATCAATAGATATGAAATTCAATACAAGCTATAGATGGCTTCTGTAGAAAAGTGTTTTGGCTTCTTTTTGCTGGCTCCTCAAGAACACAAAGAACATTTTGTGAGTAAAATGGTAACCGGAATTGAATTTCCGCAAAAGTGTTTCCCTCAAACCTGCCGTATATTTTATGCTCCGACTTATACCTACTCGTACTTTTATACTCGTAGACGTTGTGCCTTCTTCTTCTTCCGTCCGTCAGCTCGTAGATTTTTATTGAGTGGAAATGTAACAAGTGTATCGCATTACGAAATCATTATTGACAGACAATTTATTGCACACTTGTTGAGACGCAGAAGCTCAGAAGCTCAGACTCAGGCTCTAAGGGGTTGTTTAGTGTAGTTGTTTCGTTGTTTGGTTGTTTGGTTGCTGGGTTCTATGTCTACCTATTGTGTTTTTATGTTTTCTTCTTGTTTTTTTTCACCATCCCCAAATGGGTATGAGGCTTGTAGCTACATACGTACATACCTATATTTGTGTGGAATGGCGCCTGAAGGGTGTTTTTGTAGTACATCATGTTTCATGGCTTGCCTTATCCGGTTCCGGTTTGAGTTGTGATTTTGAAAATTTCAAAACAACAACAAAAAAAAAAAACAACATTGTTTGGACTAATTTATTTGATTTCATGTTTTACGTGAAAAAGCAAACACTTCACATGAGAATGTTTGAAATATTTTTTAACATGATAATGATTGTCGACTGTCGCCCTTTATTCCTGTGTATAGAAAATTCTTAAAATATTTCAAAGGGAAGCTCTTGTGCATATAAAAATATACAGTCTCTTATGTTAATCGGATTGAGTTGTTTTTATTTAGAATTATATTTGGATAAGTGCATTTGCGTTTGGTGTTCAATGGAAATTACAAAAATAGAAATTCACTTGAAGAAGAGTTTTTTTTTTTTTGTTATAATTTATTAACGGAATACTTACCTACTCAGCGAACTTATAAAAGGAAACTTCTTATTCCAAACAATTTGTCTCTTTTATTAAACAAATATTTTTTAACTCAATAAACTTTTTCTCTTCTGGTGAGAGATTTAAAATTAATGTTTTAAGTCCCGGAGTATGTTTATAATCACTGACAGTTCGGTACTTACTGCTTGTGCTAATTGTGCATTTTTGAAATATTGCAATCATTTGAGAACGAAAATAAAACTGAGAAACATTTTGTGGACTGAGAGTGCTTTGTGATAATCTATGAATAGTTTTTCAACAGTGAGCATTGCCAGGTAAATAAAATTGTATTTGATTCTAAAAATTATTTTTGTATTTTAAAGGTTTTAATTAAGGGATACAAATTTGATATGTTTAAAAATTTTGCCATTAATAAGGTGAAATGGGAAAGAAACTAAAAGAGGCTGTCGGAGGAGGATGGATATTTAAAAAAAAAATTAAGCTACGAGTAGGGTCATATAGGGAAAAACATGCATGTTCAGTTACATGAATAGGATTCTTCATCAAACTGTTTTAGTTTTATTATAAAAAGTTTTATTTTTTTCTGAATGTTTTGATAAATAAATTTCATAAATTTTAAGATTTGTAGGGTGAATGGGGTAAAAAAAATATCCACCTTTAAAACATTTTTGTGTTTAGAAGGTACCTCTTTGAGAATAAACTTGGAGGATCTCTTATGCACTAGCTTTTTCTTCAGATATTTTTAAAGTCTCTGATATTTATAGGGTAAAATGAGGTGAAAATGACATTAAATATTTTTTAAATTTTCCACTTTAAAAATGGCTTAATTGTTAGATGTTTTCATTGTATTTGATAGTTTAAACTTTGAAAAAGGCTTTAAGGTCTAATATTTCTCAAAAGTTAGTTTGGCCTCCATCATATTCATTCATGGTAAAAAATAACATATATGTAATTGACACAAAGTATATTTGTTCGTTCAGACAAATTGAAACAAAATTCCATTTCTCTTGGGTTTTAGTAACAAATTATGATTGTTAAGTTTTTGAAAACATAATATTTTGATACAAAAATTACACCGATTACTGAATCTGGGGGGTGAGATAAGACTCAGTTTGACATTTTACAAATTGACATTTTGCGAAATTTATCAGAGTTCAATGTGTCGAAAGAAATTAAAAAAAAAGGAACGATTTTTGGCCCCGGTTTATTCCGGGAGATATTTTCACTCACGAATTTCAAATGGGAACTTTTATTCACTCGCGAAAGCAAAAGCATTCCACAATTATCGGAGCATCATATGGATAATGAACAATAGACACAAAAAGTTGATTCTATATTGAACTTTGAAGCCTTAATTATTGTGAAAAAGAAAAATATGAGGTTAATGTTAATATATATGTATTTTCTTAAATACTGGGAGGATTAAGAAAATGTTCAGAAAATAAGCTGTGATTATAACTTTACTTAAAATATCGATTTTAAAAAATAATGAGAACAAATAACAATTTTTGCAAATGCGCTCATATACATTTTTTCTGTGGCATTATGCGCGTCATGAGATGACTAATGATGTAGAACATTATCTTTCCAGTTTTTTAAAATAACTCCACTATTCATCAGCAAGAAATACTCGTTCATATAGTAACCCATTATTATCTTATTCTATTTAAAATTACCTGACATTTATCTTTTTAAAATAACATTAAAAAACACATCTTTCACAAACAGGTTAATGGGGTAAAAGCAATTTCCGAAGAAAAGCGTTTATCACTGTGGTGCAGTTTATAGATATGAAACTTTGCATAGTTTCTCATTTTTTCTTATTTTCTTTCTTAAAACATCCCATTATTTTTAACCAAGTTTTTTTTTTTTTATAACTTGCTTCCAAGTCTAAGAAACTACTTTTTTTTATTAACTAGACGACTACGGACGTAGAGATAGGAAAAACAGCTCATGAGAAAAAAAGTAGAAGTTATGGATAATGATTATTATTAATTGAAAATGATTCATATTCTTGGTGAAGTTTTATACTCTTGAACTTTAAATCAATTGATTTTCCTTGAAAATGAAAGATACAAAAAATATGTATAATATATGTATACATCCTGCCTTTTACCGGCTCACATTGATGCATTCCTTCTTTAGACCGCAAAATGACCATTAAACACGATATACCTACCCCTGCACTTGAATGCTCAAGGAATCCCCAGAAGAACGTCAATAACTTTGCTGTCCAGGTTTTCTGGGCTTCTATATGGTGTGGTGTTGTACATGCTTCATGGAAGTCCTCGTGTCGGTCAGTTGGTCGGTCGGTTAGATCAAGTGGGGAATTTATATAAGGCCCAGAGTCGGTGTATAAACCAAAAGAGGGTGGTAGAAGGTGCTTGTTCGGTATTCCGGCTACAAAATGTTTACGTCGAAGTTAATTAATTTAAGGTCCAGAAGGAGCAAGAAGAGTCAATTTTGAATAGAAACTTTTGGGGGGGGGGGGGGTGGTAAAATGAGGTGTATGTTGCTGTATATACTTCCTGCAACAACTAAACATTTAAGAATATTCATGTTGATATACATATACATTAGGGTGGTCCATTTTTGAATTTTTTATAAATTTTGGTGGCCCAACCTGAAATTTTGTTACATAGGTATATTGCATTAACCACGTGAAATTTAAGCTTATTTACTCAAGGGCAACCTGGTGCTCAACGACTGTAAACGTTTTGTTGTGACTAACGCGAAGTTGGTATTGATCTTTTATAATGTGTCATAATATGTCTGTTTCTTTTTACGAAGAAGAAGAAAAACACAAACAATAAGAGAATTATCATTTTTGTTTCTTTTTACTAAAGCGTTACTTTTGTGTTACCGAACAAACCACCTCAAAAGATTCACTGGCGATCACCGCGACCTATCCAGGATTTGGAACTTTGGAAGAGTTTGAAAGCTTACGAAGCTATTGATTCCGAAATTTGTAAAGCAGCTAGGGGTGTGTTAGAGCGACACTTATGGTACTTATGTGATGGATGAGTTAGTCACCTACGCATTGTTTTCGGACAAGAGCAGTTGTGCAGAGAAAAAAGCGATTATTGAAGGCATGAAGGTTGAATCCAGCCCTCGTTTGATTCGTGGAAATTCTGCTTATTTATCAATTGATGCATCTTTAGGAGTCTTTGCTTCCGAGAAGTCCTTGAAAACATTTAACATTTTAGATATAAGAGCCTCGTCTTTTTTGCATCTACCCCCTGAAACTTGGAATAAAAATTTCGATTTTCTCGAAATAAAAAATCGCATTAGGAATTTTCGTGTAGTAAACGATACTGCAGAAAGATGTGTTTAACTTTTTGAAAAGCAGTTTATCCTTCAGGTGGTTGAACAAAACAAAAAATGATGTCCACTGATACGTCTAAAAAAGCTTTAGTAGAAGTAGTTTTTTTTTTTACTCATAAACGTGAACCACCCTAATATAAATACATATTTATATAAAGATGTAGACAAAAAGTGTTGGCAAACACCAAGCACCCATGTGTGATAAGAAGGGTTAACGTAAACGCAAACGTATGTGAAGCTTCAAAGGAGGTGTTGAAGTAGAAGATCTATAAAAATAATACGATTTTGGTCAGGCAATTTCAGAGATTATAGATTATACCGTTTATCAGGGCACATGCAGGTTGTAAATAATTTCAATGGGTTAATTAGTAACTCAGATTATAATTCATGCATCATGAATCAAAATGTAAGCAGATCATTTATACATAGGTATATGTATGTATTTATACTACATTGATACAAAATATGTTTCTGTAACTATTATAGGATTGTAAGGATTGTAAAACTGATACTGATGATTTTATAAATCGATGCCTACAGAATATTCTAATTCAAAACATAATTTCAGTAATCTTTAGAATAAATTTAAAAATAAGTGATTATGGGTATTTAATCTCATGTACATGAGGCATGAAGACTGTGCAAAATTCTTTTTTAAATATTTATGTTCATGAATAAATAAATTGCAAAATTTTTATTTACTTGAAAGTTTATATTGTGTTCCAATTTAGTTATAAAAAAAAAGTATAAAAATAAATTGCACACAATTAAAGTCTGAAATTGTCAAGGGTATGACAGGTGAATGTTACGGGAGTGACCAACTATAATATGTTTATCGCATATATCATTTATATAATATACGGCATTATAATGAGAACATTTTATGACAGAAGGGTAATTGATCACTAAGCTTTGTTTAGAAGACATTTCAGCGCTCCTGATTTTGTTAGCAGTGCCACTTGCAGATTCTGCAACGCTTATGAGGAGACAATGATTTGAAGGACAGAAAGATTAAGTTTTAAAATTGTGTTCTCAAACTATATAAGTTGATAAAATCTTTAACTTTGCTGCGTATAACCTCAATTTTTATTCCTAATAAGCAAAAATAATTACAATAAATGTGCTCTGAGTTTATAAATATTGAGAAATATGACTCGGTAAATTGCAATTTATTTTATACTAACAAAGTAATACTACAAAATTAATTAAATAATATTTTTATGATATTTTTATATTGGTGCAGCATTTCTTAATAATTAATACAAACTGCTATTAATATTTCCAGAAAAGTAGATAATTTCACTTACTATAATAAAACGATTAATATTTATACCATAAATTATATATATAATTATATATAAATTAATAATACAAAAGATATAAATATTAAACTTATTCAATCAAATAAAAACAATGTTTTATTTTTACCTTAGAAGCTCAGATCAATTTGCATTAAATTTGTATTTATACCATCCTTTAGCTTAACGAATCCAAAATGATGGTTGTATGCTCCGATTATGTGCTATCTAAACTATTTTTTAAGTCTTCTACAAATTGTGTTAAAATTTTTAACTTTATATTTTTTTCTCAAAATCACACCATTTGCTTTTTGGTAAATGGAAGTATCTACGTAAATGAGTTACTTTTCAGTTGGTACGTACCTTAAATTTCCCTTTTTTGTTTTTGTTTATGATTTTCCTATATGATTTATATTTTAAAGCGAGTTAAATAATAATTTTATTGCTCCCAATTGAGAACATTAATGGATATAAATAAAATTTATTATAGCATTCAAATGCATAACATTTAGGGTGCGAGTAAGTGTGTATGTATGTGTTATTAAATAAAAGAGCCTGCTGCTGCTTTTATGAGATTTTGAAAATTTTCAAACCAACACCCGAATGCGTTCAAAATAATCGGAGTGTAAAAAATTGTATTTTGTAGATTTTGCGGTAGCATGCAGTGTTGTTGAAGGGGAATATACTTGTATATATCTACACTACATATAGTCCTTGAAATGAATAAAATTATAAATGGTCGAAGGAGAGAAAGGTATATAATATATAATCCTGACAGAAAAGCAGGGGCGATACGAATGATTTCGAATTAAAATGTATAAGGACCCTCGTCAGTTTTATACTCTCCTCTCATATTATGAAGTAAGGTACTTTTGATTTGACTGGCATATCCGGAGTACAGGATTTGAATTTTGCCTTAATTTTAATATGGACTTGCTGTATATATTATGTATATATTGTGTGAAATGAATGTGGTAGTCACTGTGGCGTATGTGTAATATTTTTTTTTTTTATTTTATTTGCAAACAAAAATAAACCTAAAAGTTTTCCTTTCGAATCTTGGTATGTATGTTCATTGAATTGATCAAGGTGTTGCACTGAAAGTAATTTAAAAATTCTATGCATATTCAAAAATGATAATGACATTTATGATAAACAATTTTTGTTGGTATTTAATATTATATATTTATATACACGTCTGTATTTGAAGTTGTAACGAAACGTTACACATTTGTTTTTTACTGGACGTCGAAGACATTTATTTATTTTTTTTTGCTAAGCCCATCCATATATGCAATATAATCATATAGATGATACATACATAACTAGTGATTTCATTAGTACGAAGCGAAAACATTAAAAATATTTTATTTATAATTTTAAAGTTCACACAAAGTTAAACAGTTTAAAGTTCCCACTTCCTTTTATCTGCTAACTTTACATGGGGAAGTCGAATTCAAAGAATTATTAACTAAGGCCCAGTTAACACCATGCATATCCTACGAGCTGAACTTCTAGTGCTGACAGTGCATTTCAATAGCAAAGGTAAATGCACTTGCAATACTAACTTCTTATTAAGTGTATTAGTGGGCAGAGGTTGTCGCAAGGTAGACCCCATTAATTTGGTTGTCTGCTGATTTTCTCTTCTTTTTTTGCTAGGGGAAGGGGGTATTCTCGTTCAAATCAATTTTTTGAAACAAAAAAAAAATAGATTTGACTTTGATCGATTTACATTATTTTAAGCGAAAAATGTCTAAAAATCTTGGTCCTACCAACGTTCTCTGATCAGCGTCACAAAACACCACAAAATATATTATGTTAAAAAAATTAACGTACATATTTTAAAACAAATAGGCTGTGGAATATTTTTTTAAGGTGTGTTGAAAAATTCCCACTGCCTTTAAATATCTTCAGATTTTATAAAATAGTAATGGTAAGCATTAAAACAAAATCAGGACAATACAGTTCTTAGGAAATGATCTGCGAAGAAAGAGAATTAAAAAAAAAGAAGGAAGCTTAGCTGCGGTTTAAAATCAAACAGATTTTAAGGGAACATTGGAGTTTACCGTTAAGTAGGCTGGAAAATCAAAAATGAAGAAAAAATAAAGAAAAATGAATGAAGTAAGATGAAAAAATGCAGAAAGGCATTTTAGCTCCTTTGTGGGCCAACAGGGTTCGTCGCTCCTATAACATCGCATTATAAGAATCATATTTAATTAAAATCTCAAGTCGCACTTTTTAAACGACTATATTAAAACTAAACCCTTATCATAAGTACAACCTATATATCAACCTATACGAACGCATTAAAAATACCTTTACAAGAAAATTTCCGTCATCGTTGGAAGTTACATTACTTGCTTCCCCATACCTACCAAATACAATTCGATAAATAACCCTTTTCTATATATTTATCTCTATAACGCTACGGTTTATTGTAATTTCCGATTAATCTGCTTGCATGCGTCATTTGCGTCATCAACTTTGCTGATCCTACCACTGAAGCTTCATAAACAATGCACCCAATATTGTAGTTGTTGCCTCTGCTGCTTCTGCCTTTACTGTGAATGCATATATATATCCAATCCATCAGACCCGCCTTATGTACGAGGAAGACCATCAAGGAACGATATCAGAGAATGTCCTGTTCTATATCTTAGGTATATGGGGTCGAATTGGTAGTAACTCTTCCATGAGCCATTATAGATGAAGAGAACACAACACCGCCATGCGAATTTTGCCATATGTCATTGTAAACAAGTTGCATTGCAGGACATGCAAATGGAGGGCTAAGAGGAGTTTTCGTACAGAAACCAATTGTCCTCTTTCGCACTTTGATGAACTCCTCTTTGCTGGCCAGGCCACCATCATCATCATCATCATCACCATCAACACGACAAACGGAAGGTGTGATGTGCATATACACCAAAGTGTTTTATGGTAAAGTCCTTCAGTAGACTTAAACAGTTAATGGTGAAATTTAATTGACACCTGACTTAAGCTTAGCAAAATTTGAGTATAACCGACGTAAAACAGACATTATTGACTAAAACTTTTGTTTCAGACAATTTTTTTTTCAAACAAAAAACATTTGAAAAATTTTAAATGAAAACTTTTTACAACTACTGTAAAGTCGGATCTGGAGAATATAGTGAATATAGCTTCGACTTGTTTAAGGACCATCATATATCGATTTCAATATTGCTGACAGAAGTGACAAAAGAGAAGGAAGCACGATGTGTGAACCTTTGTGACGAGAAATGATTGAATTTGCTTAAACTATTGAGGAACTATAAACTTGTATATTTATTAAATGTGTGGGAAAGGAACATATCTTACCTATACGTTGTGTCCCAGAAGTGATAAGGCTCGATTTCCTCAACTCGTCTTGTTTATATTTCAACCCGTCAATAGAATAACATATAATAACCTTAATAATAGTAGGTAAAGGTATATCCCTGCTCGAAACAATGAATTTATTTATTTAATGTCTTCTCTATGTCCTTGTGTCTGTGCTCTCAAACAGAGTATGCACAATATTCAATTTGTCCACAAGGGTAACCCAGGATATACTCTATAGTATATCCTTGCCTTGACGAATAGAAGCTGGTCAAATGAGTTGACGAAGCGTGTGTCTTTGAACAACCGGAAGATTTATAATCGGTCTCTGCTCTTCAATGAAGTGACAATCTTTGTACACTTGGTTTAATCTGCTTTTAATCCTGCACAAACAATCGATGATGTGGCCTTGGACATCATGTGGGCTTTTGCTGATGGTTCAATGTGTGGTTTGAATGAATATTAATTTCAAAAATAAAATAAATCAAGAGTGTATTGATAGAAGGTAATTAAAAAAAAAGTTAAAACAAATCATAATGGGTGATTGTAGGATAAGCTATCATCAATGTGATGTGATAGCTATGGGCATTTAAATCAGATTTTTAAAGAGAACTAGAATATTTAAAGTTGAAAATAATATTCTAAACGATTCATGGTTTTGCAGTTTTATTTGTGTGTTTGAAAGATAAGAATGTCGGGCTTGTACTTAATATTTGTTCTGTAAGTGAACATAAAGACATGGTTTTTGTTCATTACTTCCCTTTTAAGTGGCTTATCTTATTTCTTAGTTATCTTCAAGGAAATCTTGTTCAGAGACCGTGCCTGAATCTCCTTTTTTTGTTAACTTCCTTAAAGCCACCTTAAAATAAATAAATAAATTAGATGGGGCGACAGCTTGTGTAGAATCATGGCTTAGTGACCTGCAACCATTCTTGTGTGCGTGTTATTGACTGGACAGAAGGTGACCTACAATTTTCTCTCGAATCAGAACGGCTAAGGTGGGAAGCAATTTTTCATGAAAAGAAATATTCTTGGAGGATTTGTCAATTCCTCCCAAGAGGCATGAAAAACATTTCTGTTTTTATGTGGCATAGATGCTGGGAACCGAACCCAGTACCTTTGGCGTAACTGTTTTAAAGATTTTTAAAGATTTCAGCCTTTAAGTTAAAAAAAAATTTTGTCTTAAGATTGTTCTCATTCTTTCTCTCTATCTATCTCTTTTTGCCGTGTTCATTATCTGAATTTTGAGATCAACTTTCCCTGTCTTGAAGCAAAAAAAAAAAAGAATTTTAATTAGATCTTTTAATGAAAAAAAAAATAATCTTTATGAAATAATTTGCAATAACAAAACTACTATAACTAAATGACCAATTAAAAGCCTCAAACTATAGGTATTATTAGAACAAACTTTTGTCAAGGATTAACTTCAGTAATTAATATTCCTAGGCATTAGCACTTTGTTTCTTATTCATGGACGAAATCATTTTACCGGATGTCATTAGTTTTCCTTTTATACACACTACATTACATATACTCAGACACACATTGTATGGTGAATGAAGTCTGTAATTATAGCTTCTTAAATGCTCGTTAAGGAACTTTTAGTGATTAAGTCATTTGGACATTTTAACAAAGCGGAAATTAATAATCTAACATCAAATGATATAAATATGTAGGTAGCATATAGGAATTTATGGTTATTAGTAACTTAAACTTGTCAAGGTAATAATAAAGAAGTTTTTATATTTTAGCTAGCTAATGTGTACCTAATAGAAAATGACATTTGAAATAAAGAAAAATTATAATTTGAGCTTTTCTCAGAATTTTATTTCAATAAAAATTATCTCTATCAGCAGGGATATAATGTGTTAGAAATTAATTAATATATTATGCTCAAATCAAGATGTGGTGCGTGATGGGTTTTGAAATATGGAATCTAAATAGATTAATAATGATATAATATTTAGTAATTATATGGCAAGATCTAAGGTACTTTGATAGATAGATAGATAGATAGATAAAAAATTTTATTTTCAGAATGTTTTTACAAAGGCTTGTTTTCATTATGTTAAAATTAAATTAAATGACAATAACTTTTTAAGTTGCCTGTCAGGTTAAAGTGTTAACTGTAATAAATTCATTAAAACTTAGCGATTGATTTATATGTACTTTTAAGAATATTCGTTTATAATTAGGTTTCGATATCTTAGAGCGTCTTTTGAATGCAACCTACAAAATTGCACGACACTATATAGAAGTAATAGAAGTATAGAAAAGAATTTTTGCGAGTATTGCTATTACATTAAAGTTCCAGAGGGAATAGAAAATACTTACACGTTCAATTAGAAAAATCAAATTGAAGAAAAGACTTTCACCTTCTTGCTTTGGGAACGAATTTTTTTTTTCGTTTTTCTTTAGGTGCCACAGGGTAAGCATCAAACCCAAGACCTTTGCGTAACAGTCCTATGCACGTCCATTACGCCACGGGCTACTACTACAAAAATCGAGTTGACGAAAAAAATTACCCAACTTTTCGTAAATGTCAAATGAGTTTGCAAGAAAATTGATCGACGTTGATGTGCAGATTACATATTTTGACGAAAGCGATATCTACGTCAAAAATTGACGTAAATTTGATTTTTTCGAAAACGGCTAATGTAACCGGAAGTGGCATAAAGTAAAAAGATATATCTACTGATTTTTGGTCGATTTAAAAAATCTTTTCAATATAATATAATTCAGTTACAAAAAAAAATTATTCTGTTATCGTTCACCAACTTTTGTTACATACATAGCTTATAAGTTCTTTTGTGAATAATATAAAAGGAAAACCTGTCCAAATACAGATACATATTTTCTTTCTTAAGCCATACTTCATGAATGTAAAATTATTGAACTGGCTTAACTTACTTTTGTAAGTTTAAATTAATTCCTTTAACTCTCATCCCGAATATACATACACGCACTTAGAGTTTATTTTGAAGTAAATACATTATGTACATAGGTAAGCTTTCATATTTTATTGTCATTTATTATATAAACATATCTTAAAATGACACATTATGGTTCACATTCTTTTACCCAAACAACTTCAAATCCTATGTATAGCTATCTTTTATGTGATTTAACAAAATGTAAAATTTGTCTTCCAACCTTTGTGTATATAACAACCAGGATATACTCCTATAAACAATTCTGACGTATTGTGACATTAAAAGAATAGATAACTGAAATTCAAGACGACAGCAAAGCATTTTCGAGTGTATACATATATGTAATGTACATAATATAAACCCTTTTTTTTGAATCTTCTAAAAGTCTGTTTTCACAAGTATAGATATACCCCCAACGGCACTGAATATATACACTTTATATAAATAATAGCTGGAGAGCTCTGTGGCTATTTGCCAACCGCTGGAGCAAGAAATTGTGTTCACAGATGCTCCGAAAGCTAAGTAGCGGTTGACCAAGAGAATAATTTCATGTTTGTCAAGTTGGTTTCAAGTTTTAGGGGAGAAGGAGTAGCCGAAGGACAACCCGCATGACTTAACAAACCTTGATGTGACCCCAAATTGTTTTTGGTGTTTGTTGTTTATTTAAACTAGCCAAATTAGGGTGCACGCAAAAGTCATAATACACCACCAACCATTTATACAGATAGAACTATTTCATGGTATATTATTATTAAACTATTATCAACATACATAACCTACATTATATATAGGTTAGGTTGGGACCAAGTGAAAAGGTGCATATGAGAAGGTGGTCTATTTTTTCCTTTAAGACCGCAGGGTCAATTGAAAAAAATATCAAAAAACCAGACATATTTTTCTTAATTTGGTTTTTAAATAAAATTGTTACTAAAAAAATAATGGCGGAAAATTTTAAACAACTTGGTGTTAAGGTGTGCTTACAGGCGTGTTTTATTGGAAAAGTATAGTACGATTTTACATGTATTACAAATACAACATCGCCAGATAGATTTTTTTTTAATTCCAAATTATTCTGACAGGTATTGCCGATGCGTTTTTTTTTGGAATTTCTTATATACTATATATGAATACATTCCAAAAAAAACACGCCTACTATTTAACAATTTTCTAACTTTAAGGCTCTTTTATAAAATATTGTTAGATTTTAAAATTTTTTAACTAGTATCATAATAAACTATTGCTGAATACTCCTAAAATAGTGACAGTTTATGCAAATAAGTATTCAGATATACCATTTCTACATATTTAATTGTCAAGGTGACATTTGGGATTAGAATGATACTAAGAAGATAAAAAAAACATTTAGAATGCTTTAAAATGGTATTAAATTGCCTAAAACTTTGCCCCAATATTTTTAAACTCAAAATTTTAAAGAAATTAAAATTATATAGGAAAGGATTTTTTTAATTAATTTATTTAAATATTAATTGAAAAGTAAAAAATCAGATAATTTGTGCGTAAGTAAATTTTAATTTGTGAGAAAAATTAATTTTACAGAAACTGTGGTTTTCAATGACCTTTGTTTTTTTATAAGTTAGGATTTTTCTACGCTATTGATATATCTGCTTTCTTTAGTGTACCCCTTACTTTAGAATTACTCAAAACAAATATTTTGTATAACGCATTGGATGAAAATTGTACAAAACTAAAAAAATTGATAATTATTTTTTTTTTAATTTGGAGCTGATTTAGACTGGCCATTAGAATAACGGTTTTCTAACGGCCACACTATTAGATATTTGTTACATTTTCGATAACTCTATTAAATAGAATAAAATATAGTATAACTAAAGCCCTAAATGTGGTATCATTTAAAAAATGCTACCTATATCATGCAATGTTTCAAGTAAAATATTGATTTGTTTTTATGAAGAAGGGTAACAAGGGAACAAAGCTTCGCAAACCAATAGGTATATCATCTGAAGAAAACATAACAACAAAACCCACAATATTCACTATAAAATCCCTTCAAAGGATTCCCCACAGACACAGGAAAACAAAAGACAAATGGATATTGAAATAAGTTGTTCTTTCACTCAAACCGGATGCATCGCCTTTGGTTGGTGAAGTAGAATGCAGAATCTTCTACCCACAGCACAAAAAACAACATCGCATTGCTTCTGGCTTAGCTTTGCATTGCATATACCTCTAACCCCACATCAGAAGCATGCGTTCGCAAAACTATAAATCAAAACTTTCAATTTACCGATGGAGTTGAGGGTGGCAAAGGTACAATGTGTATAATACAAGTGCAATAACTTTTGAAGAACGTGCAGATCCAACAATTTGTTTCTCTGGTATTTCTGTGCGGGAACAAGCATACCAGCAGCAGTTTTTTGTTTTTGAATGGTTCATTTCCGTTTGCTATCTCCCGAGCGCAGAGTAATATTGATTGCATTGACTGTGGTGTTCGTCGGTAGTCAGTCGTGGACCGATCAATGTAGTGTGTTTCACTAAGAATTGGAAAAGGTAAAAGAAGGATGAGGTCCACAATGATTGAGGGAAATGTTGAAAAAAGAATTTTAAGGAAAGAGAAATACACTTAAGGCGATGATAAGAAAATGTTATCATCCAGAAGCAGAAAGAGGTTGGTTATAATATGTGTCCTTGGCGGTTGTTCTTTTAAATTGATTGTATCTTAGTGCTATGCTAGTGGTGTTATCTTGAATGTGATTGATTATAAATTTGTATTGCCCTGAAGATAAAATATATTTAAAACTTTTCACTACAATAATAGAAAGGATTTTAATATTTTCACCTTGAATCGCCTTAAACTTAAATAAGTTTAAAGAGACAAATTTAAAGATTGTGTACAATGACCATCAGGATTTAGTCTTTCGGGATTCGTAATTTTGTCATTCGAGGTTATCATACGACCCCACATATTTTAAATATTTGTTTTTATTTCATACTACACATTCCACATTTATATGTACCTTAGATTGATAGTATTTATATGAGCAAGTATAATCTATATGCAACGATTGTTAGTTTTACTAAAGTAACAATCTTAAAGATTTATTACATGAAACAAGGTGTGAGATTACTACATAAACTTGTAAAATTCTATTTGGATTTCCTGTGGTGTCAATAAACAAAACACATAAAATATTTTTTCTATTTTTATTTACCTAAAAAGAGCTTAAAGACTTTAAAGAAATATTTTTAAGACATTAAACAAACTTTCATACATACATACATACTTGCATAAACACCCAGGTATACATTAGAACAAATACCCAAAGCGTAAAATGACCGAATTAAGAACTTAACCCACAAAACGAAGAACCAGCAGAAACAGCAGCAGCAGCAATCGTATCTTTCTCATATAACCTTGTATAACCCTTAGCCACATTTGACACCTCTCTACCCACTTCTTTTATATTGTATGTTCGGTGTGTTGATACTGTTGTGGGACAAAACCAAATTCCAAGGACTCCAAAATGGAAATGGATTCCGATTTCGGATTGCAGATACTCTCTTGTTTGGGATGTTGACAAAATGGCAAATGGGTATATTCCCGCTGGGAATTTATATTTCTGTTTGTCTTTTTCCCAAGCAATAATACCAGCAGTTAAATATCTACATATATTCTAGCTAAAGGGTATAGGTATAATTTGCAAGAACAAAAAAAAGAAACTAGAATAAGAGAAACAGAAGTGCTATGTCAAATAGTCCAAAAAACAATGTAAATCTTCATTGTCTGACCCTCTGACTTAGGATGACACATGGGAAATCAGACCACCTATATATAATATTCTATGTATTGGTAGGTATCGAAAAGGAAACACTATAGAATAAAAAAAGAAAAAACATAATCGACAATCAATACTTTTTTACCATAATTAGTACATAAAGTTGAATTTTTGGAACTTTAAGAGAATAAAAAAAATGTAATTGGTTTTGATATTGTTTTTGGCACCCTCCAAAAATTTACATATGGTACCAAAGTTGTCTTTTATATATAGCCTTGAAGATACAGATACAGCCATTAGAGCTTAAGAGCTTCACTTCAAAAATTACAATTTCAGTGTAAGTATGCTTGTTTCTTGATAAAGACTTAATTAAATTCCGAACCGATTTCCTCCATTATATACGATCCTGGTGCATCTTAATATTTTTGTTGTTGGTATAAAAGGTTAATCTCCAACGAATAGTCAACAGAAATTTTTATTAAAAAGTTCATTGCTCTAAGAGTTCCCCCCCCCCCCCCTACGATTTACGGAAATACGAGGAAAAAAAAAACAAGAAAATGCGGTCAACTGAGTATTTATCCCAAAGAAACGAGCAGATCAGAGAAAAAACAAGAACTGATTGTATTTATTATTCTTTCTTTACATAGCTCTTCAAACAACCAACGTAGTTCCCAAGAGGAAAAGGTTCTCCATATAATCAAAATAAATAGGGAAGCAGCCCGCCTGGATAATTGTGGATTACTATGAGTGTTTCTCGACAATTACAGAAATTCAACAACTGATTTTTATCCAACCAATGGATTATGCTAATAGCATGATGGGAATGAGAAGGAATTACCAGAACTGGGCTGGGAAAAGGGATGAAATATAAGGACACAATGATATCGAATTCAACAGTTAAAAGGGATCTTATGTGGGTCAAATTGAATACCTTGGGGACTTGCATTTTATAAATATATATACGCAGAAAATGGAAGAAGCACTTGGGTAATAATATTGATGAAATGGTTTTTGTTATATTTCCTTTCCTTTCATTTACCAAGGAGGCTCTTAATGTAAACTTTAAAATAGGTTTATATAGTGAATATATTTCCATACTTACTTCAAGTTAAACCATACCATGTAGTTTTTGGTCGCAAACTTTTTTTTTTATCAAAAGAGGTTACAAATCTATACGCGAAGAGAAAAATATTGACTGAATCCTGAAATTGCATTCAGGACTAAATATAGCTACATATAAGAACTAAAATGCTTCTACATTGAGTAATTTTTCATCCTGACAGATTGGATTGATGTGCATAATATGAAATGTAAATTGTTTTGCTTTGCTCTTTGACTTCGACTACGGATGGTATCTTCTCCGTAGGATATGTGGGAGATAATTTAGGAAAATATGTCACGTTTTCCGAGAGTTAATCTTTCATTCTTCTTAGAAGAATTGCAAAACACTAAAAAACAATGTTAAATTGATAGAATAAATAACTTAGTATAAAAGAAAGGAATGGACAGTATGTGATTTAAGGGTATATCTTATATCTATCTGCAAGAATGTCCCTAAGACTAGCTCCCGTTCATTGTGCTATGGTACAACTTGAGTTGAAATAGAAAAAAATAATAGTAGCAGCGCGTGTCTGTTGAAAAGCTTATTTAGAAACAATGTACACTTTATACATAAATTCCAAAACTCAAATACATTACAAAACAAAACTAGACAAAACAAAACAAGACTAAACCGCATCATCTCTTAAAATATAGAAAAACTATTTTTATAAATTACATTTATAATATTGTGTTTTTGTCGCCTCATCAATTTGCATGTGAAACACCTTTATTTAACTTTTTGAAAGTCTCCTCATGCGTTAAATTGAACTGAAGCTTATAGGCCGCTCATTTTCTAAGCGTCATTAATTTTTGTGTTTAATTTAAAAGCATTAATCAATATCAATATACCTACTTTTAATGGTGGATAACGATGAACTTATTTCTGAAATAATTTAGGAAATTTATTAAAAACGAGTATAGTAGCCCTATAGGCATGACGCTATATTTTTCGCTGTGAAGTTTGGAAACAAATTTTAATTTGCAAAAAAAAGGTGGCTGCATCGTACAAACTTGCTCGTCCAAGGTTAAGCATTGAAAGTATAGAGACAAAATTGCAAGAAGCATTCATTTCGTTTTCCCTATATCATCGTAATGTCAAGTTTGATCAAAATAGAAAGCTCCACTTAAATCATTGTTTTTAGTATTTTATTTATTTTTATTTTATCGATTCCATTTGCCACCAACATGGATACTTAAAAACAGAAACAAAGCATTGCCTCGCCTACACGATGTTAAATTGTATGGCCATTGTTTGACCAAAGCCCTTCCGGCGCAGTATAGCTAGTCACAGCAACAAAATTTAAAATCCCATTTCCTGTCATATGCTTTATTATGATTGAACTCCATGAATTTTAACTGGATAAACTGATGCCATGACAATAACTCGAAAAGTTATGAGGGCCCTTCAATTGTGTCGACCCGACGCGACGCGATTACGACGATGGCAGCAGTGGGTCGTTGGATCCATAAAAATATATAGCAAGAACCACAAAGCCGCCACCACAGATATACATATATCATATACATATGTATATATGTTTATATATACCAAAAACCAACATCCACTCTTTAACGTGACGAGTGGTTAATCTGGTTGTTGCCGATGACAGACTGTTTCAGTTGGTTATTAAAAAAAAATAAGACGAAATTATATCGTTTTTTAAAGTTTCTATAAAACACCGTTTTGTGGCAGGGCAGAGTGTATGTAGGGAATCGGGAGCACATAACGCATGAAGCGTTAATATTTCGTAATAAAAATTACAAACGAGCAAAACGTGCAAAATTTTTTAAAATTTCAGGAACGAGAATTCTATAGGGGATACATTGGTTGAAGAGTTGTATTGAACACACATGACGTGCAATCGTTTTCTAAAACAAATTTTATTGACTATTTTTTTTTGCAACATTCAAAAACATTGCAATCAATCGCGTGAGGAACATCGCTTCGTTATAGTAAGTCCCTAAGAGGCGAGGATTTGATTTGAAATTAAAAAACAAAAATTTGAACAAATATGTTTTTAAAATTAAGAAAACATGTTCAAAATTTAAATTTAAAATGGTTTTAAATGTATTTTTTTTTAAAATAACATTCTATTTTTTAAATTGCATATATTTAAGTTTTTAAATAAATAATTTAAAACATTTTTCCAAAATATCTTTTAACGGCCTCTAGTCCACAAAAATGTTTGCGTTTCGTTTTTTTCGTTTTTTTAAATAAGTGTGGGATTTTTTTCAATTTATTTAATATTTTGTAAAATTTTGTTTCTATTTAAAGAGTGTGGAAAAATTTTAAATCTAAGTAAGCAGAGCAGATGCAGTATTATGGAATTTACAATCTACGATTTTTTGATTAACGTTTTTGACATTTTTTTTTTTTTCAAAATTGCGGAATTAAAGAAAAGATATTTATTATAATATATTTATTTTTTAAAATAATTTTCCAAACATTTTGAACAAGATCTTGGAAAACATTTATTGTAATGAACAAAATTATAAAAAAAAACATATTTATATTTTTTATTAATTTTAAAGAAAAAAATTGAAAAATAAACCAGGGACTTATAGAATTATTAACAAAAAAATTTTAATTTATTTCTATTGTTAAACTCCGAAATGTGAAAATTCTAGATTATACCGATAATACTTAGATACTTGTTGGACAGACAGAGTAGAGGATTGTGAAAATCATAATTTGTTTATTTGGAATTTAAAAAAATTACCTCTAAAGACATTTTTTTTTTGAAATTTGGATACCCATAGAGAATTTTGATCTTATACAATTTTTAAATATTTTGTATCAATACCCAACATTGAGGTGACTTGAAATTTTGACCAACTTTCAACAGCAGATGGAGATATCGGTTAAAATAAAATATCGAACTCTAAATAATTCAGAACCTATAGTTTTATAAGCAAGTTGATGCAACCAAAAACTTCCTTTATCCATCACCAATAAGGCTTTAAAAAAAAAGTAAATATGAAAGCTTACCGTTTCACATCACGTTCTCAATGGTCGTCCTCGATGGATATTTGGATATGCTTCGACTGTGTAAAAAGCTGAATATGCCAGCGGCAGAAGCGCAGATAAAATAAATTACAAAAGTTAAATCATCACCATTAGTTTGGCCGGCCGGCCGTGGGGTCGTCCGACTGGCTGTCTGGTTGGCTGGCTGGTTGGATGATACTTTGCCATAACTTTTAAGCGGCCTTTTTGAAGGAAATGAAAATGTGAAATGACGCGAATATCAAAACATAACAACCCCGTTAATTCATATCCGCCATTGCAATAAGTCAAGGGAGTATAGGTATAGTGAAAAAGGGTTTCACTAAAAGGCTTAATATTAAGGTGCAATAATTCAAGAAAGTATGTACAGTACATATCAAGTTGAGATTAATAAATTGTGAAATGTTACCATAAGAAAATTTACTTGATTATTACTTGATTATTCTACTTTACGCTTAAAGATAAAAAAGTTAAAGAAGAGTTTATAAAATTGTGGAAACATTTTTAAAGCTCATTTCCGGGATTAACAAATATTGCTCGATCTACGCTGCTTTCTTCTCCCTGTGTAAGCCATTTTTCAGTTTCCTAAATCTTTGCGTGTAGGTGCCTTCGTTCTAGGACCTTATTTTAAAATTTGAATGACTTAACTAAATATAAAAAAAACACGACTTAAATTAGTTATTCTAAAGCGAACTAATAATTGAACTTTAAATATTTCAATTTCAATAAAAATCAAAAACTTTGAAGGTTTTAATAAAACATCATCATTTAACACCTTTTATATCGCATATAACTACAAAGCACTTTATCACGATCTTTTTACAATTATAATCAATCAATCAACAACGGAATACTCATACCATCATCCATTTACCGTTGCTCGTTGATTTAACATACTTATCAATCAAAAACTTCTAACACACTATAAAATGTCAAAATTCAAAATTAATACTTTCACCATTTTCCATTGTTTAAAGGATTGAACCGCTTCCCCCTCTATCGCCCTCATCTCTGCCCCGAAATCCTTTCGCAGTTATAATCTCTGGGTTGCCATGAAAAGTTCCTGCTTTGCAACAGATTTAAATCCAAAGGGAATCTATGTACTTTCGGTGAAGTGATAGGTTGTAGGTGTATCTATCAGCAGAAACTTTGGAAAAGTGTAAGCATCAGAGTTGGAAGGATGCGAATACTTCCTGCACGCGGGGGATAACATATATGATGTGAGGTGAATATGTAGGTGGAAGCGCACTGGTGTGTATTCATTTATCATCTATTATAAACGAAGTAAAATATCATAGCGAGCAGATGCACAGCGCACCTGCATCAGTTTTGTTTTAAAAGTTCAGCCTCTTTAAGCGAGGAGTGACTTCGAGGCTTTCCTTCATACGCTTTGTCTATATAACGCAAGCTCTTCCCTTGATCTCCTCTATACTTTGCCTCTTTCCCATCATGGTTTCCTTAGAGAAAATTGAAAATGTGCTGTCATCAGGAAAATCAATTTATGTGCACGATAAGTGAAAAAGTTTCACCATAAAACTATATATGTAAGTATGTACAATGTACATATATAAAAGTTTTTGGCGTTTGAAGTTCATAGTGAGTTGAGTGCATGGTGTGAGAGTCTCTTTTGGTAACATCATCATCATTTCAAACTTGTGATGTCGACAAAGAATAGCTTTTGTCACATTTTATATAGAGTCGAATTATTTGGCAAGGGCTGTCGTTTAGGGTATTTTACTTTTTCTATTATGAGTTCGTGTCAGGAAATTTTGAATTTGAAAATGATATTTTAAGAAAACAACTCAGAATGTAATGGTTCTAATTTAGCAAGGAATTTGGTGAAAAAACTAGTTTTTTGACCAACGCAATGGTAAGGTACCTACTTCTCCATCGTAATGTAAATTTACAGTAACATAACGAAATGTGGATGAATTCTAGAATCTACGGAAAAAACTTTGAATTTTTAAGAAATATTGGTAAACGTGTGAAATTTTCATTTATTCTAGAGTTTGACCACAATACAAGTGGTAAGCAGGCCACCCAAGATAATGTCGTCTAAAAAATCTATTGACAAAATAAATTAATTAAACAAAACATTTCAGATTTTTACTAATGTAAATTTTTGCATGCAAAAATTACTTACATATTATTGGGGAATAAAACACAGTTTTTTCGCATGCAATTAAATGCAATTGTTTGCAATTAAAATTATTTAGATTTTTGCTTCTCGGATCCATAGTATGCAGATTATATTCCTATACATCTCTTTCAGTGAAAAAGTCTGTTTTAAAGGATGTTTTATAAAAATTAGAAGTTCTATAATTACCTCACTTGTATAGATATTAGATATAGGTATTTCTAAAACTCTCAAACTCTCTCTTATATTCCAAAAAATTCCTCTAATCCTCTGTTTGTCATCAGGAACTTTAAAATGTTTTATATTTGAATGAAAAATTACAGTTGCTCCATTGTTCTGTATACGTCACTTCACTTTCAATCCAAACAAAAATAAAACAACTTCAATAGGACACAGAACTCCCAAAGTGAATATTTTTCATAATCATTCTCTGCCATGTGACATCATCATACAAACTCTACACCTCAAGCAGCCAGCAGTAGCGTCAAAAATAAACCGAGAAACCCTCTTATTGGTCCCAGAAGCGACCATCTCGGTTCCTCATTAATCTAAATTTTTCAACACAAAAACAAAAATAAATAAAAAAACACACATACAAATAATAAAAGGAACACCAGCAAGGAACGGAACAGGACGAGATTGTACACACAAGAAAAATAATAACGGCGAAAAATATTCCCATATGTAATTAAAACTTTAATTTCAACACTAGCGACTCCCTGTTTAATTATGGGACTTGTTGTGCAGCAGCCGTTGCTCCTTCGTCCTATTGCTCCTGGTTGTATGCGATGCATATCGTATTCGAACAAAAAACCCGGACGAAGATGGAGTGAAGCTGGAGCATGCTTCTTTTTACCGATTTTTTTCTTCTCTCTTGCAAAACAGGATCGACCCATTGCTCTTAACTTTAAAAAAAATGAAGGAAAGGAAAAAAAATTGAAGTGAGTGAATGAATGATAATAACTTCGTTTGACCATGCCAGCTAAATTTGTTAACACACTTACTGACACACAATCAGTGCACCCATATCCTTAACTTTATACACTATACTTTTACTTTGGAGTCTGGAGCATCCATCAGTCGAGTGAGTCCTTCCTCCAAGTTGATTTGAAATGTCAGCTAAGGCTGGTTGTTGATGGAAGGTCTCTTTTTTATAAAAAGAATAGCCAAGAAGGACTAGAGTGATAATGTACACCACCTTTACGGCAGGAAATGAATCCTTGAATCCTTATTTGATGTTTTTTTTTAATGGAGGATACAGTTTTTGCTTTTATTTAAAATTATGTAGAAATTAAATTGGTTCACTTCTTTCGCGTAACATGGAAAGGATACCTACACAAATAATTTACATAATTAATATTATAAGTCGTTCTGAAATAAATTTAAATTGTGCCTTAAGTGCGTATCACTTTAGGAGACAGATATTCAAATCCCACTGGCCAACAATGACATAAATCTGCATAATCAGGAAGCATTCCTATAGTTGTCAGTGAAATAGTGATTGGCACTTAATGATATAAATGACAATTGAATGTAATGCTCATGGTATAATATATGGAGATTTAATTAAGAAAATTGGAAGTATTGTTTCCATAACAAAAATATGAATTTACAATTTTTATATGGACTCGTTTTTCTCACATTTAGAAAACTTATAGAAATGAAACATTGGAGAAATAATATAGGCATGGGGCTTTGAAAATTGATGCTTAGAAATATTCATTTTTCAATTCATTTCAATTCAATTCAATTTGAAAAAAAAAAAAAATTATTGCATTTGGTGAGTGTTGGCCAACCTGTTTATCTATTTTCTTCCCACTATAGGATCTAGGTCGATGTTCAGAATGCACATACTCAGAGACCAACAGTCGAAATGTTATAGTTTGATTAAAATCAAAATTTTTCTTTATACTAAACCAATACTGTCCCCTTAGAGCAAGCGACAAGAACAAAATAGTATGGTGTGACATTTTCTGGCAAACGCACTCTTCCCAAAAAGTTCACTATTCAGCGACTTCTTTGTAATGAATATTTTACTACAATCTTTTTGCAAACATATGTGTGTTAGGAACTTGTTCTCACATACATATGTAGGTACATTTTTTTATTTTTTGTTTGCTTATTTAACATGAATAGAAAAACAGAACAAGAAGATACAATTTCAATGAATCCGTCCTATTCGTGTCTTTGCTGCAAATTTTCAATTCCTTCCTTCGTTCCCGAAACATTAGAGTGCCGAAAAAGAGTGCACATATTGTGTAACGAGAAAACGTATTCCAATTCATGAAACATGCATACCAGTATATATGTACCAGTGTGATGCATTTTCGCCCTCTCTCTTCCTGAATATATTACAAAACTCATGTAGAATTTGTGCATATCTCCTTTTATATATACATATATGTATCTATATAAGCATATGTATTAGCGAAATCCATTTATATTGTTGGTGTTGTGCATTAGCAGTAGCAGTAGCAGAAGTAGAAGCTCTGTATGCAGCAGGAGCAGGAATATTATCGCAATGTCGTAACCGGGTCACGTTTCACTGGAAATAAATGTTTTCATTGCTGGTATCTGTTGTACTTTAAGCAGGAATTTCCTTATGCTCTGGCTGCCGTTCCTGTTCCTGTTTCCCAAAATCCAACAGCTGTCTGTGTTTCTACCTTTCCAACAAAAAAAAATATATATATGTATATATATGCTATGAATACAGTTCGAAGGTTTCCAATGAGTGCAACGTGTGTCATTTTGTCCTTTTGGGTTTTCGTTCATTTCTTCATTTCTTTCTTTTGTAATAAAATATTTGCCATATGAGAATTGAACTTATTCACGAAAAAAAAAAATCATTGCTTTGGAAATCAAAAATTTACTAAAATCAGATTCTGTTAAAAAATTGAGTGTGTTTGGGATTTTTTTACCATGTCAATATCTGCAGTTCCATGCAATTTTGAATGCAGAAACCAAACATTAAACATATAAATCCTCTTGCAACATAACCTCAAATATAGTGAACTATATATTTTTAGTACATTTGGATCGAAGCATGTTCTGTTCATATCTCAAAAATTCCGTGTGATGGAGAAATTTTAAAATCGGATTCCAATTCAGAAAAATATCAAAAATTAATTGCATAGTTATGCACAAGAATCTCTTTTAGTCATCTTTCAAGAAGATTAATACATACATACATAATGTGCATACATGTGTACATAAGTCGTTTAATAAACTGTAGTTCAAGATCAATGGCCGCGTTCAGGACGCATTTGAATAGCTTATTTAGACACTCCATTATCCATGTATGTTTGTGCACGATAAGAACCGGATAAGTTAATATTTGCTGTCAAAAATTAAAACAGCCGAGTGTAATTCAAAATACATATTTTCTTTTGGGAAAACTAGTTTTTTTTTTTTATTTTGAAAAGTTTGTTTCACATTGAGTACTAAAATTACTTTTCCAGTTCAGGTTTCTCAAGCTCACTGAGATCTCAGAGTTCTCAGCAATCTCACAAATCTGAACGTTGATTTCTCACTTTTGCTGTCTCAAAAAGCTGAGACTGATATTTTTTCGATTTGCTGGCTCAATTATTTTTATCGGAGTTGATAAATTTATAAAAAAAGAGATGGAGAGTGCTCTTGACTACAAGTGGAGAAATCTTGTTCAGGTTTCTCCTTCTCCTAAAGTCCTACCTAAGTGAAGCTGATAGAAGTTTGCTCAGTGAGATCTCGTGAAAAGGCTAACTGTTAAATTCATATTATCCCTTTAATTTATTTGTTTATTATTTATTTCCGAAAAAAAAACACAGTTCGAAGCAACTGAAGTTAGCTGTTGTTGACATTTCTCATCGGAATAATAAGTAACTTATACCAGAATTTTTAAGACGGCTTGTGATTTCTCTTTTGAGCAAGAACTGCTTTGGCATTAGCTTTGTTTTTCAAAGGATTGCAGCAAAACAAAGTTTTATATTTTTGTTTTCCTTAACCTTGAAGATCCGTATATTATAAAACTCAAGTTAAGGGCTGCTTACATTTTGAGTTTTTATTTTGAAATATTTACACACTTAATTAAACCAACAACTTAATGTCTATTGCAACAAAATAGACATTACACTAAAAATAAATCTTCTGCCATCAACAAGCTCATTTGCAATGAAGTTAAACAACTCTTGACCTCAGTATGTGTATTGAACTGCAATTAAAAATAAATTACAATCGGTCTTAAACAGGTCATTGGTGTTTATGGCCGCCCTATTCCGCAAAACCGAATTTAATTAAATCCTAATCTACTTGATTGTGTGAAATCTGGCTTTCCCCAAAACAACATGGATGTGGGGTAAGTAGCGGGTTCATTGCCGTTAGCCAATATATAAATACATATAGGTACTTCTGATGCTTGGTTCTATTAGCTTGTTGGCCTCTCGTATGATTTTCGTTGTCCTTTATAATAAATATACTTATGTTAAAACACGCACAATATCCTCGATTATAATTAATGTTTGGTATTTTGGATAACACGAGCCAAAACAGTTAGTAATTGCGGTTTGAATTTGTGAATAATTATATTCTAAGATTCGGCCAATTCGAGTTGGTACAGTCTTTGACCCTTAAGCTATTAATTTGAAGAGCCACTCTCTGGAAGTAATAAGAAATGTTAAACAGTTTAACAGGTAAAGGGCGTGGAAAAGTTTTGTTTTATGTCATTGATTTTACGTAATGATTTTGTATGCTAACTTTCTATTAAAGAGACTGCGGTAAGAAGCTTCATTTTGAAAAATCTATAATTTGGTTCTTAAAATAACTTTTTTTTTTAAATATATGTATGTACATATGTATATTTACTTTATTTAACCAAAGATACGTGTTTATTAAATTTTCATCAATTTATTGTTCAGAATATAATCACATTAGGTGCTATCATTGAAAACCATTATTGGAAATTTTGAACTCAAGTTTTGAGGCACTTAAAAAGCAAAATCACCATTTTCATCCATTTTCCCACCAGTGTAAGATCTTATCAGCAGGATCCGAGGTTGTTGTTGTGTTACGAGTTAAAAAGTGATCCTGATGCAGATTCGTAGATTATAAAATGCGGTTTATGTCTTTTAGAAATGTTCAGAACATCGTTCTTGTTGATTTTCTCATTGTTGTATGTTATAAATCAAAAATTAAGTTTTTATGTTTAATTTTTATTACTGACAGATCAGTTTGAAGTTATATTATTATATCCCTTTGAAGACTTAAGAAATTTGGCATATTTGTCTTCAATATCATTATAATATTTACAACCCTTAGACATGGAAATATTTAAACCATTCCCTGGCGGGACAAAATAAAATACCATACAGAAAAACAAACTTTACCCAAATTTTTTGGGGGTTAAAAACTAGTCTATTAATAATAACCTGATTTATATCATCGAATAATTTTTTATTTAAATTTCCTTTTGCTCGTTTTTAAATTGTAAATGTCATCAGGTCACAAACTTTTACTTGATCACCTAAAGCTTAAAACTACTCAGCGCAATAATCTACACATATGTATGTGCATTTAACAATTATTGCAAACATAATTTTTACTGTAAATGAACACCAATAAAATGATTATTTCGATGAAAGAATCTACATATATGGTTTACAAGTTAATTGCATAATGTCCTTAAATGCAAGGTTCGTTACCCACAATCTTTGAGTCTTTTTCCCTCAGTTCTCATGATGCATAACTTCTTTATGAGCCATAACTTTCTATTGAGTATACGTGGAGGGGTTTGAGAAGACATTTTTTTTGTTGGTTCTTATTTCTTAACTTAAGGTCCTAACTAAAGAAATGCATTCCAATATATCATGGGACTATAAAATGTTGTGTTGCCTTGGATTGTGGAAGAATATGTGTACACATTTTCGAATATAGTTGAGTTTAAGTTGAGATGAAAACTTTCAAATTAAAATTAAAGCTTGCATGGCCGCCTGCATTTCTCTATGTGATGATGGCCTTTTTAGATGTGTGGCTTTCAAAGAACAAACTTTTAAGATGAAGACATAGAAACTTATTCCTCACAGCAAACTTCTCAGAGTCACGAATATATGTAGGTATATGAAATCTTGATGTCAGATATTTTCCGAATCCCCCAAAGAAATGCGGTTTAAAACCACACCTCTATATATACCCAATCCAATATCCAGCCCCATGTACCCACACCGTGTCAACTATCAGTGGAACCATTTAATCATCATAAAAGGTACAGCTATCCTACATACGTGTGTATATAATAAATATAATGTAGCAAGGGACTTACAACTTTATTCCTTGCGAATAAACCCTGTATTGTATATTATTGATACCCTTGTAGTCGATGCAGGTCTCAGAGGTATCATAATTTAAATGGATACAAAAAGAATTCCCATAAAATGTATAAAAGGGGTGAACGTAAGCAAATTTCATATAAATTATAAGTATGATAAATAATTATGGCGAATAAGTGTGTTTGGTTGGACTTGAAGAGAGTATTAAGGAATCGCCAATACACTCGTTGAGTGAATATATTGATGGTTTATGTTCGAATGAAAAAGGCTTTTCAGATTAATCATTTCAAGGGCTGTACCCACGAAATCGAAATAAAAATATTCCCTTTTCATGGTAAGACATGCATGATTTGTGAAATACTTAAGATATTTTATATTTTGAAAATGCATTTAAGCATCAACTTTATAAGAAATAATTTAAAAGGGTCATGATCATGCATGATGGTTCCATTAAGAATTAATTTATTGTTAATATGTTCGTCTGATTGGTATAAAAAATTTAATACTTCTGAGTTCTTAAATTAAAAGTTATAGGTCCCTAAAATTAATGATGATTTCATTTGCATTTTCTTTAAAGAAAATATTACGTCACCAGAGAAACAAAGAAAATAATTTTCCTTATCACCTAAAATAAAATAGGGAGTTGTCGTACAATGATATTAGTTTTTTTTCAAAGTTCCTCGAAAACAGCTCTAACAATTTTGATTAAACTTCGTATCTGTAGGTTATGGACATTGATTGTATAAAAAAATACGTTTCAAGATTTTGTCAAAGAAATTGACATTTTTGAGTAAACTGCGTTATATCTTAGTTATTTACGCAAACTTTTTTAACGGCTTCAATGATTTCGTAATTATTTTGCAATCATTATTTTTAATTGTCTTATTAACATTCCATTTCAAAATTGTAAATATTTTTCATTCCAAACTATAGTTGTATGGCTTTGTGTATGGCGTATGAGTGTTTTTTTCGTATGAACTAATTCCATACACACTTCGGGGTTGCAGTTACTTTACCAACTTATGCTTTTTGTATCGATATAAAAAAAACATTTTTTTCTGGTACTGTTTTAATAATTGCCGAACTGTCAACTTTACATTCATTCATTTTTATAGCTGAGAAGAGAACCAATGGCGTTTGCAGAAAACAAGAAATCTAAAGAATAAAATAACAAATTATATTTAAAAAATATAAAAACTGCATTTTTCTGTTTAAACTTAAAACTTAAACATTCATACAAATATTGTTCACATTCTAATAAGTATACGAAATGTTGACAAAATAATACTCAAAGATGTTTCAAAAAACTTCATGAAATGTTTACCCTTTCCCCTCAAAGCCAATTTCACTGTTTGTTGGTTGTCAATCCAGTAAACAGCTCAAAGGGACCATGAATTTATGAATAAAATAGTCGATGTTAGTCCGTAAATAAACTTTATAAATTATTTATCCTATTCAAATGTATTCAAGGAAAAAAAAAACAAGAAGAAAACTCGATAATATTTTGCTATTTTCCCACTCATCCTCTCTCAGAGAAATTCTTCGATATGGCATCCAATGTATGTATTCGTATATGTATGCATATGTTGATGTTCGATTGAAAAGTCATAAAAATGAATGGTTAAAGTATTAGATACCAAAAAACCGAAGTTATTTCGATCCGCTTTATAGGATTTTATTCGATATTCTATATAATGATAAAGATAACTTTAAAGGCAGGAGCAAGAGCACATCACCATCACCAGGAATCGTTCCAAGACTTTGAACCTTCTTGCTATTTTGGAATTTCATTAGGTGTAGGTATATTTCCTTGGTTTCCCTATAAGAGGCATTTGGGAAAAGGATAGACACAAAGTTACGTATGCCACTTTTCCAGATGATCAAATTTGAGTTTTATGTGCAAAATGAGAAGAATGTATGTGAGTGTTGTTACGATTCACTAGACACCTGTCAACAATTTTAAAAACAAAAATAGTGATATTTTTGATACATAACCTACTCTATATTATTTTTTCTCATACACAGGCATATTGTTTTCAAAATATGTACATATCTCATGAAAACAAGGATTAGTGAAATATTTTAATTTGTTGGAATTAAAGTTAGAAGATTTTTTTTCTGAAATGTTACATTATATAAGTAAATTATTTGAGTTGGATTTCTTAGAAATTTGTTAAAATTATATTTTTATATTTATTCTTCATTTCATTTATTTTTTTTTGTTATGCACATATATGATTTATTCAAATCAATTCATTTTTAATTTTATTATTTAATTTTATTTATATTTATATTGTTTAAATTTTTTTAAATTTTATTTAATAGTATTTTTATTTTTTATAAAAATTATTTTGTTTCATTTTATTTTATTTAATTCTATTTTATTTTTTACATTTTATAATATTCCAGTTACTGGCTTCTAATTCTCGTTACAATGACCTTCAATCTTACAGGCTTTTACTCACTTGCTCTTCTAAATCAACCCTTAAAACTGTATAAGTGGGTATACAACATCCTTTTAAAAGAAATACAGAGAAAAATCTTTTAAAACCAAAAACAACAAATCGAAATTTGATCGAAAGGTAATTAAGTTTTACCGTTTATTTTACATAAATCATATTTTTTGAGGGCAATTTTAATGCTTTGATAATCGGAAAATCGTCATAAATCTCTTCATCATCCTTCCTCACGAGGACAACCTCAACTTGCTTTATTGCTTACATTTTAATATCATTCTTTTCAAAAACAATTTCATTGTTTTTTTTTTTTAATTTTTTGTTAGAACAAAAACAATTTCGTAATGCAGTCACGTTTTGATGGAAAAGGATCTCCTTTCTGTCCTATGTACCAAGAGTAAATTTGTCGTCCTTCATCCTCCAACGATTGCCAGCTGCAAAGAGGGAGAAATTTTTTTTTAAGGGGTCTTGTCCTGTGTGAGTTGTCCTTTGGAAGGTTTTCTGTTTGTTCTATATGAATCTGAGAGTTGAAACAAAAAAAAAGAAGCAAAATAAATAAAAAGGGATAAGCTCTAGTCAATTTTTGCAACACAAATTCAAAGTTTTCTATCAACTTGGTATATAAACGAATATATAGTGGTGGTTCTCAAGCCATGGATCATGGAATAGGTCATCATTAAAATGCAAGCAAGGAAGCACGTTTCTGTGGTAAGGGAATTTTCAGCTTATACTTATATAGATACATATAGGCTTTGTGCCAATAGAAAAGAATAAATTAATGTCGGAAGAATTAGATGCTACAAGTTTCTACAAGTTTTTTTTTTAACTTCAAAACTAATAATCAATAAATACAGAACCCATGAGTTGTCTTGCATGATCAATTTCGTTGTCTAAAGTAGACAAAAAATGTGACTTTATGACTGAATCCAGTTTTTATGATTTTGTGTGTTATTGTGGAATTAAAAAAAATACCCCACAACTATGCGTAAGTTAAGCCACAAAAGTGCATCTGACCTCTTCGACAGTAAATTTATTCAAAACAATAAAATCTTCTGTTTTAAAAAACCTGTAAATCAAAATTCTGTCTGCAAACAATTTTGGATTCCAAAATTCTGTGTTTCAAAATTCTGTGCTACAAAATTCTGTTTTCAAAATGCTCTAAACAATTGGTAAAAGCAAAATCACTTTTATAAGAAGTGGGTTGAAGTCATAGAGGGGAGATTTGGTGCCAAAATTCGGTTTCTAAACAATTTTTAAATGTTGGAATTTTGGAATGCAGAATAGCGACTTGCTCCCCAAAAACGAGCACACCTAAAATTTTCGGTCACAAAAAATTTTGAAAATACGAATTTCGACATCCTACCGAAAAAACGTTTTTTGCACTTTAAGATAACAATCTTTTAGATTAATTTTACTCAAAGAAGCAAACATGATGTCGGTATCGAATTCATGGTACTAAAATTACAAAAAAAAAATAAGTCTGACTTCTGTTAAACTTCGCAGGACTTTTTGTAACAGCTGTTTCAAATAAGAATATGAAATATAGTGCTGACTTTTAAAAGCTGGAATTATCTCCTGAACAAGTTTTACTGTTCTATATGTGACAAAAAGAAAATCAAATAAATCCGCTCAGTGATTTCGAAGCTTACCTAAGAAGAACAGAAAGACAGATAACGAGTAGACGAACATCACACAAAACATTTAAAATAGAGTTTTCAGGTTCCAATAGCTTGTGAACAACTACAGAATCCTAAAGAAATAGCAGTTACATTATTTCGAAATTGCAGACAAACACTCCAATTTAATTCATTTATCATTTATATATTTAGATGCATAGGAAAATTAGTTTTATTAATTTTTTATACAAAAATAGTTCGAGAATTAAGTTATTCATAGTACCTATGAGCAAAAGTCTAGTCGCTTATATAGAGTTTGCAAGAATTTATCCTCAACGAGACACATTAAATTATAACTTGTTTTCTAAGATTCTCGAAGGAAACACCTTAATTTACTCGGCTATAAATTTTTCGAAGTACTCTTATCGCAACACCACGCATTAAATGATCATTTGCCCCAAAACTCCTGATGTCATTATCCAAAGTATTTCGGGAATAAATAGATTTGTCATTCAATTCTCTCCATTCCGCTGGACCCTATATATTCAGGGAAGCGATAAATCCTACAGTCATAGGATAAATAATGGAATTTAATTAACGAAATGTCTATTGTGCTATCTGCGCTATGTGAATCCCAAAGCTAAAGGGTCTAGGTATGATATAATGGGTAGGTCTGGGTTGTGGATGTTATTATTCCATGGTATAAATATAAGAACCTTCTTCAGCCATTATGGCCGCCCACCAACGATACGGTTTGCTGCCGCTGGCCGACTTAGCCAACTATTATATAGCGCACAAAACTTCACCCACCTATACACTACAAATACAACAAAAAAATGTACATAGGTAGGTACTGTTTTAATATTTTTCGGTGGTGTATAGCCGAGGATTCAATTGAGAGTCTTTTACTTGGTGATGCTTTCGCTTTTGGCTCAGTTATTATTATTTCGTTCGGTGGTAGCTGATAATGCAGAAAATGCAAATTAATTGCATTTCGTGAATGAAGGTAATCCAACCCGAACACTAGTAGTATACTAGGAAGTTGGCAGCACACTTTGTCCTTTCAGCAGGAGCACCAGTAGCAGTAGCTGTACCAGAAACACAGCGCAGCGTGGGAATAACTGCACCACAAGACAAGCTTTATATGGAGGGATAGGTGTATCGGTTGAGGTAAATGTATAGATGTTTAACGAGAGGGCATGACGGAAGTAAGCCTTTTATCAGCTAGATTCGTTGGAATTTAATTGTGGGGGAAGTTTGATGAATAATTAAAATTTAAATGAATTTCCTTCGTGGGGTATATGTATGTATGTATTTATTTTTTCTACAGGATGAATGGATCATATTATTTATTATTGTTTTTCCATAGTTGAAAATTTAAAGCGAAAAAGAAGTTAAACTGTTTAAAAGAGTTGGACAGGGAAAGCGACAATTCGAAATTGTATTGAAATATTGCGTACATTGTATCAGTGCACATGGCATTAATGATTACTTTTTTTGAACTCTTGTCTTTAAAGCTTTCTCAGAATCTGGTTCAAATTTAGAAATCTAAAAAAAAACAAAACTATAGAAACCATAACTATGTTCATTAATGTCTTAGATCTTAAGTTTTAAGCAATAGAGCAGATTTAATTATGTTATCAAATTTCTAGGAAATTATGAATCTGTGTTATTACAAAAACATAATATTCGCTTCTGTTGTTTTAATTGATTTTGGGAACGAATAATTAATCCACAGAATTTGTTATTTTGCGATTTCTTGCTTTGCTTTGCTTTGCGCGAAAAATTAATTCAAACTTTGAACCAGAAATACTGAAAAGGTAAAAAAAACAATGAAATGAATATGATTTTTTTTAAATTGGAGTATAATTCAACTACTTTTTATTTGCAGTGTTGCCATAATTATATAATTAACAAGTTTGCCTCATCCTAGCATATAGGTTCGAGATCTATCACTGCTAGACAAATTTGCTTTCAATTAATACTGAAAAAATAAGGTCATTGATCGTTGGGAAAAATTGAAAATTTCCAAATTCGATTACAAATAATTTCAATTTCAAATACAAAATCTTATATTTCAAAATGAGGTGATTTCAATCAAATTTGCACAAAATTCGGTAGAAACTTACGTACAAACTTTACGAACACACCCAAATGAAATCCGTTTAAAGTGAAAACTATTTAAAATGTCAAAATTCGAAGAATAAAAAAGAGAAAAATAATGATAAGACAAAAAATATAAAATGGACGACTGGTTCGCACGAACTTGCTCTTATCTGTCTGAATAGTTTAAATGATCCCATTTTAAATGAAATAAAGTAGTTATGGGAGCCTGTATTGTAGGCCACCAAAAACGTACTTTAGGTTTAGGTTGGAACGCCATTTTTTAAGTATTTTTGAATGCAGAGTTTTAAAATTAATTTTGGAAAATAAATCAGTACCTACGCCATTTTCTAAATATCGAATTTTTTAAAAAATTATTAAAAACATTTTTAAAACATTTGATCAAAATTGTAGGAGACGTTTTTGAGAAAAAATTAAATTATCCTTACCGGTTTTAAAACGGTAACGTTGTAATTTTTATTTAAAATCTGCTAGATATTGTTTAAAAACTTCTAAATGCCAATTTTAATAAAAATCGCTCAAGTTCTTTTCGAATTAATAAGTTCTAAAAAAAATTAAATAGTTTAAAAAAAAATGAAAATTTTGGCATACAATACCTACTTTTTAAAAAAATTTCTATTAAAAAATTGGTCAAAGCCAGTTGAGCCGTTTCTTAGAAAATCGAAAAAAAAAATAGTTCTATCGGAGGTACCATTATTTATAACCATTTTTCGGAAAAAAAAATTTCAATGTAGCCTTTTTCTAAAAAAAATTACTTGTTTTGTTTGAGTTGTGGCCGTGGGCAACGTGCCCACATAATTTGGTTAAAAAAATTGTACGGCAGGTACCGTTATTTTTGGGCTTAAAAAAATAATGAAAAAAATGTGTCGGGAAATGCCCAAAAACCGGTAAAAATCGTGACTTATACGTATATTTTCGAGTGTGTTTTTTTACATCCATATATCCTTTATGTTCACAATATAAGATCCTAAATGTCACTTTTATCTACCTCTTGAATGGATTGCTGGAATACTTGAAAATTGATTCAAATACTTATCCTGATTATAAAAGTTATTTATTTATATGCTTTAATCAAAATGATTCCTACATTTTCACCAATGTAAGTAAGAAATCCTTTCAAAATAAAAATCCATGAACAAATTAAATATTTAGGGCCCGAACTTTATACGTTCACCCACTTGGCTGTTGAAGAAAAGTTTTCCTCTATTTTGTAGGTCGTGTTCGTTGTTATAGTTTTCTCTATACTTGCAAGCTAAATGCAAATTTAATTTAATTTTCTGCACTTAAAATTATATTTTCACAAAACTAAACGCAATTCACTCTTCCGAAAACCCTTAAGCACCTCCTAAAGGGCATAATATGTATTTTGTGGAACTCCCACACATCTTATGGTATGTATATATGGTGTTAGATTAGACACGATGCATCCATATGATTTTATTTGACAGAGGATGTACATGTGCGTATATATTTTAGAAGGGTAAACGAAGAAGAAGAAGTAGGATCTTCTCTATAAATGCTTTACATTTGGAAACCAAGCATTTATAACGCGAAAAGTGCACTCCTTTCAACTTCAACCTATACAACAGCCCATAAACTAGGATGTAGGTGTACAAGGAAACGAGCATTTGAGCAAGCATAAAATCATAGTTTATATATGAGTTTTTACGGATTTATGGAACGTTAAGTACGTATGAAATAGTTTTCATTTAATTATACCGACTAGGTAAGGGTATATATATGTTGGTGTGTGCATGTGCTTTTGTGTGGTTATTGAAAGTGAAAAGGTTTAGGGAAGTAAGGAAAATATAAGATTCTTTGATATTGGGTTCCATTATAAATACTAATTTTTGAGATTACCCTTAGTCGTTTGCCATATGATACCAACACATTAGATAATCTTAATTTTAAAAGCATGGTGCATACTTTGAAGAAAGGCTGAACTTCACTTTTATAAAATTTGTAACCGGGTTATTATTATAGGGATGGCCTATTTCTTACCAAAATACAAAAAGAAATAAAAAAATAATTTATAATAATAATAATAAGTGATTAAATAATATTTAATATCGGCCTTAAGCTTGAAGAAATACATAACGAGTTTTTTTAAGTCTATTTGTTATTTTAAAATATTTGAATGTTTTGGTGTATTTTAAACATTTATTTGTAGTAATTTGTACATTCAATCCAAGATGATCCCGTTTCGAAGTTAAAACCGAGTTAACTCGTGTTAACTCTTGTAAACTCCAAGTTAGGTCTTCAAGTGAGTTAACTCTGAATTAGCTGTATAAATATTTTTGACTGAGACGTGTGTCAAAAACAACCGAAATCATCGTGCCTTTAAAAAATTGATCATTTTATGTCTTTAAAACCACAAATATTTAAATCCGAAATATCGACTAAATATTTTTAATGTCTCAAAAATGATAAATTTAAAAGCTTTTAAATGTAAATGCAATATATACAAAATACCACCATGAAGGTGTTACAAATAATTAAAACCCCTCCTTCCATCGAAAGATAAAATGATTTTACTATGAGTGTCAAGAAACTGAAAGATAATATTAAAATCCCAACCTACGTCTACCTTCTACAAAATCTTTTCAGTTCTGATATAACAATTTAAACTTTTTTGTTTATCTTGTAAAAGCACAAAATCTATAACATCAACATCTTCAGCAGGAGGCAAAATGTGTGTTTTGATAAAATATCCAAAACTTAATCATGAATACCATTATGGCATTTCTGCAGAAGCTAAATGCTCAGTCAGCATTGGTTTTGCATTAAAGCTTTCATTCCCTGCCCTCTTATATCGATTAAGCCTTTCCAAAAAGGCTCGAAGAAGAACATAATAATAATTGATAATGGAGGTCTTCTGCAAGTGATATTGACAAGAAGAACAACAAATGAAATTATTTGAGTAGGGTATTCTTTTCATTCGACATGGAAAAGGGGTGGAATTCAGTTCTCTTTCCGTTTTTCCATCTCCATCATTGTCTAGAAATACTAAACCGTTCTACCGTAATTAAATTTTACTTTTGTTTATGGACATTTTGAGGAATTTTGAGGTTGAATGGAGTGGGAGTTTGGGTCACTAAGAGTGAGATAATATGTAATCATTGATTGGACCTTAATTGAATGGATAGACTGGCCAGACCTGATGGCCTTCAGCTTTATATGTATACATTTGAAATTGATATAATATTTCAATGAAAAACGAGCTATATATATCGAAATGAAGTTGGTTTATCCTGATGGTGTAAATAGTTTATGCGAATCGATTATTTTGTTAGATAGATTGAGTTCCAGACACACACTCTTAAAATGTCGGGTTACATCTTAAATTCTATATCAAAAGTAATAAAATTTATTATACATGGGGTTTTTGACTGTGTTTAAGGGAAAACATGTTCTCAAAATAAAACTAAAAAAATAATATGCCATTAGGATCTTTCTATTGTTAGACAAAATTCTAAGGAGTTTAAGTAGGTTTTATATTTACCGATTTATAACATGACAGCTGTCATATAGATCTTGAGAGCTTTAAAAAAAACTGCCCAAAAAGCTTACAAGTTTCTCATTCGTCGATTTCTATTTTTTATATAAAAAAATATTGTAATTATGTCCAAAAAAGTACAATTAAATATTATAGAACTATCGGAGCTATTTTAAATAATTAATTTTGTGTTTAAATTGAATAGATCCTGTTATATCCTACATATATTTCCAATTGAGTCAAACTTAAAATTTTCCTATAATAGATAAGATGAAACAAAACGGATTTGAGAAACTCAATTGCGAATGCAAATTTGCTTTGCTGAAATTAAAAACAAACATCAACATTTCACTTTAGATCGAACGCAAAGCTATTTTCATATAGTTTGAAACACGAGCAAAATCCTCAACCTTCATCATCATCATCACTCTATCAGACGACAATATAACGTTTACCGACCTCCACTCCACATCGACATCACATCGACTCTCTCGCTATGTTTTCACCACCAAAATGATGATCCTGCAATGCTAAGTTAAATCCTTCTTCAAATGTGCGATGAAGTTGACATAAAAATGTCACCCAGCGTATATAGAGTCCTGCAGGTGCATACTTTCTACAAGCTTCAAACTGAATGCTTTGATGCATCCAGCATCCTGAGAAGATGAATGTGGCGCAACCGCTGCAAAGCAAAAGCAAACGGCAAACTGCATGAGTTCATCGTCATTATGCGAAACGTGCCTTGAATCATAATAGGAATCCAATTGCCCGTTGGGCGTTGTTGTTGCTTCGAGGGGCTTTAGGTCTACACCTTCTTCGCATCACATGCATGATGTCGATGTCGAAGGAGCTTAAGAGAATCACTTCCAAGAGAGGTGCTGCTACAACTTCCACTTACATACACTTCTTCCACTCACTTCTATATGTGCGGGTGGTTTGGTTTGGCTATAGCTATACCGGCTAAAAGTGATTGGATAAATATTGTTTTAGTGTGCAGTTTGGAAGTTGACGGGAGAGTATAACTTTCCTGTGTTATATGTAGATTGGGTTACACGTTCCTAATACTAATGGAGGAGCCTGGATGGACGCCAAGCTAACGTCGAACTAGAATTATGGCGCACAGACGGTGTGGTGTGGTAATGTAATGGAGATAAGATTAAGGTATTATGTAAGTTTGCATGAGGGGGACGATGGATTTTTATATAAACGTACGTTTGCTCAATAGTTGGGTTGCTAAGAAATGCTTGATGGATGAGGATTTTTTAAGCAAACCAATTTAAAATATCTTCTTTGGTATTAGATAAACTTTTTAAATTGGCTCCTATTTTCTAGCACATTACACATAAACCTCAGAAACAATATAGAACTCTCCTGTCTTTTACATTTTTATATACCAACCGATAGCTTTAGTCTAAACATTAATAAAACCTTTGGTTGAACAAGCTTTTTTAGGTTACTTTAGTTATGATGTTCACTATTATTATCCTAAAAGGGACTTCTTAAAATGATATATCAAAGTTAAGAATATATTCTTTATGCAGTCAGTGGTGGGGCTTGATTCCGGGTTTGATTCTAATAAATAAAATATAAATTGGGTGGCCCGACCATAGCCTATGTTACTTACAACTCTCAACCATTGTTATTTGCAAGAATGTAGGCGACCTTCAATTTTCTTCCAAACCCAACGGCGCGGGGCGTTCGAATTTATTTCTGCATTTATAAATATATAGTCACGGGTCGAGCGTAACGTTTGATTAAAAAAATAGAATTTTAAGCCCCAACCACTGGGCTAGTAACAACACTTGAACTTTCGGTTTCAAAATTAACTTTACACTTTATTTAACTTTTAATAATCTTAAATAAGTTTTACACTTCTTTGATTAATATTACTTGATTAACTTTTTTAATACTGAATACTGCTAATATTTTATGTTGCTGACCCCTTACCGCTGGTGGGGGGAAGTCAGATGGAAGATGAACTTGACGAAGACTATTTCAAGACTCTCTCTAAGGGTTTTATGCTCGAGTATTTATACCCAGTTCTAATTCCGCAGCATCAATTGTTATGCTGACTTAGCTGTAATTGGATATGTGCCGATCTTGTTTATACGGCAAGATAAGGGATAGTGTTGATGCATATTTGCGTCAACAAAGTAATTGATCATGAGTCATTCTTTGACTTGCGGTTACTGTAGCCCTGAAGAACATTGCGTGGGCTGAATGTATCTGTTGGAGGCTTGACGTATGTCGATGCCGTAACTATAAAAACAATTTAAATTCATTGTTTTATAATTTTAGGCTCCAATTTAAAATGTTCTTTTCCAAAAATAATTAAACCAGGTCAAATGCTTAAATTGCACCTTATTTGACACCATTCTTTAGGGACATCTAAATCATCTGCACTATAAATTCATATTTCAAAACTCAGGACACACAAAAATGAAGTTTTTTTTAGATATAAATTACAAAAACTTGCCATCCTGTCACCGACACCATCATCATCACATAAAAAAATAAAACACACATTAAAACACAATTTGACGCAGTGTTATCGTCTTCCTTGCCACTCCATCTCATTGTTTTCAAACAAAGCCATCTGGTTGGGGCTGCAAGCTGCAACTTGCTGTTGCATATTATATTCCAGCTAGAAACGAACTTTTTGAAAAAAAAATTATTTTTTTTGTATTTCGAGCTAACGACCATAACCTTTTTATAGTGTCCTGTCTAATGTCTAGAAAGTGTATTAAATCAAATGTGCAAGCATAGAGACTGAAAAATAAATGCTTTTTTGTATTAAACATCACTGACGTGAAAGCTCACACCATTTAAACGCTATTTTTTTTTTTTTTTAAACCTTACTGGATATCTCTTGTGAGTTCTTATTGTTTGTTTTGGTCGAACAACAATGCAAGTTGAAATCCAAATACTCCACTTGGCAGTTTTCCAACTTGCGGTTACAATATTTGTAACTGTATAGGAATCTACATTGTCAGTGTAACTGCTGAGCGGGTTCAAGACTGCAAGGGGCGAAAACATCTTCAAGATAAAAGAAAGGCAACAGCTACTGTTTTTTTTTTTCTCTGGGAATCAAATGAAAACGTCCTTAAAACAACAACAATAACATTTTGCGAAAATAAAAGCTAATGTACTGGTACTCACTTCATTTTTATAATTTAGGTTTGCCAGTTGGCAGTGTATAGAAAATCTTGTTGTTTTGGCTCCGCCACATTCAATGTGTGAGCCTCTTTATTTCAATTATATTTTTAATGGAGTTGTAATTAGAAAGTAGCTTTTTGTGCCATCTCCAGATTCACAGGCGGCTTATATTTGCTGCCGTTCTAGAAAAGAAAAATTTTCTTTATGGTGGCGGCGCGCAAACTGCAGTCTCGGTTTTAAAATTTTGTTCTGTTTTTTTATTTGTTTTGTCGGGGCTAACAAAATTGTATTATTTATTATGATTGCACCATTAGCTGGACTGGAAGTAGATTTTAAGTTTATATCCCAAAAAAGCTGAAAAAAAATGCAATTTTAACACGTTTTTATTTTAATTTAAAATTAATTAATTAATGCGTATTAAATGACTAGCACATATTTTCGAATCCCTATGTGATGTACCTATAATCTACAAACGTGAAATTTTTTTCAACACATAACACAAAGAATCCGTTTTAAAGACCATCTTTAGCTTTATTTTCAAATTTTAAATAACTTAAGCTTGATTTCGTGTTAATAAATCGAAGCTCAACTAAGCTACCAAAATGTGTTTTTTGTGAAAATAGCTTCAGTTAATTTTTTTTAGCAAAAATAAACATTAATTTGTATTGTAGTAGCCTAAGGATTAAATAAATTACTGGCTCATGGGGAACAAGAGCCTAGTGACTTTCAACTCTTAACAAAACATAACAAAAAACTTGACACTAGCTTAAAATTTCCAATTTCTGTATCCCTCGCCTTTGACATAGTAATAAATAGTTACCCTTCTTTATTATTTTTGTGAGAAAAAACTAAATAGGTAATATATTTCCTCGAAAACGTGAACTTATTTAATTTTGATTAGTAGGTATCCCCAGTTTCGTACCTTATTAGCAAACTGAAACCTGTAAAAAAAAAGTTACTTGGCATGAATAATACGGTTGCAAAGTAAAAGTTTTCTTTCTCTTTTTATAATAAATTCTTTAAAATTTTAACAAAGTGAGTTTACCATTAAATCGAAAACAAACGGCAATTAAGTTCGAAAATCGACTGTAACCATTGTCCTCCACCATCTGATGCCAAGGATCTGAGTAGAGTATAAATACCAAACAAGTACTAAAGTATTTATGTTCGTTTAATCCAATTAATCCCGCATCTCGGGTAAAATTTATCTCCCACCGAGAGAAATTGAAAGGACTCTCGCTCACTCTTCTCGCTGATATGAGTAGATACATATATCTATCTATCTACAACAAAAAGTCATTCAGACCGACCGACAGTTGTAGCCCCGAAGCATGTGTTCTTGTAGTATTTTTCACTTAGATATCCCAATCCCAACATATCCTAATAAAGACCCGGAAATATATATGGAAGAGAAAAAGCTAGCCTTAGCTACAGTTAGCTATGTATGTATGCGGAGAAAGATTGCCCAGGACAATAACAAACATAAAATCGATTGGCAATTACAATGGAACTAAAAACCCATAAATCCTTATACCGTGTCCTACTTTACATTGTTCTTGCTAAATGTTCCCTTTTAATCCAATTTATTGTTGCGCTTTAGTTTGCATGTCTTCTTATACAACTGACTTGGGTTTTTTTTGTTGGTTGGTTGGTTTGAGTTGGAGGCTATTAGTTTTGGTTGAAATGGAATAAAGGGACCGCATAATAAAAGATTTTGCTATTATATATACGCGCAGTAACTCATAATTTTTGTGGTTTTATACTTTTTTTATTCAAAAGAAATCAAATTTATAGGATTGAGACATAATGAAATAATTTGAAGACCAATATTTTTATAGGTATTGAGTGTTTATCAAAAGAACCTTTCAAAATCCTTTCATACCAATGAAATATGAGTTTTATATAAAATATCAATTCTTGTCCAAAGCCCCAAGCCAAATTCAAAGGAAATTGATGTCGAAAAAGTTATTGGAAATATATACTTTTTTTAAATCCTGAATTAAATTAAGCTTATTGCCTATTCGGGGGAATTGACAAATCTTCTAAGAGTATTTCTTGACATCTAAAAGTGAGCCTAACCTCAGCCGTTCGGATTCGATTGAAAATTATAGGTCCCCTCCATTCCTGCTGATAACCACGCACATAGTTACTATAGACCTTCGTTCTCCCCACGCTGTCGCGTCCAAAAATTTATTTTTATAAGTTACCTACGTACTTATGAAAATAAATTTTAGGAGTCCTCAAGTTAGACCCTATAAAGGTGAAAACTGTGAAAATGGTATGTTATTCAGATTAATTTTCTCTCTCTCTCTCCTTTAATCAAATAATTATGGAATTCCACCAAGGCCTTTGCACTGTCAATATTACGAAGTCTTGGTTCGTTCATATTTAACATTTCGAAGGTCAAAACAGCCTTTTGCTAAATTTCATCATAAGAGGGACATTTAAATATTTCATAATTCTTCGAACTAAAAAAAAAAAAAACATTTTCATTTCTTACTTACATTTTCTTGCTGATTCTTGGTTAAGACATTTTTTCCTTCTTTCGAATAAATTCCCAAAAAATTATAAAGCTACAAATTTAAATTTCCAACCTCTCTTCATCCTCATTGTAAGTTGTAAGTTTGTAACCCATTTAAATTTGAAGGTAATCCCGTTAACATCTCTGTTTTTCTCTCTCATTCTCTGTTTTGTTTCTAGTTTCTGCCAGCTTTGAGTTTTTTTTTTCTTTTGACCCAATCAAGACGACACAAGAAAAAAGTTATAATAAAAAATTGAATAAAAAAAATTAAACCCTGGCACATTATTTTTCAACTGGCTATCAAGAATGCCATCAGCGTTTTTCTCCGAAGTATACCAAAGAGTTGTTGTGAGTTTTGACCCTTGTCGTTGTCAACGTTGTTGTTTTGAATGTCAGTTATCCCCATGAACAGAAAGAATACTGAACTATGAGTTTGTTCTTCTGTTGATGTTTTTTTTTAATTTTTTATACACGGGAAGTGAAATTAAAACAACACTTTCGTGTAAGAACAATAAACCTGTAAAGTGAGTGGGGGTTGAAAGAATCTGAGGATTGAAAAACACGTTTCCTGTTAACAAAGTTAAGAGGTATTAGCAAAAAAAATGGAAGAAATAAAAATAAACTGTGAAAAAGGTTCAGGGATCACGATGAAGCAGTTAATGAAACCTAAGGCTAAATACCTCTCTTCTTCATCTCTTGTTCAAACGTACTGTTGCTGAGATTCCAGACAAACGAACGATATAAATGAAATTTGTATCTGGCCTCTTACCGAATAGAATAGAGATTATATTTTTTTTTTTGTAAATCCTAGAATAGATGTCTCCTCAAAATCTACAGGAAGTGGGTAATTTATCTCCGGGGAATCGGACTTGAAAGGAATGTGTACGCCTAAAGTGTTCTCTGATGTAGGTATAGATACTCCCTAATTGATGTCGTTCTCTCAGCCAAGAATATCTCTTCTTCTGCAGGAAATGAAATTAAATCACACTTGAATTCGGAGAATGGTCTACAAAAATTCAAAAAATCATTCGAAAGATGTCCTGTTGATGTTTCTGTTGGTGTTTTCTTATTTTTCGTGATCTAGTTACTCGTAGTTCTGGTTAGTGGAGATGTATTAATCAAATAACAGGTCAATGTAATGAAGGAAAGGTGTTTTTAATATCACATGAGGGTGGTTTTAACTGATATATAGCGGAGGTATCTATAATTGCTTCTGCTTTCTTCCTTCCTTAAAATTCTATTTCTCTTATATGTGAGTTTGTTGGCATTTGGCAATAACCTTAAACTGTTTTTTTTGCAATCATATTTGACCTTAATTTAACAAGAGCTGTTTAAAACAAAAAAATATAATTCCTTCCCTAGCGAATGACATTGTAAACAGAGTTTTAGTCTTCATCATTCTGTTGCATTTAAAACTTTAGTTTAAAGTTAAACAAAGTTGAATTTCTCTTTAACGTCAATATAATATTTATTTCCATTTTCCTCACAATTTTTTTAATAGAAAAGCTTAAAAAAAACTTAAAGAGACTCCTAACTTGAAGCTAAAATAGATATGTATAGGTAGTATACTTATTGTCTTCCATATGCAAATGTCCTGTTAAAAATAATTCTGTCAGAAAAAGAAAGTAAGAATACAAAAAGTAAAAAAAACTCTCCCTGAATATGGCTGCCTTCAACAAATCTTCTTGGGAAAAACTGTAAATGGAAGCTAACTAACTACCTATATACTCTCTTTTCAATGTTCTTTTCTATCAGTACCTAAGCTTACCTTAAAAAATCTACAGCTGATTGAGAAAGATTAGAGGGAACACATTGCAAAGTTTTCCAGTAAAAAAAAAAGTTGAACAAATTGTCCCGAATACCCAAGTAGAATTAAAGTCCTCAAGGTATTCGGAGATATTATCAGATGGTTGAATTTACTTTTGTTTCTGTGTGAAAATGGAAATGCTCATTGCATTTTTATTAAAAAAAAAATAAATAAAAAACGTAGATGAAACCTGGAGTATTCTGCAGTCATCTTAAGGTGTATGGTTCTTCATGTCCATATGCTTTGAAAATTTACATAATTGCATTGAATTTTTGGTCTGAAGTGTAAATGGGAAACATTTCTAACAATAATAATAAATTTTTGGTAAAATTGCGTTTACAGAGAGGAAGAAGAACAATTGTGCTTGGTTATTTCGAGAAAAAACTTTTGTCAAGACTATAACTTAAATCAACACAATACGATTTTGTTAGCTAAGACGTTTTGTTGAAACGACATTTTGTCCCTATCAATTAAAAAATTATTACTTGATGGTTATAGTGCTTGAACTTAGACTCAAAATAATACTCAGTCCAAAGCGAATAGGATTGAATTTTGTATGCCACAGCTTTAATAATAATATTATATAAACAAAATTTCAAACGCAGCAAGTTTTGGATTTTCAAAATAAATTTAAATTATTTTTTAGAAAATTGGTTATGATATTTTTCGAAATTGAATTATTAAATCCACATTGATTGATAAATATGTACTTAAAATAATTTACCTTTGTAGAAATTTTGTATCTTAAACATTATTTAATATATCAAAAATTTATTTAAAAAAAAACCGCTTCGTGATTAAAATAAAAATTGTTCTCGTAAATTGAGGTTCAATTTCAGAAGGTTTTTAATACCTAAATTTTTGTCTTATTATGATAATTTTTAACAGTTTTCCAGTTTACATAAATTGTAAGTTCCATGCTGCATATGTAACACAGTACTTTAACAGTAGATTATTGTAGAAAATTTTTAAGAATAATATTTATTTAATATATTAAAACTTTGCATAAAAATTAAAAGTATGGTAAATATATGTACCTTTTTTCATAAAATATCAAAATACAAACAAAATCATTCCACACCGATTTTCGGATTAAGAAATTTCCATTCTTTATTAACAAATTGAAATTTTAGAAATTGGATATTGTTTAAAATAGGAACAAAATCTATAGAATTTTAATTTTGCAAAACAAATTCAAACAAAAACTTCTGATGTCCCAAATTCTTTTACAAAATATTCTATAGTTGAATCTTAAACCGGTATAATATAAACGACGATGATATGTGCGATGATATACATATACATATATGTTTTCTAATAAAACAATTTGAATAAAATATTTAGGATTCAACACTAATTTATCATTATTGTGTATTTCTTTTGAACTTATTTTGCAAAACAAATTCAAACAAAAACTTCTGATGTCCCAAATTCTTTTACAAAATATTCTATAGTTGAATCTTAAACCGGTATAATATAAACGATGATGATATGTGCGATGATATACATATACATATATGTTTTCTAATAAAACAATTTGAATAAAATATTTAGGATTCAACACTAATTTATCATTATTGTGTATTTCTTTTGAACTTATTTTGAAACAATTTTAATGAGATTTTTGCTAAGATTTTTCCTAAGATTGCTAAGAGATATATAATTACACTGACAGAATGATAACTATTACCAATCATTTTGGAATACAAACTAAAAACAACGTGATTATGCTATGACTTGACACAATAAAGATGATAACATTAAAAAAAAAACTCCACAAAATATCTACTCCACATTGATTTGAATAAAATTCAAGGCTAAAATATATTTCTTTGCTCATCTTATTTTTTTTTCTCATCATCTTGTATTTCACTCCTTTATTATGTCTATATTTTTTTTTTGCTTTGTTTTTATTTTAGTTGAAATATGACTATCCACCTGTCAGCGTAGAAAAACTAAACCACCTGATATCCAATTCTTTTTCAAATTCATTCTCTCTCCCTAGGCTTTAGGCAGAGTAGTAATCCATCTTACCACCCTATTAGTGTTCCATCAAAACCGTTCCTTAGAACAGAGGATTTTGGTTTTCGTTCCTTGGCCAATGAAAGTTGTGCCTTTCTGAAAAAAAAAAAAACACAACATAAAAGATATCCCTAAATCTATCCTTGAGTTATGATAACAACAAAAACTCTCTGCCATGTCTTTCTCTCAGAGTTATGTTCCATTTCTCTTGAAAAGAATTGTACTTTCGAAGATAAAAATATTTTCGAACTGTCAGCACTGGTAGATTTGGGATATTTTGGTTTTTCCATAGCTTAAGGAATTTTCATTAAGTTTTGCATACGAATTCTCTTTTAAAATTCCTAACCAATGCGCAAAATCGAGAAAATCACAAGTCTTGAAGTCTTGGATAAAAATGGTCATATTGCACTTTTATGCTCAGATACTTTCCTCTTATTGTCTGAAGCAGACGTATTTAAAAAAAAAAGGATTTCTTTTTATTTTGTGTTGAAAGCTTTCAGGCTATATTTTTGGCTATTTTAAAATTTGGGTTATTTATTAAAGTACCGGATAAATTTTCATTAGTAACATTTCAAGGGGTTGTATAGATATTCAAGGAATCGCCAATAATTGATATCCTATTAAGAATTTCCACCATTTCAAAAATGAAACGAATTTAAGATTAATTTACGGTTTTTTGTGGAGAAAGAATTTGCTTCGCTTAATTAAATTATAATAAGTCCGACAAAGCATTAAATTTCCATGAAAAATACCTTCCAGAATTAAAAATAAAAGAGATATTTATATTCAAGTTCCAAGGTATTTTGCTGTCTTGGATTTTGAACTCTAGCTCGTTATTATTTGAAAACCTCACCTTGGTTATTTTTATTTGTGAGTTTCTTATTTAAATATAAATATTAATAATTATTATTTTCGAACCTTAAAGGCGAAATTCTTGAAAAGTTTCTACCTTAAAAGTAGGATAGAAGAGCAGGTAGAGCAAAAGCATGTTTCGTAAGGATTTATTTTATTTAACTGTTCGCTGTTTTTATGTTTACTTTATTTTAATTGAAATTTTTTTTACTTTTATCATGATCGTGAATGAATTATTTTGTTTTTGAACTTTTTTATGCAATTTTCTCCTGTTACTAGATTGAATTTGTATGGAAATTAGGAGATACCTATTAAAGTTAAAATTAAAGTCACTTAAATTGAAACACTTCCCCAGTTTGGGTGTTTTTTTTGTAACAAACAGACACAAAAACAAAAAAAGGACACAGACGAGGAACAACTAACGAGTAGGTAATAAGCTTTTGGGCTTACTAATTCTCTGTATATACCCACACCTTTGTAATCTGTCCGAGTCCTCGTGCTATACAGTCTGGTCTGTGGTATTTCATTCGAAAAGGACGATTATTATTTTGTAGTTATAAGCTTTTAGTCGAATTTTAGTATTTGCTGTTCTGCAATATCAAATTGATGGGTCCTTTATCCTATGAGTGTATTGTGAGTAGAAATTTATTTGAATTTACCTAAGCTGATTGAATTTCGTTCTTTTAATATATCGAAAATGGTCCCTCTTACAATTTTATTAATTTGTAAACAAATAAACAAAATAGCTAGAAGGCCTTTTATAAACGTATATACATATATGTATAGGTTTTGTCAACTACTTTATCCCTACCTAACCTATATTTTAAAGAATTAAGAATTTAAATCCTATATGCTTTGATGATGAAGTCTCTTTTGCACTCTTGGGAAAGAGGATGATAGATATTGATTGTGTGTGTTTGTGTGTGTGTTAAAGAAGAAGGAGGTAAATCCTTTTAAATTTTATATAGACTTTACTTTTTGCAAAGATTTTTGATTCTTTGATGAAGTAGCCTTAGGACATAAATAGAAAACGAGATAGAATTTTCTTATTTGACCATCAGTAGGTATACATACATATATAGGTTTTGAAAATTGCCTTCCTTTGATATTTGATACATAATTCTTTTGATTTTAAATCAAACTTTATTGAATGTATTCCTTAATATAAATAAATATAGCTACTTAATAAATGTTGAAATGTAAATAGACGGAAGCTCTGGTGATATATGTAAATATCTTCAATTAGTTTTTGTATTTACTTTGGTTATATGTACATACCTCTCATCTCATATCTCCTTACACGAACTTATGGTTCCAATTGAAACCACTTTGATTCTACCCAAAACATTAAAACATGTTTGTGGATGATATAAAAATATAATATATAGTTATGGATTATGATACATCCACCATAAGATTGGCCACTGTCTAAAAATGCAAAATTCAATTTCGTAAAATAACAACGCCAAGCCATAATTACATACTATAATTTGCTTCTTTTTAAATGTTGATATGTATATCTACGAAATTTGTTGTGAACTCTTCTATCAGTAGGTATTTATCGAAAATCGGTGCCAGCTTAAAAATGCCTCTCCTTGTCTATAATAAGTTAAATTCCAAGGAAATATTTTAAGACTATTTGGTGTATTCTTCGGCTTGTTTTTTTTTTGCAGATGGAAAACTTTAAAATGCAATTTTCGAGCGCAAAGTAATCAGTGCGAGGTTGGAAACTTTTGCAGCTTGTAAATGTTTCCATTTTGTGGCTTTTTGGAAATTTTAATACAACGATACGAAACATGGAGATAGAAGGTATGAAAATATATAGTTCATTCACAAAATCAGTATATAAATACGTTATTTGACAGCGTTTTAGATTTTTTTCAAGAAATTAAAAAATATATACCTATGTTTTTTTTTGCACAAATGTGTACAAATTAAAAACAATTTCTGTTAGCTGTTAAATAAAGTAAAGTTACCTGTTAAATAAAGTAAAGGTTATAGGTTATACCTAAGTGCTAAGGCAAACAATATGTCTAAGAAAATGCCAACAATACTTACACAAAATAGGTTTGATGTCGATACATTTTTTTTTTTCAGAAATTTCAAAAACTTAAAATAGCCAAAGTCTACAAAAAAAAAAAATGAAAATAAAATGACATTTTCTATTAACTCGTGGTCTTGAAAATTAAATTTCAAGTCACGTTTGTTTGCTTCCAGTTGTCAGTTAAGAAGAGAAGATAGGGACAATGCTACTTTCATTATTTTCAACCAGGCTATACACTGGTAACGTCAAAAGTAATCACGACTTCACAAACAATATACTTCATTCTGCCATCGTCATTCATAGTCGTCTCTTCCTTCGAGGATATTAGATTACAAATGTAAAAGTCATGCCTCAGTTCCTATGACATTACTGACTGTGACTGCCAACTGCCGACTGCCAACTGGCACTAGCCATTTGAATTTATATTCACCCATTTGCTTGTTCGTTTGCTCAAAGTCTCATTCACAATTTCACACCATAAGATAAAATAACTCATTGTTGTTGTTGCTTTTTTCAGATTTTTAGTGCCAGGAAAAAATTATTTTCACTACCTAGCTAGTAAATACATTATTTCGAAAGCAAATTATGATTATATCATTCTTTATTTAAAGTGAATTAATATTATTTTTAATACAACTAATACCTAGACACTAGACAGAGTGTTTTCAATTTTAACTGAAAAGTTCAGAAACTAAAATATCAAGGGGTTTCTAGTTTTATTTTGCGATGAATATTGTGCCAAATGACCGATGATGAGATTTTGCAATATAGGAACGAAATAACACGAATATTAAGTTGTAAAATATTTAAGAAATATTAACAATAAATAAAATATTTTACCACATAATAATTTTAGGACTCCGCTTTTTTGAAATCTTCTTCTTTTTTTCCATACATTGAAAAATTAAAAAATTCTTTGGCCAAACGAAATAAAAAGGAATGACATCAGCATTGTGTTATTCAGTTTTCTAACCAACTCTGAATGTTGGAATCTAAAATTCTATCTGTTCTTGAATGAATGGAATTTTTGTTATTTATTTTTTTTTTTGTTTCAAAATATTAGATAATATTGGTAAAATAAATTTTTTGTAATTTTTTGTTGAGGTATTCTTTGGTTGTTAAAACCAAAGAATACCAAGCCGAAAATTTTCGATTTAGGTACTTCACTTTTTTTTTACAAATCTTCTCTAAAACTTTACAAATGGTTTGTTGATGCGGCGTAGAAAATATTTAAATTCAAAATTTGTCAATTTAAAATAAATTTTTTCGATTCGATCATTTATTCGATTCATTCAAAAGTTAAAACAATATCCAGCTATTTGCTCCGATTGCAATTGCAATTTTTAGTTTCAGTATTAATCATCGATTTGAGCAATTTAAACATTTTTGTTTTGACATTTGTTCGCATTCGTAAGTCGCGCAGTGCAGGCCTTTCGTCCAAATTTTTGCTTTTTTTAATAAGCACTTGTGAGAAGAAAAGCGACAAAATAAATCTGTTGGAATGTTAATAAGCACTTTCAAAAATATTGCGTGAAAATGGGCCGTCTTCTTTTTGATGTATGTTGTCTCAATTTATTACTAATAGAAGAATATAGTACAATAAAACCTCCCTTGTACCAACAGCGAAGTTTTAAAATAAGGGTTGAATTTACAAATAAAACAAACACTTTTGTCCGCCTAAGAGAATTAAATTATCGAAATACCCTTACTGGTAAGGGTGTGTCCACTTAAGGGATCATAAAATGTATGGAATTTAAATCCAAGATCCGACCAGCAGCATGAGAAATTGTTCGCTCAAGAGGATTTTCCGCTTAAGATAGTTGTCCGCAATAGATGGTTTCACTGTAGCAACTCTAATAATTTATTTTAATATCCTATAGAGTATTTTTATCTAACCGCAAAAATTGCGCAACACAGAACCCTTGCACGGTCAATATTGATACGCAAATTGTCCATATTATACAATATAAGAATTAGCTCAATAACAATATTGTTTATTCAAGGTTCAAGGTTCAAGGTTTTCCAGTTTGCGGTGTTATGCTTGCAAATTATTGTAGAAAGTTAAAGGTATACCCTTTTAATATACATATGTATATACAATATACATGTATATGTACCTAGCCGATATACCTGTTAAAAGAAGACTATATTTGCATGTGTCTTAATCGAAAGTAAATAATATTAACCATCCTCATGAAAGTTCAAAAATACATCTTTCCCTATTCGAAATAAACAAAGAGAGAGTCACATTGATATCGAATAACAGTGATGGGTAATATGTTTGAATCTTTAAACGATGAAATCTTCACAAACTCATACCCCAGTAACACAATTCATCTTTATCTCGTATACGCAGTTGAAATATTCAAATAATAAATAAATATTTAAATAATAAATTGAACCAATGCAAACCATCAAATAATTTTACATATAAAATCCGCGTACCTACATACCTTTACTTTCATCTCATGTAAATAATATTTTTGTATGTAAATATGTAAAGGTTTATCTGTAGTATTTGTCTGCAGTCGAATTCTTCGGGCTGTGAGCTCTGTTTTTCATTTCATTTTGATGAAAAATTTTGTGATTTGATATATGTACACAGATTTTAATGAAAGAAAGTCTGTCTGTGAGTTATGTTTTACGAGACGATGAAATTTTATAGAAAAGGTTCTTTTATATTTTTATGTTTTGTTAAAAAGTTAAGGGGCAGATAAAAATCATAACAGATTTTGTTTAATTCTGAACAAAAAATTCTCTCTCAAAATGTTCCTTGGGTTATTTCTGTTTCTAAAAATGAATATCACGAAACGCAGACGCTTCATTATGTATTTTGTTTAATTCATCACACTCTGATATGAGTAATATTTTCCACGAATCTTCTTTAAGTTACCTTTAAAAGCGGTGGATGGCATTTTAGTTTTAGGAGGCCTTTAAGTAATGTTGCTTAAAATGTGAAAATTGGTTATAAATACCGATGTCGTACGGCTACAAATTTTTTTCTTTGGGGCTGCCTAAAAACTAGGATGTATGTCAATAAGCCAAGAACCATGAAACAGATTAAGGCCAATATCCGAGAAGAAGAGAGAGCGCTGGGACCTTTAATTCTAAGAAAAGTAAATGGAAAATGCTCTGACGGAAAGATCACATGAGGTCAAATCAAACAATGGGCACCATTTGAGAGATATTATCTTTAAACATAATGTAAACATGTTTCCAATCTATAATCTAAATTTTAATAAATGCCAAGGTTAAATAAAATCAGAAAGAAAAATTTTGTAAATAAATCATTACGTTACTTATGCTCCACCGAACAGAAGATTTAATTTTCAAAAATGTCATTGTTAGATAACTAACCAGAGCAAAACTTAAATATTTTGAAACGAACCCTTAATCAAATTAAATTCTAAATTAAGTTTTTAATTTTTAACTCAAATAAAAAATAGAATTATCGCCTTCAATGATAAGTAAAAAAAAAACATTTTAAAACACTTTGCTGTCTTTTTCTATACAAAGCACCAACATTTTGTCAGCCCTCTCTATAAAGCAAAAAAAAAAAACCCCTCAAAACAAAGGAAATTTCTGCAAATGATAAACCTTTTACCTTTATTTGGAAGCCAATAACTGATTTACCCATCTATGTCAATCAATTAGTGTCCTTTTTTTGTTTGGAAGGATTTACTCATTTTTGTTGGAATTTTAAGGGATGAATTGTCAAAATTGTTTATCGAATCAAAAGATCCTCTTTTGGAAGGACTTAAGCAAAAATAAATAAACTCGAGTGTTTTATAGGAGTGTTGTATGTGTTTATGTGAATTTATATATTTTATTGATGAAAATTGATTAGGGTATAGGTATAGTGTGATGTGTCAATCCATTACAGATATATTTATCTTTCGGTTGCAGAATTATTGAGATTTATTGAAGTCGGTTTTGCATTCGTTTTTCTTTCTACAAATAAATTTGACCATAAATTACCATGTAAGCCTAATAAAGTCAATTAACATATTCGATTTTTTTTATCAGAAAGGCCTCTAACATAATTTCTGATTAAGTTTTAGTCTTAAAAGTCGCACAATGAACTGTGTTATCAAGTCGTTCATTTTAAGTTTATTCACATTTTATACATATTTATAAAATAGATTGGTGTAAAATTCAAAACAGCCTGGTGTTAAGGTATTTTTATATGATACTACTTAACAACTTTCTAACTTTAAAAGTTTTATAACTTTTGTATATATTTGCTTACAGTAAACTGCAACTTAGCTCTCCTAAAACAGTGACAGTTTATCAAAAAAATTAAACAAACATAACATTTTTACATTCATAATTGTCAAAGTGTGACAAAAGATAAAATAGACATTTCCTGATTTTAACTTAAGCTAAATTTAAAAAAATATTATGATGATGTTTATTCGTTTAAAATTAGGAAAATGCTGTTTTTAACCTAGCATAATACTTAAAATGCTTTAATATCGTAGTAAATCATTTAAAATTTTGCGCATGTATAATTTGAACATTAAAATTTTGAAATCTCAAATATCTAATATCTAATCCTTAAATTTAAATCAAAACCTCTTTAATAATATAGATATAGATAAAACTAAACTAATTATGGCTAATAGCATTCCAAAGTTTAAAATAAAACTTTAACCAAATAATGGATGACAGAGAATTAAGTGAAAATCGCTTAAATTTTCATTATTTTGTAGGTATATACACTACAGTACACACCATGTGTTGAGGTTGAAGACTATTTTTACACAGACTAACTTTTAAAATGCATACATACATACCTACTTGGCATTTTATTACTGCAAAACTGTTGGAAAATTTATCGTATTGATGTGAAGTAAAACTTTTGCATGGAAAGTTACCCTTTCATTTTTATTATCAATAATTAAATTGTTTTTATTTCTGGGGTTCAAATAAAATCTGAAATATGTATAAGTTTTTTCTTTGGTATTGGCACTTGTTTGTTTTGGTATGAGAAACCCATTGAAGTTGAATACAATTTGCTTGATTGTTTAAATTTTTTTAACGTCTCTAGATAGCTGTAATTATATTAATAAACTTTTTGTTTTAAATTCGCCCACTTTTTTAACATATGAATTATATCCTTATTTAACATATTTATAGTAGTAATTGAAATTTTTTTAACTCAAGCACTTTTAATTATAGTAGATATTTGAATTTGTTATTTTAAAATCCGCCTACTGAAACGCCCACTTCTCTTATTTTTTGAATTTCTCTTTAAATAGGGCATTTAGCGCTCAGAAAGTTGAAATTTTGGTTTAATTCGTTCATGAACATAACAAAACGAACTTAACCGACAAAACCTCACAACGTGGCAACGTCAAAATAGCTACAGACCAAATCTTGCAAAAATGGATAAATCGGGTTGAATGTTAATTCTAATTGCCATTTTAAATGTTACGTAGCTACTCAAATGTAAAAAAGTTTGGAATTATTCAACACTTCCCTGATGCGTTTATTGAATTTCATCAATTGTGTCTCTAATATTCTGAAACAACAAAACAAGTGATATTAGATTCATTTCATTAAAAACAAGATGTTTCTTCATAAAATCTATGTGGCAATTCACAAGTTTACTGCATACACAATTGAATAATAAGTAAAGTTTTATAAAGAAGTAGAATTACTAATAGAAAGTCCGGCAACAAAAGCTTTCTACATTTTTTTCAACCCACATCCAGTTTACAATATTTTTGTTTTGTAATCACCAGCAGAAGGATGGAAAATTAATCATATTTTTGTCTTTGAGAAAAAAAAATAAACCCCTCTTTTTTGAAGTTTCTCTATGTTTACTGGTTTGGTTTTTGTGTTAGCGTCATAGCCATTTTATTTTGCTATTTTTGTCCAGCAAAGCGGAAAAGTAAAAATGTTTCCATTTTAATTTTTTTTCCAGATTATTTACTCATTTATGCATGCATAAAGGATAAGTTTTCTTTTTTGAGAAGTTAAATTCATCTGGTAGGATACCTAACTATATATAGGATTCAGAAGAGCTTCACGTTGTTTCTGGCAAGATGAGATGAGGCAAAGTCCTTTTAGTAGTATAGCAGTAGCAGAAAAAGCAACAAAAGCAATTTCAAAAATCAATTCGAGGACTGCAAATTTAATGCACATGCACTTCAGTTGAATCTTGAATCTTTGATAAACCAGAAAAAGGATGATGGGGTTCTGTGTTTATTACTGCGTTTAATTAAAACGATGTACATTACAACATATATGTATATGCTGGCTGTGTTGATGACACGTCATTTCACTTGAAGGGGAAATTCACACATAAAGTACACTTGATTGATTACAGAAATGAAAGTGATACATTTTTTGCGTTTCATTAAATGAGTTTCATTAAGTCTTGCCCAAAGTTTTTCAACAAGAACAAATATTAAATTGAACCGAGGGTTATTGGACTTCGCTTGAACAGGATTTTCAAAGAGGTAGTCTTTCCTATGTAAAAAGGGTTTATTATTTTAAAGGGAGATATCTTAGAGAAGTTTAATTTAAATGTATAGGTAGGTATTTAGGGGTTTATTTTTAACGAAAAAAAATCGCATTTCAAAAATTCCAAAATTGTAAATAAGAATCTAAAGGAAACTGTGGAAAAATGAATTAAGTTTGTGAATGTATTTTTTGCATTTATCATAAGCCACATTTTTGGTTTCGAAATTAAAGAAGATTAATAAATAAATTGCTTATGTGACTTTTTTATTCTTAATAAGTTAAAATTAGTTGGGACTATTCAAAATGATTTTAAAAGTTTAGGTTGTCTTTCTTAACAAGGAAACTTCTGTTTCTTTACCTAATTTAATTAAAACAACTTTGAACCCATACATACTATCTGTATTTTCTTTTAAATGTATATATACATACCGTGCAAACACACTAAATGAAAATTTCCTTTTTAACATAAGAACTCAACCATATACATATGTAAAACGAGGAATATACGCATCACAATCATCATCATTATCTTCATCAATGTTTCTTTTTTTCTTTTTTTGCAAAAAACTTCCATGCTGATTTTTATTCACCAAAAATCGGGCGAACCTATGTAATGTACGTATATTCAGGAATAGTTTTGCAAGAAATTGTTACTTTTATGATCGAAAAAAAATCAAAAAAAAAAAAAACCATTGATTTGCTGCCATTTCCGTTTCCTCCTCCAGCACGTCGATGTCGTTTGCGTAATTTGAAAAGTTTTCTTTTCAATTCACAATCCCTTTTCATACATGTGAATGGAGAATGGTGTCCTGTGCCGATGTCAACGTTTACTTCCGTTTTCAATGCGCCAAAAAAAATCCTTTCTGATTGGAATTATTTTTGTTAGGTATATGTACAGGGATATATGTAGGTATTGGTATATGTATATAAAACGCGTTGCAGTAGTGTTGTTAAATTTTTAAACGATCCCAGATGATTGATTTATTCGAAATATTCTTCCGATATTTTTTTAATGCATCGATATGAGGGTACATACCTACCTACATGTATACTGGCAAAAAATAAATGTATGCAAATTTAATAAACTTGGTTGTTGCTATAATATTTGAGAATCAGAAAAAATTGTTTTCTTTTGCTGATTTTTTCCATTTTGCATGACACGAATAAATATGTAAATAAATTGGTCAGAAATTGTTAGTCACATCATGTCATGTGAGAGAGTAATGCGCAAAACAAATATATTGATGCTATTAATTTATTTTGTATTCACAATAATGACAAATTATCATATTTACTCATTTATTGTCATTATTTCTGAGGGTCATTTGTTGAAACGAAACTTAAATATTTGTTTAACTTAAGCGTTCATTCTCTTTACTCTCACATAAGCTCCTATTTTGAACTTAAATAATATAGGTATATTAGTTTAGTTTCAGCAAATGGTCCTTAATAAAAAAAATAAACTCTGACAGTTCTAGGGACAATACATTTGACAGTTGAGAGATTAGTGCATGCTATTTCATCATAAATAAACTACCGCCTGAACAACGCTTGTAAATTGTTATTGTTGATATACGGCCAAAGCTACTGGAAAAAATGGTCAAAAACTTCCATATCGAGATACATTATAGGCAGGTATCATCCTTAAAAATGGCACAAGGCATATTTGAGCATTATGGAACACTGAAATTGAAAATAACTAAGTGCAATTATATAAATGCAAAAATTGCAGGTTTAAAAAGGTCTTCTTTTTTTGTTTACTACTTAAAACTTAGAGTTCAAATATTAGGTGCTGATGTTTTCAATGTTAATTATCTAAATTATTAACAACAAAAAAGATTAATTTCTAATTATACAGAACTAAACAAACCTCATAGCCCTCTTTCAATCAAAAAAAAAAAAACATAACTTTTTAATCTAACAATTAAATCACAAGATATCGCACTGAATAAACTCAACCATCAATGAAGAATAAAATCTATCTCAACAAAACAACAATAACGAAAAAAATGTGTACCTATGCGTAAACAAGATATTCACTGGGTTGTTTTTCACATCAACCGTAAATCCAAAAGCCACTTAAGAGCCTAGCACCACACCGATGAAGGATATCGACCCTGACAGTTACACCACGAAATAAATCCACTTAAACTTAAAGGGATTTTAGGGACTTACTTCGCGTAAAAGAGAACACGAAAAAAAGGTACGAATATACATATACCTATACCTACCTATCTCAAGTTCTAGGAAAGACCAACAACACAGAGAGGGCCTGGCGGGTCGAATACGAAATTCCCTCAAAGGACAAGATGTAATCATTTTTGCTTTGTTATGTTAAGCTTGGAAATCCAGGCCAATGTAAATTGATATCTAAATGAAGGACGGAAGGTATAAGGTAAGGAGGAAAAGGAAAATACCACCCCAAAATTCACCGAGGTATTTCAAATCAAATCAATTTCTTTTTTGTCACAGGATATGTAAATGGTTTTGGTCAAGGGACACAAATCTCCCAACTTTAGAAATTTGATTCTTTGTGAGTGTTTATTATTTGAAAGTATTGAATTTATTTTAGAATAAAAAGAAAATATTTTAAATAGGTCTTTCTATTGCCAGAATTTTAAAATTAAATGTGTGGAATTTTTGTACAAAAGGCCTTTATACTTTTTTTTTATATCAATTAATAAAATCTTATCAATTCTACATTTTTAACTAAAACTTATTATCCTTCTTTTAAAAACCAATTCAATAAAATAAAAAGCACAGTAATAACAGCCTTTTATAATTTTTGAATTCCACGCAATTAGTTCAACCGATTTTTAATAAACAAATAATAATATCAAGAAATATTTGTATGTTCAATGTACAAACATATGAATTCTTCGCATACATTTAAGTTTCTATGATATACTTACATTCAAAGTTGGTATGTTTCAAATTAAAAGATTAATCCTTAAGTCCTTTCGTTATACCTAAAGACAATTGTAGTCCACAACCTTTATATCGATAACCGTTATGTATACCTTCTACCACTTGCTATATAGTATAATCATTTTCTTTAAAGTGAAATTAAAGCCAATAAAGTGTACGTTACGTACTTTCCATATAAACCTTTTTGCCTGTTACACTAACAAATTGGCTAATACCACTAAAACCACATAGGCCCACAACGATTTAAATGGTAATTGAAGGCTGACGTAACCCCTCGTGAAGGGACTAGACAGGGGCAACTATGGACAAAACACAAAAGGCAAACAGCAAACTAACAGTAAAGTTATACTTCAAAACAATCCAAAAGCATTTGACGTAATCGGATCAATTTGATCAATTTGAGTGGCATGGATTTGATACTGTCATTATCGACAAAAGAGCATTACTAAGGCTTTTGTGCGCTTTAGCGATAAACAAAAGGAATTCCCTGGACTATATGATGTGGAAATATTATTATAATATTGTTGTTTGAAAATATGTAGGTACATAATTAAAACGATTTAATAAGGATGTGGAAGGCATAAGTTAATCTAATTTGTATTTGGAACATTAAAATCAAAGTGCTGATGCTTTTTAAGTTTTTAATTTACTTAATCAATTATAAATTAATCTCCTGATGGTGTTTTGGAAATGATTACATCATTTTTACATTACATATAATAATTTTCTTTGCCAACTGTGATTTTTTTAATCAAAATTTTGCTGATATTAAAACTCATGGGAAATTCCTTCTTTTTATTTTTACATAAATCTGTGAGAACATTTTAGTACAACTTTCAAAAAACAAAAAATATAAAATATAGTGAAAAATACTTAATCTCGAAATCGTAAAATACTGGAAAGACCGTAAGAACAGACGAGAATAAATAAAACATAGATTTTAACAACAATTAAAATGAAACACTCAAAACATTTTCTTCTTGAAGTTTGGTAATCAGGTTTTGTTTTGCAGCACATTACATAGTAATAACAGTTAACATTATCTAAGTATTTCATATTCCGCATTTAATTAAATTAAAATATTTTGTACATATACCATATTTAGAAAAATTACTCTCATTGCAAATTGAATTTCTTGCGTAATCGAGTAGAATTTCGAGAAATCGTTAAAATCTATGTTGAGAACTATGGCAGCAATTTTTTAATTTATATTATATTAAATAAATAATTGAAAAATTCTTTGCACAAAAATTACAAAAAAAAAAATAATTTAATCCTATTCTATCAATCTAAAACAAATAACTCAATCACTTTGCTGTCATTATCTCTTACCAAACGAATAACGATGCCTACCATCACTTATAGGATAGCCTTTATTGTCGACACTATCAAAACAATCATCGTTTATTTAATGTGCTGACAAAACGACAAGCAACAATAGGTCCGAAAACAATACCATTAACTTTTAGCCCCCGAATCGAAGAACGATGCCGTCAAATCCATTAATTATGGCAAACAACAGCGTAGCGCCACTTTAGAGAAAGAGATAGACAGAGCGAGAGATAGAGAGAGAGAGAGAGAGAGAGAGAGAGAGAGAGTAGGAAGAACCATTCCTAAAATTCCAAAGCTCTCTGAATGTCCTTTTAACGAATTCTTAACGGGTCATTAATTTAATAATAATCAGATCAACAAGAACTTTGACCTATTTGTTAAACACGATTGAACAACATCGTGCCAGAGCCATCATCATCATTGGCCGGAAATGGAGTAGCGAGTGTTTGTCGGGAGTGGTCCTTTTAATGTTTTTTTTTTTTGAACGAAAGTAAACAAATATTTAGCAGCAACACTGAAACACTTTGAACATGAAAATGATAAGTGTGGCAACTGGAAATGGCGGCAATGTGTGGATCTCTGTGTGTGAGGCTTTTTGGCGAAATGGCATAGCGAACTAAAAGAAAAAAAAACTTTAGGTATCCTCTTGCTTAATTCTCTTTTGAAGTTTTCAGTTTTATTTTTTTAAGGCTCTCGGCGCCTTGTTACCATCCACACGTTTGCTTTTTATCGTGCTGTAGGTTTTTTATATTTTTTTGCGATAAAAATCGCAATGACAATCACAAACGTAAAAATGCAAAAAGCGTTGATTCGACGAAATGGAAAGTGCAAAATTAAAGAAGGAAAGCGTTCTGTACTTCCAAAATGTCCTTCAGTTTTTTTATTCTTGTTGTTTTACTGTGACTCCATGGATCCGGAGGCTATGGATATGCATATGCGGTGTACCAGGAGCAATGTACTTCATCAGCAGTTTTGGGATTGGGACTTTTACTCTGGTTCATACTTTGTCCTTTTGTAAAATGTAATAAAAGGAATACCAATGAAAGTTGTTATTTAATGGAAATTGGAATGAGATTGATTATTGTATTATCTTCATTATTCAGTTATATCAGACAGAATAGATATTATAATTGGCATATTCACTATAGAACTATTATGTTAAATCCACAGTATATTTTTTAAAGGTGTGTTCGATTTTATTTAAACTTGGTACCTAGCGTTTTTTGGTCGTTCAACCGACACGTTTTATAGATGTTATTCTTTTTAAGATCAAAAATAATGGTTCCTGCCGTAAAAATTTTGTTAGCAAATAATGCAAATCTTATTTTTCCCAAGAAATGTGCTCACAACTTTTTTTTAAATAAAAAAATGTTGGCGCAAAAAGGCTAACAATTTAAACAAAAATCAGAAAAATTGTTTTAAATGGTACTACCATAGAACATTTTTTTATTTTCAATTTTCTCAAAACCAGTTCATTTGATTTTTATCAATTTATTTTGGATTTAAAAAAAATAATTTTTTTTTAAACTTAATTATTCGTCGATTTTTATGAAACTTGGCACCCAGCAGTGAAATACAATAATGACATTTTGTATACAATAGTTTCTAATATGCAATAGTTTCTAATAATGCATGTCAAAATTAAAAAAAAAAAAAAAACAAATTTTGGATTTAAAAAAAAAAATCAAACTTTTTTTTGAAAATTCGATATTTTATATGAGTAGATGATTTTTTTTAAATATTTTTAAAATCCGCATTAATAAATATACCAAAAAATGGAGCAACATTTTTTTCTTAAGAATGTTTTTTTTATTTTTATTATTTTTTTTTTTTATAAACATCTTCAAATTTGAAATTTTTCTGGTTGGTGTCAAACAAATTTCAGAATTTGTTTAATCAATTAATTTCGAATTATTGTAAGTTCCATGCATACGTGCAATACGGTGTTATACCTATATTGTTCATATTTATGTACTTATATATAATACTACCTTAAACTAAACTACGTTTTTGACAGGTGGCATAAAATTAAAATTATTTTTTATCAGATAAATGGTTTTTAAATTATATATTAATACTTTAAAACCACAGTGTGATCGTACATAAGAGCACGTTTGTGCGACCCAGTAGTGCATTTTATTGAACATTTTTTGTAGAATCAAAAAACCTACTTGCCATAAAAAATTTGTTTATCTGTTTAGGAAAATGGTATTTTTTTCAAAAAAGTACCTGCTAGTTTAAAAAATAATCCAGTTAAGTGTAATAGGTAAAATAAGCTATATTCAATTAAAAAAAAATTCTCGACAATTGATGGAACTTCCTAAAGAACTATTTTTGTGATTTAACTTTTATCGAAAATTATTAAACCAATTTTGACAAATTTAAACATTTAATTTTTTAATTCAATGTATTTGAATCCTATTTGTGTGGGCTTCAGGTCTTTCTTTTTTTATCTACTTTTTGATAGACGACGTTTCGTACTTGTTTAAGTACTTCTATTGAATTAAGAAATAAAGATCACGAAAAAGGAATAATTATTTAATTTTTTAAAAAGTCTTATACGAAAAACATTTAAAAATGTATTCATTTGAAATTAAAGTTCAATACAAGCATACATCTCAAAAACGACGTGGTCAATTTTTTTCCAAATTTTAGTTGAGCATAAAAAATCGAATTAAGGTAGTGTCTCTAAAAAAAAATATTTGTTTAAATTTGTTTCACCAAACGCTAATATTTTGAAAAGTGAAAAACTTTGTTAGATGCAAAATACTCTTAATTTAATACACTTTTAAAAGCAACTTATTAATTTCTTTAATTAAAACTTAACTAAAATTTTATGATCTGCAAATTTCAAAATTTTTTCATGAATATTGACTAAAATAATATTTAACGAAAAAAAACAATATATATATAATCGGAAAAGATGTGTTAAGATTCTTAAAACAAATTGACCTCTTTGTATCTCAAATAACTTGGGTTGTTTTAAGTTTAAGACACATCTTCCATAAACACATCTTCGCATATAACATAATGTATGTGTATGTAAGCTCCAGTTATATAAGTTTGCCAAGTCCTTTTCCTCAACAATTCCTCCAGCTTCCTCATCGCCATTCGCCACATCATAAATTGACAAATGATGTGTCATATTTTTTGTCCAAACCTGCTGCACAGGTAAAGCACTTCTCTGACTTCGCATGTCGCCTGCAAAAAAAAACCGTCCTTTAACGAAGAGTTGGATAAAACTGAAACAATTTGCATACCATATTATTCACATCAATTCAATCTGTCATAATGAATAATGATTTTATGTTGAAACAGTGCTGGTTATTAAAGTATATTTTAAGCCGTCTTATATGTATTTGTATGTAGGTTACCTCTGGTAGCGAAGCGAAGCTTTTTGTGCATACAAATTTGAATTTTGCCCTTATTCGTATACGTATATAAATGTGGATCATTTTGATAGTGGCTGAATGGAAAAATAGACACGTCCAATACTGCGGTGCTTACCTACACTCTACACAATGCAGGCACGTAGCCAGGGGGGGGGGGGGGGGGGGGCTTGAGGGGCTGAAGCCCCCCACGAAAGTCTAAAATAAAAACTAAAACTTTCTAATGTACAGTATTATTTCCTTTGTAGAGCTCTTGAAATGCATCTCAATAAGTCTTGAAGAAATAACGAGCAGAACGTGGGCGATGTCTTCGAAGGCATCAACACTTTTGGCAGCGGTCCAAAAATGTGATTTCCTAGTTAGCCCTATTGTATGCGAAAAGCTGTTCAGTTTAACGCTGCCCTTATCAGTTTTCCTATAGAACATATACTTAGATTTCGTTTCTGCAATCGACCGCACCAAAGAAGAGTTCTGAATTCTCTTGAGAACATCAGAGAAAAAGCCGAAGAATTTTTCAGAGAGGCTTTTCAATCCGTATCTAACCTTGCCGAGGACTTATTTAAAGTTGAATTAAGACTCCAAGAACTTCATTGAAACAAACCACGCGTTCCAATCCAGAAACCTCTTCTACTGAATCCTATTTTAGAGTGTCTGTATTGATTCATTGAATAGATTCGTTAATACAAAATCTTACGGACAGATTCATGATCAACGAAGACGTTCTACCATCGTTTCAAGCTCTTCTCCAAGGTTTTTCTGCGGTTGGGCGAGTCAACGAAATGGAAAAGCTAACATGTTACTTTGATAATGCAATTTGGTTGTCAGCTGTGAAAGCTGAGTACATTCTCTGGTGCGAAAAAATATCGTCGATTGATCCTTCTATCGAAGTTTTAAAATTGCTTGATATATGTGACAAGACTTACTATAGAGGTATAAACTTCTTGCTTACGGTTTTGGCCACGCCTCCAGTGACCACAGCTAGTGTTGAAAGAACCTTTTCAACTATGAAAAGGATTAAAACAGTGTCCCGAAGAGTTATGGGGAATGCAAGATTAAGCTCACTTGCTATGATATCTGCTCATTCAGATATTAATGTGGATCCAGATAAGGTGATTGATCTCATGTCAAAAAGAAAATCAAGACGTCTTCTGCTTTGATAATATGTGTGTATAAAAAAAATAATTTAAGTATATGTTCGTTTGAGTACATACAATTTAAAAACTAATAAAAATCAATAAATTGTATATATAGTTTTTTGTTTAAAGAATTCCTCGTAAAATTTGGAAGCAAGCCCCCCCCGAACCAAAATCCTGGCTACGGCACTGACACAATGTTAGATAAAACTGTTTGATAAAATGAAAACTATAAAGAGAAATTTTTTGATTAAAATTGATTACAACATGTCAGCTTAAGGATACAAAGAGGCTTTATACTTTGTACAGTGCTTTGAGTATAGTTTATGAAAAGGTATTAAAACATTCACAAACGTTTAGGTCTTTTATGATGATTTGCTTTAAGTTGGTATTTGATTAATATTTTTGTTACTTTATGACAATTCTTCAGTGAGGAATTTTAGAGAATTTATGTCTATAAAAAAGATATATTATTAGGGATAAAGACCATATGCATATACATACGAACAAAACATATTAATTTTTATAAATTGATTAAATTTTTTGCTGAACTTTAATCCAGAGTGGAAATCTATTGGTGATGTTTTATAAGCATTTCTAAAATGTTTAAAAGTATATATGTGCGTGAATGGGGCAAATCTGTTTAATCTAAGTCTCCTATTTAACTTTAGTGTTGATTTTCAGATAAATGAAGCATTTAGAAAGCCTGTCAAAAATGCGTCAATTGATCTTTTTATTGAAAATTCTCTTCTTTTGCTTTGGAGCACATAAAGTATTGAGAATTTAATCGAGCATCTTCAGGACATGTTTTATATTACTGGAATGACTTCTATTTCAAGAAATGTTTAGATTTTATACAGCAAACAATGCAAACATGGGAAAAGTCAGTATTAATAGATAAATTACATTCACAAAACTAAGAAAATAATTTAAGAAACTCCAACGGGAGGAAAATTCTGAGAAGAAAATTGAAAGCATTTAATTTTTTTTTATAGTTTAAAAATCATGGCCTTTGGATATAAAAAAAATAAAAACTATTTCCAATTTTAAAACAGTCCACCAATAAGCAGTATATGTATATTCTTCTTTGAACTTTCTGAAACTTTATTCAAAAAATATTTTTTATTAGAATATGTATTACCTACAACATCATTTGGAATATGGACTTCTATGTTAGAAAATTAATTCTGAGACTGAGACCCACTCACCTACCTACTTGAGGTTTAAAGTGAAGATCCAAATTCACTATCACAACTAGTTCACCATATAGCCAGCAATGGAAAAAGTTATGCAATTTCTCTTAATGTTTATATAATTCGCACTTTATCTTAAAAAATAAATCGTGTAGAATTTTTTACGTATTTTCTTTATTTGAAATTGACAAGAAAACATGAAAATTTCATGATAAAATGCTGAATATAAAAAACCCTTTAATGGTGGGGCATCAGATGAAGTATGTAACTACACTTGACTACATTATTTATTTTTATTTCAAAGATATCCTTTTGTGCATCACAAAGTGACCAATTCCTTGAAAATTCCTATTAAATCACCACCTACACTCTAAAACAGCAAATAATTTTTGCATAAACACATAAAGACCGTTCCTGATAGGTAGTTTATTAAACGTTGCATACATACTTCTATGTTGTTGTGGGATTTGAGCTGGGGGCTTTTGGAAAATTCAAATTAATGTTTTTTACCTCGCCAGCTTGTTGTTCTGGGTAATGAAGTTTGAAACTACATGATGGCGTAGGTATATGTAAATTCATAAAATATACAACATTAAAAAAAAACAACAACGAGAGGTTTTGAATTAAAAAAAAACTTTTGTAGGTATTCTCACTTTTGAGAAAATACACTATACAAACTTTTGAATAAAGGATTTAATTGTCAATGTGCACATTTCTATTTTCCATAAAATTCATTAAGTTGTTGCATGTAAATTTTTCATTCAATGTAATTGTGGGATTTCATATGAAATTAATAACAAGGACTTCATAACTAAAGCGCTCACGAAAGAGTAAAACATTTTCCCATCCTGAGAAATTTCTTCAGTCTTCTGGCTTCTTGTCAAATGCCTTGTTGATCTATGTCAGATGACATAATTTGTTAGTTGAATCCAAATACTAAAAAAAGACGTCGGCCAAGTATTAATTTTATTTTTATTTTAGTTTGTTGAAGTATATTTTTATTATTTTATTATTCCTTTAACTAATCAAATAATTTGAAAAAAATATATATCTATTATTTATCTTAAGAAGAAAAATAATTATCTCTCATATAATGTAATGAATTTTTAAGAAAAAACCCACTTAAGCATTATAATTGAGTTTTTTTTAAATTTTTATACTAATAAACTTTATATAAGCTGAAGGTACGTTTATTTTTTGTTAAAATGTTGATTAAGATATTTCATTGATCTACGGCAACTCTAGACCTATTATATTTTTTAATGTTTAGAAAGTGGTCCGTATTAGTGAAAATTAGTTCGAAAACCGTTTCCGACATTTTGACACTTTTCCTTCTCTTTGAGAGCATTTCATTCCAACTACCCAAAATTTTACATTTACTTTCAAAAATACGTGTTTTTTTAATTCATCAATGTTGGTGAGTAAACCCCGAGATTCGACTGAAAAGCATGTTTAAGGAGTTCAGTTCCAAAACACTGATGAATGTTAAGCCAGATCAGCTCAGAAATGAGATCTCAGAAACAAGAAATTTGAACAGGGCTTTACGGCAAAATTTCTCAGTTTGATAAAAAAAAAATTAATTCACCTTTTCAATTTTCGACGGGTGAAATTTCTAAGAGCACTTTATCTTGAAATGGCTAGCTGTATAGAGTTAAATATATGAGTTATGAATTTTGTCTGCTCTGTTGTCTTCGAGAGTTAAACTCTATTAGTAGGTGCCTTCTTTATTTAATACGATTTTGATGCAAATGGGAAAAAAGTGATGTGGAATCTCGATTGTACAGTTGTAATAATTAAATATATAAACAACATTTTAATGTTCCTGATCCGAATAAGCTTTTCAATTTACAATTAATTAATTTTTTCTTTCAAATTTAAATTATCAAAAAGTGCATTGTGGTGTTTGAATTAGTGTGTTCGTCGTCCATTTTTGTATCCATAATAATTGATTATACCATATATCTATAACAGAGATAAGACGGTCATCAATAAAAACATCGATACCCAGAAACCATAATAGATCAACTATAAGCACTGCTTCTTCCAAATCGATCACTGTTTTAAGGACGCGAATAAAAAAACAAACTCACACCGGGTCGATGTACGGCACTCATTGCACATGTAAAACATAATGTTCTGAAATAAAGATTACAAATGGCGGAAACGTGCGTTGTTTTTCTCATGCACGTCAAAAGGCCATTAGTTTCTCTGTATGGAGGTAGAAACAGAAGAGCTCTGAATATCACACAATCATTCTTTAAAGAAAAAAAAATTGAATCTCGAACTTTAAAACAGTCAAATTCACCAGCAGTGACAAATCGTCAGATGGCACCTTTTCATACGTAGGTATATGTACATATGTATGGATAAGCATTCAAACCTTAAACCAAAAATGAAAAAAAAAGTTATGAGCCCTTAAATTTCACATCACGTGCGTTTTCATCCTGGAATGGATGGATGGATTCGCTTCGGCTGTGTATATTAAGCTGAATAAGGAGGCATCAGGAGCACCACTGCTGCACAGATAAAATAAATTACACGAGTTAAATCATCATCACCATCCAGAACGATGCTCCACCAAGTTTCATGACAAGTGAACCAAGGCGATGTCAAATGATGTAACAACATAATATCCCTCTCCCCCAGAAAAAAAATCAAATCAAAGTATTGCAAAGCACTTAGGGATTATTGGTAGAAAAATAATGTGGGTGAAAATGTCATGCGAGATATTGTTCTAACCCACTGCACTGAGGGAGAATCATTCAACATTTTAAACAATATATACTCAATTCCTTAGAGCATTAGGTATAATTTTATTGTTAAATATATTTCAATCTTAAAATCACGTTGGGTGCTTTACCCTCCGTTAAAAGGTCAGTTTTAAGGTTTCCATTTTGATGAATTTTTAAGAGTTTGAAATTCGAAGGAACCTGTGCAGTGATGCAAATGACTGAGTGCTGAAGGATTTTTTTTTTTTTTTTTTTTTTTTTTAATTCTGTTAAAAATAATAAAATTATTTCCACATGGAAAAATTATGAAAAGACAGTAACCCCGGATGGCACAGCACTACAGCAGTTTAAGACTCTTTTGGCTAAAAGGGAGAGATGGATAAAATAAATGCAATCTCGTATAAAAAATATTTGCTTTGCATATTTGCTCAGTAGAGCGAGAATAAATACAATACTTATGATTCAATTAAATCTTAGACGAAGACGATAAAGTGTTTTTTTTTTTTGTATTTTTGTTCTTGTAATGACGAGGAAATTTTTATACAAGGGTATACAAAAAAGTAAAAGTTTTGTAGCACAATATATTATATATACATAATATATTTTATAAAATATAACAACCTTTCAGTGCAAAAGAAGTAGATCGTAAGATATCACAAGTTTCTTAAGATATAATGTTTGTCCGTCTTAATGCTTTTTATAAATCAGTTCATATGCATTATTAAAGGATTTCGCATTTATCAGTATTTAAATAGCATAAAGTATTTCAGCGCTGAATAGGAAAGTGATGAGGAAAGTTTTGTGTTCATCTTCAAGAAATATAATTAAATCTCAACTCATAAAATTCTTAGAAATTACAGAAAACAGTCGCGAGGAAAAACTGACCGAGATGTTCGTTTGGTTGAACGATAGGTACAGCATAGCAGCAATTCAATACTCGGAAACGCAACCAAAGTTAGCCCAGCGAGCTTATATAATGTCAGCCTCTTTTCCAGTCGAGACCTAAAAAACTACTCATGAATAATAAATAATAATTATATTAATTTACCTCGAACAATCTCATCTGTGTCAACTGCATTCCTCATATATTTTTTTTGCAAATTTAACAGAATTATATTCAGTCAAAAGTATATGTAAGGTTGCCTCAAAAAAATGCCACCTCCAATAGTCCTAAGCATCGTACCTATACTTAAACGATTTAAATAGCAAAACGTTCCCATAAATTATAATGATTCAACTCTGTATAATATGAAACCGGATGGAATAAGCTCACTTGATCACAGCCCACAGCTATATTCAAGCAACAAACAAAAAAAACTGCTGATGTGAAAGTCTGAAAATCAACCTGTCCATGAAAATAAGGTTGAATGTCGAGATGAACTAAACCGTGAGGTGCCACAAATTTCGTATAGAAAATAAAATACTCATAGCTTTGGCACCAAAAAACGTAAAGTCAGTATTTACTTTTTGTTTCTTTTTATTTTTTAATCCTTTCGTGGTTGAAGGTTTTTAAGACTTTGTTTATTTTTGTTTGGTTGGATGTGAAAATGTAAACGACCACGAAAACATCATGCAAAAAAAAAAGTTAGAAATAAAAGTGCTTTATGGACGGAAGCTAAAAACTCATTTTCTCAGGATAAGAGAACATTTTCAAGGACCCCAGAGTATTATTGCCATATAAAACGAGCTCTGATGCTATATAGCCGAAAATAATGTTGTTTTGCCAAATAGGTGTTTTTCGTATACTTCGTATACCTACCTTCTATGTAGATATGTATGTGAATTTTAGAAGCTGAAAGATTATACTCATTTTTTACTATAATGGGCACCATGTTCCTGGGGAAAGGTCAACACGGGATGAATAAGATGACTGTGGAAAAAGGAAGAGCAATGGACATTTAAAAAGCTGGGTATACTTACGTAAAATATGCTCGTATGCTCTTGTGTGTGGTCTTGAGTTTCTAGGTGTCGTTTTTTTGTTATTCTTTAACTTAATAATAACGAAATTGCAATTAGTTGCTCTAAGTTGATATTTGTACCTTCTTGATTTTTTCGGCAATACTTTCTTTGAATGGCTCCCATTTTCATGAGAGTACCTAACGACTTTGGGGCCATAAAATACTCAGGTGACTCGAATTCTTCCATTTCCATGAGAGTGCCTAACGACTTTGGGCCGTGAAAATACTCTAATGGCAAAACCCTATAGTTACCTACAAGAATATTTTTTTTGTTTCTCAATAATCTCTTATTAGGCATGTTCATTGTGATTTAATGCTTTATATTTAATTAAAAATTTTACTGAAAAATAAATTGAAATTGACGGTTGGAAAAATTTTGGAATAAAAAGGAAGACATTTGAAAGCAGAACCCTAAAGTCAAATATTTTTAAAAATGGATTTCAGTCTATACCTATACACGTACATTGTACACATTTAAATAAGTGAAATATTTTGTAGAGGATTTTTATGATAAGGCTAAACTTACAAATCCTAGGTTTCCATATACAAATATAAACCCTTGTCAAATTCACATTTTGAACTGGGTAGTTTTTGTATTTTGTACGACGTGTGATGAACAGTTAAATTTTGAAATTTAAATAAATATAAAGCTGGTTGCTTCTTTGGTTCTATTGCTTTTTTTCAAGAATTATAATATTTAAAATAAATTTCATTGTTCTTATGTTAAAATTTCAAATAAGCAGTCGGAATACTTAAATTAATTTTCTTCATTAAAAAATGTTTGTTGAACTTTTTTATCCTGTGGCTACCACTACCACTCTTGACCCGCGTCAAATCTTTCATACAATCTCCCTCCTTACAAGTTCAACGAATTGTTGACTTATAAATCGAGTACGGAGAAAAAGAAAGAAACCGAATGTACAACAACAACTTGTGTGTGGCTAGTAAAAATGCTGGTTTCAAATGCATTTGTCAAACAAAAAAACCTTAATTTGGACGAACTTGATCAGGTGGCCTCGGTAGCGCAATGCGTAGTGCATTGGCTCTGAGTGAGCTTGGCCCAGGTTCGATCCCCAGCTGGGGCAAAAAGTTTTTCAAATAAAATTGAACAATGACCAAGCACCACTAAAGGAGTCTGATGATCGGCCTGGCAGTCGTGAAATAGCTATAACTCCAGCCTAAATCTTGGTGGTAGCCCACCCAATTATTGTTGTTTCATTCAAACCTTGAACATGAATTATTTTAATCAAATACGTTATTCAAGTGAATAAAATAAAAATTCATCTAAGTAGGTGGATTAATGGAGAAGACGAATTAAACATGTAATAACAGCTGTTTTTTTAGAAGTGGGAACTTTAAAATAAAATAAAACACAAAAATGTTTTAGATGTTCTTAAAATTAGGCTTATTTGACAGACAGAACTGTCAAATCGGCTGGCACAGAACCCAGTGTTGCCAATTTAAACTTCTCTCCCTCTTAAAAACATCCTCAATAACTTAAAAATAGCATTGTTATTTTTAAATGTAATGATTTAATTATTTTATTTTGTGGTATTCCAACACGAATTTTTACATAATTTTCTTTAAGTATACGAAGAACGAAACGATCACCTCGCTATAACACCTGTCAAAATACGACTGTGTATTATGTATGTATATTTATTTTTAGGAACTGCTTATTTAGTAAGACATCATTTGACATGTTTTGTAAGATTTAATTATTGCTTTTTGTTATTTGTACCAACAGTATTTTAGTAAGCTTTATTTGTTTTTTGCAGAAAAGTAAGTACAAAAATCTATTTTAAGCTCACTTAATAAAATCAATAATACCTAGCCCACGCCTCGAAGCATCTTTAATTAAATTTCAATTTCAGCAAATCTAAATTTCGATTTTGCTGCTAAAACCCGAATCTTGCTTGGTTATAATACCTCACTCCTGCATTCACAAAAAGCAATTATTTTGCATTTTCTGCATTATCAGCTTTTTCACAAAACGAAATAAATAACTTATTCCAGGAAAAGTATAGATATGAAGGAGTATATATCCTACAGGTAAGGTACATATATATGGGAAATTGCAGTTCAGTCCAATGAAACCTTGAAATTTTTTGCTTTATATTGTTTTTATTTTGGATTTTGGTTCAGTTAAGATTTCTCTTTTGACATAGCTTTAATTGAATACGGAAGCATCGATATCGTCATAACGAAATACGAAAATAGTTCAGGTATATGTATATAGAGTAAAGAGATCGGGTATATGCGCTTCGGTTTCAATGGCTCGAAGGGTATCATTATATGCAGTAATAGAAATGGTGTTAATGAATTTTCATTTATTTTTATCCTTCGATTCGATTCCTTTTGACCGAGAAACTTAACAGAAATGTGAAACTATGACTTTTTCGCACAAAGAATCACACAAAAATTGTGTAAAAATAGCAATGAATATTTTTTTTGTAGGTATATTTATAGTTGTAACTTTTTACTGGGTAAACCTTGTTTATACAAAGTGGAAATTTGTATGCATCGAATAATAAAAACATCATTAACCATCTATTTGTACATGTAAGGTGTTGTTTTCAATTCCCCATTTTACTATTGTTCCTGCAGCTTGCCACAATCAGTTATGATAATGCACATCGCACATGTACTTCCAAAAAAAAAGAAGAAGAATAACAGTGACAACTACTTCCCTTATAGTGCTTCTACCATCAACCAGTACTGAGCTTGACAGGTGTCTCGTTAAAATGGAGAAGTATGTTCCACAAGTTGACAATGCTTTCCGACAAAATATAATCTGATATTAAAATATGTAAACTAAATCTTGGTGACATTCGAGTTTATTTTTTATATAATAAATACATTGATAGAACTTTAAAGTGTTAAGTGAAGGAAGGCATTTTTATTATTAAGAAAAGTTTATTTAACGATACGTTTTAACGTTCCAAAATAAAGCTGAAGCTATAGAACAAAATATGGTGATTTTTATAATAATCCTTTTCGAATTTAAATGAAATTTGAAGCATTGTGTAAAAATTGCTGGTAAGTTATGTCAATTTATAACATTTTTTGTTGCTATTTTAAAATTAATAACATTAATTTAAAAACAAATAACATCAATTAACTTCAATTTAGTTTCATTGATAAGATTTAGCAACTAACTCAATTATTAAAGATTATATTCGTATTTGATTTGTGTTTATAAATAGGGGTATTTTACTTTAATTTAATCATCGTTGATTATTTAATTTTTAACAACTATCTCTCTTACCAATTGTGTATGCAGAAAAACTACCTTATTTATAAATCCGATAAAATCATTTACCACTTCAACTTTAAATAATAAATTGCTAATCCTTTCCTTGAAAAAAAAGTAATCTCATGTAAGCCATGCCAAAAAGCACCATTCTGCTAATTATAAATTTTAAAAGTTTTTTTTTTCAAAAAGTTAAAGTCACCTTTATGTCGACAAGCAGTATATACGATGAAGATGAAGACGGAAAGTAGATGTCGGATAGAACTTCCATTAGGATGTTTCCATCTCCTAATGGTGTATATACATAGTGGCACGGCCCGTACCCCCGTTTCCCGCTATGGAACCTTCACCTTTGTCACTTTAGTCAACAACTTTTGCAAACTTTAACCATGTTTTCTTTTTGGTGTCGTGGCAGGAACATTGTCGATTTCTTTTTTTGTGTTTTTTGAATTTTTGAAAAATTTTGTAGATGCAACTATCTATATAAGCTACCACCTTCAATTTTTCCAACGCTAACGCAAACACCGCCCAAGTCGGTGGTGCTTCTTCTCATTCTCGTTTATATATTTTCTGCTAAAACCCTCAACATCAACAATTCAACATACTCATAAAAAGTACGCAAGTTTTTATTTTGAGAACGGCAAACTTAACCATCCCTAGCGTATTCCTTTTCTTTCAGTTATTGTGTGCTTTCCTAAGCCCTGTGGCTCACAGTGTGTACTCTATCAAGATACAACTTTCATCCTTTCTTACAACTTCTAGGTTTTTTTTTTGTTCCTCAATGTCCTTATTATATATACTGAACGAAGTCTCAAAAATAAATCAAAAGGATGCACTTTTGCTACTGACAGAATCAACACATTAAGGACCCGTAAACTTGCGTTACATTATGTGCATAGAGTTGTAATAGTCTGCGACAGACTGAATTTTCATTTGCAGTGTAATTTTTTGCAACAGTTGTTGTTCAAACTTTTCACACAGTTAAACATGTTGTGCTATAAGAGTGCATAATAGGCTTAGAAGTTATGTATTTTCGAATTTACAACAAAGTCTTTATATTTTCTTTTAGTTTTTTTTTTTTTGCATATTTTTAGTTGGTGACAAACTTACAGTGACCACTGTTGAAATGAAGAGAAAATAAAGCAACTCGATAGAAAACTTCCAAAACTTCGTGCTGGCAACATTATTATACGAAAACTTGGAAGTCTTCACACTTGTTTTTTTTAGCACATGTCACATTTTTTGTATAGATTTTCTTTTTTTTACATTCCAAAGGAAATTACATTCACAAAGAACGAAGTATGCTAACGAGTATTCGAGCATTGCACTCTATGTTCAACTTAATGGAATGCCCCCAAGAAATTTAATTTTTTTTTATACTTTTTTGAAGATTTTTAAATTAATTTATGTTTCGGTAGAAATAACAATAAATATGATGATTTATTTTGAAGTGTGCTAAATGTCCCTAAGTGACGTCACACATCCAAAATAGACACTTTAAGGAATAAAACAAAAAATCTCCCTCGGGTAAAAGAAATGAAGAAAACCCCTTTTTCAAAAGACATTCTCTGATATCTCGCCAAAAGATAAAATGAAATACGGAAAGGCAAAAGACAAAGCGAAGAAAATCCACCGACACCGACAGACAGAATCTGCTGCTGATGCTGTTTTGTGGGCTGACAGACCTTAATCTGGCATCTGGTTAACAAAAAAAAAGTGTGACACACAATGAGAGTTTTTGAGCTTTTATTTCAGCATCAGCAGCCCAAGGTGGTGGTTTTTATGCGACATCGGCAGGTAAAAATCTGGGGTGTGGAAAATTATGTTGATGTTGTTTTTTTTTTAGTTTTTTTTTTTTATTCTGCCATTGTGCTCAAAAGACAAACGCTTGGGAGGTATTATTATGATTTTGTGATTATTATTTATGTGCCTTAGAATTTAAACGGAGAAAATTTGCAATTTCAATTTTGTTTATGTATTTTTATCCTTTTTGCATTGTCTTGAGAGATTTTTGTTTAGAAAAAAAATTTCATTTTCTAACAGGCCTAGGTATTTAGTTTTTTTTTTTATTTTTCCTCTTATAAGAAGGCAAAGCCTGTGACCTCTGATATGGATATGGATAATTTCTATCCTTCAAGGTAGTACTTTTGTTTGTCATAATTTCCCGTCAGTTGGGAAAAATCAGAATTAATAATAAAATCTTTAATTTTCTTAAAAAATTGATGTCGGGATTAATTAATTTGTATCTCCGTAATATAAATATATTCACAACATTATTTTCTTTTTTAAACTCTGTTTCCTGAATGCTCTTTTGCCTTTAATTTTCCGGTCTTAACCCATTGTAATTATTTTTTTTAATTAGAAATCTTTTTACTGTGAAATTTATCTCTATATCAACTTTTGCTCACTTTCAGTTTTAACCCGATTTCTAACAAAGCACAAAACTCAATACTTAATTATCTTGTTCATCGATATCCAATTAATTTTGCAAATTTCTGGTAAGCGCGCAAAGGCGAAAGATAATAATCTAAGAGATCAGTAAATTCTAAAGGTTTTCATTAAGTTCATGGTTGGTGGTAGAAAAGGTAAGCTGTCGTCGATGGACACTGAGAAAAAAATAAAAGCCAAAGATTCTTGAAAAACAATCAGAGTTGTAAGCAAGCAACATGCGGGGTATGATTATGATGAAGATTTCTTTATTTTAAGTGTATATAAAGTTCAGAAGACTAGCTATAAGTATTTTAGATGGAATCTGTTTTTATTTTTAAACCTTTTTGTAAAGAGAAAGTTAACAGTTGCAAGGATAATGGCCTTAGTAGTGTGTGTGACCTCTATAGGACTTAATTATTATCATTTCGTACTTTATAATTAAGGGTCAAAGTACATAATTAAAAAATCATGTTTTTCACGAATAAACCAACAAACTATTTTCGGCAAGAAGAGTTAGCAGATTTTTGTAAATAAATTGAAAAAAAAACATATTTTCTTGACAAAAATCAATCACACGATTGTTTTCACGAACAACATCAAAACTATTGATAATAACATGTATTAGGAATTTATTTTTGAAAAAATATAGACACAAACGCTATTTCGAAATATGTAATCACAATTTAAATATTGGTATCCTATCACACATAACTCTATTGGAAACTTTGATGCTTTGATGCCCACAACAATGATTTCTGGTTCGTACTTTAAGGTACAATTCTTTTTTTTTTTTTTTACCATACCATAACAATATGTTGCTGACTATACATATCATATGAATATAGAAACTCATCGGGATTATTATGATTGAAATAAGTCAATAAGATTTCACAATATTACCTGTCTATCAATATTTTACCCACATCAATAATTTTTTTTTTCGGAAATCGGTTGCCAATAATTCAACAGGTTTTCTGATGATTACATCTTCAGAAAACTATTTGACGCGTTTCCGTCAAGCCTGAAGCGAAAACTCAATTTCCTTTTTTAATGAATCTGGACAAGAAGATACCATGAGGGATGACATACCTTAACACTGTGAAAAAATAGTCAATCTGATACCTATACTCTACTTTACTCTTCATACATATACTGAGGTAGCTAAATAATATCAAATTCAAAACAAAATTCCTTAACCATTGTCCTACTTTTACCTGGACGTCAGTTTCTTTTGAATAATAAGTATTCTGTTTTTCTCGTCGAATTGAAAACTTTTCCGAAATTAAATGAGATATTTTATTTACGGAATTCTCCATAGATATTTAATTCACTTTTGAGAAGTAAAATAAAGTAAAAATTCAACAATTATATCTTTTTAAAAAAGTACGGCCAAACTATGATTTAAAATGAAAAACATTTTTTATTGTTCCTCATTGTCTAAGGCACTCGAAACCAAATTTGGCGTACCAGAGCTATTATAGGTGTTCTTATAGGTGACTGTTTCAAAAAGCAATATGTTACTATAATACTCCAAAACTTGGAAATTTACCAGTAAAACTTAAATTTTTTCAGAAACATTTGTAAACATTAGAAATTGTCAACAGGTTTCTTGGGCAACAATACATTGGGTGGCATTAGCTCTCTGTGATCGTTTTTCCCCAATATTTTACTAAATTAAGATTAAACTGATATGGCAGTGAGAAAGCTCTAGAAATCCTAAAAAGTTATTGCCTTCTTAAGAAAATGTTGTTGCTTCGATTTTGAATTTCGATTTTTGAAATTTGTTGCTGTATTGATGCCGAAGTGGCACGATTTTGCTTTTTTGACACGAAACTATCATCGTGGCATGGTGGGGGCACGAAAATATTAAATATGGCATGCTTTTCATTTGCAATTTTTACTTAAAATAAAGCGAATTTTTGAAGAAAATATATAGCAAATCCTTTTTTTGGGCGGCAACGCTGATTTAGTGCTTCGTAAAAATACAAATTAACTTTTATCCCAGGTCCGTCAAGCTGGAAACACCACAGGTTTGAAGGGTAAGGGATTTTAGTGCCAATCTAGGATTGCGGTACTAAATTAGCACCAAATTAGCACTTAATTCCTGCATCATTAGAATTTTGAAATTCAGTTGTGGTGTTTCCAGCTTGACGGACCTCTTTTATCCGCATTAAAAAAAAAAAAAAAGTACAAACTAAACCTCAATTTTTGGCTAATTCATTTGACCTTTTGTTTGCATCAATTGAAACGAAGATGAAGGACAAAAATCCTACGTGAAATCCGAGCGCCATCCTTTTTCAAAGTCACTGACTTATACAACCATCTTTAGAGCAAGTATAAACGATTATTATTAAAGGTGCTAGTAAATAGAATATAATTTTCCATCTTATTACCAGGCTTGTACAAAACATCATCAAAATATTCGAGTTACATTGACAACGATATATGAACAGTTAATTGAGAAGTAATATGGTCGAAGCCTTTAAAAAAGACAAACATTGGGTGTCCTTATGTCCATTAACCTAAATTGCGAATGAAACTAATCGTTTTTATATTATTCACTCCATATATACGAGTATAGTTACTATATCAGCGACAAGTGCTCCTTTTTCACCCTCAAAGGATGTGAATTAGTGGGTGTTGTATATGTATAGTAATTCTCTGGATTTTCACAACCCACCACATCCGGCAGCAGAAATATAGAGCTATGCGAAATTCAATAAAATCCCACATCTGTGAAAGAGTGTTTTCCATCTTTTTTTTTCTTTAGATACTTTAGGGGTATTGTATTGTGGTAGTGGGTATATATAGGATCTAACCAGAAATGATTTTCAACAAAAGTGTTTCTCTCCCGGTTTATTTCATATCGAGGCAATACTTTTTTTTACTTCCTCCTTCTGTCAGTTCATAGATTTTTATGGAGTGGTGGATTTTGTTGTGTGTTATACAAGAAGTGTATCGTATTACCAAATCATTATTGACAGACTATTTATTGCACACTTGTTGAACGAATTCGGCTCTGAAGGGCTGTTAGGTTTATTTGTGCTTTTATTTCTTTATATAAATCCCTTAGAGGTTGATATACCTAATACATATATTCGTTTGCCGTTGGATATTTTTGTTAAGTACTTATCACTAATATCTAAAAGACTTAAGTGCATATATGAACTCAAAATCACATTACTACTATTTAAAACCCGATATTTCATGACATATTAAATAAAATTATTGGAAAGGTTTAAATGAAACAAGAACTAACTTATCGTTCTGATACCAGGTAAATACATATATAGCATATAGGATGAAGATTATAATTGTTTTTTTTTTTTGTTGTGTTTAATTTAATGTCTGGACGTGTAGTTGATAGAAGGTCAATATATATACATACAATTATATTCTTAGAATTATAAATATCTCAATTAAAAATCAGTACTGATTGTCTTTTGAAATTGTCCCCCTTATTGCGCCATAAACCTACTTCCAATTAACTTGCTATACAAAGAAATAGAAGTCCTGCCTTATAGCAAGCATTATGTGATGTGCTTGTTCAAAAATCTGTACAAAGGCTTTTCGATTTTTGTGACCCTTGTCTACCAAATTACATACTTATAAAAAAAAAAACACTTCAAAAACAAAAAAAGCTGAAATCTCAATTAAAAGAAACTCACAAATACACATACAGCAACATTCAATATTTGTTTGATCAAAAATAAATGATACATTATGTTTTCTGTTATAACAAATTAAATAGGCCCAGTAAAAAAATTCATGCTACCTACTTTATTGAATCATAATTTATCTCGCCATAGAGTTATAGAAACCCTAGCTTATCTGAATAGATTTTATTAGTTAAAAACCGATTACATTCAGGGTATATGTATAAATGATTAATTTATGCACCTTAGCCTCTTGTAAAATTAATGTTTACAAAATAAATGTCTGGGTCGCAAAATGTCAAATCATATGTCAACTAAAAACAATCAATTTTCTTCTTAAAATCACGTACCATGAATCAAAGGAAACATACTCTATAAACCAAATATATCCCTGAAATGAAAGACAAAAAAAAAAAACACAAATGTGAAAAAAGCACTGTAAACGCGTTCATCCAATCTTTCCACCCAGTGACCACCCTCTGATGCCATTAAATGAATTTCAGCAATCAAGATTACGACAGTCATTTCCAACGTCCATTCACCATCATCAACAACTGTATGGGGTGGCTTTAACAGCGTTACTAATTCTCAACCCCAAACACTCACCTAGACCGAATTCATCTATGCTATAGCCAAGCCATCGAAAGAGTCATTTTTGAAAGATCAGTGATGCTACTTGACATTTTCGTTAATACCTAACCACATACTTTCTTTTTGTACCAACAAAATAAATCAGTACATTATGAACATACAAATGTTTATTTATGATGTCATTACGGTATTAACTCATTCCAATAAAAATGATTTATAATTTTGTTTCCATTAAGATTTTGAACTATACGTATGAGTTATATGATAAGCCAGTGTCATTACCATAAATTACTATAATCTCACTTAAAACATAGCTTGTGTTACGTAATTTAGGACTCTTTTTTTTACCAGAGAACGTTTATTAGAATTTTCTCCAAAAAATTAAAATTGGCATCACTGATTAGCAATTCGTAAATTTGTGAACTGGCCTCCCTCTCTGCCTAGCTTTATAGCAATCCAACTCGTATTGTCGTACTCACCGAGTCACAGCGAAATAAAGACAAGGACATTCCAAAACGACACGCCATTTCCTTTATATTTTGTTGTTTTTTCTTCTTATTTTGACTTTCCATTTCGACGACTCAACAGTTTTTGCGTTTACGTCTGTGATTGTCTTTTTATCGCGGGAAAGGATTTTTTTCACAAAACAAATTTAATGAAACACTGTAGATATGTAGGTTTGTAAATACGTATTTGGATGTATGTATGTGATTTTTGGTCTTTATTTTTTGTTTTTTTTTAATTAAAGTGACAATATATAGTTGAACACTATATATAATGAGGCCTTAAATCGATACTGCGAAATCCTTGTCTTAAAAAAAAAAAAAAAAACAGGAAATGATGTTAAATCATGTTTAACAAGTAGGTCACAGCTCACAGCCCCCAAGTTGATCTGTTTAATATCATTACATTGAATTAAGGATTTGTTGTAGGATTTTTTTTAAAGCCTGTTAATTGAGTAATGGCTCTCGAACAGTCATGCTGATAACAGAGACGGTTTGATATATTAAATTAATTGTTCGAAATAGGTTGTTTCGGAGCTGATTATAATGTCAATTTTTTGCGTGTTTCATGGCTCTTTGATTGATGTCTTTTTTTATTATATAGAATGATGTTCGTTTTAACAATGAGTACATAATATGCATGTTAATCAATTTTTCAGACGTGTTTAGATAAAGTTTGTAAAATAAGTTTAATATGGTATACTAGTTAAAAAATGTTTAAAACTAAGAGCATTTTAGTAAAGGGCTTTAAAGTTAGTAAATTGTTCAGTAGTATTATGCTAATACCTTAACATCAGATTGTTTAACATTTTGCCTCATTAACTGCAACTTTTTGAAGAACACAATTCTATATTTTAAATCAACTTTGAGGATTAGATAACGTTTTTTGTTTAAAGTGGGTATGTCAGTTATATAAATTTTATAGAATTCGGTACACTGTTTTTTTTTTTTTAATTTAATATTTGAATGCTCTATACAATCCCAGAAATATGTCCAAGAAAATTTAAAGATCTTACATCTGAGTTTTAAAAAAATTAGTCCTTGAGCAGATACCTATCTTCATAAATTCTTATCGTACGTATGTATAAGCCTAGTTTTTCTAAACATTTCTTATATCTTAAAGAGGATTTTATATTCCAGACAAACTTACCCATGTTTTAAATTAAACAAGGTATGAATTCTTTAAGAAAAATGGAACTCGAGATTTCAATCAAGCTAACTCCATAGGTCCCAAGGTCCTCTATATCACTTTACCAATTAGTTGGAAACTTGAAACTTTTACAGATTGAAAAAGAAGTTCTAAAATAACAAATCGTACAGAATTCGCTCTCTATATAGATAGTAGATCCAGTAATATACTTCTATTTTAAATACAATTTAATTTACCAAATAGTCACCCAACCGTTGACCCATAGGGCCAGAAAGAGTGACCCATATGGAACTAAATGTACGCAAAGATACAAATGTTATCATATGTATATGTATTTACCTTTCTATAAACCACACAATTGCATACTATATCTACTCCAGGAAAAAGTTGTTAGATAGGTAGAGGAGTGATATCCTGTGTGGCACACACTTTACCTTTTCACAAAATGAAATCGAATACGAGTAGGTACAGAGAAAAATTTGAACTCTAGTTTAACGTATATATATACAAATATATGCGGAGTAAACCGAAGCCCATATCTGTTGGGTCTCTGTTCAAAAATGGGTGTAGAATCCAATAACTACACCTACTTGTTTTGCTATGTCCTGTGAATGTCCCTTTTGTGCATAGAGAGAAAGGACAACCTTTTGGGAGATTGCCATAACAGAAACATTTCACCCACACATATCTCACATGGACATAGCCACACTATACATATTATAACCACACAAATCTGCATAAAACACCTTAACGACTCTCAAAGTTTATTAAACGTTGCCCGCACGTCCAGTCCAGGGGATAGAGTTATCTGAAAATTGAAACAAATACCTATTCTTATCTTTTTTTCGGGAATATAGGATGGTTGTGGATATAAACTTTACATCGACGACGACGACGTGGAGACACTCTACCCAACGACACAAAATGCAGAAATAGAAAAATTAACTTCTTACCTTGTCTTCAGACAGAAATAAACAACAACGGTATTAAATTGTTTCCAGCGAAAATTTTAATAAATGTTGAACAAATGGAGATAAATTGTATTTTTTTTTTTAAATTTTAACATACCTTATGTACCTACATATATACAAAAAATGTTATTAAGGTATTTTAAATAATATTCTTTTATACAAAATTCAATGAATCAATCCAATAATCATCTCTTCTGCGACTTCGCCAATAAAAAAAAGAGAAAAAGTGTTTGAATTTGAATTCATGAAACATGCATGCGATTACACACACACACTGCACCCTCTCTTTCGACGTATAAACTTTCACAATACAATCGGTTTGTATCTTCAATGTAATGGGACAGAAACAGCTGCAGCAGTATAGAAGCTCCGCCGCCAGTAGAAAACAGACTAGCACTAGCAACAATTCCGCAACTTTATCACAATATGCTGTAACCGGGTCACGTTCTGCTGGAAATAAATGATTTCATTGCTGCTATCTATTTTATTTTAAACGGGGCATTTCCGTCTACTGCTGATCTAGTCACAGCTTACACATACAATTCCTAAATGTGACTTGCACCTCTTGCTCTTGTATATACATATATATTTTTTTTTTCTACATTTTGGTAAGAATACATTTTGGAAAGAAAGTTCAATAGTTTTTCAAAGAGCTCAGCTTAAAATGTGTGGACTATTATGAGAAAGGGGAAGTTGATTTTTTTTTGGAACTGAAACCAACAATGAATATTGAATAATGTTCCAATAACTTTCCCGAAAAAACTTTTGGATAAATGCGGAGAACGATGTCAATATTTCAATTTTTTAAGATTTGAGAAAGAAAAAAATTAAACCTGATTTTTCTCCTAGTTCCCTTTGGCGTAATGGATAATGATCCTACGAATGCAACAGCTGAAAGATTTTGAGAATTTCATCCTTTTACAGTCTTGTTTTTTTGATTTGCAGTACCTGAAAATATTTTAGGTATCAAATTTATCCGCAAAACCAATTCACGAAATAATTTTATACATAATAGGTTCCTTCCAGACTTTGACCAAAACTGACAATTGTCACGATTTGTCATTAATTGTTGCCAAATCCTAACGCACGCTAAAGAGAGAATAAAATATTTTCCATTCCTGAGAATGTTTGCCCAAGAAATTTCTTTGGACAGAAATTAGCACGTTTGCGTTCTGTGAAGAAATGTCAGTTTAAATTGAAATAACAAAGCGAACAAAAATATCAAAGAAAGCAGTTGGCTAAGAGTTGCCCAAGTGTTACTTTGAATTTTATTTTAAGATGTTTTTTGATGTTTTGTTATTTTTTCAATGTTTAAAATGATCAATTTATTTTAAAAACTTTTATCTTTCGTTTTCTAACAAAAAACATTTTTTCTGTAGGTAGTGCTTTTTGATATCAGAATAAATTTAACTTTTATAATTTAATTTAAATTAAAGAAAACTGTGTTTTTATATTAAAATAAAATAACGCATGAATTCTTAATATTTGTTTGCTTTGGTTATGATTTTTTTTGTGATTTATTTGACAATAGATGGTAACTCTAGTGGATTAAAGTTTTTGACATTTCAGCACTTTATTTCTTTCTGAGAGAATTTCATTCCCACTTTTCAATATTTGAGAAAATTCTAATTTTTGCCCAAAAAAGTCTAGAACAAATCGAATGTCTTTGTCGATTTCTAAATTGTTCTGTGATTTCAGTGACAGTACTGAAATCACTTTATAATTTGTGTACATAAATAGATTCAGTTTATGCAATTCTTAAATTTTTTTGCGCAGAATCGCCATCTGGACTATGTTAAACTAGCGTCATATCCTAAATCCACGCATTTCTTTGGATTAGGTTTTGTTTTGCTCAAAATTCATCACTTTTCATATTTTTAGAAATTTTGTTGTACCTTCATTTATACTCATCATCAGGGCTGTTTTTTTTTACTACTGGTGACTGAAAGCATAACTGTCAAAGTTGACAGAGTTCCCCAGTGCATGATGGTACTTTTCCTTTGACATTTTACGTTAATTTTATTTTCAAATATATGTAACTTCTTGAAATAGACTTAAAATTTTTGGCACCAGGATAATAAAATCTTTTCCTTTAATTGCTTCTCTTTGACGCATGTCTTCGACTTTTTTCAATTTTGTTTCTCATCTCTAAAATTAAATTTTTAAAGTTCTTTGAACTTACAACAAAACTACTTTGTATATTGTATAAAAATACATTTTAAAGAAGATCCATATCGAAATTAAAAATCTATAAATCGAAGCAACTTTAACTTCAATGTTATTTTTATTAAAAAATAATTTCAAAATTAACTAGATATTTACATATATAAATGTTGTACATTCAAATTGGCAAAATGGGTTGATTTCTTTGAAATTGTTCCAACTTTCTTCTATATACGAACAATCTCAAACAAAGTGCTATCGATTTTGTGTCAATGTCAACGGAAGACATTTTATAATATCTATCCCGTCTCGTCGTCCCTGGGATATGATATTCACTTGAGGCACTTACATTTTAATATCTTTGGATAAGTGTGGAAATATGAAAAATGACATTGATGATAATTTATTTAAATTATTGTATAACAACATGGAAATATTTAAGCTTGTCAATGTGTCACATTTAATATTTATTTTAAATGAATATATCATCAAATCTAATATTAAAGAAATATTATAGAAAGAAAACAGATCCTTAAATCTCATCTAAATCAAAAGTGAAACAGCTTTGACTGAAATTTTCAATCGGTCTCGGCTCAGGCCAAAAAAAAAGTGAATGTAGAAAAGTCTTTTGGAAATTATGTTAAAATAATTGTGGCATGATGTGCTTCAAAACTCAGCTGCCACATTTGTCGCCGCCACCGGCTGGTCAAACAAAGTTATTATTATCTTTTCATCCCAGGGGTGCAATTTTTCAACACTAAGGGAGAACCTCCCTTCGGCATTTATCTTTTGACTATTAGGCATGGTTGGTGGCATTTTTTTCTTTATTTCTTTTACTAGAACAAGTGGCAAATGGCAAAGGCTGTAAGCCGCATTTAAAATGAAACATCTCGTCGTGTCGAGTAGTGTAGTGTTGAACTTAAAGTTTTAATTGCGTGTGGGAATACTTTCATCGCCTATAATATCTTGTTTGTGCTTTTCTTCATTTTAAGTTTCTTTTCTTGCTTTTGAAATATTTAGATTGATGGTTTGTGGCGAGTGTGGGTGGCGTATCCCTTAGTGAGGAGTAACTTATACGGATTTGTTCTCATTGCTGTTGATTCACGTACTGAAATCCCTTAAATATGATTGTTTGCTTTTTGTTGAGGTATAATTTTCATTAAAAAACTTCGAAATTATAATAGTGATTGGGTCGTCATAGGAATGACGCAACGTTCTAACATCACTATACTCTGTCCAACAAAAATTGGCAGTGTAGGCAAGATAGGACGTTTGCCTCTCATTCTGGCTACAGTGGATTGCATAAATCTGTCCTTCATTAAAGCTTTCACAGGGTTGTCGTAGTGTCCACGATAACACTCATCATTAAAAACTTTTTCTTAAAGCTCGAAAATCAAAAGCACCTTAACAGAAACTCAAGGAAAAAAAGCTGAATGAATTACCAAATGCACACGGGTAACTCTGAAGGCACATCAAGCAGCAGCCAATCGCCATTGGCCACAGCAATTCAGTGCACACTGCCACACTCAGATGTGCCTTGAATAGGACGTTGGGTCTGTGTCAAATGCTAATGGAAATTCACGGGCGGGCAAACATTTTTTGTGGAGGAGTTATTTCAATTTAATATGGTGCAAAAATATGGCACGCTACTGATTTTGAAAAAGCTTTCCCATAAGACGTGTACTGCCAATTTTTGTTGGACAGAGTATAGAGTGTTATGAGACACGAAGCCGAATGTTTTGTTAGGTTTAAATATACGTTTCGGTTATTTTCCAGTGGACCCAAAAATGCTGAATCATCATTACGCAATGGCACTCATATATAAGTCAATGTTGAAGAAAAATCTAACTAATTGCCAGTATTGCCAATTGGCGGGATCAGTTTCAATTAAAAATGAGGATAGCTCATTATCATTACCAATCGCTATCTTTTTGGGTTTGATGACTTCAGATTTTTGTTTGTATACATAATTTCTTATTTCTAAATTGATATTATGACTTTTGTTTGATTTTGGTGTGATTGATCATTTCTTCAATAGACTATTTAAAAGCCAACATAATCTTCTCTCGTCTCATCGAACTATTAAAATTCACTAGGGACCAATTTATTTTGTGTTCTCAAATATTTTAACACATTTAGGATACAAAAAAAACTGAAAACCATCTTTAAAAACTCTTCTTCTTTGTTCAAAAAATAAAAGCATTTCTCTGAGCAAACCATTTAAATTCTCATAACATTGTCAAAGCTCTCTGTTAAGAAAATCTTATATAACTGGGCTTCTAAACTCTTATCTTACATGAGTAAACTATTGTCGTCGATGTTTCTTGGATTTTTTTTTTGTCGTTCGTAGTCAGTCCATTCAGGCTAATACATCCTTAAACGAGCTAAGCTACCAAAGAGACCACATATATATGTATACACAAAAAAAGACCAACAAACTTCTTCAACTTCTCAGACAAGACACTAAAACTTTTGCCATTAAAAATGAAATATGTATAATAAAAATAAAAATACAAAAAAAAAGAACAAATTTCAAAGGATGCATAAATAAATCACAATGGAAAACATGTTTCTTGTGAAGCTATATACCGGGTACACAAGTACACATAGCTAAGATTGTAAAAAATGACAAAATGTTTGCTGTCGAAAACGCTATTGTAGGAAAAAATGTTAAATGAACAAAGCCAACATTTATTTTGATTTAAATATACCTAATACACTAGTTGGGCTATTTGTAATTAAATATTTGCAGATAAAATAAAAATTCCATTTTCAATCGTTTTTTGTTGTTAAATTGAAATATAGTCATGTTTCTAAATAAAAATTTATCACTTATTTCACGTGTAGCGAAAGAATGAAAAGTACTTGATTTCTTTCCGTTAATTTCCCTCTACTATCTTAGATTAACCAATTTTTATTTTAGTATACACCTGCTAACTTTTCTCCATTTAACATCTCGTAATTTATTCCAGGACTCTATGTCTATTGCATATTCAACTCAATTTCCCAAAAATCCTTATACCATTTGCTTAAATATGATATTACTTTGCAAAAACACGTTCACCACGCTCACTTACGCTAATATAACAGCACAGTGTAATTAACTATGGCCCATAAACATTTACATTTAATTAAGTTATTTTATGAAGTCAGCAATCTCCGAAAGGATACAAATCTTTTGACAACACTACGAGACTAAAATAATTTCTTACACTAACTTCCTTTTCTCTGGTATGCGAGCTACCAATCATCAGCATGAGGTACCCATACATAGGATGAAAAAGTGTTAAAGATTCTGCGAATTATTATGGAATCATCTTTATTGCATTGAGATAAGATGAACAAAAAATAGCAAGTGAGGAAGAAGTTTATGTGCGATATCCTGCACACGTAATCCTTTCTAACAAAATGTTTATATACCAGTATCTGCATCGTATGGTTGGTTGAAGATGAAGTGTATAGGTGTAGCTGTCAAGTGGAAATGCCTGAAACTGATAGCTCACTCTCTCTCACCCTCTAAACTCCTATTTATTTATAGGGACGTACATATATTTATCTGTGCTATATATGAGGGGCAATATAAAGTTACTCATTCTCATACCATTGCTGCCACAAAAGAAACACAAAGCTGCATGCATACTAATCCCACGTCCAGGTAGCTTTTATCCACTCAAAAAGGATACCTTATCTGTGCGAGAATTTTATATCAACCGCGTTTAAACAACTTATAATACGAACTTCATGAATAAACTCTAAGGAACGACATGACATGACGTTGGAAAGTGCGGATGGCATATAAAAAGGTTTTTCGTTTTTTCTTTTATATATGTACGTATGTACTCACAAAGTTCAGCTATCATGAAGCATCATGAAAAATTCTAATCAGAAAAGAAAGCGTAAGCTTTATGTGTTATATTTAAAATTTTTAACGTGTATTTTGTTAGTTGTAGTCGTAATTTTGTTCTTCTTCAAACCCAATTAACTTTATAGAAAAAGGAGATATTAATATGTTTTTAAGTCTTATCATTTTTTGTATAAAATTTTAACTTTATATTTAGAGATTTTTCAATTATCAGGTATTGAAATACCAACGAAATTTTGGTTTAACAGAATTAAATACACAATTTTGGATTTAAAAAAATTGGAAATCAAATTTCGGAACACACAGAAATATGTCCATTACTTCAAAATACAGTTTAATAAATTCCAGCAATTGTTCAAAGATAACTCATCAAGTTAATTTTAATTAACTTTTTTTCTGAATTTTGTAAGTGGCCAAATAAATGTATTACTGTAAGCCCTTGGATAGATCGAAATCCTAGGATTGACCACTAAAATATAAATGTTTAAAAATTCATTTAATAATATATACTCCCCGGGCTTTAAAAATGCATGATGTACTGTTGAATGATAAGCGTTTATCTCAGCATAAGAGTATACCTATAGTTGGAGAGAAAGTACTACAAAACACACCAGAAACCAAATGATATTATAGTTTTATATATTTTTCTGTGAGTCAGTCTTGGTATCCAAGTAAGCAGTCTATTACCAGATCTTTACTAAAGTATTTATCCAATTAAGATTCATGTTGGTTCAGAATTTCGACACTTTGTATGCAAAGCAATTTTCTGTTTTCATTTAGCCAGCTCACGTTTGTGAGATCTCACTGAGCAAACTTTTAATAAACTGAATAAGATTAATCCACTAGAATTCAAATTGAAAAACTGCGACAAAAAATAGAATCCAAAAAATATCAGTCTCAGCTTTTTGACAGCAAAAGTGAGGAATCTCACTGAAGAATTATACGTTCGGATTTCTGAGATTGCGAGTGAAAATCTCCCATTTTCCATTAACCGATAACTTGTAACTTCTGTAAAGGTTTGAAATTATTATTATGAGTAAAATTTAAAAAAAAAAAAATAAAAAAGCTTATCAACCTTAAATCGAGTAAATAATTTTCCTTTTTTTTTTTTGAAGATAAAGTTCGGTGTTAATTCCGGAAAAAATTGTCTGTGAACAGAGGTTTTGATTCATCAAAAGTAACGTGTTTAATTTTTTTTTCTTCAGACGTTATATATGTGACACTTTACCAACATTCCATACAAGGAGACCAAGTGATACTTCAAAAAGGCGTTACACCATTGCATCAGGGTTGCTAATCCGTTGTATAAGCCCGACACATTCCAGATTTCACAACAGCAACAGCAACATCAACAAAAGGAAACAGTCAACAGAGTTTTGCACTTGAGTTGTAGAGAATTATTTATCGTGACAAATGCACCTTAACAGAACTGCATATAAATAAAGCGGTGCCATGTGGGAGGGGGTGTGGGCAATACAAGGATGTCGAGGGTGATGGGTTTTGGTTATCCGGATGTTGTTTTCTTTTTATATTTTACTTAGTGTGGTATAGATATATGTATTGTATATAGCCTTGGGTAATATTGAGAGAGACTTGCAATTCCCTGCTACTGCAAACGTGACTGCATCTCAAGGATATTTTATTAAATATTCTTCGTCTTACTTTCATAGCTACACTATATACCGCCCTCTGTTTGTCTAGTGAAGAATGATATGGATTTTTCTTATCCGCCATGGCTCAGTTGTTTAAACCATTAAATTGTAATATATTCTGAGTGTTTGTTTGTAGCTTATGTTAAGCTCTATTGTCTCTGGTTTCTTTTTTAGTATTGTTCTCCCCATCAACATCAGGGGGTATAGAAGTACTATAGAAAGCAAACGAAGAGATAGCACCACATTTCTGGTAATATGAGAGTTTGTCTTCATATTTCTATTGTGAGCTTTGAGAGCAAAAATATTACTGTCATTGTTTTGTAGAGATATTGATTTTGTTTTATTTTTTCGTTTATTGTTTTTTAAAATCATTAATTTAATTGGATTTTGTTGAATCAACTAAATAAATTATTTTTTTTTTCGATGACAAAATAGAAATTTTTCTTGTGTTTTTTTTGTACGAATTTAAACATTAATTTTTACTTAACAAAAAAGTTTTGCTGAAACTTTCAATTTTCTTTCTTCTTTCGTACCTATTTAATAGTTAAAAGTTATTTTGGTAAGGAAACTTATTCGTTAAAAATTAACTTGGCAATTCATAAGGCTTACGGTAGCTTTAAAGCTAGTCGTTGATTTTCATTCTGTCTGAAGTAAATACCGGCTTCTTAAAATGTCCCGTGTGTCTCCCCCAACCTTTCCTATAAATTTATTGTTTGATTAAAAAATATTTTTTGGGAAGAATAAAACTATAAAAATCTTAATTTTTTAATTTAAACATACACTAACTGTTGGTCTGCCGTTGATGCCACTCGTTTTTATCTGTGTAATGCTGCTTTTCGTTACCTTTACGAAAAGTCAACGCGTTCAGATACCGAAAACGAATGGCACCACACGGTTTACACGCGTTGTTGACACACATCAAATCGATAGCTAACGAGTCCCAGAAATTTATAAATAAATACACGTCGAAATATTATGAATTGCAAAATATTAAATAATTGTTCAAGATTTTTGTAATTTTCCGAGATTTATTTATTCGTGATTTTTGTAATTATTCTTAATGTTGGTTTTCGAGATCCTGTCTTTTGATTCTGATCTCATGATTTACCTGGCATTATTTTAAATATATAATATCAATATTTAAGAGGTAAGAGAGGACATTCAGTACATGCTGTCAATCAGACCTCAATTATCCTTGAAGATTTTTGAATAGAACAAAAACTTTTGCAAGTGTCTTAATTCAGTGGCTAGCAGGCAACTGTTATTTCATTCAAATATGAGTTTTTTTTAAAACTAAAAACACACCATCCTCCAAAACTGTCTTCCCAGCAATTTATTAGTGAATAAAACCTAAAACCTAGAAATTTCAAAGTTCCATAAGTTACTCAGTAAACCAATACAAAATTATACTATATCCCGTCATCAATTCTTACTCTCTGAAAGAAGAAATGCTCCTTTCACATTCTGAAGCCAAATGCATCTGAGTTTGATCCCTGTATAAATTGAAAGTTATAGATTCCTGATATAATTCATGGCACGTTTAACATAAAGTGACAATGAACTTGTGGTGGTTTTTTCAAGTTCCTTTAATAGATATAAAAGTTACTGATACTGTTTTAACATCATTTAGCTAGTTTCTCAGGATTTTAGTGCATATTGTTTGTACAGTTTTCCTGAAAAAAAATTTTGTTTTTATTTAAAAAGTTTACGTTCTAAAATGTGTTTATAATTAAAAAATAATATGTTAAAAATAAGCTTTTTAACTTTTCTAATTTTCCTTCTAAATATTTTAAAGATACCATTATGTCCGACATTATATTTGGCCTTGAGTAGGTACGATTTTTAAAAGGCCTTGGCATTCCCATTTAAGAAATAAATACGAAAACCTGGAAAGTAGGTCTAATAAGAAACGGCAGCAGATGTAGCATTTTGGTCCATATAGTACAAGAGTTGAAGTTGCAAATGCAAAAAATTATTTTATTTTACAATATAAGTAAATATTTAGAATCTACATATTATATGTGCATTATAGAAAACGGTCCTATAAAAATTTGTTTTAAAAATTAAAACTCATAACATTTTAAATTGTTGAATTTAATTTTTTTAACAATTTAAAGTTCTTCAATATTTTGTCTACTAAATATTGACTGCTTTCAAAAACACAATTTTTTTTTGTAAGTCGTAAAATTATACTATGGATTATGAATTATAATTTTGTAGGATTTGTGTTCTTTTACAACTAATAAGAATATTTCAAACATACTCAAAAAATGACTAATTAAAATTTAGCTTCGCAGCAAATAAAAGAAAAATCAGAAACTGCAGTATAAAAAAATTTCAAAAAAAGTAACACTACTTCACGGCACTATTAAGTGGCAATTAACAGGGTATAGGAAGAAGGGAAAAGAGAATAGTTCTTAACTTTTCCATGTTCAACCGTATTTGCATACAAATTACGTGAAACAATAGACAAAGTTTATCGTGTTAAGGCGACTCTCTATGCAAATAAATATAATGCTGTTGGTTGTCCCTACAAGTCCTTTGGGCTATTCACCCATAGGAGTTGTTGTTGGCTTTAATTGTTTTAAGTTTTTGCACTTTTAGGGTGACAAAGAGGCGTGAAAAAGATACACAATCATACAGTCACTCCACACCAAACATTCCATCTTAGTCGTCTTTGGAGAGATAATGTGGATTGAAAATGTTTCTTTAATAAAAGGATGGATTTTCTTCAGGCTTCCTTATGGGAAATGCAACAGGAAGGAAAAAGATTGGGTGTAAAAATTATTTGTGATGATGTTCAGTTGCATCGAAAACTGACTTAAATCTCATTTAGCAAGTTTTTTAGTGCTTAAGTTAACTCTGAGTTAAACCAGAGTTTGTTAGTCCTGCAAGTAAATTGAACCCGAATTCAATTTCTGTTATTAAAAATCTATCGAAATCAAATTGTGGACACTAAGGAAATGCGGTTCCACTATCGAAATAGAGAGGGCGACACAATGTGGATCAGATCAGTTTGTGCAATTGATTTTGGCTAACTTTATTAAGCTTAGGTATTTAATAAAAAGAACTATACGCGACGGGATCGCACGAACTCGCTCTTGCAGTTATAAAAACACATTGAAGATGCAATTTAACGGTTCAATAACCTTATGATATTTTAAACGAAAAAATCAAATCAAACAAACTGTAATTGTTTTAAGTAAAACGCAAAAGTTAATATTTGCAAGCCTGTAAGTTACAGCTGTTGGCAGTTTTAAATTTCGAAATAAAAAGATCTGTTAATCTTATTTTAGAAAAGAAAAACATTTGAAAATATGTACTAGTTTGCTCCTATCGAATTTTTAAATAATTCTTATGTTTTCTATTTTTCAAAACACTCTTAGGATAGCAATTTTTCGTTTACATAAACGAATATAAGTATAATAGATGTAGATGTATGTTATAAACGTATCATTGTCCATCCTTTAAACCTTGCTGCATGTTTTTGTATAACTTTGCGATATGCAAATTGTTGGTATCATCCTACATCCTGAATGCTGCCCACCAATACCACCACCACCACCGCCTCTGCCGCCCATCCATCCACCACTTGACTCAAAGTAAACAAGAAACTTTTTAATAAAGCCCGAAAAAATTGCAAAAACAGTCCATTTGTTATGATGTTGGGTGAAGAAGGATTCTGAAAATCCCAGGTAAAATAGAAGGTCGTGTAAAGTAACCCCTACCTGAGAAAAAGAGAGGGAGAGAAAAGGAGAAAAAATCGTTTACACCAGCGCCCGTAACAAGTTATACATTCCGAAAATTGTGTTTCTGTTTTTTTTCATTCATTTTTTGTTGTTCTTGTTGTTGCGAGTTGATATTCTGTGTGTCTGCTCGACTATAACCTTACGTCAATATAGGTACAGCATTTTCAGAGGCGAATATCGAACAGTGTGTACCGTACCGAGTACTCTACCCTTTACCTACCACTACCGACTTTTATGCAAACACTGAACGTGAAGTGCTCGAATATTGAAAATGTTCAAAACTTTTTAAAGTCTACACACATATGCATAAATGGAATGGATGAAGATGAGCATGTGTGAATTATAAAATGAAAAGTTCGAGTAAAGCTACTTTAGACCAAGCATTTGTCTAAAACTATATCCATTAAGCTATAAATAAATTTCTGGGCATTAATTAAAAATCTATATACCTAGATGCGTTTAAAGTTTTATTTTCATTTCCTGACCTGACTTGGAGGAAAAGAGATATTACGGAAAAGTCTTCATTGATCATCAATTTAAAAAAAAAAGTTTTCCAAATGAATATCAGTCAGTCATTTGCAAAAATCAATTCAAATCTATAATTATTGTGTTGCAACCAGAGGGAATACCTTTAAGAACTTTAAGAAAGTATGATTTCGAAAAAATGGGGATTTTTTAACGGAAATTATTTTTTGGACAATTTGAATACATATTTTTTACGTAGTGTGACAATATTAAACAACTGATACCTTCAAGGTCACTCAGGTGCTAATTTTTTCAAACACGAAAAAAAAAAAAATAAAGGGGAAGCTAATTTTGTTCTGTTGTTTATGTTAAAAAAAATTTGTTATTCCGTTAAGGCATTTCATAGGAGATATTTACATATGCAAATACGGACTCAAACAATTAATTTAAAAAAAAAAATAATTTAGCAATTTTTGATTTATTGAAAGTGATTTTTAAATTCTTTTTAAAAATCCAAAATTGGTTATTTTGCAAATATTGAAATGCAATATTTTTTGAAGTTATAAAAATCTCTTGGATAAAAATTAAATTTAAATCGGTTTAACAGATAATGAGATAGTTGAAACTCAAACAAATTATTCTTTGAGGTAACAGGTGGCTATATGTTTGATCTTAAAAAAAAGCACATAAATTCAATTTTGTTTTTATTTTTATTATGCTTTAAGCTATTTTTTTAATTATTATTAATTTAATTATTAATAGAACTATGTTGGATAACAGGTATGTGTAAATAATCAATATTATGTAGATATTATTCAAATCTTAAACAAGGAGAAGAAAACATGGATTTAATGCTTCGAAAAATTTAATTATTTTAAGCTGAACAATAAATACATACATATACATATATGTATATGGTTTTTAAACCAATGTCAACAGAAAAACTTGGGAGAAAATCAATTTAACCTTTAACTCTTTTTTTTTCTCATATAAAACTTAATCCCTTAAAATAATCCAGCATCTCCCAAAGGCTTATCACTTGTACAAGCTCTCATAACTCTTGTGTGCAAAGCAAACAAGCGCATTCAGGATTTTCTTTTCAAGCTAACCACACTCGTGAACCATATATATACCACCATTTATACCATCTCTTGAAATTTTCTTCGTCTTTCGCCTTTTACGTGTCTTCAAAATCGTATATATAAAGCATCATCATAGAAGAGTGCACCTCTTGGCCTCTTTGGGTTTGAGTAGCTTAAGAGTGCCAGCCAAAGTGAAGCAAAAAGATATAGAACATAGAGAAGTGTTTATTTTTGCAACAGCGTGCAAATATACTTTACCTCCATTTTGTCAGCAAAACCACACACCTGTATAATATGTGGTGTGAGGGTTTGGATTATTTGTTTTGGTTCGTCTGAACGAAATGTGAATTTATATAGGTATAGGTTTTTTTGTTGGGTTCGTGGAGTCTTTTAGATTTTACATACATAGATATATATGAAATTTTGTTTATAATCCTTGTTTTAATCATTCGGATGAATGTTGACTTTTTGATTTAGTGATGTTTAACATAAAATTAATTTCGGGGTTCAAATAAAGAACAGACTTTATATAGAGACGTTATTAGAAAATTCAAAATGATATTTTAGATTGAACGACAATATTAATTCTGTCCATTGAATTTTATTAATTTATATAAGTTTTTCCTAAAACTAAGATTAACCCTTGAAATCTTTTTTTTTTTTCAAACCAACCAACCTTAGAATTGATTAGGTATTATCAAATCTTCGCTTCAAATATTTGTGCACTTTTATAAAATTAAAATCAAGTATCTACTCCTAGTATTCCTATAGCACTAATTGCATTTAATTAAAGAGAGTAATGTAACTAATTATTTCCTCTTTTTAAAAGAAGTGATACAATTTTAAATACAGACATGAAACACTATGGCGAAAATGTATATATAAGGGATAAGAGAGAGATTCGATTACAAAGCGGAAAGTTGCACACCAAAAATTTGTTTTAAGTCAAATAAAATAACTTTATCAAATCAAATTTTCTTGAAATATCAGGTGCAATAATAATTTTGCTGTCACCATAACACTGACAGTGGAATTTTATACAGAAATGAAAATCCCTTTAGTGTTTTTTTTTTCCCTTGATTATGCAATAAGAGATTAAGGGGTAAATTTGTCAGTAGGTTTTTTGTATCAAAAAACTTAAATACCGAAATTTAAAACGAAATTTCATACCAGTGTTTCCAGATTGATAGTTTTTCCAACCAAATGGTGGGAAAAATCAGAATGGTGGGCAAAAATTCATGGTGACATTCAGGGTGTGAAAATGTTCCAAACGCTATTTTATGTGGCGAAATAATATTTTACCATAATCGCAACTTACTATATACTTACCTACCCACCTATTTTCCTACAATTTTGTTTTCTAACCTTACTTTTATAACTCAAAAATAATATTTGGGCTGCCCATTAATGACACAGAAAACCTGTCAAACAATCTGACAGGAAAAATCCTTTTTAAACCAAAAATCGAACTATGTATTTACAATTTCTTGTTCACTAAATGGCAACAACAATCTTTCTTCTTGGCTTGCATCTACCTTAAAAAAAAAAAACTTACAGCATATAACAAACAATTTTTGACTTAAAGACAAGGCAACCTAAGTCTTAAGACTTGTCCTAACACAGGACAGCATTATTGAGCTGTCATTGGCGAGCATGTTTTGTTTTTTTCTTTTGGGAAATTTGTTCTTTTCATAAAAGCTACTATTTTTTTTAATATTAAGGTACTTAATATTTATGGCAGAAAAAATATGTTTTTTTTTTCTTCCACTAAAAATAATGTGGGATTTCTTTTCGAATTCAGGGGGATTTTTAAAATCTCATCTGGCATCACTTTTTCATTTCCTTTTCTATTTGAGGAAACGTTTTTTAAGCTCTTAACCATGTATATATAACTTTATTAATTATTCCATACTGACTTCCACTATGAACACTTACAATGGCAAAGAATTAAAATTGCATTTTATTTCTAAGAAGTCTAAAACAATGCATACCAAAAGTATATAATTTAAAAATAATATAAATAAAGTCTGTATAGTTAATTCCCTTACACAACATACATACATATTTCTTTCAAGTTAAACCTCCCGGCAAAACTCTTGATCCCACAACAAAGAGCAAGTACCGAACCGACGACGACGACGACGACATTTGATGAAAAGTCAAAGTTGTATAAGCAAAAACATAGTGGTATAAATGGGAAGAAGCTGGTGGAGGGGCGGGGAGTATTGTTGATCCTTTTTTTTCCTTACACCACCAAAGTTGTCACTGGCATTCATTAACTTCCATACACACAAACCTCTCTCCCCTTCCATCCTTTGAAATGCTAACTTCAAACAACACTTAACCTACGATGTATTTAGAACAGGCACTAAGTGGAACGAGAGCGAGTAGACAATTTTCCAGCCAACACGTCACGAGCAAACACAAAGTAAAGTAAACTTTAAAAATGAAACTGTGAGTGAAGTTTGCGGCATATTCTACAAGGAACAAAAGAAATTGAATGCACCGGGAAAAGGACGATTAAACTATATACAATACATACATACATACATAGATGAAAATGATGACGAGAACGATAACAATGACGGGTTATCTGCCTTTTTTTTTACTATAGGTAGTTAAACAAGTTGTCGGAAATGGCCCATTGAGATAAAAGTTTTAACTGAAAAAGTGATAAGTTAAATGAGATTAATTTAAATTTATTTATTTTTTTTTTTACATTTCTATTAAGTTGATGCATTTTGTTACTACAATTGGCTGAGGAATTTTTATTTTCTTCCCCATACCATAATACAAATAAAAAGGGTTTATAAAAAAGTTTTCAAATGGAATGTAATATAAAATTAAGTTTAAAAATATAAGAGTTTCGGCATAAGATCAATAAAAATTATGTTTCTTTATGGAGCCTTTCTAACCTAATTTTAAATAACTCAAGAAAATTTAAAAAAAACCCAAACTCTTGGTTTAAATCAAAAAAATATGTTTCTCTTAACTTCAGACCCTTTTGGTCAAATAATGTAATTTTGTACAAAGAGGTATATAATAACATAATTATTATGACTTAACAGAACCATTAGATACTCCCATAAATAGCTTTGCGAAATAAGGCCCCAGGAAATAAAACCCCAGAAACAAAATGAAATAAGGCCCCAAATTTGGGACTGCTTTCATAATGAAATTATGCCCCGTGCATCAAGGCTCCAACAAAATCAGCTATTCTGTTACTTACTGATGATTTTCATTGTAAAAATCAATCTTCACATATAGGAATTAAAAATCTTACTTCCTCAAAATATTCTATATATATATAACCAACAGCTGCTTAAAACACTGGTTGAACCAGAGTGACAAAAGTTTTCTCTTAAAGATTCTTCATCACATCGGTTAAGCGGTATTTTTAAGCTCTGGGTCCTCGATTAGCGGTAAGTTATGCAAAACGAAATAAGGTCCTAAAATGTTTTTTCAAAATAAAATGACAATAGACCCCAACATTAATTTTGGGGTCATATTTCACTGGGGTCTTATTTCATTATGAAATATTTCATTATGAAATAAGGCTCCAATAAAAAAATAAAAAAAGGTCCCAAAAAATGAAGTAATACCCCAAAATTTAAAAATTTTCGTTATTGATGTTTTGTATTCAATGATTTGGGGCCTTATTTCATTTTGTTTTTGTTTTTGGAGCCCCATAAATTATTTGCGTTTGATAAAAAATAAATTCAAATTAGAAATTAAAAAAGTCCAGATATAATGCTGGTATATAGGGAGGTAGAAATATTATTTATATAAATAAAGCGGGAACTTTTAAGGTCCTCCCATGAATTTTCACGAATTTTAGACCATATCTGTATTCGAAAAATTGTTATTTTTTCACAGAGTACACGAGGGAGGGTTTAAAATTTTTATTTTCTGTAATTTTAAATTTACATTTCCGCAAAAATTTCAATATAAAGGCAAAGTAAAAGCACTCCACAGTAAAATTTTAACTAACTCAACCAAAAACTGAATCATTTTTATGTTAAATTATCTCATCAAACCAACATTATTACATTAATGTATATAGGCTCGTTTAGATTATCTAAGATAGTTTCCAAACTAAATAGCGCAAAAGGATAATAAGCATCACATTAAAACCACAATTAGGAACATATTTCTAAGTTTATGTTGGCTTTAGGTACATATGTCATTTTGAGTAATAATAGTTATTTTGATGGGAAAACAAGGACTTCTGAATGAAAAGTAAATGGTGTCCTGCCATAGTTAACAAGATAGGGTTAAGCACATACCTAAAAAAGAAATCACATGTGAATACTTTAATTTCCAAAAGTCTGACAATTGACACTAATAACTTTTTAAGAAGATTAATTTAACACTTTTATTCAAAGTAACTAAATAAGCTTTAAGCTGGTCTTTAGGTATCAGTATTTCAATTGTTATAAGAAATGGTTCAAAGTGATTTAACATCAATTGCCTGTGCAAATGAAAAATTAAGTTATCCATTTACAATTAAATGAAAAACAAACAAACGACCGACGTTATTTACGCCAAAAACCCACAACTTAAATTTCAAACGCATGAACATAAAACCGGTTTAACGCAGATTCTTAAACTTGCAATTGGGGTCTGCCACATGCATGGAAGTTTTTGAAATGGTCTTAGAGATGTAAGTCTAATAATTGTGAAACTGCGTTTCAAGTAAATTACATCATAAAAATTCATCCTTATCCTAATTTTGAATTCAACATAATATTTGTTGAAAGAAGACCATTATATACTTAATATTTAATTCATGTATTTAATTTATGATATTTTTCAAAAAAAAGAACAACAACAAAAACAAATCAATCAAAAACAAAACACATTTCACCGCAACCCAAAACATTTCAATGATGTCAACTGCAAATTTTCTTTTAGAACAAAGTTTTGAAGCCAAAAAGGTATCCAACCAAAAAAATGCAACGCCACCACAAATGTCTCCCATCATACCGCGTGTCATTGTCACCAATCCAACCAAAGCTGCCTGCTCCTCTGCTTATGTTGCAAATTGTTGGCATAAATTATTATGAACCATCTCCAGAGCCAGGACGACTATGCTAGCTGCAAATCCAAAGATAAGTACGAAAACTGCTGATGTGAATGTCTGCATATCAACCTGGATAGTAATAAAAAGAGAGAGAGAGAGAATGATAAATAAAAAAAAAAATACATTTATGTATATAAGGTGGATATGAAGAGTGAGGTGCTAGAATTCCTGGAGCACGAAAATTCTCAGTCCACGACTCGAACTAAACCCAAAATGAGAAAGGAGAATGTGGTTTACTCCCTCTGTGTCTGTGGTTCGTCCTTGTTGGAGGATTCTTATTTTCACCTTTGCAAATGATAACAACGAGACCGCAATATCATCATGCAAAAGAACAGAAATGGCTAAAAACTCATTTTCAACGGATAAAGCTACATTTTAAGAGATCCTTACTAACAACACCACAAAAAATAATATTATTCGGCAGTACCTCTACGTACATACAAGCAGTGCAGGAATACCGTCATTTTCCATCCTTTGATACCAATGAAAGTATAAGGAAGGGAAAAATATCTCCTCCCGAGGCTCGGAATCCCGCATTGATGGTACTCATTTTTCACCAAGCATGCTACTTGGCAGGCGGGAAAGGTCAACGTCAGTTGTTTTGGGATGTATAAGATGCCACAATGGCATACAATAAAACAATCTGCCACGTTGCAGTCTCGAAAATACTCGGTATCCTTGGAACTTGGAGCTTGGAGCTTACATCAATTTGTGCAAAAAACTACCAACATGACAACATACGTATTCTGGAAATAAATGGATTAACTGCACTTTGCACAGCTGAAATAAGGAGTTCATGGAATAACTCTAGAAACAAATTTATCGTTCTACCCTGTTTGCTTCGTTCGGTGTCGTTTTTGTGTCGGTATTGTCGTTTTCTCTTTCTGATGCTATGCGATGGTGTGAACGCTATAAACCGTTAAAATCCATTAACAGTGTCCCACTCGAAAACTCTAGCTCTTGGGTCACATGCAGAAAACTACTTACCCTCAAATCATCAGTTCGGATCTGCTTCACGCACCGCGGTTTTGGCGAGTGCCAGACTTTTCTCTGGTAATCCATCAGTCCAGCCTCTGAGATTCGTCGTAGCCTGTGAATAAATCAAAAAGGTTACATGTGAAACTTTGATGGCAAAAACAATGGACAGATTGTGTTCTTGTATTTATTTTAGTATGTATGATACGGTACGGAGCTACCTGAATCTCTGAACTTTGGTGGAGAAAGCTAATTTATTAAGTCAATGCTTTAATTATTCAAAGCAGTCTAAAAAGTTTGGCATTAGCAAGGATTCAAGCAGCTTTCAAACACAGCGGCGCACCGGAACAATAATTTATGATATAAATCAAGTAATTGCGAAAATGTGTTTAAAATTATTTTTATAGGTTAAAAGGGAAGGGTTGCCGATTTTCAACCTCATATGTTGTTAAAAAGTATCTCTTTAAGTATTTTTGATGCTTTTAAAGTCTCCCTGTTATTATTTATCTATGATCAAGTGTTTTTGGGATAAAAATCTTTCATGTGACATGTCTATATTCCTTATGAAACTAGACAAGTATAAACTTAAAATTAATGCATAAAACATAATTGCGTCAATCTGTTTGTCTGTATGACCTTGCACCGACTGTAATTTGAGCTAGAATCTTAACGGATTAACCGTTTTGTTTCAAATTTAGTACGGAACATTTTTATGTGATTACCTGAAGCGAAAATTCAAATTTTTGTGTTAGCTAATCTATACATTAAATAATTTCTAAAAATAATTTCTAAAATAATTTCTAAAAATATTGCAGTCAAAAAGCCTTTAAAACTATAATTTTCAGAATTCCTTAAACTAACAAAAATGCACTCACATAATACTTTACTCTCTTTATATCCCAAATTTTCTTCCTACATTTCTCTACCACATGAATAAAAGCCGTTAGTTAAATTACATAATAATCATAAAACCTAAAGGTTTTGATCTATATACAGTCGACTCAGCAGCATTTATTCGAGTCTTTGTTATTCTCACTGAAAAGACCAACTTTCTGCACTCAAATTATGTAATGAAGTTTCCTCTTTTTGAATTTTACATATTATTGCCATACAAATTTTGGTTGCAACACCTCTTCTTCCTACACAAAACACTCTGGACCTAGCCCCAAAACTAAAGGGACAACTTTTATAGATATGTAAAAATGGAAAATAATAATAATAAAAAAAAATAAGAATAAGAATAAAAAAAAAACATTCCACATACGCCATAGTGACCTACCACACATTAAATTCTAGACAAATTCTATTCCGTTTTCCGACCCGGTTCAGCTGTGCCATAGGCAGCAGATGTCAGCCAGTATATACATATGTAGTATAGTAGTGCTTTTATTCATAAAGTGCTGACAAGGGTCTTAATATACATTTTAATTCAAAATCATTGCAAACCTGGTCTTGGTGAGTTTTCTAATGTCACATCATTTAATTTTATTCATTTCTGTGTAGTTATTCGTCTCTCCCTCTATCTCTCTTCAACTGAGAACTGATAAAACTGAAAACAGAACTACGACAACGACAGACAATTTTGTACACACTCCAATTGTTTCAAACAACTATACTCGTTGTCGGAGTTAAAATTTTCAAATCGTTTGTCGGTTGGTCGGATTGTACATTATATTCCCATTGAAATGGCAGAATTTTAGGACTCAAACCCTCTAACTAGCCAAATTGTGCATTTAAATGCTGTAATAAATTTCATATTTCCATTAATGTGCTCAACAGTGAACAATAAATTCATTATAAATTGCTTGAAATATATAATTTTGTGGGATTTAGGACAAGGCTCAAGGTGGAAAGGATGTCAAAGTAGAGTAGTTTAGTTGACAAAAGATTAGCATGTTTTGCATGAATGTGTGTTAAAAAATCATAATATTATTATCTCTGTATAAAATGAATGGTTCAGAGATTGTTAATGCGTGTCAAGATGTAAAGAAATTTTAAGGTAGTTAAAAAAACAATTTCATCTTAAACGGAGTCAAATGGCTGCAATGAAATGATTTTAAACAGACTTTAGCAAATTCAAACAATCATTTTTTAGTAATCCAGAATTCACATGCCAACTTAATCTCCGATACATTGCCTAAAAATGTCAAAAATCCAATTTTTTTGGCGAAATTAACTTAATCTCAGGTTTACCTTATTTGGAGCCAACCCCACGAACTAAATACCAACTAAACTAACTCCTTAATTTATGAACTTAGCCCCACTGATAAATTTAGTGGTGGGAGTTAGCCCATCTTGATTTGGGAGTTAACTCTTTTGATTGACAAATATCAAAATTCTCATTTATGGATTTCAAAATTTTTTGTGGTTTGCTTAATGGCTGAAAAAAACAAGGATGTCAATACACAACCACTTTTAACTTAAACCACAAATTATAGTTAGTTTTTTTTTCATTTGGTTTTCTTAAAAATCTTTTTAAAACTAAATTCAGTACAAAAAAACAACTTACCCATAAGTGATAATTTTTTTCAACGGTGAACCCTTCTGTACAATATTGACCATCTTTTGTGGGGGAAATAGTTGAATCTCTGACAAATCACATATTTCCTTTTCGGTAAAAGTATCTGAGATTATTTTATATGCTGTAGCCACATCCACATGAAAAGCAAATCCTTAGAAAGAAAAAAAGATAAAAGCGAATATGTAATACCTAATGCTCATTAAAAAGTGGTTTCAAAAGATTATTCTTAACAGTTGACTGTGATATATTTAAAATGTAATGCAAATTCAAAACAGCCAGCCCAGGTATATATTTACATAAACATTTACCCTGGTCCTGATTATGAACTGGGTTGGTCTTCTAAATCCATTTAAAGAGTTCCATTTCGTGTTCTAGCTCTACCCACATGTTATGGAAAATATTATTATATTTTTATAATTTTCAAACGGATAACATATTCAGTTCATTTCAACCGAATACCTTACAGATTTACCCACCGAACGACCATCTCACATATTTCTCTGTTCTTTCTCTGTCGGTAATCCAATCGGCTTATCCATCTGTGAACCGAACCGAACTACAAGGTATACATTAAAAGGATTTTTGATGTTCCAAATGAAAATCAGAATGAAAATGCATGTTTCAGCGAAATACTTGGAATATTGCATAACGTTGTAGTAAGCTCATTTGGGGGATTTGCAGTTTTGATTAAGGATGCATGTTCACTTGATTATTTTTTTTTTAGTGAGTGTGTGTGTGTGTTTTTTTTTTTGTTTTTGTTACTCACCTCCCTGTTTAATTTTTGCCACGCCATACTCAGGATCATGCCAGTTGGATGCTTCGCTAGTTTTCGATTCAACTCTATTTCTGTGATTACTGCTGGTGGGGTCCTCTTTTTCCTGCAGCTCTTCTCGTGTCTGGTTTCCGTTGCCGGGTTTTGAATTCTGGTCTGGGGGTAGTGATACAGAAGCGTACAATTGAATGGCATCTGGATCTTTTGTGTGCTAAGAAAAATAAGATATTTCCTTGCATATTTACTATATACGGCGGATGAGAGAAGGAGAACAAAATTCACACTTACTAAGAAAAAATCTCTGTTGTAGAGGATATCTTCAATTCCAATTTCCAGTGAACTATGAATTAAATCGCGTAAAGTCTTGATGGTTTTTGGTTTTTCCATCAACAATGTTCCAACAATGCTAGCCGAGTAAAATTGGTAGATGCAAAATGAAAACAAAAGGCTGGTAATAATTACACAGCGGCATGATATCAGATTTGTGGAAAGTGATAATCCTAAAAAAGTTATGAAGATTTGAATAAGGCTTTAAAATAAATAGGTCTTAAAAAAAACGTGATAAGGACCAAGTAATTGTGTGTAGTGAGAGGTGATCTATATGAAGATATTCTCATGGGGTGAAACGATCTACTCAAGGAATTTGAGTAAAGTGTGTTAGTAGTAACAGAGTCGCTTCCGATGTTCTAGAAACTAGAAATAATACTTTTACAAAAGTTCAAACGGCCGACAAAAAAAACAAATCAACTGCTGCACTTGAACAATGATAGACTGCTCCGCCAACAACCACATCCGAAAATTGCACACAGTAAAGTAAATGTCACCATTTAACAAAATAGGTTCTCCAAAAGCATTTCTCATTTCTTAAGAAAATGAATCCGATGTGTGTTTCGTGTCTACTATTTCAAGAAAAAACAAAAATACTAAAATCGGATCGTCCAGACGAAAACGACTTACCTTAAACTATAAGAGTGAATTCATGCGACCCAGTTGTGCATTCTTATAGCTTGACAATAAAACAAGAATAAGTTTTCCTTAGTTAAACTTGTCGAAAACAACAAGAAGCATCGCAAAGTTATAGATACCTGCTGTTGTACTTTCTAATTTTAACACAGATGCAATTACTTTCTTCGGCAAGGAACAAAAATATAATTTCAGTTTGCTCTAACAGATTCTATAAAATTTTCAATTAATGAAAACTTATAAATTTAAATTTCATCCCCGCGCAAAAATATATAATAATAATCCTCAAATCGTACCTTGTTGACAAATTGATCCAATATAAAAGAGCATTGATTCCAGCATTATCTCCCATCGTTTTTTCTTTGAAATATTTTCATCTGTCTTGCGAAAGTATTTTATTGAGCGAGTAAAATATTTCCTCAAAGTTTTCCCCATCTTAAAACTTCCAGTTTGACTATGGCCATGGTTATAAAGCGAAACTACAGCATTGATCGGACCACTAACTCTGACACCATTATCAATACAATCAATTTCACTTTGCTCCAAGACAGGAGTACCATCACCAGCACCATAATCCGCCGGGACTTGTACTTTTTCTCTGAATCCTGCAGCTTTGATGTTGAATCTTTCGTTTCTCAAAGTTATACCATTGTTGATGATGGTGGTGGTGGTAGCCTCATCAACTCCCTCGGTGTTTGCGAACCCTTAAATTGAAAGTTTTGATTTATGAATTTCGAGTGCATTCGCCTGCCCCATCTCTATGATGACAACGATGACGAAACTGATGCAGAACTTACAGGGAGTTGCATTTTTAAAGCGACCAAGCCCTGCCAAGGGCATTGTATTATTCTGAGTAAAACAACTCACTTCGATATCTACTTCCATTTTTGCTCTTTTCCTGAGGGGGTTGTGTTGCTTCTTAGTGTTTTTTATATCGATTGCATTTATTTTGGTTGTTTGTTCTTGTGAAACTGATGTTTTATCAGAACCTATGAGAAATGAGTTCCAGTAAATTTTGACAAAAATATGAATATTATATTTATATACCCTCTTCCTTCATCTTTTCTTCCACAATCGTCAAAACAGCCAAAAGAAATGTAGTTGCTGCTCCAAATATTGCCACAAGCACCCAAACATCTTTAGGAAAAGGTTGAAGGAACACAATTTGGTCGGTTCGTATGGTTCGGGGATGTCGGAATATGAAGCAAGGCCTGTGTTGGAAAAAAAAACCAACTTTGAACAAGTTATCCATGGATGGTGACACTCTTTGTGTGTACCCTAATTTAAATAAACACTAAACACCAAAATATAACTAATTTGGGGCAACATTAGGGTTTGTTTGGCCATCCGGGACATCCCTCCTATAGCACCCAACTTCCCATAACCAACTTGACAAACATGAAATTATTTTCGGTCAACCACTACTTAGCTTTGGAGCACATCTGTGAACACAAATCCTTGCCCCAAACCAAATGTGGGTTGGCAAATAGCCATTTGAAGCTTTAGAATCATCCAAAAGCACCCAAAAAGAGAACTTGTGAACATAAAATATTTTTTTTCCAAAGAGATCAGAAGTGGGATTTTGACAATGTTATGTGACATCTTGTCTTTCGGTTATATGGTTCAATGCCACATAATAGAGTGCAATGTTTCAAGAATGATTTGCTTGTTTTGAATTAGGTCAAGGTTGTATAGAGGACTTAAAAAAGAATTGAATTTTGTCATAAGTGGGATTGACAAATAGATTTGTATAGAAGATGGGAACAAAATTAAATTTTACATTTACAACATTTCAAAATATAATAAAATAAAGAAAATAGATTCAAATTTGCCTAGGTAGCCATAATATAGCTATAGTTGTAGAAGGTTGATGTTTAATAGTTCAACATTCGTGGTAAACGTTAAAAGAAGAAAGTATTTAACAGATACACTTTTGTACCTTAAAATCAGGCTGTTTAGAATTTTGCGGAATTGAAAGCAAGTAAAATATTATGTAAAAAATCGATTTTAAAAGAAAACGGATTGAAGCGCTGTTAGGGGAATATATTTTTGCTTAGGGATTTGAGGAACTCTTCTTTGGTATTTTTTTGTCAAGAGATTTTGTGTTAAGGTTTTTGTCTAAACTAAGTTTATAGTTGTTGGGCAGACTTTACTAACCTACTGAAATTACAAACGTCAAATATTTGCTACATTTGCCTGCACTTTTAGTAGATTATCGAATGACAGACATATAAATATTTACAGATGGGTAATATGTACTAGACTTACAATTTATATTTTGAAATTACTAGGAAGTTTTAAATAATTTCTTTAGTCAGTGAGCCTATTTTCTGCTTAGTTAGACCCTCTTCGCAGAAATACTTCATTCTAGTACATGGAAAAATATAGATACACACACTCAATGATATTATTCTCCTCTTTACAAGATGTTCGAAGTTTTCATTTGATTTTACGTTGCCCACACAATCAATCTTCACAATTTCAATATTGTTATACAACTTTCACCTATGTATGTATATACCTAACTTAAGCTGCACTTAACTTGTAAAATGAAAATTTATATCCCATCTGTGTCGCAGGATTTATTCTCAATTAATGTGGCAAACGCCCAAGCCCCCGTCCATTTGTTTGTCTAACACGATGGCCCGTCGCTGCTGCCTCCATCGCGCCGCGCCGACACCGTACCTTGTCGCCACCGCCTGTACCTATAAACAATCTTCTTGTGGTTAACCAAGAAAAATGACAATCTAAACACACACACCCCTTGAACCATAGAACAGTGTCATCATTTTTCATTCGATTGACAGCTAACAATATGCCAAATTAAATCCCCACCACACCACAAAACATAACATTTGTTGGTTCGAAGGTAGGTATAGGTGTAACGCGGAGGTGGAGGTTTGCTATGTATACTGTGCTCAATGACACTCTGTCTCACCTGGCAATCCATGTCCTTGTTGTGTAATCAATCACTTTCGCACGTTCTATTCGAAAGAAAATCGGTGATCCACCGATATCAGCCTGACGTCGTACAAGTGCTCCTATCATCCCATCGAATTTTCCATTTTTCAGATAGCCCCAGGAGGGAGTACGCGACATGACCAAGCTTAATAATTGAAAGTATAGATATAGAGCAAGGACAATTTATATTGATTGATAAATTCTTTAAAGGCGCACACAAAAAATCCTCACAAGCACATTTACAAGAATTTACAATATATACATATATACATATCAATGTAACTCACCTAAAATTAAATAAATCCCGAACATTGGACAGGAGAGCGAAATTGAAACGGTTCATCGAATCCAGGTGGATGTCATATTGCTGTATCAAGTAATCCTCCAAATTGTCCAAGTGATTCTTGTTGGTAATCTCCAATTCAGAGAAAGAGGCAGAGGAAATCTTAAGACTAAATCCTTACTCGAATAGAAAACACAGAAAACACAAACATCCTACATATTCAAGTGTTAAGTGGAAGAATTAAGAATTTAACCCAAGCACCAGATAAGGGAAAATAGAGGACATATATAAATGTCCCTAGCACATTTGACACCACCCAAACATCCAAAATTCGGAAGCACCAAATGGTCTCAGGTTTCAGATTGCCGATGTTTTGACCGGAGAACTTGACAAAATGGCAATTGGGATTCCTGGAGGGATTTTATTTGTTTTCCCCTGCTATATCCCAGAGCTTCCAGAGCAGGGCTATCGGTGTGTTTGCTTGCGACTGGTATAATTTAGAATGAATAAGGAGTAAGAAAACTAACACACAAAAAAAAACAGAAAATAGTGTAAATCCTCACTGGTGGAACCTTAAAACAAAGATGACATGTTATATACATAAGTAGGTACACATGGGAAATCAGAGATCACTCGTAGGTATCCTTTCTTTTATATTCCAGACTCTTGACTCAACCAACGACTCAAGACGAAGGGGAAAACTAATTCAGAATCAATACTTACCACAATCATACAACGGATACGGGCATTCTTCATGTCCATTCTACGGATGATTGTGGTTTCTTGTCCATACCACTTTTGCAATTGAAGGCCATTATCTTCTGAGAAATTTCCAATTTGTGTAATGTTAAGACTGCCACCATATTGGAAACCAGGATTCCTGTTAAAACATTTAATTATATTTTAACCAATATGCAAGATGGTGTATTTCATGTTTAAAATGTGTTCATTTAATCATATTAATTATGTAACAATGGAATGAATCACTAACTCTCTGATATATGTATTTGCCACTCAGCTATTAAATACCTATTAACTTAAGCGTCGAAGGTATTTCAAAACGCAAAACATATACTAACTCATTTTTGCATAGTGTAACGATGACGGCACATTTTTTAATAATTTATACAGCTCATTTTTTCGCCTTGGCATTTCCTCCAAAAAAATAAATTTTCCAGTAAATTATTAACAACTGATATTTGCACTTCATTTCTTTTTCCTAACATTAACTGGGCCATCGCCAACTGGCTTAATTTTGAACGAGACTAGCTCCTGGGTAACCTTTGGTTCAATCGAGGTAAAACAAATTTTGTATACAAACATGAACATTGAAGGAATGTATTTTGACACTTCGAACAACAACAAAAAAAAAGTGCGAGTGCCGCTCTCACGGTTAAGATGTGTAAACGTCCAATTAAATATTTAAGTGCTGGTTTTACATCACAGAACGCGGCGAGTTCGAACTTTCAACCAAATTCCAACCCAAACTCAACTCGACCTTTCGGTTTAATTTGAGAACGTACCCAATATTGAACGTATCCAATATACGTCAACGTATCGTAACGTGTAACAGCACAACATAATGTGCTACAGAAATTTTCACGTTTTTAGTTTACCCTACCTCCGGCATAGATGTTTACACATCAAAAATCGTTTGCTTTTAGAAAAAAAAAACAATTTAAGTCAGCATGAAAATATACAAATTTTGATTTGAGCTGGTTGAATTGCTCATTCAGATCATATCACTAATATGTACATATGTAAAACTACCGAAAAATTGACATTACCATGAACCCCCACTTTCTTAATAATTAAATAACAATGTAGTTACCTAACTCGCCCGTTGTTCCCTGTCTCTTTTATCATTTGAAGACCCATACAAGTTTATTGGCACTCTAACAATTTTAAACGTGAAATGTCATCATATCATGTACATAGATGCATATCTATTGAAGAAATATTGTTCCAACCTCAAGAACACTTCTTTGTCATTGCAGAATTATGAGTTCCTCAAATAATCTTCAATCAAAAGTCCTAACTAGATGAGTTATCTATATCTAATCACTCTTTGCAGACCTATCAACTGGAAATATTTCTGTTCACAATCATGTATACGAGTATACTTGTATGCACCTATACACACATTCGTTTAAATCAGAGTGATACACAAGCAATAGATAAACATAAAGTTACTTACCAAACGTCATACAGCATGTAGTAATCCTTCTTTGAATCTGAATCTGGACCCTCATTGATTCGCTTTGCCAATATTAGCTCAGTATTTATATTGATGTTGATTTTTTCTAGAAACTTCTCAATAAGCAATATGTTATCCTCCTCTGCGAAATCACTCGAGATGGAGACTTTGTTGTCAATGACGTTGTCGTAGTTGTCGTCTCGGCCATCACTATTGATTTTATCATCCCCTGATGATGAAGTCCCAGTAGCGGTGGCATCAGGATCTGGAGCATTAGAAGTAGGGATATCGTGCAGCAGCTGGGAATCATTCCGCACATCACCATCTTCTTTATCGTTATCGTCATCTTCTTGCCGATTAAAAGTATAATCCTCAATCAAAAGCCAATGATATGAGGAGTTGAAAAGTCCTTTGTTCGAAGCCTGGATGTGTGTACATGTATGTGTTTGTGATATAAGGATAAAATGATGTGGCCGGTTGGTTGGATACACATACATATATGTATGTATGTAAAAGCAAAAGAGAAGACAGAAAAATAAACTAATTACATATTTATTTATTCTTCTTCCTTTATATCGCCCCCAGATCTGCCGCAGGAAGACCAACCGAGAAACTGCTGGACAAAAGGAAGGTTTGTTGTTTTTTTTCTGAGTTTGTTCACTTCTCCGATTCAAAGGAGCTGGGACGAAGCCTGGATAATTGTGGATTACCGAGTCTTCCTCAACAATTACGGAAATTCAACAACTGATTTTTATCGTTCCACTGGATTATGGTAATGGCATGATAGTGATGGTAACTGGGTAGAGTGTTTGCTCATGCAACAGTTTTTATATGGTTAGCGTTGGATGTGGGTCGTTGAATTGTTCGATGTTGGGGTCAGTAAGAGGATTGTTGGATGATGGTAATACTCAAAGATATCATTAACGTCAATAATTATTTTTAAGTGATTTATCAATTTTTTATTTCAAGGTAATACAACATTTTCTATCACCTTAAGCAATTTAAGAAATTAAAATTATGACTTTTTGAACGTTTTGAAGAAAACCCAAAATTTCACACTTTCAGGCGGCGCGATATCTGCTATAAATTCCGTTTTGTATGGGAAGAAGAAATTATTAATTCTGGAGAATGACAAACACTGCAGAATTGACATTTGGCAAATAATGTCAATTCTGTTTCCCGGTAAGTGAAGATTAAGATACCGAATCTTATAGATTTCTTCAGTTACTAGGAAATAGGAATTTCTAGGAAGTCCGTCTCGACCATTAGCAAACTAAGTCAAGGTTATCCATTGAAAGCTTTGATAAAGAATAATGTGCTGCAGCTAAAACGGCAATAAATCTGATGTGGAGCAAATTCTTTTGCAACAAATATGTTGATCCCTCTGCTAAGTTCAGAGTTTTTAATGTAACCATCAAAACATGCCTGTGCTATGCAAATCAAGTTTTTGGCTATCAAAACATTGATGAATTCGAAGTAGTTCAGCGGTTCTTTTTCAAACGTATTTTTAAACTTGCTAGTTCAACACCCACGTATGCAATCCACGTTGAATCTGGTATTGCACAAATATATCTTAAAAATTTGAAATCCAATGCTGATTACATTATTAAAGTTATGAATAGACCCGACTCCAATCTTCAAAACCAATTAATGAAATACTCGCTACGACATCAACTATTACCTTTTAAGGAATGGAACGAGCTGGCAAATAGATACAATTTAAATTTCGACCTTAATAATACAGCTCTGACCGATTGGCAGGACGTATTCTACCGCATTATAGCAAACGTAGATGACTCTCTTTATCTGCAATGTTTAAACAGAGCCCAGACATCTTCGACTAGACTGTTATACAGGGAATTAAACCACACACTGTACAGAAGTAACTATTTTAGTGAAAAACCCTCTATTAACCAAATGAGTGTTATTTTTAAAGCAAGGACTTAGATGCTCAGTTTGAATTATAAACCACATAGAACTGACTTGCGCCCGATATGTAGTTTGTGCAACCGGAATGAAATCGAAAATGTGTACCATTTCTTAGCTGTATGCCCAATGTTACAAGAAATCCGCAGGCTTTATCTTTCAAAGAGCATTCTTACACTTGATGACACAAAGCAGCTTTTGAATAGTTATTCAGGTTGGAAAGATCTTTGTCTCTTTATAAATCATGCCTTAGGTTACCGTAGTAGTTTTATAGAGTAACTAAATATACAAAAAAATCTTCATTTATTTTTAATTTATCGTTAAACTTGTTTGAAATAATTTAAACTTTACTATTAATATAAAAATTGTAAATAAGATTTCCATAATGTATTTGAAATTCTTTCATTTAAACTTTTAATTTTTTCTTTTATAAAATTTAACTCGAATTAAGCCAATTGAGGCAAATGGCAATATTTGCCATGCTATTATTCTGTAAATGTAAATGTAATTTTATCAAGAACAGAAATAAAGAATTTATAATAAATAATAAAATAAAGAATAATTCCGAATAAAAATTGTGTAGTGTTGCTTACTCAGATCACAAATAAGAAAGGCATAGAAAGATGAACAGTTGTAATCAAAATGAAATACGCATAGAAAATCATCGTCGTTATGAAATTTTCAAATCTATGTTCGTAACACAGGCTCTGAATTTATTTCAAAAAACAATTATTGAAAACTAAATTTTAAATTTCAGGAAAATGTTTTTCCTGTGAAAAATCCATTATAGCTATCGAACTGACTATCAGGTTTAAGAATTAATAAAAATAAATGAAAACAAAATTGTCACCATCTCCATCTGTTACAGCAAAAAAAAAATCAAGTGTGAAAGGGAATATTTATTTACACTTTAATGCCTTTCCAAAAGTAATTGCATTTCCAAAACAAAAAACTCACCATTTCTATGACTTTTCGACTAGCAATATTGCAAGACAAATCCAAAACAACAAATTGTCGCAAAACCTCACTTCGAAGGAACGTTACAAGCAATTCGGATGCAGTGTCACTGAACTTATTTTTGTTTGCAATACTCTCGCCTGCTTGGCTATTATTGATTAATAGATCTATTCGCAGAATTTTAATTAAAACACCCTTTGGCAGAAAATCTCCTGAGCGTCCACGGCTTCGACGATGGTTACGACGACCAATCCAGTCACTTGAACTCGAGCTGCTGGAAATGTTGACACCATCAATCGTGTGTCCCTTATACCAACGATTATCCTTGCCTGTGAAAAACGATCTCAATATTGTCAGCGTGTCAATATTAATCGATGTCCTTGTTTGCTCTCGCTGCTGCCGTCTGGTTGGTGACCCGATGCCCACGTCCAAGTTCCCATTATCCTGCTGGCATGTTAGCAAACTTACTCTTGGTATATGCTTGTATTGGACAAGTTCATAAATTAAATGATGTAGCATCCCTGGGCTGCCTGCAGCATTTTCCAGATGGTTGACATCAATATTGTTTGACTTTTTGTCAACAAAACGCTTGTTGTCGAAGAGTTGTTGTTGTTGTGATGGCGTTTGGTGCAAAAGCCCCCGAGTGTAATAAGATGCAATTTTCGGCTTCATGTTTGTTTTCTCTGTTTGCATTGTTGTCGATGATGCGTTTGCGAATCGATGTAGAATTATTGCCAAAAAAAGAAAAGAAACAACTGAATTATTGTAGTTTTTCGTACATCTGTTGAAATTCATTTTGACTTGTCTTTCGTAACTCGTAATAAGAAATGATTTCTTTTGCATTATAATCCAGTCTTTTAAAGCCTTCTAAGTGCTTAAAAGAGTTTATGAAATAAAAGTCTCTATAATTGATTCTAATAAAAATGAAACGAAAACTACATATTGATCCACACTGAATAAAATTTAAAAAAATAAAAGAATATATCGTGCTTTTTTGACACATAAATTTCATCGTGTCGCGGTAGCATGAAAAAATTTATTACTCCAAATAAATTTACTCGGGAAATTTTTTTTTGTGCGGCAACGCTGATCTGTAGTCAAATGATTTGTCTTTCATGAGGCCAGTTGAGAAGCGAGTAGAGCATACAGTGAGGCAAATACAAATAGCAATTTGATTTTGACATCAGTTAATGTGTGTAGCCAACTCGCTCATGAGGCCTCAGAGCAATATCAAAATTTTGGTTTCAATTTAAAATATTAATTTTGTTCATTTAATTTCTGTGACAGAAGTTTACAGTTCAGCCAAATGTCAGTTTAAGAAAAAAATATTGAAAGACAAACATCGTGTTATGCGTTCACAAGGCAGAATGTTTTTACTGAAATATTTTTTAAAGTGTATATCTAGATAGTGTAACGTTTAACGAAATTGGTTTGTCCTCTTTTAAAAATACAAAATCATATTAAATCAAATCACTTTGACATTAATTTAATAAATAAAAGTTCCAGAATATTTGTGATAGTTTATTGAATATCTTTTGAATATTTAATAGGAAAGGTTAAATTACAACCGATTTGAACATTTCAGACAAGCAATTAAAGTTAGAAATAAAATATTATGAATCAAAGTGACCTCTGATAATAGATTTAATTTAGCCTATCTATTGTATGAATACAGAATTCAAAAGAAGAAGAATTTTTCCCATCACAAATAAAATAAAATGAATTCGATTTCAAACAATTTAAATACCTATTTTAAAAGTAAAACATTTTTTGATAAGCAAACACATACATATAATGTACAACAATATTCACCCCTATTAATTAAGAATGCTTAATTATTATATTTTCAAAGATAACTATCTCTTGCGGAAAAAAAGGGATTTCAATGAACTCCAATTTAACACAAACTAAACTTCTTAAATTTTATTGAGGGTAAATATGTCTGAGAGACAATTTTTTAAAACTATAACTGGACTGCGACTTTCAGGGCCAGTTCAGTCATATCTATAACTCTCGGTACGTATTTCAAAAATCCGATTAAAAATATTGGAAAAGTCTTTTTGAACCACGCTGAGTTTTTTTTTTTTGTAAACTTCTTTTCAATCCTTCGTTTTGGTTCGGATTGTAAAATTTTTTTCCCATCCAAAATACATTGCCAGATGAGTCTTTTTTTCTGAAGCTCGCACGAAGGTCCTGAAAAAAAAAAAGAAAAAGATTAACCCTTTCCATACAACACACATCACGTCGCATCGTCATTCTGAATGGATGTGCTTCGACTGAACATTAAGCAGAATATGAGGGCGCAGCAGTGGTGCAGATAAAATAAATTACACGTGTTAAATCGTCACCATCTAGGGCATCCAGGGGATGACGACGGGTGGTGGATGGTGGTTGGTGGTTGGTGATGGTAAAGCTTCACGGCCTTTTAGCGGCAGTATAGGAACTGGGACCGAGAATGGGAATAACGTGAACATCAAAACGCAACTTCCAACTTCAGTTGTTGGTTCTCTGCCTTCGTCGTCATCATCGTCATATTCGTCGTCGTTCATGTGCTGCATAATGCCTGCCATGGGGCCGGTTACGCTGTGATAGGCGTGTAGGTGAAGTGTCACGGTAAATTGTTTTAACGTCATTAAGGGGCCAGCAGTGATTTTTCGGATGGCTATTGTTTAATTTTTAATCCCGGCTACCCTTATTTTTGAGGACATATTATATAGAACGTAAAATGCTTAACCCCTCTTTTAAAGCGATATACATAGCTTAAAGTATTTTATTTTGTTTTTCTTTTTATTACTTTTTTCTAAAAATATAAACTTGACTAGGGTAAGCTGCCATATACAAACAAATTAAACGAAACAGGAGACAAAAAAACAAGGTGGAGTCTCAAGTACCAGCTTTTACTGAACTTATCATTATATCATTAAATTCGACATAAATTTAAATTTTGTTGGATATGTTAAAAACTTGGCTATGGACCAACTAATTGTAGACTGGTGTTTTGAAATAGGGAACTAAATACAAACCTAGTTTTGGTTCATCCAAATAAAACAATTTTTATCGTGGCCCCGGCGCAGTGGAAGTGGTGCTTGACTGCTAACTTGGATGTGTGGGTTCGATCCTCAGTCTAGGCAGCATTCTTTTCTATATTCCCTCAACTGAACGCCCCACCCCTGGGATTTAATGAGAAAATCAAAAACCTAATTTCTCAATCCACTGTGCCAACAAAAATCTATCCTATCCTTCTATTGCTTCTAACATTATCTCATTTATAAGAACCTAGGTCTTACTGGCATATAAATACATGTTTGTGTTTGTTTTGTTTGTATAGGTGCATATTCATAACCACTTGCTAAATTTATAATTTACTTAACTACAGTTTAAGATCAAATGAATCAATGAACAAATCTTCTATACGGTTTTAAGCAACGTTATATTCTGTATGAATTAAAATATGATTTTGTTGAGTTCTTCTAACTAAAATAATGGCATGACAAATTAAAAAATTTACCACTGTTCAAGAGTTTGAACTTTTTTAACAATGAATTCTGAAATAAGCATAGGATTCTAAATTTCTCAGATCATTTCAAATACAAATTTTATTTACCCTATTCTATTTTCCAGAATAAAACCCAATTCGTTCTTCCTTCTGGTAACTGGAACTATATACTTTCTAAAACTTCAGGGATGGAATTTTTATCACATCGAAACAAAAAAAAAATACTAAGTATTTTTGTCTTTGGAGTGTATATGTATAAGTCAGTTATCCTCCATTAAAATATTGATTAATGTCTAAATAAGACATACAAATTAATGGCGCTTAAAGATGCAGAAAATTAAATGACTTCAATTTGACGCATGGTAAACTTTAATAAAATGCTTTGTATACAGCTCACCAGAGTGAAACATGGCGCAGTTTATCTTTCAGTCGAAGTTGGGGTGGCGACCTGCGGTGGTGATGATGAGAGGGATGTGGTTGGAGGCAAGGAGATGGTTTCACATTTTAACTGTTGAACCTTCAAACAAGGACATTTATTTTTTTTTGTAAAAGAGAGGGAATATTTTTATTTAGAAATATAGCAGTAAAAATAAACGGTCCCTCTCTCAATTAAGTTAAAAGCGACGCCAAAGCCCCCAACTCTAATCGAAGCAAGAAGAAACTATAAAATCGAAATGTAAAATGTCCAGATAAACGTCACTTCGAAATGTCTAAATGCTGCTTTACACAACTTGTTGATGTTGGAAGCTCTTGCACATTTATTTGTTGTTTTTTTTTTTTTCTTATTTAAACTGTTCTTTTCCACAACATCAAATTTAATTTCGTTAAAAGCTTTCGTTTCATTTGATAATAATACCTACCAACATACATATGTATGTATGTATAATTGAGAAAGCGTAGGTATGTATATAGGTATAGGAAAAGGAATAAAGTCGATAAAATTGATTGAAGTGTTAAACATTGGGAAATATGAATGGCATTTATAACGATTGTATGTTTGGATGCTGGCTAAATTATTAAATCGGTCAGGGATGCTAGAATTTTCATTTACAAATGTTTTTCACTTTTTTACTCCCAGATCAATTATTGCTGTAAAAAATGTATGAAGGACCCTCAGTTATTGTTAGTACGTGATACAGAACTCTAAGTATTTTAGAAAATTGATATAGAAATGGAAAGGTTTTTTGGTAAATTGTTTGAAAATTGCAGTACTAATTTATTAAAAGGAGTTAAATATGAGGGTTTGTAAGAGGACGGAAATATTTATATATGGAAATAAGTTGTTTAAAGTGACAAAAATTGTTAAGTAAAAGCAAACAAAATTATACTTCTGGTTTAAAATTTAATTTATTTTAATTTTTTTTTTAACATCGTTACATTTAAGGAGTATAATAATTTAAAAAGCAACATAAAAAGCTTAGCATTATTTGCATAAGACACTTAGACCTTACATAACATAAATGCATTACTTCAAGGACTTCATTCAATAAAGTTAAAAAGGCTTCGAAGGCAGGTAATATATAGCTAATATTTTTATAAGTGCTTATGTAACTTACTTTTTATATCGAGAAAAGTAATATGAAGTTCTTTCCCTTAACTGTTTTTATTTTTTGTGGCAAAAAAATATAAGAATCTTAACAATTTAATCCCGCGCAATACGAAAAAAAAATTAAAGTCTTAAACTTCTTCACAAAACAAAAATTCCAACTCAAAACGCTATGTAAGTGTCTTCTATTTTTACCCGGATACACATCTCAATTTATGTATTACGTGACCTCATATTCATACAGGATTTTGATCCTTGTAAGTGTTAAAAAATTTTATATAATAAACTTCTTCATAAGGAATGTTGTCTCGTGTTTACACATTCTTACTGTGGGTATATGTTAGCAGCAAATAGCAAAACCAAAAACAACAACAAAAAAATAGACCCTTTAAGGAAAACACTTAAAGACGATGAAATCTTTTTGTATATCTCTTGTGAGAGTTGGTGCAGATGAAGGGGGAACCAGGCTGATGCTGTTTTTTGAAACCATATGACATTTCTTAAATTCGTACCACATGTGTGTACTCAGGTCCATTTAAGTTGTAGAGGGCTTGTTTCTTCGTTCCATTGAAACTTCTGCAAAATGATTATATATAACATGGATCATAAATAAAAATGTGACAAAAACGCGACATAAAAATCTAAAACAAAAAAGACATAAGAACAAAATTTATTGTCAACTCCGGAAAAGAGGGTTCGTATAAGGACACATTTTTGTGATAGTACCAAACGCATGTTTCCAATTCCAATATACTCTATAGGTTAGGTAGGTACGTAGGTATGTAGTTGGAAGCATTAACAGCTACAAAAAAAACAAACAAGAATTTCAGGAGAATCTTTGGTTGGAATTGCAGAAGGTGGAGTGTAATTGTTCTAGTTTATTTTGTAAGACATCCGCAGCTTTCTTATACTGCGACGTCATCGTGGACGAAGTGGAACATTTTGCCCGCTAAATTTTCATCTCGTATTTTCATATATCTACAACGTACCTTGTTGTAGGAGCATACAAAAACATAAACCCATTGAATTGTAGCCAAACAAGACCATGCGTAAGCTTATGACCAAGCCTCCGAATTTATGACATCGCATAACCTTTATTTGAGGACCGTCAAGCTGGAAACCCCATAAATTAACTGAATGAATTCGGAATTTAAATGGTATGGAGCTTCGATTGGATTACCTTAAAGTTCATGACAGAAGAAAAATATTTAACAATTTTAAACTCATATATATTATTTCCATGCAAAGCGAGAAAATACAAAAGTGCTTGTTAGCAGCAAATGTGACTTAAAACCATGGATCATGTTTATAAGAAAGATACCCTCCTGAAGTTTTTATTTATTTTTTATTTTATTTTTGCTAAATCTGTTTCCATACTCAAAAAATTCTAGCGCTCATGGAGGAATTTCTGTGGACTATTAATTTTTCGTGACCTTTTAAAATTAATAATAATTGAATCAATTTTGTTATTGCTTTCATATATTAGGCAATATCTGTGGAGTTCTGTGAATTTGTATGAACTCTACAATTTACGTTTTTGCCAAGTAATTTAAAGAATGGAACAATACTTTTAAAGAAAATTTCATTTTTATGGGTTGAGTCACAAATAGTAGTAACAAGAAAAGGATTCTAGCTCTGTTTAAAAGCGGATCTATATAATTTTAAACTTTTCACCATAATTTCACCATAAGTTCAAAATAATTTATAAAAAATTATGGATATTGTAATTATTATTTTTTCTTTTCCAATCGATTTTTTCGTTAAAAAAAAAAACTAAATATTTCGAGTTCTGAAAAAGTGTTGTAAATCTGGCTGAACCCTTTAAATTTATTCTGTTGTAAGCCCGTTTAAATCATCGCACAAGGAAAATTTATTACTTGCCTGACCATTAAAAAGAATTCATTTAAATATCATTAAATCTATAGTGGCGAGAGTTAATCCATTTATATATTTACGTGAAAATGTATTCAGCTGCAGCCGTCTGAGTGTAATAATAATGTATGAATAACTGCCTCGCTGAACGGTCCCACGAATTATTACAAGCTATACAATTTATTTTTAGTAACATTATTATACACTGAACATGTTCTTTATTGCTACAAATACATATGTACATAGATACTCATGCAGTGCGGGATAAATTCAGAATACGTGGACATCATATTTAAACAGGACGAGCTATTACTCTGGCGTCTGGACGTTTTGTTCAAATATTATACCACGCCAACCACGCCGTTGATGATGTTAATCAGATGTAGTGTTTAATTATCGTAAAAATATTTTTACATAAAAAAACAACATGTAAGAGTGGATTTTTGTTAAATGTCATGTAGTTTGTGAAGGTTAAACATTGCATGGCCATCAATGTTGAATGTAATCAGAGCGTATGCATGCAACATACCTAATTATGTTCGTTTCTACATATGTAGACATGTATATATATAAAGTCCTGACTGTACCATGTCTGTTTACTCAGTTGTAAATCAAAAATTATTCTAAATTGACCTTTTTAGGGATTAAATTTGTTTTACTAAAAACAATAGGCAATTCAACAAATGAAAAGGTTTTATTTTGATGTTGTTGAATTCAAACCACATATTCCTAAATTTTAATTTAATTTAATAAATTCTACTAAGTTCCTAATACCTTACATACATTCACTACAAATCGGTATTTGCTGAATATGTTAAGGAAATTTTCAAGCTTTTTGAGAGCCGTTAACCCGTTTTCAATATTTATTTGTTTGATATTCAACATTATTTTGACTTATGTTAGTCAGAATCTTTATGTTAATAACAGTTTTTGGTAGTATTAAAAACTAAAATTCAAATCAAAGTCACTAAAGTCGTTTCCGAGATAAATAAGCTCTTCCTAGCCGTCAGGAAAGTGCTTATTTATCTCGGAAACACCTTTAATGATTTTGATACGCCAGTCAATTTCGATATTTTTTCACAAATTAAAATAAAATTATTGTTATACATACTTGAATTCTGACTTTTTAAATTTCTGCTATTACTACTTGAAATCCACCATATCTATTATTATTCGTATAAAAATTTGGACCGAACAATTGTGGTTGCTATCAAATTGTGTAAATTTACTCCTTTCTTCAACATAATTCAAGGTTAATTTTTTTAGTCAAAATGTTGATATTGTTATTATTGTTTATTTTGTGACACAAACCAATTTCCCACTGTTTAAGTTGATTAACATAGGTATATCTTTTATGATGCTTGAATTAAATTCTTCAATCACGAAGAATGAACTTTCCTGGCTCCATTGCTGTTGAACTCTTTTCGATGACACAAAAGAGTTGGAGGAAAGATATACATATACATATGCTACTCACAAAAGAATTCTTCATCTCTCCTCCATGTTATTGGCAACCACTTCAAAAATACCTGTGTACTACATAGACGATTTCTCAGGGGGAAGAAGTTCCTTCAGAATAGAACTAGATACAGATAAATTATATTTATAGGAATGACAAAAAGTTTCGAATTCAACAGAAGTGTATACGAGTCGAGTAGAATTACTCTTTTGGTTGAACGTATGTATATACATGATATGATTTTGCCTTGCCTTTCGCATTCAAGCTACATTTGTAATTTAAAAAGTTTCCTTTTCAATTTTAAGTTTTTTACAAAAAAATAAATTTAAAAAAAACAGTGTGTCCTGTTCGTTATATATACATATACCTACTAAACTGATTTTATCAATACACGTAAATCTCATCAGATGATTGATGAATTCCTGATATAATTTAACTTTGAATTTGAATGCTCCGCTGCTGGCCAACTGCCAATTCAATTATTCCTTAATCAAATACCAATTCGACACTGAAAATGTATAATAATACGCCGGAAAGAATTGCTAGAAAGGGATAGTAAACTTAACTTAGTTTACAATCAAAGTGCCTATCATTATTTATATTAATTTGAAATTGAACTTTGAAGTAGGTAGATTATTTCAACTTTTATCATCATCATCTCTCTGGTTGAATTATTGGTTATAAACAAAAGTTTGAAATATTCAAAATTAACTAACTGAATTCAGGCATTTTGAAACAATTTCCGTCTACGTGCCATTCCATGTTTCACGGCAGATCCGTGTCTTCGGTGTATACCTTGGCGGGTATTTTGAAGTATATTTATTCCAGAAACTGAAAATTAAAAATCAAGAAAAAGTGTGAATTTGCCTTGCCTAGAAATTTATCTATACTTTTTTTTAACCAAAAATAGTACTCAAACGCCATACGTTATATACATTTTTATTTGGAAAAACAATATATAAATGTGGGATTGGTATGGTATACACTATAATTCTGGTTGCAAGTTGCAAGATTCTTCTTTGCATATCCTCGCATAGCTAAATTGCTTCTGCGTATAAACATATTTAAGTGGTTTAATTCTTCCGCAATAGGTGAAACATTTTTTGGTTGAAGACTTAAGCTTAAGACTTGTTATTTTCAGATTTTTGTTTAAGCTTGATTTATAAATTGTATGTTTGTTATACATTCATACATTTATGTATATGTACGCTACAAACAACATCAATCAAACCATCACGACCGACGCGGAAACGTTTAAAAATTTAATTACTTCTCATCTGTTTGGTAAAGGACTATAAATCCTTTCATCTGGGGTGCATTCTTATAACAATTCACTTGTAGTCTTGGTTCCTGAAATTCGTCCAAAATAAATAAAGTCACACACATCAGAATATGTGAATACGCCATAATGTACATAATCTGTTGTGGGCCTTTTCTGAATTACCATTTAAATTAACCCAGGACTCGCTGAAGCTGAGTTCTTTATAAATCTTTTTTCATACTCGTTTATCTGCTTGTTTGAATTCTTGTTGATTTTTCCTTTTGTTTATTATTATTTTTTTAATTTTTAAAATTTAACATCCTCTTTAAAGATTTCCTGTATATATATTTTATACGTTCGAAGTGGAGCTGAATAATTTGCCTCAATTTCGACACAATTACAGACAATATGCCACCATCATGGTAAGTATCGTAAAGTAGGTACTTTGTACCCTATGGTGCACACCCTTTTTTATTTAATTTTGATTCAAGTTGATAATCAGTTTTAGGCGTTTAGGCTCATTAACATGTTGCCTTTTGACACCATTCAAAATCCAAAATGTATTAAAATAATTGAGGTGACAAAGCGTGTGATGAAAATGTGACTTCAAACCGAAAATATTTTATTACGTGCGAAAAGCCAGAAATCCCTTTTTTGAATGATGATTGAATGGAGCGGAGCAGAGCGCAATTTGAGGAAAATTGATGTGAGTTTATGGCAATGTGTTTGGTTGAATTCAAATAAAATGATTAAATTATTCACAACCCTACGTTTTGGTTAATTACGAAAAAATAATTATGATTTTAGCTTATTTGCGGATATTTACGTGCTGTGGTAGGTTTTCAAATCAAGTAAAAATTTATTGTATGGGTATACCTAAGTATATAGGCTCTGAAATGGGATTTAGCTTATTAATAGTGATGGACAAAATCTATATGTAATTCATAAATAATAATTCTAACAATGTTTTAATAAAATATTTATAATAAAACACTCTGTTCTACTAGTTTAAATTTGATTAAAATAAATTCTCACATTAATTATAATAATAATTGGAGAGGTTTTATCAATTCGGTTTTTGACAATTTTTTTCCTAAGTGATTTTCATTTAAAATAAAATTTGTAGAACAATTTCGTGCAACTAATGTTCAAGAAAAGAAACATTTAAAAATAGGTTTTAGTAATTTTCAACATCGAAAAATTTTCAAAATCATTAAAATATTCGATTGCTAAACCACAAAAATTAGTAAAGTAAATGGGACAAAAATAGCAAGTAAATTTTAATTTTTACCAACAAAAATTAAAGTTGTTATGACTATTATGGTAACTTAGATTTCCTCAAGTTTCGCAAAAATGTTTTTTTTTTCTTCTATGGTTGAAAAGTGTGTCAAATTTTAAAAATTTTGTAAACAAAAATTCAAACACACTCTTATTAGTATTTTCATTTTTGTTCAGTTCTGTGCATCTGTGAAAATCGAAAGAAAATTTGAGAACCAGTGACGTTTCACTTGTCAAATGTGATTAACCACTGGACATTCCACCACTCGAAAATTTTTACATTATCACATTCGTAAAGGCATTTAAAGGATTGGTGCCCTTATCTCACAGTGATATGATTTTGATAAAATTAAATACATTTTGAACATATCTTTATTAAAAAAACCTTGAAATTATGAAACTAAAATTTTTTGATTTCGTAACACTTTATCTGACGTACCCTGTATATTATGTATATAGACGTGGATTTTTCCTCTCTGTCTGGTTGGAAAACAAATATGTATATTCAAGCATATATGTATATGCATGTACATTTTACATATGACTAATATTAAAATTATATATATGTCCGTGACTGAAAGTTTCTAGGCAAACTTTCTTATGTCCTTGTGCAAAAAGTTAGTTTGAGTTCTTTGGATGCCACACACCAGAGCAGAGACCGCCACACAGTCAATGTAATCTTCAATTTTAATTTCAAAGTTTTTACTCACACCAACACCAATACACACTCTGACGATGTCATCACCATATTTTCAAATTTAAAGGATAGGTAGGTAGGGTATATAATATGGAAATGCATTTTTTTACCCTCTTAAGTGAAACACACAAACAAGAAGAAGAAGAATCTTAGTCTGTACCTTATAAAATGGTATATAAACGTTATAAAGTAAAAAAGTTATACCCTCCAAGAAATAGTGCACAAGAGCACAAGACGAACTTTTAGGTTAGCCACAATCTTGCCGCAAAAGCCCTTATATAATTAACCTTAAAAACCATAAGCAAGAAAACGAAACAATATTTATATTAATTTAGCGAAAAACAATCGTTCCCACCAACGCTTCCGCCCACTTACTGTCACATCAAATGCACACTCTTAGCCAGGGTTTATGCAATTGCAATGTTGGGCGTGTGGGTTTTTCAAGCAAACTCAAGGGGGTGGTCCAAGTTCTGTATAGGTTGTTTTTTTTGTGTGCTCATAGTTGCAACAGAAAATAGACAAAACGCCTACGAAGAGAGTATGGAACATTGGATAATGTAGATGGCAAAAACCGCAGTGTCCGCAACGGATCAAAAAACTTTAAATGGTTCACTTGCTTTTGCTATGTAAGAAATAATTATTATTGTTTTCTTGTTTTTTAAGGATTGTCCCTATTTTGCATCTTTGGAAGTGATTTTTTCTGGGGCAGGTTGAATTTTACTAGCCTCAAATTAATTCGGAAAAAAGTCATGGGTCTTTTTAATTCCTCTGGAATTTCGCTAAGTCCAGGTAAAAAACCTGATATAATCAAAACAATAGATTATTTGAATCGCATGGAATGAAGTGTAGGTAAAGGTAACTAATTCAACATTATAAATAACAAGAACTGTTTTAAATTCCTAAAATAGATACAGATCGTATGAATATATTATATCCCTCATCTACTGAACCTAATTTAGTCCGGCCATCCGTTTCAGAGTCAATCTGTTACCCCCCACTGCGTGCAAATTATTTAAGAAAAAAAAAAAGAACCAAAATATATTAGTACCAATAAATCTTCGGATATTAAAAATACCTTTCTGCTACACAAAATCCTGGTAACCAATACGAATTGACATGCATCCTTTGTAGCTCGTCTCAATATTAAATCTTTTCTGTTATTTAGAAATCAATTCAAGCCGCACGAATATTTTGCCAAATCAAAACAAAAAACAAAACGAAAATAAAAATAAAAACAAAAACAAAAAAGGCCCAACTTAAAATGGAGAAGAAAATGAAACAATCAAAGATCAATCGGTCACGTATATCCTTCCATATCTGTTACACATATTGAAGGTACAGAATATCACTCCCCCACTCTGAATATATCTTCACTCGTATCCTAATAAATCTTCCAAGTTTTCATTTTTATTTCAAAACACTCCATGCGGGTCCTTTCCTTTACTACCATAGGAAATTTGGTATAATGCCATATGATGGAGAAAACATGAACATCCTTTGATTGTGCTTTCTTGGCAGAGACGCATTTCTATATATGTATGTAGGTACATTATCCCCCCCTCTCATGGAGTGTTCCAACTCTTCCATTTTGGGAAACAGCAATAAGTATCCAAATTTAGTATGGAATCCACAAAAGGACTTTGGCTTGCAGGAATCGAAGCAATATATTAAAAGTAGATGTAAACTCTTGTCCTAAAAGTGAGGGTGTGTGGTGGGCTATAGAAGAGCAAAAGCAAGAGCAACCATACCAAACCCAACCAATAACCAAGCCAGTTTGGAAATAGATGTGTCGTCCTTCTTTTTCCGGCCAAAGGAACATCTGTTAGAGACTGTCCTTTTGATATTGTTATATGCTGCTGTTTTGTTCAAAACAGGGACCAGCAGAACAAAAAAAAGTATACAAATTCGGACCTGAATATATATATTGTTAAGCTCATCACAGAGATTTAGGATCGACGATGGATTCTTCTTGTGTGCCAGAAGTTGTTATTAGGATGTTTAGCAACAAAACGTGCACAATATGTTTATTGTCACGTCCTTTTTTTTTGAGTGAGGACGGAGGCGTTTGAGCCGCAACAGCACCGATTTTTGATATTCGAACGTGTTCAAGCGGAAAAGTGGCGTACGTAAATTATTTTCCTTTTGGTATATCCTTGATATTGTTAAACCTCTGAGTTTATATAATAAGATTCAAATAAAAAAGGGTTCAAAGTGGCTGTATACTAGGTGCCATCTAATGTTTGCGGTATGATGGTGGTGTTTGTTACCTAACACCGAATATAAAATTCTTTAAGGCGGATTGAAAGGACACACCGATATGTGTATGGTATTGAGTTCTTTCTACACATTATTTTTGGTTTTGGAAGAATATGCCTTTTCGATCGTACACCAGAAAGGAATTTTTTTTTCTTGAATTGCTTAAAATGGCAAGAGGGCTTACTTTTTGAATAGATTTGAATTGTATATCTACCTATGTACCTAGAAACGTATATTATATATGTATGTACATATAAGGAATTCGAATGTAAAATAACAACTGTTTTATTCATAAAAATGACTGTTTGATAAAGTAGGTACAGCTCATACAGTAAATATGTATGCAATAGAGAATGTTGGAATTTTTATGTGAAATTTTTGGGACTCAGAAATAGCTTCAGCTGAGAAAGATAAACTTTAAAAGAAGAGATTTTGATTTAACATCATAAGTAGTGTAACCTTTATGAAAAAAAGGCTTTAAAAATAAAAGTTTAAAGTTTTTTTTTTTTTAAACAGAGTTTGGATTTTAATTAAAGTTGATATGCTTCAAATTTGAGTATTTTATTTTGTGAACCGCACCTATAGTTGGGATAATTATGTGTAATGGGTACGTAATTCATAAGTTCGATAAGTAATCGTAAATGCATATGGGAGTATCACGCCACGCCAGCTAAGGCCTGAGAATCTAATGCCAGGCTATGTTACCTAAAAACAAAATATTTTTCACGATTGGGTACTAATATAATTGAAAATTCTAAAAGATTAAAATTCTCAGAAAAAATTCCACACACCTTAGCTGTTCAGATTTGACACAAAATTTTAGGTCTCTTCCATTCTTGTGAACAACAAGATACTAGGCCCTATAAATTTCACTTATTTTCTTTTATGTTTTTTTATGTCATAATTGAAGAGCTCAACGACTGTAATAGTTCGTTACGGCTGTCTCAACGTACGTGAATGCCCTCTTTCGGTATACATACCTAATGTACATATATTCCTATCAAGAATTGAAGCTTGTATTGTCGGTTTAGGTCTATAGACCTCCGTATTTATTTCAGCTTTCTGTAAACTACTGTCACTATATTAGTACACTTACGCATAGACATACAAAACGAATAAGCACTCAAACCTAACTCTAATGTGTGTTGTTGTCCCAATCACATTTAAAATATAAACAATACATACAAATAATCTGCATTCCTATAGATTTCCACTTCATCTTTCCAATATCAAACTTACCCAACACCATCTGGTTAACCATTGAACATTTATATCCTTCATTTCAAATGCAGGTATTTAACAATCGCATAAACTTCCTTCAATTGAACCTCAATCAGTATGCGAACGATAATATTACCCACCCACTATTTAACAAAAATATCTGCAATCATCCAATTGGGTTAAATAATGCTTCACAAATTGTTCTTGAACTAAGGAGTATATAAGGACTATGGAGAGTGTATTTCACTGTATCTGTAGAACTTTCTGCCATAAACCCAACTCAAATAAATCCGTTTATTGTTAGTCTTGTCGATATCACTTGCAGGTGACCCCCATTATGGGCATGTTAAACTTGTCGTGTTACAAAAGCTTCGATTCGATTAGAATTGAATCCAAAATCAATTGAGCATCTAGTTTCAAAATCCATAATGTATTCATGGTTAATCATGGATATTACACCTAACAATATACACTTCCTTGTCATCTTTCTATAGAGACTTTCAAGAAACATAATTCCCATGCAGATCTATTTTTGTTAACTCTATATAGAGACTTGTTTGTTCTCTTGCAATGAAAAGTATAACGAGGGACATTTAAAGGAAGAGGAAGAGTAAAAGCTTTTAAATATAGAGCATGCGAGTGAGTGCTTTAGATCTATGACTAGGTGTTTAGAACTAAGAAAGTTGTGGTTGATGCGTTCATTTAACATTAGATTTAAACATTATAGTATCTTTTGTAATGATTAAATGCTGACCAAAAGGAATACTATACATAATTTATTATTTTAGGCTAAGATATCTTATAGAGAAAACAATAGAATAGAATAATGTGCTTTGTTGCACAGGAAGAGTTTTATATACATAAATATTATTAGTTTTTGTTTGTCTCCTATCCTAGAATGATTTGGAAGGACGAGTAATTTATTATACAATTCGTAGAGCAAGGCGAGGTTTAAGGTAGTTTAGGGACAATAAGAAACAGTTAAAACATTTCATCTAAGAAGGTTTTGATCAAATTATATACATATCTGTTTAATATGTGATTTTGAGAAGTTTGCAATAGGTGTAATGTATTTTTTTTTTTGACTGAGTATTATGTTCTTAAAAAGAAAGAGTTTTTTGTGTCAAAAATATTTAATTATATGCATCATACGAATTGACAAGTATTTTTATTTTTTTTATCAAATCTTGTCGTACACATATAAAATACGAACAAATGACGCCCGGCCTCAAACAACTCTTATTAAGGCCGCGAACATTATACCTAGCCTTTTCTTTGATTCGAAAGATTTTCTTAATATTTAACAAAAAAAAAAACACATATTTCAAAAGCACTAATATTCCAGTCTAATGCTATATGTTTCCGATCCTCCTGTTACAAGGATTTCTATACGGGGCCAAGAGTGTCAGTAAGTCAAATGACTTGATAAATTTGATTGTTATATGTATTTATGGCGGATATCATTCCATTATAGTGATTTATCCAGCTGTGTACTGCTAATAAATTTCACTCAGTTTTTCTAGGACCAAGGACATAAAAACAAAAAGAGGACAAACAAAACATAGAAAAGAACAACCTCATTCGAGTTAAATGGCTTCAACCGTTGCCAGTTTAACTATATCCTGGACCAAGGCACCCGCCGCCGCGCCACGCTGCCGTCACCATCATTTAAGGTACTGCCTTGGAAACCTCAGACAAATTCATATGCCAAAAGAGATTTCACGAAGGAAATTTATTATGATTGTCTTCTGCAGGGAGCCAGGCGGCATCAGGAGTGAATTGGACAGTAGATAGTTGAAGTAATACTCATATATGATGACTGCAGTTTTTGTATACAAAAAAAAATTAAGAGCTGGCATGCGTTATAATTGATTGATTCATATTTTTTTGGAACCCGTCGTTGTAGCTCTGAACGTTAAATAAAATCCAAACCATTGCAGAGTTGTGTTCTGGTCACAGACATATACATATGTATGTACATTTGCTTACAGACCATCAATCCCTTACTAAAGTCCATGTCACAGAAAAATTTCAAATCGTGAGTTGCTATATTTTGATGACCGGATTTTTAGCTATGTATGCATAGGTACCTAGACTTTTTCAAAGACCCTATTTTGGAGTCCGGGAATTTTGCGACATTATTTGTGGAATTTAAATAAAATGCATGACTTGGTCAAACGTATATACCTACTTTGTTGCTGTTAAGTTAAAGAGTCTAGTATTGTCGGTGTTGATGTTGATAGAGAGAATTATTGTCTAAAAGCATGAAAATACTCTCTTTTTTCAACAAATTAATGATTGTTTCCCTTATTTTAATTATTGTCTTTTTTTAGTTTATTTTAAAGCGTGAAGCTGATGATGGCATGTAAATCATGCCGAAATACATTTAAAAAAAATGTGTTGTTTTTTGTCGTCTAAATAAATAAAAATATTTGACAAGTGTTTCGTCGAAAATATATTTCGTGCCTTTTATTTTTTTTTTAAACGTTATTCAAACAACAAAAAACTTCTTGTTATCAATAAGGAACTTAACTTTAATCATAAAACATTAATTGAATGATTACAAACATGGTTCAGTGTGAATTAAATAAACAAAAATTCAAACGCAAATTTTTTCGCAAATTTTAATTTTTTATACCTACAAAACGAAATCCCAAAAAGCAGTTTTTTAAAAATTGAAAATATGTACATACTAAGATACATATTATATAAAATTTTGAAAATAAAAAACGTTTCTATGGCAGACCGGAAACCATTATTTTTAGGCCTAAAGCGGCCTCTAGACTATACAATCGGTGGTACAACTGTAAATTTAGCCGATATAATTATAACCGTGTTATGTAGCCTACACAGTAGGTAAACACTATACAATCCACTGAAAATTTGCTGCCGCCTCAGAAACATAACATGCAATCGCAGTTTGGAGGGTGAAACAAGTTCGACAAAGCGAAAGCGATATCGGCACAACCTTGTCGCAAGCTCACATAAGCACTGGGTTGTTACAATACCTGAACGGCGATTGTATCGTCTAGGGCCCGCTTAAGACTAATATTTCAATTTCTTCTCTAGAACACAACCTGGATATCATAAAGGCTCACCCAATCATCGCAATTTCGCAAATAATTCGGAACGACAGCGAAACTTTCGCCTGTCTAAATAAAATTTACATGGTGATTAATAAGAACCCGATGATAATCGCATATTCGTTCCAAATGTTACGCGCCAGTTGGAGACAAACTTAAGTCTGGTTTAAGCTGTAGGTTTTTTATCATTATTCTACTACCGTACGTGGCATAGAACCGTTATTTTCATTTTTGACTTTATGATAAACGTCTTTTTGACGGCTATATCAACTACGTATTCAAAAAAAACACGTGCCAAATAATTATCTAAAGATAACCCAATTTGTATTTAAATGAAAGATAAAACCTGGGTTGTTTTATGTTCATAATCTGATCTGGATTAGATCTGGGGGGAAAACAAAACGCAGCTAAAAAAAAGGTCAGCTTCAAGCCTAACAATTCTTTAAATGGAGTCAGTGTTTTGTTAAGGATACACTATCGAATGTATTATATAGACTGCTTTTAGACGACTGCAATTTCTATCCGCAATTCCCTTTTGAGTTTCTTTCCGATTGCAGCATCCATTTAAACGCTGCAAATTTTAATACCTGCAATTTTTGTTAAATGAGAAGGAAATAATAGGTATCTCCTCACTCTTTACTCCGCTTATGTCTCAAACAATAAGAAAAAGCACAAAGAAGAAAGAGCGATAACTCTGCAATTATTTCAACCTCTGCAACTTTGTCTACCCCGGACACCGCATACGTCCCCCGCCTACGTGCTTAAAAATTGCAAGGATAATTGCAGCATATTTGCAGCGTTTAAAAGCAGTCATAGAGATATCACTTATCAGTGGTCCAGTTAAGGTTACAATAAGAATTCATTTTCCTGCAATCTTCACTTCAGTTTATTTAAAGCATATTACACATTATCGATGACGAGTGACAGCTTTGACTGATATCAGTTTTTCTTGAATAGTTTCGCGTACACATTTATCAGTTTTGTTGGCAGTCAGTCAAATATAAATCTTCACCTCAGACCCAAGATACAAGTTTTAAAACTAACTAAACAAATCTAAACAGAGTGACTGCTGACTGTTGACTAATGAATTAATGAACATGAACATTAGATCAAACACACAAACAATCGAATGAATATCAGTCAGTGCATACTGCACAGTACACAAATCTATGGTAATAATGTATTGCGCAAGTTTGTAAAAGTTCATCATTAGAAACAACAACTAAATAATAAAATTAGACGCGAAAAAAGGCACTGGATCGACCATATTTTCCTCGACTTTGACAGACGCGCAAAACTGAACAAAAATGAAAACGCTCCATCCGGATTTAAGTTTTAATCTGGATCAATCGAGTGAATAATATGGTGATAAGTGTATTTAGACTCAGATGTAGGTAGTCGTGAGGAAAACTGTCAGTGATGATCGATAATGATGTTTTGTTATTTCCTGTTTATTTAATTTTATTTTTTTTCGACGTACAGGGTAAACAAAATTGCAAAGGTTGGAAAAATTGCAGAGTTAGCGCTCTTTCGCAGTGTATCTTTTCAATCGAAAGGAAACCAAAAGAGACAGTGCCTGTTTACACAGTCTATTTACTGAAAGGCGCATCCAGTGAGACATGTAGATTTTATGTGCGTTAAAACGAGAAGGGTAATTTTTCCCCAAATCCAACGATGCGCCGGATTCAAGTATCTAATATTCTCGGATTCAAAATGAAATCCTTCTATTGTGTGAGCGAGAGATACACAGATTTTAAGGGCGTGATAAAGGAAGGGTAGATTGAATTGAAAGGTTTTTTTTACCTTCCATTCAAACGACTTTCAGTAAATTGATTGTGTAAACAGGCACATACGAAGGTAAATAGCAGTCGTCTAAAAGAATTCTTATGTCCATGTATTTAGAAAAAATTTATTTTGGCATCACTTTGGGATATTTCACAACCTCACTGGACATTTTAGGAAAAATGCATTTTTCTCTACTTGTCAAACTTTTCGTGTGTTTAGTGCTGCAATACGATTTTGAGTTCGGAAATTTTATTTTTCTCCATTAAATTTGATTATTCTCCTCAAGAAAAAATCATTCCTTATCGAAATAGAGCCTTTCCGTCGATAAAGTAAAAGTTACTTGAGCCTTGCGAAAGAATTTATGAAATATAAACCCAGTGAAATGGGATTGAAAACAAAATTACGCCCCGACCCAAAATAGATCATTGGACAAGTTAGATGAACATAATTATTGTTAATTAAATCAAAAAGTTCAATGTTTTAAAATATCTACATATTCTATTCAATAAAAATGGCACCGATAAGAGAAAAAATTCCGGAAATTACTAAATCCGACATAATAGTCTCGGCCGATGGTGTTGCAAAGTTGAACTTCAGTTTTCTTGAAGAACAACATGCAGATAGTAGCAGAAGTAGCCTAGAACCGGGCGAGGTTAAGACTCCTCCTGCCAGTCCAGCAGTCAAACCAATACCAACCCTCTCACCTCTAATTCGAACTGATTCCGAGATGGATGCAGCCAAGAAGCGTGAAGAGTTGAAATCAGCATCTCAAGCTGAGGCTGCCCTCTGCCAAGATAAAGTTCGAGCAATTATGGAACTCGATGCTATTCGAGAAAAAAAAGAAGCTGAACGTAAGAAGATATTGGAAGAAATAAAAATCGCAAAGCAAGCCCGATCTAACGAAAAGAAGAAAAAGAAAAAAAAAGAAAAAGGTAAGAAGTTTAGGAAAATCTGAAATGAGATGTAGAAGTACTTTAAATTACGTTCGTTACAGAGAAAATACCCGAAATCAGTGAGAGCGATATAAGTGAAGGCGAGCTACCAAGAAAACGGCATCTGGGGACAGGAAAACCGACATATGACAGTCCCGAGGAAGAGGAGCGTGATAGTAGCCGAGCAAGCAGTGTTGACCGAGGAAATAAGGACCCGATCAATTATCAAATTGGCTACCAACAGGATAATTTTAAGAGATTCCGACCTATTGGCCCACCGATGCATCCTTTTATGCGAGGAGGTGGTCGAGGAAATTTTCATCAGATGCGACCACATCACCGACCCAGGTTCGATGGCCGTGGTGGAATGCGTGGCGGTATGAGGGGATTCTTTCGACCTCATGCACCTTTTGGTCCCATGGGTGGTGGTGGGCCCCCGAAGCACCGATTCCCTGCGCCTCACTATCGAGAGTAATACCTTAGCTTAATTTCGATTGGCGATTAATTAAATTTTCGAATTTCTTTTAGGCCCTTCATTGAACAGCGCCCAACCAGTCCTCTGAATAGGATTTCAAGTTCTGTTGTGCAGTTGCAAGGAGATAAATCCAACCTAAAGTAAGTAGAAACGAAAATTTATGACTAGAAATGTTTTTTTTTACGAAGGACTTCCAGGCAGCCATTTCTATCTACTTCAACTCAATCATTCTGTTATTGTTTTATTCTGGTTTGTAAACCTTAAATTTCGAAACCGTAGATAAGTAAATTTAAACTTATGAAGAGTATATATAAATGTCAATGATATCGCTAAGCAACAACTGCAATAGAGGCTGTTGATAAATGTTTCTTTAAAATCTGTTTAAAATAAATTTGATGTCGCAACCTTTCTCTAAAATAACTTGGCGGGTGTGCTATCGTGGAAGTATCATTTTTTTTTTTATACTCCAGATCAATTTATTATATACCTATGTACATATGTATCATTGAAATTATTGAACAATAAATCAAATTTAATAACAAATTACTTTTACAGATGGACAAAAACCGAACCATCAATTTCATATTCTTTTAATGCTTCAACCATAAATATTGGAATCGAAAAAGGAATTAAAAAATTGCAAAAAGCTTCAAAGAAGAAGAAAAACCTCAAAAAAATCAAAAGCCGAAAAAACAAAACTCACGAAAAATCAAAGAAGAAGAAACCACACAAACCCAAAACAAAGAAAAAACTCCAAAAGAAGCATGATAAAAAATCTTCAAAAAAACATACAAATGATGAACCACCGTCAGATGATATAAAAGAAGAATCAGTGCTAAAGATTCAAATTAAAAAAGAAAAACAAGACAATTTGTTGGGACAAGAGTGTTGGGATGAAGACAAAGATCCAAGCCCAAAACGCCGATCTGCAACGCCACCAAAAAGTTACAAGCTCATGAATGATGAATTAAAATCAATCGAAGGCATTCAAGAGGGGACTCCGCCACGACGGCATAAGAAAAAAAAGAAGCACAGTAAGAAAAGGAAGACGGAAAAATCGCGGTCAAAGGAAAACATAACTGAATCGTTTAGCCCGAATCCACTAGAACTTATACAGAAGCTTCGCGATTCGGTTGATACTCCTCAAGGGAGAAAATCTGAGTTGAAGACAATCATAAACGTGGAAGTGAACAAGGAGATATCACAAAATAAGGAGGATATGGAGAATATAGTGATCAAAACTGAAAGCGATTCTGGTAAAGAAAAAAAATCAAAAAAGAATCGAGATGAATCCAAGATAATGGCTACACTCTCACCGGAGTTGAAAAAGAATTATAAAATTGTTGAAGAACGACCTAAACCACGTAAGAAATCTTCTTCAGTGGATTCCCAATGCGGCTCTACTCCACCAATTCCAATTGAAAAATTTGATTTGAAAGAAACAAATCAAGATATCAGTCCCAAAAGCAGGTCGCCAATAAGAGCCCCATCAGTGTCAAATGAGAAGAAAAGCCTTTTCGTTGAGAAAAAACCTGATGAGGTGATCATCGCCAGAACAAAGCCAGCCACTCCAGCTGAGCGACGAAACCCATTCACTGGTAAACCAATACAAAATCGATCTCGTTCAAGCTCAAGAAAACGAATTTCCACACCAGAAATGCGAAATCCGTTCGCATTGCGGGACAAGTCAGCCGATTTCTCAAATTCCCATAAAGATGTGAGTATGGACAGAAGCTCCAGGAGCAATCGACGATCGCGATCAAATTCTCAATCAGCTGGAAGTGCAGACAAAAAGTGGACAGGATCGAGATCAGTTTCGATGGAAAAGCACGATTGCCAATGGAACCACTCAATGGAAAGACAGAAAAAGATTCCAGAACCGGAGTTTTATAGATCATTTTCCAAAGGCAGGCGATCTAGATCGCCTAAAAGAAGATCGATTTCAAGGGAAAATTTCAATAAGCACACACCCGATCAAAAGTATGACAGATCCTTTTCCAAGTCCAGTAAATCCCCTGGCAGTAATCCATTTAGTTCGAAGGATAGGGGTGTGCATGGTAAATCTCCGTATTCTTCCAAAGATCGCAGAGAGTTCAATAGGCGACCATCACGATCACACAACCGTTCAATGTCAGTTGAAAGACGGAATTCATCATGTGAGACGCCCAAAAATCGATCAGAGAGAAGAGAATCATCTAATTCTGCACGACGACTCTCAATGGACGAAAACAATGAATCGGCCCTAGACGAAAAAATTTCTGATTTGCGAAATAAAACAGAAAAATCTTCAAAATCAGATCAAGTATTTGATATGTTCGCTGAAGATTTAGATGACGGCCTAAAGAAGCCATTGAATCCGTTCAAAGCAAGAAGATCCCGTTCGCGTACACCGCCACCTGAAAAAAATAAAACTTTAAAAATCAAAACCGCTGAATTTCCAAAATCTGCCAACAGATCACTCTCTCGTGATAAGCAGAGAAAAACTCCAGAGACTCACAGCCAACCACGTTCGAAAAGTAATGAATTGCGGACTAAATCAAAAACGAAGTCTCCTAGAGGACCAAATGTTGATAAACCTGGTGTAAAAAAAGTTACCTCGGAACGCCTTTCATTCGTCGATGATCTTGCACCGAGGCGAGATAAGAAGGACAAAACTGCAGGTGTAGTTAAGGGCAACGAGAGCCCAGATACTGACGATTACATGGACAATTGGGAGAATGACGTTGATTTTATGACAAATCAAGACAGTTCAACGCCAACCAAGCGCCTGGACTTGAAAAAAACTATCAAAACAGATCTTCCGAAGAAGGAATCTCTTATTATTGAAAGTGAGAAGCTTAATGACGGTTTCGAAAATCCGCTGCTGGTTAATCCAAGTCCACCGCCATTAATGGCAAATGGAGATGAACTTAAGCCTACAGGAGTTTCTGAAGTAAGCTTGGCTCCTGCACAGGAAGTGGTTATTAAATTGGAGACAATAGAAACGGATACACTTGTTCAAACTAAAACTCCTTTCAATGGAAAAAACCCAATGGGGGGAGGAGATAAAACTGTTCTATTCGGAATGCAAGAATTGTATGACCAATTTATACGAAGCGTTGAAGGAACCGGTGTTGATATGACAAAAATCAGGGCCAAAGATAAAACTCCTGAAACAGAACTCTCGCATGCAGAATCGGAGTCAACCGATCATAAGGAAAGTACCAGCTCTTCGACGTCTACAACGTCAACCATTTCCACTTCATCGTCTTCTTCGTCATCTAGTTCCAGTTCATCATCATCATCTTCGTCCGAGGATGAAAACGAGGAATCAGATGAGTCAAAGAAAAAGAAGAAGAAACGTGGCAATAGAGTTGCAAGTGATTTCAAAAAAATTCAACAATTGGAAGAGAATCTCGCCAATATACAAAGTATGCGAGCGAATTATGATTCAGGCGATGAAATTGTCGAAGAGCTAAGTAAGATGGAAAACCTTATTCTGCAAGAAAAGAACTTGATTTTACAGAAATATGCTAAAGATTTAACCACAACCGACTCAGGTGTCGATTCGAGCAAGAGTAGTTGTGAGAATCTAGCTGCTCAGCCACAATTTATTCCAACACTGCAGGAGGCCAGTATGGATGATTTGAAAAATCCCGAACAAGAAGACATTAAAATCTTTAATGCCAATCGAGAAGCAATAAAATTGACAATATCACCGATGAAAAAACCCAAAACTGCCGTAGCCAGTGGTTTGGCGGTGGCGAAAGCAATCGAACCTCTGAAGCAGGAAGAAGATGCAGACTTTACTGAGAAATTGCTAGCTAAGCCAGCAAAAGAAGTGGCCATTGTAAAGCCAATGATCGATACAAACACTTCCAGATCGAGTGAAGATCGTCGCTCGGACGAGAGGTATAGCAGACGAGAAAGTAGATCTTCGTCCAGGACGAGAACCATGAGACCGCGAATGCGTTCGCTCTCAATGAGTCCACGCCGAAGAGGACGCTTTTCATCGCCCCAACCGAGACGAGGACCAGGTGGTGAGTAGTTTGTTATTTGTATTTCTTTTTCAAGAACATAATTTCTGTTTGTTAAGAAAATTAAAGGCTTTCGCTCTTGTCAATCTTTACAAAGTGCCAAGCTGTTTTAGCATTTTTAAAGCATATTTTAAAGTAGCTTCATTAATTCTTTCAGATTAATTCTACCAGATTTTATACAAATCCGTTTAAAGCTTCACTAAATGAAATGTGAAAATAATCAATTTGTAAAAAAGACAATAATTTTAATAATTTAACTTAATCCGAATATGATTGCAGCTCGTTACAGAGGTCGTCGCAGTCGCAGTCGATCACCACTTCGTCGTCGTCGTCGCCCGGATCCTATCCCACGTAAAGGCAGAACTCATTCGCGCTCGCGATCACTTTCCCCATGCCCACCTGGACGACGTCGATCGCGAAGTACGTCTTACGATAGAACATTTTCCAGATCTCCACTTCCATTCAAACCACCGTCGCCTCCGATGCGAAGAAGTGCCTCACGAAGTCGCAGCATTTCGCCAAGCAGACGTTCCTCTCAATCGATATCGCCATCTTATCACTACAACTCACATCGTTCATCGTACATTCCTCAAGAGTCGTACTACTACCAAGATCAATCTAATCGCATATCACTCGACGCTCGAATAAATATCGTACTCAACGGCCATGATGCTTCCGCACAAAATCCTTATGGAGGCTACAACTACAGTACATATGGTTACATGAGTTTGCCACCTCAACCAGGCGGTCCACCGTCTAATTATCAACACATGAACTATGCCAATCAGTACGTCAACACCTCCGATCAGCAAGTCTATTCGAACATACCAACAATCAGTTCAGGAATGAGTAATTCCAACTTTTTCTACGAAGAACAACCCTATCTTCAACAATCACAACCCTCGTCATTGCTCAAAGAATTGCCCAAAGCAGCTGCGGTCGCCGTGCAAAAGGGCAACGTACTTGAAATCGTTCCCAGCTTGGATGTACCGTCGATTAAGCCTACGGAGGGAAAGAAAGAACAATCGATTGAACCATCCGTAGCAGAAGTTAAAGTTGAAAAGGTAACCCCTGAGAAATCGAAGACGAAGAAAGTGAAGAAAATCTCTGCTGTTTCGTGGAAGGAAGAAGTGAGTAATAGACACATAGCATCGGCTGTCTTGAGACTTGGTAAAGAATCTGATGGAAGTGCCAGAGGAATTCTTAAAAAAGTGGCATTGGAAGAGTAAGTTTTTTTTTTTATTGAAAACATTTTTTCCATTACCATTTATTCTTGTCTTAATTTTTGTAGGAAATCACTCAGAAAAAAAGTTTACTTCGAAGATGGTATTTTTCCGAATCGTGACAGCGACGAGGAAGATCGAAAAGCTGTGGATACTAAAATTCGTCGGAAATTGAAGGCACTGCGAAAAAAGCACGGCTTAAAGCCAGCTAAAGAAATCGAGGTAGTAAAATCGGAATCCAAGAAAGAGGTAGATCCCTTACCAACTGAGTTGACCTATAAAATTGATCCAGAGTTGGATAGCCTACCACCACCTCCGCCACCACCAGGGTCACCTCCAGCTAATTTAGAACAACCTGTTTATCTGAGACCGCCTACACCAACGCCGCTGTTTTATTTCCACTTTGATGCAGTCGTACATTCTATGTATGTCTCACAAATGGAAAATCCCATACCACCGCGTCTTCTTAACCCCAAACTAGTTCCGCCAAATTTAAACGCTGCCGGAGTTCCAACAACAGCTGCAGCTACAGCTACACCTACAACAGCAGCAGCACCTGCAGCTCCTTCTCCCTCGACCACAGTCTCTCCAACATCTGCAAGTTCTAAGAAAGACTCAACCCGAGATTTCTCTTCGCCCAAACCGAGCAAAATCCCATCTGTTTCAAGACACGAAAGTCCCTCGATTAAACCAAACCTTGTTGAAACGCCAGCACCTCAGCGACCTGCATCACCAAAAATATCGCCGCGCATTTCTCCTCCACAAGTACCGTCGCCAAAATTCACAAGCGGATTTGTCTCCGTAAGTGGATCATCTGCACGTATGTCTCCCATTGGATTTGCTGGTATCCGAACGACGGGATTAGCACGACTGCCACAATCACCTCTTGCTAGAGCTGGACCTCTACCTGTTATGCCACATCAATTCAATGTTCCACCCCCAAATATGACTGCCCCGCATCCTGCACCAGTTCACAAAATGGTACACAGCGCACCCCCCCCACAGTTTTTCATGCGAGGTCAATCTCCAATGGATATGCACAATATAAGGAATATGCCACCAATGATGCGCAATATGATGCCGCCGAACCATATTTTATCTGGAAACGGCCAACCCCATCATCAAATGCATCCACAGCAAATCCTACATCCTCAGCAGCATCCAATACAGCATCCGCAGCAAATTCCACAACATCCACTCCAACACCAGCAAATGAACGGGCCCCAACATTTGCAACAGCATATACCGCAACATGTTCAACTTCATCCTCAACAAATATTGCAACAACTTACGCCCCAACACCAACAGATCCCACCCCAAATCATGCATCATCAGCACTCGCATTTACCGCATCCGGGACATCAACCACATGCCCCGCATCCGCAGGCAATGGTCGCTCCATTCAATATCCAGAGAAAATAATTAAACAAAGTCTTTAATTAGGCCTAAGTCTGCGTAGTGTTTAGAACACGCCTTTAATTTGTTTGCAATCTGCACACAGACATACACAAAAAATATATGAATTATAAAAAAAAGTACTATATTAACTTCACATAAAAAATAGAATAATTTATAAATAAGGTAATAATCTGCGACTGTGAGAGTGCGCAGTATTTATAAAAATAAATGAAAGTAATAAAATAACAACATTTGAAGTTTTTATTTATCTAATAGTCTCAGAAACTATGAATATACCTGATTTCAAACATTCTTTTTTCGTTTGAAACATTATACTTAGAGAAGTCTTTAGGCCTTAACATGCACACAGTTTATGAACATAAATAATTTATCACGCCCACGAATAACATTTAGCTATCTATAGGATGAAATGGGGTAACAACAAGATGGCAACCGAGGTAATGGTTAGGGGCTGGATTCGAGGGTCTCGTTCTTAAGGACTAGACAATTTTCAAAGCCTGGCTATTTATAGGTTGAAATGACGTTAATACGACAGGATATTTATATTCAGCCTTATTGTCGATTTTGATTATCAACTATCGCGTTAGCCGATTCCATTCCTGGCTATTTAAAGGTTGAAATGAAATTAATACGACAGGATATTTATATTTTTTAAGGATTGCTCCCAGACCAATTTCTCGTCACTCAATAAATTAAATGTGAACAAAAAGTAAAAATCAGCATTTATGGGCACATCATATGGATATGACAACAGTGCTGTAGCTTTATTCTTTTTATAACGCAGGGGGTCAGCGACAGCCGGGGGAGCAGAGCACAGAATTATTTAAATTTCGAAAATTGCACCTTTCGGTGATCTACCAAAAAAAAACTGAAATAATTTCGAGGCCAATGTTCCTTATTTCGATGAATATCAATTTCACACGAAATTAAGTTCCATATTTGTTTTCGAAAAATTCCAAATAATTTAAACCTGTCAAAAATGTATCAATTTGTTTTCTTTCTCCTAGTAGGAAATATGCAAAAGGCTCCCATGCAGATAATTGCTTATGTAGAAAAGCGCTAGGTAATAGGGTAAATAAAACGTTTCAAAGATCCAGATTGTTGCTGATTTTCAAGAAACAAAATATAAGCAAACAACAAAACACAAGACAACTTCTATATTCAGCAGAGTAGTAAAATGGATTTTCAAAATCTTCTACAGCTCTTCTTCTCAAGTAAATAAATAAATTGCAAAATAATACAAGTTGTTTACTCCTTCTTCATATCTACTTTCATTATATTTTTTTTATTAAACCTAATTATTCAATAATGTTATTTATTTATATGTAAATCTGTATTGTTTTCCATTTTATTTTTTTATTTTTATTACATTTGTCCAGTGATTTTGTGTATCGTTCACAAAATTTCTTGCATTCGCGTGTTAAATTGTGGAAAAAATAAAAAAAAATATATTTATTATATTTTTAATGATTTTACATTTTGCAATATAGTCTATTATTGTGATCAAGATTTTTCTATTATTTAAATACTAAAAACGCTCACTAGTACAAAATCAAGGAAAACTAATAAAAAGAATAGAAATGCAAAGATTCGTATTCATACCTTAAATCGCAAGTTGAAACAATCGAAATCTTAGGCAAAATTATTAAAAAATAATAATAATAATACATAATGTATTTTGTATAGAATACTTAAAACTAATTATATAGAAGTTTTGCGGATTAAGGACTGATCAAGATTAGAACATGGTTGTGGTGTGTTTGAGATTAAGAGGCAAAGAAGTACATCGTAGAATCAAGTCATCACAATTAATTAATTAATTATTTTTATATTCACCGAGGAAAAACTTCAGTTTTTTTTATTTTCTTCGTTTTGTGATTCGATATACAACAATTTAATCGATTTTCACATTTGAATAGATTTTTCTCACAAAAAAGTTTGTTCCGGCATATCCAACGGTGCCGCAAATGAGACCTAGCGCTCCGCTGAACAACGCCATGTAGCCAAAATAGAAAGCCGTTTGGAAGAGACCATACATTCTTAAAAAAAAAACATTAAAATTAGTTAAATTCTATTTATAATAAACAAAACAATAAATTTTAAGCTTACTTGGTTTTAAAGAAGAAATAATAAAACGAATACGCATAGACGTAAATTGATGTTGATGCGGCCGACAGAAAACTCGTCCACTGCCACCGGTAGTCCTCGGCATTTAGTAAGAAATACGTGCATACAATGGTTACACATACGGTGACGATTGTAAGAATGGTGAAGACCAAAAGCATAAAACCATATACGTAGTATATTTTGTATGCCCAGAACGACGTGAATATGAAGTACCTAGAAAAATTTGTTTGATTAGAATTATCTGTGCTACTGAGTTAATTATTTTTAAATACATTTCGATGAAAATCGATCCAAAGGGTAGAACTCCTCCTAGCAAAATAATAATCGCTGGTTCCATGAACCACTTCTTCTCCGGAATGGGTCTAGGTACTGCGTTCACGCGACACGGGTAGTCTGGTTGGCCGTCCAAGTTGCGACCGACTACTGTTCCCACAAGGGTCAGTGGAAGAATAACGAAGAAGCAAATGCAAGTGACGGCAACCATTGTACCGAATGGAATTGCTCTTGAAGCGTGATAGTAAATGGCAATGAAATTGATGAAAAATGCTGTCCCACAAACGAAGACTGGCACTAAAAATGCTGATGTTACCATCTGCCGTATCCACATGCGCCCTCCCAGCCGAGCGTATAAAGATCCTCCAAAGTAGCCATTGATCGGTGAGGTGGCGGCATAAACGAATATCGCAGTTGACAAAAGAGATCCTCGTCTTGAATGGAAAATATGAATTTTAAAAGGGGACTCCTGTTGTACTGAGTTTTTTTTTTGGTTTACTTACTCTGTATATAGTTCTCCTACAATGGCAAAAATTATAACACAAAATACAACTGAGATCAGTTGATATCCAGCTCCGATAAGGGCAGAGAAGAATAAGCTGTGCTGCGGAGTTCGGAAAACGTCACCATGAACTTGTTTCCAACCATATTCGTCGCCCAAGTCACGTTCCTATAATGTTAAGTATTATTTTAGTAACTGAAAGGCCCATAAAATAATCTCAACAACCAGTTTGTCATATTTATAAAATTTCATCTCTATGAATTTCTCATGACTAAATTACAGTTTTGGTGCTATAGGTGGGAGCCTTTCACAACTGAGAAAACAAAAATTGCGCTTGACTATTATTCTCAGTACAAAGCTTCTTATAACCACAACACAAAATTAAGACAGGAATTTCGGGCAAAATATTTTTTGTCCACAAATTTCCTCTCCGATTTTTTTTGTTTGTTCTTGCCACTCATTTTTTTTTAATTTCAAACTAAAATGAATAGCTACATATTATAAACATACATTATCCCTAAATTAGCAGAAAATAATTCATATTTGTAAAATAAATGATTTACATTGGATGTCATCAACCGTTAAGAATTCTTGAAGTAATGTTCTTTCGTCTTGAAATTTATTCAGTTTTTAGTTTTCACACAGATACATCGTTAAATATGCAGAAGGCCGTTTGATTCGATTAGGAAACCATACTTTGTCAGTTTTAAATTGATATGTGTTGTTAAAAATTCTCTTATCACAACGATAACGATAAACAGCAACAAAAACAAAATTTATCTATACGTAGCGTTGGCAATTTTGTATGCTGATAAAGCAAGAACGCTATTTGAACTCACCATATCGTCCATATCTTCATCTTTGCTGTATCGGGCGTAGTCCTTGCGCAGAGTCCTCATAAGAATCATTGACACGAGCCCAACCAAGAAGATAACCATCATAAAACTGTTGAATATGCTGAACCAATGAATCTGCAATCAGAAATGGTCGTAAAACAAAATTATAAGAGCGATCAAAGTTATACCCTGTGTTGGAAAAAGTTCGGATCCAAGTACTTGTCGAAACGGTTTTCGAATTTAACTGGAGTCAATTTCCAAATGACTTCATAGGAGAACTTAATTTTTGCTCCCGGTACGAGGAGTTCCTTCTTTTCTGTGGTTAGATTTATGTCCACAATTTGCTTGCCATTGTAGCCGATTTCGAATTTCTTATGGGTGTAGATGGAGTATTTATTCTCTCGCTCGGAACGTTCACCTACTTTTCCCCAAATGGGCAGACCGTCGATGTACATCTGATACCAGTACTCATTTTTAACGGCATAGGTGAAAGCCTTGACTTTTTCTTCGGTCAGGTCGACCATGCAAATCACAGTTGATGAGACGTCGACTACAAACCAAAATGTGTAAATTTTATTACGTTAAATTTTCACACGAATCAAGTAAATTACCTTTGAAATCAATCTCATAGCCGCTGAACTCAAGTTCAACTCCCTGGAGCGCTTCACTGAGTGTCTCATGGTAATGGCTGATACTTTGTTTGGACCCGGAGCAGAAGGGCAAAGAGAAATATGCATAAGTCTCTTGGCGATTGTGATACGGGCCGACAGTGTTCATCCATAGAACGACTTCCTCTCGGTCGTTGTACTGGCAATAAATTAATAATTTTTCAGACATTTCTCGATGCAGGGCATATTTTTTAATTTATTTTATTTTTTTTAGACAAAAAAACTTACAATGTGATTATGCTCGTCGCTTGTAGCTCCGAACACGCATAAACAAATAATGAATACGTGGGCAAAAAACATTTTGGCTGCAACAATTTAACAATAAAAATTACTTGGATTATTGTGTATTGGAAAGATATTTGGGTTTTTAGATTTTTTGCATTTTTTCAGGAGATTTTTGCAAAAAAGAAAAAAATTGATTTCGATTATGGATGAAGATGAAAATTCTAAACACGTCAACTGACAGGCGGGGGACACTTTTTTAGGGTTTTTTTTTTTTGCAAGTGCTGACATTTCGAATATGACAGCTGTTTGGTGGTGAAAAACTTTGACAACTTACATACGCCATCTAAAGTGCAATAGAATAAAAAATATAATATGGTGAATTACTCAATGCTCACACTACTTTATAGCCTTAATGGTGGATTAACATTAATTTCTAGAAAAAAAGTCGGTCTTGACGGCTTTTGTTTATTTAATTTTTAATTATTTATGAAAATGTGATAAGATTTATGTATCTAGTTCTTTTTCCAATTTGATTTTACCAAATCCAACATCCAGAGCCCAGTTTTAGGTACCTGGTACCTATGCGTTTAGTTTGTTTTGTTTTTCGAAAATCTTTGCGTTTGTTAAAATTCGAAAAAAGTTCTTGCTCCCAAAAATTTGGGAATATAAATTAGGCTCGAAAGTTTCCGTTGGAATTCATTGGTATCGGGAATAAATTTTCTAGAAAAATTTGGTTGTCCTTGTCATTTCATTGGATTTCTTTGTTCAGATGACACAATTTTCTTGTTGCGACAATCAGGAAAAAGTATTCAATTTCATGATGCGTTTTCCTGATCGCTAAAACTGATCCCTTAAACAGAAAAAAACAAAACGATTGAAGTTTCTCGAGTTATGTACCTGGGCCTATACCTAACGCTCTGTAACTCTCGCATCGATAAAATCAGACGAGAAACTATGAAAATTGAAAAAAAATCTTATGGGTTTTGTTCATCAGAACGTAGGCACTGGTTCTTCAATGTCAAAAGCTTTTTTGAGAGCCAGTCTTATTTGAGAATGAATCAATTTTTAACCACTCACACTCATAGTATTATTTCTTCGAAGCAAAATTTTAATTTTTTTAAATAATCGTTAGAAACTATAAAAATGTAAATTTTCGATTGTATAAAAATTTTAAGTCTTCGAAAGTTCTTCACCGAAATTTTGACACAGAACGCGATGCAAAATTTCAACAATTTTTGATTTTTTTCGTCAAACCTTAATGATCTATATTTATAAACGTTGGACAACACTGTCCAACTTTGGAAATTGTTTTCAAAAACCTTTTTTATTGTTGTCATAATATCAGCCTAACTTAGACACACAAGAGTAGATTGTCTTAACCGTGAATAATGTGATATTTATTTTTATTAAATAAAGCATATTTCCACCAATTTGAAAATAGTTAGACAGTGTCTAAGTAGACAAAAATCTAATAAATACGACTAACAGTGTCTAAGTAGACAAAAATCTAATAAATACGACTGTAGCTATTTAAAGAGTAAAACGCGGCAAAAACTTAAATCTTTAATTCGATTTTAAAATGTGTTCGAAAGGTTTTAATTGGATTTCTCTCTGAAACATCAAAAATGTTACTTACCTACCCATATCCTCCCATATTTTTGTTTAAAGTTAAAAATATCCCAAGTGGTACTTGACCATTGAAAAACCAAAAAAAGTTAAAACGCTAGTTAGTCTTGTTCTGTTGTTATATATATTTAAAATCGTCATCAAATATTGATGGTTAATTTAAAAAGTTTAGTTAAAAAGAGTCATATGAAATTAAATAATAACATAAATGTGTTCTGTTCATCTAGCTTATAGCTGGTTGGCTTTTGTATAACTTTGCGTAGATGCCATCTCTAGCTAATAACTGCTGATGGTTACCCTGTTCGAATATTTTTCCATTTTGTAAAACGCATATCAAATCTGCATTATGAATCGTAGTTAACCGATGAGCAACAACAATGCATGTTCGGCCCTTACAAGCTGTATCAAGAGCTGATTGTACGATCTGTTAAAAAAGATTTTTTTTTAAATTTTATTTTTTGTACTATTTTGAACTAGAATACTGCATATACTAACCCTTTCACTTTGCAAATCCAATGCAGAAGTAGCCTCATCAAGCAATAAGATTTGTGGGTTTCTAACCAAAGCTCTAGCAATGGCAATTCTTTGTTTCTGACCACCTGATAGCTGAGTACCTCTCGCTCCAAGTTTCGTTTCAAATCCATTCGGCAATGCAGTAATGAACGAATATGCGTTAGCAAGCTTTGCAGCTTCAATAATCTCGGACATTGGGACTTCTCTGTAATTATCTCCATATGCTATGTTCTCAGCAATAGTCTTCTCAAATAAGACTGGCTCTTGAGCGACAATTCCCAATCGCTGGCGTAGTGTTGACAACGTCATATCTTGTTCAATATCCTGGCCATCTATGCACTGAAATTATAAAAATGATTTAAATTCTTATTCGTACGTTACGTTTACGTCTTACGATTTGTCCTTTGTCAGCTTCGTAATATCTTAGTAGAAGTTGAATACAAGTTGATTTTCCACAGCCAGATGCACCAACCAGCGCAACTGTCTTTCCCTGTAATATTCCCAAATTCAAACCATTTAAGACCTGCACATCGGGTCGAGCTGGATAACGGAAAGAAACATCATTATACGTTACTCCCTTCAACGACGTATCAATTTTGAAGTTGTTCGCATAGTGAGGCGATGATTTAATTCTTGGCTTTCTATCTACTATTTTAAGTAACCTATGACCGGAAATGAGGGCTGATGTGAAAGATGGAGCAAATGCCAGGGCAAGTGCCAGAACATAAACACCATAAAGTAGAGATTCGGAAACTCTGAAATTTAATTACCCATATATTAACTGATACAAAACTACGCAAATTAAATACTACTTAATAATGTTGAAGAACTCGATCTTCCCCTCCGCACAAAGAATTCCACCGTATGTTAATGCTACGGCATATCCAAAATACATTAATGCAAAACCACTTGAATTAACAACTCCTCTAAAACGAAGCCTCTTTTTAAGTTGTTCTTTATATATATCAACATCTTTGTTGTATTCTTTTATTAACTGAGGCTCTCGACGAAGACCTGCTACAGTGCGGATGTTGGCAATAGCTTCTGTTGCAACACGACTTGTTTCTTCGAGAGCTCGTTTGTCATGAATAGCTGAACTTGCCATATATCTTATAACAACAAGAAATAATTTGAAATAAAAGCAATTATATTTTGTTGAACAAAGTCATATTGAATTATGTGTATATAGTTTAAGGTTATGTTATAATTGATATTAATTTCATGAAACATCAATGAAAATCAATGTCCTATTGACAATATGCAAAAATGTGCGTTACCTGGCTTCAAAAACAATCGATCCCACCATAAAGGGTGATGTACACAGACAAGCCAACGCCATCTGCCAAGAAAAATAAAAAGCTAACGATATACAACAAACAAAATTTGCTGCTGCCTGGATCATTCCACTCATCGGCTGTCCTATTGATCCTTCCACACTTGCAGCGTCTCCCGATAATCGTGCGGAAAGTATACCCACACTGTTATCATCGTCATCAAACCATGCGATCTCTTGAGAGAGAATAGCCTTAAAGGTTAGTGATCTGTAAATTGGGAACTTGTATAGAAATAAATTTCTTTTAAAAATATCAACTGCATAACCTTAGTTTCGTTGTAAGTCCGATGCCAGCTAAATTAAAGATGTATGTTTGAATGAAACAAACAGCTGCTACCAAAAACCCAACTCCCACACAAATAAGAGAGAGAAGAATTGTACGGGACAATACTACTTCGGGATCATTTTGTCCTAATGCAGCATAAAATTCTCCAAACAAATAAGCATAGACTGGCTGTATACAGCCATAAAGCATTGCCAAAAAGGTTCCAAACAATAAAAAAAACCATTCGCTCCTTGCAATTTTCAACAATCTTTGAAATGTCCTCCAAAATTGAGTTTCTTCCTGCAAATCCTCATCACTGTTATAGATACTCTTTGCAATTTTTGAAGCGTTAGAAAAACGATGTTTGTTCATTTGATTTTTTTCACCGTTGATACTAGTCTGATCGAAAGTAACATCAAAGGATTTTTCTAAATTCAAATTTTGCGTTTTAAAGATTTGCATTTAATATTCTTTCTTGAATCGTACCTTTCTCAAGAACATTCTCTTCATTGGCATCTCCATCGTTGTATTCGTTAGCTGTTACCATGTCAAAATATTTACCACGCAATTCCATTAAGTCATCATGAGAACCTTCTTCAACAGCTTTACCCTCATGAATGAAAACAATTCTGTCAGCGTCCTTAATGGCGGACAGACGATGAGACACAACAATCGTAGTCCGACCTTTGCTGGCTGCATTGAGAGCTTTTTGGACAAGTTTTTCAGATTGATAATCCAAAGCAGAAGTAGCTTCGTCGAGAAGAAGAATTTTTGGATTTTGAATTAGAGCACGAGCAATAGCGATTCTTTGTTTCTGGCCACCAGACATTTGCACGCCCTTTTCACTAATAGAAGTATCGTAACTCTAAGAAGATATCAGACAAAATACAAATACATATTGAGTTTTATAAAAGTTTTTGTGTATATAGAAAAGTAATATGAAACTTAAAATGGCGCCCAACAGAGATATACTTTTTAAAAAAGAACAATACTACAATATTGCCAATTTTTATTAAATTTACTCCTAAACTAGGCTAAAAATTGCAAGGTGATATATGGAAGCAATTGGTGTGATATAAATTGACACCGTTTTTTTTCGGAAAATATACCATCGTGTAGTTTGCACTTTTAACAAAAAGACTAGTTAGATCTTTTTTAACTTGCACCCTTTTTAGATAGAAGTAGAACAATTTTAGCCGATTTCACAGCGACAACTCTTTGAGGGAATTTTTATCACTCTTCGTTACTTAAAGCAAAAATATAGGATTTTAATTATTTACTGGCTTTTCAGGTTCATTTTTTGCTGTTATTTGTTATAAGAACTGCGTTTAAATGTTTTTCTGCTTACATAGGCTATTTTAATTAAATTTTTTGTGTGCGAACTTCCATTTCCATTACCCAACTAAGATCTTTAAAATGAGTTCTATTTGTAACATTTTTTCATTCAAAAACATAGATTTTCATACTTACTAATGGCAATTCGATTATGAAATCATGTGCTCCAGCTGCTCTGGCAGCACATTCGATTTCCCTTTGAGTTGCATCTGGTTTTCCATGTCTTATATTGTCCCCTGAAACAAAACAAAAATATCTACAAAGCTGTCATTCAAAAACATAGGTACAAACTCACCTATTGTGCCTTGAAATAAAACTGGTTCTTGGCCTACAACTGCTATATTTGACCGCAACCAAGAAACATTGTACTTTCTTATGTCCATTTGATCTAGAATCACATTTCCAAATACTGGATCATAAAATCGTTGTAAAAGTTGAATACAAGTCGATTTTCCACATCCTGAATGACCTACGAGAGCTACCGTTTGTCCGGCTCGAACTTTAAGATTTAGTCCTCTTAAAACAATAACGTCTTCACGGGATGGATATCTAAAGAAAACATCTTGAAACTCAATATATCCGTTGGGTTCATGATTAAGGATCTTTCCATCTGCAGACATTGGATCAATATTTGTCGTTGAATCAATGACTTCATAAATCGACACAGCAGAACCCATTGCCGAAGTAAAAGTATCCAAGAACGGTGAACATCTTGCAATGTTATCCGCTCCAACAAGGATTCCCAAGAAAGACTGGTGAGTGAAAATGATTAAAGAAAAAGGGTTTTGGTGATTTTCCAAAATGTATCATACAATCATTAGAACTGCTGGTGTATATTCGGGATCAGGTTTGCCACGATCACCTAAGACTAGAATTACTCCATAGTAAAATGCAGGTGCAACTGTGAAAAAAAGCATTGATCTAGTTATTGCATCTCCTACGGCAGTGAAGACACCTTTTAATTTATTTGCTTTGTGAGCAGGAAGCAGAAGTTTATCAAATCGATCGGATTCAAGCTTTTCTCCACCAAAAGCAACAACAGTCCGTACTGCACTAAAAATTTCTTCGGCCAAGCTACTGGCTACTACGTATGAGTCTTGCTCACGTATCGTAAGTTTGCTTTGATACTAAGAATTAATTCATTGAGTTTTTAATGAAAAAATAAAATATTTTTTCACTTACCTTAGCTACAATATAGTTTGACGCTAAAACTAAGGGTATATAACCACTAACGGTTAGAGCCAGTTTCCAACCGTAGACGAACGAAATAGTGATGACAATAAAAACGCTGCCACCTAGGTCCACAAAATGACCAAGTTTTTCGGATATTCCTTCCCGAATTTTTTCTAAATTGCTTAAAAATTATAAAAAGGTAATGATTTAAAGTTTTATAATAAGTTACTTTTACTTACTCTGTAATTCGAACAGCGAAGTTTTGATTTGTTGCAACATCATGCCATCCAATGTTTTTTCTTAATGTAGCTTCAAAAAATTTCCGCCTCATTTTTGAAGTGATTCTTAAGCCTACAATATTTAAAATATCGACGTATATGATTCCAGTTATAAACATCACAATCGCTAATATTGTCAAAATGGCTCCAAATGCCCACGAATCATTTCGTAATTCGACCATGTTTTCTTCTCTCGTTGCATTTGTTCTAAGAAATAAATTTAAAAATCGTCGCGCCCGTTGTTCCAAGAACTTAATGGCAATACAACTTACAGTATTTTCCCACCGCCAAATAAAGGCAATGAAATGGTTTTTGAAGAAGTTCCAAAGCCCAAATTACGATCCACAAACATTGCAACCAACTCACTGTAGACAATTATGCCAGAGGGATAGATAAAGGCTTTGATAATGCAGGAAATAAATGCAATCAATAAAAGTAAAATGTCCAGTGGAGTTGCATAGCGAAATAGCTTCCAGTAACTGACGGATTTACTGCTGTTTTTGTCTTTAGAGTTCCTTGAGTAAAAATTAAAAATAAAAGATAATTTTTGACTAGTTATAAACTGAGTAATGAAATCTGCTGAAACCAAAAAATATAAATATTATATTTTAATAGTTGTTGATGTCCGGAAAAGGGATTTTTTGATTCGGGTTGTGTGAAAGAAAAAGCAATATGAGCATTTTATTGTTTACATTCATTCAATTATCAAGAAGATTTAAAACAACACTTTTGTTTTAATAATCTCAGGAGGATCGAGCTGTATTCATTCTTTCATTAACATTCAATGTAGGTACTACGAGTACCTATACTTACCGCCTTTTTGTGAGCAACCAGATCAAGTAAATTTGGTTAAACAATTTTTGCATCATTTAAAAAGATAAGATACGCCAAATTTGTTATAAATCCTTAAATTTGGTGTTTTTCAGTATCCTATATAAAAAATCCCAAATTAATAAAAGTTTGTTTAAAAGACGATCCTTAGGATAGTCATATGTTTCGTATAGATTTTAAATGAAAAATTGACAGGTTCTATCGTGAATCTTGCGACCATTTTTACGACCGTCTCTCTTTTTTTCAAAGTGTGAATTGAGTGAGATTTATGAAAAATTAAATTTTGAAATCTTCGAACATAAGTTAGAAGATGAAAAGAATCCTGAAGCATAGATAGGATCTAAGTTGACTGTGTTGTAACACGCAAAAGTTTCAAAGCGAATTCAAATAAGCTGATTGTTTTTTTTTTATGACTAATTCAAAATCAGTCGACAGTTGCATTTTGTGCTTTCCTTCAAAAGGCAAGTGTGACAATAAAATGTGAAAAAATGCACATGGTAATTTTTTAATTTTTAATAAAAAAAAAAACAATTAAGTCGGTGTTTGACCTTTTCGTAAGAAAAAATCAAAGATCGAGAACAATTTTGGTCAATTAATATTGCCTTGCCCTCAATTTTAAGATTAAATGCCAACCCTACACCTCTTATATTGATTATATTGCCAAAGTTAAGGACTTAATTTTTTTTGAGTTAATTATGAATTTATGAAAATTTATCACAGAAATAAGAGAGCAGCACTCACATTTTCTTCACCCAATAATGCACTTAATACACAGTGTTATTGTCTTAGCAAGAAATATTTATTTACAAAACTATTTTATTATTAAATCTTATTATGGCACTCTTATCTTTTCCATTAGCTTTGCGTTAGAGGTGCAAATTGTCAGAATCGGTAGAGATCTTCACAAGAGCTGATATCATTTAAGACTGAAAGTCTGGGGTCCTATTGTTTCAATATAATTAAGTCAGGAAGAAATTTTTCATACAACTAGAGGTACATATGTATTTAAATTATGAAAAAAATCTAGTCTGTCTACGTCAATTTATTAATTCGAAACTTAATTGCTTTTTATTGAAAACTTGGAAAAGAATGCAGTGAATATGTGAAAGGCACGTTTTAGATCTTAGAACATTATTTGACGAAACACCTATGTATAAGTGTATAAGAATTATTATAGTTTCAATTGATTTTATTCACTATTGTTAATTTTAATAGCGCAAAATTTTAAACGATTTAGTACGATGTTAAAGCCATTTTATCATAGTAAAAAATGCTTTAACATCGTACTAAATCGTTTAAAATTTTGCGCTAATGTCACTATGCTGAGACTAAAAAAAATTTGTTTTATGTTATTCTTCTGTGGGAGGATTTACAGGGTGTTTGGAACTAAAAAAGAACTATAAAGAGAGGAATGAACTATTTTTTATTCACCCTAAGCGTTTAACCTTTACAACTTAACTATTAACCCCATTTGCTTTTAAAATCCATTTGAGCTTCGAATAGGTAGGTATCTATATATTTTGTTAAAAAATATGGCTTTACGTTTTAATTATTATAAATGAGGCAATCAAGTCTAATTTTCACTTATAATCAGATTATATCGAGCTTTAGAAAATCTTACAATACATATATTATTAAAAAATAAGGCTTTACGTTTTAATTACCTTTCCCCAAGGATGACATCGGTTTTTCATTACAATTTAATGTGATCAGATAATGTGTTTTCAACTTTATAAATTGCTGCTAAGGGATTATTATAAATGAGGCAATCAAGTCTAATATTCACTTATAATCAGATTATATCGAGTTTTAGAAAATCTTCAATTATAGCTGTAATTTAAAAACTTCCTAGGTATACAAATCGTCGCTTTTATATGTTTATTTTTTCTAATAGATTAAAATAATGTGTCCAAAACCTAAAAAGGTAGTCCTTAATAAAAAAATATTTCATATTACTTGAATTGTTAAATCGTATCTGAACTTTTAATCGTAGAACTATAGTGACCTTGATTAATAAGCCAACTGGGGACGGACGCTCATATCACTACAGGTTTTGTCAAAAGAACTTTTACCCATTTCTGAGTCCTGTTCAAATATCCAGAGATTTGTAGCAAAATGTTTTGCTTGCCAAAGATATAAATTCATCATTTAGGAACTTTTTGTCAGAACAGATCTTAACGAACTGGTTGTAATATAGCAGCACGAACCATCTCAGGAGCAGAGCCTGTTTTACGAATATTTTCTTTGCTTTATTAAAATTTATATAAGAAATTAAGTTTTTCAGTGCTCTTAGATTTTTTAAAGCTGCTATTGCTTTCATCAGTAGGAACTGATACTTTATAACACATATTTTTTTTGTATAATTAACCCTTTTTTCCTTCACATTCCCCTTGTGCGTGAGCTATACGTTACTACTTCTGATGATGTTTTTTTCACGTTTAAATTATAGTGAAATAGGTCTTCAAATCCACATTTTATTATTTTCGACGTTCGCATACGTACACGGCGAGCGATTAATTTGTATTTTAAAAGTAAATCACCTAATGGTCGAGGCTTAAAAAAAAAAAACAAATCTATCTATTTAAAGTTGGATGAGTTTTTTTTATTTTTATTTATTTATTTATCTCATTCTTTTTTTTTCTAATTACAAAAATACCTTAAACTAAATATTGGACAGATTTATTATTTGCGAGTGAACTTAGACTATACATACACAAAAACAAGTTCTACTCAAAGCTTGGTTGTGTCTTATGAAGTCTGGCGTAAAGCCCATCTCTAGCGATAAGTTGATGGTGATTACCTTGTTCAGCTACCCGTCCATTTTGCAATACACAAATGACATCAGCATTTTGAACTGTGGACAATCTATGTGCAATAACAATGCATGTTCTTCCCGAACATGCCATATCAAGAGCTTGTTGAACAACCTTAAAAAAAATAAATTAAGTATTTCTGGGTTCGTTAAATTTCGATAAATTCAGTACAAACCTTTTCACTTTGTAGGTCCAAAGCTGATGTTGCTTCATCAAGTAATAAAATTTTTGGATTTCTAACCAAAGCTCTAGCAATAGCTATTCTTTGTTTCTGTCCTCCGGATAATTGAGTTCCTCGGGAACCTAATCTGGTATCATAGCCCAATGGCAGTGAAATGATGAAAGAATGAGCATTGGCACTTTTTGCTGCTTCCATTATTTCAGCGATGGAAACATCCCTGGAATTATCTCCATAGGCAATATTTTCCGCTATTGTACGTTCAAATAGGGACGGCTCTTGAGAAACTAAACCTAACTTGGAGCGAAGTGACTCCAAGGACAGATCAGCCTTAATGTCATCTTGATCAATGTGCTGGACGAGAATAAGATTTATAAAATTTTGATTGTAAAATAATAAAAAAAACTTACAATATTTCCATTATCAGGATCATAATACCTCTGCAACAGTTGAATACATGTCGATTTACCACAACCTGAGTGGCCAACAAGGGCCACGGTCTTGCCTTGCAGAACTTCCAAATTAATGCCATTCAAGATCTGTGCCTCGGATCTTGCGGGATACCTAAATTCTATGTCCCGGTAGTGAACACCTTCTACATGATTCAACTTGCTAACATTCTTACACTTATTTGTAAGTGAGCGAATTTTTGGTTTTCTATCAATAACTTGAAATATACGATGAGCTGAGACTAAGGCTGCTGTGAAAGCGGGAGCGAATGCAAGTGATTGAGCCAACATCATTGAACCATAAAGTAGGGTTTCCGAAACTCTGACAAAAAATTGTTGTATAGAATGTTTCGAAAATATTGGGTCTACTTAACTTACTTTATAATATCCTGAAACGGTATTGAATTTTGCGAAACTAGAACACCACCATAGCACAATGCCACAGCGTAAGCAAAAAATACGAACGCTTGTCCCGAAGAGTTAACGATTCCTCGGTATCGAAGTTTCCTCCTGATTTCAATTTCGACTTTTCTTATTTCTTCGTTATACTTTTCAATAAGTTCACCTTCTCGTCTCAAACCAGCTATTGTTCGAATATTGACAATAGCTTCTGTGGCGATGCGACTAGCCTCCTCAAGAATCTTTTTTTCACGAATCATTGCAGCTGACATTGAACTAAGGAGGAAAAAGTTAAATTTATAATATTGTAAAAACTTGTAGAATCTTAACCTTGCTTCATAGATCACTGATCCTATAATTATGGGGCATGTGCATATGCAAAGAAGAGCCAGCTTCCAGGAATAATAAAATGCAATAGTTCCACTGCATATAAAGTTTGAAAAAGCCTGAATTAATCCACTGAGTGGGAAACCAATAGCCCCCTGAACATTGGCAGCATCTCCCGCTAATCGTGCCGATAAAGCTCCGACGCTATTCTTTTCTTCATCAAACCATCCAACCTCTTGTTGCATGATTGACTTGAATGACAAAGACCTTTTTCAAAATAAAATTATAACCAATTAAATATGACAGTTATGGTCAATCTTACAACTCCTACCTTATTCTTGTTGTAAGCCAAACTCCAGCTAGATTAAAAAGGTAGGTCTGAAGAAAACAAATAATCCCAGTAACAATACCAATCACCAAACAGCATATTGAAAGTATTGCTGTCCTGCTTCTAGCTTCGTTTTCATCATTTTGTGATAAAGCAGCATAGAATTCTCCAAATGCAATTGAAAACGCAGGATACGTAAAACCATACAATGTAGCAGAAAAAATACCAAATATTAGATAACCCATTTCTGGTCGGGACATTTTTAAAATCCTAATAAATGTCTTTAAATATTGAGTCTTTGCATCTTTATTGTCTTCATCAGTCTTGGGGGATATAAAGACCGGTGCCTCGAAGTTCACAACGTCTTTTAAATTTTTGTCCAAATTATTAGCGTTTAGTTCGAAAGTCTTTTCATAGATTCCTAGTGGTTTATCTACAAGAAAAATATGGTGTCACTTTTTTAGATGATAGATGAAAGGATGAAATAAATGCGAATGACTTACTTTTCTCTTCAACATCTTGATCGTTTGTATCGACAGTTTGTAGATCACCCGCATGAACCATGTGATAGTACATTCCTTTCAATTTCATCAAATCATTGTGAGATCCTTCCTCAGCAACTTTTCCTTGATCGAGGAAAAATATACGATCTGCTGACTTAATAGCTGACAATCTATGAGAAACAACTATTGTCGTTCTTCCTTTGCTAGCAAGGTCCAAGGCTTCTTGTACAAGTCTTTCAGATTGGTAGTCCAAAGCTGATGTTGCTTCATCGAGGAGGAGAATTTTTGGATTTTGAATGAGTGCCCGAGCAATGGCAATGCGTTGTTTCTGACCACCTGACAATTGAGCTCCTTTTTCTCCGATAAAAGTTTGATAGCTCTAGATTAAAAAAAAAACATCAGTATATATAACATTTTTTTATTGTAAACCTCAAGACTCGGTTACTCACGTCTGGCAAGTTAACAATAAAATCATGAACACCAGCGGACTTAGCGGCAGCCTCGATTTCTTTTTGTGTAGCCGAAGCTTTGCCATGTTTAATATTTTCATTCACGGTTCCCTGAAATAGAACCGGTTCTTGCCCAACACAAGCAATATTCGATCTCAACCAACTAATGTTATATTTCTTGATGTCTAGATCATCTAAAAGTACTTGTCCAAAAACCGGATCATAGAACCTTTGTAATAGTTGTATGCAAGTTGATTTTCCACAACCAGATGAACCAACAAGTGCAATGGTTTGACCTTCTTTTACTTTAAAATTAAGACCCCTATGAACGATGATGTCTTGCCGAGAAGGATATCGGAAAAATACGTCCCGAAACTCTATTTCACCCCTAAGTCCATAGTTAAGGATCTTTCCATCTGTTGACATTGGATCGATATTTGATTTGGAATCAATGATTTCGAATATTTTTGATGCACATCCTCTTGCCGTAGCAAAAGATTCAAGGAATGGTGAGCTTCTAGCTATATTGTCAGCCCCGACAATTATACCAAAGAATGCCTTGAAGAAATTCATATATTTAAACAATCTCTAAAAAAAAGCATTTTACTCACAATCATAAGAATCGCTGGAGTGTATTCTTTGTCCTCCTTGTCTCGATCAGCTAGAATAAGATTTACTCCATACCAGAAAGCTCCTGCACATGAAATAAAGAGCAGTGATTTCAAGACTCCATCGCTAAAGCCAGAGAAAGCTCCTTTCTTTTGACTTGCTTTTCGGGCAGGGACCAAAAAGTTATCATATCTAGCGGCTTCTTTTTTTTCTCCAGCAAATGAAACAACTGTTCGAATCGAACTTAGAATTTCCTCGACAAGATTTCCAGCACTTGAATAAGAATCCTGCTCCAGACTTGTTAAACGGCTTTGATACTAAAAAATATATTTATTTATTGGTGGTAAGTTTCATAGGAATCCTTAAAATTATTCACCTTCGTCACAAAATAATTCATTACTATAACAATCGGAATGTAGACGCTCACAGCCAGAGTTAGTTTCCAGCCATAGGCGAACGATATAGCGACCGTTATGATAAAACTAATAATCAGGTACAAAAAGTGGGCTACTTTTTCAGAAATTCCATCACGAATCTTTTCAATATCACTGAAAATTATGAATGTACTTCCTGTTTGAAATGTCTGGAAAAAAAAAATTACTTACTCCGTCATATTTTGGGCAAAATTCTGTTGCGTTGCAGTATCATGCCAACTTATGTCTTGTCTCATAATAGCTCGAAAGAGTTTCATTCTCATACGAGTGACTTGTTTAAGAGCAATCAAATTAAAAATGTCAACCGAAAATATTCCCGAGAACAGCAAAACGACAGATGTGATGGTTAACAACAGTCCATAAGAAATAGAATCATTGTAGAGTTCTTTGTTGTTCTCTTCTCGTGTAGCATTTGTCCTGAAAGAAAAAATTGTTCATATTTTTAACTCAATTGTCTTAAAGATTAACTTAATAATATCTTACAATGTTTTACCACCTCCTAAGAGGGGTAAAAAGTAGGTAGTTGAGCTTGTTCCTGTAGCTAGTGTTCGATCAACTAACATTGCTGTAAATTCACTGTAAATGATAACAACTGCCGGTAGTGTCAAGGCCTTAATTGCTGACATTATAAATCCAATAAAAAGCAGGAATATTTCACAAGGAGTTGTAAATCGAAAAAGTCTTAAGAAACCAACCGACTTTGTTGGCTCAATTGGTTCTTCTTCACATTTTGCAGAAGAAGATTCTTCTCCCACGGAAGACCTTAAATAGAAATAAAAATCAATTCATTATACCAATTAATTTTTGTTCCATTCTTGAATAAAATTTCAATCGCAAACTTCTTAATAAATAATTCAGAGGGTATAGTTTTGCGAAGCCGACAACAAAATATATCTAACAATACTTTAATGACGTGTGTGTGCTTTTTGAAAGATCGCTAGAAAAGTCAACTGTAGAGTTAGGTCAAAGAAGTCAACTGAAAGTTTAATTTTCAATTAAGATTAATTATTGCTATGTTTGTAGGACAAAAGACGTGAGCTTATTAATGAAATCGTACGCGGATGTAGCAAACAAATGCCCTTGAGATATTTTGACCTTATTTTAATAAAACAAAAAATAAAAGAAACTTAATTGAGTGGTTTTAATGGTACAGAGGATGTATACTGCTTTATTTCTAACTTATAGAGGTGCCGGTTCGAGCTCCACTCTAGGCAGCAAGGATTTGCCAATTCTGTTTAAGAGGCAGTAACCGTGAAAAATGTCTATTCTATTTTTAGTAGGCATTGGTTGGGATTTGATCCCCAGAGCTTTTACCATGTGACACGCACTTATTATTACGTCACCATGTTAAATACAACAACAACTGATCCGCCTACGGGCTAAGCTAAACCCAGAGAATTCTCCGGGCTTAACTTAAGCACACAGAAAATTGTGTTACCGGCGTGAATTATATCCTTGTTATCGATAGTTTGTATGAAAACTCTACGATTTGCAGAACCAAATGAAGATTAAAGTAGATTTAAGAGTGATTTCTCTACCAAAGTCTGTCTTTACATAAATTTGTTTTAGGGAAATATTAGATCTAAGCCATTTCGTCACCATATAGTCTGCATGAAGTTATAAAAGAAATTAGGACTCATTTTATTTTGAGAAAGCTAAAGCTCCACATTTTCTTTGCACATTTTTTTTCGGACCATTAATTTCCTGCGGAAAAATAGCATTTGGATTTTTTTTGAATTTTTTGTTTCTTTCTCTCTTCGATGGATATTTTTCCACTTTGTTTTCAAAAAAAAAATCGATTTTTTTTGGAGATTACAGACAAATTTCGTTTCGCTAGTCTTTTGGCAATATGATAAACGTTTTGAGAACTAATACAAAAAATTTCGACACGACTTTTTTTGCAAAAAAAATCTTTCAGAACAACCTATTGTGATAAAACAAAGTAATGTTATCTGCGACGCAGGCATCGCAAAATTCACGTGGTAATAATCAAAAACCGAAATGCAAATTTGTAAAATAATTTTTGAGATGCGAATTACAAATTATGTTTTCCGGGGTGAGTTTTAATGAAACATCAATTAACTGGAAAATTATAAACTACGGGCAAGAAAATTGATCATTCACATAAAGTCACTGTATACTTCTATTACATGTCTGTATTGAGTCGTATTGAAAATGTACGACGAATAAACTACAAAGTTACAAAAGTTATTTAATTAATTTTAACTCAAATAATAATTATATTAATGGACAGGCTGGGTGGTTTTTAAATTTTTTTGTATTGTAAGAAATTGGCATCTAAGTTTTCCCAAAATCTGTATATAGGTACACATTTTAAAAAGAAACATAAATAAAAGTAGTTTCAAAATCGTCGAATAATTCACATCAAATGCTCATATAAATAGTACTTCTCTAATGTTACAGTTATTATTTAATAATAATGATAAACACATTTCAAAATCAATCGAAAATTATTTTTAAAAAATTTAAGTATTTCATTCAAATTATTAAAGGTAGCACTAAAATATTGACGTCTTGGTAACAACTTTTAAATTTATTTAAAAAGACCAGATTTCACCTCAAATTTTCTTCTCACATTTTTCTTAAATTGTTTTCTATTGGCTTAATAATCCTTGATTAAGGCATACGAACGGTACAAAATATCCGAATTTGAATGCTCTCCTATTTTGTATTTAGCGTTTTTAGTTTATTTTTCAAGAGAACCGAATACATCAAGTATATCGCGCAGACTAAGAATTTTTTAGATCTTGAATTTGCCTTAAATATATAACCGATCTTACTTGGTTGAATTGGAAATTGATTTCGATAGTTTTGCATGGGTTTGCCAATTGTCGCTTCGGACAGCATATATTGAATGTTTCAATGTAGAATTGTTCCTATAACTCACAAGCTGATATTTTTTTAACGAAGAAGCTCAATAGTTGAAATTAAAAATTCATATTGGTCTATTGGAAAGAATGTATCCGAATGTATAGTGCTAGCTTCTAGGGCACACGTTAAGGAGTTCAGAGATCGTTGCTTCTGACTATGACTGACGTTGAAGAAATATGAATTTTTAATTAAATTATTTGATTTGTTTCACTTGACGTTTTTGTTTTGAGTGAGAACATCAACATATCACTATCTGGCGCAGTCGCTAATGCCTTTTGTTAAGGCATTATTCGAAAAATAAACTATAGCTTCATCAATGAATTTTTAAATTTTACTATCGGCATGCATGCAGGGGTAAAATAAGTGTCATAATAATGTTTGTAGTGGTTGTGGGTTAACATATGTACAATTATGTAATTGTTATCACTTATCAGCCATTAGATTAGAGAGCAAAGAAATACGACCTCTTATAGTTTGAAAATTTGTATAAGTATATTATTAGTTTAGAACTACTGATAAAATATTTTATTGATTTTGTTTACACTTCAAATAGAAGGTGCATACTTATCATTAGATAGGATAGTAAAAACTAAATTGCATCAAGTAATAATATATGTACACTACACATACATAACTTCGAATACTTTGATGAAATTGGCATTGATCAATGCAAATAATGGTTATTTAATAAAATAGATGGCTGAATCGCATGAACTTGCTCTTTTGTTGGTCAATTAAATAAAGTATGGCTTACATAGCAATAAGATGTATGACATTCCAATGAAATCTTTATTTGAGTACCATATATTTTTGTTTTTGTCTTGTTTAAAAGACAGAAATGCCTTTATTGGATCAAATGCAATTGTGGTGCCAGATAAAAAATCGTAAGAGCGTTCTTAAAAGTAAGTATGTAGGTAATTAAAAAAAATGTTTTATGAAAGCAATATTTATTTTTTATTTATTAAATTCGAAAAATTCTTTTCTAAAATTGGAATAAAGTCAGTTGAGCTATTGAAGAGCTAAAACCCAAAAAATATATGATTTTCTAAAAGAACTTTAAAAATAATTTCTCTTGAGTTAATAATTGCAATTATTTTTATTCACAAATGTAGCAGTTGGGGAACGCTATCTGTTGGTCATCCTATTTTCGTCAAGAAACAATTAGCAGATTGTTAATTCTTTAAATTCTTTAAATTCTAAGAAATGACAAACACATTTCTTAGAATTAATATTTTTTTCTTCCTATGTAAAATTTTATTTAATATATTCAACCCTGAGGAATTTCACGATTTTTACCTGATATATTTTTAGATAAAATTATAATTATAATATTAGGCCTGTTCAAAAAAATTTAATTTCATAAATTTCAGCAATTTCAGAAATCGGAACAAACTTAATTTATTAGCTTTGTTTTCAAATACTGAAGATATTTTTTTTGCCGCGCTTTATGTCTTAGGCAATAATTATAATTAGAGTCGAATCTAATTTTCAACAAATGTTTAACATTTCAACCTTAATAAATTCATATACATGGAAATAATTTTCAAATAAAATAAAATATTTTTCTTGATCTAAAGATCACCAAGTACCTTCATATTTGTTTAAGGTTATTTTATTTTTTATTTGCTTATTTTTATTTATGTATTTATTATTTCTTTTATTATTATTATTGTTTATTACAATATAACGTAAATTTATATTATAATAAAAAGAAATAACAGCACTAGCTACCAGAGACTTGTGGGTGAAGATATATATTTTTATTTGGTAAATTAATTACTTCTATATTTTGTTTGTTTATTTTTGATTTATTTACTTGTTAATTTATTCATTTATTTCTTAATTTATATGTGTATTTAATTATTTTAATATTTTCCATTAAGACGCTTTTTTGGCACAGCAAAACATAAACAATGAAATTTAAGTGGAGAGCCTTGAGAAACTTTTGATTGATCTCAAATGCATTAAGATATAACTGTTGAGAGCTATCGTTTTGCTTTGCACATGAAACTGAGTCCGAGTTTCTCTCTGCTCAATCAATCTTATATGTGAGATCCAGCCCGTTAGCTCATCATACAATGGAGCTCATCTTTTAGCTATTTATATGCAACATTCATTCAAATAAAGTATATTGATAATAATAAATTTGTAACTTTTGATTCCTCATCTTTTACATCAAATTTATTGTCTTGAATTTTAATTTAAATAAAATTTCTTAAATATAGTTAACTAATAAAATTATATAATTATTTTTTTTATATATATTTTGTTTTACAATAAATGTTTTAAAATTTATACATTCATATATTACTAAAAAAAAATTATGGCTAACTCTGCATATTTCCTAAAATATAGAACAAATATTTCGAGATTCATGTTTAAAAAATTAACAATAACGAAGACAAAAAATAACCTTAACGTTAACACACACGTTTTGTCTTATGCCAGCATATTTTGAAAATATCACAAGAATTTTAAATAATTGTAAAAAGAAAAAAACAAAAAAAAAAATTAACAGTACCTATATCTACAAAAGAAGGTGTACAATTTAAAGGAGTTTATTTAAAATTTACAAAATCTCCCTAATTATAGATATTTACAATATTCCAATCGAAATAAATAGGTATTTTTGAGTTTAAAGAAGCTGTGTTTGTTTTTCTTCTCAAACATAAACTTCTCCGTTTTTAGCTTCTGGTGCTCCTTTCGTCAATGTTGTAGGAGCTGAAGTTGAATTTTCGTTAACAGGATTTGGCATAAGGCTGTTACCGTTGCTTGTTGCAATTTGAGGATTGGAGGCATTATTTCGATTTTCAATTTGATGATTGAGTGATCTTTGAGAGAGCTTGCGCTCGAGTACATAAGAATCTCTAATGAAGGCATCATTAAAACTACTCGTTCGCGAGATTGGTGTGTGATTTTCGTTCTTTACAGTTAGGAATCTATTATTGGATGGATCTCGAGCAGTTTCTGGTACTGAAACGGCAGAAACCGAATGTGGAATGGTCAGGGCTAAAGGTATCGACGACATCATTTCGTTGGTGTCAAAGACGGCATTTGTTGTGGTTATCTGAGGCATGGAAACTATATTAAGAGTTCCTGAAGGCATTGAATCGGACGTTGATGTAGTAACTGTGAATGGGAATGACAATGTCGTCACCGGAAGATCTAAAAAAGAAGAATTCAATATTACTATCATTGCTTTAAGAAAAAAAAACTTAAAATAATTTACTTGAAGGACTCAAGGATACAGTTCCAAAATTGACGTCCTGTAGGTTCTTCGGAAGAACAGCTTGGGCGAGTGCAGCTGTTGCTGGATGTCCCGGGATAAGAGTGTTGTTTGATGAGCAACTATCCATCTCTTTGATTGGTGAGAGTAGAAGAGTTCCAAGAACCTGTCCATCCTGTCCGCTGGCATATGGATACATGTTATGGGATGATGTTAAATGTGATGCCATAAGCTCAACTCCACTTGCTCCAGACGTACTCGTTCCCGTCGATCCCGGGGTAAAGATCAGTTTACTCTCTTTTTCTACACCTTCCTTGGTAACGTCTGGGGTTGGAATGCGAGGTCTGTTTTTGGGCACAGCCACGTTAAGGCCATTAACATTTAGCCTTGTATCTACATATGTATTAAACAGATAATTACACTTACTTTTCTAATAGCATCTCAACTGTAAACCTACTCTGCTTTAATTGCTTTTGAGCACGCAATGACTTCCGGTGAACAAACTTCTCATAAAGACTCGGCTTCGATTGCAGTTGCTGATGTTGCTGTTGCTGTTGGAGTATAGTCAGAGGTAGACCAGACTCTGGGCTAGAGTAAACCGAATTCAAACGGTTTCGATTGAATGCTGTTCCCCCTGAGGAGTATGCCGTTGACTGACTTCGCATCGAACCCATCCGAGATAGCTGACGGGTGAGCCAGTTGTTTTTGCGACGCTCAACCATTGGCGTATCGACACTTTCCTAGAAATGAAAGACTATAATTTATTTGCCCAAATAATGTGTTGAAACTTTTCTCTTACATAATCTGCATATACATCATCGGCCATATTACGCTTCGTGGGCATTATATTGGCGTACATAGCATCAGCAGTTTTAACTTTATACTTTTCTGCAGATCCCTTTGGCTCATTGCGGCGATAGTGTTCTGAAGCCACAGTGTAAGGCAAGTCCTTTGGCACAACACACTCCCAGTATTGATCCCGCAGTAGCTCAGGATGTTCTTCGTGCATTTCGTCAACAATCATATAGGAAGCCTAAAATAACAACAAAAACAAATTATGAAACACAAATTTGAAAACAAAAATAAGATATTCTTTTTTTTTGTACTATCTAGGTATCTATACTGAAAATAATTTTCTCAAACATTTCAAATTTGAACAACCCTAATTCAATTCAAAGTTACTTGAAACTTTTGGCTTACTATTAACGCATGCACCTGTAAGCATATTGTGCATTTTATTAAATTTAACTTAAAGCACATAATGGAGTCACTCCTGTTGAACAAAAAAATTATAAATTCATCAAGTTTCAGAAAAATGTATTTCTTATCAGTTTTAATTCATTCAATTACCAATTGGTAAAGCACACAAAATTACCCCAAAAACATTATGACTGGAATAATTTAAAATTATATCCTCTGTGGAAAGTAAAAATAATTGACTTAATGTATGGGACCTTAGTGTTAATAAGAGACCTGAAATACTTTTTGTATTTATGTAAATTTAAAATTTAAAACTCTTATCAAATCAAAACACAGACTTAACTCTGAATTAATTTCACGAAATGTTTTGCCAATTAAAATCAAGTCAAAGACCCAACCCAACTTTCAATTTAAATGCTTGTGTTTTTTTTTCATCTTTTGGTTTCACTTTCAACGCAGTAGGTTATTGTTAAAAGACGTGTAAAACAAAGCAGTTTCCATTAATTTACGCTACCAACGTCTTAACACATGCGAGAGTACCTATACCACCCAATTATGAACGATTTTTTGGCAAAAGTTGTATATCTTTTGTAGTGAACGCATGTCGTCAGTAAACATGTCAAGACACAGGGAGCCAAACTTGAATACCTGCCCTGCATTTGTTTTTTTTTGTTTTACAATAAAACAACAATTTTTGTAACAAATGAACCGATAATACAAGTTAGTTTAAGACAAAAAAAAAGTTCAACCAAATTTTAGATGCCATCAGGTCACGTCTTGAAGTTTTGGTATTGGAATAGTAAGCTATAAGGCAGAAGATATAAAAATTAAAAATGAAAAGTGAAAATACTTAAGTATATACCTACACGATTGTAATTGTGCAATAAAGTAATTTTATTTGCTGTCACGTATTTCGAAATTGCATTATAATTGAAACAAAATATTTAAAATAATTTATTATAATAATACAAATTAAAAGTTTAATATGTTTTTTAGTCGTGCTAAAAATTCAGTAAAAAATATTGAAATTTATTTACCATACAAAATGGGAATAATAGTGCCAAACAAAAATCAATTTTTAAAACTAGAAAATATAAAGAGCTGAGAATTATTAAGTTTAATTGCCAAGTAAATGCCCTTCAGTAATAACATATACTTTTTTCAAGATAAATTATAAAATCAACAAAAAGGTGACTTACACACAAAATAAAAAAAGCAACTTTTATACCCAACGCAATCGTAATAATAATAATTATTGTAGTTCTTTTTATATTTTTTTTGTTAAGGCGAAAACTGCGGGCTACGAGAGGTTAAAAAATACGTTTGTAATACGTAAACTGGTAAAATTATAAAGCTCTACAACGATTGTCTTTGAAAATTTGAATCCAGTTTTCATTTTTGATAAGAACATTCTTAATTTGAACTTGGGATTTGAGAAACAAAAAAAGTTTTATAGAAAGAAGACTGGTTTGAGATGTTTTGACTGTTTGACATTCGGTTATCGATTGTTAATTTTTGTTGAAGATTATTGGAGTTTGATTTATAAGTTTTAAATAAATAAATCATATTAAAAGTATTTCATGAAATGACATAATATTTTAAATAAGCTTAAACTTTAAAGAATTATACATGCTTTTAGGTCAACAAAACCAGTTGGCGCTGTCTTTTAGTCTTTTAAAATAAATTCTTGTAAACCATGTAACACTTTTCTGTGTTACAAGGATCAGTTAGTGCCCATTGACTTGAAGTTTTATGTCAAGGCCCAAGAAAATAAATAAAATGTTTTCTTTTGCATAAATAGTATGATTTTAAAAAAATCGGTGAATAAATACAATATAAAAGAAAAAAAGAGATTTTTCAGGGTGTTTTCTTTTGAAGAAGTTCAATGAAATTAGGTTTCAACAAAACTGAAAAACTACACTATCAAAAAATTTCAAATTGAAATGAATTAAATTCTGACTATAAAGAACGCAATTCTACGAGTACAACCAGAAAAAAGTCGACACTTGTGATTTATTGCAGTTATGCGGTTATATGATCTTAATTTAAAAAGTAATAATATTTAAAACAAGGCGGTTTGACTAAGAAAAAAATGGTTAATTTTTTTTATTTTTCCCAACTGGTCTTTTACTGGGGTAATCTACAATTAAACAAGTTAACTTATATACCTAACCTAATAACCTTTATGGAGTTTGTACTTTGAAATCTAGATGAGTCAAGCTTTTTTCGCCTTCTCCACTTTATTATGCGAATTAAATTGAAATCCATGTCTACTTTCTGGTAAAACTAGTGGAATGTAAAAAACAAATGATTGGTTAAAAAAAAAACCTTTGGCGAAAATCCCCATAACTAAGATGAATTATTTACTCAAATAAGGCTTTCACGAAGTGTTAATAAATGGTTTTACTGAACATTATAATAAGATGATTCATATATGTACATTTAATTGAAATATTGGTCAATTTTGTTCTTTCAATTTTTTAAAGATAACAGCACTTGGTATATATATATGTAGAAATACAATGTTCTTTTTCACTTACCTTAATGTGTCGGTCTATCAGCCAATTAAGCTCAATGTCATCATCGTCTTCTCCGAATGGATTGATTAACACCTCTGCAACTTTAAGCCATCCCACATAAAACACGAACTTCATAAAGAAGAAAATAAATAAACAAATACGGGTATGAATAATTAAATGGTGTTTTTTACCAAAGTTTTTATTTAAAAAAGACTAGTTTAAATATTTAAAACTCAATTTGATCTTACATTCTTAATTTAATAAAAATAATAGTTTGGTTTAAATTGTTTAAAATGTAACTAAAAGTTCAGTACCCAATACAATTATCCAAATTCATCAATGATTCATAAATAAGCTATTATAAGAATTTTATTATGATATTTCTAATATGAAACCTTGGAACAAATTTCGCATGATTTTTTAATTTAAGTTCCATCAACTTTATTAACAATAATTATTCCTTTTTCGTGACCTTTTTTATTCAATATATGTATTTGAATTCTATTTTTGTGGGATTCAAATATTTATGAACAATATATAGCTAGTTTTGTGTTGATACCTACATATAAACATAACTCTCATAAATTCTAATACATCAATTTATTGATTGATTGAGAAAAGAACTCTAAAAATAATTGATTGAGAAAAATAAAAACAAAAAACATCCAATACTTCGATCTCAGTTATAGTATAAATAAAGGATTGAAGAGTGGAGCAACTTAGGGAGTAAGCTATTTTGATTTTTAATTAATCTAAAATATCTTTTGTTAACGTTTCTAAGATCTTACTACGCAAAATTTTAACAGAAATATTTGTAAACAAAAATTTCCTCAAATTATGGACCCAGGAGATTTTGTTCGACTATAAACTTCGTGTATTTTTTTCTCTACTTTCCTAGAAACTGGATGTAGTAAATGAAAATGTCATTATAAAAATAAGATTTAAAATATAAAAAGTTTTTTATTTTACTTAATTTTTTTTGTGAAATTCACACGCAAAATAGATATTCCAATGTTTACAATAAAAATAAATTGCATATTTTTAGCATCTCCTAGCAATAGGTAATATTTGTGTAACATAGTATATTCAATAGCCCATTCAACCGCATTATATTCTAAGTGTGCAATGTGCATAGTTTAGTTATCTTTAAACTTTTAAGTAGCTTTTGCGGTTAGTAACGCGATGGAATATGGTCAAAATAATAATTAACACAAATTTCCGTCATCCGTTTCGTTAACCTGGTGTTTCTATTTTTCTAACTGAGTGAGTGATCTTGAACGTAGCTATACGCGTACATTAAAATTCTTATATATTTACTGTGGTTAATATTTTAATTAGATTTTTTTTTTTTTTAAATATTTACAAAGTATAAAAAAGAAACAACTTTCAACTAGAGTATATTACGCAGAAGCAGAACACTCCGGTGTGGTGGTTTGCGGTTGTGAAGAATTAATATTTTCAATAGGTATTTGAACCGTGATTGTAGGCTTTACAGTTGAACCAATTTAGAACACCCATATTATATGTTATGTCACATGAGGCTTTTATGAATCGACAGAGCATAAAGGTTTCAATTTTAATTTTCTATTTATTAGAATGGAGTTTTGTTTTTAGAACTCTGTGATTTATTTGTTGGTATAATATAAGATTCAATAACATTCTGAATTTGGTCTCTTAGAATTGAGATATTGATTCGTTAACTGTGTTTTAAGCAACTCCTTTTGATTTCTGCAATATTCCTTCTCAAGACACGACTTATTTTCCAAATTCCCTTAAATTATGGCTCATTCCAATGAACAGGCAGCTATACTATAATTTAAACAATTTTTACATTAATTTTATTTCCGTCGGGCTATATAGGAAAAGCTTAGGAATATTTAATTTATGTTATATGTGCCAACACACTGCTTGGTACGAAAATATATTTTGTTTAAAGCAACAAAAACAATTCTGAAACATCATTACCCAAATTGATTTATAACAAAACATATTAATTTTTTTTTCATTACAAATTCATTGTTAATATACTGAATGTTTGTTCTTGTTAATTCTCACTTTTTCAAGTACATATAGACTCTAAGGGTCTTATTTATAAACGTTGTCTAAATTTAGACAACTGTCCAACTTTGGAAAATATGTTTAAAAACCTTGTTTGTTATTGTCTTAGGCAGCTAACTTAGACATAAGAATAGATTGTCTTAGCCGTGAATAATGTGATATTTATTTTTATTAAATAAAGCATATCTCCAGAAATTTGAAAATAGTTAGACAGTGTTACTACTTACACAAATTTAATAAAATCGACTGTAAGTGTTTCTGTGAGTTCATAATTTAATTTAAATTCTGCAAGAATTAAGTTCTATTTTTGAATTTTGGATTTTGTAAGATTCAAAATCATTAAACCAAGCTTTCAGATAATATATTTGCCTAGATAGAGGTTGGGTGGAAATTTTACAACTTCAGTTAATATTAAATTGTTCTGCTGATAAATTGCAATTTTTTTGTCATCATTTTTTTTTTTCATTTAAAAATAATTGGAAAATATTTTTTCAAATCAAAGAGAAAAAGAGGACTTTAAAGTAATTAATTATTTTTTTTTTAAATTAAGAATATTAAAAACAATTTAAAACATTTAACTAAAACGATACATTAAATAAAATTAAAGACTTTTTACTCAGTGCTTAAATACTTGTTGTAAATTAACATCAGCACTTAAGTGCAAAAAAAACTCACTTGTAGGACTGTAAACAATGGAAAATACAAATCCGTGTCTGCTTTTCCATTTCGACTTGGCATATTAGGGAGCATTTGTTTGCCCACAACAGCGGCAATAAAATAAATATACAACACCAAAGTGACAACCTGAAATTAAAAGACATTATAAGTTCATTATAATAAATAGTTCCGTATCAAATATTCCGCTTACATCATTTTAATTGTAAAAAAATAAAAAAACAAAGGTTATGTGCCTCAGAGTATGAATGTGCAACTTACCTGTGTATAAACCAATGGCACGCAGACCGTATCGTAGCCAATCAATCCGCCAAGCCTTCGTCGGATGTCAGACAATTCCACCAGAATTGTTTGAACAATATGATCAGATGAGATCAGACCATCTTTGCGTGCACGATTGATGATGTTTGTCGCCCACACCAGAGGCATCCAGTACTTGGACATGGGACTCTTCGCGTTCATGGTCTCGAAGATTTTCATCTCACTCTCGTGCATAAGCCCAGCATCTACAAGATGCTGTGTCGATGGGAAGCGTCTTTTTACGCGAAGTGAAATTCGCTGCAGAGTAATGACATAAGCCAAGACCATGTACCGCATAATATTACGGCGCATCAGTCGACCTGTCTCATTCTATAGAGAGAAAGAGTTAGATTATTAAGAGATTGGATTACAAAAGGGGCATCAAAGTGTTTTTACACTTACTCCTCCATTGGAGTTAGGAATGGCAGCACTTATGAAAAGGGCAAGAGTGTCTGGCCATGGCAGTAATCTGTATTGCTCCCACCATCTTTTCACCACAAGACTTACATAGAATCCGAGGACAAAGGACATCGGGATAGTTTCACTCTGTTCACCGAAGTAAACTCTGATTTTGGCAAATATTCTGGAAATTCAAGATATTGCTTTAAAAATGTTTGTCTTTTTATTTTTGTCTGTAGTTGTTTTTCTTTAAGAGAACTTGTTTGCTTAAGTCGTAGGTACTCATTGTGCTAGAGACAAACACTCAGGTATAATGTATGAACAAAATTAAAAACACGTTCCCGGCCGCAGGGCAAAATGCCAATCGAAAACCTACAAAATTTGGTTTTTTAAATTTGCAAAGTGATATTTATTATTTATTATTTATTATTTTTTTTTTTGTTTTGATTAGCACGTGTTGTGGTCTGTTTTGGATTCATGTTGGTGGGTAATAATTGTTTTCACTTTTGGATATAAATAAACAAATTTATTAAAAAATATACTCACTGTTGTTGGTAATCATTAAGTACGAATCTATAGACTAAGTTAATGGTATAATATAAACATAAATAAGCAACCAATTCACGCCACACTAATTTATATACGCTGCCACGCCATCTGAAAAATAGATAGAAATAAATGATTTATTATTAAATTTGATAAAATCTACAAGAAATCAATTTTTGTAAATTACAATAAATCTTCTAGTAAAATATATCGTATCGTGTCATTGTTAATTGCGTTTAACGCAGTTATAAGTGAAACTTCATTGTAAGCAAAAAAATTTGATTCATGATGAGATAAGATATTAATAGCCAATTGTGTGCTTTATTATTACGTTTTATTTAGTTGAACCAGATGTTCTTTCTGTATGACTTAAAATGGCTGTGTAATTTATGAGCGCTCGAAAGGTGGGTTTAGAATGGGTCATACTAATGTTAAGTTCTTCTTTTTTTTGATAAAAGGATTAAATTTTAGAAAAAAAAATTATATTTAAGACAACAATTCCATTTCTTAAAACAGGAGTACTTAAAATTGGCATACTATATTTTTAATTTAATTTAATTTAATTTAAAGGACATTTTGTGGTATACACAAAACTATTTTATTAGAAACCGGCTTGAATTCTTATTCTTATTCTTAACCATTATCTATAATTTAATATACCTAACTATGTTTTTATGTTTTAAAATATAAAATCTTTACAATTCAAGAGGAAATTCTCACACCGTTTGATGATAATTTTAGTAGGTCCCTGAACCGCCAGCAGACCAGTCATCTGGATCAGTGATGATGTATGTAAGACGACGACGTTAATTAAACATTTAGAATCAGTTAAGTGCCGAAAGGTTTAATTATACTATTGATTTTATTATACTATTGCATCGTGGTTTATTGTTTGTTTATTTATTAAATTTTTTAAATTGATTTGTTTATACATTCTTTGTAAATAAAAACTAAATTAAATGTATGGATGGATTTAGCTTTAATATTTCCTTTTTACCAATATGGAATTTTGGTTTATTACACCCCATAAAACATTTTAAAAATGGATGCATAAACTTTTAAACGGTGTTATTTATTTATACATCAAAATCTGGAAGTGAAATACAATTTTATTTTTCGTTTATTTACTTTAAACAAACTTCCAGAAAGAGTGATATTTATAAAACAAAAAAGTGTTAATGGTTTGATTTTAAAATTAATTAATGAATTAATAGAAACCAAATTCCAGAATACAAAATTGATCATCTAGTAAAGCCGCGCAGATCAATCTCTTTATTATAATTGAGTGGGTACCGATGTATATGTTCGTAGGTACAAAAATAAAATTAATAATTCTAAATGGATAGAAAGATAACGAATGGCGTGCTCGAAGTCAGACAGAAAATATTTAAACAATGTGTATCTGTCAGATGCCATCAGCCTTGCCTCGGCGCATGTACCTTGTGCCGGCTTTTGTGTTTATTTTTTCAAACTTCATTTGATAACCATGTGCGTAAAGTGCCGGATCTCTGTTTTAAAGTATATACATATATAAGTATCTACATCTGTATGTTTATCTTATCTTATATAGAATCAAATTGCATGCCAAACGCTATGAGGCGTTAACACTGGTAAATGACGCTTACATGAAAATATAGTAACAAAATCTGTTAAATAATTGTAATTAACTTCTGACTCACTTATATAAATTCCTATTTGGGATTTCAAGAAAAAATACATAATCTTCTAATAGTTTAGTTTGATTTATCAACCTTTTTTCCTAACTTATATTCCAATACCTTCCTATACTAAAGTTTGACTTATGCCATTTGAGCTATTATAATGATGGAAATGCCTGTGGGGTAATTAATTATATAGCATTTGATTAAGTTTTTTTTTTTTTTTTTATTTTTGCAAATGAATAATTCAAAAAGAATATTTTAAAAATATAATTTGCGTGTTTTTTGTTTAATTTTATATAAACACGCGCGATTTTTGTTTTGCTAAAAGCACCGAGCTGAAAAATAACTTATAGGTACATGGTTAATGATTGTAATAACCTTGAGTTTTTTAACTTTGGCTAAGTAGAAAGTCATGTTTTGTATGAGAAAGGCAATACAATCTTTATAGTTAAGGCAATGGCAGAGTTTATATGAATTAAGGAAATAATTTAACGGGGTAAAAAAGAAATTGATTACGTATATTCTTTAACTTATTATGTAATAAAATATATTAAATGAATGACTTCTTTTTTGCCTTTTTAAAAATCTGAACTTGAATACCATAGTAAAACAATTTTCTACTACCGAACCACAACACAAAGTAGCCACATAACAACACATGCACTTTGAGGTGATTACTTGCATTTGCACGAGCATCTGGTCAGTTTCTTATATGGAGCATCTACTTAACTACTATCAATTCAATTTTTCGCTTAATTATTTCGAGTATATGACTAATTGACAACTCTCTCATTTCTCTTCCACATTATTTGCTTTTTAATTAAATGATATACTCGTTTATATTCTTAAGATCTTTGTTAAATAAAGTTAACAATTTTAACAAATTGTATAACATGTACATTCCAGGTTTCAATAAACCGACTAGTCAGGTTCAAATTAAATAAAAAAAAAAACGACTAATCAATTACGTGTTTCTATTGAAAACTCATTTAGTTAACGCCACATCCATAAACACTAAATCAACAAACAACTATTTAACATCGGTGCCCATAAAACACGAAATTCGAAGTCGAATTCCATAGATTGCATTTATCTTCATTTAACTGATGACGAAATTATAACACTCAGAAAAAAAATAAATAATATATGAGAAAATAAAAATGCTGTCAAACACACACACCGATTGTAATAATTGCCAAATCAAATTTTTGTATCTATATCTTTGACATGATGATAAAGTGCGGCTTCAAGTTCGAATAAAAACACATACACGCGTTTTTCAAAAAATGAAACATGGAATGTAAGAGCATAATTTGTGATTTCCTTAATTAGAAATGTTGTTTGACAGTAAATTTTAATTTTATGCATGTTGGCGATATTGGAACAGTATACCCTTAATAAAACTAAGTTCCAATGAACTAGTATATGGATGTATATTATGCGATAAGATAGATTATGACAACAACTAACGTTTTATCGCGCGTTTTCCATGATTGAATTCGATACGAATTGCGTCCAAGATCAAGGTGAGCGTGCACGAGTCTTACAAGTTGCAATGTATGTATGTTTGTATGTATGTACTTATAAGATCTTGCATAAGGCTATAATGGTTGCAGGAAACTGGAGCACTCAACTTTATAGACTGAAAACGATTGATATTTAGTTAGATTGGTGTAAGCTTGAATTTATTTTTTTCTTAATCGCATTTTCCAATCGTTTTCCAATAATAATGTCCCTGACGATGTGTGAGTATATTGTGAGTAATTTAAAGTTGATGTTTGTTGATTTTATTTGCAATATCCAAAAACATACAGTCTAAACAAATTTAAAGCACAAGCTTGACTTATAGGAGCAATCTTTATTAATACATTTATTTGGTTTTAAGCAAAGTTGATTGTTGATTGTCTTATAAAAAGTTATTATTATATGGAATTTCATTATAAATTTAACCGAATGAATCTATATAACTCCGGAAGTCATTGTCTTGTAATAAAATTTCATAAATTGTCTTGTGTTAAAATTTTATATAATTGAAAGAAAATAAAAATGATAAACTACACATCTTTTGTTTTATTTTATTCATTAGATTTCATCTTTTCAGGGGGAATTTTTAAAAACTTCAAGTTCTAAGAAGTTATGGAGACAGTTACTATATTTTTTTAATGGAAAAATTGATATTTATCTTATTATTAATTAAACAAAATAATTATTATTTATAAAAATCATTACTCAAGCCTACAAAATGGTAGCTCACCCAAGTGTTTTTCATTCAAACTTTCAATAATATTATATGATGGTGCGAAAGCTTGGCAGACTAAGTGCGAGTGTGTTATCATTATCACACAAAAACCCATTTAAAAAAATCCTTTATTTTGCTTAATTCTATACAAGTTTTGCAAACTCAACTGATATTCGATCGCAAACTCAATAAAAATAAAAAAACTAATCTGTGCTAAATAGCGCCATCTTTGAAAAGAGTCATCAGTCATCACCATTAATAAATTCAGTATTGGTTATATAGCTTAGAGTGAAAATCAGCTAAATTCACGAAAACAATTACTATGGCTTTTATTTTACACAGAGAAAGTAATTTTTAAGTAATATTTTAAAATTTGGCAAAAAATTGTTTATAATTAATTTGTTCATAGCTCTCATCGTGGATTTAAATTTCAGAACATAATATTAAATATACCACATACGCCAGAGTGAACCACATTTATAAATAATACCTCTTCCAATTAAGAGACAAATTTCCCAAGAGTATTTCTAGGCATGATAAAACCACGATAAGATTCTTCAGAAAATCTATTCCTGCAAAATAACAATAGTTGTTGCCACCAGACTTTAAGCCACTGATTTTTTTATTTATTTAAAAACATAGGTACATATATTCTAAATGACTTCGCTCTTTTAACTTGTTTCTAAAATGTTACAACTTTAAGATACTCAATATATATTTATTTTTATATTATTTATAATAATATTTTTTAATATGTACAATACATAGTTACATTCAAATCAAGTTGGAAATTTTAATAACCCCAAAGGAAAAAACAATTTCCAAATCATTAAGTAATTTAATTACATGGTAATGCAATTGCATACTTAACAAGAAATAATTCGTCTTGTTGACGGTTCTAACCAGAGAAAGCCGCAGGTGTCTGACTCTATCAGGCGCAGCATATTAAATATGGGAATTCTAAGAATTGATGAATTGATTGATCGCCGTCATCGTCGTCGAACACTTTAGCTACATGGGAATTTATTATTAAATTAAATTCAAAATAGATTGTTATTCAACAGAAAAATATTTTTTATTTTGATGATGCGGAGAAGAATAGTTAAAAAAAATTGTACATATATTTTATACAACAATTAATATAAATAGACATTAAAAAAAATTAACTTTGTAAAGGTAATTCCCTCTTACAGTTCAAACAAATGGCAATGGCACGCATTTAATAAGATTCGAATATCCAAATCCATAAGTCCATGACTCCATCATTTTTTCGTCTTTATCTTGTTATCTGGTTGCAAATTTAAATATTTTCATAGACAATACAAACTTTGAGACTTCACAACCTAGTTATTTTAAATACTCGTATATCAACATCACCCACCACGGTACATCATAATATAACGACACCATAGCATCACGGTTCCAGTTGAGTACGTTTGCTTGCTATATTATGGCCACGGTTCAATGGTCTGGTAAGGTTGTTCTGACGGAGACCCCGGAAATTTGTCGATGCGATCCCATACGGATCTACGCCATAGAGTGTGAGTGTCACGCAATAAAAAATAATGTTATAAAATGTTTCACTTGGTCGAATGTACTTGCTCACGTTGCACATATTAACATTGGGGCATAATTTATATTTAGAAAAGAAAATTGAAAAGAAAAACATGTTCTTTTAAAATTTAATTTATTAATAGGTGGTTCGTTCGGCTCGCATTGAATTATGATCTATTTTGGAATTTTAAAAATTTTAAAACCTTTTAACACAATAATTCTTATACTCAAATGTAACAGTCTCAGAGCTTAACGCCATCTGTTGGCGATCCCATTTTCGAGAGGGACGAAATTAGGCGATTGTCAATATTCCATACCGTCGTAGAATCAATAACTTCTCCCATACAAAAATATAAATAAATAGTATTCAATTTCGGGCTTTCACGATTTTTCGACTTTTACGGTTGAAATTTTTAATAAAGAAAATCGCCATGAAATTAATATTATTTCAAGCCGAAGCTCCTAAAAAATTCAAAAAAGAATTCCGAAGCTATTAAATTACAAAATTAGCTAAGAGGGTGAATTCTGTCAAATTATGTTTGGACTTCACAAAAATCTGTAATAGGCTGGGCTTTGTATTCCAAGCTCTCTGACCAAGACAAGTTCAAACAAATCGATTTTAACAATAAAATGGGCATTGTTTGTGAAAAGGTGGTGGGTGTAGAGGGAGAGATACAAAATTTTATGTATCATTTTCATAAAATCTTTATTTACTTAGATGAAAAAAGTTTTCGGAAGTGTTTATAACTGTCGAGAAAGACGCAAGATACTATGTATCTGAAAGACGATCATAAACCAAACCCTTTAGCTGGATGGACCTTATATAAAAGAATTAAGATTTTTTTAATAAATTATGAATTAAATCAAAATCTTAAAATCAAGTTTTATTTTACGAACCCCTTTATTTACCCTAATACACCATCCCATGTAAATAAAAGTAAGCTTTAATTTTCAATTCATTCAAATAGTTTTTTTTTTAAATTACCTTAAACTTTATAAAACACAGGTGGCATGAATAGTTTTTATATAGGTATATAGAATACATACATATATATATAGCTGCCGTTTCTAGCCTATTAGAATTCGACTCAAGTCGGAAGATGATTAAGATTAATGATATAGATTAAGTTTGTGGTGTGGATTATTATTATAATTATTTGTTTTATTTTTTTTGCAATTAATTAGTTCATTAATTTAAATGAATGAATTGTTAGGTTAGATTTTCACTTTTAACACCGTCATGTTCAGCATACATAAAAACTGAAGTCTAGTAGTTTTCACGTTGTCAACATCATTGATGTCATGCCCCACTGGTTCACCTAGAATCATTATAAATCTTCAATGTAATGCGAATGCGTTCATGTCTGCCATATTTGTTTATATAAATAATAAAAAAAATATATACATACGAGTAATAGTATATGATATTTTTTATTTATACATAGTTAATAGAAATTGAGATTTTCTCACGTCGATTTTTTAATGAGTTTAAAATGTGCGAGAAAAAATTGTGTTTTTGATGATTCAATTTTAAACGAGTTGTTCGATGTTAAACAAGGGTGTATTTAAAGGGAAACTCATCATCACTGCACTAAAGTACACAATGAAATTCTTAATTTATTAGCCAGTTTTTTTTTCTCTGAGGATAATTAAAATTTATATGGTATTGTTGAAGGGGCAGACTACGTTTCGTATTATTTTTAATCTTATTGGTAGTTTGTCTTATAATTTCTAGGTGAAGGCTGTGAAAACAAACAGTATCGTTTTTTGCATATAATTGATGAGGAAAAATTAAGGTATTATTTTTATGCTAGAAAATTAAAATGAGCAAGTATTTTAGTAAATTTTCGAGGTTTAGCAAGTAGGAACTTTGACCGGAATATTGAAAAAAGTTAACTTTAAAGAAGATAATAATAATCAACAAATTATTTCAAGAAATGTTTTACGTGAAAATAAAATGACGGACTAGGGGCCACACGAAACTTTCTTTAAAACTCGTATTCATATTTAACAAAAAAAAAATTCAAGTTATATAAACCTTGTGCTTGCAAACCTTCAATAACCTGTAATAAACTGAACAGCCAAATTAGTGATTTGGTTAATTTCTCGAAAATCCCCGAATAAATTTAATCAAAAATATTTCTTAGATACTACATTATATTGCTTGGAAATTGAATCTTCCAAATTCATTAGTTGCTTAGTTTGGGAAGAACCTGCGGTTATAAAAAAATCATTCATGTAGGAACCTCTTTAAAAAGTATTGACAGTCAAAAATCATTAAGTTTTTTATTCAACGACATATCTACTTGCAATACATAAATATTATTCTTAATATTTGCTCACAAAAATTAATAGAATGGCTAAGCCATTTTTTATTATATACAGTAGAATCTCGAAAAGATGATGTTAAAATAATCGGAAAGATGAACGAAATATTTTCAACAATATTTTAACAAACAAAAAAACGATGTACATACAAATTGTGATTCAGAATTGCATATTTAGCTATACATATAAAGAAAATCTACGTCAGTTAAAAATGAATCTGTTTAAAATATCTTATATGATGAGAATATTCAAACAAAATAATACGATACGTTATGAATATTCAGGATCATCACAAATATGAACGGGAAATAAAATGAACGGCGGCACGGCGAATGCCTTTTGCATACAAATGTGTCTTTTCAGACAATCGGACAGCAACAATTATAGCTTACATTTTAATGATAAGAATGAAAGTAAATATTTCGAGGAATTTACGTTTAAATATGTGGCTAGTGATTTCTACGCTCTCCGTCATGATATTAAAACTGAAAAAGAAACAGGTGAATCAGAGTACCTACTTGCCATTTAAGGTAAACGAACCGGGTTCCATATTTATCCCACAGATATTATACATTATTATAGGGTGACCATATTTTTGAATGTTAAGAAATGAATTTGTGATGTGTAATGATAATGATTAATGAAGAATAATTAAAAAATATTGAATCATTCATGTAAATCACAAACAAATCAATAAAACATCAAAACTTAGCTATATAAGTTTAAATTTAAATCTGAATTTATAAAATTGAATTTGTTGGATTCGTATTAAATCAGATTCAATTGGAAAGATTTTAAAATCGTGAAAATCGAGAATTGCATACTTTTACGGGTGGATGATGGCGATATTTTAAAATTCTATTTTGCATGGGAAGGGAAAAATATTTATTATAAAGAATTTGTCATTGCTTAAGAAATGACCATCGGCTTATTTTGCCCCTCACTATGATGGTATCGCCAACAGATGGCGTTAAGCTCTCATAACATTAATTAATTTCTGTGAATTATTACATTGTGTCACATTCAGTGATAATGGTTGTTTCAAGCCCTTTATAAATCTTGTTTTCACTTTTTAAAATATAAAAATTGATGAAAAAATTCGTGCAAAGCCGGGTGGAGCAGCTAGTACTAAAATATAAATTATATTTAAATATTAATATACAAACAACACTTCAAATAAACATAAATTAGGTTTCTCGAACAAACAAATATTATATCAATCGCTTTATTTTAATTTCGTTTCTCCTTTTATTTATTTTTGACTATCTGAACCTATTAATTTTATAGATTATGAGGCAGAATCAAGTTCCTATAATAATGAAATAGATTGTAAAATTTATACAAAAGAAACTTTGAAACTCTCTATAAAACAGAGGAGATGGTCACTCTAAATATATATATATTATAAGATCTTTAAACGTCAACCAATCGCTTTTTAAAAACAGAACTCTTGGACTGTCAAAGGAGATTAATCATTCGGCACACGCCAAAATAGCAATGCCATTCTGGGATATTTAGTGTGTTGTGTCACATTTTATATGGCCATATACCCTGGTTTTCGATTGAAATTTGAAAGGGGAACTCCTTTAAAATTGTGTGTTATTTGTTTTGTTCACTCACAAACTTATTTATGGGGCATATTTTTTTTAGAAAAAAAAAAAGTTTTTCTTACTGTTTACTGTATTTTTTTTTTTAATCTTAATTCTCCGACATTTTTTTTGTTTTTCCGATTTCGTTTATGTGAATGGGAAGTTTCTGTTATTTTTTTTTATTATTTAAACTTTTGATCCCAAACTGTGAATGAAATTTATACTACTTATAACAATGTTGACTGGAAAATTAAGTTGACATAATTATGGTTTACAATCTCTTCATTCAGTTTTTTTTGGGGTCATATATGACTGGACAACTTGTTTAGACTGTAAAAATACAAAGAAATACACCAAGGTCGGTGTGATATTTTTTTTGACTTGTTATACGAATTTAAGACAAGTTAAGCATATATGTATACATTTTTTTAAAATTTAATTCCCCGAACTATAACACAAAAATAACAACTACTTGTATAAAAAAATTAAAAAGGCAATTAAAATAATAACTATTTAATAAATTCATTGTATTTTAAAACTTGTCACATTATCCTTATAACGTGTTAAATTTAATTCTATAAGAACCAGCCTATAATTTTTTCCCAAAATTTAAAATGGTTAATTTTTGTTCTCTTTATAAAGCAACACATTTGTAATGGTTTGACTTTTGTTATAATTTCTGAAGCGATTTTGATAAAAATTTAAAAATATACGATAACTATTCAAGGAAGTCCAATTATTTAGAACGTTGAACGTTTAATATTAGAAATTACACTAAAGATTTTAAATTCAATTTTGTTTTGAAGTAAGTACCTACACATATTTTAGAAATATGGACACATTATAAAATGGCCATCATTAAATTTATACTTAAAACAAATAGGGAAATTAAGTAATACATCTAAAGAAGTAGGCTTTACTTGTTTCAAATTAAAAAAAAAAATACTAATGAAACCTATCTAAACTAAAGCTATGACTTTAAATGTCTATAAAGTATATGTATCAGATGGATAGGTAAATTCAAAGTTTATAAAATGTAGGAACAAAGTCTAGTTTTTGAACTTACTTCCATAAAATCTTCCAAAAACATCCAAAACTGCTTCCATTTGGAACTTCACCTGAATAGGATACTGTCATAGTGGTTTGCTCGTTTGATTGGCTCTGTTGAAATCAATACACAGGGCTCAAACGAGTTAATTTATTGCACTTATCATATCATTTATATTCGAAAATTTTAATAAACAAAAAGTGCAACTTTAACTTTTTTTTTTGGCAACACTGTTAACTGTTTGCAAAAATTTGAAAATCTAGACACGGTCTTTATACACACTATAATCCGCTGCCGTGGTGGACATTATTTATTTGTGTTTTACGCACTGTGTACACACAATGATTTTTTTTTTTAACTTTCTGTATTTATAAAGGCCGAATAATAAATATAAAGATTTTTATTAGCATAAATAAACACTTCACTTCTTATTTTTTTCTTTTTAAATTGGCAGACATTTTCTTTTAGAGGTTTTATTTTGTGTTGAATGGAGGTCAGTGATGAAGATTGAATCCTGAATTAATCTGAAAATAAAAAGTAAAAAAAAGAATGAAATAGATGTGGTCGATATAATAGTGATTTATTTTTTTTTGTTTTGTTTTGAGTAAATGTTTTGGATATTTAATTCATGCATTTCATTGCAAGTCATAAATGTTAAGATTTTTAATTTAAAGGCTTTTTATCAATTTTGTACGATAAACCAAATAGGCTGCATTGAAAAAAAGATAGAGACATCGCAATGTCATAAGTTTGTTCATAAAGTCCAGTCCCATGAATGCAGAGGTAACTTGTCATAAAGGACATAATATTTATTAGATACATACATACATTTCATACATACATTACATATAAAAATGCATGCATTTATTACAAGTAAATTGTGGTCTTATTGGTCTTAGAATTATTTCTTCGTCGTTCAAGGGAACTTTCCTTATAATAATTTTTTTTAGTTTTTTAATGAACAATTTGGAAATTTTTGAGCATTTATATATGTCTTAAATTCGTACTTCAGTGCGTGTCAAAGAATAGAAAATATTTTTATTTTCCTCTTAAATGTATGCAGGCGTATACTATCTTTTATTTTTTAGAATTATCTTTCAGGTCAACTTTAGAATCCAATAATAATAAATCTGAAATAAAAATAAAATTTTATACTTCACAACAATGTTTAAATTAAAAAAAACACCGTGACAATTCAATGAACAAACTATCAGCACGTTCATAATTGAAAATTATTGTTGCAATTACTTAAAGTTTAAGTGCAAACTGCAAGCTCAGTAGAAATAGAATCTATTTTTTAAAATATCAGTTCACAATTTCGTTAACACTCACACCCAACAAATATATAAGTACACCAAGAAATTCAAAGAATTGCAAAAACAAAATAAATAAATGAAACAAAAAAAAAATACTTAAATTACACAAAAGCCATTGATGCATATAGCCAGCTTATATTATTTTTTTTATAGCTTACGTAATTAAATGTGTATTTCTGTATTTTAATATCGCCAAGTTAGCCTCTAATAACTGTGTATCTTAATAATATTGTTTTTGTTTTTTTTTAGAATTTATTGTTAGGTTCAATCGATGTAAATTATTGCTTTTGATTTGTTAATCGAATTTCGAATAGATTATGTCTGTCTTCATTAATGAAAGGTTATATTATAGTGGGGTATACTATAAAGCACTTACCTTTGACTAATTGACAGCGAGATGTTTTAAAACCAATTGCTTTTGGGAGAACAATATAAGGTGAACAAATAATTAGCCAACGACATAAAGGCAAAATGTTGATATTAAGACATTTAAATAAAGTGTTTTCAAAATTCTTGTTGCAGGTGTGTGTTGGGAAAATATATACAAAAATAAAGCTGGCCCCACCAATTGATGACGATGTCCAGCTAATGAATACTGGTACAATTGCAACGTGAAATGTCAAATTTAATTCGTAGTTAAAGAGAAACGTTTAAGTATAATTAATCAGTTTGACCATCAAATATCGATTATATTTTATTATAATTATAACCAATTTTCAATGAATTAACGAGAAATGGAGATTTCCATAAGATACAAATTTGTTGGTACTGTTTTTCCCAACGTTACACTCGAAATATTTTTTGGGTAGTTTTTGTAGAGAATAGTGGAAGAGGGTCAATTACAATACAAAAATTGTGATACAATTTTGTTTTTTTTCTTCAATTCCGAGCGTTTTAAAATTTTAAATTTTCTAAATTTTAAAAAGCAGGATTTTGAAAAGGAAATAGAATTTTGACAGAATTTGGTTTAACTTGGTACAACAAATGTTATACAAAGGTCTCCGCTTATATCAACTACAGTTTTCGATTGATTGGTACAAAAAAATTGCTTTCATCATTTATAACATTTTCACTATTTTCTAACTTAAGATAGCTTAAGCGAAGTTATGGTGCTATGCAATAAGTTCCAAAAAAAAAAGAAAAACCTACAATGAAAGAGAGAGAGCTGAAGAGTTTTCAAAAATCAATTTTTCGCTTGAAAATGAAGATTATGGAAACTAAAAGAAGAAAACAAAAATAGTAATTTTATTATTAATTTTGTGTTTCTTCTTATTATAATGGAAGCAATTCAAACTTAATATCTTTACAAATAGATCAAAACTAACAGCTTCATGTATAGGTTCAGTTTGTTGAATAAATTTACATATATGTAGGGTTTTAAAATATGTTTGGCGAAAATTTTTAGTAAAAAATCATACATATAAATAATTTGTTAAATTTATGAAAATAATCCTTTGCGAAAATAAAAATTTCGTAAAAAAAACATTTTATCTGTCGCATTAATAAATTGACCAAAGAAAATCGAAATGTAAAATCGTATGTATCTACCTGCAAACGTTTTAATTTTTTACATCACGCGGTAAGTAAATATTTGGTAAAAACATCAATTAATTTTTATAACATACGGTAAGTAAATATTTGGTTAAAACATCAATATGATGCACTTCTCTCTGTGTTTTTTTCTCAAGGTCTTAAAATGAATATGATTCATATAAGACAATTTCTTATCTTTATTTTATTTATTTTGCATGACCAAAAATACCATTTCGTTGGAAAAACCCCAGATTTGCTTTAACAGTAAGTAGTATTTCTTTATTTCTTGAAATTATACTTTACTCACTATTTTATTCAATACTGCAGTACCATCAACTTTCTCATTGTATTCTCAATTTGACATACATCGAATTTCATGCTGTATAATTGAGGTTTTAACCACAAACAAAAAACCTGTTATAACGCAATCAATCACTTAAAAACTTTGTTAGTGCATATTACGACTTTAAGGCAGTTCGATATGATTAAACTTTATTACAATGTACCATTAAATGTTATGAAATCAAAACCACTTAAAAAAATGACATAAATCTATTTACCAACGATTTGTTTATTAACAGCTAATAAATTTCTCCAAATAATCATCTTTAAAGTTTGCATTTCCAAATATAATAAAATAATCTGCATAGAACTGTTAATAAAAATAAGATTACCAAATTCTTTGACTCTTAAGGTATGATTAAAAATGAGAAGTTTTTCAAAATAATTTATGAAGATTTAAATTTCTGAATAAAATGCAGCTTAATAAAAACGTGACTTGGAAGCATGATGTCAGGTTATAAGTATCTAGATACTAAAAAAATCATTCCAGAATTTCTATCTACATATTGACTTATATTACCTGGAAATGAGCAGTTGTAAATTTTACCTGTCAAGGTATAGAAATTTTTTGAGGAATAAAAAAACATCGCATAGCTATATTTTTCTGGTTTAATTTTGCTCAGTTATTTTTCATGGTTATTAGTTTTTATTACACAAAAAATAATTTTTATAGCCAACGGTACCTCCCCTAAAATTGTTTAAAACCGTTAAAGAAAAACTTATTTTCTCGAAAACGACTCCTACGATTTTGATAAATTTTTTTCAGTGATCTTATACTAAGGTCAAGCATTTAAAAATTTTATATTAAGCCATTATTGACAGTTTACCTTTCATACAACCATTTTTTGATTTTACTACTACTACATATCTCAATATCTGTTAAACCGATTTAAATTCAATTTCTTATTGAAGAGCTTTTTATAAGTTCAAATAATATTGTTGATTAAAAAAAATGGGTTGATGATTTTTTCTCAATAAAAAAAGCATTTAAAGAAATCAGATAGTGTATATTGGTTATTGCCAAAACAATTTCAGAGCCTTTTAAAACCTTTTGTCAAAACAATTTCAGAACCTTTAAAATCTTTTTCACTTCATCTCTGTTTGGTAGACCATTTTCTAACAGAGATAGTTATAAAATGGTCTACCTAACACAGATGAAGCAAAAGTCATTCCAAAGGTTTTTATATACATACCTACCTACATATGTAGAATGAAAATGTTTGATTCAATTTTTTATTTAATGTATAGGTAGATAAAAAGTTGAATAACTTAGTATGCCGAAATTCCCTTACTTACCTTACATTTTTTAGTGTTAACAAAAAAATATTCTGTTTGTTGACAAACTTAAAACCGCAAATATTGGCAAAAATGTCTGACCTTTTAAAATTAGTTTGAGTGGCTCAGACTTTTTTAAGTGCTTATTTTTACATATGTACATATATTCATAGGTATATATGTACCTTTTATGATGTAGGTACTTTTATATAATAACCTAATGAGTTTGAGGTTTAATTATTCTTCTCTGCTTTGTGGTTTGTTTAAGATATTTGATTTATGTGTTTTATGGTTAGTTCAAAGTTTTAAAGAAGATATCGTTTTCATTTTGTAAATCTTGTCCAATGCATTGAAAAATTTTTTATAAGTTTCTTAACAAACGTCAAAACATAAACATTTCTTATCATATCAATGTCAAAAAGTTGTTAAAAGTCAGTAAATATAAAAAAAACATTCAAACAAATTAAGTGACTTAAAAAAATATTTTGAAAGACAACAAAATTACGACGCAGTTGTCTCAGTTATTTAAATCTAACTTATCTAAGATTATAGTAAGTCTGACATTTACATTTTATCTCCAGTCCAAGGGATTGTATCTTCCAATTATTATAAAAGTAATTATTATATACAGCAGTTTGGTAGAGATGAGCAAGCGCCATGTTTTTTTTTTTTTTTTTTACATTTGATTGAATAAAATCACAAATTAATATATTGAAATAAAATAGAAAAATATCAACACGTCTACAACAACAAAAACAACTGTATCCGTCACAATTACGAAGCCAAACAACGACAACCACGACCGACGACGTTTATTGATTTATTTACAAAGTTGTGTTGTAGTAATGATGTAGAACTTGTAATCGATCGGAATTTCATTGTTTTAAAAAGAAAATGATAGGCCAATTTTGCAAGAAAAATAAATAAATACAACAAAACGAAGATGAATTTCCGACGATTTTAATTTAATAACAAAATTACAAGGAAATCGTGGGTTATTAAGAGAAACTGGTAATGTTTAAAAAACTGAGGTGATTTGTCGGAATTTTTAGGGCTAGGCGACGACGATAGAAAGCACATAGGGGTACCTATATTTCAAATAGAAGTACACACTTTGTCGCTAATGATTGTAAGATAATCTAGTAGTACATTTTCACTTTGTCTTTGAAAGACATAGTTTGGCAAGAGTGAGATGTGGGTGATATTAAAAACAGATCTACTCCTTTCTTTGCTTTTGTTTTGACATCAGACATACAGTTTTTTCGAAGTACCTTCCAATGACACGACGTGGAATTCTATAGAAAAAGAATTTTTTTAATTTGAAATTAATTTTTTCATATTATATAACTATTATTTATTTACTGCGAAAAATTACGTTGAACAAATTGTTCATTTAAAAAATATAGCTCTGCATTCTCATGAAACTAAGGAATTTTAAATGAAATTAATTCAATTTTAATAAGCTTAGTATTTTATAGGGGAAATATATTTTAAACGTTTTATTTGTATTCAATAATTAGTGGGAAAAAACTATGTATATAATCTAATTAGTATTAAATGTTGTTTTTGGAGCAATTTAATTTAAAATATCAAAAATTGAGAGATCTGAGTATAGTGAGCATCTAAGCTAGTATGTATCTACATACACTTAAATAAAAATAATGGCGCACAGTTTAAAACGATTTAGTAAGATGTTAAAGCATTTTTATCATATCAAAAATGTTTTAACATCGTGCTTAATCGTTTAAAATTTTGCGCCAATGTTTGTACATAGTAAATAATTTTAATTTTACGCATTCATTGTTCGCTAAACAAAGATAGAATGATTTAATTTTTTTTTGTACAAAGAAACTTCTGCAAAGTTTAAATAAAATTGTAGGTAGGTAACATCAAAATGAAAAAAAAAAAAAATATTTATGTATTTCGAAAGCCGGTAAATAAACTTTTTAAACTTAAGTTTTTTTTTACGTGTAAATATAATATGTAGATACATATTTATATAATATGTAATAACATATTTAAAATATTTAGCTATTTATATCAAAATTCCCTTTTTAAATGTTTACAATAATTTTTGCATACATACAAAAAAGTATTTTTTTTAAAAAACCATTTTTAATATTTTTAATTTTTCGATGAACCACTGCTTAGCTTATGTATCGTAATTTTTCGGTGTACTCACTGTTTAATGTTAGCTTAGTAGCTGCTTGGTCTTTTCTTTAATGTGCCTCCCTACTTTGTCCCAACCTTAATGTAAAAACAAAATAAAAAAGGTGCATTGGAGATAAGTCAGTTTATCAAGCAGGATTTATGATAAAGTGAAACATCAGTGAGTAATGCTAAAAGTTAAAATAAAAAGCAGCAGATGGTGTACTTTGTTTTGAACTTAAAATTATTTTAAAAGCTGGTTTTAGTAATTTAAACGAAGAATTTAATACATTTAAATACATTTCATGCTAATTGAACTTAAAATGTTATACATATGTAGTAGCAAGTACATGTGACCTGTGAGTCACGTTAATAAAGTCATCAGTAAACGCCGTACCTTGTTTAGAGTTTAAGAAAATCCTTACTTTTCTATATACAGATGTGTATTGTATATGTATATATTATGGGAATCAATTAAATATATGCTCAAATCAGAAACTAACTCCAAATATTTTTAACTCAAATAATAAATATTCAAAATATTAAGCTCTTCTTTATCTTAATAAAAGTTTGTATGAAGTTTTTATCAAACTATAAAAACCTAATGCGCAATTTCTGTTTCCTATAACGTGTTTTTTATTTCAACATAAGTAAACAACAACAATAACAGATAGAATAGAGGATTTTTTCCTTAGGTATATACATTTTTGTATATACAATATACATTTTAAATTGCCAAAACCTCTTTTTTTGTAAAATTTTGAATATTTTTATTTGTTCAGTTTGGCCTATAAAATTGTTAATACATACATTTTTATACCAACAATCTCAAAAGCTATATCTTTACTGTTTGGTTGTTATCAACTGTGCAAATTTCTGTTTGATGAAAAAAAACATCTAGACAAAAAAGAGGTTAATCAAAATTTTTAATAATATTCAATCTTGACAGCAAAATAAAAAAAAATAAAAAACTAAACGTAAATCAAACGAAAACATTTCAAGATGTTGTTTGTTAATTGTAGTTCATTTATATACTCTTTTATATTAAATTTAAGCTGTGACTGTAAATATCAAGAATTTGTATGAATTAAAAAAAAATTCTTGTAAATTAGAAAATTAATTAAAATTCATTGTGTCATAATTTAAAAAAAAAATTAAAAAAATATAAAAATAGCATCTGTAAAATGGGAAAACCCACATCAGTTGATTAAATAAAACATTGAATTTGTGTACTTTTATTCTATTGATTAATTAACTAATACTTTTCTATCTTCTACTTTTACATTGTTTGTTAAAATAATCAATAAAAAATGTGGTTGGAAGAATAAACATCATATACATACATTTGGTAGTTAATTTTTATAAGTTTTTCTCTTCCGTATTGAATTAGGTAAATTTGAAATTGAAAATATCCATCCCTGTTCTGAATTCCGATCGGTTATAAAAAAAATCTTGTCGTTTTGAAGTTCTATAGGTGTTTTGAAATATTTACCCCTTTCAAAACTTACAGAATGAAAGTGCTTTGATTTTCGATTGGATTGAAAATACTTGACGTTTGGAATTCATTTGAGTTTTCATGTTCGAATTGGAATAGATAAAATTTTTAAATGTAAAAGTACATAATTTTCTGACGTCTCGTCGATAAAAGCTGAATATAACGATTGCTAACACCTGCTTCTGAATCAAGTCAAGTGCCATGGTTAAATTCATCTTCTTTATCGCTATAACTGAAGGGACATTTTCTAATGAAAAATCGATAAAAAAAAGTAAATATGCACTTCTTAAAGCAAAATGAGGAAATCTTTGCTTCTTTGATGTCCAATATCTTTCGTTCTGATTTTTCACCATAATTTTTGTTATTTTCAAATCTACCATTTAAAATTGGGATTTGCGGATTTATTAGATAATTGTGTATTTTTAGAGTTTATTTTTGAAAAAGTAAAAATATTTATTAATAAAATTTTTTAACACATTTCATGCTTCTTTTATTTATTTCATTCAGAAAAATTGTTTTCTCTCCTTTCTGTTAAGAATATACAATAAATTTTAATTGTTTATTAATTTGAATATTTTTTTTTAACTTTAAAGAAAACAGAAAGCTAAATCAAATAATGGCTTATCTTTGCATTGTTATACACCTACTGTCACATATTAACTAAATTAACATAATTTTTATTAATGTTTGGCAAAATATGTACATATATGAATAAGCGGAAACATTTTATCTATTATTTTTATTTTGGATTTCATGGAATGATGTAATTTTTTTTAAGTTTCTTTACGAAGAAACATAAAAAAAGCTGTATCAATTTAAATTTTAATAATAAGTTGGAATAATAATTTTTATTCGCGTGACATTTTCTCCGGTAAAATACTTAATTTTTTTATTTTTACAATGTCTTTTTCAAGACTAGGTTATTACAATTTTGTTAGAATCAATTATTGCTTGACGAAGAATTTATTCAGTAATTAAACTTAAAACATGACATTTTAGTTAGCAAAAACATATAAATTAAAAAAAAGCCTATATATAGCCCTCAAGGAAGCTTAAATTTATAGATTTAAATCTAAATAGAAGACAAAAAATGACAAAACTTTATTAATATCAGGTTTTTTTTTTATGGAAATATTTCCAACATCTGTTTTTGCAAAATTGTATATGCAATGCATAAGTGTGTTTTGCATCAAAAGCCACACGTTTTAAAATTTCTATTTAAAATTATTAGAAATCCAATATGATGTTAAGGTGTTTAAATAAATAAGGCTTAATTAAACGAGCTGTAGTGGTAAATAATGTGGTTTTCAACAGAAACATATCATTTTATCGTACAACATATTTACATATGTAATTATATACATACTGCAATTTGCATTAAAATACTTTTTTTTTCTAATAGATGCAAGTTTTAATTTTAGATCGAAAAATGTTTAATTTGCGTAAAAAGTAATTTGCATAAGATTTTTGTGAGAGACATTTAATTTTATAATAAATTTATTGGACTTAAATAAAAATGAATATAATAGACGGCTAGTTTTATGCCATGATACCATTATTTTTGGAGGTAAAACACAATTTCAATTTCCCCCCATGGAAATCGTCAAAAACCTTAAGTCCTAAGTTTGAAGACAATTGCTTCAGCGATTTAGGCTGTAGATGGAGGTACACCCAGAAATACAGACAGACATGCATTCAAACAGAAAAAATGCTTGATCCACTTTTTCGTATTTTCTATCATAGTAATGAAGTTAAATCAAAATTTCGATACCGATTTTTTTTACTGATCTAAGACTCGTTAAAATAAATTTGATGAAATTTAATCGCAACTTTTTATTCAGTCGAACTTTTAAAGCTAAAATATTAACTTTTTTATTTTATATACGTACACAATATAAAGGCTCTGGATTTTCAACACAAGTTTGAATGTAACTTGGGTTTAACTAAAACTTCCCTTCCGGGCGGTTATGCAAGAGTCAAGATATAAGTCCAAATCAACAGCAACATTTAAAAATCACTACCTATTTTTTCCTTCCATTGAATCTAAAAATAACTTTCTCAATAACACTATAGAGCTGAAGAAATAAAGGACAGCTTATATTATTGCACAACTATGCCTGAAAAACAGGAATGGCTAAGTGTTTTTCGTTTATTGCAAACAAGTAGGTAGGTATACTTTTTTTAAGAGTTTTTAAACTTTCAAGGCCATTCTCAGATTTCCCCAAAAAGACGAAAACTTAAATAAACAGAAAGTTGTAGCATGATGGTACCAAGCTGCACGATGCATATTCAAATGCATGCATAGGCTTAGGTATACTCAACCCATGTTGCTATGTGCAATACTACATTTTTAGCACCTGAATGAAAAATATTTTAGTAGTCCCAGAGAAAGAAAGAGAGAACTCTCGGCTTTGTCCACATCATCATAAAGAAACTTTACTCCGGTATTTGAGAGTAACAAAAAAGAAAAAAAAAAACAGCTGTCATATGTGTTGATGTTTTGGTCGATAGACTTGGAGTTTAACGTGTGTAGGTGTTAATTGTAATTGAATTTAATTTAATAGTCATTTAATTTTCCGTTTATGTTTCGTGTCTCAATGAATAGGTTTTATGAAAATCCAATTAAATTGTCAAACAATTACTGCAAAACAAAATAAGATCAAGCTAAAAATGGCACTGGTATCCATTGGATTGCGGAGCTTAACCAAAATGTAAATGATACAAATATATTATCGAAATTGACAGCTAAATTCATTTATTCTCTTTATAAAGCTCCCAACAAAGAGATGCATAAAAAGAGAGATTTGTGCTGATCAACAAAATTATTTGGAATAAGATCAATCTTTTCTTTGTACTTAAATAAAATTTCCACAAGTTAATATTTTTTTTAACACTCACATTGAAGGTAACAAATCAAATTGTTCTTTTCGTCAAAAACAAAAACAAATAACTATCACAAATTCTTTTATATTTCCTCCAAAAATGCACTTGGTGAATATTTTATTTTCTTAACATCAAACTTATCACATATTCTTTTTCATTAGGTACCTACTCGGAATTGTACACAAATCGATCGGAATGATTTTTTAAAACCACAATGTATAGATATTGTATGTAGGTATGTTTTATTTGTTTATAAATTCGAGGTAGACTAAACATTCACATCCGCGGAACATGTAACTTGAGGATAGATACACAACCGACGGTGGCTAAAATTAACGAAAGACTGAAAAATACTTTGCTGAGGTAAAAATTTGAAGTTTTGATCTACGCGAGACACCTACATATACGATGGGTAATACTAATAAAGTTAAATCTTGTAACCAGCAGGTCGAGGTGAGCTGAGTTTGAATTAAACTCTCGTCAGAGCTGCGATTCAGCTTTACGATCTATTTTTAATGATCTTTAAGAATTTTTTTCTCTCTTTACCTGTTTATTAAATACCTGTTTGCAAAGAGAAGCTTTTAATAGAGCTTTTGTTGATATCGTAATCGTAAGTAGTATTTTATTTCGTTGTGAATCGCCTCAAAGTATACAATATTAAATATCTGAAGTATTTAACAGATTAGTTTTAATTGAGTTTAGTTACTGAAAAGAATTTCATTCTAATAAATTATAAAAGACAAGAAAGAGGACCAAAACCGGAAATGAATGAAAAGAAAAGGAAAAAAAGAAAAGAAAAATGAATGATATGCAAAAGAAGGAAAAAATAGAATCAGCATTTTTGAGTATTATGGGCCTCAGCTTTAAAATATGAGAAACATTTAAAAAGAAAACTATTAAGACGTATTTAGATACTACCATGCTGGTAAGAATACATTAGTAGACAACACTCAAAAATCAGATGAAATTACTAATTCTTTGATTGCTCCTTTTAATACACATCGTGAAATAAAAATATAAATTTTATTATAAAAAATAAAAACTTACAAACTAATTTTATTCTTTCTGAACTTTAAACCCTCTACATCTAGACCAAAGGGTTGTTTTTCTTTTGTTATGCAGTAATATGTGCCCTGAGTTACATTTCCAATTTTAAAGTTATCTAGCGTAACCAACGAAGTGTAGTCACACTTTCCTCGGCGAAAACTATCCCAAGATTCACACTTTACAGCTGTAATTGGCGTCCTTTCAATGACTGCATCAAGAAATAAGAAAAATGGGAAGACATGGCTGCAGATTTTTGTATGGCAGCCGGGTTGGAATTTTACATCGTTACCATTGGGATAAATATCAACTGTGCCCAGAGGTTCTTGTACACTAAAGATATCGTTTTCCCCATGAATAACGATTACTTTTTCGCAAACTTGGGGGCTTACGAGTACATCCTCACTTTGACACATTACGGCTGGATCGATGGCAATCAAAGTTGCAACTTTCTGTCCACCGATTTCTTCGCTATGGAGACGTCCACCCAGAGCTGCCAGGTTAGCTCCTACGGAATGTCCAATAAGTGTTATGTTCGACTGTTTCACACCATTGACAACTAATGCCGAAATTAGCTTGGAAACAAAATAGCCATGAACGAAAACATTATGTTTGATGGTGTTGTAAAGCTGAAGAATGGTTTGAGCAAAATCCACTATGATTATATTGTAATCCTTTCGTGCTTCTTGCATGTAAATCAAGTTACCGTGAATATGGTAAATATGATCAGCAAAAAATGCATTCACATAGATGATAGTTTTCAAGCGGGGATTAAATCCGTATTCCTTAATTCGAGATATGTATTTTATGGGCAGAGTAATGGTAACGTTGTTTGGTGTGGAAAGGTGAATCTTTGCATCTGATGGATCATTTCCAGGATAGAAGGCCATAACACCTTCATCGACATCGGCTTCACCTAAAATGAGGAAATTTTTTTAACATGAATTTCAAAAAGCTTCAAAAAGTTTTCTATTCTCATTTGCTTACAAAAATTCTTCCAACCTAACGGAAGGGCTGCCTTGAGTGTTTTAATATTGTAATTTTGAACGAGTTCTATTTTGGAACTTTTGGCTTGATTAATTCCAATAACGGAAACTAAGAGAAGCAAACGAATGTGTTTGCAATTTTTCATATTATGATTTGTTGAAGACTTAAATGATTCTACTTATTGAAGCAGAGCACTAGCAATTTATATAAAACAAATCAACGAATACGGTTAATTTTGAAGTAAGAGAAAGTCACGTATTTAGTGATGGCTGAGTATGGATTTCATATCTAAATACTTCCACGTGAATTTCCGATTTATACACACTTACAAAATATTTATTAAACTTAGGTTGCGTGCCGCATGACATTTAAGCGGAAGTAATAGCTAAGTATAAGTATAACAAAAATTTGACACACTTATAAAAAATCGTTTCACGGACAAGTTGCAATTATATCGAAGTTACAAAAATGCAATTTTTAATTTCCAGAAACATGATAGAAGTGTGCAAATTAAAAATTGTTGTCTGTCAGCAAATGAATGTATAATGGGGGTAAGAAAGAATTCCCCGATACAATGTGTGAGTTTTCTTTTGATTTTATAGTAAAATCTATGATCGTATTGAAAACAACAATTAAATGTTTCTGAGTATTCACCGCTTTTTAAATAACTTAGTTGCTAAAGGTAAGAAAAATCTGACTAAATTGACATGAACTTTAAATAAACATATTCAGCTTTAAAGTTTATAGAGTGAATAATTTACATAATATACAATTTATAAACATATGTATAATGTATATAACGTAATGTTCAAGTATTTTATTTTTAATTTTATGTGACACATAAGCAATTATCGTATAACTGACTTTTCCTCAAAATTTTAGCAAAAGCGGTAAAAATTGCAAAATTAATAAAAAGACAATTCACATCAAAATAATCTTTTTCACAAATAATTTATAATTTCCATAAACATTATGAATATCGTTTTATTAATATGTATGTAACATAAATTACTTATCCCCAATAATAATCTGAGGAAAGAAGAATTATAAATTATAATCCGTGTCTAGAAAGTGCAAGTCTTTACCAGTTTACCTTCACTTTTAAACGTGCCTTACTTTTTGATAAGATATTTCAGGTGGAATCATGAAACAGCCATATTTTTCGCATTTCGCACTCAAAAGGTATTACTCCAAAAACTATGAAAGTAACATTTCTCTTCAATCAACATCCAGTTCACAGTTTAATGTGCTTAACATTTATAAAATATGTAAATTATAATTTTGGATTAATTAGTTTGGTAAAATGAAGAAAACACCACCAATAAATATTTATTCGGAATAAAAATTGTATTTAAATTTTAAACTACAATTTTTTTTTTAAACTTATGTCTAATTTCAAATCCATGACCTTAGTTGTACATTTAGCAGTTAATTATGTGCAAAATCAATTACTTACGTTAAGTGCAAGTAAAATAATAAAAATTTATTTTTAGGTAATAATTTATACTAATTCTGTATTTATTTAATTTAACTATTATTGACATTTCCTTTTTTTCGAATCGTCGTCATCTTTGTTTTTGCATATAATGCTTTTCCAATCAATCCATTTAGCTAATGAGGTAGTTTCGGTTGACTTATAGTATGCTTCATGATTTTTTTCATAATACGTCTAGTTATTTGATTAAATTTTATCATTTGTACTATAATTAAAAAAATCAAAAATAAAACAAAAAAATTAAATATTTAAATTAAAAAAATTATATGTATTTGGTTTGACTTTTTCTAATTGATAAAAAAACTATAAATTAAAATACACATTTGACACAATTAGTTACAAATATAAATATAAATTAAATAATTTCTAAGTTCATAAAAAAAATCTGTTAAATTAGGTATCAATATATTTGACTTAGAATTTAAGGCCAGCTTGAACTTGATCCATAAGATTGGCAGAATTTTGAAGTTGTTGAATTTCAATTGGGGTCAAGATTTGTTTGACGATGGATGTCACACCATTCGAGTTGAGGACACATGGCAAGGAAAGGAAGACATCTTTGTCAATACCGTGCTCACCCTATATTAGAAAAAAAAAAACAAGTATTTATAAATCTTTTGTTTTTTTGTTAAAAAAATAGTTAAATTGTTACCATAACGGATGTGGAAACAGCCATAACACTGCTGTAATTTTTCAAGATGGCAGATGTGAGCGAAGCAACGCTCAAACCAATAGCCCATGAAGTGTATCCCTTTAGCTTGATAACCTCATAAGCACTGTTTACGACTTGTTTGTGTAATTCATTCCATTTCTCTGGATCATCAGCTGTTCCAATGGTTGGGTTCAACTCCCTCAAGCGAACGCCAGCAATGTTAACTCCTGACCAAACTGGAACACTACTATCTCCGTGTTCACCAATAATCCATCCGTGACAGGAAGTTGGGGCAACATGAAGGCGTTGCGACATCAAGAAACGGAAACGCGACGAATCCAAGTTGGTTCCACTACCAATAACACGATTCTTTGGCAATCCTGATAACTTCCATGCGACGTAGGTCATAACATCAACTGGATTAGAGACCATAAGCAAAATGGTATCAGGGCTATTTGCCACCAACTTAGGAATAATATGCTTAAGGATGTCAGTGTTACGTTGAACCAAAGACAGGCGCGTTTCTCCCTCCTTTTGACGCACGCCAGCTGTTACAATGCACAAACGTGAACCAGCTGAAGCAGCATAATCAGTGCTGGCGGTGATCTTGGGATTCTTCAAGAAGTTTGATCCATGCTGTAAATCCATCATTTCACCCATCAGCTTGTCCTCACAAACATCAATGAGGCAAACTTCGTTGGACACATTTTGGGCAAGAATACTGAAAGCACAAGCCATACCGACTTGACCAATACCAACAATGGTGATTTTGTTGCCAGACGAGGGCAGGGCCTCGGCAACCTGCGACATAAGGCATTCCTTTACTGAAGTCATCTTGGAAATATTTTCTAAAAAAAAAAAAAAAAACAAAACGAAATTATAAAAAATTAGTTAAATATGTATAAAAAAAATTACTCTTATTAAACAATAATAATATTCATAAACATTATAAAATCGTTTTATTTATTTAACATCAATCTCTCAATTCCGATAATAATCTGAAGAAAGTTTAACAAGAAGAATTATAAATTATTATAATCGGTGTCTAGAACGTGCATGTCTTCACCAGTCCACCTTCACTTTCAATTCAAACCTTATTTTTTGATAAGATATCTCAAGGGGAATCATATTTATTTCTACATTAGCATTTGCATTGTTATTTTATGATTTTATTGAATATTACGAATTTATTTTTTCATTTTATACAAAAAAGAATCAAGTACCTACCTATTGATAAATTGTTGAGTTATTATTGACTGACTGGTGTCAACCTGAAAGTGTTTCATAAACAAAATACGTTAAATATCACGTGCTTGCTGCCATTTAAATCCACAGAAAATGATAAAAGAATTTAACGATAAAACTCTTCGATAAGACCAAAATAGGTACTAAATGGAAAAACTATGAAACAAAATAGACTTTGTACGACTATATCTAAAAATATAATCCAGATTTCAAGAATTTGATAATCTAAAGTTTTAAAATTTAATATCTGATCAAAATTTTAATTGAAATAATAAACAATTAATTTTTATACATATCCCCATTAAATGGAATAATTAAACAAATACCTATAATTTTGATTTAATGAGTCTGATAATAAATCCACTATTATGAAAGAATACCTGATAAAAATTTTAATAAAACAACAAACAACTGATTTCTATATCCGCCCTGATGGTTGCCAACCAATCCTGATAATTCTGGTTATTTTTATGTTTCGAAATAAAAAAATTGTAATAATATTTTCAAAAGAGCTTCCGCTTCCCTTTTGAAGAGTTCAGTAATAATGGTTCAAGTTAACTTTTTGTTTGTCAAAATAAATATACCTACTTATAGATAGGTAAGTTTGTTAAATCATATTCTGAAAATTTGTACAAAATAATAACGAAATATTACATTAAAACCAAATTGAAGGTTTTTATCATTCAGAATGTTATTATTTTCTTTTACAAACGTATAAACTTACAACAATGTTAAAATTAATTATTCAGTAGAAAGATATATTATAAAATATCAAATCTCTGTGTAAACTGAGCGGTAGCAACCAAATGATTTGAAGTACCTACGAAATAAAACATATCTATCTATCTATTACATTAAAACCTGATTTTAAAATTCATTTCTTAGAAAAAAAAGTAACATACCTATATGTACCCATTTTATTTAGATTTTTAAGCAAGAAAACCCCGCTTAAAACTTAAATGGACTTAGATGCTTACTATTCTGAACGCCTAATTTATGGCAATTGTACAAAATGGATATAGGTAGTGCTTGACTGCTATGAGATTTGAGTTAGTTCGGGCAAAATTAAACAAAAGCTTGAAAATGAATTTTGAAGAGAAAGATTAGTGCTTCTAGATGCCGTTACGAGTTTTTTTTCAGAAAAGTATAAATTTCATGTTGTGACATTATTAAACTCAAAAAAGGGAAACATTTTTTTAACTTTAAGATGAAAATATCTCGATATCTAAACATTATGAGCAATTTTAAGGACGGATTTTAGTTCCGCTGGTATTGAAAACCTTCAGCAAAGTAAAGTAGGTACAATCTGGTTTCGGCACTAGAAATAGCGTTATTTAATATTTTAAACCATCAAAACCTCCCTGACGAAAACAGAGATGAAATACTTTTGCGAACTTCGTTTCTTATCGCCATATTGAATAATGGAATATATTAATGTCAGGGCCCTCAACAAAAATTGTTTCCGGGCCTACTTAACTCATAAGACATCGCTGAAAATGTAATTGAAGAAAATATCAATTTATAACAATGAAGAAACATATTATAAGTATAACTGAGCTATAAACAACATAAAGTAATTCTTTTATTAAACTACCGCCTACAGAAAATGATTTTATTGAATAAAAATTGAAAAATTTATATAAACACCCTTAATTTGAGTTCAGTTTTGTTATTTCTCAGTTTTAAGAGTATGGTATCTAAGTTTTATTATTTTGTAAAAATAACTTGGAAACCTCTAAAAACAATAAGATACAATAATCTAAACCATCAAAAACAATCTCGTTATATGTATGCTCCAATGGTCCATATTTGACCTTCAAATATCTCACATTATAAACCGCCTTTATGTCAGTCTATGAATCTAAACAAAAAAAAAATAATTCAGAAACGCCTTGTCCGCAATAAAAAGCTGAAAGTCAAATCACTATAGGTAGGTATACAAAAAAAAAAAAAATAATTTAATTTTGTTGATTAACTAAACGTCATGGCAGTGGATCCCCAAAATATTGTATCTATCTAATTCGAGGCATTTAGTATTTATTATTTTTCATAGCCTCTTCAAAAGAAATTGAATTAAACCTTATGTACATACATCAGATTCCACTTTATCTTTGCTAAACACGAATCAGTACAAACATTTAATTGTAATCGAGTTTTTATCTGGATTTTCGTAGTTAATCACATACCATTTATGAATAAACACAAATTCTTAGAACAAAATTGCTAACCATCAGTCAAAATTAACCGCGCACTGTAAATGATAATAGTCTTCAGAATCAAGAAAGAAAAGAAGTTCGAGTTTTGTGTCCTTCAAAACTCCGTTTCAAAGTCAAAAGAAAGGATGCCTTAAATGGAAAAGCTTTTGAGAATATTTGAGCTTTTTTTTCTGGTAGCCGAGACTCCACAGCTCAACCAAACGAAAAATCAGCGTTTATCTCACCTCAACCCAGTTTCTGAAAGTGAGATATTTTGCATATGATAAATATCTTTGTTTGGTACCTACAAGACGCATGTCTCGATGAAAAGTGCAAGTACCCGGCTTTAAGGGTTGTTGCACTATCAACAACACCCCCAATGAAGGTCATAGCGGTTTAGTGGCGTTTTTTTTCTATCTTTAGAAGAATAAGAACGAATATCCCTTGTTTTTTTTCCTCTCGTTGTTGTAAGAGAAGAAAGTGGTCTCCAGTTCTGGGAATATATTTATTTTTAGAATTCGATAAAAATAGAGTCATTACATAGTTGGGGATTCACATTTGGGTTTATTTCTAATAATTTCAACTATTTATTCACTACACTACACCTAATCGTGGTTTTACTATTGAAAGTTGAAAACTTGATGATATCACGGAAAATAAACACAGTAATTAATAAATTTTATAGATATGTATCTACTTTTTGTGTGAGTATAGTTTCTATTTTTTTTTTATTTTAATCACAAATATGTAGGTATGTATTTATTTTTATTATGAACATTTTTTTTAAAGCTTACATTTAATTTGGTTTAGGGCAGGAATTAATTTATCACTATATCACTGAGTGTTTATCAGTTAATTTTTTTATAACGAAAGTATCTTTTAGTTTTTCAACGTCTACACACTTTGCGGGTTCTCTTCGGACTGAAACAGTGAAACTGAATGTTTTGTATGTTTGTTAAAGACTCGACGTATGAATGGAATAAATACAAAATTTTTATATCTTTTTTGGAAGGAAAAAGAACTGCGTTAGGGAGCATTAGACACTTCAGGCAGTATAGGTATTTCTTTCTTGCGCACACAAATGATGACGAAATTATTCGAACAGAAAGCTTTTTGTACATAATTTCAAGGTGACCTTTGGTATGTTTAGAGGAGCGCGGCAATAATTTTGTATTGTAGTTGTTAAGGCTTTTATTTTCTGGACACACTGAGTATTAATTATGTATCTAGATACAAAAAAAATATAAAGAAGGTGGTGTGCGTGCCCGATATCAGCAATTTCTTTGCTTTGGAAGAAGATGCATTTGTAAACATTTTGGTAATTTTTGAAATTCCAACGTTTTTTTTTTTTTTTGTTTGGGTGGGTTAAATAAAAGTCATAAGGTGTGAATCATAAAATTGACATGACGCATGAATAGCTTGAATATCTTTCTGTAGGAATTTTGAGCACAATAGTGTTTATTTGTCTTCAATAATTAATTCACTGATTTAATAGCAAAGCTAATCGTGAAATTCAGCAACAAGAGTTTCGTGGTTTGAGAAGAATGTACCTAGTTAGGTAATAAAGGTAGGTGTACCTACTTATAGCTAAGCAGGACTTTAAAGAGGAGATAAAGTAAATTTAACATTTAAGGGGCTCGACTTATTAAATTTTTGAAAAATGTAGATAGGTAGGTAGGTAGGTACATATTTATGTGGTTTAAATATTTTTTTTTGAGCGGTGCTTAATTTAAAAAAAAAAAATGTAGGTGAGTATCTACCTTTACATATCTATAAAGTATTTTTTATTTTTATTTTATATCATAGAAGTGTGGTAAGTATTTTAATTTTCAATAAAATAACCAAATAATTGCTCTATTGAGCACCCTGTACTGATGAAAACAAATTTTAAGCAAATTCAATAATCGTTTTTCCTGTATACATATATGTACCTACCTACCTACTCGTATACCTATAGTATTCAACAATGGCAGTTCTCATATAAAAATCGGTTGATATTTAATATTCAGAGAGATTTCATACCTACCTACCTCTCATTATTCGAGTATCTGACCTGAAGCCCACATCAGGAAAATAATTTTAATACCAAAACCTTTCTAATTGAATCTTTCAGATGGACTTTATCGACGCAGATGGTAGTTTTTGTAAATGTCTATATGTATATTGAAATACTACCAAAAGTGTTTATTTTAACAAACCTTTTGTTTATTTTCTTCACTTCAGTGTCTCTTAAAGATTACAACAAATACGGTCGACATAAAAAAGGCCATTGAAAGAAAAATATTTACATGAACAATTTGCAGACATTGTGTAGTCTATCTACCTTTATGTATACCTGTATCTATGTACATACATATATGTATCTTGAAAATATAAATAAAATAAATAAAAAGTTGATGTGCTATTGGGTCGCACGTTCTTACTTACTTGTATAATCCATAAGAGAGCATGAAGCTATGTTCAAAAGAGGATTTTCGAAATTTAAAAGAAATAAGAATCGTGCTTTCGTTTAAAGATTTTATTAAATTTAAAATCACCAAATGTCTATTTTAACTTTTAAGTATTATAATAGCTCCAAATGAATGTCACTTTAACAGTTAAAAATGTTAAAATGGTAATTTGCTTATTCGTTTGCACGATTTGTCATCTTTGTAGGCGTTTTCAGCAGAGTTTATTTAGTATGATACTATCTACCTATGTAGTTTAAAAAATGTTTAAAACTAAGAACAATTAAAATACCTACCTCAAACATCACTCATCAGGCAGTAGGTATTTCATTTTATATTTTATGTTCGATACTAAAATTCATCGATAAAATTAAAATTTACTTAACCGAAGTTTTGTATTACATTTAAAAATCTCTAACATTTATAAAATATGTAAAATAAAATTCAATTGTAATAGGTATACATATATGCTTTTTACATTCCAAAAATATTTTTTTTACAAATCCATAACGTACCCTTAAGTAGGTAACCTACCTATCTAAACGGCAAGTAAAATAATTTCAAACGTGTTTTTGTTTACATCCGATAGAATGACGAAAACGACGTCATTATTGTGCATTCATCAACTTAAACCACACAAACACTTTCAATTCAGGCTGTGAGTATTTAATATCTATATGTACGTAGGTAGGTACATACTTCATGCTCAATGCACAAAATGTACCTACTACTCGTAATGTGTATCTGTTTCCTTCACATCTTCTTAAGAAAATTGCATAGTAGAGAGTTTGGATTTCATCATAATATTTAAAGGTAACCTCATATTGAGAAACGAGAAGTGAATCACGTAGGTTCGACCACACTGTGCATTGCCAAGTATTTTCATGTGTAGGTATAGAGAATTCGAAATAACCGGCTCTTTTTTGCTATAGTGTATCTATCTATATCTTAATATAAACGACCGTGCGTCGCGTCGTGTTGTGATGTTGGCCAGTCACATGCTGAATAAACAGATCTGGTATGGTAGACAAAACTTTTTTTTTTCCATTCGCATGTTGTTATAGTTAGACTTTAAAATGCAAAAATAATGTGAAAAAATTGATTCATATAATATTGAAATGAGAGTTTCAAGTTATTTTTAGATTTTTGCTTTAACGTTAAGGTCAAGTAATTTATGACATCAAATAATTACTGCAAACAAACTATCGATAAATATGTTATAGGTTGAAATGGAAGTCTTTTCTACTGATTCACATAAATTAAAACATTCAGTTTTTGCCATAATATTAGGTACATACATACCTACCAATGTTTACGTATAGGTTCTCATCATGTCAAAATATTGGATTCGAAAACAAAAATTTTAAACCGGGAAAATGTGACCTACATATCCATCAACAAAAAATATTAATGTGTAATGGTATGTAATTATTTTAATAAAAAAAAAACGGAACTTTTGAGCCCTCCCCTTCATTAACTCAGTGTTAAGTTGTGTACTAAAGGAAATGTCTTCTGATTATTTTTTATTAAACTTTATTAATTCTTTCTCCAGATGGTTTGTGTATTGGATAAATTTATCATATTACATTTTTTACAATAGACGTCGCATTAAAAAGCTTTTCAATTTATTCAAACTTGTGACTGGTAGTTTGCCTAAGCCCCAAAAGGTGGTGCTGTTTTTAAGTTGTTATATTTTTGAATTTGAAACTTTCAACGGACAATAAATAGATAAGATAGATAAGTAGGTATACAAAAATGTTTTAAGAGGAAGGTTTATGATGAGTTATGCATTTATAGAAAAAACGATATCGTTGCTTTCATCAAAAATAATTTCTGTCAGCAATATTTGCTTTATACGAAGTTTTTTTTTAATAACACAAATTCTAGTAGGCTTGGAATTAACAGTTGACTAGTGAGGGCATTGTCAATATTTGCTTTAGTTATTTCTGCGTTTGTGCATTTAACTTTGACTGTTTGTAACACTAACAGTGGAAACAAATCTGTAAAAAATGTATCCTCGAGTTCGCAGTAATTTTGGGGACAACCTCTTAGCAAGTGAACAAGAAAATTATACCTAGTGTACATAACTCTGTATAAATTAACAATTTATTAAAAATAGCTAAGTTGGGTTGATTTATTTTACTATATATCATACAAAATTAAATATTTATAAGATACTTACCTTTTGTACATCATTATAAAGAACTTTTCATTTGTGCCAAGATTTAATATTTTTTCATCAACTATGTATTACACAACAAAAACCAAAATTATAAATATGTACATATATAATATGAATACATATAAAATAAAAAAAAATCTATTTCCAAACCTTCCATCATCTTGAGAGTTAATACATATATTAATATTAAAATTTACAAATTGATTTTTTTTTATTTGGAAGAAGAAAAAATATACATTTAAAATCATATAAGTATAAAAATTAAGGGGATGGACTGATGAAAATTGACACTGAAAATGACCATAATTTATAAGTATAGAATTTATATGTGTACCAAACCAACCAAGTAAAAACTTTCTTATTTTTTGACTTATCTACCTACAATTATAAAATTAAAAAAAAAAAATATAGTCGTATAGTGACTGAAACCAAAAAATGTGTTTTCACATTATTTTCTGAGACACTACCTTGAAATTTGTTTATTTTTACAACTCTCTGGAATTACTCAGCTCATTTCTCATTCTTATCTCAGAACCTACTGTGCTCTGTGAATTTACCTTCATAAATAAAACTAGTAGGTAAGGTAGTTAGCACACAACACGATACACAAATGAATCGCAAGGATGTATGGATTTGCATAATTCAACATCCTCGCTCCGAGGATTATATCTATGCATAATCGCAAAGCCATTCCGTTTAATTGTTTGGCAAAGAAATAGATGCACCTTGTTGGCGCGTAAATCAGGCCACGCAACCTTTCGCCAGTAATCCATCCATCCATAAATATATTCTGTTTCTGCCTACGAGTGCGAATGCACGATGTCACTATGGTCCACGGAGTTCCCTGTTGAGTGTGTTAATTGCCAACATAAGGCATTAATATTCATGTTTGAAATGACTTTTAATTTAACTTAGTTGGAGAAGCTACAACAGTCAGTTACAACAGCAGCGGCATTTGCGATTCCATCTGATTTGAGATATCTATACTCCTTGTAAGGAACCGAGTATAGTGCTAGTACATATAACCATTAATCTCAGAAAGGACATCACCAGTACTCTAAGCAAGGCTTAGAGTGTTTGCCATTCGGTGTGAACAAATAGCACTGGCTTTGGCACCAAAACCAACAATTATACAAGTGAGAGGGAAATCATTTCCAAGAGATCTGCATCTGCATGCATATCAGCACACAAAGTATCCTTGACTCAATTCGAAAACGCATTTCATTTATTTGCTTGCAAGGAGAAACTATCGATAAGGATCTCATCTTTTTTAAGTGCTGAATGTCGATGGTTTGCCTGCTGTGAATGAGAAGCACCAAACCAACACGTTCATTCAAATATAATTCAAATTTTCCAAAGGATATTTCCAATTCAAAATTCCCTGTAGTTTAAGTTTCTTGAATGAGGCAGTAGCAGCGGTGTGCTTTCACTTTTTCTTTTTTTAACTTTTTTTTATTTTAATGTTTTCCTTTGGTATATCCTCTCAAACCGTTATCACGCTACAGATCAGGAAATATAAAGTTGTTTTGTTTTTATTTTTTTTTTTCTGTTGAATTTGAATTCGGTTTTAACGAGCACGGATTCATATAATATAATAGTATTTGCATTTGAATGGAGTACGAGCATAAATGGTGACCCAGATAGATAGGCGATGTTACGTGTGTGCATAGTTTTCTGTGAATCTTTTGTTTTCAACACGTTCCAAAGTGAATATGCAATGCTCTTGATGGGTGGTTTTGAAGTTATGTTTTTTTTTTTTTAATTTCTTATACAGTTTGTGTGGTGAAATGAATTTATCTTTCATCTAGGTTAATGTTATAGTCAAGGTTTTCATTTAAAAGTGACGCAACCTTTGAAAAAGAAATATCTATTTTGAAAGGGAAGCCTTTAAGCCGCTCAAACGCAAAATTCTGTTAATGTGTCAAAGTTAAATGGCATGGAGTATTAAACTTTTACATTTTAATTATTTCTTCAAAAACTTACATAAAAATATTGGAGTATGTACATTGTACATACATGCAATCTTTACTTATTTTAATTACTTTAATTTTTAGCAAAAAAAAAAAGAAAAAAAACTAGAAGCGTAAAACTAACAATCACTTAGAAAATTATAGATACAAGATAGAAATAAATAAAAAAAACAGGCGCAATATTTTAAACAGCTTGATGTTAAGGTATTAGCATGATACTACATATACCTACTAAACAATCTATTAACTTCAAAGCTCTTCACTAAAATGTTCTTAGTTTTAATTTTTGTTTACTAGGTATCATACTAAATATATTTTCTTAATAATCTTCATCTGAACACGCCTAAAAAAGTGACAGTTTTTTTGCAAACAAGTAAGCAAACATACTATTTTCACATGGTTAATGCTTTGAGGAAAAATAAAATGATTAGTTCAGCCTGTTTAACAAATTATAGTGACGTATCCGTCATTTTGGTCTAAATTGACTTTACATAAACCTTAAATATGTTTTTTTTTTTAGTATTGATTTTTTTGAGAAAAATTAGTTCATGATGTAACACTTCTTCAAATAAAGGTATACGACATTTTGTATACTTTTACAACAAAACAAAATACCTATGCCTTTTTTGACCCCCATGATAATGAAGAAGAAAATGTTACACTCGTCAATTCAAATTCAGGGCATAAGAACTTTCGGAAAAGTGTAGTCTGGTTTCATTGAGAGAAAGAGAAGGTTGAATTTGATTGGCCTTTGCTATTTTCAACATTAAACACTTCTCTTATGAAAAAAATGTATTTCTTATAAGTTAATTGTACCTTTATTATGCATATCAGCTATTTGAATGCGATTACACTCTATATTTTTCTTCAATGCATTGATCAATGCGGCACGCTTGTTGAATTATTTCATTAATAACATACCTCGACTATAGCAATGGCTTGAATGCTATTCGAGTCCCTGATAAGGATCATGGTTCACTCTTGGCAATAAATTCTCACTCGATACACATATTAAAACATTTTCCTAATAATATTTTCTCGCCTATGCGCGCGGATTGTCTTCTATACTTGCTTGGAAGCCCTACTGAGCATGTGCACAACAAGAGATCCTGCCACGTACGGGATTACTTCCTTTCCTCACAACATCTCTCTTTATTATATTTGGTCCAGCTGTAGCACAGGGCTAGGCTATAATATGGCAGTGGCATATATTATTTTGCATCTCGTGCCTCTTACAACTTAATTATTATTTGGACCGCCGCTGTCAGGGGAATGGAATATAAGTGATAAAATTTCCACCGCACATTGCCCAAGGGGGGGAGTTAGTTTGTATGCCGCACTTACATCAATCTATATATACCTGCAATTTTATACCTCTCCACCACCCCCACCCCCCCAATGTGTTTGCAGATCACGTCGCGTCTACATATAATACTTTCAGATTCCGATCGATCTGCGGTGGTTTGGGTTTATCGCAGGGAAACTATCTCAACGAAATTAGCATAAAAACGCAATTTTCGAAATATTAGCACAAATACGCCAGACTCAACACTGGTTTCGTCGATATACATATTATGCATCAGCAAGAAATGCGCGTGCGTGCGAATGAATATCACCGATCGATTCGGCAAGATAAGGCGATGACTAGGAGAGCCTTCCTTCCAGAAGCTGCCAATCCAAGGTAATAAGTTTTAAAGGACTCATTATATATGTTAGTTTATATACGCATATATAATATACATATATTCATATAGGAGGTGAATTACAGGGTAATGTCAAATCGATTAAACTTGGCAGACAGCACTGAGCTTACGTGATTAAGGAAATGCAAATGGCGTGCTATCATCGATGGACTTTTACGTGCTGGGCGATTATATAGAGAGAAACTTCAATGCACATATCAGCAAGTGTGACATGGAGCAGATATGTATTGTATATATATATAGCTCCCTCTGCCTCGCACTAATTGCCTTAAAAATCCATTATTTTGTTCGCTCTTCCTTAAGGACAAGTGGGAATATTTTATTTTGTTTCATTTTTCTTTCACTGTCGCGGTTGTTTGGCAACCAAAACAATACTTGTATGGACTCCGCACTTGTGTCGACGTCTTCTTCCTTTTCACACTTTATTTAAATTTTGACATGAATTCGGCTGGTCTTGTATTTATTTTGTTGTTTGCCTGTGTATAGCTATATCTATCTATAATAAAGCCCTTTCTGTTTAAATCCACGCTCAATCCGTTTGGGTGATGAAAGGCTTTGAAAGGAGAATGAAATCGTTTGCAGTCTGAACTGAAATTTTTCGATTTTCAAATTGAACATTTACCTGATGGATTAACTTTGAGTAGGAATTGTAAAGTAAAAACAAACAAAAAAATATGCTGATAAATGCGATGTTGATGCAGATGGAAAGATAAAGAATGTAATACAAGATTTGATATAAAGTATCTTGAATTTACAATTTTATATATGTACATACAGTTGTATTAATAAACGTTGTCAAACCTTAGACAGCGTTTAAGATGTCTAAGTTATAAATAAACATATTTAATATTTTGTCTAAGAGTTATGCAACTTGGATAACGATATTGGTTGTCTAAACCTTGGATAATGTGACATTTTCTTTAAAAAAATGATTTTACAATTTGGCTTTTATTCTACATAATTCTTCATCTATGTACTTCTAAGCATACCGGTGCGGCGGCGGCGTTCCTTAAGAACCTGCACCAACAATTCTGTACTTAAAACATTTAAATAATAAAACTTGGTTATAAAGTAAACATTCATGTGCAATTCCTTATAAATATAATCTCAATTCCCATGACCCAACGATTTCAACACTGATTCTAATGATTACCGGCAGGGCATGCCAGCGTATCGCCTTGCATCGCGGGAAGAGACTCCTTTTTTGCCGCGAAACAACAAACACACACACACACACACACAAGATCTTCACCACCCGTATCAAAAATTTGACACTGTGACTCGATGCTGTAGTGCTGCTTCTGCTGCTCCAATTCCATTTGACGAGACCCACAAAAGGAAACAAACAACAGCAGCACCACATGCACTGCACCACTCTGAGAGGCTTTGAAGCATTGAATGTCTGAATCATCTGGTGATAGGTGTAGCTGCGATAGGATGGGTGCAGGATTTTGAATTGGTTTCGCATGCTTTCATAACGACACCGAATTGGAATTTGGTTCTTTTTAAAAAAGTTTACCCGACATTATATATATTTTCTGGCTCACTCCAGACTTCAGGCCATCATCATCATCCACTGTACGGAGAGAGGCGCAGAAGTGAAAACATGATCCATCAGGACTATCAAGGGAGTCTGTTGAGAGAACGAGGCTATGTATATACCAACCATACACCTAACAAATTTTTATATATTTTTCTGTCGGTGTCATTTGGCATCAGTGTACGCTTGTTTGACCAGTGACCAATTTGAATTGAATGCCCCACAATTTTTTTGGAGGCCGCTTTGTCTTTGTATTCCATGCGCGCAATGGGATTATTCTATAAAATTTGGCTTAAAAAAAAAAAAATAAATCATGAATGACCGTGAAAAGTAGTTCGTTTTTGTTTTTTATTATTGAAAAAGTATTCGTCACGTTTGGCAAACTTAAGTCGACAGGTAGAGCCTCATCGAACACTCCTTTTTTGCACGGTCCTTTGAGTCTCTAAAGTATGTATTCTCTTGCATATAACAATCGATCGGTCGGAGAAGCATTCAATACGCATTACTTCATTTGGAATTGCAACGCAAAAAACGTTTTCAATTGTGATATTTGATATTGATGTATTGCTAATTTCAAAATTTTGAACGTATTTTCCATAAGATGAAGGTATCTATAGAATGCTTATGATATAGTTAAAGCCGGAGGATTATTAGAAAAATGTTAATGATCTAAAGTCCCTATATTTTTTTTGTTTAAATACAGAAAATTATCTAAGGTATTAGTCCTAAAAGCTCTAACAAAATTGAAAGGAAAGTTAATGATTCGAACCGTTAGAAGTTGTGGTGCTCAATGGGTATTTTTTTTTTAACTATAAGTTAAGTAGATACCTATAGAAGTGTTTATTTTTAAAATTACATATCTACCCGTTTATATCATCTTCTTGATTTGCATTTTTAAATTTCAAGGTAAAAAAAAGAGCCTTTAAAGACCAAAAGTTGATTAAGAGTTGCCCCAGCTAACCCCCATCATGTGAACATAGCTTCGTAGCAAAGCATTATACGAGTATCCTTGCAACTTGTAGCTGCTGCTCAACACACGTATGTTTTCTCTAATTGCAGTCAATGTCCGAATGCAATCAGAACGTAATCCCTTGGGCGTTATAGTCGTGGTCCTGTGGATATAGTACTCGTATATTATGTTATGTTGGCGGCGGTCAATGGTTTTGTGTATTTCATTCAGCGGATGTGATAGAGTCCCAGTCCATTCTATGTGTAGGTATATACAGAAAGACCGAAAAAACATTTTGAAGATAACAATCGTCCTGGGCTCGAATGTTGGTTTTGCGTCTCTGGCTTCCTGCTTCTCATTTTGTGTGGTTGCCTGCCTGCCTGCTTGGTCCTGATAAACACTGGTAGTTTTGTGTGTTCATGGTGTTGTTTTTTGTTTTTCTTCTCACTTAGGGTAGAAGTGGAATATGCTTTGCATTGAGTTAACCCTTTTTGAATTCATGCCAATTGGATCACTTGGCTTAAAGGAGGAGGAGTACAGTGAGCTTGTACAATTCGTAATTTTTCAAAAAGGACGGGGATAAAGTTGCCATTCCCATTCTACTGTGTATATTCAGGTTTTCGTTTGTTATTTTTGCTTAACTTTAACATCTGTCCTTAAAGAAGAACCGACATCGGCAAAAAATATTTTCATTTTGGTCTTAAATCCATCTGGTGTTTTGTTGTATATCTATGTTTATTTTGTTTGTTGGTGTTGAAGATGAATAACAAAAAAAAATATGTTTTTTTTTGTTAAGTTTTCAGGGAAAAAAATGGAGGTGATAAATGCCACGCCTTTTTGCAAAATGAGCTGAAGAAGTGATGGCTGATGTTTACTCAAGCCCTCAGAACAAACACTTCCTTTTTTTTAATAAATTCCTTAATTTTATTTGCAAAATAACACTTTTTTTGACCGAAACAAGTTCACAATGGACCACAACTTAAACAAAACCAACTCGATTTTGATGACAGTTTAGATAGAGCTTGAGTAAACTGCATTTAAAGTTGCAACAAAATATGACAAAATCTATCAGTTAATAATTTATTCGTTTAACTTGCTGTAAGCGTTGTCCAGTCTAAAAAAAATTATCAAACAAACCGATACTGGTGTAACAGCAAAAAATATGCAGACAATAAATATACTGCAGCCACACCACAATTTTCCACAGTTAAACAGACAGACAATAGACACGGAAAACGTAAAACGAAACTTTTTTGTTGAAAACCTTCAAAAGCTACTACCGGCCCAGTCCCCCACTGAATGTGACAGCTTAACTCTCTAAACGGGTAGTCGTAAATATTTTTCGAGTTAGCAAATGAAAGGGCTTTTAATGACAACGGAATGTGTGATCTGTGTGCAATATTTTGTAGTTGTATTATGTACATATGTATATACCAGTGGCGAGGCGTGAATAATTTCAAACGGTAAGTCGATGTAAAAATTAATTACCTGCAAACGTAAATGCATTCTAAAACATATTAATATGTATAGCCAATATTAAATAATATATGGCAGATCTGCTTTCCAAGACAAACTAAGCCAATAAATAAAATTTTTCTACAAATAATTATTTATCTGGATTAAAAAATAGAAAATATTGAATATTAAAAGCAACCAACTGAATTTTCATTTTTTAAACGGTAGCAAATTTTATCAGCTCATTTAATACCTACAGACTGCTGTTGTTTAACAGCGCAACGATAAGAGATACACACAGAATTCACCAAATAAGTCGAAGAAAAGCGTGTTATTTGTTTGCATAAGAAAGGGGAACAGAGACGAGTCAAACTCAGAAACTCATTAAGTAACTAAGAGAACTGACCTACTCAATTAACCTACCACAGCACAGCGCAGCGGTAGAAGATACTCACAAAAATCACCAAATAAGTCGGAAAAAAGCGTGTTATTCTTTTGCATAAGAGAGCGTGTGTTAAACAGAGTTGAGTCAAAATCAGAAAATCATAAGGAAGAAAAGAGAAAGGAAATAAATTTGTTCTATCTAGCGACAGATTTTATAACCCGACATATTTCGGGTTGCTTTGCTTTGGCTATGCACAGCCCAGCGGGAAATATCGTCCTCAATGAATTTTATAGCTGAATTCATCAATGCATTCACTTGCCAAATCATAGGAAAATATACATGCAATGATTTAGTAAGTGAAGAGTAATGCAAGATTCATCAGTTCATAGATTTGACACCACTTTCTGCTTTGAGTTTAGAAAAAAAACTTTCTGTTGGTGAATTACAAATTGCTATTTTAATAGGGAAAATTATCCGATGAAAAAACTGCTGAAAAGTAATGTACAAGTTCATCAGTTCATCGTCTAAATCCACTCATCTGCTTTGTAAAGTATATTATGGGAGAGAAGGAAAAAAATTATTCTCTCACGACGCTCTTTCTTTTTTACTTCGCTTAACGAAATGTTATTGAAATAAGTGCTGAATTTTAATCAACCAACGACCATCAAAATTTTTAACTAAGTATAGTGCGTTGTAATAGTAGCCGGCTGGGTTGTCAGTGGATGCTGGTTCAAATCTCACGGTGTTTTAACATTTTTTTTTTTTTTTTTAAGTCAACTGGTGAATAAGCACTTCCAAGGAAGTAGTGATTTAGGTGTGGAATTTTTATTGATAAAGTGGCATGTGCTTCCTGCCAATGACACGCCCATGTTAAATTCATCAAAGGAATGAGCTGAAAAGTAGCAGGTGCAGCTCCCATTCCTCAAGGAAAAAGCAGGTTTTTCCTCAATGAATTTTTTGATTTTTCCCGCTGGGAGAGTGTGGACAGAATACACATACTAATGATAATGAGGTGTGTGTGTTTTCGTGTCCCAGCGGGAAAAATCAAAAAATTCATTGAGGAAAAACCTGCTTTTTCCTTGAGGAATGGGAGCTGCACCTGCTACTTTTCAGCTCATTCCTTTGATGAATTTAACATGGGCGTGTCATTGGCAGGAAGCACATGCCACTTTATCAATAAAAATTCCACACCTAAATCACTACTTCCTTGGAAGTGCTTATTCACCAGTTGACTTAAAAAAAAAAAAAAAAATGTTAAAACACCGTGAGATTTGAACCAGCATCCACTGACAACCCAGCCGGCTACTATTACAACGCACTATACTTAGTTAAAAATTTTGATGGTCGTTGGTTGATTAAAATTCAGCACTTATTTCAATAACATTTCGTTAAGCGAAGTAAAAAAGAAAGAGCGTCGTGAGAGAATAATTTTTTTCCTTCTCTCCCATAATATACTTTACAAAGCAGATGAGTGGATTTAGACGATGAACTGATGAACTTGTACATTACTTTTCAGCAGTTTTTTCATCGGATAATTTTCCCTATTAAAATAGCAATTTGTAATTCACCAACAGAAAGTTTTTTTTCTAAACTCAAAGCAGAAAGTGGTGTCAAATCTATGAACTGATGAATCTTGCATTACTCTTCACTTACTAAATCATTGCATGTATATTTTCCTATGATTTGGCAAGTGAATGCATTGATGAATTCAGCTATAAAATTCATTGAGGACGATATTTCCCGCTGGGGTGTGGCTTTTCAATTGAGTAGTGGAGTGTGCAGGTTGATGTATAGATACATATTAGGTTTATCCCGTGGGCTTTATGTTGCTCGTATTTAGTAAACATTGTTGTATAGCAGAAAATGTAAAAGGTAAGTCGGTAGGAATCGAGTTATATGGACGCCTCGCCACTGGTATATACATACATATATGCAATATAAGGACTTGACTCAAACCGCGAATGGGGTTCTGAAACTTTTAGTGTAAATTTTACGAACGAGACGGCTGTCGTCGGCGTTATTTTAAAATACGGCGCTCGCATAAAATAAATCGAAATCGGACTGCAAACGAGTATAATAATCGTAGCCTTAAGTGAAACGATGACTTGACAAACAATAATAATGACTGTTAAATGCTTTATCGATAGACGTTATGATTTATCTATATATGCATTTGGTAAGTGACAATAATTTTTAGTTAAAGTTGACCTTTACTTTTAATTGAGTTAATGTTTTTTAGAATGTTAAGTTTTTTAGTTAAAAATATGGCGTTACATACATAAATTGAAAATTGTGAAATACTCAACATTATTACAAAAAAAATTGGCGCAAAATTTTAAACAACCTATTGTTAAGGGCTTAGCATATTACTAGTTAGCAATTTGCTAAACATTTAGTAATTTACTAGCTCTTCGGAAACTTTAATAGTTTTTTTTCGTTTTACTAACTAGTAAAATACTAATTCCCTTTTATTAAAAATGGTGCATCTGAACTTGTCCAAACAATGACAGTTCGTGAAAGAAAAACAAAGCAAACAAACCTAAACCTAGGGAACGGACCTAATAATTTGATTTACCGTTGGCCAGATACACTACAAAACCTTTTTCAATTTTCTTAATTTTTGCCATCATGAAGAAAAATAAAAAACATTTTGGAGTGTATCTGACCAACCATAAACCGCACAGGAGTTGCTGCAGCAACTCTTGATGTCTTCCGAAAATATTTTATTTTATTTTATTTACTTTGAAAAACAACTAGCACACGAATCATAAAAAAAAACACAATTGAACTCTTTTCCAACAAATTTTTTTCGAGGACAATGACAGAGTTCATATGGATTTAGCAAGTTACTAAAAGTTAAAAATCAATTTTGAATAGTTTTCATTTAAGGAGAAAGGTTTAATAATATTAAATTTTAAGGGATGATGGAAATTATTTGTTCAAATTTATATGTAGTGAATTCTCTTAGTCAAGCTGAAAGCAAAAAGTCCATACTAAGCGTTTTACAGGTATAAGGTTATAATAAGTTTTGAGTGCGTGAGTGTACCTACCTATTATTTTTTGATTTTCATAGACAATATGAAGACTAAATAACCATTATATTGTTGTATCATACCTTACTGTAGGTTCTTTTACAAGCTTCAATTCATATTCTGTATGAAAATATTTTTAGTAAATTGTTTGTTTTTGATTTTTGAAAAGAAAGTTGGATTCAAAAATTTTGAAAATATCATATTTTGGAAATACTATCATATTTTGAAAATATTTTCATATTTTGGAAATTCAACTATTCAAAAAAATAGTATTTAATTTTTTTTTGTTCAAATATTTTTTTCTTTAAGGACAAATAGCGTCAATAGAAAATGGTAAGTACCTACTTGTTAAATACACAAAAACTGAAAAGAAATATCATATACATATTTTTTTAGACTTATTCTTCTTCTCAAAAATGATTACGATTAAATAAATAAATTAATTTTATTCGAGAAAAACCAACGAAACGTGGTTGATGTTCGGAAGTATCTTGAAGTATTAAGGTGAATTAGTGTATTAACACTGATTACCTTTTTGCTTATTTTATTGACAAGAATTGGCATTTACTATACTTTGATTAAAAATAATTCATGTTTAATTTGAGTTTATTAATAGGAATTTTATCTTTTTCTTTGATTGAATTGCAATTATGCATACAAATTCCATTAACATACTTTTCTTTTCATTTGATTTATTCATAAACATGCTTTCTTAAACTCAAAAAGGCGCCAAACTTATTTATTGCGGTTTTATTACATTTGAACTTTAATTTCCAAAAAAGAGTTATTTTAAAGAGTAATCGAAAACTCGTTCCTTTCCATCACGTTTTTATATTCCTTAAAATCCCTGCCTCCTGAGGATTATATGTACATAATAAAACCACCAAAATAAGCATTTATTTGCTACCGGTATTGTTTGGTATATTTTTCCGAACACAGATTATAGGGCATTCCATATTAAGTTGTTCCAGACGACTCATTGATATTCATAATGATAATCGCAAGAAAATTAGAATATTACAATGCGAAGGTACATCTTCATTTGATCGAATCCCGGGTAACTTTTAGCTTCTCTCTCGTGATCTCTCTCTCGGATTAACTTAATTTTTTTTGTTGTTGTTTAAACACGCGACAAGGACTATACTATATACGGTGCCACCATAGTAGATTGCTATCACACAGGCAAGACATATTCTCTCAAACCGATGGCCATGTTTATGCAGATTAGAGCATCAGGGCTCCTGAGCCTGAGTCTGAAGCTTAAACCTGAGCCTGAGCATATATAGAATAGCGACGGAGTATGGAAGTGGATGTGTTCCCTTTGGGCATATTATTCAGTGGTTTTTTCTCTCACTCCTATCACAGAGGCGTGCGATCACGATCGTATCTCGCGACGATCGCGGCATATTGTTTCAATGTAGCGCCTATACCACGATCGTTCGTTACTATTATTGTACTTCCACCCTCGGGGAAGAAATTGCGGCAGGTCTTCTTTTTTTGTTTTTGATTATATGTGTTTTTTTTGTTCGTCTTTGCGACATGCGACAAATAGTGGGAAACTTAAAGTAGAAAGTCGCCCTTAAATTTGAATTGCGATGGCACGTTTGACTTGGGAACCAATACGATCGCCTGTTATCTTATTGCGGATCTTAATGCGATCTGGTAATTTATATATAGGAGATGTTGGGCAAGATTACTCAATTGCCCCCTAGTTGCGCAGAGTGTTCAATTGGATAACGAGCATTGTGCATGCGTATATACTTGAATAGTTGCTTCCATATTGTTTGGTGGAAAATAAATGGAAGAAGGAGGGTCTCTTTTGAGATCGTGTTGTGTATATAGAAAATCAACTGATTCATAGGGGCAATATAATGCATTCGCCCCTTTAATGTTGATTGTAAAATGATATTGTTTATACAATATTATGTACCATACCTTACTTATGTACGTATCTAACGTGAATTTGTAATATCTAAGGTCGATTTTGAATTAAAAACCTCAAGATTAATCGAATGACAAAATTTAAATTTATCTTAACCTCAAACTTCTTTTTTAATAATTACAATAAGATATTTCCTAAAGTGAGCTAATACAACCTGTTATAGTTTTTGTAATAATTTTTCATGTTTCAAAATACTACGTCCTACTACGTTAGGGCCAGTGTTTTTAGTTGTAAATTAAACCAGAGTTAGTTTTCTGTGTGGGGGATCAATTCCCGATCTGTGAAGTGATAAATTTATCAAAACTTCACAAGTAAATAGTTCGATTCGGGAAAGATGTAAACAAGTGAAATTAAATATCAAAATTAGGTTATTTTTTTATAATTTTGACATTTGACCGGGCCCTGGACATAAATGTTAAACGTTTCCGATTTTTTCTTATTCCCTAAAAAAGGCAGGTGGATAAAATCGCTATAAAAATCGTAAACTACAAAATTCCGAAAATTGTAATTATCGGTGGTTAAAATGACTTACGTACATATTTTGAATGGTTAATAAGATTTGAATATTTAAAAATCTTACTTTACAAAAATTTGACTGTATTTACCCAAAAATCGAGAAAAATAACGAATGTCAAAATTAATAATTTCAAATAGTCCAACTTAAAAAGAAATAATATTGATTATTTACCTTATTTATATAAGTAAGCCACTTCTAACTAGGTATACAAACATATATCCATTGCAGTAAAATTAAACCATATTCATAAATTAATTAAATTAAATTAAATTAAATTTCATCAAATTGTGGTTTTCCTATATACATATGTATGTAGTTTTATTGATAAATTCGATTTTATTGAAAAACAATCAATAAACTTCCCTCATTCGCAATCAATTTTCTTCGACATTACTAAAATTTTACCTCCAACCACAAAATATTTCCAACTCATACCTCCAAGTTTTATACCATCACAGAATAAAATACCTCCACATACTATATATAGATACATAGTTGCAACCATTTCAATTGCCTTTAATATTCGATTGGAGAACGCAAAAAACGTCCGCGATGTCGTGACCAATTAGCCTGCAGCGCGCACTTGCCGCATTCTGGCGGCCAGCGGCGCGGTGCTTGCAGCTGTGGTCGTCGGTCGCTTTATCGTCGGTCGACGTTGTTGTCGCTATAGCAATACTTTGCAAAATTAGAAGTTCGGGCGTGCCCACACCATTATGCCATCGGGCTTCGAAATTAGCCTATTCGAAGTTATTAATACTAAATTCTATATTCTATAATTCAATGACCAATTGTTAAGAAATCCCCTGTTGTATGCATACCTACTCTGTGTGTGTGTGCAAGCTTCGCACATTTAAATTCAAATAATTGTCATAATTGAAATGAAATACGAATACACGAGCTCGTGATTTGAGTGGGTGGGTGGGAAAGCGCCCGTAATGAGACTTAAATACCTGAACAATTATTGTTTGTTTGCAGAGACGTTATACAGGCTGTTTCCTTTTTGTAAAATGTTTTATGATAAAGTTTACTTTAATAGTTTGGTACGAAGACCAATTTCATTTGTGAAAAAATAGGATTTGAGATAATAATTAAGATAACAAAATTCAATTGCGTGATAAAATTTCCATTTAGGCTTATTTTATTCAATTTGAAAATAATTTATAGACTAAAAAAAATATCCATTGAAAATTTTACGTTAAAACTTCACATTTATACTCAACAATTTAATTAATAAATAAAGCGCAACTTTTTCATGTTTTATTTTCATTTCTTCGCCAATACTGTTTGGAAACTATCGCGTTTTGACTGAGAAAATTGAAATTAAAAAGTGAGGGATTTTGTAACGTTTTCATTTTCTATTTCACCACAGAACTTGTTAACATTCTGTCTTTATGACAAGAATGAATTTATGTGCAGGAAGTGGAATTCTTAAACAATATTGGATTGTGTTTTTGAAAATATATGCAGGACATTATTCAAAAACGTGAATTTTCAAGCAAAATAAGCGTCTTCCTTGGGAAATATTTTATTAGTAAAAGTTGTTTTCCTCTTAATAAGTATTTTCACCGTTGCGTCGCATGATGACCGAAAAAGGGAAAAAATAAGTAAAGTAAGAATGTGCAAGTCAACTTGAAAAAAATTATCATTTTGACAAATTAAAAAAATTATTAATAACATCTCTGTTCTCTGTTTTTGATTTTTTTGTATTTGTTTACAATGAAACTGATATGTTGGTATTTAGCTTTATCCGATCGATTGATTGTAATTGGTTCACGCAATACCACAATTGACCGGCATTGCGTTGCCGTTGTATCGTCGCGTCATCATTGGTCGAACGTTCGTTCGGTCGGTCGCCTGACAGCTTTTAACATTTTTCTCTGTGACTATTATAGCTGTCTGTAACTGATAGCAAACTATGGCAAACCAAAGCCAGTTCCCGCATCTTGCGTATGGATGGAGCCTTGTTGTTTTACTGTCCGCAAATACCAACAAATGGCGGATATATTTGTAATTCCGTTTCGCTCGGAATAATGCAAATTGATTTATTGCCTACAATCAGGTTCGGTTATCAAAGATATTTGGTTTAATTAAGTGGTACGCGCGGTCACAGATTGCGTGCTACCCTACACACTCCGTTGTGATATAAGCTATATAAGAAGTCTTCATTCTTCGCCCCACCCTCGTAGTCATAGCATGAAATGGTTTATTATTAGGTAGGTATAGGTATAGGCTTCAACCCAGAGAGTCTTTAAATAAGAGATTCGCACTCAGCACCATTTCAGCACCTTTTGACTTGGGCAATGGTGCAATGGGTAGCGCTTTAGCTGTGGCTTTAAGAAGCTCTTGTGGTCCAGGACCGACGACCGCGACTACGACGACGACGACGTCCGGACCGTGCGCGCGTTATGCTCACGTTTTAAACGAACATTAATGTCTCACAGGTAAAAGTGATTTTTGATTTAGTGTTATTTGAATTGTGTCGTTCTTTGATTTGTGGCCAAAGCCTCGGGCCTTGGGCCAAACGAAAACGAACAAGTTCGTACGTAAGGACTATTTCTTTGCGCCAGCAAATGGCTGTCTTATTCTCCACTTGTAATGGTGCGATGGCGTTTTCTAAGCCTGGGCTAATTCTTATTTGATTTTCGTGTTGCCTTCGTCTCGGTTGGGTTTTTTTTTGGCTGGTTTGTTAGTTGGTTGGTTGGTTTGGTTTGGTACATCTGATCTGATGTTGTTGGCTTTGGTTTTGCATTGGAATGTCATTAGCTGGCGTGTGGAGTAACAAGTGTTTAGCGCTAACGAATTTGGCTACTAAATGTTTGTTATGTAGGTGGCTATGGTATAGTGCGCTGATTATATCATTATTTAGAGTTTTGGTTTACTTTAAATGTATTGATTTGACTAATGGATGTCAATTTGTTTATAGTTTTTCTTATTATATAATGTTAGATTGTCCAGGCGTCAATTGAAAGCAATACATATGTACAAAGTTTCTATTCAAACCAATATAATTATTTCCTGTGCTTATTTATTTTTTTTTCAAATTCAATAGAAAATCCAATGGCGACCGGGTGGAGCAGTTATAATTATTTTAAATTGAAAAAGAGTTATCTAGGTGTTCTGACCATTCTTCAGACACAACTGTGTCATAAAAATAAAACATGTATATAAAAAATATATAATTAAAAAATGGTTAAAAAAGCGATAAAAAACTACCTTTGTCGTTTCCAAAATATTTACTTAATCTTTTTGAAAATTTTGATATTCCTATCAACAACTATTTCTGCTTTTTAGAAATATCTGCATATACATATATCTGCATTATTCGTAATCATTTGAACCATTTAGTTATTTTATTGACTGAAAATTTAAATATTTTTTAAAAGTTCAAGAAAAAAATTTTTTTTTTTAATTTTTCGCATTGATATATTTGTGTATTTATCTGAAGATAACTGAATTTTAATCAAGTCAAAGCTCTCCAGTATTAAAAAAAAGTTCACATATGCTTCACTTTAACAAAAGAGCATTTATAGCAGTGTTACCAAATTTGAGAGTTTGTCAGATTCTGTGCAAAAATTTGATTTTAATTATTTCTAATTCTGACTTAGTTCCAAAGATATCTTAAATAGTTTTATTCACCAGTCACAAAATAAAAAAAAAAAAACAATTATGAACCCATTCGAGAATTTCATAAATATTTAAAAATTTTGTACTTCAATTTGTAAACTCTTAATCTATCGGTTTTAAGTTTGTAAAGATTTTTTTTGCTGTAGAGGTAAAGATAGTACAAAAACCACAATTTTTTTTTGTATACAATCACGAAGTTATACTTTTCTTCTATTGTCATTTACTTTTTTTTTCTAAGCAGGTGTTGTTCTGAATCCTTTCACTTAAAATTCTAATCTGTTTCTCTTCGTAATTTTGTTTCTCTGCATATTTAAGTTACCAAGTTTTCTTTCAATTTTCTGAAAACATTCTCTATTAGCATATCGTTCTTGTGAAACAAAGGAGAACAACCTACAAAGCAAATTCTCGTATGCATACATATATACCTATCTTTAAGAAGGAAAGAAAGTATAGAGGTAACATTTCCTAGCACGCTAATAAACTCTTCCAGAAAATGTCAACATGCAGCCCTATTAGTCAGGCCATGATTCACATGCATCGTTCGAGTAAGTTGCAAGGTGATGGTTGTTTTTCGCCACACCAAACGTTTCCGTTTCCCGCCACCGCAGCCACCACTGCCACGTCATCATCATCGTCAAGTGCTATATTTGCACATAAACATAAAACTTTAGAATATTAATTTCATGGCAGACATTTCCCTCACGGCAAAATATTTACCTGCGAAAAAAGTCTTTAAATGCGCTACTTTCATCATTCCACGAGTATGTTCGTATAGTATAGCTAGCTATAGTGATGTGAGGACCTTCGGAGTTCCTGAAAACGAAATTCCCATCAGGGAAAGTATTGCAATTCTACACACCTCGAGCCAGTCAGGCACCATCATAGCATGAATTTGCTGCAGCAGACGAAGACGAGTGAGTGATTGCAAGTCAGTCCACACTGTAGGCCATGAAATCTACGCCTCAGCCTCACATCATGACGTGCTCACTGAATTTACACGAAGACCTTGCTGCAGCAACCATCAGCAACTGCAACATTTGTATGCATCTTGAGGCTGCGAGCCAATGTTTGCTCTCCCAAGCTACTTGCTGCTTCAGAGCTCCAACCGCTGCTGTTATGCAGCGATCATAATTAAACTGTAGCAAATAGATCTACATAACACGAAAATCGTGCCACACGTCTGCATTTCGCTCGGTTCAGAATCACGACTTGTGTGCAGATGGAAAGGAACTTTTCCTGCCACAGCCGCTATCTCGAGCTCGAGCCAGCAGGAGGAGCAATCAATGAAGTTGCTGCCCTCATTCAGGTGAAACCACACACCAACATAACAAATGTACACATGTGAATTTCGACTTTATTAAGGTCGTCCAAATAAATGATGATGATGAAATGGAAAGATGTTTTTTTTTTTTTTATGGAAACAAGGACGAAGTTTCTTACTCCAACGCCACCGCAGTTAAAGTAACAAATCCAACCAACACTTATTTGGTGTGTTGACGTGAAGGAAGAACTTTTGTGGTTTGATTTCAATTAATCATTTCCCTTCTTTCAAACAAAATGATACTAGAAAAGACTTTGGGCCAAAGGGTAGGCCTTCAAAACCTCTGAAGAAAATGTACATACATTACCTTTAATGAATTTTTGGTAAGCCTTGAATAGCTGTCAGTGGAAGGATTGTGGGTTTCTTTTTGTTGATGAAAATTCATGAATTAATTTTGAGCTGCGAAAAAGATTTATAAATGTCATCACTTTGTTATTGTTTTGCGTGGAACACCCTTTAGTTGTTTGACTTATCTAGGTCCTTAAGGTCACAAAGATGGATTATTTTTTAATTATTTTTTTTTTAGATTCCATTATGAAACTATTATGGCGATTCAACAAACTGAAACAAAGGCGTGGTGTTAAATATGGGTATTCACACTTTCACACTAAATAGATAAAATGCGTTGCAATATTTAAAATATATATGATTAATGTAACACACGGAATAGGTTTACTATTTGCGTAAGTTTATAATTTGGATAATGAGCTATCAAAATTTATGTAAACAAATAATTAACAAAAGGTTGTCCCCAATGTCAAATTTTGAGGAGTGGAGATTAAATACTCCCAAAGAGATGGAAATTCGGATTAGCGTTGCCGATGTGGCACGATCTTGATTTTTTGACACGAAAATCTCCTCGTGGCAAGGACAAATTCAATATGGCACGATTTTCTTATTTCCTTTTTTTTAATTAATACAAAGAGAATATGGTTGATATTTGATGGAAATTGCGTCAAAAGGTCGAAATCGAAAGAAAATTCTATTTTTTTTAATAACACAAAGTGTGTTTTTTTTAAATATTGTTTGTTGGACATATTTCTCCCGGTAATAATGGAAAATTACAGTTTTATTTTTTGTTTAAAGAAAAACTTATTTTTTTTCATATGACACGAAAATGGTCCGTTTTTAGAAAATGTGGCACTATAATTTTTTGTTCGGCGGCAATGCTGATTCGGATCACTTACTCAAAAAAATATACGCGTCAGTTTATTAATAAAAAACGAAAAAAAAAAGCTTGAGACTATTTTTCATCAAAAAGCACTCAATTGCAAAATCTAATTTTTTTTTTTTAAGAAGTAGTTTTGCTAATTGATTTATTTTTTTTTAAATAATTTGATTCATTAAGTGCTCGTTTCACGATCTCTGAGTAAGCAAATCAGAATTTTACTTGACAGGTTTTCCTACAGTTTTATTTCATAAAAGTTCTAACTTTATTCAGAGATTGTGAAACAGACCCTAAAAGATATAATTATAAAATAATAAAAAGATATGCTTTTAAATAGAAACACTTAAATAAAAATAACACTTGGGCAACCCTTTTTGATATTTGAATCTAACTTTCAAATTCTATCATCTGACATAAGTCAACGTGGTATTTGACAACTAGTAAAAAATAGCTTGAAGAAATTTCTTGGACTAATAAAACTGGAAGGAAAAGGGAAATATTTTATTCTCTCATTAGTGCTCTCTTTTACAAGAAAAAGCACATTTCTTGGCTTATGGAACAGGTTCGGCACAATAATTACTAAATCATTCTGTCGTTCTGAAAATAGGTAGGGAACAGATATTGTATGAAATTCCCAAACGAATTCCCAATAGAATTTTTACTTTAGGCGATAGATATACATATGTACATACATAGTTTGTATTTCATTTTATAAAGGTCAACATTATAGATTTAGAATTTTTTGTAACTAAATTTAAAGTTGATAAAAGGTGCCATAAAGTAGTGTTTCAAAAAAAATTGAATTAAAAAGAATTAAAATGATTATTGCCACCACTTTTGCATAAACGGGCCACTGTTAGACGTGGCATGCATATCCTATGTAAAAGTGTTTAATTAAAAAAAATTTCAAAACAATTGCAGCTGAGTAAGAAATTGTCTATAATTATTAAAACATTTTCACAGAAATTGCATTATAGTTTCATGAAACTTTTACGATTTACTAGAGGGTTTTACTTTTGACGAAAATGCATTCAACCACGTCTGTCTGTATTTGGTTGATCCATATGTGATTCTCTATTTCTTTGCAAGAGACGCATTGCAAAACAGTCAATTTGAGTGTGTGTATGTGTGTATGTAGGAATCAAATCAAACATCTCTTAATTGGAATATCCTTAAACTCTGCAGGTATCTGCAACAAACTATCAACAAGCTATGTAGGTACATACTAATAATCCGCCAGTCACTATACCGATTTAATTCGTTCACTCACAAAGTACAACTTCCAACAGAAATAATAATTGTCGCACCATTCCGCTTTGATTATACTCTCTTGCCATCACATCCAATGTATATTTTTCCACTCTTATTTGATACACCTCTCCTGTTCGATTTCCAAATCACCCCTCCCCACATCATGATGATAAAATAAATATGCCTCCAACAAGAAGAGTGCCGTGCATAAGAAAAAGGGTGAAATCTTCAACAACGCGAGAAAACTATCCAAGCAATCATCACGGATTCACGGATTATTACCTCGACTATGCAAAAAATTTTGAATCTGATCAAAAAAAAAGAAGAACCAAAACAGTATACCTACCTTGTGACCTAAACATGCGTTACATGGGACCTTTGAAGTCTTGAGTCTTTGGGATATCAAAACGTGTGGGGCTATCCTTTAACGAGCCTCGTACAATGCAACCAGTTGATTTCAAAATTAACTCACGCTCACACACCACACCGGGAGCAGTCATGAAGCAGCAGAAGATAGAAGGGTGAATCGATTCAACCAAATGAAACTTCGTCACACAAGGGATAATCCAGAATCAACCCCTCCCCCTTCCGTAGCAGTGCATTCATCCCTGCTCCTGATGATGATACTCTGTTTCACAATCCCAATTATTGTGTACGCAATTTTCTTGCAGCGGATAACAATGACCAGACCATCTACGGATTTTTTCTTTTGCATCTAAACTCAGGACAGAGTTGCATCCATTAAGTGGTTGACTGTACGTATATATACCATGAGGTGCGACAGAAGCTTGGCCCACCTTCCTTAAGCAGTGTCGAGGCGATGTGGTCTGCTGTGGCCGTGGTTTGGTTGTCTTTTGCATCACCAAACCATCGCATCGTCGTCATCATTTTCATCATCACATTAGAGCGCGTCGCTGTTGTCGTTGTCGTGTAGTCATCGGTCGTCCTCGAGCCTTGAGATGGAAAAGAGAGTGTTCCTTGGCAATTTTTCGAGAGGTGAGTCTTTACGCACGGTTAAACGCGCGTCTGTCCGCATCCGCAGTTGCAGTGTATTGCGCATACTGCAAGCAGCATCCCAATAGGGAACATAAACTGCATACTATGTCTGCGTCTGCGCCTTGGAATGCATGCGCAATTATTTATTATTCACTTGTTAAGGGTTCATGCTAGAGACTGTTGCTTGTTGCATATACTTTTGGGTTGAATATGGTATTAGATCGCATATGCTTGTAGGCTTTTTTGTGGAAGCGGTATTTTTCTGTGAAGTTTCTTTTATTCCATAGATACAATATGCTTGTGTTCTGGTTTTATACTTGCAGCAGATAATGGCAGGCAAAACAATGCTTGGCCATTTCTAAGGTGGAACTTATATTTTGAGAAGGAGAATGAGAGGCAACGATACAATGTTGTTGGCAGAGCAGCGGTGCTAGTTGATTGCGGGCGTTCAGATCAGAAAATAAAGGTTCCTATACTGTATATCTTGAGACCAAAACTTCTTTTTGAACACTGACTTATATATTGAGATTGAGAACCACTTTTGGCAAACACAAACGGTGAGTATAGGTGTGTGTTTTATTTTGTATGTCAAAAAAATATAAATGATCTTGGTTGGATGGCTACACTGAAAAAAACTCGAAATAACACAACTGATGACAGCATTTTGATACTTTGATACATTTCTCTCAAGAACATCAACTGAATTTCGGATTCGGAATCATTTTATACCTCATTTTGACGCATTTAGATTCTTTCCGGAGGTTTAAGGACTCCCCTTTTCCTGATTTTAAATTTATTTAGAAACTTTAATTTAGCTGTTTCCATCATTTTTTTTAGATATCAGCTTCAATTAAAATGAACCGCAAAGAATAACAGCATTTTGCAACAATATTGAGAAACTATCCGACAGAATTCGACAAGTTTGCTATCTTTCTTTAATGATTTCCTGGCCAGCACTCGAAATGAAAAAAAAAAAAAAATAAAATATTTTAGCAAATAAATCAACAGGAAAATAATTATTTTTCTCGGTGCTTATGTCTTACCATCACCCCCAGAACCTATAGCAAAACTTTTCCTATATATACTCATTCCAGCCAGCCTCACTCTGAATACATCAGCATACGCAATGAAACATGGGCTTCATTGCTGTGTGGAGCCCAAACAGACAAGTCTTGATCGCGATCTCAGATTCATGTATTCATGTTGCAAATTTATGTACAAAAGGAATTCCACAGGCCTTTGTGTGTGTATATAAAGAAGTCTAAAAGGTCTAACAATTGGGAATAGATATGCGCCTGCTGCTAGGAAGCTCTACCAGTAGGCAGTTTTAACTATAAGCAATGCCCAGCATGTGCACTATTCGCCAGCAAACCGTGTAAACTAACCACATGTAACAAAAGGCTGAACATCTCAATTAACTGCTCTCAGCTTTCAGAGAAAGAACTAAAGAAACGATGGTATACATCAGCATATGTACTGGATACATATTGTATAGGCTCGGCAGCCTATAACCTAGTCAAACCAAGTAAGTCCGATGCAACAAAGTATAGGTATCCATAAAGAATAATCCTGCATAGGAATCAAAAGAGTGTTCCCAGCAGTGTTCCAACTTCATCGCAGGAACTTTCAGTTAATATTAGCATTTAGTCTGATACATGATCGTGGTGGGATCCTGCTTACGCGCTAATTATTCAAATTAATTGCACTGCTTAATAATTTGCGGAACGTGCTGGAGCCCGATGTGTTATTCGAGTGAGTCAAGTCAAGACCAAGGAGCCAGCAGCATCAAGCATCCTTGTCTATGTGGATGCCAAATAAAGGCACAGTAGGATCTCTAACTAACGATCGGTAATTAATACAAGGCAACAGCTTCACACTGGTTACGCCATTTTCATAGCTTCGACTTCGACTTCGGCTTTGGCTTCGTCGGCATCAACATCCGACAGTTAAATGCTCTACGATCCGGCTTAATTGAGTTGTTCGGTGTCTATGGGCAATCTGCGCACAAACACTTGACTGGCTGCGACACGTCACGTTGATGGTTGACATGCGAGAAGTCGTTTAACGGAAGCAGCTTCGTTATGGAGTCGATTTTTACGAATTTATTTTCGTTCGCTTGTTAGATGGCGCTCCTATGGACGAGTACATTGACTATGGGGGCTAGGGTAGGGGAGTAATGTCACAGGTTTGTTGGTTGGTAGACGCGTGATGTTGGAATTTTGTGTTGCCTGCCACTGCTTGTGCACTGTCCAAGTGTCCAATGTGTCAGAAATTACTTGGATATGTTTCGTAAATTGGATCTTAGATGGAACTTGTGGTCGTTGTTGTGATGGTGATTGTGGGGCTTTGGCTATAGAAAAATTATTGAAGGCTGACATATTCACAAGTGGAAGAGGTGTGTCTTCCATCGAATGGCGCCCGCTTTATGTTCTCACTAAGCGGATAATTTAGATAAGAGGCATGGTGAGATAGCCTGGCAATCATTTAAATTGGATTAAATCAGTAATTAGTAAAATGAGAAGGATCTATGGAAGGCTGGCGAATATGAAGTTAATGTAACCGTGATTATTGATCAACTTGTTATAGTTGTTGCTGTTAAGAATAAAATAATGTACAAAATTACTTTTAATGGCTCTGAGAAGACAACTTGCAAGGAACTATTTTTAAATTTAAAATTTTTTTTGTATAAACGGTGTGAGGGACATGATAAATATCTACACTTTAAATGAGAATGTTGAAATAACAAAATAAGGTACCAATTTCAATTTTAAAATCACGACTAATTAGGAACAAAATTTTGTGTTCAGTCGTTTGCAAATGATGAGATTCAGTAGGTACACGCACATTTGTTTGCAAACTCTTTCAAAAAAGTTAATAATGTGGTTCCATTTTGGAGCCTATAACTTGAGTTCTAATAGCCATGTCTTTAAGGTTAAAATCGAAAGAAACAAATAAATTAAAAATGATGAAAAAATGGGATAAAGGGGAGAAGGTTGATGTTGACAAAAAAAAATTACAGTGATTCGATTTTCTATTTACTAAAGTCAAAAGTTGAATAAAAATTTCAGAACTATGAACAAATATTCTTCAAAGTATGTTCCCAAATCCTCTTATAAAAATATTTACACGGAGCTTTTTTTTTATCAAAAAATTAAAAAGTTCTCGACATGCTTCCATTATTATATCTGTAACTTTAACAGCACGTGATGAAACTTCAAGATTAAGCTAAATAATTATTACTAATTATTATTCTAGTCAACAAAACTTTAATTTTGGAGAAACCATCCACAGAAAGTCGATATTTTATATTTTAATCTCCAATCAAAATATATACGGCGCGGCGTGTAGACGTGTCTCTATTTACAAAAGTCACCACTTTAAAATTTTTCAAAAATAGAGGTGTCACTTAGGAGTACATAACTTGTAGTGACTATTTTCGTATATCATAGTCTGTCATTTTGTGATGGAATTGGACTTGAGTTTAAATTTTAGTTTTAAAAGTTTTAAAAAATATACCTACTTGATGATATCGAAAGAGATGACTCAGAGAAAACTTCATGAGGACACAACTATATATGATTTTTTTTTTATTTATTTTTTTTTTTTTTTTTTATATAGGCTCAACTATAACTTCGAAAAATGACATCAAGTAAAGATCTCTAGCCGAATCAACCTTGATCGAAATTATGCAAAATGCAAATGCTGGGCAAATGCAGACAAAATAAATGCAAGAGCAAGCTCCAATCCATTTGACACATCATAAAAATATAGTCAATTTGTTTGTATAGGTACACAAAAACGCAGTTACCCTTTGTAACAAAACTGTATAGCAACAAAAAATTTTGTTGCAATCAGAAAATTTATATATTAACATAGTTGGATCAAAAATACAAAAAAAAATACTCTCTGACTTGAAATTCCTATGCAAATGACTTGCCATAATTTTTTTTTTACCAAAAATGGCATCAGAAAATCCAACTCCTCACAGTCTGTCAATCAAAAATCCTAATTTACAAGAAAAAATCCAAATTGAGGACAAAATACTGTGACTCTGCCATGGTCAATCCATGCCCAAGCCAATCCAGCTGCATCACCGTCCGTCGCGTCGTCATCGTTATGACTCAAATGCTAATTTACCGCTCAAAACTCTCAGCCAGCGAGACCAAGAGATAACGATGTTCTTCTTCGAATGATGCGGCTGGGAATTTTATTACCGCGTCGGTCGTCATTTAGCATACAATTTGCAAATACTTCCATTCCTCCAATTAAACTTGCTGATCCCAAGAGTACGGACCCGGAGAACCACGCGCAAGAGACGGACGATGACTTGACTATTGTGTCTCTAAAAAAGAAATTATAATAACTGTGCACTGCACTTACAATGTGATGACTTCTCGCTCGAATTGAAGTTCTGGGTTCGTTGAATTTCTTCATTTTTATATGAAAGGGCCTGTGCCCCAATTGACATGTACCTACCGTGCAGTGCAGGCCCTGCGGCATTTCGCGCAGTGACAGGGACAAATGTTCCAGCAACAGCGATCTGGCCAGAAGTAGCTAATGTAATATTTTTTCAAAAAGATACACCCGTAGCTCATGGAGTCTTGGTTGTCGTTGTTGTCGTCGTCGTCGCTGTTGTTGTCGTCGTTGCAGGCTCCCCGGAATTAAAAGCAACGTGTAACCTATTTTTGCCAGGAATGACAAAGGATGTCATCCTCCACAGAAAGGCATACCACCACCACCGCCGCACCGCTTCTTGAACTCTCGCAATTGTTTGTATATTATTATTTTATCGAAGGAAATAAATTGAATTTCGTTTGCATATGAAATGCCCAACGTAACCCGCAAAGTGGTACAAAGGTCCAGCAAAACCCCAAAGCTGAGAGGCCTGTGAAAAATGAAAAATGAAAAATCGACAAAATAATTCCTCGAGCCTCGGAGCGGCCAAAAATACAAAATAAATAAATTGAAATGGATAAATCCAAAATTTCCATATATGGGAATAAGTTGTAAGCCTTTTGTCTTTGCTGCGCTAGCAGCGCTCTTTAGGGCGTATTCAGTAACAACGTCAGTTTCACTAACAGCAACAACAATAACAACAACAACAACAACAACAACAACAATGTCAAGAGCAGGCAATCATGGATATTATTTCATTATTATTCAGTGGCTCGACAACAACTGTTATTTGGTATTGGTATTTCTGTTATGCGGTGATGGGGACTTGAACTTGACCAGTAGTTTGCCAATCGGTAGTCCGTAGGTATACCGTAGTGGTATGCAACAACTCAAGGGCCGACCGACCATTTTACAAAAAAAAAAAAAAAAATACTGCACGAGAATAAATAATTGAATAAATGTCTCAATTCGTTTAAAAAAGTTGCTTCCTGATCCTGACCGCACCTTTGGCTTTTTAAATATGATTTGCGAACAGAAATCCGCGGATGCAGGCGTGTAATCCTTGTGAAAGTTATAAAATTTAATTGATGAGAGTTAAAATAAATGGGAGCGCTTTTGCAATTCACAGAGATTTATAAGTACTTAAGGTTGCAGAGAAATGGAAATAAAATGCAGTTTTTGAGTGATGATTTAACTGGTACTTTAAAATACTTTACTTTCTTCATCATACACTGTTTGATTGATTTAGTATTTATGATACACTGATGTACGGTACTTAGATCTGAATGAATTGTTCTTAATCATAAAGTAAAAATTCTAATAAAAATAATTTTGTTCCTAAAAAAGAGAGAAAGTCAAAAGCAAAAATATTTGTTTTATGAGTGGCAGGGTCATAAGTTCACGGATTCACAATGAATTTTTACCCAAGTCCACAAATCAATAATGGCCCGAAGTACGAAATTAAATTGGGTCAATATTCCCTTATTTTAAAAAGAGGAGAGATTCTATGGGTAGTTCACAAATATTTTCTCGATTCGCATTCAAAAAATTATTTTGAAAAAATTCAAATTTTGTTTTCGTTTGTTTGCTTTCTAAAAAATTAAGGTTGTTTTTTTAAAGCAAATTTAAATTTTTTAATTTTAATTTTGAAAGAATTGCGAAAATTCTTATTAATGAGAATTAAGGGAATATTGAATCGCTTTTCTGTAGACGTCTAGCCAAAATGGATTTACGAACTTGTACCCCATTCAAGAGTGTGCCAAAAATCAGTTATTGACATGCTTAATAAAAATCGAAAGAATCGTTTTCAAAAGTATTCAGATATCAAAAAAAAATTTTATGAAATGAAATAAATTTTTTTTGAAAATTCTGGTCTATAGGGCTTTCTAAGTTTTCTTATATAAATAAATAATAAATTAAATAAACTCAATTAAACCATTTTTGGTAAAAGCGAATAAGCAATAATGGTTCTATGGGAGGTGACATTTTTTTGAAAAATTTGTTTTAAAATTTTAGGGACAATTTCTTAGAAAAATAAGATTCTCCTAAAAGGCTAAAAATATTGGTATGATAGGTACCGTTATTGTTGATCATTAAGAAAATGAAAAACCTTATCAAGGAATGCCCAAAGAAACTCTAGGTTTTTTATTTTGTTTATTTTAACTTTTAAGTGCTTGCAGATGCTTTAAGTTCGAAATACCTTGAAAATGAGGTTTGTAAAAAATAATAATCACAAATAAATTAAATAAAATTAAATTATTATTCGTCAACGACGTGAAATCGGATAAACAACTAATAAAATTAATAAAATTATTTTGTTTTAATAATAATAAAAATGATCCCATTCTCCACAGTAATTTTTTAAATAAAAAAAACATTTTAAACAAACCTTCCCCAAATTATGCTCAAAAACAAAAGGCTTAAACTAAATTATTTAATTTCCTGCATACAATCAAACTTTTACAAGACATTATTAAGATCGTTATTGTAAGAGTTAAAGTATATATTGAATTACAGCAGGGATACTGTGGCGTATACGTAATAAAAAAATATACAGAAATCCCATATAATTTCGCTAAGGCAATAAATTCGTTCGAAATCAAAAATAAGTCCAGGTAACTAACTATATTCGATATCAAATTCCTATTTGGTAACAGAGTCTTTTCTAGTTAAGTTTAACTTCTTTTCCTTCCATCGTTAGTTTACTTTTCAGTCCAATTTTAATACTCACAATCTACTTATGCCTACATAAAAGCCATGGAAAACAAATCTCCCTAAAAAGGAAAAAGACACCAACCAACCATCACATAGAAGAGTGCGGTGCATATTAATTTTCCTTCTACTTTTTTTTTTGTTTAGTTTCATCGAGCTAGACAAATCCACCATGTCAAAATAATGGCAAGACATACAAACATTTTGGCTGTGTCGCGTCGCGTCGTTGCAGCACAACACTATAAGTCGCGCTGCTTGTGACTGGCAAAGTAGCAAGACTCGCAACACAAAACTCGGCCTTACGACATAAATTAAGAGAAATGTAAAATCAATTTTCAATTGAAAACGACATCGAGCATGTAACGATTATTGGTGGTATGGTGAGCGTAGAGTATAAACTTTGCAACGCTCAACGGTCGTAAAAATTATCAAAATACTTTCAAATGCCGCCCAAAGAGACCAAACAGCATCAGACATGCGGACCAATTGGTTTCTGGTTTATTATGACTTTCGTTGTCGATAGCTAAGACAAGCTGGCTTCTGGGATCTGATGGAGATGACGACATCGAGGTGGTGTGGGGTTTAGGCTTCAAAGCATTTTGTGAAGTCATAAATCTTCAGCCTCAAATGGCTGGCAATGACAACTGTCATGAGCTTTGTATATACGCTAAAGGTAAGCAAGTTCGGGATTTCGTTCAGAGGATTGAAGTATCAAGCAGAACCAGCATGTTATAACTACGACTATGTGACATTTTTCTACAAAACAAAATTCACTTTCAGTATTTTTCATTTTATTTACCGTGAGCATAAAAATAATATAAATAGTCTCAGAATTTTGTTTCCAAAATAAATGCTGCCACTTTATGTTTTTGCAAAAAAAAATCTTCAATCATTTGTTAAAATATTACCTACCTATCTGATGTTTTTGATTTGACTGTATAAAGTTTTAAGGAAATAACATTTAACGTCAAGTTTTCTAGAACGCAAGAAATAATTTTTAAAAATATTTTTTTTAAATTCATTTTTAATAAATTTTGACATATGAGAAAAAGAGGATGCCGATGAACATTTCAGTTTTTAAGTTCTGAATATCCAAATGGGAGAGAAAAAAGGTGAAATGATGAGCATTCGTAAAAACACGAGTATTACGGTCTATTATTTTTAGAAGAGGAATTAAGTGGTCTCATCAGTTAAATGCTGTCACTGAACTGAATTATATTCAATCGCTCTACTTGAATAGAAGTAATTATCATTTTTTTTTATTTTCGTTGTCATACCTTTTTTCTGATGAAAATTGAGAACACTTATTACTATTGATTCCAATTGAATTTCCATTGGTAGCTTGTACGGATTAGTTTATAACGGTGACTGAGCGGTGTGGCACAATTATTATGGCTGCCTCTTAGTGAACGCGGGGTCAGTCGAGACTAAACACACCGCTGCACGAGTGGTGGAAAATCCTATGAGGCTTTTTGGCTAGGCTATTGGGTTCATTTTGTTGTTTAATTGAAAGTTATTGTATACCGGTGACATCTATGATGCCAGTACAGCACTCGCTGTAGCGAAATGAAAAGCTACTCAACTTCAACGAAAGGGAAAACATTGTCAAGCTCTAGCTGCAAGATTGGGATAGATGCTTGAGATGACAAGAGGTGGAATCACAGCCGATGCTGACATGTTGGCTCTGAAAATTTATGAAGATGATGTTCACAGCCGCCGCCGCCGCCGCCGCCGCCGCTGCCGCAGCCGTATAGTTGATGCATTCAATAGATTCCTTATTTACAAAAGCTATAGGATAGGTTTAGGTATTTGGAGCTAATAAGTCTGATTGTCTCTTTTAGCTTGTTGGTGGCGGTGGGGTTCCCTTTTGTTTAATGTTTAACGTGCAAATTGTTGTCATTCGATTGGGACGATCATTTCTGGTTGCATGTTGCATGTCTTGGACATGTTGTGTTGCCTTTCGCGACATATAATGACGAGTTGGGGATTTTTATGTTTTTTTTTTTTTTTTTTGTAAATTGAAATGGCCGCCAGTGTTGTTGCAGTCAGTGTTGTTATTTTAATATTATGATCTTGGGAACCAAAATGTATGTTGAACAGTTTTGTTATTGATAGATCGAAAAATGACATCTGAAAAATCAATTGTTAATTAATGCTAACATTATTATTGAATAACTTCATGAGGTATACAGATTTTATCGCAGTAAAGAGTTTTGTTCGAGGAGATCTTAATGTAAACTAAATAAATACCAAAGGAATAATAAAAAAATAAATAAATGAATTAAGATCGAAGTTCTTTTAAAATTTAATACGACGAGATAAGGTTTTTTTTAGATACATTTTGTGTAATTTTTCCTTGACACATTCTTAAAGATTTATATCGAATGGAAAAAATGAGGTATTTAGTTAAACAAAAAAAACCGAAAAAACAGAATTCTTTGAAATTTTTATCAAAATTTTGCGTGGTGGAATTCGGGAACCAAAAATAATAACGAAATAGAGCAAATATATACTCGTACAAAATTTAAAAAATAATAACAATTCACTGAGGTACCCTTTATTAATCAGCTAATAAATTAATAAAATAGATATATATTTGAGAATGCATTACAACAACTTAAGTGAATTTTAGTTTAAAATTTACAATAGTTCTACTAAGAGAGACGGCCTTGTATAGCAATCCTATATGTATGTATATGTATAGTGCTTATAAAGACTATAACAACATTTAATTCTTTATAATACATCATTTCAGGGGGATGATATCCACATCACTCACCCCGAATGCAATCGTTTGTGACACAGCCACAAGAAAACAAAATCAAGTTAACGCCCCATTTTGGATGTGACTTGAAAAATTTATCGTTCTCCGTCAGTTGATCTTATCTCAGCAAGCAAGCAAGATGATTCCCAATACAGATTAATATTATGAAAACAACACGGTCAAGATTCCAGGCTCCATCGTTGCTCATCGTCTATATATTGTCGAAGTCATAGCCAAGCTGTAGGGTCTTTTTGGCCAAACGAATAATGCTTGCTGATGATGATGGTGTTCCTGGCATGTGAATCGAGTTGTGGAACAATGATGGTGTGTGGTGGTGTCCTCCTAGATATGTTCAGTAATTATATGTTTGCACTAGGTATGCTCTCTAGGAACATACATAGACATACCTTAAACTTGCCATGTATAGAACGGATATATCTTTTGGTTATACATATTCCTTGCACACGTTTGATATTATATTGGTCCACCTACCGATTATTGGCTACGACACAGGAGATTTATTGAAAGCCAGTTCTCACTTATTTTTCTTTCTTTATTGCTCTCTCTCCCTGCAGTACTTCGATGGCCAGAGTATCATAAGGCCAGGCCAAGCCAAGCCCGGCCAGGCAGGATGCTGCTGTTGCGTTCAACCTATTGAGGTTGTGGGTTCATTAATTGCGCCTTCGGTTACGTTTTGGAGACAAATTGGAGTAGCCTCTTTGAACCTGAAATTAATACTCGCATCCTATAATTGCAGTGCAGTTACTGTGTGCGATCCGGAAAATCGTCCTTAACAACTATACACGGCTTTGAAGCTTTGATATTGGAACGGTGCGCAGTCCTATATAAAAGAGCCAAACGATTACCATTCGCTTAAGGGTTGAATTGAGTATTAATTGCTCTCTCTCTGACAACGATGCGAAACCGTATGAGCTGATGGTTACAATCTTGCAATATATTCAATACACATACACATATGGAATGTGTGTGGTTTTATAAGTAAATTTGATTAAGGAGTGCCTGGAATAATTTATTTTAGTTGAGTTTTTGTTAACGGCCTACATATCTATTAATCTTCAAACTAAAAAAGCAATTCTAAAACTAAAATTCTAAAAGGTAAAAACTTACAGAAAGAAAGTAAACTGGAACTCAGATAAAATGTCTCCTATCAGTATTTCACATTTTTACATTTTTAACTGAAATACCTAAAATAAATGATACAATTTCTGCTTCTAACAAAAAAAAAGAAAAAAAACACAAATTAAATAATTAGTTGTCTAGTCTATGGTACATGGGCTTAACTACATTTGTGAATATTGATTAAAATCCATTTTTAATTTTTGACACTAATGAGGTGATAATCTACATGTGGAAACGACAAAATATAACCTCGCATAAAATTTTATCAACATTTTAATCGAATTCATACAACAGACTTAAATACATACATAGATGTTTGAAATAATTTTATACATATAAAGGTTATAACGAGTGTATGTTTAGTTCAAATACAAAATGTCAAAAATCTGTGATGCCAAGTTCCGAAAATCTTTAATTCAAAATTCAGTATAAATAAAAATTGATTTAAGAATGAAAAAAGTGCGAACTATTTTCATTACCATTTTTAGTTCAAAACTTTGCCGTTACTTTAAAAAAAATAAGTTCAAAAAGTTGTGAGGTATCCAAACACACACTTACCTCACTCATGATTTTTAAATATGAATTCCAAACTTTCATATAAGACTCTCTTAATAAATTGAAAATACTTTAAGACCAAAAAAGGCATTAAAATTCTGATCATTGCTGATTTACTGAAATTCCTCAAACTAAAATACCTTCCCTTCATAATACTTGTGATGGTCCATAAAATAAATTATTCCCTGTTTAAAATTCAGTTTATCCTCAAGAGGTAATACTCACCTAACGCACAGCCAGATATATATGGAGACGTATAAGAACTGAACATCTTTCTCGAAACATATGTTTCGAAATTGTCCAACGAATCGACTAATTAACCCCCAGGGGGACTTCTTGTTCTTTGTTGTTTTTTTTTGACAATTAATAACTGCATTTGTCCACACACAAACACATTTATAAACAAGTGATGATCCAAAGTGTCCTCATTTTCCATCTATATGTAGAATCAGAGTCGAAAACTTGGCCAAAAGAAGCGCAACAAATTCAAAAGAACACCACAAAATTTGATTAATCACTCTGACGGGGATAATAAATTAAAAATCTTAGCAATTTTGAAAGTCAATTAATCAACATTCCCTTTTTTAAAAAGAGAAAGAAAGAGAGAGCAAAGATAGAGTGCACATGAATAGCAAGAGCGGAATCAGATAGGTGGGTCATGGGAGATATGCAGGAAATACTTAAATACAAGTGGAAAATTTTCAGACGGTTTTTGAAGAACTTCTTTGTAGAAGTTGTTAACAATTTACAATTCTTTGTTTTTTTCGAGCACATTCCCCAATTAACAGCTATTTGTAGGAATATTTAAATAAAATCTTCATAATGTCCCTATATAATTTAATCCAGAATCTATAATTCATGACATGAATCCCCCTCAATTAATTTTTTTCGATCCGCAACTGATGAACAGAGTAGCCACTTACCAGAAAGAGAATCCAGACACTGATGGCCGTCTTGTAACACTCTGGAAAATCAGACTCTTAGGCTACATTGCAGCAACTTTGTATACCTTAAGACAGGAACTACGGTTTCATGTAAAGGAAAATGCGCATTCAATGCCATTTGCCGGGTAAATGTGATTCAAAGATCGCAGGGGGGTAAACATTTGCAATTGCGCTGTTATTTCCGATTTTACTTTTTCTTCATGAGTTGATAAATGAAATGCTCGCCACAGAAGCAGAAACGTTTTTGATATCAAAAAGATGCTATACCTTACCTACGATACAAGAGGAATACCAACTTATGTGCCCCATGTGGCTTAGTAGCAAGGCCAAGAAGCGAGGACGTAAAGGGCAGCCATTGTATTGTAGGGTTATGTTGTGGTCATTCTTTGATTCTCAACTTTCAGCTTAATGCACAATTTTAATATAGGAACTTATAATATAATTGGATAATTAAATGATGACTCAATTTTGTCCAGGTGATGCTTTACAGCTGTAGCTTCAGCAATTGATGATAATATTCAGCCTATATAGGCATACCTACGAGGTGTTCGAGATGATTGTGGTGCTGTGCGATTTGAATGAGCTACTTCTAATAATAATACACATTTGTGGTTTTGTCTTTGATTGCCTTTTATACCCAACTAATGTTAGCAATTAAACACGCTGCTATGGCATTAGAAGGGATAAAAGATTAAAAAAAAGGCAATTTTCCATCTCATTTTAAGCCATTTTATAGATACGGAACTATAATTTCTAATTGATGGAGAAAAATAGTTACCTAATCGAAAAGATGCATCGAAGCTATTTCATTAAGACAGTGATCGATATATTATTTAAAATGGATTAATAAATTTTAGATTAAATACAATTTTTTTTTTATGTTTTTGATATGACGCTGGGATTTTTTGAAAAAGAAACTCTATTTTATCGGGAAAATTTTGTATTACATCGATTTCAGTTCTTTTCTCAAAAACGGCTCTAACGATTTTGATTAAACTTTGTACCTGTAATGATTTTAGTAATAGTAAAAAAACTGTATGTCAAGTTAAAAAAAAATACGCATTACGGAAATAGGGGTTTCAGTATTTTTGAGAATATTGCTTAATTTTTTTAGTTATTTACTTATACCATTTTAATGATTGGTCTGATTTTGTTGCAATTTTGCGTCTTAAAAATTCAAATAATGTAACATTTAAAAATTTTAAAAATGATTTTTTTAACTTTTGTGTTTTTAGAAATTATGTCGTTAAAATGAAGCTGCATTTTAGTTGTTGGTTACCATAAAAGCAAGTTCATGCGATCCAGTCGGGAATATTTTATTTTTGGGATTGCTTCCAAATAACTTCAAAATTATTTGATGGATATAAAACTCTTCATGTGGAAGATCTGTACTTTATTGCAGTGTTTTTTGGCATATCCCCAGTTTATGCCACCTAAGAAAATTGGAACAAATATCGAACTAGAGTGTGAATCTAGAAATCTGCTTAGTATTTAAATAGAAAAATATAATGCTTTTATATTGAATCTTTTCTTTCAATTAAAATTTTTCTCTCATTTATCTCTTCTTCCATTTTAAATGAAAATACTTTTCATATAGCTTAGATGGAACTATCAAGGAATCCACTTGTATAGTTGAGAGTCTCGTGCACCATTATCAATCCCGACGGGGGTTCACATGTTATTTTCCTATTTATTAGCTGGTTTATCAATCATATTCCAAAAGCCATTTTAAAATTAGTCATAAGCATGCAGATCAGTTACAGAAATAATAACTATTTATAAAACAAAATTAAAAATAAGAAACAACAAAATAAAATAAAACTTTAATTTTATTTCATGTTGTGAATAAAGAGAAGAAAAAAAAACAGAGAAGTATATTTATATCTTTTAAACCACCATGCAATATCTTTCCCATATGAGATGCAGTCCAAGATCCGCAAAAACCAATCAAGATATGTCTACCTGACAACTTGAGAGAGATTATAATAAGCCTCCTGCTGCCTCTCTATGGAAGGCAAGAAGAAATCATAGTGTACCGGCGCTGTGCAACACGGCGGCGCGGCGCGCAGTGCAGCGTATTGCATATAGCAAAATCAAAAAATAAAGGTAACAACGACTCCAATCTGCACACGAATGACACACTCGCGTCTGTCCGTCTGATGAGTGTAGGTTTTCTCCATTAACTGAGTTGCGATTGGAACTGGGATTGGGATGGGAGTCCTCTTGAAATATCCATGCCTCTCAAGCATGGAAAGCTGAAAATCTCTGAACATGCCCTCACGTACAAGACAAGGCAATCCGGACCGGCCCAGACCAAATCCAATGAGAATTACATTTCTATTTTGTCTTCTATCGGAGCACTTCATCGCTCCTTGTGAAGTAATTCTAGAAAAAGACACGATTCGCTTAAGATGTCGAAATGTTTCCAGAAAATGATCATCAAGACATGTGAGCCATGTCCTTAGGGGCGAAGCTGACTCCGAACGATTCTCTTCAGTTTGTCAAGAAGATGTCATCTCTATAGCGACTGTTCCTGCATCATCATGTGTGTGTTGTTGTGCTGTGGCTTTGCTTTGGTAATTTCCGTATGAGAGCTCTGTGGTACAAGTTATTAATCCATTCAGCCTGCATGGCCTAGACACAGGCGCAGCTTGTAACGAGCTAACGATAAGGATCTTGACCTACGATGATGGAAAAGTACCTCAGCTGAGCAGAACTAAACTAAGCTGAGATGATTTGTTGAGAGGCTTAGCAAAACGGATTTGGATCTACACCCGAACGAGGGCTTTTATGATCGATATTGGGGCACACCAAGCAATTGCGATGCGAATGCGAATGCGACCGCCTGGCATTGCATAACACGCCATAATTGAAGATCTTTTTCAACTGCCGTGTTTTCGGAGAATTGAACACATTTGTGCGTAGGACCTGAATAGCATTTTACGATTTTTTGTTCGATGTAATTTAAGATAGAGGAAGGAAGTTCAATGGAGATCAGTGACTTCGTTGCGCTGGTGATGAAAGGACGTTCTCCTTGAACGAACTCTCATCTCCTTCCATTGTGTAAGTAGGTATAGTAGGTATATGCGGCTTTGTAGACGATCTTCCTATATATCTAAATCACTTCGTGATTCAACTCTTAACTGTACCCGATTGTGAAAAAACTTCTTAGGATCATCAATTACTATACCCGCGACGTTTACCTTACCTACCGCCTAGAATATCGAAGTCAAGGTGAAGTTCTGATTTAAATTCATTATTAAATGGCGGTCTGTCATGAGGCAGCAACAACAAAAACAACAACTGTTGATGCAACCATTACAACAATTTAACTATCACCTGGTACACTGACAGGTGAGTATAAGGATTTAAGTGGATCTCGAAATGATAATAGGTTAGATCTGTTGTTTTTTTTGTGTAGATGTGGGGCAGAGAGCGCCATTCATTCTAACCGCAGATTTAGTGCAATCAAGAGTTACAACTATACAATTTAAGATCTTTGAATGCCATGTACAAGATTATATAACAACAAAAAATTTGGCTGCCCGTGACCCCGTGAAAGACATTTCTCTCTTGACATAGGCTGGGAATCGAACCCAAGATATACGGTGTAACAGTCCTTCGCATTAATTATTATGCCACGGGCTTCTACCCATAAAATAATTAAAATCTTACTCAAAAATCACCTAAATTAAAATATTTATTATTAACAATTAACGTTAAGTAGCCAAATTAAACTAAAATCTACTACATTCAACAAGAATTCTGCTGTTTCCAAAAGGTATTCTTAAGTCTGCAAACTTATTATTTATTATTTTTTTTACTGCATATTAATTAATACTTAAAATTGGCCAGCCGAAAGATTAAAAAAAGTCTATGAAATTTTGACTATGCACCTTTTATATATTTTCATATAGGTATTGTGGCAAAATTTATTTTTTATTCAGCAATTCCTACTAATTTTATAAGAATTCAAACTGGCAATTTAAATATTAAAATTGTTTTTATATTCTTTACTTGATTTGGTTAGTTTGGCATCACTGTTTCTAGTGACATTAATTTGACGGTTGACAAGTTTGTATATCTAGTGTATTATTCCATTTCAACATGAATAGACTTACGCCGAATAACTTTAAGCACTTTGAAAAGGGCTTACACTCCTTTACGATATAATTACACCATTTATTCTTAAATCGCTATAATAATTGAAAAATTTAAATAAAATGAAACTCTATGGTTAAAATCGTTCTATAGAAAAATACTTTTAATATATACATCTGTAGATGAAAATAAATAATACTGTCCAAATTGTACTTATTTTTTTTATGCCCAACTAAATCAATTACAATAAAATAAATATTTCATAAATAAATTCTTTAGAATTTTAGAATTTAGAATCAACAAGAAATTCCTTTTTTAAAGAAACAACTTGAACGTGTTGTACCTTTCAATTGAAATCAAATTTGTGCGATTATGACAGAACATTGAAAACGTGGTTTGTATTGAATTTTCAAGGAGCGGGAAAACCTTCAATTGTAAATAAGGCCAACACTCAAGTATCAAGAAAAAAACCTGCGGGATATCACACAAGTCACAAGCTCCAGCTTGTAGGTACTTAGAAAAAAAAAAAAAAACAAAACCGTTCACCTCACAATTGTTATGAAAATCAATACGATCAAGATTTTATATATTTATTTTTATGAATGTAAACTTTTATGGTGGTATAGAAGTATAGGTAAATAATAGTATAATAGCAAAGTTGCGCTAGAGGAGCGGCATAAATGTCAGGTCATTGGTTCAAGAATGACAGATAAAATATATATATTTTTTTACATTTTATACATATGTATATGTAGGTATGTATGTACTAATGTAATATTCGATTGAGCATTTGATTTATAGTGACAAGTGTTGAAATGTTAACTTTTTAGGCCCTTATGTTCAAATGAATGATAAGTTAAACTTATATCTTAAACTGCTCTTAACAATCATACCCCTATCGAACTTATTTAGATTGGAAAAGTTAATAAAAACATTCCCTAAATTAAAAGTCTTAAGTATATGTATATATATTTTGAAGATTTGATTTCAATTTAAAAATATTAACTTTCATAGCGCAAATAGCAACCAATTATAAACCAAGAAATTTTAGTACAGAAAAACAATTTAAACCAATTTAAAGGTGACAATTTAATTTGATTTAGACTTTGAGGAAATATAAAATGTGTTACAAATTATTGTAATGTCAAAACCTAATTTAACAATCTGATTACATAGACATACATAATGTAAAATATTCTTTAAGTAATATTGAGATATTCCCAGCTTAATTGTGATTCTGATTGCCACAAAAACTACAAGAGCGAGTACAAAATAAATTCTAGTATAGTCAAATTTAATTGGTATATTTCTGCCCTTTCTCTCTAGATCTGAAAATGTTTTGTATTTTGTAGAAAAAATTTGTCTACTTCTCCTTTATATCACTGTCATGCTTCGAGACATGACTTATTAAAATAGCGTGACTGTCTAATCCGAAAATCTCCCCCACGTTACACTGTCGTCTCTAAGTCACATAACACATATATGCGCCAAATGACAGACGGATTGTTTTTTTTTTTCTGTTTTTGTTTGTTTGTTTTAATTCAACTTCAACTGCACTCTGTGATGTTTTTTTCTCGTGTTTATTTGATTTGAAAAAAATTAAACAAACATATCTACAAGAAACCAAATCGCGACAAAATTCTTCCTTTCGCGTCGAAAACAATCATCATCGTTCGTTTCTCCGGCCAGCAGCAGCGTGGCGGATGCATACCGCGAATTTCAACATTTTGTCTATTTGCGCGCCAGCTATATAGCCTGACTATTTTGGCCAGGACAGGAATAATCATCATCACGACAATCGTGTCCTTTGCGCGAAGTATCTCAAAGAAACGGGGATTGGTCAAATTGGTTTGGAATTCAATACTCTGCCATCATCATCATCATCAGGAGAGACCGACAACGAAGGGAATCCAACGACAGATAGTCAAGACCGAATATAAGAGGGATCCCTCTGTGTCTGTTGTGTGTGTTCAGCAACAAAAACGCGGTGACAAAACAAATCTACAAATAATTTTCGCTTTCGAAAGGCACACGGACAGCATTCCAATATACCGGAGCAAGCTGAGTGGAGCTGAAACTGAAGCTGAAGTCTCCAGCCAGCCTTCAATCGCCTACTGTGAACCTAATCCTCGTGTCCTGCCTTATTAGTCAGTTAGCGGCTGTTGTTGTTGTCGCCCAACAAATGCAGATTTTGCAAGCCCTTTGAGTTTGAATAAATTGCATTGGCAACGTGAGGATGTGCAAATATCACCTCGCACAGCATGGCTGCTGACTTGTCGTATCTTTGTGCTGCAACAACAAAGCATATAATTCAATTAGCCCTCTGTGTCTCCATCATAGCAACAAGGCCAGACTCAAAGGATGTGTGGCATCTTTACAGAGGCGATATAAGAATAGGTGAATTTCACAGAACAATTTTTTTTTTATCTGTTTAACCGATTTTAATTAATTTTTGCATCCAGAAGATCCTAAAAATATAATAATGTATCACCAAAATTTAAGAAAAAAAAATTTCAAAATTATTTTTAAAAATTTGATACATAAATTTTAAGAAGTCAAATTTAAATTTCCTAGTTTTATAAATACAAATGTTGGAAATGTTTAAAAATATATATAGGCATACATATGTATACGTATAGGCATTATAAAGACTTGTTTTTTTTAAACCGCTCCAACGATTTTTAAAACTTTTCAATTAAATTTTAATTTTTTTAAAGAAATTGATGGTGTTGGAAGTAGTTCATCAATATATTTCTAATAAGCTAAACTCTACCATGCTTCTAAGCACCACCTATACTGAAACTACAAAATTTTAACTCTGAAAAAAAAAACTTTATATGTACATACATAATGTATTAAAAAAAAAAAAATTATGTGCAAGTGAAGTGAGTACAGCAGACATATGGGCGTTGTAGTGCGGGCAGCAACTTTAGGTTTAAGAGAGCTGGATTTCAAATTCAATAAAAACAAAATTAAAAAAATCATAAAAGTGAGCGCGATAAAAAAATATAGGCTCCCATAAATTCTTTATTTCTTTAAGGTCCCAGTTATTCAGGGCGAGATCATCCCAGTTTAGGAGTTTAGTTAACTCCTGAAACGTATTTTTTCAGTATATTTAGATACCGATTTATTTCGATGAATTTAGTGAGATAATTCCGGATTGACAAAATAGATATTTCTGACAGATGTAATCATCTCCCACTATCAAAATAGAGAGGGCGACACTATAGAAATCGCCCTTTCAAAGTTCCGCATTAGTGGCACCTACTCTGTTTTGGTAGTGAAAGCTCGTTTCCATAGTGAAAGTTAATGTTTATGCCACCCTCAAAACGGCTTTTGATTTTTAACGTGGCTTGAATTTATTTGGAGGTTTAAATAACTCTGATTTAACTTGAGTTAACTTAAGCACTGAGGAACTTTATATATTTAAATGTAAACCTAAAAAACACAATTTGATCTTAGATAAGAGCAAGTGAGTCAAGCTGTGCATTTCTTAGTTTCACGATCATCTTTTTATTATTAATTTTCTTTTAAATATTAAGAACTATCAGAGGTTCTTTTAACATTTACCTGTATTTCCTTTTTATTAGATTTCCTTTAATTTTAAAATTTCATTGTTGGTGAAATTCTCGTAGAAAATCATGTTATCAATTCGTTTCTTTCGACCAAACTTAACGAAAGAAATAACAGAGTAAAGCCTTTGAATGACAATTATGACAATTACAAGGACTGGTGATGGTGAAGGTGATTCCTCTTCCCATTTCCATCATGTAACTCCTTTAATTCTGTTACTTTTTTTTGATGTTGTTGTTGTTGTTTTTGTGTGAATCTGAATATTCCTGTGAAAAGGAACTCTTTAAGTTGATTTCCTGTCAGATTGTTTTTAAGTTTATGTCTGCTTTCATCGAGCTCAAAACAAGAGCATCCCATCCTGCACTTAGTTCCTTTTTTTTTTCTTTAAAAAGGCGCTTGGGCATCTTGTTCTTGGCGAGTATTATACATATGTATATTGGACTTGGTCCATGAGCAAATTTTCCCGATAATTGGTTTTGTTGTGTTGTGTTGTGTTGAAGGATGGATGGACTGGCCAGTCGGACAGACAGACACACAGAGAGACAGACCCAACAACACGACGAACGCCTATCGATGCATCCGTGACCAGATATAAAAGCTGTCAATTGTATAACCAACCAAAACGTTTCAAAGTACATAGTATAAGACCTCGATGTTGGTATTTTACTTGCTGGAAATGAAGTTGTCGACGACTTACTGCGGCGGGCTCAAGTGTAAACATATCCATTTGATGGGAATTATGTCAAATTGTGGGTATTGTGCTGTTTGTGCAAATTTGCATATGGAACATTGAATTTGTCGTCACGGTCATGGACAGTTCTTTGGCATTTGACGTTCCACTTTATATACATGGACAGAGACGTTATAGGTTACAGTTTTTTTGCAGTGTAAATCAGCATTTATGTGACTTAGAAAAAACATTTACATTTTGTTTTGCCATTAAGTCAGGGAGATAACTATATATGTATACAGGTTTGCTGCTTTTAATATCTTGATGTGATTTAAGTTGTAATATGTTGATAATGTTTTTAGTGACTCTAAACTTATTGCAAATTTCGGTTAGAATTAGCATTCACTACTTTTTTGTATTCTAGTTATTGAGAAAATTGAAAAATACCAAAAAATAAAAGTTGAAGGATCCTCCTCCTACATAAAAGCGAGGCACATATTAAAGCTTCAAATCAAAAAAATTCAAGAAGTTATCTTTAAATCAGCGCACTTGCAAACGTCCCAACAAATGTACAACCATATAACATATTGAACTAAGTGGTGCTTTGCTTTTCCTTGATATACATACATTTATATAGGTGCCTACTCAAACTACCAATTACACCATTTCTACGTTGGAAATCCTGAAATCGACCTTTTCAACCAGAATTGGCTGATCCGTAAAAAAAAATTCATTTGAGTTACTGCCAAAAACCGAAGCCACCACCGAGCCACTCTTTAGTGGTTAGGATGCCACACAACTGAATAAAGGTACATCGTTTGTGGTCAAGGAAACGAGAAAAAAAAAAAAAACAAAAATTCGTGTTTGAATAAAAGTTGGGTTGGAGTTTGTTTTTGTCTGCCGGGGCATAAATGTTTTTTCCATGTGTTAGCGGTTATACATACCTGCCGCCCGTTGGTCATTCATAAAACAATTGGTTTAATCCAGCTTTTCTTTTTTTTAACTTTTTTTTTGTGGATAAGACGAGTTCCATATGGAATTTGCAGCCGCCCAACCTACTTTCCTCTGAAACAATAAATATTGTAACAAAATGTAACGCTCCGATATACTGCAACGCAATTACCCAAATAAATCATTTTCTTGACACGAAGGAAGCACCAGAGTGCGTTTCCCTTAACCAATATAAAAAAAATAAAAATAATCGATGGATGTTGTAAGGCTTTCATCGACTTTGAGGAAACATGATTATTATCGAGTGCGCTGCGCATCTCTATAGATCGTCGGTTATTAATTTGTGTTTTGCATGAATCGATAAAATCTGAAATTTCCAGCTTTATGTGATTTTCTCACGCGAATTATTTTCCAAGCTAGTCTTAAGATAGCCCAGAGGCTTTAATCGAAAACCGGCCCAGCCATAGAGTGTCATGTCTTAATCGTATAGGTAGTCAAATAATACTTTTGATACGAAAAAAAAAATAAAGACATTTTATAAATCTCATTACCAAAATCGATGGTACTTAAATGTACGAGACCATCCAGGAAGAGAAAGGAAAGGACAAAAACTTCAGTGAACCATCAGGATATCATTGTTCGTATAGTTCGTCGTCGTCTAGAGTTCAATATAGTTCCACTCACTTTAGAATCAATCCAGCGTTAATCCCTTGGAACGGGGCTGCTTTCCGGCAAAGTCATTGATTCTCTCATCCTTTCCTATATCGTCTGCTGCGTGAAATGAAATTGAATGCCGATTCGAAGGAAGACATTCTTTTTCTTTGTTTTCGTTACCTCTTTATCTCTCTCTCTCTCTGTCTCTCTCTCACTTCTATGATTGGGAAAATTGGATTATGTGGTATTAGAAATGTCCTAAGGACTTAATCGGTATAAAGACGCAGACAAGTGCCTTCTTTAAGAGTCAATCAGGTGGAACTAATTAATGAGAAGGGATTAGGGATTGGTGGCTGCGTTGTTTTTTTTTTTGTCAAGAAGAGCACTGCAAAACTTTGTCGAATGGAGTGCTATTGAGATCTTGTGTTTCTTCAAGCTTAATGAGAACTACCTAGTGATTTTTGAATTATAGTGTGTCTTGATGGTGATGGTGAAAGGGGAGGAAAATATACACCAAATTAATTGTAGACGGTAGAAATATATTTTGGAATAATAATTTTTCAGCATCTTAATTTACGAGACAACTGATGTTTAAATATAGAGGACGTTTTTGTATAAAAAGAGGATCTCATTAAATTAGTTTTAAACTCAGGAGTCGAGAAGTAAAGGAAATAAAAACACAGACATTTTTAGACAACAAAGCGTTCTTTATGGAATATTTATTTTTGTAAACTTAAATTTCATACAACCGCTTTATGTTGAATGTTGATGTGCCTTACGTGATTTCTTAGACAACAATAGGTACCTCTCTGAATATGGAAAAAACATCAGAAATATTTTTGGAAAAAATGCTAGAAATTCTGGAAAGATTGCCAACAAAGTTGGATAATTTTTCTTAACAAAAAAAAAAAAAAATTTGTACGAACAAATTTCTGGCGGTTTTTTTTAAAGAAAAAAATTCTGGCGTTATTTCCGAAAGCCGAAAAAGTTTTACAATAGTTGATGTTATTTTAATTCGATTCGATTTCAAATACTTTTGTACATTCAATGGATGAACAATTTTATAAAAAATTTTGTTTTGACATTACGACTATTGTAGGTTAATTTAAATATAAATTAAATTTTTTAAAACTTTAGTTTTAAAACAATTACAGTAAAAGCTCTACTTGCGGACAGCTCCAATAAGTGGGCAATTCCTTTAAACGGGCACATTTTCGTGAAAAAAACTTTTTTTTTCGTATTTTTCATGCAAATTACTTTCCTTTAAACGGACACTCTCATAAACGTACGCGGACAGTTCTTCGGACCATTTTAAATAGAAAATCTCCCATAAGTGGAAACATAATAATAATACGTTAGCAAATCCATAGAAAATAACCGCACATAGCGATTTTATGATGAAAGCTTTTTAAGAATTCTTGAGTAACTAAATTAATACACACTAAACAGTAGATTTCCTCTCAAATTTAAATTTTTTGAGAGATATCATTTGTTAATAATAAAATTTTGATATGAAATTAAAAAAAGGTTTTCTATATTCCTCTTCCTTGACCGGACCAGAGTTCTCATAACTGGGAAACCACCAGTGTCCGCTTATTTAAGCTTTTAATTGAACTTGTAAATCAGTGAAATTTTTTAATTTTGATTTTACAATTGGATATTTCTTTGAGTGACATTTGCTCACAATTTTCTGCTTCCGCAACAAATTTACTAGTATAACTCTGGCCTTAAAGTAATACCTTAATGTAAAATCAATTACACCTTATAGGGTTATTTTCTGAATGTATTTGGAAGTTTTTGGTGTTTTCTTCGAGTCGCAAGAAGTATGCCTATTTTAATGTCGATAACCTGTTATAAATTCTCTGGTCTCGTCCAAAATATATATATGCTGTCATAAATTACATATAAATTTAGTAATACTGTATTGCCATTCATATTTAAAATATTACAATTAATTAACGACAAAAATGACAAAGAAAAATGTATTCGGTTCAGCTTTGACCAATTTAATGTGTGTCCAAACATCTATCGTCAATATTAATCCATACTCTTATTTTTCACCTTATTTTTCACCTATAGAAGCATTTCTATATTTGGCATTGTCTCTTTGTCGCAGAAAAATATAATTACAGAAAATTCATTTCTTGGCATTTAGATTGGACATATATCAGCACATGATATATTCGAGTACCAACCATCTGTCCCGCTGTGAGTATTATGAGCCTGACAATTTGCTCAGAAAAAAACGAAAATCATTCTCAATTTTCAATAAGCAGCAGCGATCCGCCGCTGACCACTGCCAAACCCTCATAAATGTACCTACATATTCTCGCGCATATTTGTATGAGGCCAGAGAAATCGAGAATTATCCCTATGAAAGCACCTGACAATGACCGATGGGATTCCTTTCTTTCGGTGTGCACTCCGGAATTGCTCCACTGATGCTGGCAGTGGCGACTGGCGAGGAGTCCACTATGGACAAGAGGAGGTCCATTCATTGTGCGCGTCTTGGTGGAAATTGTGTCGCCCGATGAATGTGAAGGAACGACGCGTGTAGGTCGATATGTTTGTACCTTCTGTAACTGCCAGTGCATAGTCCCCCCTCATGTCGCTTTATACAACATAGTCCAATATATCCAACAAGAGAGTCTCCGCAGCAAGATTATTGATGAGGTTATTAAATTTCCAAAAGGATGTTAATTTAAAATCGAGTCAGTGAACAGAGGAGAAGAAATAAGCACCGAGATGATTATCGAACATACATGCGCTTTGGAATCAGTTAGCACTCAGAGTGCAGAATTTGTCCAACTGGTAGGCTGGTAGGCCAACAGAAAAATTGCTGAATTGTTGCCCATCATAGAGTCTGTTGCTATTCATATAGATTGCCAAGGGGAACGTGCAGTTGCCATATCGGTTGCTCTTGCCCAGATCCTCTATCTCCGGAGCTATAGAGAAATGAATACGAATTCCTTGGAACTTCAGCAGATAGATGTTTGTCAGCAGGTTCTGGCTAACAGTTTTCTGACAGATTTATGCTAATATCAAATGAGGTTTGGGCCTACACACACAAACACACACAAATGGAAATACAGTCGAACAAAATTATTATCTAAGCCATTGCTACGCATAAAGTGCTGCCATTCGGACACGAACACTGGACAGACACCCGGACTAGACAGCCTGATATAAATATAATCACGTAGATTTGATTATTTGAACAGGGCCCTTCAGACTCAGATTTTTCTCGCTGAATGGTCAGCCGTGTAAGTTGTCAAATGGAACACAGGCCCTGTTCGCATTGAAGGCAGTTTGTTATCCGCCAGATACTGCACAATGGCTGTGCGAGAGGTTGTCAGTTGAAAATTATGCATCTATGAGATTTATCAACAAAAAAAAAGATAAAAAATAAGAAACACACAAAAAAAAAGATTTCCAGTAGTCAATGCGAAACATAATCAAAAAGGCGTTTACATGGCCGCCTGTGTGTGGTGGAAGTTTCATTATTGTGCGTTAAGAGCAATTTTCTGGAAGTCGTTTCCCGTAGGTGTTGGACAAGATGTACAAATAAGCGAGAATTGCAAAAATTGCAATTTATACTATCACTGGCAGGATGCATGGAGGGAATTATATTACAGAACTTGCTTATGACTTAGCTGAAGCTGATGTGGGGTTGTAAAAGTGTAAAAGGGCAAGACTGCAATTAAAATTGAAGGTTTTATGGAAGAAGGCATTATATTGATTCCGATAGGATTACCTGCCATCAAAAAAAGATTGCTATAATGCAATCTAAATCAACATAGAAAATAATTCATTGAGTTTTTCATACAACACGTGTTACTGTCCTTAAATCTGCAATGGTATTTGTATTTTTTTTCTTCTGAGATTTGTAGAAATTTTATATTCGTAACTTAACTTGATTTTTAATATATGATGGTTGTCTTTTTTGTCAAGAATAAAGCTTACTGAGAACATTAATTCTAAGTGCCTTACCTATTACTAACTTGGCTCTTAAGTGATTAACCAATTAGCGACCATGTTTTGGAGGTCATTGACAAAATGTATAAGTATATTGGAAAGCAAGTATCTTCGGAGTCAGAAGATAGAATCAGAGCAATAACGGACTGTACTAGAGCGACTGAGGTAGACTGATCGACACAGAAACATAATTCCCGAGGCTATAGATCATAAAGGGACTTTTGTCCCATTTAAGCGGAAATAAATCCTAAATCTATCTTGGGACTTTTCTCCCAGTCGATATACTATTTGTTTCATAGAATATAAGACATAATTTCCTAAGTGCGTAGTATTTTATTTCCATAATTCATTACAGACTTTTGGCACCATGCACTTTGTAAGCGGTCCAAGAAAACTGTTGAAATTGGCGCCTGTGAGTGGCTGGTGAATTATAAAACCCTAAGCGGAGCGAGGCAAAGGACCCAAAGATATGAGTTAATATCATTGGAACCCGTGATGCGGGCAACCCAAGGTACTGTTTCCCAAGAAAACAGCATGGACAAAAGTTCCGAAAATTCACGAATTTTAACACATCAGCCCCACTGGAGTCGGAGTTAAGATTTATTACCAAACAAAAAAATAATATTCCAAAACCAAAAAGGTTTCTCATTTTATATACCTGGTGTATATGTCGCTCACTGTGTACAAGCTGCAAATCACACTCAACCCAATTAGCAAATCTGATCCTGGTCATAAGTTAGAACTCGCTACAGCGATCTCTAATAATTCCTGTTGTTGGCTTAATTAAGATGACAAGTACCCAAGCAGAATGTCACAAGAGGATGTCGTATGTTGTCCTCGCGGCCGCGACCAGACTATGTGTATGATCGGGGTCCAGCAAAGCTCTCGCTAACAACGCCGCATTGTGTGTATAGGTATATACGACGCTGTAGATGTGCAATGGCCATTCAGCCAACTCTTATTATATGTATGAGCTAGCAGCGGGAACCATACCTCTCATATGTAGAATTCTGCGCCAAGGGAATGAATCCTCCTTATCTACTTAAGGCGATTTATTGGTCACCATTAAGAGTGGATAAGAGCGATAAATAATTTGCGCTCGTAAAGCGCGCATTCCTTATATGAGCTGCGGTTGTGGTTTGTGGTGTTGTTTTTGATCTACTCCTGGGCCCGTCACAGGCCCGATGCGCCTCTCCGGACTTAAAACCTTATTTAAATATATGTATGTGCGCACTGTTTTTGCGATCGCGCACTCATCACACAGGGATGGCCGCTGGCTGGACCATTTTATATATGAAAACCTGTCCTGAGTTTCTTTGCCTCAATTTACGCGCACACAACTAACAAAAATTTGATATGCCGCCGTATGCTCTGCTCTGGGAAGTCTGGAAAAGAGGATTTGATTACAGGGACAAGCGTGCCCTTGACTATCATCCGAAGTTATTATTATTGCGCTTTTATTTTTGCTGTTTTCATTCTATGAGATAGATGGGTTTCTACACCGAGCGTTGATTAAGAAACTTTTTTCTGTGGTCGATGCGATGCGTGCTCTGCAGCCTGTGTGAGTTAAACAGACCTTCTACCTTTGTATGAACGAGAACGTTTAGGGCAATCAATTGGTGATGATGATGACCGTATCTGGTTGGTGCAAAGCTGAGATCAATTCAGCAGAATTAAGTCATTTCCATAATTTTTATCGGAATCCGTTGGACTCTTTAATATTGCGATGCCCGGCGGTATATATATGTATAGCGAGAAGCGTAGACAAAGACTTAGGTTGCTTGGTGCGCATAATTTTCTTTTATGTTTTGTGTCTAGGATTAAAATCGTCTCAAGGAGGACTTTATGAGGTGTGAAATTAAATTAGTTGGGTTTTGGTATAAGGGATTATTATTAAGTTCGATCTTTCGATAAGGGCAAGTGCATCACAGTATGAAGCTGGGAGGAAAAAAGTAAAGAATTATTGAGTGATTTTAGGCATTATATTTAAGTAAATATGTATAATTTACATACCATATACCTACCTTAGGTTATATGGAAGAATTCTTTGAAGAAAAACTTCAAAATTTAATACAAAATTGCTTTGCTATGGGTGTTTTTAGGCCTAGCATACTTAATTGTTTTTCAAATCAATTTCTTTATCCACGTGTTCATATCCAATATTAAAGCTTTTAATCTTTTACTCATTTTATCTTAATCTATTTTATTATCAAAGGAAAAAATTACATAAATAAAATCCAAAACATTTAAATCGATTCACCTTCCAGGATAACCTCTTCACATGAGTATAGATTTGAATCTGTGCAAAGTAGTTCAGAGAAATGCCTCCAGACAAACTTGTTTTCCCAAAAAAAATATGATCTGTTAATTTTAAAATAATTGAAAGCGATACCTACTTTCTCGGATAGAATCGCACCTTCGACATCAACATCGCCAGATTTGATTCAATATCTGCCTCAAGGCACTGATGATGACCTCGCATACATACCTACACATTGTATGTAGGACGAAGGTACTTCAAATTCACTGGTCGTCGATTGGCAATCTGTGATAAAACTCAACTGGAGTTAATTATAATCTCACGAACCGATAATAGTCGCTCTTTAGTGCCTTGGCCAAGATCCAAAACCGATTTTAACATTTTTTTTTAAACATAAATTCCTTCTTTCCATCAAATCGACGCGAAGCAGTCGCATATTTGAAGTCCTGCAGGACCACAAGATTGAGAGCACTCCATATCACAATTTATTATTAATTTCAACCCAAAAAATCCTAAAGCAGATCAATCAGATATGAGACACTCACAGAAAGAGAGACAAAGAGAGAGTCTGCGGGGTAAATGGGGAGTATATCGTAGAACTTTGAGGTTACGAGGATATATCCAGAGAGGTTATCGCGCGAACCCGTCCTCAAAACGCACAATACCAATTTATCTTGGCTAAAATCATATTGGCCGCAAAAGAAGCATTCCTTCAGTATATCTCTCAGCACTGAGCACTGGCACTCCCTTGGAGCCCCACCTCTTTTTCCTTGCCACAAGACAGCCGAAAATAATTGAAGCACTTCGCACAAGCAGTGCGACGATCCGCACTTCGCTTGGCTTGAACGCGGAGAAGGTATAGTGCGGAGACGGCCGAGAGGTCCACAACAATGTGGAATGAAAATTGCACCTCTAACAATGCCAAGCAACTACAATCTGCACAACACCTTCTCACCACTGCACCGCCACGCCGCTGCCGCCGCCGTGTCGTGCTGAAATAAGATTCACTTGGAGCTTATTACAAGCCACTTGTGGACCACCACCACCGATGCCGCCGCCGCCGCCAACGCCGCACCACAGGTCGTCATCATTGCTCTGTTTAGCCGCCATTCCATGATACGAACAGGAAACCTTATTTATGTTCAATGTACAGTTTTTTGTTATTGAGAAAATAACCTACGTGAGGTGAGGCCATTCAAATTGGGAGGGAGTGAAATCTCTTTTCCTGGGATTTCCAGGATGAGATTCTGCATCAGCGCGCAGATCTTTTGATACCTTGCCAGTGTATATGATGACCATCATCATCATCATTTTCATCTTATTCTTCATCTCTCCATGGAACACAGCTTAAGTGTTCTTCTATTGTGTGTTCTCGAGGAATTTCGGAAACAAGTGCTAAGCAAAACGACAGAAGATGATTTACTCATAGAGTGACCATATAGCGTTTGGTTCTTTTTTTATTTATAATTTCACAAATCATATTTTATCTATTTTGGTAATTTTACTGAGAGAATTTTTAGTAAATATGTATTTCAACACCATTTTCTCAAAATGTTTAAAATTCGAAAACATAAAAGTCGATTTTGACATTAGTTCAAATTGTCATTTTCGAAATTTTTACATTTGCTTCATTTTAATACAAAATAAACTTATACATATTACGGACAAAAAATCTTCATACGAAAATCTGAATTTTGAACAAATTTTTAATTTTTAGCTCAAAATAGCGAATTCGACTTTATCAATAATATTAATTGAACAGAAATGGTACAAATTTTTGGCTTAAAATATATAAAAACAAAAATGTTCAGGTTCAAATGGTAATTTAAGAAAAATCATAGGTACCAAAATAATTTTGTTAATAAATTCAATTCTTTTAATTTTTTCAGCATGAGAATGCAAAAGTCCGAATTTTATAATTACGAATTTTTAGTTTAGAAGTTTAACCTTAGGTCAAGCGTAATCAACCAATATCAAAACTGGTTGGAAAAATTTGGTGTTGATGTTAGGAAGTATGTATGTACGTACATGATATATGTACTCCTAAATTCTGAGTGGGTCAATATTTATTCCAAAAGCTTAGAATTTCCTACAATTTTTTCAGATTTAGATCTGGGGTGCCAGCACGTAACTTGATACAACCGAGTTTAGTCGATACAATCGAGCATTGGCAGCACATATTTTGGTTCAATCGAGTGTCCTCGATTGTATCGTCAGATTTGGAAGCACACAAACTTCAAATTGACGTTTGAAACAAAAGTTTTCACTCGACAGAAATTAGTTATCGTCGGCAGTGATTTTTGTATAAGAAAAATGGAAAAACAAAATAATATGTCAATTAATAAAAAACATTCTGAGATTTTGACCAATTTTATGAGTTCTCACGTTGATTTAGCAAGGGGAATTCTTAAAACTGCCCAAATATAGAGCTATCAAATTTGATCCATTGCGGACAAAACGTATTTTCCAGAAGACTCAACGTTCGGCGAAAGAACTTGGAAACTGTTGTCTGTGCCATACCTAGCAACACATTTGTTCCAACTAGGGTTCCCAACATTTTTTCGATGGAGTATAGTATTTTTCAGAATTAGCCATAAAAAATATAGTACTCTTCAAAAAAATGTAGTATTCTATAACAATATAGTATTTTATCACAATCAATTTTCAAATTTACATACATAGATCAAAAGTTCAATTTTTATTAATGAGATACTCGCTCTGTTTACTTCTTCTCACCATTTTTATTATTGAAAGTATTCTTTCTGTGAATGAACAGAATGTGGGAAAAGGAAAATTTGAAAGATGTTTTTTATTTGAATTTAAACGTTTGACAGCAAGACTCAGGCGCATTCGGATACATTTATAAAATAGAATCTCAAAGTGCAATCAAAGTGTGTTTGCTGTTTGTTCCTATGATTGATTAGTTCAACTTAAATATAGTACTTTTGCGTACTATATATTTTTTTAACAGTATATAGTACACAGACCCGAAATATAGTACAATACTATATATTATAGTACGATTGGGAACCCTAGTTCCAACATTAGTTTGGTAACTCCCACTGGCTAGAAGATTCAATGTTGCACAAAGCTGTAAAACTGGTGGAACTGATGTCCTTCTTATGTCTTCTGGAAGATTTAACGAGCTGAGTATCATATGAAAACATTACTTCCTGACTCTAAACTGCTGCACAAAGCTAAAAAAAAAATTGTTTTACAAATGTTATACATGATCTTTCTTTTCTTTTTGAATATTTACTCATTTTCACTCAATTCGAATGGGTTGCTATTATCTCTCAAATATCTTCTTTTAATTTTAGCATAGGACACTTCTTCGCCTTCACTTTCCGAATAAAAAAAAAAAACATTTGGAAAGAATTTTAAATTGATACTAGAATGAAATAATTTTAAAGAAAACTCATTTGACATTTCATTTTATAGTTCACAATGACTTTTTTAAGTGAAAGTCACAATGAAACTCGTCTCAAATTACGTGCTGTCAAAAATATTTTGTTTCGAGTTGACCGACGATCGACAATCCTCGATTGTATCAAGTTACGTGCTGGCACCCCTGCCTTATTGGAATCGAAGACGAGAATTACAGCCGACACGCTTTTCTTTTAAAAACGACAACTATCTTTCAAAATTTTGTTCCAAACTTTTTGTTAAATTTGAGTTTGTTTGATGGTCCAATAATTTGTTTATCAAAATTTAAGACCAATAATCAACTTCAATTTCGACTGGGTCAGAATTTTGTACAAAAATTTAGTTTTTTGTTTTCAAAATTGAAAATACAATTAAAACTTGCTTCATTTCAGAAATTCGAAAAAAAATATTCTTAATCAAAATTTCGACACATAAAAAATTCTAGACAATAATTTTTTTATAATTCATGATACATTTACAAAATTCTGAACCCAAATTTAATATAATTTTTAAATTCTGTGTAAGTTTAAAAAAATATCAATCAGAGTTTAAAAATCACAATTGTTATTAAAAATGTGCACAAATATGATCTCAGGTCAAAATTATTATGACTTATTAAGGTCCAAATTTCGTTGCTTAATTTTTAAATTCTATAACTTAAAAAAATATCAATCAAAAAGCACAATTTATTATTGTAATTGAAAATTTGTACAAAATATAATCGAAGTTCAAAATTATTATAACTTGGATCCAATTTTGTTTTTAATTTCTTGATTCTCGTTATTTTTTACTTTATTTCTGTAGAACTGAGTTTTGATAAAAGCTTAAATTTGAAAAGAGTTTTAAGAAATAAAAATTAAATCTGGCCTCCCTATTTTATATGATAACTTGAACAAACTCAATCTCAGTCTGTCTGTCTCTGTCTGATCATTGCGCCCGTGGAGAATCGCATGCCACGGTTCTCTTTTTTGTTTGGTCCGTATAAATATGTACCTTGGCATCAAGGAGTAAATGTCTTAATTCCCGGCACTATCACTGGCAGGCAGACACTGGCTCCAGTTGGTGGGATATAACCTGCTATAACACTTTGGCATATGTAAAGACACACATTGGGCATCGGGAACAGCAACTCCATCATCATCATCATCCTCTCGACGCTTGGCTTAGCCTCTGGTGGTCCACATATAGGTATATAGCAAGCAGCGCATATATTCTTTCGGCTTCAGTTCTCCATCCGCGCATCGCATTCGGCTTTATTATTCATTGGCGGTAATCATCGGTCATCCATAATATCAGAAGCTAGAGAAGTTGGTGTTTTCTACGACGACGAAGACGACGAAGATGATGATGATGATGATGACGATGAGCAAAACAGGAAAAAGGAAGAGTTATGTACCAAGATGCGGGCAACAAACAAAACAAATCCTCTATACCTACTAACGCTTGAGGGTCTTTTTTGGAATATCGGACCAATTTGCAATGGTTGGGTTCTTTTAAAAACATATTCGGGCAATCAAGATGAATGGGAAGCGATCAAGGGGCTATATAGATAGCACAGACTCTGGTATTGAATATATGTATATATGGTACAACTATTGGCTGGCATGGCGACCTGAACCTATGTATGCTGCCCATGTGGTTAAGCTTGTTTTTTTTTTCATGGGCGTAGTAGAAGCCCCTGGAGGATTTTTCTTCTATGTTCTTGAGATTCATAATAATTGGAAATTCAGTTGTTGGTTCTTTGTGAATTTTATTATTTTGCGTGTTGAACTTATTAGATATTAATTTAATTCTTAAAGAAAAAAAACAAGTTTCTGCAAGTCGTAGAGCTATTAACGAGTCACCATAAATTTTATACTCGAAGAGTTTGAACACATTAAAATCTGAGTCTAAATAAACCTCTTCGTCAAAAATATGATTCTTTGAAACAAGGGTCCAAACTAATTCTTTTTATTTTAGCTTGTTATGAAAACCTTTTATTTATATAACCAGCTCACACGAACCAGTATTTCTACGAGTTATGATTTCAAGTGTAGGTACACACCTTTAAAGCCATCACAAACTAACTTCATTTCTTCATTTTCAGCATATTTAAAAACATTATATAAATATTTGCCCCCGCAAGGCCAGGATCTTATTCGCAATCGCTAAAATATTGATTTCGATACAACACAACACACCACAACACATCACATGGGCCAAATATTGGTCTTCGCATATAAAATACATTGAAGCGAAAGCGACACACGACCGAATTTAGTCATTTCCAAAAATTACAGCTCCTTTTAAGTTTGTAAAGATTCGGAATAAACGCTTTGGATTTTGGATATTAAAAAAATTTACTATTGATCCAACTGCATTCCTCGTAAATTTAGATAAATATATACTATACTCCCTTTCCTCCTTCCCTTGCCTTACCTTAATTAATCACATCTCAAGTATTCTATTTTCAATTTCCTTTTTATTTTTTGTTATTTTATTTTCTTCCCTGTATGTCTGGACCAAAAATCGTCCAATCTCAATTTGTCAACGACCTGCGGAGATAGAACCTTTCATAAATCATCATGCGTAGGAGAGAGGACGTTCGATTAATCGGTATAAAATCGATTTCAACTCGAAGATGGTAGTTTTCAAGTACAATCAAGCAAACCAAAAAAGACAACGCCAACGCCTTCACAATTCGTTTTATAACCAACTTTTATAGATCGATACGACAATTTACTTTAACCATGTTCAATATTTTCTAATGTAAACTTCTCCAAAGACATCTTCTCATATTTCAATTGCCTAGCATTGGGTTGGAATGGGATGGTGGTTGTTAATGAAAAGGGAAGGAGAGGAGAGGAGAGGGCTGTTATATTCAACATGATGATGGATAAGTCCATCTGAACTCTACAGCGAGATGTCTGTCGTCCACCTCGCTCCACCCTGTTTTGCCTGCCGCTTGCCGCAACAATGCCATAAATCCTCAATCAATATCCACTTCTGCATTGGGAATTCCCATTTCGAATACCGAATGGATTGTCATCGATCATAATGTCGTACGAATTGCTTCGGCAATTTGTTCAAAACAAACGAAAAAAAAAAAAATAAGAAGACGTCCGCAATGACCATTCCATCGTTCTCCCAGGATATAGATAGGTAGGTACCTACGATATATACCAACAAAACGAATGTCATATCCAGATTCTCCCTGTTGTATGATGGTGCTGGAAAAAAAGGATATTATCCTATTCGAATGCCATCAAGCTTTATAGCTCCATATGGACCTGAGAAATGTAATTTCGTTTGATTTACTGTAAGGGGTTAATAAGACTGGCTCACCCGGCAGCAACAGCATATAGCAGAAGCAGCAACAGCAACAGCAACAGCAAAAGCAGGAGCAACTAGCAGCAGCTGTAGGCTCATTGTAGACCACTGGCTGTGAACCGCATAATGGCTTGAGATGAGTCTTTGCGGATGCTGGCAGCATCAGCACTCTCTGGTGCTCTGCAGAATGCATCTGATGTGCTATGCGCATAAAGGCCAATGAATATTTTTCCATATTTAAAATGCGCGCCAGTGATTAATTCAGTGAATATAGAAAATCGCTCCTATGGCTGAGACTGAAATAGTTTTAAGATCGTTGCTAACTTGCATCATCGTATCATAGCATCAACGAGGATATAAAAGCCAACCATAATGCATCATCATCTGCGAAATGTGGATGGAATAAGGGAATTCCAAAGTTATTCGAGTGATTTCTGGGTGCGCTCTGCAATTACAAATTCGATATCTTCAATACTGCAGCCATATACAAGCTGCAACAAACAAGCAGACGGACTGATTCTAGGAAGACATATTCAAATCTTAACGGCTGAATTATTCTAAACGGTTTTGGTATTGAATGCGCGCTTATTGAATATGAAATCAGAGTAAATACAATAGCAAAGGAAGTCATCTATAACATTTTCGAAAGGAGCAACTGCAACAAACAAAGGGATCATTGATGCAGCAAGGAATATAGAGGGCTTATATACTCCGTGAGACACAATAGACATTGACATTCTCAGAAAAGTTATTTTTTTTTTTGAATTTGAAATGTTTATTGTACACAAGGAAGCTAACGATATTTTCTGGGAGTTTTCAATACTGACAAGTATGGAGTCATCAACCTTTATTTTAAATGCTGATATGTCTCAGGATTTCTCCCAGATGATTCATATCGAGGAAGCCGTTAGAAAAATGTTCAATCACTTTATTTCGTTACTTTTATTGTCAACGAAAAAAGTAGCTTAATCTTCAACAAGTCTCATAGGTCTGTTAGAAATTTCATGGTTTTGGTATTTAGCCTTGGCTATCACTAACTATAACGCAACACTAAATCTGGCACTGACTATAGCTTTTGTTTTCTAGGGGTAACGTACGAATAATCGACAAAAAAATATCGACTGGTCAAAATAATGTCAAAGAAAAATTATTAAGAAACAGCCCGTCTTATTGTTTTTCACCCAAGGTACTGTTGACTAAGGAAACTGTTGACATTAGTCCTACCCTGATGACTGAAAAAACATACCGTAAGCGGTACTGACGAACCAGGAAAACAAAATCTTATAGGTTTGACCTTTTTATTGAAGTTTTCAGTATAATCAATTAAAAGCCATTCTCTAACTTTATTCAATCAGTATGGCAACACAAATTTTCCTAAAAGAGCTGTGAGTAAATGTTTTAAAAAAATTAACAAATTTAATTAAAAATTCCCCTGTGGGATCTCTTAAAATAAGAAAAGTTTTTCACTTAAAAACAGCAGCTATGTATAATCTTTCTACTGTAAACTACAATATCTCCATATATAGAAAATAAAATGATCTTCCCCGCATAGCTTTAAAGAACTTCAACCATCAACACGTGTTTCTTCAGCACAAAACATTGTTGAGGTAGTTCGACTTGCAAGAGCAATGCAATCAATACCTCTTCGCTATAGCATTCTAACCTCAAAATAAGAAAACTAAAAAAAAAAAAAAATCCACATTTAAAGCCTTGCTCGAAGGATGGAGCACCTGGGAGTATCTGAACTATGCACACAGGGGCACAGCACGTAAATAATGTTTACCTATCGGCAGTGAATATTAATTGCATTAGTTAGTTTGAGAGAATTTCAAACGGTTGTCCGTCGCTGCCGTCCGTCGTCGCGTCGTAGCGTTAGTCGGTTGTCCAGTAAAGAGATATTCAGTGGTCTAAGTTTAGATGTTTTGAAAAAGGAATTTGAGAGCCTGATGATGGTGCGCCTCTTTCATATAATATACCCACAAGTTGTTTGGGCTATTCCATTGAATAGCTAGTTAAGCTGTACAATGCGTATAAATATATTTGTAGGTCGGTATATAATAAACACACATTCAACGTTTAACTGTTAAAATAGATTAGAAGCATATATTTTGTAATATGCACGTCAGATCATCTTAAATATCTTTTTAGATACAAATTGAATATATGTGGCAGACATGTGTGAGGTTACAGGACTTCTGAATGTAAGCATGATAACAGTAAACTGTTATGACACAGACTCACCATGTGGGTGGTTGTCAAAGAATAAAAGTCAATTTGTTTGTTGCAAGTTGTAGGGGCAGTAAAACTCTATAATATTTAATCTATATGAGTAGAAAAATTGGACAAACCTTTAATCAAAGGTATTAGGGGAAGGTTGGCTTATTTATGATAAATGCTGAACGAATTATATTGGTATATGCCAGGCCATTTAGGCTAAATCGTTGGCAGGATCTTGATCGTTGGCAGAATCTCGACCCTTCCACAATTTCTTCTATCTATGAAAGAATTAAATTGGCAACAGTAAAAAAAATCCTTAAAGACAGATTTAATGCAGGTTTACTTTAAGCGTTTATTTGTAATGTTTCCTTAAGTAGATATACTTATCTGACCAAGTTTATTCGGTTGCAAAAATAATTTCAAGGAAATAAGAAAACTAGGAAGCTTTATTTGATAGCTTAATGTAATAAAAAACTATACTGCAAGCTATTTACGGTATTTAATAGTTAAATTTAAGTTATCTATACATCATGCACCACGCTGAGCTGTTTTGAATTTCCCAGAAATTCTTTCACAGAATTTCCAATACGTTTATACATAATTAAACACCGCTGTTTTAAACTTAATACTTCGCACATGCTGTTCTGCATAATCAAGAATATAGTCTATTCATGAACAACATTTTAATCCTCAAAATCACTATCTGGATAGCCAAGCCATGAAATGCCGAAAATATAATCATTAAAACAACTATGGCACGAAATTCTGTCACTATAATATAGCAAGCAATACACTCTCATACACATACCGATATCCAACCGTCCGGTCCGGGTGGCTTAATTTGGCTTGACGTTCTTGTCAATTAAATCCTCCTAATGACACATTAGTTCTTCGGCTATTAAGTATAAAGAGGTACAGCTGTATAGGATATTCACTATCATCAGAGGCAGCGAGTTATATATATAGTTCCTCCTACACCGATTTGCAATTTGAAGCGCAACATTCCTGCCGTCCTGCGTCCATGGGAAATTAAATTTAATTACATTGCCGCGCAGATAATATTTTATACTTAATTACAAATCAGCTCCTCGCTCTATTTTCAACCATCAGAGCAGAAACTGATATATAAAAAGGGATATCGAGGGAGGGCAGCGATGTGGCGGTGGTGGGTAATCACATCCACGCAGTCTATCTATCTGATTATGTTAGTTGGAAATCGTATATAGTTGAGTTAAGCCAAGTTAAGATATCACCTTCGCCCATTCACCTGGGCGTGAAATTCACATCCAAATCTGGCGCGGCAGTGGTGGTGGCTAGTCAAAATGATTGCTCTCTTATGCAAATTTCGTGCTCTAATGCGATCTATGCGTTGGCGTGTTAATACGCATTTACCGTAAGTTATTCTGTGTCCCATGAAAGCTAATTGTATAGCCCACCACTTTAAGCAAAGTGTCATTGGGGAGAGACTCTTGAACTGCGCTCTTGCTTGCTGCTGGTGGGTCAGATAGGTAGTCAGAGTCTAGCTATACAAGTAAGAAAGCAAGCAAGAAATTGTGATTTACCGACTTGGCACACCGGGTGGAATTTTTTTTTTCTTTAACTGGACTCGACTAACTGTCAATTTATTGTAAGCCTTGTTCTAAGGATATGAGGTCACAGCCGCATGCACCTCTGTCGCGTTGTATTTTCAAACGAGCTGAAAGACCAAATTGGTACCCCTATTATTTTTCGATGGTTTGTTACTAAGTACACTGACAAAAATACACAACCTGAATCAAAGAACTTTTTTTTATTGATATTTAAAAAAAAATTTAAATTAATTTTTATTTTAAACTAACTGCTCCACCCGGCTTTTCATTAATGTAAGTATTTAAAAAAATTGAAATACAAAACTTAAGGGCTTCAGAGAACCCTTTGATACGCTCCAATAATATGTATAAACAAAAATAACAGTCTGAGAGCGTAACGCCATCTGTTGGCGATCCCATTATGTGAGAGAGGATATCGCCATCATCAACCTCTGAAATTATGCAATTTCTGGTTTTCACGATTTTTCAACTTTTAAGGTCGAAATTTCCATTTTCAGCTTCTTATCGGGTGGAAATTTCTGACCAATTATACTTTAGATTAGGTGGATATTCTAGTTAAATTTTTTTTTATTTTTATTTTTTATTTTATTATGATATGTAGCTAACAGTTAGAAAAAAACCAATTACAAGCTACAAATTGAATATACAATATTGTAAATAATATAATGTCTATCTGTCTTAAGTAATTCAAATAAAAGTTAAAAAAAAATGAAAAACACATTAAAACTTTGAAATTTGAAATTTGATAAAAAAGAAAAATTAATGAGGAAAAAAGAATATAATAATAAAGAAAGGCAAAGGCAAAGGCAAACTAAAGATTAAGAAAATGGCGATGAGGAAGAATGAGAAGGTACAAGTCTCAATAACTGTGATTTTACGTTATTTTCATGTATTTCAAAATTAAGAACATCAAACGACAAGAAGTAATGATTGTGATGAATTTGCATCCGAAATGATAGGTGACTTCATTAATATATTAGTTCGTGCACGAGGTGGATTAAACGTTGTAAGGTAAATTCAGAAAAAGTGCTGTTTATAGATTGATTTTGTTTTTATTTCCTTCGACTCTGATGATTTTTTCTTTCAGTGTAATTAGAAACGATTCATTTGTAGTTGAATCTTCACTTCACATATCTCCCGGGCTTATCAAATAACAAATTGAGTCGATTGCAAAACATTCGGAAACACGAAACCTGCGTGTAAAAAAAAGGAAAAACCTTCTTATTCTCCTTCATGCTTAAGCCAGTTAAGCATTCCCTGTGATTTGCTTTCTATATATGTACGTATAATTCACTTGATTTGTGATCATCGCCAGAATTGTTCCCTGTTCCTGATTTACGAAATCGCAAAAATGACAAAAGTCACCAGAGTCACACACGGCAGCAGCAAAAGTAGATGTTTGCTTTTGAGGACATGAAAACCATGTTCCCCTCAATCCTCGGATAAAATACCCCTGCCGCACAGCGATACAAAAAAAAAAGGTCTTAATTCAGTATAAGCAAAGTTAAAATGACCGAAAATGGCCGAGTGGAATTTTATTTTGGCGCTACGTGTGCAGGATTTTGTTTTATTTTAATTTTATTTACTTTTCGGGACCTCTCAACGCGACTCTGATTCTTTCGGTTCACTGATCCTTTCTTTTCCTGAACATGGACTTGTGGAGTAGGACAATGAAGTTTATTAGTGTCTTCCTTGGATTTGAACATTTCGGTTTGTAATCGTATTTGAGACTTACCAAAAGTTAGCAACAAAAAACAGCGCACTTATTTTTGTCTGCTTAGTGGAGAGATTGGGTCTCGTGGTGGTAAGAGAACTGGGGATATTTTCGCTGATGGCCAAGAATCAGCTAAAATATTTTGTGAATTTCAGACGACAATCTTGCGAATTTGGGTAGATAATTTTGTGAGGTTAAGGTTGGTGTACAGTAATTACTTAAAAGACAGGTAGATAGTATGGACATTTTTATAACATCATGCATCACTCTTGACCTGGGTAGACCTTATCTTTGTTACCATTAAACTGCAATAAAATTAGTTGGTTAAATATTTGTTGTATCTGCAGGTTAATCAAAGAAATGGTTTTTTTTGTATTGCTTGTTGACAACATATACTTAAAAAAAGAATTAAGGAAACTCTTATCTCATCAAATAACATGAAATTTGGAAGTTAAAATCAAGTTCAAGCTGGCGTCTCAAACTTGGGTTTGTTTTATCCCAAATATAAAAAATTATACGATCCGTAGTATGTCAAATAATTACATAGCAAAACTATTTAAAAAAAACATCTCATTAAATGGCGTCCGGGAAATTAGCATTTAGCACTTTATAGCTATATATGGTTTAATGGTCTAGATTTGATAATTTATTTCAGGAGAACATTTAGGCACAGTTTTTCAGTGAAAGATTAAAGAGATCAAATTTGGTCAGTTTATTCTAGATTAATTAAGATTTGTTTGACAGATGTATTAAAATAGAGTAGGCGACACAATGGAGATCGCCTTTTCTATACTACCACTGCCGCATAGTGTCGTCCTTTTAAAATAAAAAAAAACTGCATAGTGTCTGTCTGTGTAATGTCAAACTTTGATTTTTGAGTTAATTTACAGAATTTACTAACTCTGGTTTAACAAAGAAAAAATTCAGGCACTGATTAGCTTGCCTTTAGTTATCCATCATCATTTCATGATGAGTTCTTTATACATATGTATTTAAAAAGCAATTTTTTCAACAACTCAAAATGGCGCCCGGGCAGAAATTAATAAATTTTTATCAACACAAAAATATTAGTTTAATTAACCTTTATTATTCCTATGCACGTACGGCAGGTCTAAAGATTCTTAAACACAGGTCAATATGTTAACGGGATATAAACACTATACTCAATAAATTGTGCGTTTCAGTTCACTTTTTAGCCAATTTTTGTTTCCTTCGACGGATTATATTGAGAGTGGCTTGGTTGTGTATGTCAACGGCCAAAATTAATGGTCAGCTTCAATGTATATAAAAATAAACCACAACAATCTTGAAGAAGTATAATACAACTCAGCAATCAGTCGTACCGCCATTGACGACAAAATTAAATGGAACCCAAAGATACTCAGCTTACTGACGTGCGGCCCAATACAGATCCCTTCCTTCTGCTTGCTTATACCTATGCATACGAAAAAAGGGGAGGTTTTACAATAAATTTGTTATCTTAAAAAGTTTCACTTTAAATGGACTCGAAGAAGCATAATTTTCACTCACCTTTAAGTAGGTAGGTAGGTAGGTACGTACTGAAGTCGGTTGTTGTGGTCCATAAGAGTGCAACTAAACTGATCCTTCTTGGGGAATAAAACAACAACATAAAGATTTGGCGATCCCCTCATTATATTGGCTTTTGATTGTTGGCAGATTTTGGAGCTCAACGAAGTTGGAGTAGGTACTCTGTTATACATACGTGTATATCTACTATGTAGAAAAATTGGAATTGGAACCAACTCCGAAATACGCGCATGGAGTGTGTGGGCTGGGTATACACCGTGGAATGCATCTCTGGTTTATCTTAGGGATTTTTTTTTATTTTTGTTGTATTCTTTACTTTTATGTGGCGATTGCAGCTGATGCGTATTGCGTAGCATCCGTAAATTGGTTAATTCGGAGAGAAAAAGATGTGCCTTCAATTGCCATCATGGTGAGGTGAATATCAGTGATTATAAATTCTTCTGCCATTGACAGAATGCATAATTTAGTTTTTGGATTTTTTGCACATTTGTTAATGTTTTTTTTTGTTTGTTTTTGGGTTTTTGACTTTTTCCAATTAACTCTTAATATATAGAGACAATTTCTTAGCTTGGCTTGCTGCCATCTATTTCCGAACAAAACTTTGAATGAAATCATTAAAAAAATAAGTCGATAAGTTTGTAATAGCAGGCATGTTTTTCTTTAAACCTTTATGGGCTTATACAAAATATTCATTCAAAAATTAAGAAAAAATAAATTTTTAAAATTATTCTATCAAGGCTTGTTTATGCCGGTATTCGTTAAATTGAGGAATAAACTTTTAACAGCTTCATTTTGTAAACTATGCGATGATCTGAAATAGTCTAAAAGATTTCAAAGTTTTTCCTTATGGTTTAAAGAAATAGCAAATTTTTTGAGCTTGCCAAAAGCTCTTAAACTCTAAAATTTATTGTTCAGAATTGTTGTTTGAAGCCCCTATACATTTTATTGTCACTAAAATTGATAAAAAAAAAGTCCATCCGAAGCCGCGTGGTAATTAATAATCAATATGTTGATACAGTTTATGAATGTTTGCACAAAATTGCAATTTTTTATTTGTAATCTTGTCTGTCGAAGTGCCGAGTCCCAAGACCAACAACAACAACAAGATTTTCGATGAATTCTATAATGAAAAAGTTACGGTCTCGTCGGAGTATTAACGTTATATTATTCTTATTTCGTATAGGTATCGAAAAAGTCAAACTGTAAATATGCAACTTTACAAAATTATACAATGAACACATAAAGCTAACAGAATTTTTTTTACCTTTAAAAATTAATCGAACAAATTGCACCTCTAGTTGTTTTTCATTATGATGCTGTTCCTTTTATAACTTCGCACAGATTTTGATATTGATTTCTTATCAGGACATCTTTGTAAAATGGTTCCGGTCCTTTCAAAATGACACAATTTAACCCTTTTCGAACATTATTTATTCCCCAACTACAACAGAAAACATTGTGCTACATTTTTATTTGTGTCTCTCTGTTTGTCTGTCTGTCTGTCAGGAACAAAAACAAGAAAACCGTAAAAGAAGCCCGAAATGATTTCGATAAAACCAATAAAATCAAAAAGTCCAAAAAATAAAAGATATAAAACCTTCGCTCAATCGACTATCATGGCATATATTCTCTAAGTCAACACACTATACTATGCCACTTTTAACTTGATGTTTGTGCTGTGGTTTCTTTGGTAATGACAATGATGGCCGCCTGTCCATCCGTCCGGGACCGTCCGTCCATCGGATGACACCAGCAACGTCGACACAAAACACTGCTCCTGATGATGCTCTAGCAAAGTATATCAGCAGCAGCAGAAGCAAAATGTCAGGATTGACGATGATGATGGTAGTTTATGGACAGTTGTACAAGAGGGCCCAATATGCTTTTTGTCACCTTGTCTTATGTTCGAGCGCTTACTAAATTTCGTGCAACGTGACGTACATACGCGATTCACGAAATGTCAAATAGTGATTTATTAACTCGGGAAACATTTTTCGGTGGCCCTCAATGTATGGGAGCTTCTCATTTTCTCATTTTGGTGGCGCTGTTTTTTCTGTATTATTTTTTTTATTATTATTTAAAGATTTTTGATGCTGTGTCTCGGGCCTCGGCCCGGGCCAGCATCCCACAAGAGAGAAGGTGGAGATTAAGAATGCTGAAATTTATTAAATTCACCGAAAGAAATTCGAAAATCGTGTTTTATTGAATCGATCACAGAGCGCAGAGAAATTCCTGCGGCTGCTTGCATCACATCTACTACGGCACTCCACGTCCTTTGTCACTGGGTTTGTTTATTAAATATTAATTAGACAACAGAAGGACATTTTTGGTGGTTAAATTTGTAACGATGCTTCAGTCCGATAAGAAGACAAATCACCAGGGATGTATGGATGGTCAGTATTTGGAGGGAGAAGGGTATTGAATTTTGGAGCGGATTCCCAATTCCAGAGTGGAGAGAGAGATCATAAGGAATGGCATGCAGGAGGCAATTTAGCCGTTGGTATTTCATAAACGCGGCATTTTAATTAATTGAAAAACATTCGCATCCCAATTGGTTTCCTGGGCTGCCGTCTATATATACAATGAGTATATACATATATAGGAACCCCGCCCGCTGGCAGGCACTCTGATGACTGGTGTCAGTGGCGGATATTTTTTTGAATCGATTGATGCAGAATAAAAGTTTAAATATTCATGATTATTTTTGGGATACTTGCAGATTCTGGACATGGACAGGAAATGCTATATTGACTGCAGATTTTCGTTTAAATTTTTGATTTTTTAAATAAATTTTGATAACCTCCCAGAATTGACAGAATCTAGGTATCATCAGGGGAAGAAGAAAACAGCTAAAGTCATGTTTATTTCAGGACTTGTTGTACTCTTGTTAATGGTATTATTCAATTTTAATTTTTGCAAAGAAAAAAATTAAAAATGTCACTCTGGACGTTTGGTGCGTGAGAAGCCTTGAAGTTAGTTCCTCAGAAGAGATCTCTTGTTTGCTATATAGTCTTAATTTAAGTACTTAATTATACAGAAATACCTTTTGTATATCTCGGTATATCAATGTTCCTTAATTTTTGTTTCGTGGGTTACATTCGACCATTTTATACCAGTGGGTAGATGAATAAAAATATAAATTCGGGGGTAAATTTTTCATATATCACATAACATTAACAATATAGTGTCGCTTAACAGAGGTAAACAAAATATCAAATAATTTAGTTCTTTAAACCGTTCGATTTGTATTTATACGGGCTTATACCAATCAACGGAATATAGTTTATAGAAATATGTGTAAGTTTTACATTCACCATCATTAAAAGCCCCGCTTCACATGTGGAATAATTAAAATTATTTCTTCTCGAAAATATTGTTCTAAATTTTTTTAATCAAGTAAAGCGGTTTTTCAGTTATACCAGTCTACACAAAAATGAAAATTCAAAAATCGTTTTATCTAAATTTCCTTGTGTGGTGAGTTTGATAAGACTTGATGCTCTGAGACAAGGCAGCCTCTTTATCAAACAAACAGAATCATTCTATTGGCTACGGGCATTTAGACCAGTTTATACCAATCAACGTGGATAGATAGGATAATGTGTAATTTGTTCGTCTTTTAGTTTAGTCACTGGTTTTTATTTTCGACATGCACTGCGTAGATTATGTACTTAATAAATTTTGTATTTTATACCAGTCAAATAGTCGAATGTATGTCTCTCGAAGGTATGCCTATTTTTGATGCATTTATGTGTCACCACGATTATAATTAAAAGAATTCAAGGAAACAACAAGATTAAATGATTAAATTCCTTACAGAAAATTATAGTATTTTAAAGTTAAGGAGGTGCTTAACCTCAGAATAAAAGTTCCATCATAATTCATAGCACTTTTTCATTCTTGTTCTTTGAGTGATTTCAAGTAAAAGGAATTCCGCGATATATACGAGTATTCCCCTATATTATCACAAATCACAACACGCTAACTAGATCAAATCTCAAATAGGATATAGCAAAACAAAATTAGACATAAGTCCTTCTTAAGCCTAGGCACTCCTTAACACTCCATAAATAAAATCGCAATAAGTCCGTCGTCGTGGTATATACCCAATGTGTTGACTGTGGCTTTAACGACAAACCTTGCCTTAAGTATGACTCCAATTATGAGCATATCCAAACAGATGGCCAATCAGACACTATATAACATAACGTGGTCCTCGAGGTCTTCTCCTTGTGCTTGCTATTTTATCAGCATCGTTATGGTCGACCGACGTCGAACTCATTTACGTAATACCTTAACAACGCAAGATCGGCTTTACATCATCATGTTTTGAATTCCTAATCCCTATTCAGATGGGTTTACAATAAATGTGTTTGACATCTACCCTGGGACTCTGGGACTGTCCTAAATATGCACTTCGCGCCCGTCCTGCAAAAGGCATCTCATCCTGACACATCCTTAAATGATTATTTGTTCAATTGAATGGCGAGGTATAACAAAAGTCACTTGGTGACACTGCACTGCGGTGGTGGTTGGGGAAGATCTTTACTTATAGGCCCAGCAGAGTTCATGGACGTCCGAAATGAGGTCCGCGACTGCGCCGACCACCAACAAGAATACATCGTATTTCATTTTACCGGCGGCGGCGGCGACGGGGCTCTTGTATATGGTGAGGAGCTGATCCTTATACAAGCGTTTTGGTTCATGTGCGGGACAGCTTCGCGCACAGACTGACCGACCGACGCGACGCAACGCACCGGACCCTGTGATGTCGTTGTTGTCGTTTGCATCGATTTACCTTTAATCTGGACTGGACATTGAGCAAATTATTGCAATTGAAAGGGAATAATGACTACAAAACTACACACCACCATCGCCGACTCTCATATAGTAGGCAAGTGCTGCTGAAGTGCAAAGACGATGGACAGGCATACCAAGTTCGCGGGATTGGAATATCGGGATCGGGACACCAGACATTCGAGCGGAATAATAAACCTTTAACGAATGAAGCTGCTGTTGGCTGTTTGGCAGTTGGTTTGCTGCATGTTTCTAGCCCCATCTTGGCATGCAGAGTAAATTCTTTTTAGCATATTTGCCATAGGCAATGCTTTACATTCCACAGGCTGTTTCTCCTTCGCCAAGGTATATCGAGACGCTTGCTTTCTCTAGGATGTAACAAGAATATAAACAAGTATAAAACGACAAAGGTTCAACCTCATTGAAAACAACGACAACTACGACGACGACGATGACTACGACTACGACTACGACTACGACGAGGAACCAATCCATAATCCAAAAACGAACTCCAAAATGTCAATCGATGCGTAATGATTAAACCCTTGAGTGTTGTTTGTTGTGTGTTTGCCTTCCGGATAGATTTCAATAAAATTTGTTGTCCTTTCGAAAAAGAATTTATAGCTTAAACCGAAAGGTAGGTATAACAAGTAACCAATTCATGATGTATGTGTAAGTGATGTGTTTTCTAGAAAAGAATTCTTACTCTTTGGAAATTTCTCAATGCTCAACAAGATCCATTTAAAAATGTTCAAGAGTTTTTTTCCCAAAACTGAAACATTTTTATTTTTTAAATGTTTGGATAAAAATTGGTGTCAGTGCAATTAGTCGATTATTTGGAGGTGACGAATTTTAATTTTTTTAGGGATCAACTATAAAAGTAAAGATATTACATAATTTACTCCAGCGAATTAACGTTTACTTCCAAATTAAAAATTCAACTTACATACATATATAAGGTTGAATTTTTAGAATTTGGTAGGGTTAAACTTGCATAGAGTTTTCATAAAAACTTAATTATACAAGTCAAACGTTTATCGACATATGTTTTTAAAATATTAAAAGTGATGTAGTTTTTCAAAGTATGTGTTGTAAGGCCTATTATTGTTTATTGACTTGTTTTTATAGATAAGTCAGCTAAAACTGCAAGTCTATTCAAATGTTTTTCTATAAAGCTTGTTTTTGAAAGCAAAATATTTATTAAGGTGCGTGCATATAATGAAGTTAGCAGATGTCACTCATGTTTATGGATATTTCGATTTAAGTCAGTGTTGTTATACATTTTTGGAGAGTTCGAATTTTCCAAAAACCTGAGAATTAATGTTTTCTTTTTTAATTAATTTTTTTTTTGTATTTATTAAAGTTATTATTGAAAACAAATGAGTCGGACATTAAAATTTTGTATGACAGTTTTTCATTTTCTTAAAAAAAGAAAGCTTTGCTAAAATGTTAATAAATAAAATTAAGGAAGTAATTGCTTTCTAAAATTAGCTATTTCCTTGTTTAAGTAGTAAAAATATGATAAATATAATAAAAATATTCTTTTTTTTTGTTTACATAATTTCTTATTTCACTCTATTGTGAGTAATTTGGGATAAGATTCTGCAGCGGTTAGGAGTTCTCAGTTCCATTTATTCTGTCCTTAAGAAGATTAAAAATTAATTTTTGAAAAGAGCCGATAGTACTGTGCTGCTAGTGCTCTTATTAATCTAGTTATTAATAGTATATTTTAATATGTTATTGATAAGAAAAAATAAATAAATAATAAATAATTTTTGAAAATGCTAATATTTGCTTTATTTTTTTAAACAACATTTTTTTAAGAAAGTGATTGTATAAAAATGTGCGAGGAAGACGTGGCAACTCTATAAAGTTTATCGTACAAAATATTCGTCAACATCATTGAAGAGAATAATTAAAAAAATTCAGGGAGGATGTATCAATTGCGGTGATGCTAATTGCTAAACACTCTGTTCGTCTAAAATGAAACTGTTCAAATTTCAATATCTTTCGTGAGACCAGGACCAACAATTAGCCGTGCGTCGTGAGGAAGAACTGCAAATTTCAAGATGCTCCCTCAGCATACTCATAATCTCGCTTAAGACATTTTCACATTGATGGTGATGATGGATTGCCATGTAAAATCTATGCAAAATGGTGATGGTAAATTTTGACAAAGAGAGTGCGTGTGCCAGCCAAGCCATTGAGGCCATTTGTTCAAAGTACTACTCCATTTACATAAAATTATTTTTTTATTATAAATAATAAAGTATAAAGACTTTATGATTCATTATAAAAAATTACAATCTGTAAAGAAAAAAACGTGTTTTCAATTTAATTAAAATCTTGCGTTAATTTTGAAACACCCTTTACTACCAGAGGGTTGTTGTAAAACTAAAAATATAATTTTAATTTTAAATCTTAAAAAATATTAAATTATAAAATAATTAAGGATTGTGGTAATTCCAAAGAACTCTGTTTTTTATATTCAGCAATACCATATCTGTTTAATTAAATCTAAATCCTTACCACAGATTTATATAACTCTTGATGAAAACCTGTATAGATATATACATGTATATTCACTTCAAAATATATTTTTGAAAACAAAAATCTTGTAAAATAAGTTCCTCTACGTGCATCCTTGATATACCTATGATGAGAGCAAATTTCATATTTGCGAAGTATTCCCGTTGCAAATTAAATAAAAATTTTGTAAAACTTTTTATACTCTCAGGAAGTTTTGCGTTTCCTTGCGGGGCCATACATTACATACACTTTAGGAAGAGGAAATGCAATAACCACCACAAAGACATAAGCAAAAAACCTGAACAAAATTCAATTTCATAACGTATGCATGAGCACACTGAAAAATGTTCAATATGACAATTTGGAGTTGCTTAACAGCATACAGACAGAGTAGTTACAGTATCTATACAGAATGCGTCCATCCATCCATTCGAGTACCCTTGCGTTCCCTGATGATATGAAGTATATCATGATGGAAAGAGCGACAAATCCTAGGTGATGGTACTTCAACTGTGAAAATATCTGATTTCATATCAAACTTTTTAATGTTCCTTGTACAGAGTGAGAGGAGAGGGAGGCACAGATAGATTTTAATGTATCTTTGTATTATTATGTTTCATAATGACGTTAGTACGATGGTCATCATTTGGATTGCAACAGTCACATAATGAATGAGTTTTCGGCTATAAAAACTCATCAAAACAGTCTGCAGTTGCAATCAAAATCAGTAAAATTATGAGAGAAAACTTTTTGATACATGCAACTTCTTCATAACGATGACGTGTAGAATGGATATTGGTGGACTGGCTGTGGATTTTGTGCTGTAATCCAAAAGTTGTCAGATTAAAAGGAATATCGAAAATTTAGATTTGCGTAGCTATACATTAAAAAAATCTCAGCTCAAAGTTGAAGAGCATATAGAGGAGATAAAGTTTTAAAGGATGATATGATATGGCAGGGGGGAGATGAGGTAGAAAAGTTGGCCAACAAAAACCCCTACGAACATTCTGGTTAGCTCTCATTGTTAGTGTTTGGTTCGGTTGGTATGGTATGTTAATGATGTTCGCGGTTGAGTTTTGAGAGAAGGAATGACTTTTTATTGGTTTTGATGATGAGATTGAGACTGGTTATATGTATGGAGCTGAAATCGAAGAAGAAGAAGAAGTAATTAAATATCGAGGGTGCTTTAATTAATTTTTATTTTTTTATATGCAAATAAGTAGCATAGAACTGCACTATAATGACGACGAAGTTGTATGCTTTTGGCTGTATCTACAAGCTTGTCTGATAGTATAGGGACAGTAATAGTTTTATGTAGGTATATTATTGGTGGGACCATGTTCATGTCCATATAAAAGACCCAAGGGGAGAAATGTTGCGCTGAGGTAAATTTTATTACTTTGTTTCATCATGTAATATCTATGACTAATTAAGAAAATCTGAAGGTTATGTAGGTAGGTATTGAGGAATAAAACCAATTACAAGTTTTCGTTTTCCGTCGGAACTATGTTTAAATTAGTTGCTATAAAAAGATTTTATAGCTTATAGACATTTTTAAAATACACCGCATGTAATTTGAAAAGTTTATATCTTTGCAAATTTAATTTAATCCATAAAACGAAAGTAGTAAAGTAGGCAACGTTTTAGTTGAGGTTTTATTTACCTGCTTTTCTATATAGTTTAGTTACCTAATACATAAATATTTTCTAATCTGAGTTTGAGGTCTCACTTTTTCCGCACACAATTAATTATTCGTGCAAATAATTCAGTGCCAAAAAGGAGCGGAAACTTCTCCTAAATAATTTGCTATAATTATCGATTTCGCTCATTGAATAGCGCACTGCAAAATGTAGAGCAGAACGAAATTTTTCGTTTACGATTTCGTTGTTTCATTTTGGTATGAAAATATTCGTTTCGCTTCAGCTGTGTATTATGTTTATGCTAATCGATATTTTTCCCAACAATAAAAGTTTTCGTGTTTTATTTAAAAGGAGATTTTTAGTGTTTTCAGCAAATCGTTCTTCATTTTATCTTTTAAATTATACAAGTTCAATAAAACACATACACAAATTAAATATCGAGCCCTTCGATAAAAAAGGGAATTATCTAGTGATTTTTGACCATTAAATTCTGTGTTTTTATACGGCGGTACAAAGCTCCTACTATCCCCTCCCTGGATAGTTAAAAATTACCTTTTTAAATAATTTATTAGAGTAAATTGAGAAGTCTTCCTCGACAGACCGGTGGTTGTGGTGCGTGATTAACTTCCTCAACCTGTTCAGTTTTGTTTTATATTTATTTTAATCACTTTTCACTTCCACGTAAAAATAAACCATTAACTCGAAGATCATGACATGAGAAATTAATCCGTGGCAAATAGAACGCGATGTTACACAAACTTCGTGCCATATTCCGATTCCTAATCGTTGTCTGCCAAGTGTTGTGTTGGTGGTGGATATTATGGCCGTGCTTATATGGAGGAGCAACTGGAAGCTGTAAATTTTGAAGCTATCATATAATACTCTGGAGTTTATTTTTTTGTTTCCTTTTCATATATCTAAGAAAAAAAATATGAAAATATTCCCTATATTGATGCCAGCCAATGTGAAAAAAATTAAGTGGCGTGCAAACCAACTGAAAAGTTGCTTTTGCATTTTTTCAGTTCCTATATCGTTATAGAGGAAAAAAAAATTAAATATGAACTATTTGGTGGTGGCAACAAAAAGCTGGTGAAATTAATCACGATTTATGTTTTTGGTTTTTATTTTTCTTGCAAAATTGTATCTCTTACCAGCGAAAAAGTCAATTTCCCAAAATTTATTGCTTCAGTGAATTAAGTTCGTTAGGTTTGGATTTTTTGTTTGTTTCAGAAACACACGTCAGACATGAGAGCTACATTTATACAACTGAAGGGAAACTACTCACAAAATAAAATTCCTCAAACAGGAGCAAATTTTGTTATTTCAAAATGAGGGAGTTGATATTCGAATCAATTGAGTGTGGCCCAGTGGTACCAATTTACTTTAATGGGGGTAAATCTACTTCTTTTTTTCAAAAATTTTTAAAATCTACTTCCTACTTTGAACCATCACTAAAATTTTTAAATCTTCTTAATTTTTAAAATCTCTGTTTCAACCTGCATTTAGAAAAAAAAGGCTAAATCAACTTCTTTTACTATATTTCACTCTGGAATGTAGCCCAACAAAATAAAAAATAAAAAATAACTAACCAATAATAATGCCAATTTAATGTTTTTATTTTGATCCTAAAGCTTTTTCAAAGCCTAAAATCTTTTTATTTGTTTTTAATGACGTGTTCTTATTTTTGTAAGAACCTACCAATAGTTTAATAATTTTAATGTTCTTTTTTATAACAAAAAATAATTACTAAATTACCTAAACATGAAGTCTGCGATATATTTTGTGTTAAACAAAATTAAATATTCATATAAAAAAATATACATGTAATAATAATTTTTTTTTTGTTTTAAAACATTATGTCTTTATTTGAGAGCTTAACCTTAGTTTTTAGGAAATGCTTATGTCAAAGAAATGCTATACACAAGAATTAAACTTCTTGAAATTTTTTTTTTAAGTTTGAGCAATTTTTTGTTTAATTTATATAATAGTTGGTTTCAAATAAAACTTAAAAATTTCACCAAAATATGTATATATGTACTTATGTATTTTGTAATTTTTTGTATTTTCCGAAACATGTCGCGGTAGTTTTCCAATAGGTGTGAAATTCAATTCTACGATAAAATTTAGCATCAAATTTAGAACTTCAAATTTCTGTTCTGATTAATAGATAAATATAAAATTTTCATTACAGCATTCAAAAAATTAATACAAATAGATGATTTTGGGTAAAACTGTTGCTTTTTAAGGTTAAATGATCGAAGCAAGAAATTTAAAGCTCCTATTGTTAAAATTATTATTATTGCTGAATCAACATAAAATTTTCAGTATTTCATATCATAAAATAGTTAAAAAAAATGTAATTGAAATTAATGGTATTTATATTGACAAACTATCTCATTGATTCGTTTGATATACCTATACCTAATACAAAAATAAAAAAACAAAATGCATTTCCAAAGAATCGAAATATTTCCGAAAAAATACCAACATTGATCACGAATTACGACTTCGGGCTTCTGTTCTGCAGACAATCCGATCGAACCAAACCAAACCAAATGAAACAGTTGGGCATTATTGTTGTTCAAAGTAAAGACGTATAGACCCGCAAAAATTTCATTAATTTCCACTCCTGATGAATTGGTTGTGATAAAATCAAATAAAAAAAAAATTCGACCTAAAAACCAAAGAAGTGCGATTCAGAGTCGACTCAGTTGTTTTTTTGTGTTTATTAATTTTCCTTAAAGCTCACCGAAGGTATTGGTAGGTATGTATAATATTGCTGGGACCAGACATGATTAATGACCAATTCACACAGTTGGACAGAAGATGCTTGTTCATCGTCAGCGTTTTGAATTTCATTTCAGTTTCATTGGACTGCAACAAACTCTGACTTTGACTGTGACTCTGACTCCGACCGACGCACGGTCGCTGTGGTTGTTAGTTGGTTGCGCTGCCCCCAGCTCAGCTTTATGGGTGATAACTATCCGTCCAGAGTTCACGACAAGGAACTCAGGTTGGAGCTGGTGCGGTGGAACAACGTGGTGGTTTGTCGGGTTCTTGACGAGAGAGTTTTTTGTATAGGTATACCTACCAGAGAATCACGAGATCGATTGGAATGTTCTACGTGAATATTATTAGAGATACATGGTTAAAATTTTGTTTGTATTATTGTGAGCTAAAAATTTAAGGAGGATCGGGCGTTTGTATATTTGAACATAACTTCAAAGCTGGCGGACGGCACTTCCATTAAGTGGTCGAGAATGTAATTGAATTGGAATCAGAGTTGAAAACTCGTGCATCATGCTTATTATTTAAGTGATAGGTAACAAGTCGATGCCTGTCGGGAAGTTTCATCCTTTGTGTATTTTTGATAAGGATCTTATAGCTGTTGCGTTATAAGATTGAGGATTTCCCTATCTCTTCATATCACTTTTAATGTGAAAAAGCTGTGGAACTTGTCTGTGAGGTGAAAGTTGTTTTACATCAGGTAGGTAGGTATTTTCAAACAGTTCAAGTATAGGTATAGGCGTTTGGAGTAGGTATCTTCTTTTCCACTCTTTGTATATACTTTTTCCCTGTTTCAATTTTTGTTGACTGTTGGGCTTGTTCCCAAATAACATCATTTATTGAAAAGGAATCAAATTATTTTCAAGTGTGGGTGATTATTAAACCGAAGTGTGATATGCAAGCAAATCAAATATGTCACTGCATCGCATGTACCTATATGCATTGTGTCATGCACGAACATGTAATTTTTGTTTTCCTAAATTTTCCGACCATCAATCCACAAAGCCACGACAAAGTAGCATTCACATTTCAAACTAAACAAAAAACATAATCAAGAAGTCTTAACTTGTAAAATGAATAGATCACGACATCATTTTAATTAAACATCATCGAGTATCTAATCGTAGATCAATTAAGATACTCTCCATGATTTAATAAATCTTCTCATTCGAACACTATAAGACTATACAAGCCTAAATGACTTTCCATCACAGCTACTTCAGCTACCGCTGCAAGACCCCGGCCACGATAAATTCAAGATGAAGACAATCTCATTGACCCCCTGACTTCGACGACCCGCACCTGTTTTAAAGCCTCACAGTAATAGTACTTCCAATGCTGTTTCCTATTACAAGCACCTATAGTAGCAGTTAATGATGAGAAAATTGATTGAATTTGTTGTGACTAGTCTTTGGTCCGGATACACGTAGAAGCAGCAGCAACAGCAATAGCAAACGACGACGACAGAAGCGCAAAATAATTTATCACCTGCGGTTTAACACTGAAAGACTCTGAAACTTGTTGCAAGGAGACCGATCACCGACCGCCGTCACCGCCCGCCGATCGGCCGAGCGACGTCGTCGTCGACCCACCGGAACAGTGGACATGTTTGTTTGGTTTTTAATGAGTCTATTCAGTCAGTCATCCAGACCGCACACTCTATCTAATAGGAGGACTATTGTGACCGTTTTATGGATTTTATTCATCATGCCGCTTGCGACAGGGTATAGGGTAGGGTTGGTTTAATATACCTCCTCGCTGGTCGATCAAATTCCATTTCGCAAACATTTCCTGGTCCATGTGATGATGAGACAAAGTGAAAGTGTCCCTATATACTCTAAGGCCAGTCTTCTGTAAGCTACATATATCTACTCGTACTCTCAATGGTATCACGACAATGGGTGTGTTCGACTTTAACGTCTGCCACTGTTTTTTTCCATTCCATTATTGTTAGCCTTTGAGGCACGTTAAGATAGTGATTAATACACATTTAACTTTAGTTCCCCTCCAATTTGAAACTATACTAACTCCACGATAAAGAAGCAATCCAGCTTAGTTAGAGAAAGATTTATGACCAATCGCCGACAACGTAAGGTTTTTGTTTATCGCTACATCTCACAGCAGGCTTAACATCATCACGGATCCTGGCGTGTCATTTCTGATAGTACCTACCTAATACAGGATAAGGATATTTAAATTTTCTTTTCCGGCGTTTTCATATCAATTAATTTCAATCGAATTCGATTCAAGAGTCATCGCATGAATTGGGCTTTGCAGACAAGAACAGTTGATTTTTTAAACCATTTTTTTTTTAATAGAGAATCCTCTTGATGGTTTAATTCATATAAAAGGCTTTGATATGTCACGCTATAATGAATAAGTAAATAGTCATTTAAAAGCCTATCTGTAATTACCTTATTTGTGTGGGGAATCATCAACAGTATGCGTGTTGCAGGTGATTTATTCATAAAATATCATAAGAGCGCCATTCAGTCCACCTTGTTCTTACATTATAATCTTAGATTTACATTTTTTGATTTTTTGATTTAAAATAAAATTTGGGAATAGTATTTAAAAAATTAAATATCAGGCCAGTCATTTTATGTGAATCATTTTTATCTCCGATATATTGCAATATTTTGACGTATGTCAATTGTCAAGTTAACACTACACTTTGTAAAATATAATAAAACTAAGTACACAATTAGTTGTAGCGTTTTTGTTGTAAATAAGTTGGCGGAGTTAAAAGAAAAAAGATGGGGAGGTGTAGCTAAACAGTATCCATAGTTTTTAATTTTTTTAACTTCGTCAAAAAATTTTTTTTAATTTTTACTTTTACAGATAATTTACAACAAAAAAAGCTACTTAGTTTTTTTTTAATTTTCAAAAGTGCAGTTTAATTATTTATCAAGTTACATTTAAATTCGTAATAAAAATTGGATTTTGGTCAAATTTAATATTATACGATGAATATAGGCAGGCGGCTACAGGCGAATAGGAAGGTTTTTTTATTTTATGCACCCAGTCATTTTTCATATTTTTTGGTACCAAAATAACGGTTTAATTGATCAATTTTCTTATATAGTGAATGTTTTAAAAAAGTTTAAATAGTACCTAGGATTGTTTTCTAAAATTTGCAAAAGGAGTAAGAGGTGAAATTTGAATTTCTGTTTAAGCTCATCTTAGGTATAGCTGCCATAAAATAATTTTGTTTTTTGTTTTTAATTTTTTTTTCCAAAGCGACTTTACTTGACTTTATTTTGACTCACCTTCGTACCTACTTAGAAAGTTTCTGCCAAAAAATGAGGTAATTTACTCAAAATACAGGAAAGTTCTGCAAATTTGTCGCGTTAAATGGAAAGATATGGAAATTGAAATTTAGAAGTTTAATCAAAATCGTTAGAGCCGTTTTTGAGAAAGCTTGAATAAACCAAAATGTATATGTACGAGTGGTTTCCGTTTTAGCTGAACTAAAACGAAACTTCTTCTCTCATAAAAAATATCCTCTGTAGCAGACACAAAGAAATCGATTTACCTTTTTTAGACTCTTTCACCAGCGCTTGATAAAACCTGAAAAAATCGTATCAATTTAAATGAACTTCTTTTACAGTGATAGAAATTGTACGAAAAAATATTTAAATTTTTTGCAAAAATCAAGGTCGGCTTCTTTTATTTATTTTTAAATTCTTAATGTTTATTTCCACTTTAGCAATTTTAAGGTGAAATTGAATAATAAAACGAAATAAATAAAACTACAAGCTAAAGTATATCTTATGAATATCGAACGGTAGCTCAAGTCTTGTATCATCTCTGTCCCATAACTGTATTTAAACTCATACAACAATGCATCTGGAGTTTTTGTCTGCCCTGCATATCTCTTCATCGTTTGAACATAATGGACCCTCTTATTAGGATGCGAAATTTTCTCTATACCTTGAACAGGAACAGCTAAATGTGAAACTATCCAGCACTTATGAACGCATTTTTTATCATCAAAGCGAATCAGATGTAGCTTTGCGGTGGCTCCTTATGTTTTCCTTATCCTCCGGTGACACATTTCACAAGATGACGATGAGCTTAGCCATCATAAGTATAGTCATACAAGTATAATGATATTTATATGTATATAGTAACAAAGCAACACCTGGTCTAAATAACACCCCCTGTAATCCATTTATGGTACTTCATGGAAAGTTCGCCTATATAACTTTCTATAGGTTGTGCTTCATCCAAAGATTAGTTAGAAAATATAGATGGAGCCCTTTTATTGCATCTATACGCTCCCTTTCCTAATCAGATCTAAACTTTGCACTTTTATAGGAAGCAATTTAAGACTTCGACTTCACACGTCGATGCTTGTTTGGCCCCGTTTCATGTTCGTAATATTTTGTTGTTTTTTTTTTTCCAGGCCAGACTAAGCTATAGACCAAGTCAGACCAGACCATCAGACGTCTCCTACTTGGGATCCTCAAAATCTGATATCAGGCATAGGGTGTAGGTCTTTTTGTGGTCTTATCTATTGACTATCTATGCCGGATGTGTGCATATATGAATTTGCAATTGAGATGCCTTTGCAGCTGCTGCTGGTTAGCCTGATGGCTCAGATGATGATGATGATGATGATGTTGATGATGTTGATGATGATGATGATGATGATGATGATGATGATGATGATGATGATGATGATGATGATGATGATGATGATGATGATGATGATGATGATGATGATGATGATAGCTTTGTTGAGCTTGATGGGTGGGTGGTGAACTGATGATGGTGAAATGGTGATGGCGGTTGGTTGTGGTTCAGATGGTGTTTGGCACGGTGGCATAGAGAAAACTATGACGTTAGATCCATCGTTTCGATATTTAGGCCTTAAGGTGTGGATATCTTTATATATGTATATATTTTTCCTAAAGTATATATGTACTTCTTTTTATAACTGTTTTTATTTGATTCCTTTTGAGGACAGTAGTCGTATAGTCTTTGGCTATGTCGTTTGGCTTAATATAGTAAGTATATATATATCTACTCAAATATTCCTTGATATAGCCTTAAGCTAAGTGTCAAATAAAATGATGGAACTATATACCTGCTGCTATAAAGAAACAAGCAAAACGGTATAGAATCCTTTATGGGATTTAGAGAAGTGCAATCAAAATAAATTGCATATGGGAATTCGTTAGTGAATTAGGGCCAAAAGTTTGAGGTTATGGTTAAATCGAGTGAATTACATATATACGAGGGGGATTTACTTAAAAAGAAAAGGAATTTAGCTGAGATCCGAACTTTATTTTGCCTTTTTTTGTGTGGTTTCATTCAATTTATGCAAATACATAGATATTGAATGTGGAAATAATTAATAGGTAATTTCGTTTTCATGACTTTTTTAATTATACCTACAATTTGAATCATAAATGAGCTCCAGGTTTTTTTTGATATTTTATAAATTTTGATTCGACGTAGCCATGTTCAAATGCCATCGAATCAAAAGTTTGAAATTATCAGAAAAGACCTAAAGACCAGTTAGGATTCCAATTTTATGTATAAACTAAACAGAGTTGAATCTTTAAAAACAAACATTTATTCTTTGAAAAAAGAAGCTTAGGAACCAGGGTTCAAACAATAGTATTAAAATTATGGAGTAGATTTTTAAAAAAAATGTGGAGTAAACCGAAAATTTCCGGAGTAGATTTGAAAACGAAAGAAAAGTTACCTTTTTAAAAATTGTATTTTTATCAAAAAATTTTAAGCAAAAATAAATATTTTTGAACAAAACAAAAATAAATAACATAAATTCCATTCGTTTCAGATCAGCATAAAGTTTAAGATTCAGACATTCAGAGTCAAAATTTTATTTTTATTTACATATACACTTATACAGTGCTTCTAGTGCTTGTTTGGAATTTTTCAGTGTGGACAAAAAAAGGAGTAAATATAAAAAAAGCAGAGGCGCGGAGTAGTTCTATTTTCTTTCTTAAAATAAGAGTATAAATTTATTCCGATTTGAGGGTTCAAACGCAGTTAAAAAACACACCAAAAAATTTATATAGGTAACTCTATTAGCGAAATAGAGACCACAAATAGTTTTTTTTTTCATAGATATCAGTATTTTTTGAGCTTACACGGGAATATCACTTGAGTTAAATACTTTAAAATATTATCCGCCTGTTCTATGTCATTAGAGCAATTTCTTGTAAATCCATTATGGCGTTTAGAAATTGTTTGATAGTAAAACATGTACCTTAACTAATTAGAGCTATATAATATTGCAAATTAAATGGCAGCTCATTTCAAACATCCCTAAGGAAATAATATTCAACTCCCTTTACCTATTTACTTCACAACCAATTAAAATGCCTTTGGCAATAAAATCTTTAAGCAATAAGTATTCATTAACTGAAATTTTCAAAAAGGCATCAGAAACCTACTCAAAGTAAATTACAATATACCTACCTTAGGGAATTTTAGCTTAATCAACCGCAATATGTAATTAAAAAAAAAAAGAAAAGAACAATCAACCAGAAGTAATAACCCATCAGTATAAATCTTTTGTTATAATCTGAATTACACGAGGTTTAATTATTATCTATTATTTTTATTAAACACATAGATTTTTACTGTCGCTATGTAAGAAAAAAACACCCTCATGAGATTACTAGGGTGTTGAAAATAACGCCTTACGATGCAATTCCACGTGCTTAAAAGGGTTGGATTGTTCTGATGAATGATATGAGACAAAAAGTCTTTCATCTTCTTTTTATGAAAATAATGTTATTGCATTATAACGCCACTGGCTAGAAGGGTAGATATGCATATGACTCGTCACCCTAATGAGGCTCTCTTTTAAGCACCGCTCAAAAGCTCTGTCTGGTGCATGCAGGCACTGTCTGAGTGGTAATACTCAAAAACCACTTACAAAATGCAGCTTCAGCTTTGATGTTTAAATAAAAATCTCCCAACAAAAAAAAAAAAAAATTTTTATTCACAGTTGGCTAAGTCTACAATTCTAACCTTAGAAGGAAAAGAAAAACTACACCTGGATAAGTTTGTGGCACATTGTTGGCTTCCAGGCATTTACTCGGTAGCCACAACTTGTATCATTAAATACCCAAGTAGCCAACAAATACTCACCCCTTGAATATTTTTTTATTTTTTTTTTTATATTTTTAATAGATATTTAATTACCCCACTAAACGCCACCACCAACGCTTCGCATGGTTAAATGAACTTTTAGGTCAGCAGCCTCAAGCTGACATTCCAATAAATTATATCTATATACCTACCTAACCTATACCAAGGCGTATGGATGGAGCAGTGTGAGATGAATGTTTGATAAGCAACAAATTTCATCGATTGCACTAAATTATCCTTGGAGGCCGCAGCTGATTATGATTTATGAGCTCCTTGAGATAGAATCTCCCTACATCCCGCTTCGATTAGCTCACACCCTCGCTCGCTTGCTCACTCGGTCGGTGGACCATTCTTTTTAGCTCGGTAGTTGCTCGCTCATGAAGATGGATAACAATAGGAAAAATGTCATCTCGTCTGAACAATCAAATTTATCAAGCTGTCAGAACAAGATTATCCAGGTAATAACTTACAATGAAAGTCATTAATCCAATTGTGAAACGCGTCCTACTGCGCGCGTCCCCACATAAAGCCTTAAATAAATTAATCATCATTGGAGTTCTATGAGAGCATGGAGAACTACCTACAATAAAAGACCTCCTTTTCTTAACAAAAAATAAAATAAAAAACAATCGATAAATAGATAACAAGAGCACTTTTGACAATGTTCTTTCATTCTGTGTGTTAAGGTCTATTTTCTGTATTTTTACCTATAAAGGAGATTGTTATCTCTAACGCCTTAAAGTTGAACGAAGGATTCAAATAGAACTGTAAATGATTCCTATATAAGGATTGGCATGGCATGGCGCTATAATATATTAGAGGCATTCTGGGTGGTCTTTGAAAAACAATGAAAACAACTCACACTGATAGAGCAATCATCGATCGGTCCACTGATGGCACTAGCCAGAATGTGTTCTTGTCGATTATGAAACAAATTTGAAACTTCATGGGCGGTCTAATGTCCATAATGATGATGATTTAGATAAAGGGTGATGGTCAGAAAATGTATATTTAAAGTAGAATAATGACATTTAACATTTACTTTAAAAATATTTGAGTTTGGAAAACTTAATTACATTTTTTAAAACACAGTTTTTGGTTTAGAAAATTTTTACTTTGACTTTGATTAATCTCGCATATTTTGTATTATGTTAAATTATTTATTTCGCATATAAAATTTCACTTCTTTTGATAAAATTGCAGCGAAATATAGAGTTCTCAAGTAAACAACGGATCCCCGATGAATAGTGTATTGACCTATATTTATACATGGGATCCCACCTAATCTTTGTCCCCTCAAGTTTGATTTTTTCATTAAATATACATACATATATCTTGGATAAGCATTGAGGAGTTGCTGTGCTAACTTATTTATTTTTGAAAAGAAAAACTCGACTATTTTTTTTTAAATTTTCTTTTATTTTTTTTTTATTTTTCTCTTTTCAATAAATTTAAGAATTTGAAAGATGAAAATTGTATTAAACTGAACTAACTAAAATTGACATTTGACACCATTAAAATAGTCATGTTGCACAAAATTCGAAAAAAATTTGATAAGTTATAGGTACTAATGGAAAATATTTACCAAATTTGTAGAAATGATTTTTAGGGGAAGAAAGTCAAATGTACTTGTTAGAGTTAAATAAATAAATAAATTTCAATAGAGAGACAAAAATGGCCATTTAATTGCTCGGAATTTCTTCATCAGATTAGGTTTTAGAGATATTCCCGTTTTTCTAAGCACTGATCCCGCACACTCGGAGAAATTCCTTATAGAAATGTATGTGTTTGGTGTTTAGCATATTTATACCTCATTTGCGTTTTTTTTAATTATTAGGTGAAGACAACAACTAACTATACCTATAAGGATTGCTCGAAGGGAAATGACTATTTTGGCAAATTTAAACTGAATTTTATGAATCTGATTAGTATTTTCCGAAATCTCTCCCTCGCAAAAATGTTTTTTTTTTTAATTTTAAAGCAGGAATTTCTTTTAGTGTGATTTCTGTTATAGTAAATATTCTAACCAGTGTAATGTAAAAGTCCAATTTTATTGGGTACAAAACAATCATTTGACTGTACCTCCCAATTTAGTTCTTCGAAAAGAATAATTCATAAATTTCTGACTTTGCATGTTGGTAGACTGTTTTCATCATAGACCAATTGGTCCCTTTGCTCATTCTCACCCAATTTGATATTCATACATACTTATGCATACCAGAAATGTATATTTTGTTACAGGTACACATGCTACAAGATCATGATGACACCGAATATATTAGTAACAGCGAGTAGTGGCAATCAACCTGGAGGTACCAATTCTTCGTAAAGTGTTTCTTTAAAAAAAAAAAAAAAAAAAAAAAACAGCCCAATCTTCTCCTACCACACCGCCACTCCATAGAATCTCATCATGCTTCTAGCTATGGCAATGGCCAGTCTCTTGTTAAAATGCACAACATTCGTTGTAATAATGCAAATTTTATATGCAATTTCACAAAATACCTCCGCCATAAATCTACGCGAAAAATGGTGTGTGTTGTTCAAACACGACACGTTAGCCAGTATATATAGAAGAAGAAGAAGCCTCAAGTCAGAAAATGATGACAGAAGGGTAGGATTTTGATGAAAGCATTAAAATAAGGCGCTATTCGAGATTTCAGACTAAAAAATTGGTCCCCACGTAAACGCACTTAATTTCAGCTGAATGTTGGAAAAAAATATAATTAAGAAATAAATAAACAAAATAACAGCCTTAAGTTGTCGTCTACTCGAAGTAGAATAATGTAATAGTATTAAAAAATTCATGTTATTAGACCAATCAGTAAAGCCTTATCCTAGACAACTTTAATCTTTAAAACAATTGTCGTTTTAATATTCTACTTCTCAATTCATTCCTATTTTCATGAATACTTACTTTTTTATTAGACAGCTTTGAAAATTTGAGTTAGGGCCCATAACAGCATTAATACGGCCCTTAGCTCTAATAGACTATACTTGAGTTGTTCTGGAAATCACCCCTACAATCCTTTGCTATATCACCAGTGTTATACAGTTGATTCAGCTGGAGGTGGTGGTGTGGTGTTGTTGTCACAAGGATTTTCGCATATAAAACACTTCCTTTAGTGTCGCGGCTATTCCATGTGTTATGCAGCGCAATTTCAGAAGGCCATGAATGGGCCAATGTCATGATATTCATTCCACAATCCACACTCGCCATCCTCGATTGCTCCTTTGGCGTTCTGTGTGCACCTTCGTCGAGGCAACATTCCTCAAATAGGTGACATTAGAAGCAACATGCAAATAATTAATAGTATTATAAGATGCACTCACGAAATCTGCGAGCTACACACACACACACACACAGAATGCTCGTTTACTCGCTCGCTAGCTGATGGCTCGGTGTTTGCACAAACGATGTCGAAGTGTAGCAAAGGTGTTTTGGTTCCGTTTTTGATTTTGTTTTCTATTTTTTTTTTTTTTTGTCATTTTAGATCTATGAGCTGTTACAACGAACGATATTTTCCCATCTTAGCTTCCTTCCAGCACCTTTTTAGATAGCTCGCTGATGTGTTCGCATAAATATTCCAACGGCGACGAAGAAGACTATAGGACACGTTGAGATGGTCGTTTGCCGCTTTTACCAACAACACTATAGCTCTCGGGGACATTAAGTCTGGAGTCATAGTCAGGCGTAGATATATAGAGAGTCGAATGCGTTATAGGAATGAGCCTTAATATTGAGTGAGGAAGTGCAATGGTACCACATGATTTAGGTGGCGAAATATTTATTCCTGCGCATCCTGTGTACGAATATTCACTTTACATGGCACGATGACAGTCATTTGCATTCAAGGAATGTTATATGTTCCCAAAAATGGTATATCTATTTACTTATGTGCAAAAAACAAGGATGTAGGACGTAGGTACCTTTAAGTTTTATTGTTTGTTTGAATAATAAAATCTAAAAGCTCTAATGGACGTGCAGATTTATGGATCTTTAAGTTATGTATATAGCGAGAAAAAGCAATGAATTCCTACTAATGATACTTTAACGAGTTTTTTTTTAACAAAAATCTCAGCCTTTTGATGTCACAAGTATAACCTTTAGAAGATTATTAAAAGGAATATTAAATTCAGTTCGTTAAGTTTTGGTAATTTTAAGCTTCAGAATCCATAGGAAAATTTTACGAAGAGGCCGCACCCTTGTGGTTATGTTGATTATTTCAAAATTCTTTAATTAATTTTTTTTCTGAAAATATTTAATAACTTAATAAAATTAAAAAAAAGCATTTTTAATAAATGCTTTAAAAAAAAAAACATTTTTCTTTACGCTTTATGAACTGTTTTCATAATTTCGTTAATATGTACATACATAGCTCTATAACTTCCATAAAGCTTATTCATGCAAGCTAGAAATTGTTCAGTATTTTCTTTTATGGCTCTGAAAGTGAATTCTACAATTTTTTAGAAGGTTCAGATTCGAGGCCTTTGTAGAAAGTGTTGTTTTAAATTGTGGCACCTTATAGTAGTGTTAAAATTCCTATAAAATTTAAAAAATAAAATGGATTAATTTACTTATCATCAAATTATTTTACTACACAAGTTTTACATATGTACCTAATCTTAAAAAAAAAAATACTTGAGAGGAAGGGCGCTGAAAAATATCTCACGCCCGTATAGCTTAGAGTGGCTCTACCAAAGTCTTAGGTGTTGTGACTTAGAATAGCTCCACCAAAGTTATTGCTGTTTTTCAATGCTTTGTTTATCGTAATATGATCGTTAACCTTTTTATAAATGAAATGAATAATTTTTAAGATCAAATGCTCAAAATTTGCTGTTCTTTGGCCCCAGCTCTGACCCCTTTTTATAATCTACACCAGAGTCTAGAGTTATTAAAATTCATCAACAAAATTTATTAAAACATTTCATTTCCCACAAAATTTTTAAATCAAAAAAAAATATTTAAATATAAACAACGTTTTAAAAAAAGGTACTAAAAAGTACTAAATAAATTCGACTTGCCCCATGCATTTTACAAAAAAAAAAAACGACACCGGGACTTGTCGAAGTCATCACAACAAACAAGTCAATCACTGTTATCTACAATTTATGTTGTCACTACCTTTTCAACTTTGTGGCAAGAATGCAAAACAAAAAATAACCAGCCAAGCCACATTAAAATAAAAAGAAAACTCATATGTACATAAAATTATTCCCCTTCATAAAATAAAATTAAATAAAAACATACATCTTAATTTCAAGTAGTTGATAGGCAAACAAAATAAATTCCAAGGCAATGATCGCCATTTTTTTTTTTTTTTCATAAAAAAATTGCTTCATTCAAAAACTCAGACTCTATACAAACTATCGATAACAAAATAATAATTAGCGCCGGTAATACAGTTTTTATCGAGACGAATTAAAAGAATTATTGAAATTAAAACATTTTTTCGTTGTATAAATCCGGCGCAAATCTGGCACAGTAAGTAGTATTAACTACAATGACAGCTCTGTCTTGATGAAAGCATTGTGATAACGGATGATTAAAGTCTCACTCAGTAACTTTCCAGATAAATTTGCACTCAATTCGATTCAGTATGTAAAATCACAATCAATGATCAAGAACTAAAAGGTTATTTATTTTCGTGTTCTAATATAACAGTTCAATTTTAAAGCTTCAATAAAAAATAAAATATTTCAAGAATTTTAAAAATTTAAGACAAGGTAAGAATTTAAAAAACAAAGAAAAAAACAAAAATGATATACGAAATTTATATTATAATTTATTCCTCTTCGCGTTCAAAACCAACAAACACAAATTTGAACATTTTCTCTTGTGAACTTTTGTTACTTCCAATAACTTAACATTGACAATCATGTGGATTATTGAATATTCATTCCACATATGCACAATTTACATTATGTTTACCCACAATCAATAACTCAAGAGAAGAGACATCGTGGCAAAGCGGCTCGAAATCAAAGAGCCTTTTTTGCCCAACGAACAGGTGTTTTTCTTGTAAACACTAATTACGATTCTTTGTACAATTTCCTGGTACCTACCAACTCTCAACAAATAGGCCTTGACTTTCCTTGAAATTTGCAAGCCTGACTTGTTACTTATGTCCACTTCCTCCTATATGTACATATCTCGTCAAGATTTGCGCTGACACTTTGACAGCTAAACGTCAATTTAAAATAGGTTCTGAATAAAAACGAGCATCAATACAATATTATAGGTACATAACCTCAACAAAAAACAATAATAATAAAAATTAGTATTCAAAACATTCGGAGGGAGTCATTGTGGGAATTGATGATTTCGGAGGCTCTGTCCCGTCAGCAACGTCATCGTCATTGATGCACCACAATAATATAACATGATGATGATGGTCAGTGGTCACACCACAATGCAAGCGCAAGGGGAGGAGTGTGGTGTGATGTAGGAATTTCTAATTTTTTGGGAATCATCGAACACGAAACAGTGAACTGTTGATGGAGATTCCACTGCGATATGAACCGAATCAATCCATTGGGATCATATTTCGTCGTCGTCATCGTGGTGATGCAAGCCCCAACCCAACAATGCCATAGCTTAGCATATAAGACAATATGTGGTTCCTCTTTTTTTTTTTTTAGTTTCGGGAATAGAGACACGTCATTAAGGTGAAGACTTCACGACATATCAAGACATATTTTATGCAATGGCGCGTTGAGACATTTCTAGATAACGATCTTGAAAGGTTCTTGTTTTTTTCCTGACTTTTTTATTAAGACATCACGAGAAGTTTTATTTTATCAGGGACATGTGATAAACATGTAAATTTTCTGATTCCTCCAGAGAAGGAGAAGAAGAATATATAGCAGAGCCAGCCAGAGGTTGAGTTGGATTTTTCTTCTTTTTGAAAATGTCATGGATTGAGTGATGGGGTTGAATTCGATATAAATAAAGAAGCTCAGTTTGTGACCTACGCATATTATGTTTCGAAAATTATGGAATAAAAATGGAAATCAATGAATGAGAAAAAGGTGTTTTGTCTTAAGACGTCTAGGAATGTCTTGTCTATAGTCTCGGCTCAAATTAAAAATCATGAAGGTAGGTGCAAATAATGACTTCCCCATGTGGGGGCCATCAAAAAACAATTTTTGACAGTAAATAACTAGGTTATATCTCTGGCAGTGATCTTTTATATACACAGGTGATGAAAAATGAATTTTTACTGACGATGCATGGAATGTGTACTTGTTTTGAATTGAAAATTTAGAATTCTACGGGTGATTTGGTGGTTTTGAGTTTTCTAAATGTGACATTTTATTAGTGTGATACATGGTTCTCAGAATTTATAAAATAAAATTTTATTCTTAATTACAACATTTAAAACAAATTTAATTTTACTGACTTTTTTAAGAAACTTTAAAAAATTCCAAATTATTATTATTTTTTTTTTGAATATTGCCAATAAGAAAATTAGGTTCTGGATGATATGTTATAAGGTTTAATTTTTCGTGAGCATAAGTGATTATAAGTTTTGGTTAATAATTTAAATTTGTTTGATTTTGATATTTATGTTTTTTCTTTCTAACTATAACTATGTGGAAAAGTCTTATTCGTTTAAGGAATTAAATATGAAGTTTTGGTTATTAAATAGAAAATAAATCAATAAAACAATCAATAGTTGTAAAAAAGACATAAACAAAACAGAAACTGATTTTTTTAAAAGAAGCATAGTCAGTTCAGTAAATTTGTACACGCAAACAATGACAAAAAGAAGTAATTATTAATTATTAAGTATTTAATATTAAATAGGTACTTTGTTATTTTTTAGACACAAAACAAAAATTGATTTGTTATTATTTGTGGGTTCAAATTTACTGAGCTGGCTATACGCACTTTGAAAGAATCGAATATTTTATTGTAGGTATCTTATTAAATTTCTGATTTTTTTCACTTTTGAATAAATAGTAGTTTTGGAATACCTAACGAAGCTAAATCACTGACTGGGTCGCACGAACAACCAGCTCAGCACGATCACACTTTAAAGTTTGAATAATTGTTCCATGGGTTTTTTAAAAAATAATAATTTTTTTAATTAAATTTCTTTAAGGTTTTAAGAAAAAATAGGCTACGTCAATTTCTAGAGTTCAATAATATAGAGTTTAACCTTCCATTAAAAAAAAAAAACTCATCCGCCTATTTTTAAAATATCGAATTTTTAAAAAATTATTTTGATTTTTTTAAATTTTTATATGCTACATTATTTAAAAAAAATTAATAACAATAAAAAAAAATATTATTATGAAAATTTTGGTATACATAGGTACACACCTACAATATCTAGGTATCATGCATTAAAAATATTCAAAACAATTTCCCTAGAAAAATTAATCACAATCAGTTCAACCGTTTTTGAAAAAAGCGAATATAAAAAAGAACTATATGAGATGCCGTTAAGAACCAATTTTTGCAATTTATATTACAAAATGGTAGCCCTGCTTAAAATTAAAATTAACAATATTTTTTAAATCTATTTAGTTTTATTAAATGCAAAAAAATCAGCCAGTTAAAAAAAATTATGACAGGTACGATTATTTTTGGTCCTAAAAAAATGACGAAAAACCTGTCAGGATAATGTTAAAAAAACCAAAGGGTACCAAGTCAAAAGGAAATCGATCCATTCCTTCAGGGTGTAAGTGTAACAGAACAGGCAGTCAGATAGACAAAATCACGTGAATGAGCTGCAGCAAGAGTCAGACTTACTTTTTATCGTAATTCATGATTGCTGGATCCTTTCCTGCTTCCTATTCAAATCTAAAATTTGGCTTGATAATTTAATTTTACATTTTACGAATTCACTAAAATTTAACTATAAATATTTATTTTATAAGAAAAAGAGTAAAATCGCGAGTTATAAAAGCCCTAATCTAAATCTGTCTATTAAGAAATAATCCCAGTGTACTGGGATTATACAGTTAGATTTGATGCTATGATTGATCGCTTATAGTATTAGTGGGGTTCGTTTTTAGTAGCAATTTTTAAGCCACAGTTAGTTAGTCCAGCAAATAAATTTAACCCAAGTTAACAATATTTTTAACATTTATTGTTCCTGAATGAAATGTAACTCAGTAACAACACAAAGTTATTTTAAAATTTTTTCGACACAGTTAAAATTTTAGACAAAAAGGAACGTAATTGGGATGATCTCGCCTCAAAAAACTGGTTCTTAGTCGAATATTATTTGTGGTTATGTGTAGAAAAAAAGAAACTAACAATATCTTAAGATATTGTGCATTTTTGTTTTTATACACATTTCATCTCCCAATACTAATTTGAGAACTTCCAATACCATCTTACATTTATTTTCACTCAAATTCATTTTACACATTGTATTGTAGGCCATCTGTGTATTACACTGAAAATAAAATGTAGGTATATATGATAAAAATGTAGGTTGAGCTGATAAAACTTCTGTCAATATACGTCCAACAAAAATGTATTATCAAATTGATAAAAGTGACAAAAAAGAATTCTATTTTGTCATAATAACTAAAAAAAATTTGTTGATACAACAAAATTTTTGTCAATATACGTCCAACAAAATGTTTTATCAAATAGATAAAGTGACAAAAATTGTTTGTTCTTTTGTTGTTGTGACAAAAAAAAATTGTTGAAGTGACCACCATTTTTTGTCATATTAACAAAATAATTGTTATATTTACAAAAAAAATTGCAATATTTTGTTAAATGAACAAAAATTTTGTAAATAGTATAAAATATATTTGTCATATTTACTGTTTATTTTATTGCATTGACAAAATAAATTGTCAATTCAACAATTTTATTTTGTTGAACCCACAAAAATAATTTTTCAAATTAACAAAATATTTTGTTAATATAACAAATTTCTTTTGTTGAATCCACAAAAATAATTTGTCAGATTAACAAAATATTTTGTTAATATAACAAATTTCTTTTGTTGAATCCACAAAAATAATTTGTCAGATTAACAAAATATTTTGTTAATATAACAAATTTCTTTTGTTGAATGCACAAAAATAATTTGTCAGATTAACAAAATATTTTGTTAATATAACAAATTTCTTTTGTTGAATCCACAAAAATAATTTGTCAGATTAACAAAATATTTTGTTAATATAACAAATTTCTTTTGTTGAATGCACAAAAATAATTTGTCAGATTAACAAAATATTTTGTTAATTTAACAATTTTTTTTTGTTGAATCCAAAAAAATTATTTGTCAGCTTAACAAAAATATTTGATCGTTATCACAATATATTTTGTTAAAATATGCATAAAGAATTGTTGATTTCAGTAAAAAAAATATTTTATAAAATATTTTTTCTGGAATTAAAAATATTTTATGCTGCTTTTAACAAAAAATGTGAAATTGAAAAAATATTTTAAAATGATTTTAAATACTTACTTTTTTCTCAAATTATAAAATGGTCAATTATTCCTTATCTTATGTTAGCACTGTAGCGCTTCACTTCACTTGTGAAAATTTTGCTGAAAAAAAGGCAACAAAGGAAGAAACGAACCAACAATCTATTATGCTGATTTTAACGAAAAAAAGTAGAAAATGAAAAAAAGAAACAAAATATTTCACTTTCAACATTTTATTATGAGAGGTTTAAATTTTTTTGTGAACATAAGTTATGTACATACATTTACATAAGAGTTTTAGTTTTGAAATTGTGTTTGAATCAATTATTTTTTAACTGGTTGCAAATCTGTGAAATCAAATGATGACTTTTGTCATATTTAGTTTTTATATTTAAAAAAAAAATGTAAAAAACGTCATACGAGTGAAACCGCTAATGGGTATTTTATAGTGTCAAAATATATCAAAATTTCTATAGGATTAGCTATGGAACCAATTATTAATAGTACCTAAGGGCTGAATAGCCTTTTTTTTCTTGCATTTTGGCTTAGGTTTCTTCAACTTCTTCCACCGTTTTTCCGATGAATTCTGTGAATCTTTGATGGAGTACCTCACACGAATTTTTGTGGTGCCTTCATTTGTAACCATTTTACTAGACGGGATAAATACTGCATGGAAAAGATAAAAAATGCTGGCATATCGACCATCTGTTGAAAAAAAAAGTATTTATATATATAAAACAACATTTTTCTTCACTTTATCAAACTTACTTTCCGAAATACCTGGTGTAGCCAAAACGTCTTTCAAAAGAGCGATGTTACTCCCTTCCTTTTATTTTGACTGCAGCTTTTTCATTATATGCTCATAGTTCTCTGCACAGATCGTTTGTAAATTTGACGCATCGTGGAACATCACCGTAAAGTCTATGTTGATCTACGAAATATATAGTAAAAAATATATTAATATATATTAAAAAATAGAAAAGCGGATTTAAAAAGTGATATTTAAATTTTCCCCAGAAAGATAAGCTACGTCGAATCCACGTAGTGAATTTTTCAAATTTCAGTGTTATTCACACAGAAATGGCTAATGTGCTGCCAGTTCTTGCTAACTCAGACTACTGAAATATGTATATTATTTATACAATACATGTTTTTAACTGCCGAAGAAAGTCTTATATGTCGAAGTGACGTAGGTTATCTTTCCAGCTACTTTTTGACCAGTTTAATTAATAATGTGTGATAAAAAATCATTTTTTTTAAATTATTATTATATTTTTTACAATCCTTATACATATTATAAGGATTACAAAAAGTTAATTTTTAAAATATAAAATAATAGTTTATGAGAGTGAGGATGAGATTTTAAAAGTAAAGTAGTGGTTATATAGTTATTATAGTACCTACAGCTTGTAAAATTATATTACATATTATGCAATTTCAAACATACAATACACGTCGAATCGACGTTATCTTACCAATTTGTGTCCAAAAGGTCCGTTGTATTCCTTCCACTTCGGCATTATTTCTCCAGTTGAGTTGGATTTTTGCATCTCGCCAATTCGATATTTTGAAGTGGCTGCCTAATGAATTTCTATATCCACCCAGGAGCAATTTCCAGATGAAATTGCTTCCAGATGTTCTTCGAAATTGTCCTCCAGAACTAATATGGAATAAAATTGTAATGTTATTTATTATTATATATTTATATTAGCGTGTTTTTTTCTCTAATCTATATAGTATCACAAAACAGTTTAATATTATAAAAAAAAATGAGCTTGAATATAGAATGTATTTTCTATTGAATTTTAAGCAAAATAAATAATAACGTAACATAGCAACTCAACTATAAAGTGTATCGTAAGTCTGGAATTCTATCGGGACTATTTTGTGGTTCTACAGACGAAGATGCAAAAAAATTTGAATGATTATTTAATTGAAAGTTTGAGGTATTTTGATATAAAATTGTTTGGTGATCATCTTGATGAATTTCAAGATAATCTGTTTGATGTTTTCTTTTGAGGTGTTTTCTAATACTATTGATATTTCCAAAAGCTTGAGAACATAATTCTTCGCAGCATTCATACGTACTGTCTGCACGAAGAGAATGGAATATTTTTAAGTTAGCCACCAATGTTTTAATTGAATCTGTTTGTATTTTACACACAAAACACTTCATTATTAATTTAATTTAAATCATAACTGTATGAGCTGTAACTTATTATTGGTTACCTAAATATAATGACTTAAATAGTAAAAAATTTCTGTAGTTATTTTCAAAGAATCTTCTAAAACATTAAGTGATGTTAAATTTAAAATTTAATTATAATTTTTACATATGAAAAGAAACTTACTAGTTTTTTTTTAATTTTTGCAGATCTCGAGGTGTCGTTGAAACAAAATTTGAATTCCTATAGGTATATCCTTATATAAAGTAAAAAATGTGTCCAAATGCGCCGGCGTGAAGTAAATGAGGGCTTCTCGATCAATTTGACAATCTAAAAAATATAATTCAATTTTAATTAGTTTTCGTTTTATAAATTGTTACAACCCTTCACATTAAGAAGAGTTAATTTCGAATTTAATTGACTTATGTGCAGAACAGCAATTTTTTCCAAAATCATACAAGAAAAATAAAAATAAATGATGTAAGTAAATTAATAGAAAATAAAATAAAAATATTATTCCTATCGGCGGAAGGGCACATTTTGTATTGTTAAAAATTTTTAAATCCAATAAACAAACTTGAAGATAATTTCCTAATGTCGCTTGCTTGAAGTTATATAAAACTACTCTTCGTCTACACTTTCTCGCAAAAATTCCCAAAAAAATTGCCAAAAAAACAAAAATCGATTTGTTGATTTATCCCGCTATTAAGATCACAACCGTTTCATCAGTTCATGCGTCTAAAGTGGTATATTTTAGAGAGCACGTATATCTACCAATTTTGGTGTGCGACAAGTGGATTTAGTTTGTTTTTCGTTTTTACATATTATGCTTTGTGATAAAAAAATTTATTATAGAATCAGTATGTAGAATAATTGTAATAATTTTTTTTTGTTATATTTTAAGTATGGGGCAGATTTTTTAATTGTCCAAATAGATGAATTTGGGACTATTTTTTGTTTCGTAAAGAAAAAGTCTGACTTCTGGGCATTGTAAATATAAAATAAAAATATAAAAAAATCTATGAAATGCTAAGAAAACCTGAGCAATTGAGCATAAATTCGATTATGCAAAAAAAAACTCACATATATGTGAAATTTATCGTTCAAATTAAAAAAAAAACTAGTGAGATGGACAAACTGTTAAATCGATTTTCATAGAACAGAATTTTTTAACGATTGTAAAAATTAGTCTCAGTAACACAGTATACTTTATACTCCAAAAAATTAAAGATTTAATAACCGCTTTTTTAGACCATTTTTTTTAGATAGACAATGCTTATGTATAAACCTATGGACCTACATTTTTGAAAAAAACTAATTATAAGATAAAACAAACTTTGTGTATGACCATTAACCATAAATTTAAAAAAAAATGTTGCAGGCACTATATGTGTAGGTATATTAAAACAAGGATTTCTTTTTATTACAAATTAGCATTTTAAAATCCAAATAGTTAAATTTTAAATTTGATTGAAATATAGATATATAGGTACTTTAACACAACATTTGTTTTATAAATAAAAAATGTAGAGATATTCACTTCATAATAATTTACTAAAATTGTTTCTACTTACCGTTCAAATGTTTCCAAATTTTATTTCCGCGTATTGAAGAAAGGTTTAATTCTTGAATTATTTTCTCATCTATATCACTGTTTTCAATGTTTAAATGTGTTCAATGTTTTCAATGTTCAAATATTTGTATTGTTTAAATGTCTTTTATTTGTTTAAAATTTGTTTCATTCACTTTAGAAGCACAACTAAAGAACTTGTTAACTACATGAAAGTCACTTTGCGAATGACGCGATCGCAATGCATTTTACGGAATTTCAATTTTATTTTTTCATATTGATAGAAATTCAATTTTGTTTTGTAGATACGATAAAAAATTTTTGTTCATAGCACAAATATTTTTCATTCGTTTTGTCAGTTACACAAAATTTTGTTATACTGATAGAAATTCAATTTTGTTTTGTAGATATGATAAAATTTCTTGTAGGTGTGAGACAAAATCCGTTATTTAACTTACAAACAGTTTCGTTATTAGTTTGATTTCAACGAAATTTTTGTAATATTGATGAAAATTCAATTTTGTTTTGTCGATAAGATAAAAATTTTGTTATACTGATAAAAATTGAATTTTCTTTTGTAGGTATGATCAATTTTTTTTTAGGTATGAGACAAAATCCGTTATTTAACTTACAAACATTTGATTCCAACGAAATTTTTGTAATATTGATAAAAATTCATTTTTCTTTTGTAGGTATGATAAAATTTCTTGTAGGTATGAGACGCAATCCGTTATTTAACTTACAAACATTTTTGTTATTAGTTTGATTTTAACGAAATTTTTGTAATATTGATAGAAATTCAATTTTGTTTTGTAGATACGATAAAGATTTTGTTATACTGATAGAAATTTAATTTTGTATTCGAGGTATGATAACATTTTTTTTAGTATGAGACAAAATCCGTTATTTAACTTATAAACAGTTTCGTTATTAGATTGATTTCAACGAAATTTTTGTTATATTTATGAAAATTCAATTTTGTTTTGGAGGTATACGATACAAATTTTTGTTTATAGCACAATATTTTTCATTCGTTTAGTCAGTTAAAAAATTATGCTATACTGATAGAATTTTTATAGATATAAGTTGGTCGAAATATAATTTTGTTGTATGTTTAATCATTTCCACAAAAAAACTTGTGTTATTTTCATAAAAATACAATTAGTACACGAAACAGGGAATCATATAAAAAAAGTTTTATCGTTTTTCTTCGTTTGTGCTACTTTTTATGAACAAGACTTGATACTTTTGTGTTGGAATTTAAAATATCCATACAACATTTATATATAGAGCAAATAACTTAAAAGCTGTAAACAAAAAACGAGTAAAAACTATGATTGAATTATAGATACTTATATATTTTCAAAAACGTATATAGATTTCTCGCCTGAACGAGGGGGAAATATACTTTTCTCCCATACGGTTATTTGGTTATCTCGACCCAACCTATACCACCTTTTACACGCTTTTATACGCAACCAAATTCAATAAAAATATTCCATCTGAAATTGTTCGCCTTCTACGTTATTTGCTCTATACATACATTTTGTATGGGGATTTGTAGATATAATATATTATGTAATTGAAATTAAAAAGTATGTATTTGATCTTTTTTTCATAAAAAGTAGCAAACGGAAAAAACACAAAATCTCAGATTTATACTCAAAACCAACCCCCTACAATAATGTATTTAAACTTGAACCACTTAAAACTTTTCTCAGATCATCCATTATTGCTGCTACACAATTTCTGAATATAAAACAAACAAATTAGTGGCCAAAGCCTTAATTTGCATATAACAGTAACCAAAATTAGGTTTCAAAATAAAAAATCTGAAAAAAAAAATTAAAAAAAGGTACCTAAACTTGTTATGTTCTTATTAATTTCAAGTTGAATATAAAAACATCAATAATTTTAGTTTTAAAACATTTTAGTTTTAGAGAAAATCAAAAATATAAAAAGAACTTCTTTTGCTAAAGAACTTTTTGTTTTTTTATTTATGTATATTAAGTACTTTGAGGGCTATAAAAGTGAAAAAAAAGTTTTTCTTAGAAAAAGTAGTTCTTTTCTCTAAAGCTAAAATCGTGAACATCTGACTATATTTGACTACTTCAAATTAATAAGAGAATAGAATGTTAAAACAGAACTTTTACTTAATTAGTTTAAACTTTGAGATATATCAGGTCGAATAATTTTTTCAAGTAAAAACTAATGGTCTTATATATAAACGTTGTCCCACTTTAGACAACTTCCAACTTTGGAAATGTGTTTAAAAACCTAATTTATTATTGTCTTATAGCTGCCTATAACTTAGAAACAAGAGTAGATTGTCTTAACCGTGAATAATGTGGTATTTATTTTTGTTAAACAAAGCATATTTCCACCAATTTTTAAATAGTAACACAGTGTCTAGACAAAAATCTAATAAATACGACTGTAAATTTCCAAACACTGTTAACTAAAACATCTTGGGTTGTATTTCTAAACTGTCTAACCAGTCGAAAATCTAATAAATACGGCTACTTGATTTAAAAAGAATATTAGGGAACGTTTTTCAAGATTAAAAAAAAAAGTTATAGCAGAACATCGTGAGCGCTGCTGCTGTTGTTTATCATTGATATTAAATGGGGAATGTTGGTCCAAAATGACAAAAAGTGTGCACAACAACGAGTTTTCGAACGGATCTTTTGTCTCATTGGAATCAAAGCAAAACTTCAAGCCTTTATTTTCGTAGAAGATAATTAAACAGTTTTTCGAATGCCTAATTTCTTATTTCTGAATAAATAAGCACATAATTTTGGCAAAAAGGCAACATAATATTTCTTTGAAGATTTTATAAAGTTGAAGTGTTTTGAACATAACTGGCATCTTTTGATAACAACTACACTAATGACCCTAAATATTTAAAATCAAGTTAATTTAGTTTAATTTAGTTTTTTGATCAACACCAAAAAAAATTAATTTTTTTTCGGAACAATAATTTATCCATTATGACAAAAGCTTTTGGTGAAGATTTATCTTATTGATAAATTTTTTCTGTAAAACTGATAAAGAGATTTTGTAGCTCGAAAATGTATCGCTTATAAATCAGTTTTGTTTATTTAACAATAATTTTTGTCAATACTACAAAGTATGCTAAGGTTTGCAACAAAAATTTTCAGTCATGCCAACAAAATGTTTTGTATAATGGATAAATTTAAATTTTGCACTTACAACAAAAGTTTTTGTTGAAGATTTATCTTATTGATAATTTTTTTCTGTAAAACTGATAAAGAGATTTTGTAGCTCGAAAATGTATCGCTTATAAATCATTTTTGTTTATTTAACAATAATTTTTGTCAATACTACAAAGTATGCTAAGGTTTGCAACAAAAATTTTCAGTCATGCCAACAAAATGTTTTGTATAATGGATAAATTTAAATTTTGCACTTACAACAAAAGTTTTTGTTGAAGATTTATCTTATTGATAAATTTTTTCTGTAAAACTGATAAAGAGATTTTGTAGCTCGAAAATGTATCGCTTATAAATCAGTTTTGTTTATTTAACAATAAGTTTTGTCGACACTACAAAGTAGGCAAAGGTATGAAAAATAAATGTTGCTTCTTTAATTGTAAAAATAACAATTTTGTGCATACGACAATATTTTTTGTTAATTTTTGTCTCATTAAAAAGACAAATGTTTTGTCATATTTAAAAAAATATTTTAGAACTTTTTTTTTTGAAAATAAATCACTTACAAAATATTTGTATCTATATCACAATTTTATTCTATCAGTATTACAAATTAAACAAACATCTAAAATCAATTTTTCATAACAACAAAAATATTGTATTAATGCTTTGATTTTCTATCAAATTGACAGAAAAAATTAACAAAAACTTTGCGATATTGACAAAGATTTACAAAATTGAATTCTTGTAGATATAACAAACATTTTGTTTGCTTCACAAAAAAAGTTGTGGATATGACAAAAATTTCTGTTTTATTTTGTTATAGTAACAAATCGTGTTTTGTTAAACTGAATATATTATTTGTAGTGCATTTTTTGTCAAACTGATAAAAATTATAAAAAAATTGTGAAATAAACAAATTTATTTGGTTATATTGACAAAATTTTATCAAAACGATAAAAATGTTTTGTTGAAGTCTACAAAAACTTTTTTATCAATATTACCTAGGAAATTATTTTCAGTGTAGGTAACCGTTGACTACAAAATCAGATATACAAGTCCAAACAGTCCATAATTATTATACTCGATAGCCAAATCCATATGAACTCATTTTGTATGCGCAAAAAAATTATCCGCAATATCCGACTAACGGAAAGAGGAATCTCAGGTGTCCACCAAACAATAAAAAAAAAAAAAAAAATGCTTCACAATGAGAGTGTGTGGGTAGGAAGATATTTCTATGCCACACAAGCTCAAAAGAATTCCATAATTGAAGCATACCCCGTTCTTCACGTTTGGCGTTCCTTGTCCTGAGACCAAGGTCCGTAACAGTAGCACAACGCAAATAGCCAATAATCATAACAATAATTTCCTTGTGCACATCCGCCAACCGCCAACCGCCAATGCGACTCGAATTTGCAGTTATTCCGATTCACCCAAGACCATTTGTAGCTATTTAAATCGCCTAAAGAGGGCGGGAGTTAAGTTGCGCTGGGTGCAGCAGCAGGAGAGCATCAGCATCAGGCTAAACGGAAACGTAACAAAAGTGTCACATTGGTCAATGCCTGCGAGTCATGGCTACAATGAAAACGATTCTATCGCGCCATAGCTGGATAACAAAGGACAAGTGCGGGCATTAACAGTTTAATGCAATCGATAGGAATCTTTACAGCTTCGTTGGTGCCTGGGCTGCATGATGTGCTTGTGCAGTGAGAGCAGTGTGCGAGGACCTGGCTATAGTGCAGCAGTAAAATTTACATAGCCAACGAGTTGAATTGACAATGTGTGTTCTTCTGTGTGCTGGGATTAGACAATAGGCCAAGCTGTTAGGAGGCTAAGAGCAGCCGAAGCCACACAATGTAAAGGCGAGAAGCTGTAGGTTCGAGGTGTCCCAGGAAGCGCTGGCTGCGCTGGTCTGTGGTGACCCGATCAGGCTAAGATTAAGCGGCCTACAAACTGCTTCCATTTGCCATCTGGCAATGTGCTCCACAGGCCACAGCCCAGACAAACATAGAATTATACGATGGAAAGCTCCTCAGCTCAAAAGACAGACGCAAATCGAAAAGATCGATCGGGATATGCAGGATGTGCTGCTAGGAGAGCTCCAGCTAGGCGAGGAGTCTCCATCTGGCTGGTAGAATAAATTGCTGTTAACGTAACTGTCCTCGCAATTCTTGCAACTTTGATTAACATGTGTAGATCGAGACGTCCACGCTGACAGCTCAATCCGCTGACGAGACTTCTTGAGTTTTTATTTGACGATTTATTGCTGGCTTGCTGCTGCTGTTGCGGCTGTTGTTGCTTTTGCTTTTGCTGTTTTTGAATATGAAGCTGCTGCTGGGCTTAGGGGGATTCGATCTCGCTCAAATGATAGGAGGACGGACGTGTTGGCTGGCTGTGCTATTCGGTCATGAAATTCACGAACTCGTTTATGCTACTGATATGCAGATATCAAGAAGTTATACGAACTGCGTACGCACAGTTTGGCAGAAGCATTACTTTTTTATCCGGCAAAGTGATCGGATTGTTCTTATATTATATACTTTTATGTTGTTGCAAAAAGAGTTTAGTTAAGGCACATGGTATACAGGCTGACATACAATATACAGGTGCTGGGAACGTGTCATTATTGTGACTACTCCTGTAACATCATGAGTGAATCCAAAAGGGATACCAAGAGAGACCCAGAGCACAGGAAGCCATAATTAATGTATCGATGATGGTGCGCACGAGCGATCCGATTGAAATAAAAATATTCTTACAAGTTCTTTTGCTGCCTTTTTTCGTCATTCTCCAATCATGATCTGGGGATTCATTTTACTCTTAACACCTTAGAGCCTTATTTCGAAAAATCTGTTGATCTTAATTACAGACGTGTCTGGGTTGGTGGATGTGTTAAAAAATAAGACGCTTAACCATGTCCTATTGGGACATTTAGTTCCCAACTATTTTATTTTACTTTAAAGGGTGAATAGGAACTTTTTATAGACTCAAAAGAGTGTTTTAAGGAAATCTAATAAATATATCTACATATGACTGTGTATATGTCTGAGACGCTATTCCTCTCCCATTGATAGGAATCGAAATAAATCGATACTGGAAGATGAATATTTTTAAATGCATATACGTATACTTATAGTCTTAAAATGCAAAGCTCAGCTTTTTGCAAATTTTGGCATACCTACAAAATAATTTGATCAAAACTCTTTACTGTTAAAACAAAATTAAAACGATTACAGTACATTTTCGTCAACTTCTTTGCTATTACATGGTCATTTCGCTGAATACCTTCAGTTTCACCATATAAATCAAATCGAAGTCATCAGCATCATAACTTTTATCATCCTCATCCATCGCCATAATCTGGCAATGCATAATTCAATGCAAGTGCGCGAAACCAGAACAACTTCGTGTTTCTCTTTAAAGATTCACAGACAAGGTTCGATGAAATTCGCCGATATATCGACCTGATAGATACCAGAATCAAAAAAAAAATAATAATAAAATAAAATAAAAGCCAGAAGAAGAGTAAGAGACCACTGATGTAGGAGGGAAAGATATCAACTTATATCTTGTTTGGGGATATACGGGTATAAAATGCTAGTTGGAAATTCCTTCGTGTTTTAAAAATACGGGCACACATGTACATGTACGGTACCTACTTTTGCTGAGGTGGTAGCACACAACACAACAACTACAGTTGTTGTGTTTTGCAATTTTTGTTCAAGAATTCGACCTGATGCAACGGCTTCTGTTCCTGTTGTTGGCTGCTGATGGTTCCGTTGATGGTGGTATTTTGCGATCTCTGGACACGTAACATATATTATGATAATAAAATATTATGCTTCACCATACATCATTGGATTGGGATGATGGGAATAAGAATGTAGTTTTTCATCCTTCGATCATCGTCTATTTGGTCATGGTTCATTTGGTTCAAGAAGTTTTGGTTCTCGACTGCGAAAAATAAGTTTATTTATTGTATTTTTTGCAACAAGACAGTGTTTGATTCGTCCTTTTGAATGAAGTGTGATTTGACGTTGCTCTTATAGACTAACCTCCAACTTGACGATTTATTCTTCCTGTTCAAAATTTAATATGCGAAAAATATTCAAAACGAATCGGGTTTTCATGAAATGTGCAATATTCCTGAGTCAGCAGAAATTTGAGAATACTAATATTTTTTGTTTTAATGTTCCAAACAAAATTATCAACAAATAATTGTTTTTTTTTAAGGTTTGTAAAAATAATTTATTTTTTGCAGGTCAATCAGTCCAACGAGAAAATGGCTCTACCTTATTATCTGCCATCATCTGCTCCTTTCGGAACTGGAGTTCCGACAAATTCTGTTCAACAAATAAGTCAAATCTATCAACAACATAACATTCATACAATGGCTTTCTTGCAGGGCATGCAATATCCTCCACCCCATCAAGTCGGTTATAATTTTACACCAATCCCGTTCAAACCATATTATACAGCTCCAATCAATAGTTTCTTAAAACCACAAAACAGCCTCAATAACTTACCTTTCTCTCATACTGTGCCAAAAATGATTTATCCAATAGCACCTGTAGCTTTAAGACCATCAATGCCTTTAACTGTTTCTACTCAAAGCTATCAATTCCAGCTAAGACAAGTGGTGAAACGTGTGGCAGCTTCTGATGCCCGAGATAACGCTGAATCGAAGAGACATAAACCTTCTGAGGCCAAACCAAGTTTGAATACTAATGGAAATAAACCGCCATTTGAAAATAATCGTCCCCTAGATTTAATTGTTATACCTGATGACGATGAACCGACTGATGTCAAAAACCAAATACCTTTTTCAGGTTCTAGAATGAACCCGCTTTTCGTTGGACCGAAAGTTGCATCAGGAAATAACCTGCCTTTAAACCCTGATCCAACATATCATCAACAACTTTTATTAAAACCAGGACCTGGCCAGCAGTATATCACGAAGATAAGAACACTTGTAGAAGGAATACCCGGAGATGATAAAAATCTAAACCTATCAGCATCTAACCTCATCACAAAGGAGAAAAAAGTTCGTCAAAAATCAAAAAGCAAAGAAAATCCAAGTAAAAAAATGAAAAAAACTTTTGGATCAACCGCCCCCGCTGCCACCGCCGCCGTCAAAACGGAATCGAAAATAATTGCAAGTAACTGGCATCCTGACCCTGAATCATATGCTAACGATCATGTGGTTATAGGATCGAATGGGACATTTATATCAAAAAGTTTCTATGACAGAATTCCATGGAAGTCATATAATAAAAGTACAAGAATTTTAATTGGACATTATTTCAATAATTACACTCTAGCTACACATAGTTTAGATGGAGACAATCCTTTGAATGTGAATATCATTGAAGACATCATCAATCATATTATGGCAAAGTGCAATGTTGGAAGAGATCCTGTGAGAGACATTATCTCATCTATATGTGCTGATGAGGCTTTGAGGAGAAGACGAACTTAAATGAGATTTTCTTAATACAAAAAAAAATATTTTATTTAATCTAAATCACGTACCTTTAATCGTTCTGTTAAAAAAATTCGTTTGAAGATTTTTTCGAATAAATCTTGTAGTATCTAAAAATATTTTCGTAATTTTTATGATTGTGAATTACTTTAAATATCAAAGAAAAGTCTATTGTGATTTAAATTTTGTACCTTTTATAAAATGGCTTAAGAAAAACAGCAAGTTGAACTCGCATTAATTCCAATTCAATTTCACTTCAAAAATTATGTCTATTGTGAACAAGTACTTAATGTTCTATAAATTAGTTATATAAAAATATATGTACAAAAATGTATACCTATTTTCTAACAATATTTTCGTATTGTTAAAGTTTCAAAATATCGTTTTGAAATTTGTAAAACTTTTTTTTTAAACAAAAATGTCCTGAGAAATCTTGAGTGTTAAACTTATGAAGTGAAAACAAAGTTTATTTTATTATTTTTTATTATGATACATAAGTAACTCTAAATATAAATTAATTGAAAAATAATAATATTTGTTTTATTTTTTATCGTATTTAATATTTGTTATATTTTTTATCGTATTTAACCAGCTTAAAAATTTCACATATAATGTGTATTATTATTACTAATATACGGCGCTAATTTTGACAATGTCTTAAATTATTTATGACTTATCCTTCGATTTACACAAAATAAAATAATAAAAAAATTGGTTTGAAACTGTTTCCCCAAATCACGATTTTTAAAAATTACTTTTTTATTATATTTTCAATCAAATTATATAAAATTTCGTAAAAATTTAAAAAAAAAATTGGTACACCAGTTTTAAGTAATAATTTAATTTAAATTTTTTAATTTTTTATTATATTTTCAATCAAATTATATAAAATTTCGTAAAAATTAAAAAAAAAAATTGGTACACAAGTTTTAAGTATTAATGGAAAGTTACGTTTGAAAAAAATCATCTACCAATTTTCGAAACATCGAATTTTCCAAAAAAAAATTTAATCCAAAAATTATTTAATTTTATAAATTTTTAAAAATTTATCAAACTCAGTTAAACCGTTTGGCATTTCTTTGTTTCGCTTTTTTCTTTAAATATTTCATTTAATTCACAATCCTAATTTGGCAATTTAGGTTTTCTTTTTATTCATTTATGTTTTTCAATTATTACGCAATTAACATTCGTTTTTTTTTTCAAAAATATTTTCAATCATTTTTTTTGGAAAAATGATTTGGCAATTTGCTGTTTCGTTTTTTTTTTTGTTATTATTTGTATTTATTTATTTATTTGTATTTATATATTATTTGATACTTGGCCAAGTTTTTTTCGTGAAATAACGTTTCACCGTTTCATTATTTTGCAAAACATTTCCAAGCCATTATATAATTTCGCCTTCTAGTTATTTTGATAATTAGGAATTATTTTTTTTTTAGAAGAATTTTTTTTTACATTAGATATTTTTATATTTTCTCTCAAAATAAAAATAAAATTATAGAAATTCTGTTTTTTTCTTTTGATTATTTTAATTTCACGGCGAAGTGAACCCCCGCGAAACGTTAGTTTGCCAGACTATTCTTGCTAAAATACCAAAACCATTTTTTTAGTTACAAGTCAAATTAAACTTTTAAACAAAATTCAATAAAAAGGTCCACTTTTGTATATTTTCCTATAGTTTTTCTTCGACATACATATCTCAGGTTAAAAAAACGTCTAGCTATACAAAAAATCAAAGTTACCATACAGAACCCCTTCCTGATTTGATCTGAAAAAGGATAGAGTTATATAGTCCTTGAAAAGTTGTTTTTGTCAAAAAAAAACTTTTTTAATCCTTAAGGACGAAGACTTTTAATAAAATATTCGTCGCAAAACTTTTTAACACCTTTCACCAACAATACAAAATAAAATAAACACCCACAATAAAAATGGCTAACTTAATAAATATTAAACAACGCGATGGAAAAGGAACAATCCTCGCAAACTGTTCAAAATTGAACCCCTTGTACCCAGGTACAGACCAAACGACATCACCGACCTATGGACTTGTATTATATATCTATACATAGTTCCGGACAATGACATTCAACCCGACTGAGGTTAGACCCCCAACAGGCAGGCAGTCAGCATAGAATGGGCTAAAAGCCAACAGCATTCATAGTCAAGAGTATAAAAGTTTGAAGAACCACTAGAAAATCCAACCGCACTTCTTGGTCCTCGATCCTTCCAGTGTTGTAGTTGTATAGTTTTGGTTTTGTGTATATATGGTCTGGAATATTATTTGCTAGTTTTGCAGAGTTTTGTCCTCGACAAGAAGAATCTTTTGCAAGGATGGAACAATGCAATATTCAGGTAACTAACTAAACGACTACATCGCTATCAAAATCGCGTCTGGTTGTGGAGTTCGGATGGCAATTCAGTTCGGCTTCGTTTGGTATTTTAAGTCATGTCGGAGTATTGGTTGCTATTTTTGTGGTTAAAAATAATTTTTTTTTATTTCTATTTTCAGAGATTGAATTTATTGTTCTGAAAATTCAGTTATATATAGTGGTTCGTTATTAATGTTTGTTGTGAAATCGAGTGAACATAAATAATACAAATACTACCTACATATATAGCCCTTTTTTTAAATATTTTTTTTAAACAGAAATCCTCTTATTTACGCATCACTGGATGGTGGTTTTTGAAGGAAGGCATTAAAAGAGCTTATTTTGAAAAAGTGACAGGTATTATCTTAGCTTTACATAAAATTCGAGCGAATGGAGATAGAACCTACCTATAGAGTTCACTTTTGTGAATGATTTTAAAATTTAATAAAATGTTTGTTTTCATTTTAAAAATGTATTGTGGAGTTTTAAACATTTTTTTTTAACATTGTTGCCAATATATCAGGTAAATTCTCTGGAGAATATTATAAAATTATAAAACCATTTTCAGTTTCATGACTGATGGGTCGAAAGTTCTTGGTTCTTTTATAGTTTAGGTGGCATATAATTTATTGTTTATATTTAAAATGGATCGTATGTAAAATTAATATAAATCCACAGAGAAAAATAAAATTCATTCTTTAAACTACTTTAACAGCTCTTTATAGTTTGAGCCCTCTAAATTCTTGAAAAAATATGTTTATCTCATTTACAGACGTGTAGCTGCTACAGGGATAGAGAACATGACGGTTTAATAATTTTTCTTATTAAAAAACATATTTTTGCTCTATGATATCTTTTCTAGACGCACGGAAACACTTTATCAAATCATATCAATATTCTACTACGTGACTCAAATAAATGTTCTGATTTTTGAAAATAATGATAGTACAAGAAAACATGAGTGTGTTAAAAAGTTATCCATTCCCTATACGTCCAATTTGGGAAGTCCCCGGCCATCACTCAAAAATTTATTAATAATAATTTAGAAGTTGACAGATACATATGTGTGTTAGTTTATCTCGTCGATGTTCGTCGTTTGTTAATAGGAATTTAATTTTTAAAATCAAACACTCATGTTAATATATGAATTCTATATATTTTATTGACGGTTTGGTACATTTTCTTCATTCTGGTACAATCAAAAACTTGCCAGCAGTGATGCAAAACGAAAAGATTCTTAGAAATTTCATAAACTTTTGTGAATGACTTCAAAGACTCTCCATCATTTTGCTTTAACCTTGAAGTTCTTTGTTATAACCTCTGTGTAAGTATTTCCAATGTCTCATACTCTCATGTGCAGTGCCTATCCTTTTCTTTAGCTCACTTTGAATGGTTATTTATTTTTCCCACCCAAATCGGGGTCTTCATCAATTTGTGCCAAACACCACACCGCTATCGGACCACAGTGCAACCATCATGGTAATTCCTTAAGATTAAAATCTATCATCATCTTCGATGAATTTAATATACCTGTACCTACCTAACCTAACTACCAGCAATGTGCTTGGTCTTCGCAGGTGAACAACCTCGTTACGAGTGTAACCCAAGACGAATGACAGACTTTTCCAAATACCATTTATCCTATTCCATACAAAATGCCCCTGTAGTTAACCACAAAACATTCCACTCTCTGGTACTGCGGTATTTCTATTCCTCTGATGCTCATCCCTCCTGACTGCCCCCCAAGCCCCGACCGATTCATTGCAACCTTCGCATTAATGGCAGCAGAAGAGCCGCAGCAATTCGGCGCACACAAACCTTCGATCACAAGTAATTCAATGCAAAAATTAACAATTAAAAGCTGTAAATTGATATTTTCCTTTTTGTTGAATGAGTATGAGAAGGGGCGATGGTTTTCCTTTGCTTGGACTTTAACTCTCAAGGCTTGTTCATTGTAAACATTGGTATTTTCATTACACGGCTATAAAGCGCCTGATGCACTGGCACCAGCACCGAACTCAGATGCAATTTCCCTCCCCATCAGTTAGCATGGTTGAACTTGTCCGGTTGGCCGACCGAGTATAGATATATGTATAAGTATATACCGACCGGACCGATCGACCATGGCGACGAATCTTCGATGATGATGATGGGAAGATGTTTTTCCGCAGTTACTGCTGCGGCGGATAACTCTGGTAATGGTAACTGGTAACATACCGCAAAACAGCGAAACTGATTGCCGCTGAATGTTTCTTTGGGTTAGCGTCATTCCTATGACAAACAAAACATAAAACACCATTAGAATGCTTGTGTTAGGGATTGGGAGAGTGGCCTTGGGTGCTCAATAAATAGAGTGACCAGAATATAAAATTTATTTGATAAAAATAAAAAAAAATTGTCACATATAATTGGATGAATTGAATATACCAATATCTATTATTATATATTTAAAATTTTTAATAATTAGTGGATAAAACATCGAAAGCATCTGTTCAATAAATCAAGTGTTTGCTCACCAAACTTCTTGAGCTAACTCATGTTTAACTTAAATTTTCCACTGAAAAACTGGGCTTAAATGTTTCATAAGTTTAAAAAGACTAAACATTATCTCCGTAATGATGTCATAGCCAGAAACTGTTTATTAGGTAAGCTAGGGCCTTCTTAGGTTCAGAAGCTGTATGAACGCGGAGGGAGGAAGAAACGATTCTTTGCCTTCCCTTCTCTGTTAAATGTACATGTCCTTCTCTTTCCCGAAGAATTAGAGTTGAATTGACAAATTTCTACTGCAATGACCTATCCTATAACGATCTGTCAAACACACACATTATTTTTAGCTCGCATGCTTCATAAAGATCTCCAAATAGTTTAATAGGGAAAATCTTCAGAATGGTCACCCTAACAATAGTTTATTGTCAACATTTTTCCTGTCTCATCTATCGAAATCGTCATATCATTGCTTGGGCTGATGTTGCTGCTGCTGTTTTGCTTCGGTTTTCAATTCGAACAGATGCACCTATTGGAATTGCAATTGACGGGGGACATGAATCCTATCCGTTGCGCTGGCGGCGAGGCAGCAGCGGTGGCGGCAAACAGCACAGCAACAACAACAGTGACGACGACGACGATGACGACAACGACAATGACGACGATTCGACGAAGACGTTTTTTGAACGACCTGCTTCTTCGATCCCCACACCACACCAGAGAACAACACAACATTGAGCTGCTGGCAGCGATGACAATGACAAAGAACGACGACTAGACGGATTATCTTAAATTGCCAGATTAGATGCTATAAAGCGACAATTTAATGTGACAAGCGAATCTTCTCTCCGTTGCCAACTATATGTGCGGTGGATGGACGTTTGGAGGCCGCAAAGATGACTGCACTGGCCAGGCCATAGGCGCATCGTCTATGTCGCGGGCACTATACCTATAAGTGCCGCGCGTCTTCTTTTCAAGTCTCTGGGCCATGGTCAGGTTGTAGGAATAGCCTTTAGCCATCAGATCAGAAGAACTATACATACTATGGACTATGGAGTATTAAAGGCAATCAAATCATTTGCCAGGCGCGTTTGATGCTTTCGCCCCAACATTATAAAACAACAACATATAGCTAGTGAAGGCAATGTCACAATGTTGACAAGGCCGCAAATTGTAGGACGACCAAGATGACAATTGTCGATGATGATGATGGGGTCCTTAAAGGTGGCGCAAATGTTTGCATTGTTCCATCTCAAATGTGACATGATTGCTATGGGATAAAATACAGCGTGTGTTCAAAAATACTCCTATACCTATAGTCATCAGATGAAATGTTTTGTGTGTACAATAATTAAGGATGCCGAATACTTGTTGTAATTTGACTTCGAACATTTCATTCAATTCAAAAATGAAAGGAACACAAACGCACAAGAAAAAGTGATTTTTCTTAGCATCACTGCCAAGTTGTTGGTAAATCTAATAGATATAGTTTGGTTGGGTAAGCTGGGTTATTTCGCCAGCAACAACGGACTTGCAGTGACTTAGTCGTAGGTATATTTTGCTTTTATGTTCTATGTGATTTTCGACTTGAGTTTGTGCACTGAATAATTGAAATAATGATGAAAACAAAGCGCAGGATTTCATTAGTTTTGTTTTGAATTTTTAAACAGTATACAATCCATTAATCATTTAGATAACTAAGCCCCCAACACTGTATCTTATAAAACCCTTCCGAAAGTCTGTTCTCAAAGACATTTTGATTTGCATGTGTGTCATAAGACATAGCTTATAGAACAGCGCAGTCTCCTTAATTAATGAGAATACAACACCAGGTCAACACTAAATATCTTGTAATTATGTAGGATTGTAGATATACAAAACAACAATAACAAATGGCTTTGATAGCAATAAATAACATACCTTCACAAAATTCCTCCATGCATATGCACAAATCCATGCTTACATCTGTAATCGTCCGTGTTCACAAAGACTACCTAATTCTTTTTTTTATTATTTTTCTTTTTTTTGGGAAGCTTAAAGCAAATATATATCTTCCCCGCGCACTCAAATGAATTGTACCCCAGCTTAGCTCGTAAATCTTCACCAAATCGGTTAATCGCATTTCAATATCCAGATATGCAAATTTTTTGCCACCTTTTGCGAAAGGGTTCCTTTTTAAGCGAGCATATATACACACAGTGGCAGCAAGCCTCAATTTATATCTCTTTATACACCTATACCTATATATATGTCTGGATACATGTATACCAAAACCTTTTACTTGAATTCTATTGTTATTTCGGGAAGCGAGAGAGCAGCAGCAGGAGCAGAGTGTATGGCATCAGCCAGCCAGCAACTCAGGCCTTTTATGCAAATCGGCCAAGTCTTAGATACTGAAGCGTTGGAAATTTGTCTTAAATGTCACACCGAGTATCTGTGCCACATAACTCTTCTAAAAAAGCTGTGAGGTGGAAACTGGGCCTGCTGCAATATATCTGCATATATACCTACTCGTTAGGTACCTACGTATGATGCTTGCAATACAAAATCTTGCAGCAAAAATTCAAATTTGATGTCGAATTGCTTTTTTTTTGGTGAAATATTTCTATGGAATAACCTTTCGTCCTGAGTTCCTTGGGTTATTTATTTTTCTTGGGCAAGATCACAAAGCGATTATGAAAAAAAACTGTCAAGTCTAAATTGAATGCAGTAGACATACATATATACCAGCTGTTTTTTTTACTTTTCAGTTAAAACAAAAGTTTGAATTAGAATTTATTGATTTTCGTTTCGTGAAAGTTGAAAAAAATATCTTAAGTGGTTTAAAATTGTTATATGAAGAATGTATTTAGTAAAATTTACAATAGATTTATTTAAAACTGTGTAGATGTCATTTAAAAAAAAATTACAAGTATAATGTATAATCTATTGTCGGATTCCAGCTAAACCAGGGGAAAGTAAGAGCCGAGTAATGGTAGAAATCTGATTCCGTCTCAAGGGAAAAACAAGAGAGACCCAGTTGCTTTCTTAAAAACAGAGAGCTAAGGAGCTAATATCTTCACTTTTGATGTTATTTCATTTTTGTTTATTGAATTTAGTTGAATTAGTTTAAAATTAAAAGATACATACATACCTATTCTATCCAGTTGGGGAGATGCACTGCAGTGGTCTTCTGGTTCTTTTTTTTTTCTTTGTCACTAACTTGTCAAATGAAGAAAATCGTCGTCTGGTCGCGTCTTTTTTTTTTAATTTTTCGAACTCTTGGCGTGACGTGTCGACTAGAAACGCTTTATGGTGTATACTCTGGTATACTTTCATTGCTTGAAATGGTTTGACAACTGCGGCGAGTTCACGTCACGCTCTCGTCTCGTTTCCTCGTCGCATTGTGAATCAGGTTTAAAAATATCAGCGGCTAGGTTTCTTTTATAATAATAACAACAATGTACCAAAAAAGGAACCGAACCTGAAACTTTTATAGTTGCTACCAGTGTTGCCGAAAGTACTCCCATAGGAGTATTGTACTCCTTTCAACACCTCCGTACTCCTGTACTCCTCCTTTTACATTCGTACTCCTATTTTTTTTTAAAAACCTAAAATATCTTACACTTGCAGCAAAGTGTAATGTTAACCTTAATAAATTTAATTCACTTCAAATTTCAATCAAATTTGGCAGCATTTTAATCTTCCAAACTGTCGTCGAAAAGGGAATTTCCCTCTTTCTTGTTTGTTTTTGTTTTTCGTTGGCGTGGACGTCTACGTTCAATTTACATCTGTCAGTGCGGTATTTATTTTATGGTTACCTCATTACCTGAAATTTTGGTTTGGTGGTTGTTTTTTTTGTTTTTTTGAGCTCCGTAAATTTGTATGTATAGTTCAATAAAATGAAAAGGTTTGTTAATTAATGTTTGAAATATTGTAATTCCTGTTAGAAAAATTCAAAGTAAACTTTTATTGTATAGATATTTAGTGAAATTGGATTCCTTGGAGCAGGTAAAGGCAAAAAAAAGCAAATATAACTATGCATTACGCTATCTGCCACAAGACAGATTTTGTGTGATAGAAAAGATATTTACTTATTTTTGTTCTTAGAATTAATAATTTATTTATTTATGTTTTTTTTTTTTTTTGTAACTGATTTTTTTTCTTGATGATTTTTTTTAATAAAGTTTGAAGACTAAAAAATGTCTGTACTACTATTTCTTTCAAAATACTCCTCTTTTTTGGCTTCAGTACTACCTTGAAATATTTCTTCCCGGCAACACTGGTTGCTACAAAACTGAAATCAATTACAATTTACAAACTACTTCTCTGATGCTCTTTTAATTCAAAAACAAGAAAATCATAAGTCGATAAGCTCCGAATTGTTTGCAATTTCATACTTCGTCTTTTTATACTTGCTGCTACGACCTAGTGTGAACTATAATCTGGATGAAAGAAATGTAATTATTTTGAGTGATAAAGTTGATTTTGTCGAATTTGTTATGGCTTGGCTGGTACATTTTTGTTGGATGTTGATGTAGGGTTCCGATTCTTACTTTATATGTAAAATAATGATATATTTATATTATAAAGTGCATTGATGATGTCATTATATACGTTCGGTGGTGCTTGGTAGTTAATTTAAATTTGATTACATTATTACCAATTTTGATTGTTGGCGCATATTACTTTTCTTAGAAGATGACGCCATGTTCTTTATTTTCGTATATCTGCAAATAGATTTTCGATAGGTTTTACAAAAGTCAGTGCCAACTGCCAATGTCACAGATAGCTATTTCGGTCGGGTCTTGTGCCATTATATTATGATCCTTAACCCTTGATGGAGGCAGCGAGTTTTATAAAAATCCTTTGGAGAATGTTAACAGCATTTTATTTACAGTTTTCAAGTGTTTAATTAAAGATGTAGGTATTCTAATTCCTCCTTATTTTCTTTTTGGTCTAATGTGAATGAAATTTTAAATACATTTTTTCATTCCCTTGAATAATTAAAATATCTAATAATAATGTATGATTTTATATGTTATCAATTGAATAATTATTCAGTGTTAATACGAAACAGTCAATAAATTAAATAGGTATCTACTTTTTAATTGTTCGATATGGTTGGATGGAACCATCTATTGAATTAAATAGCCTCATTATATGAGCAATTAAATTGCTGCCACACACAATAATTTCCGAGAAAATTAAAAAAAAAAACTAAACCATTTGAGTGATCATTCAGTTGTAGCAACATAAATCAAAAATTGATTTCGACTTGTTGGTCTTATTGGAATCAAAATGTCCCAACATCGCATGCATGGGCGGTCGTGCAAAGACAATCAAAAATGTAGGTAGATATAATGTTTAAGTACCTATACCTTTGCCTTTACCCACTTAAAAGCCAATGAGGGTTCAATTGATTTTCCGGTAGTAAGGAACATATAAACAGATGACTATCAACATGGCATGAGGGTCGATTCACGGTGGGGCCAGAGCCTTCAATATATGTAATAGCCCAGTTATAATGTGCATTACCAATACTGCTGGCCATATTGTTTATACATAAATGTGTAGTGGAATCTCTCGATGCTCAACGAACGGTCTGATTTATGACACATCGATCTTTGGGTTGTCACTTAAGATTGTTTTCGATCTTTGTGATCGTAATTCACTTGGAAATCTTAGAAAAAAGGTTGGTTAATGTTTTATTGTTATCTGATAAGAGGGGAGGCCTTACATGATTTCGATGTCACAGTCAACATCAGAAAGCTATTAATGGTTTTCTATAGTTATTTGGAAAAAAACATTGGAAGAACTCCGTTTGTTTTGGGGCTGAGAATCATTAATATCATGGAATTATTTCTATATCGGATAAAAAGGCGGAAAGTCTTTTTAGCTTGAATTTCAAATGATAAGAAAACATTCTTTAATTTATTATTTGAAATTTATTGACTCTACTTAAAAACTGATTAAAGATAGTTTGTAAGATATGGCAACCAAATCGCTCCAAAAACCCGTCATTAATGTGTTAGGGAAATTTATTGCATGGCAACCGAATTATTAATCCAAAAATCATTAAAAATTCCTTTGAAATAGGTAAAAACTCCGACTTTTTTCGTCACTTCACTTCACGTAGGTATCTATAGTCAGACTTCCACATATTAGTCAGTCGAAAGCCACAATATAACAACAATTATCTTTTTCCATTCAAATTTAACCGTCATTCACTCCGATTTGAATGACAAAGTAACATCTAAATTACTATCGCTCTGCCACTATATCTATACTCCACTATAGTGCCGACACAATAAAATAAGTTGACACTTTTAAAAGCGTCGTCATATATAGCATTTCCGATCCCCACGCAATACTCAAAACACAACTCAGCCAGCAATTAGTCGGGAACTTTTTTTTACATAATTAACGCAGCCCGACTTTAAAGGCATCTGGCGCATTCCGCAGATCTATGTATATAGACTCAACAAACCAAGACTATATTTTTATACAAAAGAGTCAACCTGTGACTAAATGATATAGCGACGCGGACGAATTTACTTAACATCCATTTTACTACACCACCACTCACAATTATTACGGCTTCCCTATCATTAGAATTAATATGGAAAAATACAGACTGGCTATCAAAAAATATAAGACGACGACGAAGAGCCGATGACTTAATGGATGCCATCAGCTCCGCCACCGCACTCTTAGACGTTTAGTCCAATACAAGAGGTAATACTTTTTCGTTTTTCTTTCTTTTTTTTTTAATTACTAAACGGAGAGAAATGCATTGCCGCCATTGAAGAGATCATTGATCTGCCTGCGCAAGGAAATTCCTGATTCTTTTCGTCTAACCGCAGATTAAATTGCCGCAGTGAACAGTGGCGGCGGCGGCGGTGGTAGTTGTAGCAAGGTGTAATCCACTATTTAATCCAGTTCTAGACGAAAAATCAGCTAAATAAAGAACTGACCACCTGCAAGTCCAGTTCATGAAGTATCATCTTAATTACGTCCTAACAGCTCTCCGTGATCCCCTTACCAAGAGTTGAATCTTTCTTTTATCTTAAAAGACTTAGAAGGAATGACGCACAAATGACGCGCACACATCTTCATTTGCATTTTCCAGCAAACGATGTTAGCTGCGTTGCCACTTTGACCGCATTTGGGATCAAACAATAATATAAAAAAATTAAATACAAAATTTGAGGTCATTGGAATGGCTATCATTTATGAATGTCAAATTATCAAAGCAACATTCGTCCATCGAAAAGTGGTTTGGTTGATAATTTTCCGTTAGTTAATTGTGATATATTTTCTATGTTTTTTTGCTGCTTTGAAAAGTGTATATCAAGGTAGAGTAGCAACCCTTAAAAAAGCGACAAAAAAAACTATTAGTATTATTCCTTAATAATTTGTTATTGTGCAGTTTTAATTTTGTGTTTTTTTTTTTTTAATTTATTAGCACCTCCTCGTAAAGGGGTAAAAACTTATCATATTGAATGTTTTGTTGTTTAATTATTTGCTATTATAGTTAGTCTTTAAATATTTCTGACAATTTCAAATTTTTCATGCAACATTTTCTATGTTTTCTTTTGCAATTTGTGCTGAATTAATATGAAGTTAGCATAGCACCCCTCAAAAACCATTAACAAAATTATTCAATGGTGTATTACTTGATAATTTTCCATTAATTATTCGTTAATTATTTGCAACACTTTCAGTTTTGTCGTGCAACGTTTTCTATGTTTTTTTTTTACCCCTTAGAAAAGTGTTAAAAACTTCGTAAATTGAATGGTTTATTGTTTAAAAACTGGACAGGTAAGGTAGGTAAGCCTTTAATTAGTTCCTGACAATTTGAATTTTATCGTGCCATGTGTTCTTAATATATTTGTATGTTTAATTTACATCAATTAAGCAAAGCACTCATTCGAAAAGTGGTAAAACTTCCTAGTGGACACAGTTTGTTGCTTAATAATTTGCCGTTATTAAAGTCTTTAATTAATTGTGACAATTTCTATGTATTACATTAATTCTTTTATTTCATTGATTTAATTTCTTTCTACTAAATCAAAACTATTACTTTAAAAGAGTGGCAACTCTTGTTAAAAAATTGCCTGCTTAGGTGGCAAAATCCATTTCATTTTGAGAGATTACACGTTAAAATAGAAATAAAGCTGGCGGGCCTTGAAAACATTTGTTATCTCTCGGCGACGAACGACGGTGGAAGTATTCAATAAACCAGAAAATTAACATAAATATAACCTGACCAGAAAGAGAGGAACACAAGATAACTTGTTCGCATCAACCACCTTTAGGGATCATCCTCATATACATATAATGTACTTTACATACCTAGTGACTATAGCTACTTATAACAAATATTTGGTTACAGAAATCGCTGACATGGAAAAGGCGTGATCCAATTTTAATTTGTTAGCCAAAAAGATCTAAGAAAAGACCGCCCTGAAAAAAAAATGCAAATAATTGCTTTGGCTACTTCCAGGTATATGGTACATATATATGTGTCCTGTCCCTAGTAGATCATACTAAAATCCCAAAAGTTAATCGGCGGCGGTGTGGTCCAATGACAGTTTATTTCGATGCCCACCACAAATTCGTTGGCAGAAAAGAATGCAATCGTTGCTCGTAGCTCTTCCAAGTAAATTTGCTAAGAATTCCAACTGTGCATACGCACGAAAAATGGTGAAATTTTTCACGAAACTCCTGCTACTGGATTCCAGATTCCACACACAACAATGATCATCTTCATCGTCTCCCAGGTATACGCTACAGCACCAATAAACAGAACGAGGATAATTGCTGAATGGATGATACCCATCCAGTCCTCCAAGTGGTCATCCCATTGAAATCGATATCAAAGTTGGGAGTTTATTCCTGGAGTCTGGTTTGGAGTACCCCTATAGGTAATATGCCTTGTGAGTTTGCTTGATCAAGTCATTTTTGGTGGCGCTTTGCCATCAGCCATCAGTTCTTTCTTTGCAATAATATACAAGAAAAGGTCCTTAAGTCCGAAATTACTTGGTTCGGGATAATTCCAGCTGAAATATCTAAGATTCCTGTGCCACCGAAAAAATAAAACGTCTTCGGGTCCAATCGTGATATCCACCTGTGAACCTTGTTACTCACTGCCGCCGCCGCAAGATAATTATCTGCCTTTATACCAATACGAGAGGACCAAACGATTAGTCTCGTTGTAGCTTCAGCTCCTTCGATGCTGGGAAGGTTGACGATTGGAAACGATTTAGTGGCATGCTGGGGCCTGCCAATCTCGTTTTCTCTTCGGCTTGAGGAATTCGGTGACAATTTTTGGCAAAGACAGATCGTTAATCTTCTGGTTATGTTCAATTCTTTGTTTTTGTTTTGTTTTGTTTTGTTTTTTGTTTATTTTTTTGTAAGGTCATGTCGTTTGGGAGGATGTGTGGTATCATTATTGTTCAGATGAAAGGATGTGTGGAGCCTTTACGAATTTTTTGAGGATTTTGTTTAATTAACTCGATCTAAATAGAGGAATTTTTCGAATCGTTCTTTCAGGCTTGGATATGGAGTTGTTTCTTTTTTTTTAATGATTTCGTGAGACTTGCTTATGTATGTATATAATTTCAGTATATTTTGGTTACTTTTCTTTTTATTGCGTATGGCATTGCTATTTTGGTGTTTTTTTTGCGCTTTTTAAAAAAGGCTCAATAAAGACGCAATAAAAAGAAAAGTTACCTTAATAATCTGAGGTATCAATCATCAAATCGCGTATAATGTTTTTCTTTAAACACCAAACCTAAAAAAAGAAGGCATTTCTTCGTGATAAAAAAAATCTATTTTAAATCTAGTTCTTTGATTAATTGACGGACTTGTCATAAATTGATTTATAAATAATGACGGTCTCAGTATTGAATTCCTATTAGGTATATACAGAAATGAAAAAACAATCATTTAATCGAAAGCTCAATCAAAGATCGTGACGATCATGATAGAAGGGAGCAGCCACTTCCACTGCGCCATCAGAATGCGGTCTTTTATATGAAATGCCAACAATTTGTGTGTACAACTTCTGACCAATTTCTCTCAGACCCCAATCAATGATGATGAGGCAAAGGCAAGGAATCTTCTTCTTCTTATTTCTCAGTCTGTATAAAATTGCAGCTCTCCTAGTTTTAAACCATTCATGATATTTCAAAAACTCACCTAACCCAACCACTAATCTTCTTCTTCGCCCAGTTGGAGATAATCTAACCATGCCATTGAACCGATGGAAGATTTATATGGCTGCTGAATGAAGATCTCTCATTCTTGGGGCTGGATATAGCTGGACAGACCGCAGCATGCGCAGCGGCAGCAACAGCAAAACAGCACCAGCACTACAGTCGCTACAGCACCACCACCGCGCCGGCACACTATAGAGTGCGTGACTGGTTTAGGATGTGCTACATGACTAGAATAATGTTGCATAACCGCGAGTTTGCATCGTCTCTGGTTGTTGTCGGATGTCGGATAGGTCTACGCCACGGTCGTTGTATTAGGTATATAGTCGATCGTCTTCGTGGTCGTCATCGTCATCATCAACATTCGATTGAACGTTGTTGATCGTTCAATTGGAATTGTTGAACGCGATGTTTCTCATTCATTTACTACTGTTGCTGGCTTAGAGAGCCTAATCGCCGCGATGTAATTACCTATTGATTAAATTGAAGTTTTTCGCATGTAATTCTCTCTGTCTCTCTCTGCTGAAGTCATGGTTGTGGATGAGCCGTGGCGAAGTTGTTTTCATGCGGCATGACCGCGTCTATATGCATACCTTGTTACAATGAATCCGAAAAACGCAATGCGTTGGAATGCCAAACGATTTTTATGTTTGATTGCTTAACACAGTACTTGATTCAATATTTAAGATTGGTGAAATGAAATGATTGAAATGAAAAAAAAGCTCAAAAAATACCCACTAAAGTTTTTATTTTCGAAAGTAAAATATAAAATCCCACACAGCCAGGCTTGTAAAAGAATGCAGTCTTTTGTTGATGCAGTCTTTGAAAATCATTTATTGAATTCACTGACTGAACTTTGAGACTTCGAATTATGCAATCACCATTAATTTCAATCGAAATGATTGCAGTCATTTTTCCCAATTCGTTTTACAGCAATTGAATGCAATCTTTTGGCAATTCATTCATTTTATCCATTTTGTAAATTCTTTTGCATTCTTATTTTGTATTGTCATTTCCGAAAAATAATACAAAGGAATGCAAAAGAATGCACGAATTCCCAAAAGATTGCATTTAAGTGATTGCTGTAAAATTAATGAGAAAAAAGTGATTACAATCTTTTTGATTCAAGTGAACGGTAATTGCATAATTTGAAGTCCGAAATCTCAAAGCGAAATCTTACTATTGAAGTCATTCACTATTGAAGTCATCATTCACGTTTGCATTCACAAAAGATTGCATTCTTTTATAAGCACTTATTGATTTTTTTTGTGGCTTTATTTCTAATTTTTTCTATAATTCAATCAATTTTAAATTCCCTTTTTTCCTCCAATTTATATCCAAATACATCTTCTGAATTTCCCTCCAAAAAATATTCTGAAAAAGTAATCGCCTTACTCTATAGGTATGCTTTTAATTACAAAAGTCCTCTTTAGATTTTTAATTGCCATTCGTCAATGTGGATCTCAATTCTCAATGTATGTTGAAACCAGACGAGTCTGTTTGCACACTGATGGTGTTCCAAATCCAATATAGAAAGCCTGCCTATTGACAGCCACTCTGAAATTGAATATGCAATGATACGAATAGAGAGGTATATCCACTCTTGAGATAGGGTGATTGACTCAATTTCGAAGGATATGTAATGAATACATGTTCCGTGACCAGAATACACAATGAAATGAGAAGTTCCCCGCATTCCGCAATAGCTTTGCCAAAATGCTTCTCTCCTTTGGCCTATTCCCGTACAAATCCCACACCTTCTTCAATTCAAAACGACGACCGACCGACCGACGCGATACGACAATGAATGTTTGCAGATGATTTCACCCGATGTCGCATGAATTCGATGGATGTGAAGTCCTCCAGAAAGCTCTGATGGTGACACTAATCACTGTCACGCTGACGATGATGATAATGATGATGAAATTGTTAAGGATTCACATAACAGTTGTTGTATCTTGTATCTGTAACTTAATTTGATTTACATCATTATCATCATGACTGAATAAGTTAAACAGAACAGCGTATTAGAAAAGCAAGCTATATATACAATTTATATGTACCTTAAACAATGCGATTCTTTTGAATAGATCAACTCCACTGACTTCGAGTCTTACGATGGAATGTGCAGCAATTAAAAGAAACAGGTGTCGAAACTGCAACGGATTGCATAATCCCACGACTCAATCAATTTTCATGCAAATTAGGATCTCAGATTTCATGATGTAACGGCAGCGAACTAGCAGCACCAGCATCATCAGAAACAGCAGCAAGCGCACAGAAACAAACCCAAATCCATCACACAAAATACAAATTATGCATTTGTTCGGAAGACAACAAATGACATAGCGGCGGCCGCAGTGCGATTACGGATGCGGATACTGCGGAGGAGTAGAGTATATGCAGTGAAGCTAGTGTCGTTGTCGTATCGAGCCGTCGTCGCGTCGTAGTTATCAGCAGCAGGAATGGAGGCCCTCACGACCAGTGTTGCCGGGAAGAAATATTTCAAGGTAGTACTGAAGCCAAAAAAGAGGAGTATTTTGAAAAAAATAGTAGTACAGACATTTTTTAGTCTTCAAACTTCATTAAACAAAAATCATCAAGAAAAAAAATCAGTTACAAAAAAAAAACATAAATAAATAAATTATTAATTCTAAGAACAAAAATAAGTAAATATCTTTTCTATCACACAAAATCTGTCTTGTGGCAGATAGCGTAATGCATAGTTATATTTGCCTTTTTTGCCTTTATCTGCTCCAAGGAATCCAATTTCACTAAATATCTATACAATAAAAGTTTACTTTGAATTTTTCTAACAGGAATTACAATATTTCAAACATAAATTAACAAACCTTTTCATTTTATTGAACTATACATACAAATTTTCGGAGTTTAAAAAAAAAAAAAAAAAACAACCACCAAACCAAAATTTCAGGTATGAGGTAACCATAAAATAAATACCGAACTGACAGATGTAAATTGAACGTAGACGTCCACTCCAACGAAAAACAAAAATCAACAAGACAGAGGGAAATTCCCTTTTTGACGACAGTTTTAAAGATTAAAGTGCTGCCAAATTGGATTTAAATTTGAAGGGAATTAAATTTATTAAGGTTAACATTACACTTTTCTGCAAGTGTAAGATATTTTAGGTCTTTAAAAAAAATAGGAGTACGCATGTAAAAGGAGGAGTACAGGAGTACGGAGGTGTTGAAAGGAGTACAATACTCCTATGGGAGTACTTTCGGCAACACTGCTCACGACTTTTACCAGCTTGCAATCATAGTATATACCCTCTTACTGCCTGCTGCATGTCGCAGTATTTGCTTTATTTCGTCAGGGGAATTGCACGTCATCATCATCGCTATATCGCGCAGGAAACGAATATTGGCTCTAGGTTCGGTAGCGCATTGATCATGCGAAACTAAATCGGGAAAAAGTGAAAGGGCACAACACATAGCCCAGGACTTAATAAGCAAACAGTTATGAGATTCTAGTTGAAGCTGAGAGGAAAAGGTTTACCATTTGATGAGTCCTCTCTCTTGTAACGCGGTCTGTTGGTTTGGGTGATGTATAGCGGCTCGTCTCGGGTTGCAAATTAACATCTTTTGGGCTCTGGTCGTTCACTACAGTGAGTGCGTTTCAAAGCACCATAGATGTTTTTGTAATTTGAAAATCTAACGAGTTGTTAGTTGATTGGTTTTAAATTCAATATTTTGTTTACCGCATGGCTTGGAAATATGTAGTGTACCTTTATATTGCTTTTGAAATTGAATGAAAAGAGAGAGCAGATTCAATGAATTTTGGGAATGTAGTTCACAAAAAGTTTTGGATTTTGAATTGAAAATATTGTATGGATGTGTTTGTTTAACATTTGCACACTAGGAATACGTGATACGTGATGAGGTTGTTTAAATAAGTGAGTTTCGTCAACTTGTTACCGATTTAAATCATTTTATCAAACATAGATTGTACGATCATACAGACAAATGGATGGTGGAGGGTGTACAGATCTCGTGTGAAATAGCATTTATAACTAACAGTAACATATTATTTACAGTAAACTCAATAAGCAGTTTTTCGAAAGAAAATTTATTCGAATCAACCTGACTAACAAACAAAGAGGATCTGTTCAGTAAATCCAAAATCAACTCATCAAATTTGATGGGTTTAACTTTAATCTCACATTAAAAAACCGAGCCTAAGAATAGGTAGGTACTGAAATTTTAGAGCATTTTATGCATAAAAATTATTTAGTTTTTTATTTGTACGCGCATAAAATCAGAAATTTCCTCCGAAGAAGTGGGTAAATCGTGAAAACACGAAATTGCATACTTTCAGGGGTAGATGGTGGGGATATTGAAAAATTCCATTTTGTATTTAAAGGAGAAAATATTGATTGTAAGGAATGACCAACAGTATGAAATTAATAATCGTATCCCGTTTAAATATCATTTTCACTTTTTAAAAATTGATGAAAAATTACATGCAAAGCCGGACGGATATGTTCCAGTTTTCTAAGGTCTAAGCCGTCTAAAAGGCCATTTACTTATAGGTTTTCTTCGACAGTTTACCAAAAAAGGGTATTTACACAGTTTTATAAGCAAAATATAAAACGTAATGCATATAGATTTCAAATTTCGGTATTTCCTGAATTTTCAGGACCTGCGGAAGGTAAAGCTATGCATTTTAAGCTTCCTAATGTACCGTTTTCCTTTTGTTTGTATCCCATCCTACTATATATGCACTTGGCTAGTCCATCAAGTCGATTCCAAAAAGCCTTTTGAATTATTAAATCAAAAGCTTTATACTCTAGTTGCACACATACTCACATATGAAGTCTGATTCTGACAGACGACTCTATCTCCAACGGCTGGGCCAACTGTCTTATATGCCAGTGCCAGAGTCATAGCTCAACATTGCCACTCTCATCTATCTATGGCTTATATGCATTTATTCCTGTTCTCCCATCAGTGCAGTTGCAGTAGCAGTAGCAGTGGCGCATCGCAAGCATCGCATTCATTCCATAGAATATAGTATATAGGTATAGAAATTGTCCACACTCGCTCGCATAAGCAATCAGCAACATGTATTGTGGCACTATTGTTGCCAGCGAACACGCATAAATTTCAATGCGAAGCGAAAAAAAATCGCTCCGTAGATGCTGATAATTTATCGTGAGAAATGTCACACAGGGTGCTGTCATTGTGTTTGTGTGTGTCCTATAACTAGTCATTTATGGGTATTCGTATAGTCCTAGTAGAGCCTGATGGCTGGGGCTACTATACTATACTCCACTGTGATTTCCACTTAACATGTCCATTCTAATACCCATTCATAGATCAAAATAAATTAAATTCAAAGCGAACGAATGTGGTGGAATTTTGCGCGAAATTTATGCGCATGTAATAAACTTCAAGTTGCACGGGATAATAAATGGCATCACAATCCTGCCGCAGTCGAAGAGTCGCGTTCATACTTTAGCGTCCTCCATCACTGCCGCCACCGCCACCGCCACTGCTGGATCCCAACCATCATTCTGATATGGTTGCCTCTATTCAGGAGAATTTTTTCCTATAATAATAAAGGGGTTTTTCGTTTTATACATTATTGCAAAATGAGGCGAAATAGATTATTTGGAGCTGCGGTTCTCTTTTTTTGCTGAAAATTATTCTGGGTTCTTTAAAGTAGGTGTATTGTCAAATTACAAACTTAAAAATTTAAAATCACAAAAAAACATGCAAAAAAAAAACGGAGGTAAGCTTATATCGAAATTCGAAGTAAAAATACTCTTCACGCTTATTTAATTGTCATTTAAATTAAATATAAGAATTCTCAAGTTTTTTTTTATTTTGGACTGACTAGTTTTCAGCATAAATCCGACATTATTATTTAATTCTTTATTCCTGCCTTACACATTTTAAATAAAAAAATTATTATTTTTTTTAAAGTTCCTTCTTTGATTATTTTTTTTAATAGAAAATGTTTTAATTTTATCCCCTTTGGCAACATTTTCATCCCCGGATCTATTGCCTCTCTCTTTTCATCTTTTCATATATGGCCAGAAAGTGTTTTTGGTACAATTTTAGCATATCTACCGGGTCGCGCCCTTCTCGCTCCTTTAGTGTTCAATTTCTAATTTATATTCTAGCCACAAATATGACCCTTTAAACTGCCATCCCAATCGTCGAATATATATGTACATATAAAGGAAATAAAATGAATTTCTTTAAGGAGCAACACATTACTAGCTCTCAATTCATGTTGCACGCGCTTTTAATGGTGTGTTAGGGCCAGGAAGCTATATGGCAGGAACTACCTTTCGAATCTGATTGCACAAGCATTAAAAATAGTGTGATGACAATAAATTTTGCCCCAGACACGAATGTTCAAGCGTCGTCGCTTTGTTTTTTTTTTAGTGCAGCGTGGCGGAAAAATCAGAAGAATGTTTGTGTTTGTGCGACGCGATGGCAATGAGCGGTATATAATTCAAGTCGACACAAAATGTGTCCTTGTCGCGGTTTACGTTCGTTTTCTGGCAAGATATCTTTCATCGCAGTGTTCCTGTGTGTGACTGTGATTGGAGAAGGATGAATGGGAATATTCCGATTTAGGATGTTTTTCCCCCATATGGGAATTTCTATACACCTATGCCAACCAAAATAAGGATGCATATAAATGGTAATGAAGAGTTAGTTAAAGAAGACATTTGGAAATAGTAACGGGCATTTCTTTCTGAATATGCAAATATCCATAATTTTTGTTGTTAAGTTTCTCTATTCCTCATAGAAAAAGGTAACGTCTAGAAAGTTTTGTTAGTCCCTAACGACTAAGACTGAAATCATCTTATCAAGACAAGATATACCCTTGTCACATTCAACACACTAACTTTTAATTGGTAAAAAATGTCACAAACCTTTCAAGGTACGAGCTTCCAACGTTTAATATTTCCAAAAAAAATCTTGAATATAAAGTTATAAAAAAAAATTCAAATAATTCCACCATCTGAATTGCTTACTGTTGAAAGAAAATGTTCCACATACGCCACCCCACACCTGAAAATAATAAGATTAAAAAATATGATTTTTATTATTTTTGGGAAAACTAAAGATGGGGGTTTTCACAGCATATTAATGGCATTATTCGGCTATTTCCAGGCTGATCAAAACTTATATATTTTTCTTCTAGTCGGATTGAGATTTTGATTTTTGGGGATTAAGTATATGTATGTATGTGGACAAAATGTCCAATAAATATTTTCTACTTGCCCTTCTTTTTTTTTGCGGTTTTCATCTGAGAATTGTGTCTTCAAGATCTTTTCTCTAAGGGATTATGTCTTTACTAGGTTTTTATTTTGGGATTTTGGCTTTGGGGATTTTCTTTTTGGGGTAATGGCTTTTTGCAAACATCATATAACCCCCAAGGCCCCAATGAAGTCTATTTCTAGTATGTATATTGTATATATTTGTTATAATCACACAAACAATAAGAATAATATAGCAGGACGGAAATTGAGCAAAAAGACGCTTTGCGATATACATATTGCAGTAAATAAATATTTAAACAAAATTAAGATATGAAAAATGAGGTAAGAAAAGGTGAAGTAAAATGTAAAGTAGCTCCAACCCAAGTCGGCTTCATATGCTAAAGGCGAACATTTTTCAACTATTGTTGACTTTTTCGTTGAAGTTTATATTCATATTTTTTTTTCTTTTCGCATTCATTGTGTCGGAAAAACTGTCAAAAAAAATAAATAAAAACTTAGTACTTTAAGTTTCCTGCGGCTGATTGCTGCCGCACTACAAGTCGGAGGCAACTTCATCTACTAATGGTATAGAGCGAGGTGTTTTGACTTATTTTTTTTGTCCTGGTCCTACAGCAGCACCAGAGGTAAATTAAAATATCACCTAAGTGTTGAAATTCTCATAAATTGCATGCATGATTATACACAGAGCGCAATATACGCTAGGCAAACATGAGTTGTGAAAATGGCATAAAATTGGTCCTGATGCAGCTTTATATATGACATGCCAGCGAGTATATACAGCGACACACTGCACTAGACTGGACAGACTCTGGCGACAATTAATTAGTTTAAACATGCAATTAACATTGGTAATTTATTCGTTGGGTTTCTACCAAGACTGAATTTTAAATGATGTGTGTGTTGCATTGCATTGCATGTGGAATTATTGTGAATGTGGTAATGAATGTGAATTCAACTGCGAAACAGGTACCTTCGGAAGGAATGTGAAAAGTGGAATTTGTTTGAGGTGGTAGAATAAATTTGTGCAAAGAGAATTTTTTGTGACTGAAGAGTTGAATTGAAACATAAAAAAGTTGTTTTTTTTTTAATAAAGCAATACAGTTTTTTGAAGCTTCATCATTCCTTTATTTAATATTTATTAAATTTTTATTTTCTTAGAATATTAAATGATACCTCCAGTTCTTAAAAGATACTAAGTAAAAAATAGCGTAACCTAAGGCAGAAAGAGGAGCATTGAGTTATATGTATGTTCTGTACCGATTTTCTTCCTATGATGCAAAAATTATAATATAGTCAAACATTAAACATATTTTCTCGACGTCAAATATTTGAATACAATAAACACCTTTACTCCCATTATCCAGTGAGATATCCAGGTTTCTAAGCTTTCCTTACTTAAATATTGTTATTTTTAGAAAAAAAACCCATCAAAAAGATCAAAGACGTTAATAAATCAAAATATTACATACATTTTACCTTCTCATCCTTTAAAAATTATATTATTTACATCCTTCCTTTTCTTAGAATCACTCTTTTCTCCATGAAACCATGAAACGCGTTCATACATTTATAAGTCATCCATCGTCACAACATTTGTATTGAATTACTTTCCTTCGTCCTTAACAACGAAAATGTTTTACCTGTGCCTTAAAAGTTTAATATTCACCTTTACCATGGTTAAGTACATGAAGACTATAAACAATATCCGTATAAGGACAAAAAAGGCCCAGAATATAAGCTTTAACACATCAAACGTATATGCTTTTTAAATTATTAAGTACACACACACATGTTGAATGAAGAAGTCAAAAGGAACACTTACAATATTATGTACGTTAGTAGCATTTCTTAGAATTCAAGGCATCATCTAAAGGAATATTAACTGTTTTGTGAATTAATGCCGGATGTTGCGTAAGAGCAACAAGAAATCCCAATCTCATAGAAAACATATTAAAATGAATTGAAGCTATATTGGTAAAAGAGAGTAGGGGAAATAAGAGAGTGTGTGTGGAGATTGATGAACGGATGGATAAGTGGTGAAAGTCACAATTTTTCCCTTCGTTTACGAGTTAATCTAAAGGAAAATTTATTACCTCTGTGAATGAATGAGTTTTAATTAAGTTTCCAATTTGAAACGATTTCTCGTCGCGTGCAAAAGTAGAAAAAAAGAGATTCTCTAAAAGGAAGCTATCCGGGAAAAAAATGGATATATATCTACCTTTTATAAATACTTCGCAGGATGTGGGAAAATTGATAGCGGTGATTCAATGTGGGTTGAATTTTATTTCATTGAACAGAACTTGAAAAAAAACTCAGCTTATGATTTCATAAAGGTTTTTTTCAAACTAGGACCATTTTTCTTTTGAAGTTGATTTAATTCCTATTTAAAGAAAGAATAAAAATTTACTAGTCTGCCAAAGCAATTTGTAAGGTCTGAAACAAATAAGAAGGAGTCATTTTGTTCGAATTGTTTAAACTCGTTGAATCAAACGCCTCCACAAAATTAGGCCTCAGGAATTAAGAACTTAAACAAAAAAAAAACTATATGAATAGAGAAATACCATGAAAATTAGGACGTAATCGTTTTTAGACAAAACAAATTGGAGTCGTATTCTATTTATTTTTTGGGATATTCATTTCTTTAAGAGGCTTTATTGCATGGGTCAGTTCCTCTTATTTATGTGTATGTCTGTCTGTACCCCCATTTTCTCAAACGTATAAACTTTAGATTTCTGAGGGGTGAAATTAAAATTTTATTTTAGCTCCAAAAATATTGACTCCTGCTATATAAGCGATATGAAACAAGTTATTTTTTTTCGGAAACGGTTCCAACGGCTTTGATAAAATTAAGCTAAATTAAGCTTAACAAAATTAAACCATAAACTGTTACTACGGTACCTTCCACCAAAATAGATTTTTATTTTCTTAACAACTAAACCGATTTCTATCAAAATTTTTATATACCTACAGGAATTCTCTTTTGAGTCAAAATATATTCAAAGATATAGTTTTTGGATTATAAAAAAAAAATTCATTTTTAACGGCTATCTTTTTACATGTTAACGAAAAAATGTTGAAGTCAGAAGTAGGTAGGTACTAATAAAGTGGATATATTTTATTTTATTTTTGCTTGAAAAAAAATTATTTTCAAAATTTTTAAGTTTATTATTGTTTTAACTTTTCAATAGGCACAATATACAAAATTAAAACAAAATTGGTTAAGCTACTAATAAAAAATGCAGTTTACTCAAAAAACCTCAAAATCCTGTTTCCATATTATACAAATTTTTTGACTTAAGCTTAAAACGTTGTTTTTTTACAATCACCTTAGTTATACATATGTCTACACTCTACAGGTAAGAAGTTTGAATAAAATCGTTGAAGTCGTTTTCGAGAAATTTTTATAAAAACAAAATCGTTAATTTTTTTAAGAATAATTGTTTTTATAAAAACAGCTCCAGCGGTTTTTGAAATTTTTGTTGCATACCTTTGAATTTATTTTGCAAAACAAATTTTTTTCTCATATTTATTTTTTTAAAGATCTGAACAAATTACTCATAGAACAGTTACTCGAAATGCTGACACTTTAAAAATGTTTTGTATATTTGATTTAAGTCTAGAACTGAACTGTATTTCTTGAAGTACAGCTATCTGTCTTTATACATATTGACAGATGGGTAATATTCCAAATATGCTAGTTTTTCGAAGTTTCTTATAAGCGTTATCTTCTGTACCAACAAATGGTATAAATAATAAATAATTTAAAAAATTATGACCACTTTGACCATTTAATTTAAATTTAAATTTTTAAACATGTGAGCTAAAAAAAATAAAAGAACAAAACATTCCTTTCTTCATAATATCGATACCGCTTTACCTCCACCAACGCTTTATATTCAATTCGAATCTCTGAATATCGATCTTAGAAACCCCTTGGCATTTGATAGCCAAACCATATACAGTTGGACATTTGAGGTTATCTTTATGAATCATTCAGGTTATTGAGACATAATAAATATTGCAATAACTTAGCCCACAGTAATATACACACAACACAACACAATGATTACATGGCTCTGAGTTGAGTGTATCGCTGCTATAAACCTGATAAACGTCTATTCCCTATTAACGTCTTGTTCCACTTCCAGAATCCATGGCTATTACAAGAGTATTAGATCGCAAACGACATGTCAGCCTTAGCCACCAGCTAAGCTATATTATGTACATAGGCTAACTTTTTTAATAGAGTCGTTTTGTTCGTAGGTATATATTCTTGGTTAGGTACCTACCTATAATACACTCTATAGCGTTGGCGACTTGATCGAGAGTCATTTGGGTAATTGTAATAAATTTACAAATATTATTCCATTTTCTGCAATGCCACTTATAAATTTAAAAGGCAAAGGTTTTGAGGGTTGAGGAAATAGTTATGGCAATGGCCAATATCCTTATTGAGATTGTGTTGAAGAGAATGACAGCAGGAGAATGAATGGTCAAGCAATACATTTGACTATATTTTTCAAGAATATTTGCGTGGATGGATGGTAATTGTATCCTTTTGTAAGTTAAGTTTTTATAAATGACTCATTGAGTCACCGGGGTTACGAATTAAATTGATCTAGTTTTATTAAGTGGGTTGGATATAATGATGAAAAATTCTACTAAAATATATACATACGTTTACATTGAGATAATATGGTGGGCAGAGTTTAACAATAAAACTAAATTGGATTATGAAATTAAACAATGTAAAGTTATGCGTATGTTATTATTTGAATCTATGGAAGTTTTGACATGGATTTAAATAGACTTGCGAGATACGTATACATGTGCAAAAAAATACATGAAGGAGGTAAAAACATTTTATCTGGGTATTGAAAGTAAAAAGTTTATTATTCAGTAGGTACAATTGAAAATTAAGTTTTATTATAAAACAAAAATGCTTACACATTGAATCTTCCTATATGAAAATATAGAACTTTAAATAAAAACGTGTTCCAGAAATTTAAAAACCTTTAGGCATATATGACAAAAAAAAACCTTCCATATGTGTCATAAAACAATATTTACGACTCGTCCTTGTTCAGTTTTGTTTTTATTTTATCACAAAAGAAAAACGAAAATCTTTAATTAGTTTGTTTTTAAATTATAATTTTTTCTTTTTATTTTTTTTTTAAAGTCATCCCTTTATGTCTATAAATCACTCAAGCAACCAACCATTTACCGTCTGATTATTCTTGGCATCATAAATATTGATTCTTCAAGCAGCTGGCTGCATAAGCTTATCTTTGCATTTACATCTCTCGAGTATATTATACATACATATATAGTTCGGTAGCCAAGGGCTACAAATAAACAACAAAAACAAACAAAAAGACAAAAAATGCCTTCTGGATCAATCTTACAAATAAAAATGGAATTCTTGTCCTTTTTTTTCTTATCAAATTCAAAATTTTTGAATGGGTTTTTGAAAATTCTAATAAAGACAATGTGGCATGAAGATGGCAAGTCTGGTATATTTTGAAAATGCAAAATATGAATGGAATGATATTAATTAAAAACAAAAAGGGTAGATAGAAGATCTGTGGTATTTTGTGCATTGTGCTATATAGATGCGCACGAAACCGCCAATTGCATTTATTGGAATTAAATTATGGTTTTGATATGTTAAAAATATACCCACATATCCACAACCTGTATATTGTGTGTTTGCATTCAAAGAAGAATTGTTTATACATCCTTACATATCTACATTATAAATAAAAATTTAAGCTTAACACATCGAAATTTATTTCAAATTTAAAAAATCATGCGTAGTACAATTCTTTTTGAAATTTTTGAAATTTATTTCTGAGTTTTTCGAATAATAGCGGCATATTCGTGAGTTAAGAGGAAAATTATTTGGTGGTGCAACCCAAAAACCTTAAAAAATACAACAAAAAAAAAAACACTTTCTCTAAACCTTTCGTAGGAGCCTAGAATTAAAAAAAACTGTGGTGGAACTGGCTAAGAAGATACTACATATATGTAAGTGATTGTCGCTGAGTTTCTCGTCTGCGTATTCTAGGACATTCGATTTTATTCGTTGCGACTAAAAAAACCCTAAAAAATTAAAGCTGCATAATTTTTTAATAACTGCGATTTTTCAATCGAATACCTTCACCAGAAAAATCGTGACGATTGTCGCAAATAAATATTAATCAAATTCAGTTATACTCATTTGTGCACACAGTTGCAATTCAAATTTCGACGACTAAAAAATTGTAATATCAACAAGAAATAACCCTATGTTTAAAAAAAAAAGACCATTTTTAGTGTTTTTTTTACTCGAAAATTCAATTTAACAAATGAGACTGCAACAAACAAATGGTACGTATGACTCTAAAATTAAAATTTAAATTTTTTATTCTTTGTCCGGAAAGTAGAAAACTAATTCGGTTACAAAAATGTTCTTTTTTCTATAAGCTATGAAAAAAAGAATTTAGAAATGTTGTATTATATTTATATGCATGTGTTAACTCTTGCTTAGCGAAGCCGTAACGCGACATACACGTCAGATTTTTTGGGAAGTAACAAGCACATTTTTAATGTGATAGCTCTTTAGCTATTAAAAGTAATATCACCTTCTCAGACTGGTTTGGTTTTTACTCATTACAAATCACCCGATTCCACCCCAGACCTCGCTAAAATTAATTCCTTATGTTGCTGACAAAAAATGTAATTATTAAAGAGTGTTAAGCCTGTCTTTTTCATTAACTTTTTTTAATTTATTTATAAAAAAAAAATAAGAAAGGTTCAGCTATAATGCTTCATAAAGTTTCTTTGATAATATCGTTTAAGTAATCTGCAAAAACTAAAGCCTAATCAGAACTTATTTATCTTTAATAATAAAAATCCGTAATGTGATGTTAGCATTATTAATAATTCTGTCAATGATTTTTCCTATCAATATTTCTACTCGACGACTTGCGTGACGAGACACAGAAAAGGTATATTGCGGACGTTTTAAAAATTCACTTCACTTTTTCCATTGAAGTCATAAAAAAATAATAAAAAAAATATTAACTTTACGAAAGAGTATAATGTAATGACCGTTCTTCCTTTTTTTATAAACGAGTGAGTATCTTCGGAGAACGCAAATCTATAAAATGAAAATATATCAAAAAAAAATTGTGAACGAACCAAACCCGAAAACAATTAAACTGCACAAAAGATTTATATCCACGCTGGACGTAAATATAAAAACGAAAAAAACGTTAATATCCATTGTTTTGATTGGGTCAACCCATCGACGACAGATTATTATCCAAAGTGAATCGTTTGCCCATGATAGCCATGAACTCTGGAACTGACGACACTAAACCGTAAAATGTCATGTCATAAAAACCCAAAGACATTCTCTTCTCCTTGGTCTGTTTAATGATCGACCATATACAAACGAAGTCTAAGAGAGAGAGAGAGATAAATGGAACTGGAAAAGACCCTGAAAGAAACACGTCTTAAATTTTTATTATCTTATCTCCTTATCACATGAATTCTTCAATTAGTTACAAAGATACATACAGTATAACACGAATATGAGGACTCCTTTCATTAGCAAAATTCCAAGGAGCTATTCGTATAGTTTGGTTAAAAAAAGGACACAAAATGAAATGAAACAAAAATAGTTTCGATGTGTTTCTTCATACAGAGTGAATCGCCCCGCAATTTGGCTTTGACCCAAATTTCATGTTAAGTGCCCTGGGTGCCTTATCAACGTTTAACTTTTGGACACAAGGAAGAAACCAGGATATAGTTTACATTGTTGAAAGATAATGCTCTATGCTCCAGTTGGCACCAATTAATATGAGTCGCCTTTAAGAGTACATAGCATTGTAATTGTACCTATACACTCTATAGGACAAGTCCTGAGAATTCCATTATTTGCTTTGGCGATGTTGGCGTTGATATTGGATACAAAAGCTAAAATTTTGCAAATCGGATTATCCTTTTTCTAGTAGGTATCCTATTCTCGGTCTCGTTGGTGCTTTTGCTACCACGATGAAACGTAATGCCAGACCATTCATAGGGCATTCTTCATGACAATTCCGTGCTAGCGTTGAGTTTTCTTTGCTTATCCAATTCAATAGTCTGGTTTTAGATTGAAGAGAGAGAATTTCCGATGCAGCGACAGTAATTGAATTGGAGAATCTATTGGGTTTCTTTTTTTTTTTATTTTTTTATTTTCATTCAATTGGTCCCAGTTTTGTGCGAATGAAACACAAGTGTTCAGCTTCAAAGTGTTTACCATAGCTTACTAAGCACTTGATATGTTTTCTGTTTTTTTTTTTTTTTTTTTTTTTTTTTATCGAAAAGGATGTCTGATGTGGTGAGAGATGAAAATGTTGCTGTTACCTGGATGAAGGTGTATAAATTGAATTTCGTCAAGTACAGAAACACAGGTGAATGTTTCTTAATTTCATGAAAAATACTCCAGACTCTGGAGAGCATGCAGCATCGTTCCTGACGATATGATGTGTATGATTTTCATTCAATTCACCGTTCTCGTAGGAGGGAATATTGCGAGTAGATACGTAGTCGGTAGTAGGTAACCTACATGAATTTTCTATAATTAACTTATTTTAACTGAGATCCTTCTTCAATTCAATTAAATTTATTGATTAATTACGTTAATGTCCTTTGCTGTATTTTTTGTATAGAGAGCTGTAAGTTTCAGCAGTATCTTTGATATGGAGAGTCATTCTAATTGATTTGATAATTTTTTAATTTAACAAAAATGAAGGTATTCATATATGTCCAGTATTTCATTTAAGAATGTAACTAGGTTAATTGTCTCCTTCAAAATTCTTTCCTATTAAATATTTACTTTCCAAACGCAAACACAATTTTTAAAATATGGCGCTATTTTTAAACCATTTGACTTTATAAATAGCTCAAAATAACTCCAATTCCAAGAATATGTAGCTGTTGAGTGATCTTTGAAGTCCAGCTTTTATTAAAAACTTTCAAAAAAAAAAATAATTCCTTAATCGGGTACTACCTCTTTTTTTACCCCACTTCACCTTATAAATAGCTTCATTTCGAAAGTTATTTATTCTTTAAGTGGTCCTCGAACTCCAAGCATTATAATTTTTAAAACAAACATTTTTTAGATCAAATCGAACTTTTTGACTTTACTGCTCCATTTCAAACTATAAAAAAAAAACTTGAAAAAGAATTTGCCCTTAGATCCATCCCCTATGTAAAACCTTTCAAACACAAAAAAAAAAAATTATAAATCGGACATGTAGTTTCTGAGATTATCTGGGACAAAAAAACAAACAAAGCTTTAGATTTCCGATTAAAAATTATAAATTGGGATGAATGTTGCCCTTGATTGTAGATATACATATATCACTATTTTTTACTTTTTAACTTTTCAATGTCTTCTTGTGTATTTTGCAAGAAAGTGACAGTGGTTTGACCTGAGTGCTGCAAACTTCCTGAAGCAGAATATTGAAGCAGCTGCACAGTATTCATCAGAGCGGGTCATCTTACCACAATCGTCTTCTGCTTTCAAAAGCTTAGGTATAATAAGTTTTACGGAGCAACGAACATTCTCCAAAGTTATGCTGAAAACATGTATCAGTATTAAAAGTATCGTATGAATATATATGGCTGTGTCTTATATTCATTAGAGTTACGATATTTCAAATTTCTTCAATTTATTCACAAAGTTCATCAAACTCTCACCGTCTATTAAAAGTTTCTCTTTCTCAGATCGTCCCCTAAAAAAAAATAAATATGGTTTCGTGCTCCATTTTCTCACTTCTCATTTGTTCTCCATCATCGCTTCTCATAATTTATCTTTGCAAACAAAAACAAAATCATATTCAGATGACAGTCCGGATCCAATTGTTAACAATTTTAAGGTAATTCTATATTTAAAGTAAAAAAAAAGGAAAACTCACGACCGCAAGACGAGCGACTATGACGATGACGACAACGATCCCTTTCAAACCAAAACTAGGTATGTATATAAATATACCGATACCAAGACCAAAAACCTATATCTAACCAACAATAGACCGCCAATAAATAATCGAAGGTGAAAACGTTCCAAAAGAGACAACACTTTCCACTTGCGGGTACAAAGAAAAACGAAAACAATCGATAACAATCCACCAAATCGAACCGACGAATCATCGATTTAGCCACCGCTGCCAACGCCGCCGCCGCGCCGCACCGCTTATATTCAGCGTCTTCCCAAGAAAGATTTTTTTAGCGATGAATAGTCCTTTTCTCCAAGTTGGTAATAATAACAATAATAATCGATCGTTGATGTCCATAAATATATATTTTCCAGCATCGAGTTGCCTCTTCTTCCAGGGAACATGCTTCATCAAGCACATAGGTTAGGTAGGTATATAGGATGCATGATGATGAAGAAAAGATGCCTATTTAGAGTCGGGCTCTCCTCAGATGGAGCAGCATGGAGGAACAGTGTGAATCTTTACCTCAGGGTCGTTTGGGGTTGCATCCTTCACAGATTGTTTCTCTGCTGTGCTCCTATTGTAGTGGCTTGAGTTTGGCCTTTTCACAGGTTTGTGCCATCAGCCCAGCGGTTGGTGGCAACGACGACTGCTACTACGATGTGATGGCGGCGGCGGCGCACGGCATTACACGCGTGATTAATATCAATTGCATATCTAACGTCTAGGAATAAATATCTATTTATGCGCTCGCAGAAGGTATGGCATGACTTCTTGGTGCACATTCCAAGCCAAGTCAGCATCGCGATTGAACTCAGCCGAAATATTTAGGAGGTGCACCCAAAAGCAGAAGCGACCACAAAGAAATCTTCCTTATGTACACAATAGAAAGATATTCGTGCTTCTATATAGGACGACGACGACGATGCGATGCTCGACTACATCGACGAAGCGACGGCGACGCGACGGGACGGTTCGACGAGGAATTACACCACCAGCAGCACGGGCATAATTCGTTTGTATATACAGCTCTCCTCAGGGCTTGTGTTACAATTCTTTAGCCCGGCAATAATTGTGCCTTGATGTGCAGTTGCAAATGCAGCATAAAAAGGAAGCAAACAAATAATGCAAAATAGTTTGTTTTCGAAGCGGGATAGCAAGCAGGATGAAAGCAAGATTAGGTGGGAACATAATTCAAGTGGAATAAGGAGTGAAATTTAGTGTGTCCACGGGGGAGAATCTCACAATCGGTTGTGGTGGTGGTGTAAGTGCAAGCAAATGGATTTTATATGTATAAGAAACTATACGGCAGAATCTATCAATTACACCAAACAACTTTTCTTAAAAATGGCCTTTGAAGCGATTGTTTGGTACCACCGTAATAAGGATGATTGCATTTATTTTTCAGACACGTACCTATAAAAAGGAAGGAATAATGAAAGTGTAAATAACACTTATTTCAACTACCTATACATATAAAATTATACCTAAGAAGGAAAGTAACTGTTTTTAGTTTACATTCAAAATAAATGGAACGTCGTGAAAACTAAAAAGGTACATTCTTTTCACCATTTTTGACGCACACTAAATAGTTCTTTGTCCATAGTTTACCGCCCGAAGACGAACATCCAGGTGAACCACACGACAAAGATATGCCCGGTAAATTCTACAACACAATTCCAGTGAAAATAAAGATTTTATACAAAATCTTCAGCTTGTACAAAAATGGACGGATACCACGCTCCTAAATTTTAAACCTCAAATTCCTAATACTTTTAATGCACCACAAACCTCCCATGCATCGTTGTGCGAAGCTACAACATTCTATGGTGTCGAAGAGTGATTTATAATTTTGATAATATGTCAGTCAGCGAGTTAAACAATTACGGTTCAGAGATTTTTAAAGTTCTATATCTCAGAAACAACTAATAGGTACTAATACTAATTTGGTGATCTTAGGTTTGACCAGTTTAATAAATATTGCTAATTTAAGTTTCTGTCTTTATTGATATTGAAGTAAGAAATGGGTCGAAAATAATTGAAATTGGCGAATAAATTGAAAATAAAAATAAAATGTTTGCAATTCGACATTAAAACATCTGATGGGTTGATACATTCCAATTCTTCCAAAAGTGCATTTCAATCAATTCGATCTTAATAAACTTTAAATTTTTATTATATTATTGTTCGCATGCAAGTTTAGAGACATAATGTATATTCTTTGATAGATGGGGTATAACTTGTCTTCTAACTTGATCTGGTGTTAGTCATACATGATACATAAATGATGTTATTGTGTTCTGACGTTATGCTCACTGAGCATTCTATCGTCACAGTTCACTGATGCACTTAGGATTCTTAACCTTTAAGCTGAATGCATTTAAGTTGCATAAACTTACTTCTCAAATAGAAAAAAAGAAACACCACCAAACGGATAAATCTTCCCAAACAAAGGATCACCTGTCATCCTTTAAAATAAATATAAAATCTCTCAAAACGGACGTCTCTCCGTTGGTAATTCGACATTAAAACAAGCAACTTGGGTTTAGTTTATAGGCTAAGCCAAATGCGCACTTCGTATCTCACAGATAAGCGCTGATTTGCAATGCGCATTAAGATTGCCTAACAAAAAAGCAACACAGAAGTTTATCTATTTTAACCAGTTAGCTATGTAGCCCACAAATGGATGCAACCCATTTGCCCTTCTTGGCACATTCTTTTGCTATATAGCTATTATGGTTTCCTCTTCCTGTACCGAAACCGTAGCAGCGTTCATTTCGTTCACTGACCGCTATACCCGCAAGTGGACGACCGCACAGTACAGTCTATAGCTCTCTCTCTCTTTCTCTTACTCTTACTCTGTTTCTGTTTTTTTTTTTTCATTTTATATGACTTTTCGGTTTTGGCTATCGAAATCTTTTGCAGAACCATATTTTATATGGGACGCGAGAGCGAACCTCATCTTTTTCGCGTCCTCGCTCGTCCAAGCACAAGCGGGATCTTTATGAGGCCATCATTCTCTTGAAACAGAGGAATCTGCAGAATCACTTAGCTTCGCGTTGGTTATCTAACATAAATTCACAGATTCGCATCCTTTTTGCGAAAGCCGCTCGCTCTGAATCATGTGAATTTATTCACCACTACTGATTTCTTATCACAATCGCCAGCCGTATATTACCATTTTTGGGCATTTCTAAGGCTGTGCTACGAGTTGGACGAAACGAAGCTACACCCCTCTTTTTATAGTTCTTTTGGTTTACCTATATCAAGTTGAAGGATATACCGCGAGGCTTGTGGAAGACGTATATAGAGGAGCGCAAGGGCGAACTTCTTGATCATCCGTTGTAGATAAGCCTGAAGGAGCAGCACCAGATGATGATGATGATGGTGGTGGCAATGATGGCAGAGCCTTTTGTTTACTCTGTGGGTACAACGAAGATGCCCACCAAAGAGAAAATGGTCCAAGTCAGGGCAGGAGGTTGACTTGTTTTTTTTTCTTTGTTTGTTCTTTTGAGGTTTGTGTTGTGCAGCTGGTGTAGCATCGCGCGCGCGATGTGTTGAGCAAAGTTATTAGTTTGGCCAAATTTGGAAGCCAATAATGGGTCTTGTTGAGAGTTATACACGTTGCAATGAAATGAATGACAAGGATTTTAATCGCATAAAAGAAGGACAAAATCAGAATTCCTCAAAGGTCATACAATGGCCTTATGAGTCGAAAGAAGTGTTGGTCTGTTTAATGAACATCAGAATTGTTCATATTATTAATCTATGAATATAGTTAACCTTTGCCGAAAAATCTATTAAGAAGTGCAAAAATGGTTGCGTTGTTATATCTAATGGAATCTTATTAGGGATTGATACTTAAAGATGGTTTCACTGCAACAACAATTAAGTTACATATTTTTGGTATTTATAAGTCCTGAGGATTGAGGAACTTGTATTTTTTCTCCTAGATCTAGCAAGTGTTAGGGCTGATTGCACAGAATAAATTTTTGGCCTAAAATTCATGTGTCGAATAACTAATCAGAACAGACGATATTCTATTGAAAACTATTAGCGTTAATTTTATAACTGAGCCACAGCCATTATTTTTTTTAATTTTATCTTCCTTATAATTTAGATAATTTAGGTGTTTTTATTAATCTAATAATTCATAACAAATATTTTACATTATTTAAAATGGCCTCGATTTTAAAGATATCTATAATACCTTTTGGGATAACTTTCTATGGACTATAATGAGACCTATTCAGTTATTCAAATATTCACAAAACGATAGTGGATCAAGCCAGGGCATAGACGTCACTGGAACGAAGAAATCTTACCTTGCCAGAGTATATATGACAGTATGTCACACGAATCACGACAACTTGTCTATACTGGCCGTTTGGAAAAAAAGGAAAAACAAAATTTTCCATTTTCCTATCGTACCGCCTCCATCGGATGCATGCACTGATGGCTGATGCAAAATTTATGCCAGTTACCGGGTGCATACGAAATAACGTCGTGCCAATTCATAACTTCATTAGCGCATGTGCACACCGCAAAAAAAAAAAAAAAACTCTCTTGGCCGAAGACGACGACGTCACATCAGGTTGCTTTGCATATTAAAAGCGATTGTTGTCGATCCACTTTAAGCCATTTCTTGGATCATGATTTTATATATCTACTAAGTTAGTAGTTACTTTTTCTTTTGTTCACAAGGCATAAGCTAAAATTTTTGATAACCGCTATTTTTTTTAAGGTGTTGCAGATTTGGAGAAATGGTTTAAAAGAACAGTTTTGGTTACAATGCTGTTTTTTTTGTCGATGTTAATTGGTGTTGAAGTGCAAAATATTCGTCCTATGAAAGCTTTGGAATCATCATTTGAAATTAAATTTTACATTTAAAATAAGAACGTGGAAACAACCCAAAACAGATTTTCTTCAGACTTGACTAGGTGTATTAAGGGTTTATGAGATGATATTAAATGTATATGCTAAGCAAAACCATATGATGAACATCATATGCACAAAATTGAAAACCCAAGACAAAACAATTTAAAATAAATGTTTAAATTTCAAAAGATGAAAATATATGGCTTCAATAATTGGGAGCTATACGTTTCAACGAAATAAAAACCTGCAGGTTTAATAAAATGTTTGCATTGTTTAAATAAATCCTTACATAAAACCCCACATTTGAAAATCCCGCAGTATTTAAATCTCAGTTGGTCAAAATCTCAAACTTTAAAAATAAAAATCTTGTGAATGCAGAAAATTCTCTCATTATCAAATATTCATATTATATACTCGCAGCATCATTAAGTTAAATTTTAATTGGTTTCTTGATCCGGATTTTGTATTTTTGTTGTGTGCCAAATAGAAAGCCGAGATATATTTTTTACTGCCTAAAATCAGAGCACGTTTTGATGAGTCTAGATCTAACTAATTCAAAAAGTGTCACACGTAACAAATTAAATTCCAAGCAACGTTTGAATCTTAATCTTATCGGAGAAATTTTACTCTTATTTAAGAAAGAAAATAAATCTACTCCATCCACTCCACTTTTTTGAGATCTGTTAAGTATCAAAATATTTAAAAAAAAAAAATCAAAAATTCAAAAGTAAATGACAGCACATTGTGTTATTCAATTTTCCAACCAACTCTGACCCCGAGATTTTTGAGTAATTAGACTGTGTCATAATTTGGTAATATGCGAATAACTAATGGAAATTCGTTTTATTTTTTTATTATTAAAAAAATATTTAGATAAGTATATCAGTTTCTTTCGTTTTCAAAACTACTACTGAAATTTTTGTTTTGCTCCAAATTTTTCACAAATCTGCTCCGAAATTTTACCACTGAGGTTTGAACCCTGATGTCCAGTTTATGTCACCTAGAAAAAAACCTGAAATGTATTTCCCGGGTAGGCAGCTACTCGTTCTGCTTCTTGCGAAGAATTGACAAATCCTCCAAGAGTCTCTTCTCTTGTCATGCCTCTCAGTTTCTCTCACCTTAGCAGAAATTGGCAGAAATTTCTAGGTCGAGACTTGTACTCGCCCCTGGTTCCTTGATAAATCATTAGTGTGAAATTCACCTACGCACCTACGTTAGTACTTTGCATGTGCTTGTCTTAAGAATTTTGACAATGGCTTCCTTAAACATTCTTATTTGTACTAAAAGGAAAGATGATTCCAATTTAAATATGGTGTACAGGTAAGACGTATAATCTTCATTGGAGACTCAATTTGAGTCACTCAAACAAAACTTTTAAGTTCCAAAAGAAAAACAAAATTATTTTTTCATAATAGTTTTTATTTTAAGATCATGATAAAATTGTTTTGTAGTTTTGTTTTATTTTTTTATAGATTTTATCTTTTTTTTCTTAATTTTATTTAACTTATTAAAATTCTATTTTTCTCTTTTTTTTACAGAGTTTACATTGCAAGTTGTATTGTAGTTTTACTATTTTTATAATTATTATTTTTTTATTAGACTATCAATATTAAACTTAAATAAATAATCTTTGGCATTTGTTTTAATTTATAACTTTAAACTTACACAACTAAAGAGGAATGCAATTCTGAGTTTAACAATATTTTTTTGTATTTTATATTTATGTATTTTATTTTGTTTGTATGATTCTAACAATAAAAGCAATATTTTATAATATTTTTAAATATTTATAAATTATTTACAAAAAGATTTACATTTTCATATTTACAAAAAATTAATGTGCTTATTTAGTGTTAATAATTTTTGAATATTTTTTGTTCAAGCCTGGCTTTGATTTTTTTTTTGTATCTACAATTAGATAATTTTTATTTTTTAATTTTAAATTATGATTTATGATATGAACAGATTTTTTTTTTTTCAATTTTTGTTATTTTTTTACATACATGGAACATGATTTAAAAAAAAAATTCTTGATTAATCAAAAAGATGATGGGAAATACGCACGCACAGTAGAATGATAGATTGCTTTGAAAGTAAACTTACAATAGCCTTGATAACGAACTGCAGCCCCCCAAGTGTAGGATTATTGGTGCAATAACAACAAAGAACTTCGACCACGTTCGACGACGATGAGACTTCCAACCCCAGCATGATAAACTCTGACACCACAGGCATTCATCCTCAATGGCAACTCTAATTGAGGTGTCATATTTATTTTTTCTTCTTATTTTCGAAACATGATGCACACAAGTCCTCGAAGCGGATGGATGCCTTTGCCTTCTGCTCATTTGCCAACTACCACATCCCGTTTCATTATTTAGGTCAGTCGAACCGCAGTAGCTTCCGGGGTGGCAAGGACAAGCCAAGTGCAAAAAGTTGAAATAACTGTTCAGTCGCTGGATGGTGAATTGGTGATGTAAATGTAGATGTAGATGGAGATGGAGATGGAAATGGATGGATGAATACATGACACGGAGTACAGATACTTTGCTGTTAGTTCGGATGGCTGCATGTCGCTTCAGCCCCTAGAGGATTCGGGGTTTTCGTTGTAAGGCGGAAACACGGTTTCAGCTTGGCACAACGAGGGTTGAAACGTTTGGCCAATTGCACGTATCTGTGGTGGGGGCCATGTTGGTGAGGCTGTTGCTGTTGCTGCTGTGGTGTTGCAGTTGCAGGTGATTCGGATGCTGTTGCTGAAGCTGTGGCTGATCCTGGTGCTGCTGGTGGTGATGGTGGTGTAGCTGCTGTTGGTGATGCGGGGTGTGGGGGTAGTGATTATGATTATGACGATTGTGCTGTTGTTGATACAGTTGCGACTCCTGGGGCTGTAACGTGGCTTGCTGATGAAGCGGCTGCTGTTGCTGAATCGGTGTCGCAAGCGGGGGCTGCTGCTGCTGACCATTCAATCCTCTAATACTATCTGCAGGATGTGCGGTGTAAATGTTGCTCCGACGTAGATGGTTGTTGTTATTTGGTCGTTTGTTTCTCGACCACCATTGAACATGGGTTTCTATATAAAAATGTTGGATTGTTATGTATTTCTTTTTTTTATTTTTTGATATTTTTTTTATTGTGCGTTGTGGCTTTTTGCAACAAGAGGAATGATTTTTATTCATGTTTTCCTCATTGGAGGTGGTGGTGGTGGTAGAGGTCGTGTGGTAATATGATTGGTAGTAGAGATACAAGTAGTAGTAGTAGAAGCAGAGGTGGTGATATTATGATTCGGATTATGATTATAGTAGATGGGAAGCCGATAAATTGATGGAAGTGGAGGATGTTGTTGGGGTTTCGTGCACTTACCATTTCGATTGTTCGATGATTTTTTTCTGCAAATAAAAAAAAAAGAAAGAAAAAACTATTTGTTTTAAATTGCTACAAATAAATGATTGTTATATTATTGTTGAAGAGATTATATGAAAAATTGATTTTTTTGTTTGTTCGTTTATAACAAGGCTGAACGGAAAAGTTGGGATATTGTGAAAATTTTCAAACTTTTAGGGACGATATAAGAAAATTCCATTTTGTTTAAATGAGAAGGAAAAAATATTGAAATGACAAACACTATATACGGAATTCATAATCGGCTAAATTTGTCCCTCACGATAATGGGATTGCCAACAGATGGCGTTAGGAAAAAATTCATTACTAACGGTTTTTGAAGCCCTTATACATTTTATTGTCAACTTTAAAATGCGCAAAGTCGGGAGGAAAGCCGGGAGGACCAGCTAGTCAAAGTAAATTGATTTTTTCATATTTTTACATTTAAATCATATTTTTACACTCCTGAACTTTCTTTAGAATTTATAGAATTTCATTAATTTACGAAGTTTTCTTTTTCCAGTGTTAGTACTTTATTTACTTTTGCCTTAATTAGTTGTAATATACATCATAAACCTAGGCTTAATTTATAACAAACCAAGCCTTTTCAGTTCACTTTTGAGCTCATTTTTTGTGATAACAAGTATGACTATGGATTTGGAATAAAAAAAACAATCTCTTTTAAAATGACTTAGAGAGAATCGACTGTATTCATTTTTTTAAATACATTATTTTGTTCAGGTTATTTGATGAACAAAAAAATATTTCTTTATTTCAATTTTGTAGAATCAATAAAAATAAGATTTTTATTTTGATTTTGATTTTTAAGATTTTTCATACACAGTTTTTAAATTAAACAAATTAAACTCACCTCTTGCATCTTACGACTGTGATCATAATTATTGCACCTAGTATTGCTGATAATATTGAGACTATGATAAGCGTAAGTGGCCACCCCAATTCGGATGCTTTCTCTAAAAAAAGAAAGAATAAAACAGCATAGTTAAATAAAAGATGTAAATATATATGTATATGTTTTTGTTTTTAAATTTTATGCTAAAAATATTGCATAACAATTACACAATACAATTTTTGATGAACTTTAACAAAAAATAAATTCTCAAAACTTACCTATCGTTCCTTCAAATATGAACGTACTCTTTGTTGGCATTGCCCATGAGCACAAATCACACGTAGTCAGTCCGTCAGTTAGTACAGGTTCATCCATAAGAAATGGCGGCCTTGGTGGTGGCGGTACAAATCGTCCATTAAACAGACCGTTTTCACTAGCATCAAATGGCAGAGGTGAATTAAAAAATTCAGCAGCATCTTCGAAGAATTCAAACGACGACGATGATGATGATGATGACGATGAAGAAGACGAAGATAACGACGTCTCTTCATAATAGACAGCATTTGAGCCTGATGCTAATAAATTACCCACGCCAGGTGGACTAAACGTGGCGGGTAAATCAAATGAATCTGGCAGGAAGTTTGGTAATATTGCTTCAGCATTTTGTTCAATTCCTCCATTGCCACCGACACCTCCACCTCCATCACTATTGATCGATGGGAATTGTGTTCTGTTCCTAAATGATGTTGTATAATTGGACGGACTTGCTAGTACAGTTACGAGTGATGGCATTTTTCATTAAAACTATAATAAGTAATTGAGTTGGGTTGTCTTGAGATTTAATGGTTTCTATTTTTTTTTTCTTTAGCCAGTCTTATGTTTTCATTCTGATGGTAGTTTATATCTGAAAAAAAAAAATTAAATATAAATAATGATTTAATACCTAATCCGATATTTTTTTAAAAAAGATTTTGGCAAATATTAAAAAACATGAAAAACTATTGCAAATGTCATTCAGTGAAAAATTCCCAAATGTATTTTTCTCAGACCTGAGGTGTCTGTTAAAGCTTTCTAAGTCTTTCTTCTGTTCCTCTTTTTCTAAATTAAAATTTCACTAAATTCAAAATTTTTAATATTTCAATAATCTTGATATTTAAAATAATATTGTGGGATGTTGAAAAGATTGCTTAGTCTTCTCGTTTAAAACCTAAAATAAATGCTCTTTGGTTAAACAATAACCCAATTAACAATAACAGTTTAAAGAACAACGAAACGCACAGTGAATTTGAGACAATTTACAGCCTTGCGCAACCCAGCAGGGCGTGTTTATTTTTTTGTGTGGCACCCATTCTCTGATGTAGTATATAAATGTGAACCTCATGTCGTGAAGAAATTCCTGGCAACAAATTTGTAACAAATAATTTGTGAGCTACCTAACTATAAAACCGTCTGGAGGTGGTATAACCACACGTTATATATATTTTACATGTAACTAGGGCCTATAGGCCTACACAAGCTGTTGACATTTGAGAGCTAAATGATTTATGTGCGTGTAGAAGCGTTATGATGGTAACACACCCCAAATCATATATAAATATCCAATCTAAGATACCATTATGATCATTGGCAATATACTCGTACAGTCGTACTACAATGTAATATTTCAGTCTACATACATATCTGCGGGTATATCTGGATTTATACATTTTTTTTTTTTTTTTTTCAAATCATTTTATATCAATGGGGTGTTAAAATGTTTATATTGCTACTGTTTCAATCAAATGCAGTAGCACAGCACGAATATCTATGAGTTGCTACTTGTCAATATTCTGGCACTTACATTCAGCTGTCAGCTATGTGTCAAGAAGCAATGTCATCGCAAATGATTCGCAGATCATATTTATTTTTTAAGAGCCAACAAAAAGAAAACAAACAAAATGAAACACAACAGCTCCACTCCCTAAAAAAATAATAATAATAAAAAAAAAACAAAAATACATGAAAGAATATCAAAAATCCGTCTAATCCGATTACAACGAGAACCCATTGTGGGTGCGTGGTTTTAGCCATTCACCAAAAGTTAATCACACATTACCAGACATACCCAAAGAAAACAATATTCCTACAATAGAATTCCTTCAAAAAAAAGATCAGGGAAGGAGGGGAGTTAGGGGGGTGAGAGGGTTATGAAATGTCGTCAACTTATCACAAAGCAAATGTAAACAAAGTCCAGAACGGATGGATGATGGTTTTGTGGTACCAACCAGCAGCGGTTCATGGGCTCTCTGGAGAAAAATAATATGACAACTCGAACACCGCATCACAGGAAAACCAAGAGGAAACACAATAATTTGAAGAAGAAAAAAAGGGAAATAATATGATCCCTACCCTCTTGTCCCTTTCGAATGGGACGATGTAATTCGACTCAACTTGGGTTCCTATAATATTGGCATGGGATGATGGCTTGGTGGTATTTTATACGTTTACTGCCACAGCTATACTATGACACACATACACACACGCTTGCACCGGGAAAGGAAACTTTATTTTTTGATAATAAAAATATTATGAGTCTCAATTTTTATAAATCTGACAAGTTCGGATTAAATTCTTCTTTATATGCATGTTCCATCTTATGACGTGACATTGATATGGGTTTTGGTATTTTGGTCAAAGGAAAGTGGGTTCAAATTTTTTATTCATATAACTATAACATAAGCATTGAAATTCAGGGCTTACAGTCGTATTTGAATGGGGGTGTTAAGAAATTGTTTATTTCTTTCCCTACATATATATTTGCAAGTTAATAAACTGGCAGAGGTACATTTATGAATTGTTAAGCTACTGCATTTGATTTTGATAGTTCTACAATAAGACTTATCATACATTTTCGCACATAACTGTCAGGATAAAATGTAATGAAAATACGGAGACATAAAATTTGATGAAAACTCGGAGAAAATAAAAGCGTTTGTCACTATCTGTCAATTATTGCCACTTTTGATGAAAATTTTCGAAATTACATAGGTATTTGGTATTAAAGGATTTTTTTAGTGGAAAATGTAAGAATAGGTGTATTAACCTTAAGTACCTACATATGATGATGTGTAGGTAAAGAACAAAATTTGAAATAGAAAAAGCTCTCAAAATTAAGTGAAAAGTTAAGTTTGGACTTTCAAGGTAGAATTTTAAACATTGAAGAGTTTTTAACAGAAAAACAAACAACTTGAAATTGTAGGGTAAAGTAGCGTGAAATTGTAATTGAAAGAAGAAATAAAACCCTCTCAATATTTCCTACATTCTCTGAAAATAATATTCTTCGTAAAGTTCTGTATTCCCCTACAAGTTCTGAAATTCCCTCAATTCTCAATTCTTCTGTAGCTTGCCCTACAGTCTAAACTAGCTAAGCGAATCTATCGTACTTGGAATTAAAAATAAAGTTAACTCTGATAAATTGTATACAACAGTTTAGAAATAGACTTATTTATCTCAAAACCGGGTCTAACGATTTTGATGCAATGTTAAACTCGAAAATCTTCCTTCTTTTTTGGATAAAATAAGGATTGAAATTAAGAATAAATATTTATTAATAAAAAATAGATCATATAGATCATATAGTAACTCTATAAGGTCTTGGGAGTTGGGAGATCGATTATTTCAATCTAAAAACGAAAATGTTTTCACGGAAAATGCATCTTACGAGGAATTGAAAAATCATCCAAGGATATAACTTGTCAGTAAAAAGTGCTTCTCACCATTCGTTCAGATTCGGCAAGAAATTGTAGGTCCCCAGCATTCTTGAAAATAACACGCACACAGGAATGGTTGAGAGTTGTAAGACACTAGGAGTCTTACAAAATTAAAGGAATTTCGTATTTCGTATTTATTGATATCAAAACATAGGCATATTAAGACCTGGTGTCTTTTTTGTTATGCTTAGTACATTAGGTTAAGAAATTAATTAATTAGAAACAATTATAATGTTTAAAATAAAAAAATAAAATAGATTCTATAATATAAGAGAAATATGTACATAAATGAGAATTACCTACATATATGATAAGTTAATATAAAAAGAAAAGTTTAGAAAAATCTTAGCATCTGTAGTGATTTTTCAAAAAAATCTCAAAAGTCCTGTAGTTGTTAAGTCCTCTCAGGTCGGCTGGTAGGGAGTTCCAAAGACCGGCAGCATGCACAAAAAATTGTTGCTTAGAGTTTCTGTATTTAAAAGTAGGTACAATAAGAACTTTACTTCTTTGTGATACAGGAAAAATAAGTTTTTCAAATAAGTATTCAGGATTTTTACTATGCATGAGTTTAAAAAGAAAAGTCAATACTAGAAAATCTAGATATTTGTTCAAGGGCATATAAAATACATTTTTTGCATACATAGAAACATGGTCAAAACGACGCAAGCCATATACAAATCGGACGGTGTTGCAGCAGAAAATAAGGCTACCATAGAACAAAGCAGGAAAGACAAGGGTTTTGGCAATCATCATTTTTGTAGCAATTGGAAGACAACCACCAGACAGGTGTAATATCCGAAGGGTGGCATATGTTCTTCCAAGAGCACATGCTAAATGACTATTCCATGTTAGGGTTTGATTAAAAGTTACGCCCAAGTTTTTTACTGTCCCTTCGTAGTTCAACATTGAACCATCAAGCTCAACGCAAGGTAAGCATGTAGTGTCAAGAACAGTATTACTTATAACAATAGCCTGGCATTTTTTCGCGTTGAGTTTTAAAAGATTTTTATGTGACCATTGCACTATACGCATCAGATCTTCGTTAATTCTAGAAGTTGCATCCTCAACCATTCCAATACAGTAACTCAAATAAATTTGTACTGAAATCTTTTTGCCGATGGAAAATAATATAAATGTTATTATTTATTATTATTAAATATATTTAAAAAGTTAAAATAAAGTAAAATAAAATAAAACAACATTAAAATAAAAGCCATTTAATTCCAATAAAAGTCAAAGTACCAACTCATATAGCTTTTGCAAGTTAATGGCGTTCCTTAATTTTTTCTTTTAAAAAATTAAAATTTTTATAGAATAAAATTCCGATAAAATTTCCCAGGGCATAAAAGAATTTAAATTTATTTTCATCAAGAAAAAAAAATTAATAACCAAAATCATTGATTGTTGAATCTCTTTCCAAAAAGTTTTTCTCGGTTTCGATGTAGAAGACAAGAAAAAAACAATCCCAAAAAATATATTTTTAATTTTAATTATGAACCAGCACGTCAGAGGTTAATACACATTTCATGCATTTAACGCTCGTTTCCTTCAACTGATGCGAGCAAATCAATTTCATTCATTAACTAACATTTATAACAGCGCATCATAATCCGGCCATATAATATTTGTAGTTGTACTATACGGCTTTTATTAATTATGCTTTATTGCACCTGACTCGCTGGCATCGTAGTTTCCTTCATTTACAATCTTTGAAATAAAAAAAAAAAAAACACAACCAACCAACACCATTTCAACCGTCTAGAACCAGGTTTTTGTAGAACAAATCTTGGCCGTCGCGCTTTTGACAGGTAATAAAAACCCCTCAGGCTAACGAATCCAAATGGCATAAGCTAAGCCTCCAGCTGTGCAGTCGGTATATGTGCACCGATTGAATTCCCATAGAACCATTCACATTTTGAAGATCATCTAGTATTTTGCTTATTATAGATTCCCCTGACCCTGGTGATTGACCACAGCAAGACGAATCCTAGGAGAAAAAAAAATAAAACACAAAAATCAAGAAACTAATTCTGAAAATGGAAAAAACAACATCGAAGCCCAAAAACCTATAAAAAGAAAACAGTTGTTTGGGTGTCATTAAGGCCTGTTGCACGGTGCCAGATTAATGACCGGCCTCGCAGAGGGGCATCAAGTTTTCTGTTAGTTCAGTCCTTTATTAAACTAACCACCACTAATGCGAGAACAAAAGTAGATATGTGCCTACCTTTTTTTATGGCCGATCAAGACGATCAAGTCCAGTGGCAAATGCAATTGCGACAACGACAGCGGACAACAGAACAACTCAACCGATCGATAATCGTCATGACTTTGACAGATCATACATCACTTTTTTGTTTGCATCGCTGCTGCCACAGCGTTTACGTCGTTACGTTTCCGTTTCAGCTCCGAACCGAACCAAAGGCACTGCTGGGATGAGACCACTTTGACAGGAGTTTATATAGTTAGGTAGGTACATATATAGATAAGGTACTCCGGTTAAGTTGCATTGCGCAAATTTGTATCAATTAAGCTATTAACTGCAGTTCGTCGCATCGCATCGCACATCTCCTGCCTGATGTGTTTTCAGATCTAGTTTTGTTATAGTTCTGTGTGTGATCACGTTATGACCATAAAAGGTTGCAAAAGGAAACAAGATGGACATATTTTGATTGGCAACATTGTTGTGATTAGTTAACGTTGTTGGCGTTCTTTTTTAACTTAACAATACCAGAAGGATACAGCAATTTACAGAAATTAAGTGATAAATTTTGCCTTTTGTTATATGACTTGTTTTGAAATTGTTCCTGATGAGCATCAAGCACGCTCTTTAACTGGTTTAAGGTAGTTATATCGCATATACATATATCAGGCTCCTTGTCCTTTGCCAATCAATGAATTCTTTTCAAAATAAAATGCAATTATTTTTAAAGGAGGAAAATAATTGAAAGTATATTTTCTTACAGCAAAAAAAAATTAGTGCTACCTTCCTAGTAATTTTCTTTGTTAAAAACTTTTGATGCGACTTGAATTATAGTCACTGCTTTCAAATTCTTTCAATTTTATATGAAGGTATTTATATGTATGCACCTAAGTATATATTTAAAACATAAAATTTTAAAAAAATCACAATTTTGAGGTTGCAAATTAAACAATAGGCGTATTTTTGTGAAAAGTGTATAACAAGTTCAGCAAATTTAGACACTCGAACAATAACACAGCATTTTTTTTTTCTTATTGTTAACGTTGCAAAAATCTATAAATACTTTTAATCAAAACGAACCTTATATAAGAAGAAATCAGTGTTGCTAGATGGGTAAATAAAGTATTCCTTTCAATTCTTTTGTTGCATTCCATCATAAATTTTTACAAACAAACAACATTATGGAAATTGTTTTGTAAAGCTTGCGAAAAGTCTTAAAAAATTCTCCAAAGCCCCTATGTAAATCTCAAAAAAACGTCTTTATTTATATCTTTTGTTTTCTTTTCTTCTTCATTTCTTTAAAAAACGAAAATTTCCATTTTTCCCCTAAGTTATTATCGTACAAATAAATACCCATTAGGCATAATTTTTTATTGGAAAATACGATTGACCCCATACACCTGTGTAACCCACCATCATATACCATCTGGCTTAAAACTCTAAAATAATAAAGAGTTTATATCTCGCAGATACCTATACATAAATAGTAACATGAGCTTATCATATGTGCCATCCGCTAAATATTTCTGTACGTACTCGGCTACAAAATTTCATTGAAAATCTCAATCTCAAAAGACATTTTCACCGTTGGGTGTCGGCGCAGATATGATTTCACCATGAGAGCAACAACGCAACGCTTATTCTTAGGCAACCATCAAATATAAGCAACCAACAACAACAACAACAAGAAAAACTTCGTAGGTATAATGGCAAATTAAATAAATGTCTTTCATTTGAATGCGTTTACAAGTACGGAGATTACTTTGAATAGGCTGGGAGTGGTAATCGACAGGGGCACATTGAAGGCAAACAGCGCCTCACCAATAAGGTGCCTAATTAAGTATGAATATATTTTGACGTCTAATAGGTGGGAACCGTCATTGGGCAAAAAAAAAAACCTAGATCGGTATTTCTCAAGCGAAAAATAAAACATCAAAATGTATGGATTTTTGCATTTACATATAAATGACTTGTGAAGACGACATCGACAAAATAATATCAAAATTTACATTTTGTTGCTTATTCTATAAAATGGTGTAAAGGGCTCAATATATACCAAATAAAAATTTTTAAAAAATGTTCAGGCCTATAAGAAATTTACAATAGCAAATCCGCTCCATATACTGTGCTCAAATCACTGCTGGTCTGGTGTGCTGATATGAAGCCTATAAGCTCTCAGGAGGATATTCATAATTTTTGCTTTAAGGCTGTTTTCTTTTTTGTGGATACAAGTTTGCAACTTTCCTAATCACTCGAAGCTTAAAATCGATACATTTGATTTGCACAAGAAGCGACGAGGTACCAAATTGAGGCGTACACCACCGACACACGTTTCTGCGAATTGGATACCTTGGGGGTGCCTCAATTTCTATATACCTTACCTTTCCTACAAACATATAGATTCCCGATTTTCTCATTCATTTTCCAAAAAGGATTTCCTCCTACTGATTTGTTTTCCGGTGTATTGTATTCAATAAACTTCCTCCTTGCCGTCATCATAATATCTATCTACACACTCGCATGCTTCTGCTTTATCGAATTTGTCCGTCGTCGTCGTCGTCGTTATCGTTCTCGCTCTTGTTGGATTTTTGTTTTTTTTTTTTTTTTTGTGTATACACACAGAGAAAAAATCAGTAAAATCTACGAAAAACTGTAGTAAAATCTACGATAAAAGCAGTAAAATCCGAACCTACTACACACGTCGTTAAATTTACTACAAAATGTAATAAAAATAAGATTTGCAATGATAGTTAAATTCACTACTGAAACAGTAAAATATACTGTCATTGTACTAAAAGTTTCCAACATGAGCATTAAAATCTATTGTAGTTGTAGTAAATTTTATTACATAAACAGTGAAATATATTGCAATTGTTCTAAAATTTTAGAACAGTAGTAATAAAATACACTACTGATGCAGTGAAATCTATTGCAGTTGTAGTAAAATCCACGATATTGGTAGTAAAATACATTTCATAAAACAGTGAAAATTATTGCAGTTGCAGTAAACTCTACTAGAGTGGTAGTAAAATTCATTACATTAAACAATGAAATCTATTACAGCTGTAGTAAAATCTACAACAGTGGTAGTTAAATTTATTACATTAAAAAATTAAATTAATTGTAGTTGTAGTAAATAGTACTACAGCCGTAGTAAAATTTATTACATGGAACAGTGAAATCTATTGCAGTTGTAGGAAAATGTACTACAATGGTAGTAAAAGTCATTACATGGAAAAGTAAAATCTATTGCAGTTGTAGTAAAATCTACTACAGCCGTAGTAAAATTCATTGCATGGAACAGTGAAATCTATTGCAGTTGTAGTAAAATCTATTGCAGTTGTAGTAAAATTCATTGCAGTTGTAGTAAAATCTACTACAGCCGTAGTAAAATTCATTGCATGGAACAGTGAAATCTATTGCAGTTGTAGTAAAATCTATTGCAGTTGTAGTAAAATTCATTGCAGTTGTAGTAAAATCTACAACAGCCGTAGTAAAATTCATTGCATGGAACAGTGAAATCTATTGCAGTTGTAGTAAAATCTATTGCAGTTGTTGTAAAATTCATTGCAGTTGTAGTAAAATCTACTACAGCCGTAGTAAAATTCATTGCATGGAACAGTGAAATCTATTGCAGTTGTAGTAAAATCTATTGCAGTTGTAGTAAAATTCATTGCAGTTGTAGTAAAATTCATTGCAGTTGTAGTAAAACCTACTACAGCCGTAGTAAAATTCATTACATGGAACAGTGAAATCTATTGCAGTTGTAGTAAAATATACTACAATGGTAGTAAATTTTATTACATAGAAGCAGTGAAATCTATTGCAGATGTAATAAAATGTATAACATAAAATAGTGGATTTTTAACTGTAGTTGTAGTAAATTTAACTACAACTGCAGTAAATTATCCCCTATTTGATGTGATACATTTAACTACATCTGTAATAGATTTCACTGTTTCATGCAATAAATTTAACTTTAATCTGTAATACATTTTACTACATATCTATGTAATAAATTTCACTGTTTCATGCAATGGATTTGATTTTTATCTGTAATACAATTAAAAATGGTATATCTACCATGAGTTTTTCTACAGAGATCTATTAGTCCTATACAAACAGTAATGGATGAATTAAATATTATGTAGGCATGTAGAAATACTTACATATGTAGGTACTTGTACAGAGATTTAGAGTACTGATTTTTTTCTTATGTCAAAACCATTCTTCCTGAAATAAAATTCTCTTATTTTTTTTTTTCATTTTTTAGTGGAATACTATATCTGAAATTAAAAGCAGGTATCATTTTGAATGTTCATATGTATTTTTATTTTATTTTATTTTTGATAACTATGGTAATATTTAATACAAGCTAATATCAAAATCTCTTAAATAAAAGTAATGACAATTAAAATGACTATAATATACATTTTATAAATTTTTAAACCTAAGGGCCATTCTACCATCAGAAAGATTATGTGGCAAAGCAGGATAATATTGAAATTCCGTAATTAATTTCAAACTTAAAATATTTGTATTATCTTTTATAATAAAAGCATTTATATTTACATCGTATTGAAACATATATTTAGTGGAAACAATTATTACACGTTTCTCTATTTCAGAAATTCTATAAATAAAGTTACTTTGCTTATGAAACAAAAAAAACCGGAAGTGTATGGTGTTCCCATAAATTGTATGTTTTCTGAAAATATTTGAATACCATCAAGCCCAAATTCTTGAAGATCTTTGAAATATGGTTTTTGAGATATACATACATTTTTACTTTTTAAAATTTTAATCTTAATGTCTTTTTCATTTAAATAAAAAAAGTTAGCTAGTTTAACTTCATTCCAACGGAGTAGCATAAATTATTCCTAGATGTTATGCTCTGGGCATATTGTTTTAATTCTTTGTGTTTGCCTTCATTTCGCATGCTCCAAATCATTTTTAAGGGTCCAACCCTCTCAATAACAGTGGGATAGTGGGTCAAAAAATGTGCTTTCTGCTTAAGAGTTTCATTAAAAAATTATCTGTAAGTTTTATTATGATCAGCTACTCGAGATTTCAATTCTTCTAAATCATTTTTATTAAATGAAGTACATAAACATAGATCTACAAGTTTTTGAAGATTTAAAAAAAAAGCCAACATTTATCGTCCTTAGGTACAAAATCCCAAACCATTAACGAAAAAAAATGTACAAAGCAATGGCTTTCACTAGCTTGCATATTCAAATTTTTGTTTTGCAAAGCCTCAAGTTTTATAGGAAGGGAATAGTTTTTCGAGTCTATGCTTCCATAATCAAAAAGTTGTTTTCTGTCATTCAAATTTTCGAGAGAAAAATATTTCTTTGTTTTAATGAAATATAAAATAATAGCACACATATCATTTTTCAAAACTCCCTCGAAAAGATCATGCATGATATCAACTGACACGTTAACAACCGCATGAAAAGACGGAAGTCTATTGAAAATACATACTTCCGATATTCCAGTATGTTTTGGGTCATTAAGTAAAAGATCTGAATCATAATTTGAAACTGTTCTTAAACTGCTCTTTAACTCATAACTAAGATTTTGTGTTTCTGCTTTAGAAGCCTTACAGATTCGACAAAAATGCAGAGCCGAAAAGGATGATCTGAAGCCCAGAATCTTATTAAGTCCAAGATTATCACCAGTTACTAAGCCTAAAACAAAATAAATTTTTTTTTCCACACCTTCCGTCTGAATCATTATGCCATTCAGTTCTAAATCTAATAAAATTTTCAGAAGGTTATGAAGAACATCGAGGCGCTCATACTTTTTAAAATACTCAGCTTTTATTAGCATAGCAGGCAAAATGTTGGTCAAAGAAGAACGTTTATGCTCTGGTAAAGTTGGAAAGTTTATGTAGAATGCAGAAATTGAATTCGCTCCGGAGTGCGAGCCTAACACATTATCTGGATCAAAGTCATCATTATACAGAAAATATGGGACAACAGTTTTGTTTTCGTTTGAAAATCTTGAATGAATTTCTCGCCAAACAGAACCACATACAAAATTTTTTATGTCATCGGAATGCGCCATAAGATCTTCCATTTCTTTCAAAGTTTTTTTAAGCAAATTTTCAGTTTCAAAAAATTTTTTAATTATGAAAGGAATAGATAGAATAGTTCCTTTTATTTCATTGTATTTTAAAATTGGTTTACCCCGTTCAATTGTATTTTGAATTTCAGATGAAACTGTACTATTTATTGGTAATTCGAGTAATTTTTTTTTCGACAAATGGTTTATAAGCTTATGTTCAGTCTCTATTTTAGAAAAAGCTGTATCACAAAATTGACTTATTTTTTGAATTGCTAAGCTCGAATCGCTCAATTCAATAACGCATTTAATAGGGTCAAGTAAAAGTTTTTGAATTTCTGTCACAACTTTGAATACTAAATTTCTTGGAACGGAATTGTGATTCATCAACTTTAAAACAAATCTTAAAGCACATTCCTTTTTATTGATAAACGATTCTTCAAAATTTTCAGTAGACTTTTGATCGAAACTATAAGCAAGTAATGAACTCTCTGATTTTTGAGATGGAAACGTTGAATTTAAGTCTTGATTCAAATTGTTTACATTTTCCGCAGGGAGGAGAGTGGTAGAATTTGTGGTATTGGTAGAGGTGTTTGAATTGCTATTTAAATCAAAATGTACTTTCTTTAAATGCCGTTTTAAGACAAAAAGATTGGAAAATGCTTGAGGACAATCCCCTTGTTTACAATATATTTCTTTTTCATATTTATGCTTGCATTTTAAATGTGAATAGTAATCATCTTAATTTAAAAAAATTAATTCACAAGTAAAACAACTGAACATGATTGACTACAGTTAATATTTAATCTAAAAGTTTAATTTATTATATATGTAAATAGTATATACAATAAAATACTTCACAATATAAAATAAATTGTATCGGCCCTTGATTCGGTTTTTTTTAACTTAAAAATTTGTTATGTTTATTTTAATTTGTTAAGTTTATTAGCCAAAGCACAAATAAACGTTTAAAAGGATGTTAAAAAAGTCTAAAGAAGCTAAGTCGTATCAAGTTTATCAGCTTGATCCGAACTAGAAAACTGTTAAAAGGGATGTTAAAAAAGTCTAAAGATGCTAAGTCAGAATCAAGTTTATCAGCTTGATCTACCAAAGCAATAATAAACTGTTTAAAAGGATGTTAAAGAAGTCTTAAGAAGCTAAGTCGTTTCAAGTTTATCAGCTTGATCCGAACTAGAAAACTGCTAAAAAGTCTTAAGAAACTAAGTCAGAATCAAGTTTATCAGCTTGATCACCTAAAGCACTAATAAACGATTAAAATTTTGTTAAAAATATTCTTAAGAAACTAAGTCGTTTCAAGTTTATCAGCTTGATCCGAACTAGTAAACTGTTAAAAAGGATGTTAAAAAGGTCTTAAGGAGTTAAGTCGTATCAAGTTTATCAGCTTGATCCGAACTAGAAAACTGTTAAAAGGGATGTTAAAAAAGTCTAAAGATGATAAGTCAGAATCAAGTTTATCAGCTTGATCCGAACTAGTAAACTGTTAAAAAGGATGTTAAAGAAGTCTTAAGAAGCTAAGTCGTTTCAAGTTTATCAGCTTGATCCGACTAGTAAACTGTTAAAAAAGATGCAAAAAAAGTCTTAAGTAGCAAAGTCAGAATCAAGTTTATCAGCTTGATCCCCTAATGCACTAATAAACGATTAAAATTTTGTTAAAAATATTCTTAAGAAACTAAGTCGTTTCAAGTTTATCAGCTTGATCCGAAATAGTAAACTGTTAAAAGAGCTGCTAAAAAAGTCTTAAGTAGCAAAGTCTACCAAAGCAATTAAATAAGGTTTATAAGAACGTCTTACAATTTGTGTTGTTTTTTAAAAAAAACTTAATTTTGCTTATCTCGTAACTCATTAATCAGGGCTGTTGTTGCAGAGCTAGGAGGACTTGAATTAATATCATAAAAGAAGTTTTCTAAAAACAACCACACATTTTGGCTTTGAAGTGGATACTTAAGATTAAATACATACATTAATTTAAAAGCCGAATCAAGAGCCGATAAAAAGCTTTCTGTTTTATGGAATATGTTATCTGATATTACATAATATAATTTTTCACTTGCCACTACCATTGGTTGAATGTTGAAATGTAAGCCCTTGTACGATTCTTTTATATGTTGGTATTTAACCAGGATATCTGCCTGGTTTTCGGCTTCTAATATAGTGCTATTGATTGAGTCCTGGATTGAAGCGTGCCACTTTTTCCCACTTTGAAGTGAAATTTTTTGAAATGGAGGCAATTTATAATGGATGAGCTTGTAGGTTAATAAGTTTTTATAATCTGTAAAGAAATTAATTTGTATATGTTAGTATACGTGAAAAATGGTGAAATGTATTTATTATTGTAGACAAAAATGTATGCTTTTTAAGTTATTTAAACAATTTTTTTTATTACCTTGACTACTATCAATACCATTTATTTGCTCGAGTATCTGCTTAACAGGTTTGCTTGCACTTTCAGATTGATTCTCGACACTTTGCAAGAAGGTTCTTTGAAAGCTATCCCATTTCTTTTTCAAGCAAACTGATTTTTCTTCACCGAAAAGAAGAATAAAGTCTAAATCGATCTGTAAGAATAATTAATATGAATAACATTACCAAAATTAAAAAAAAAAAAAATATACCAAATGAAGGCCGATAGATTGCGTGAAAAGTGGCCAGTTATTAAAAATTTCCTCTGCGGTCTTTTCTAAAATTTCTGCCCTCCTGATATGAAAGCAGTTTTTCCATTTAATAATTATTAACTCTATTGGTTGTGAGTTGTATTTCAGCCAATCCTTCTCATTTAAACCTGAGGAATTAAAATAACAATAAGTTTTTGTGCATATTATGGATGACTTTAGATCACTTAAACTAAATACATTTTTCGTATTATGAAAAAAACTATTTTCAGTTGAGTTAATTAAACATTTTGGTTACACAGTGGAAATCAGCTTTGGTTTTTTTTGTAAATTGGAAAAAATTTAAATCTCTCAATTTCACACGTATTATACAAAATACCAGAAACTATACAAAGTAAGAACTTCATAAAGCTTACTGGTGCTCCTTTGGTTTCAATTTTTCAAGTTATTTTAGATTTAACAAGAAAATACGTTTTTAAACGTTTTTATCTTCGATCCTAGCCCTTCGTGGGGTGGATGCAACAGATAATAGTAAAGAGTGTTTGTTAAAAAGAGTGTTGTTATAAATGTATTGGGCTATGAGATTTATATTTGTTATAAATGTATTGGGCTAGGAGATTTAATTGAACAACTTAAGTGCTTTTCAGCTTATAACTTGTAATTGCTCTTCGTTCAATTGGAGAAGGAACCATTTTAATTTTATTGAAACAGCAACATTTTCCAGGAATATGATAAGAATCATGATTCATGGATTTGAAATTTGTTAGTTTGGCGAATAGATTGCAAGTAGCTCAATTGAAACTTTACTTTACGTAAATCTTTTTCAAAGATTTGGAAAACAATTTTTTACATTTTAATTTTTTTCTTACATTAGGTTTCCACCAACTTGTAAATAAAGCATTTATATAAAATAATTATAAAATAATTTATTTAGGTATATTATATCATATTACATCTTACTTTGGGAGTTATCTACCAGCGGTGAACATGATGGCGATGAAGGTGATGATGAAGATGAATTTTCAGACATTAAAAAAACATGATGTTTTGAGCGCCTTGATAAAACTCCTCTTTTTCTTAAGGCTTTAATTTTATTGTTATAAGCTGAATACAGTTGACCTCTAGCTCTACCACCACTTCCACTAGGCATGTAATAAGAAGTCTATAAGAAATGTTCGTTAGTTAACTATTTTTGTTAGTATTTAATATAAGACCTTGGATTCAAACGGAAAAAGTTTGATGATTTGTTCCGTTAATGAGTTTATTTCTTTTGTTCCGAGTAAAATCTCGTTAAATAGAGCAAAGTCTATTAAATATATGAGATCTTTTCTGTCTGAAGAATTGAACGCCGTTTTTTTGGATAGCAACAATTTCCCTCTGGAGTTTGATTTTAATATCTGTTGAACGTTCTATTGAAAAAAAAAACATTGATACATCAATAAACAAGTATATGTATGTATGGTATAATAATAACGAAGATGATGATTACTTCTGTTAAGGTAGAGCGATTGAGGTAACTTACTTTAATTGAATTATGTATAATATAGCTTGAATCAAATCACTTGGCCAACAATCGCCTGCGCAGAGAAAGAATTGAAGAAAACAAAAATTGTGCGCAATTTAATGAGTGAAGGTCCTATTTCCTAAATTGTACAATGCCTAACTCAACTTTATTTTTCTTTTAAATTAAAATGCTATTGCATGTAGGACATGTAGGTACTATTTGTTTTAATTTTTTTTATTATAGAGTTGATAAATTTTGACTCGCTTATAATAAAAAATCCAACATAATATAATTTTATTTCATGTCTATGAATAGATGCGAAATCCAACAACAATATAAAAGGGGTTGTGCGGACCCCTACTGTCTATGTGTGGGGTTTTTAAGTATGTCTACTATCTCATTTATTATCCGTAGTCTGACAGTTGTAGCTTGTAGGCAAATTAAGATTGCTGCTAGGATTCACATCTTTATAAGTCAGTATCTTTGTTTCAAAATTAAATAGATGAGCTGAGAAATTTAAAGAGAGCTGCGCAGTTTTCGCGCTATTTATACAACATACGTGTGAATTGATGACAGTTATTTAATGTAAGCCTCAAATCTCAATTATTTTAAAATCGTTAGTTTGATGAGTAAGATTAAGACAATAATAATTTGAAATTTCGAACTAAGTGGAAACCTACATATATTTTCAAAACGTTGCACATCATTAAAATGTTAATTTAGGACCGAATTTTAAATCATAATTTAAACGTTCAATTAACAGTCAGAGGAATAAAGTTTCGTACGAAGAAATTATTTTTGTTCGTGTAATAGATTTATATGTATGTATACTTATAAAGACAGCAGCTGTCGAATTCTGTTGTCGATAACTTTTTACATTAATCAAAATTTTGTATGTGGTGAAAAGTTTAAAAAATGTACTAACAAATAAAATAAGGATCTCCATTTCAATGGTATTATGACTCACCATGTGTTGTACTTCTTGGTTGAAACTATTTTCGGAATCAGATCGTAAATTTTTGGGAAATGCTTCCATAATGTCGCTTGATACAGATACAGCACTACTTGAACACCCACTAAGTTTTTCGGATATTGAAGTTAAGGGTAAGCTCTAAAAAGTTATTAAACATCGTGAGCCCTATGTATTATAAAACGAACTTCCTCTTTTTACAGACATCTTACCTTTAAAGATCTCCATTCAGTTAACCTTGCCTTAAACTTGATCCGCAATCCCATCATTTCTAAAGGAATTAAATTGTCTATGTCAGAAACTGTTATGTGTTCCAAGCAATCTGAATCAATTTTTTTTTCTAAAACACTGATATTAAACAATCTGGAGGGAAAAATTAAACTAATTATGATTTACCATTAAACAACTCACAGAGCTCTGAAAGTCCCCATCGCTTCAATATATCGCTAATTGCTTCATCTTGCAACTTATATGAGAAAACATATTCTACAGCGACTGAGTGTTTGCTTGATATTTGCTGATTGAAATCTAAGTTTTCATTTGTTTCACCCAAATCAACTTCACTTGAGTCTTCTAAAACTTCTTCAATTAAATCACCCTCTGAATGTTGGCTTCCTTTAAGTTCAGGGTATTGTACGTATCTACTTAAAGACAATAGAAAATATCTTTTTGTTTTTCTCATTAAATATTTTGAGTAAAAGATTTTAATGCTTATTTTAACAGCATTAAGGGCTGATTTCAAAAAGGTAAAAGATTTTAATGTTTATTTTAACAGCATTAAGTGCTGATTTCAAAAAGGTATCAACCATCGCTGTACGGCTTACCGTTGGTCAGATACATCCCAAAACCTTTTTCAATTTTCTTAACTTCTGCCATCATGAAGAAAAATCAAAAACGTTTTGGAGTGTATCTGACCAACCGTAAGCCGTACAGAGCTAGTTGATACCTTTTTGGAATCAGCAATTGATGCTTCAAAAGCGAGCATCAAAATATGTTAAAAAAGAATCACCATTAAAAAAAATTTACTTTTGGAACTCGCATATAGGAACCCGTATGCGTATTTTAAGAGTGCTTTTTCTCATTACATATTTTGAGTAAAACATTTTAATGTTTATTTTAACAGCATTAAGTGCTGATTTCAAAAAGGTATCAACCATCGCTGTACGGCTTACCGTTGGTCAGATACATCCCTTTTTCAATTTTCTTAACTTCTGCCATCATGAAGAAAAATCAAAAACGTTTTGGAGTGTATCTGACCAACCGTAAGCCGTACAGAGCTAGTTGATACCTTTTTGGAATCAGCAATTGATGCTTCAAAAGTGAGCATCAAAATATGTTAAAAAAGAATCACCATTAAAAAAAATTTACTTTTGGAACTCGCATATAGGAACCCGTATGCGTATTTTAAGAGTGCTTTTTCTCATTACATATTTTGAGTAAAACATTTTAATGTTTATTTTAACAGCATTAAGTGCTGATTTCAAAAAGGTATCAACCATCGCTGTACGGCTTACCGTTGGTCAGATACATCCCAAAACCTTTTTCAATTTTCTTAACTTCTGCCATCATGAAGAAAAATCAAAAACGTTTTGGAGTGTATCTGACCAACCGTAAGCCGTACAGAGCTAGTTGATACCTTTTTGGAATCAGCAATTGATGCTTCAAAAGTGAGCATCAAAATATGTTAAAAAAGAATCACCATTAAAAAAAATTTACTTTTGGAACTCGCATATAGGAACCCGTATGCGTATTTTAAGAGTGCTTTTTCTCATTACATATTTTGAGTAAAACATTTTAATGTTTATTTTAACAGCATTAAGTGCTGATTTCAAAAAGGTATCAACCATCGCTGTACGGCTTACCGTTGGTCAGATACATCCCAAAACCTTTTCCAATTTTCTTAACTTCTGCCATCATGAAGAAAAATCAAAAACGTTTTGGAGTGTATCTGACCAACCGTAAGCCGTACAGAGCTAGTTGATACCTTTTTGGAATCAGCAATTGATGCTTCAAAAGTGAGCATCAAAATATGTTAAAAAAGAATCACCATTAAAAAAAATTTACTTTTGGAACTCGCATATAGGAACCCGTATGCGTATTTTAAGAGTGCTTTTTCTCATTACATATTTTGAGTAAAACATTTTAATGTTTATTTTAACAGCATTAAGTGCTGATTTCAAAAAGGTATCAACCATCGCTGTACGGCTTACCGTTGGTCAGATACATCCCAAAACCTTTTTCAATTTTCTTAACTTCTGCCATCATGAAGAAAAATCAAAAACGTTTTGGAGTGTATCTGACCAACCGTAAGCCGTACAGAGCTAGTTGATACCTTTTTGGAATCAGCAATTGATGCTTCAAAAGCGAGCATCAAAATATGTTAAAAAAGAATCACCATTAAAAAAAATTTACTTTTGGAACTCGCATATAGGAACCCGTATGCGTATTTTAAGAGTGCTTTTTCTCATTACATATTTTGAGTAAAACATTTTAATGTTTATTTTAACAGCATTAAGTGCTGATTTCAAAAAGGTATCAACCATCGCTGTACGGCTTACCGTTGGTCAGATACATCCCAAAACCTTTTTCAATTTTCTTAACTTCTGCCATCATGAAGAAAAATCAAAAACGTTTTGGAGTGTATCTGACCAACCGTAAGCCGTACAGAGCTAGTTGATACCTTTTTGGAATCAGCAATTGATGCTTCAAAAGTGAGCATCAAAATATGTTAAAAAAGAATCACCATTAAAAAAAATTTACTTTTGGAACTCGCATATAGGAACCCGTATGCGTATTTTAAGAGTGCTTTTTCTCATTACATATTTTGAGTAAAACATTTTAATGTTTATTTTAACAGCATTAAGTGCTGATTTCAAAAAGGTATCAACCATCGCTGTACGGCTTACCGTTGGTCAGATACATCCCAAAACCTTTTTCAATTTTCTTAACTTCTGCCATCATGAAGAAAAATCAAAAACGTTTTGGAGTGTATCTGACCAACCGTAAGCCGTACAGAGCTAGTTGATACCTTTTTGGAATCAGCAATTGATGCTTCAAAAGTGAGCATCAAAATATGTTAAAAAAGAATCACCATTAAAAAAAATTTACTTTTGGAACTCGCATATAGGAACCCGTATGCGTATTTTAAGAGTGCTTTTTCTCATTACATATTTTGAGTAAAACATTTTAATGTTTATTTTAACAGCATTAAGTGCTGATTTCAAAAAGGTATCAACCATCGCTGTACGGCTTACCGTTGGTCAGATACATCCCAAAACCTTTTTCAATTTTCTTAACTTCTGCCATCATGAAGAAAAATCAAAAACGTTTTGGAGTGTATCTGACCAACCGTAAGCCGTACAGAGCTAGTTGATACCTTTTTGGAATCAGCAATTGATGCTTCAAAAGTGAGCATCAAAATATGTTAAAAAAGAATCACCATTAAAAAAAATTTACTTTTGGAACTCGCATATAGGAACCCGTATGCGTATTTTAAGAGTGCTTTTTCTCATTACATATTTTAAGTAAAAGATTTTAATGTTTATTTTAACAGCATCAAGTGCTGATTCCAAAAAGGTATTCATCTCTGTACGATTTACCGTTGGCCAAATACACTCCAAAACCTTTTTCAATTTTCCTAATTTTTGCCATCATGAAGAATAATCAAAAACGTTTTGGAGTATATCTGACCAACCGTAAGCCGTACAGAGATGGTTGATACCTTTTTGGAATCAGCAATTGATGCTTCAAACGCAAGCATCAAAACTTGATAAAAAAGAATCACCATTAAAAAAAATTATCTTTTGGAACTCGCATATATGTACGAACCTATATATGTATTTTAAGAGTGCTTTTTCTCATTACACATTTTTTATCATTTTTCTAGAAGCTCTAGACAATGTAATAAACACTATTACAATTTCACATACATACCTTTATTCACTGAATTTATTAGTTTTAATGATTTTTCTTTTTTCACTTTTTTGATAAATACCGATGCCGAGTTAAACTGTTTAAACCTAAACGCACCGCGCCACGCCGAAATCTGAAACGAATGAAATAGAACTCCATTTTGAATTTAGTGTGTGGTATGGTTGCCAGTGCTGTCGTCTCATAAAGCTGCTTATACACTTCGCAGTAGCTACTCATTGGTAGTATATTGGAGTGATAATAAAGAGATTTTTTTTGCAAATGATATTTATTTCTTTACAATTTATTTACAATAAGGTTCTATTAAAACGACAATTGTGTCCATGCCAAGAAAATAACAATTCTCTTGCTAAAAATTTTCCGTGAGGTGAAATAACATGTTGTGGCATAAAAACAGTTAACCAGTGTTCACATGTGTGTATGATGGTTCACCTAAACTTCAAGTATGGCAAAACAAATCCTGAACTAAGGAACACAAAATTATGAGGCTATCTACCTCATTGGTAAAGAAACATTCGATCTTATTTATGAACGTAGTAGTACATTGAACAACCATCCAAGTTATAGATAAACATTTTTAGTTGATGTTTTAAACGTTATCTTACTTAGACTCGGTTGTTTAATGTAACATTTTATTTAATCAAATAAAATATATTATTTCCAAATATTTCGGACTATCAAGACACTGTCTAACCAGTCAGAAATCTAATAAATATGTCTGACTGTCAACAACTAACAATTAAATTTTAGAGGATATATTTTTTAATGGGTGAAGAAAACCTAAAACTTTTCATACACTGATGTAAAACACAAGATAAGTTTAAAATTTGTTTAAGTTTACTACTTGGTTAATGAACTGTCAAATTTTTTATGAGAAATGATTTACACAATTTATAGGTAGTTAAAATACCTCAAGGATTTCGCTGCGGAAAATTAATCAATTTTTTTAAAAAACTTAACCAAACGTCATTGTGACTTTTAGAAGAAAAGAAAATTACAAGAATTTACGTTTGTTAGAAAAAATACATAAACTACCATTTTTTGAGAATTTTTATTAAGTTTATATTTAATTGTTTGAAATTATATAAATTGTCAAAAATTCTATAACATAACGAAAATTTCTGTGGAAGAATAAATATATGAGATATATTCTATTCTTATATCATGATTATTATAGTTGTTATTATTATAACCAGATGTACACAAAAATTAAATAAATTTTTAAAACAAAAGTGTAAAAACAAAAGCGTAAAACTGTAAAAGGCAAATTACAAGGCATGGGTAGTAGCCACAAGAGTATATTTGCAAAAAAGGCGGGTAAATGATATAGTTCATTCGTAATTAATTTTACAAAATCAGGTAGTAAATTTCACCACTCTTACAGTGAATTTTAGTGTATGTGTAGTAAATTTCACTGTATTTGTAGTAAATTTAATAAAAGTGTTTTCAAAAAAGGCGGGTAAATAAAATACTCCATTCGTAATGAATTTTATAAAATCACGTAGTAAATTCTACCGTACTATTGGTAAATTTCATTATATCTATGGTAAATTTTACTGCATTTGTAGTAATTGCCACAAGACTACATGCAAATTGAATTAATATTGAAGGAGATAATTTTCACGCGTTAATGATTGCAAAAGCTTTTCATTTTCTTTATACAAAAATATGTTCATTAATTTTTGTTGAAATTATATTAATTGCCAAAAAAAGCAAAGAAAATGAAGAGTTCAATGGAAGAATGAAAATATGAGATATATTCAATTTGTATTGTTATTATTATAAAACCCCACTCAATATCCACAAATTAAATACATATTTAAAAGAACTTAGTTTTCAAATAAGTTACGGCACAACACTAGATACAAATTAAAATCACAAAAATGTACAAATCACAAATTAAGAGTCAAAAAATATATAATAGACAATGTCAAGGTCTTAGACAATGTGTTTCGATTAAATTTCATCCGAGATTAAAATTTGACTTTTCCGGGTGGGTCAGTATTTCAAAATATTAATATTTTGCATTTTATGAGGGAAAGTACATTTTGGGACACGCCACGGTAATGACATTTTTGGTATTTAAGTTAAAATTTAGGAATAAATGTAAATTTTTATTTTTTTTGTTCTTAACAATTTGCCGTTCGAAATACCTCTTTGTTCCCGATTATAATAAGTTTAATTACAATCTGGTTTGAATATCAATCATTTAACTAACCCGCGAAATATTTGATCTTTAAGTAATTTGTATTTTATGTTTCTGAAATTATTTAATGTTGTTTCTGATTGTTTTTTTTTTCGAAAACGCCAAGAAAAACCTTAGTTATGGTTCTACCAAACAAATGCGAAACATTGGTAACGATGACGAAACTTTCTGCCGTCAATATATGTATTTTAAACGCTTAACCACTCGTGTTAGTGTTGCTATATCGGTCGGTAAATATATTTTGCGTCGGTCGTTCCAAATGTCTTGCGTCTCTGGTTTGGGAGATCATTAATACTAATAATGATATGATACCCTCGAAACTTACAAAAACGACCTCTCTGGACCTCATTTTGAGCACTATTATTTTTTGTTATTTTCATAAAATTCACTATACAGATAGTAAAATTCACTGTATGTGTAGTAAATTTCATTATTCGTATAGTGAAATCCACTCCATTTGTAGTAATTGCCACAAGAGTATTTGCAAAAAAAATGGGCGAATGATATATTGCATTCGTAATAAATTTTACAAAACCAGGTAGTATATTTTACCACACTAATGGTAAATTTTATTGTATGTGCAGTGAATTTCACTGTATTCGTAGTTAATACAATAAAAGTTTTTTCAAAAAGGCGGGCAAGGAGATACTGCATCTGTAATAAATTTTACAAAATCACGTAGTAAATTTGACTACGCTTTAGTAGTGAATTTTATTGTATTCGTAGTAAATAGAATAAAAGTATTTTCAAAAAGGGCGGGCAAGGAGATACCGCATTAGTAATAAATTTTACAAAATCACTTAGTAAGTTTCACCACAACAAAGTAGTGAATTTTATTGTATGTGCAGTGAATTTCACTGTATTCGTAGTAAATACAATAAAAGTGTTTTCAAAAAGGCGGGCAAGGAGATACTGCATCTGTAATAAATTTTACAAAATCACGTAGTAAATTTGATTACGCTTTAGTAGTGAATTTTATTGTATGTGTAGTGAATTTCACTGTATTCGTAGTAAATAGAATAAAAGTATTTTTAAAAAGGGCGGGCAAGGAGATACTGCAACTGTAATAAATTTTACAAAATCACGTAGTAAATTTGACTACGCTTTAGTAGTGAATTTTATTGTATGTGTAGTGAATTTCACTGTATTCGTAGTAAATAGAATAAAAGTATTTTTAAAAAGGGCGGGCAAGGAGATACTGCATTAGTAATAAATTTTACAAAATCACGTAGTAAATTTGACTACGCTTTAGTAGTGAATTTTATTGTATGTGTAGTGAATTTCACTGTATTCGTAGTAAATAGAATAAAAGTATTTTTAAAAAGGGCGGGCAAGGAAATACTGCATTAGTAATAAATTTTACAAAATCACGTAGTAAATTTCACCACAACAAAGTAGTGAATTTTATTGTATGTGCAGTGAATTTCATTGTATTCGTAGTAAATACAATAAAAGTGTTTTTAAAAAAGGCGGGCAGGGAGAAACTGCATTTGTAATAAATTTTACAAAATCACGTAGTAAATTTGACTACGCTTTAGTAGTGATTTTTATTGTATGTGTAGTGAATTTCACTGTATTCGTAGTAGATACAATAAAAGTGTTTTCAAAAAAGGGGGGGAAAAGAGATACTGCATTCATAATAAATTTTACAAAATCAGAAAGTAAATTTCACCACACCAAGGAAGCGAATTATATTGTATGTGTAGTAAATTTCACTGTATTTGTACTAAATATAATAGTAGTAAATTTTACAAAATCAGGTAGTAAAATTTATCACACTTGTAGTAAATTAAATTGTATGTGTAGTGAATTTCACTGTTTTTGTACTAAACACAATAGTAATGAATTTTACAAAAGCTTGTAGTTAATTTGACTGCGCTATAGTAGTGAATTTGATTGCATGTGTAGTGAATTTAACTGTACTTGTACTAAATACAATAGCAATAAATTTTACAAAATCACTTAGTAAATTTCACCACAGCAAAGTAGTGAATTTTATTGTATGTGCAGTTAATTTCACTGTATTTGTAGTAAATACAATAAAAGTGTTTGCAAAAACGGCGGGTACATGATATACTGAATTTGTAGTGAATTTTACAAAATCATTATAGTAAATTTTATTACATTGATAGTAAATTCTACTTTTTTTGAAGTAAATTAGACTGCATTTGTAGTACTATCAGTGTAGTAAATTTCATTACAATTGCAATGATTTTCGCTGCAAATTTCTTTAAAATCACAGTAAATTTTACTACTAGCGCTACATTCTCGGAGTTTTTGTTGTGAATTTTATTACGAGTACTACGTTTTCATAGTTTTTGTTGTAAATTTCACTACAAGTGCCTTTTGTAAAATTTACTGCACGGTTTTGTAAATTTTATTGCGTAAATTTCTCTGTGTGTAGGTACTTATTTTTAAGGAGTGTTATATCAAGAGAGTTCTTCTGATGTAGCTGGGGGAAACTCTCTCTGGATGATGGTGTATTCAACCATTCAACGCAATCACAAATTACGATCGGGAAATTAATTTCTAGCCATGATGCGAAATACGATATATAGACAATCGCACAATCGAACCTTTATAGAGGAAGAGGAGACTCACAAAAGTTTCTTCGAAGAATAAAGCGAAATAAGTGGGTTGTTTGAATTAAAGGCGAAATGAGCTTCAGGGGCGAAGAGATAAGAAAATTCGAATAAGAAAATCGACCATATTTTCGTTTCGTCCTGTGGAGTATATTATAAATGTTTTGTTTATTTCTGGACCCAATGGAAGTACCTATTTGTGATCCTTAAGAGGTATATTTATGATATGTATTTACCTAGCTAAAGAGCACATAACATAGAGTACAGAGGGGGAATTTTGTTTCCTTGACTATAGACTTAGAACACACAATCACACATATACAACTCCAAAATGATGTGAAGACTTAATAAATCCTATATTTATTTGTGAACGACAAATATCTAAATTGATGTCCTTGGTAGGTACCTATACCTCGAAGGTTTCCATATTCAATAGAGTTTTGGAATGAATATTTTTGTGGGGGTGACATAAATGTAGCTATATATAGATGATTCAATGTGAAGACAAATTAATTGAAAATGGCAAATTGAACTTTTACTAAGGAGCCTACAAGATATGGTATGGTATAGGCAAGTTGTTTATAGAAGATTTGCTATGATCTTCACTTAAGATCTAACGAGAAGCTCAAATCTATATTTTATTAGATTATAACAAAACAGGTTGTTTGCTGAAATATTTTAGTATTCCTATTTAAATTGAATTTTCAATAATTTTTACTCAAAAAAAAATATAGGATTTTCTAACAGTGCTAAAAAATTTACATAAATATTTTTTTTGGTCCTAAACAAAATAAAAAAAAAATGTTTAAAGAAGTATAAGGAAAAAAACATATCGGAGAGCAGTCATTTGCAAAAGTTCTACTTTTTCGTCTTCCTATTTATGATCAGATTTTTCGATTCGATTCTTGCTTTGCGAACACATAAAAATGTGATTGCATTATTCTTTAAAAAATCTATATCCATAACTGAAAACGACAGAAAGAAATTTCTTTTAAAATCTACTAACCGTATTTATAAAGGTTGAGTTACTTTAGACAGTCGTCCAAGTTATGTATAAATAAACATGTTTAATTATTGTCTAAGCGAGTTACATAACTTAGACAAGCTTGTATAAACCTTGACGAGTGTGATACTTTACAATTTAAATAAAGCATATTTCTAACTATGTATTTTGAGAAATTAAGACAGCATTGTGTATAACTAGTCGAAAAGCTGTATTTATCTACCTTACCTATCTTATCTATACCTATTAATTTAAGCAAAATATTATTGTATTTATCTCAGGAATCTCCAATTATGAATCAGTACATTCAAAAAACAAAATAATATTTTCTCAATTTATTTAAATTATTACCTTGCCGCTTAGGTCTTCTTTTTATCTTCAAATAAAATTACCTTGCACGTAGCAGCTCTATTGGTAAAAGGAATTTGTTAAGGTTTCGAAAACAAATTAATTTTTAAATGTTTTCCATAATTACAAATTTCCTTTTATAAATTAAAAAAAAATGTTAATTCTAATCGATGTCACGTTCTAGATGATGATTACAACCAAGGCTCACATCGGGCTACCTACACCATATTATATGTTTAAATAATGCCACCGCTGCGCCACACCGCCACCCAAGTGTGATATAACGGATGAAAATTGTTATTATAAGAAATTCATAGAATAAAACAAAAATTGTTTAGATCAGAATATTAGATACATACATACATACTTACATGGTAATGCCGCTATACCTTTAAAAGAACAATTTTCCGAAGCTTGCCGCCGCCGCCGTCGGCGGTAAGCCGCTTCTTCCGACAACTCCAACAAGGTGGTAAATAAAATATCTTCATTCCAACATTTCTTCAGCTACTGTATGGAATACATTTTTGGCGGGCTTATTTATATGAAGATACAAGTTGCCTAGGTCTAGGATTGCAGTTGGTTGACCAACTAAAATGATGTAGGTATACCTACTTCTACTATACCCGTGGTGGAGGGCTGTGGGAGAGGTGCACACCTTAAAGGGAAACGTGATGAGAATAAATTGTTCTGCGAACTTTCCGAACACGAAACATACACAGAGGGATAACCTAACGAAAGAATCTCAGAAAATATACAAGGGGTATACTGGGGTACCTGTGTGTGTATCTTACCGTTTTCCTGGTGGGCACACACAGGTTGATTTCGATTATTTCACTTTTTGTCTACGAAATGCAAAATGCTGACGATATACTGCTTGTATTCAGCAAATGTTGGTAATTATTTCGCCTTCAGTATAAATGACAGGAAATTTGTAAAAATAAACTTTATCCGAAGGTGCTTTTTTTTTCACAAATATAACGCATCAAGACTCGACTCAAGGCATGAGATAGGGTCTTAACTTAATGCAGTGTGCGACTTGTGTGGGAGGTCTTAAGTGTGAATGATCATCATCAAGTAAGTGAGTGGTGGAAGAAATATATTCTATACGTTTAGTTCGGTTAGAATATTGCTTCCTCAATTCTGGACAGTAAAATTAATAGTGTTTGATATGCTCTTTTTTTGTGTTGCGCTATTTTTGAAACCACATTTATCTCAGAAAGTACTCGCACATATGCTAATGAATTTTGTTACGCATAGATTGCACTTCTGCAATCAAAGTATGTCTAATTTTGGACTCCAAAACCTTGTTTTTACCCATGTTCCATCTTCCATCGATTGTCTAACTTAGACATTGCAATTGGATACCCAAATCTATTCTAAAGTGGGTATGTTCAAAGAACAAAGAACTGTAAATGTATCTTGAAATTAATGAAATGTTCATTGAACGTAACCATAATATGTCCACGAAACTAACAGATTACAGTGATGTCAGTGGGTATATGAGAATAAATTTAGAAAACTGTTGGAATGCGTTTATATACCTATAAGAAGATGTCCTACTATTCAGACAGTGGCTAGCTTATTAAATGCGACTACTGCTGGTTTCTAAGTAGGTACTGAGTTAAGCTATAGAGTGGGTTAATTCTGGTGTCTGTTACTGTTAGTACCAATAGAAATTAATAATTGCTATTTCAGCATTTGTCAGAAATAAAACAACTCATTAAATTTGTTGGGAAAAAAACATCGGAAAAAAACTTAAAACCACGTCAAAAAGACCTCAAGACCTCGAAGAAATTTTCATCAACAATTTAAATTTACTCTTTCATTTACCAGTTTTTCAGAAAGGCATCAGCATTAAATATTTTCTAAATGAATGCCTTCGCTTTCAGGGATCCTTGGAAAGTATTTTCAGATAATAATTTCATTACTGTATGTATGTCGCGTCGCAATCATACAAGAGGAAATTTTACATCCAACAATAAATTATCCCTGCATATTCACCAGGCCAGCATAATATACTCAACGAACAGGCTTTTATATCAACTGCTTTGGTGCTCTTGTTGTGTTTTAATAAATTGTTTGCAATTAAGTAGCGTGGGCATTGTGGCTAATTTCCAAAATTAATATAAGTAGGTAAGCCCGTTGTCTTATGCAAGAAGATGACTAGAGTAGAGAGTGTGTTGTGTGTATTGCTATAATCGCATCAAACAAAGATATCAAGCTGTGTATTATTGGCTCTTTATTATTGTGATCCTTTTGGGGAAAATCAGAATTAAAAAGGAAAAACCTTGCAATATTTCAAATTGATACTTGAAGTTTTCTACTGGACATACCTTACCTTAGAAAATGCACTAAATACTTGGCTTAACGTTCAAGCCTACCTAAATAAACTGATAAAATCATTGCGAACTATTGGTGCTGGTAGTTTTCCAATTGGAATATTCGTTAAAAAAAATAACCGAAATCGTCTTATTATATGCCTGATATTCTAGAGGTTCATAGGTAGGTACAATATCTAAGGTTCAAGTGTTTAAATCAAACTATCTTAAAAAACAGTTGCTCTTTTTGGAAGAAGAGTTTTATAACCTTTTTTTCTAAATATATGTATAGTTTTCTTTAAGCTAGAAATTTAAACATGGATATTTTTTTAAGGTTCGCTTAAGAAGTTGGTCACTTTACATCATTTTTTAGGATCTTTGTGATCCAACATGTTATTTTACTGAATATACACACATTTCCGCGTTCATGCATGATACAGTTCATGTCTTCTTGACGTGTTTTTTTTGTTGTATCTGTTTATTTCACAAATGTCAAAGTAGAATTGACGTTTACCGCCATTTGCAAAAGGTGAGAACTCTTGCACTACCTTTTACATTAAAATGTATATTCGGACAATAATTGTCCTAATTTTATTTTCTTTAGGACTAGTAACTTTCAGTTCTTCTACCTGCTGTATTCCATATTTTTTTCTTAAAAAGCACCCAAATTAAATCAATACCTAAGTCTTTTACTCTTCTGTGTTTGGCCTCTTTCCCAAAATAATTGTTTTTTTTTTTACAAAGCCCTATTTTAACTTTAACCCATACTATTGTTTTTTACTGACCGATAAATATCGTTAATCAACTTAAAGCTTATTTACTCCCAACTAAATGATTCAACGCAGATGATGCCAAAACCCTAAAATATGTATATCCCCCCTTTAAGATTTTTCAAGATTAATTCAACCCTCTTTCATTCACCATCACAGTTCTTTCATTTTGTATAAAGAATACAAAAAAAAAAATATATATAGGTAGGAAGTATGTATTTCCCCCTAAATTTTCTTATCCTTATGGCCGATTAAAACTTAAATACTTTTATCAGCTTACTGACTATGGCCCATAAAGTGAAAGGTAGGGAGATGGGGGTTATAGGAAAACTTCGTTCAAAGTGTGAAAAGGGAAAACAACAAATACTCGCTCCAAAATAATTTTCCACACTTCCAAAACAAAAATAATAAAAAAAAAGTTGAAAAAACCTCAACCGCAATCGCCTGGGAAAATAAATAAGGACAAGCTAAGCAAAGAACGAAACAACAACAAAACAAAAAAGGAACTAGAGGACTTGAAATGTGTCACCCACTCAAAACCGAAGGGAATTTTCTTAAACTGTTTCCAGTTCTTATTTTTTTTTCTTCTTCTTTCTTAGGAGAAAGTAGAGAATTGAGTTACACAGAGGGTTTGTTGGTTATGGGTTTCAGTTAGCCCGGACAAACGGGACACCGTTGGGAGGCAACCAACTTTTCGATGGTTAGGCAGGTTTGCGGGGACGACTTTTTACTTATGTATATTCCACAAACAGGCAGATATTCATCTAAAATTATATTTTCCCAGGCAGATCTTATGGGATCAGTTAGAAGATTGGATTGAAACTGTATCGCTATGTGGACAGAAACGAAAACAACTTGTTCCCTGCACGACAAACATAGGTACTTTTACCACCGTCGTCATTGTCGCCGCCACTGGGACATAGCAAAATATAATTAAATGTTCTTTTGTAGGCATGGGAGTCTTTGGCTCAGCAAAAACTATTTTTCGAGACCTTTTGTTTTGTTCAAGAAGCATTATGGGGAAAGCCAGAACAAACACAACAAACAAAGTCTAGAACAAAAAGGAGGTGTGAATTTTATCAAAAAGTTAATACAAAGACCAAAGGACAATGGATAAAATGAAAAGTGACAACACTCCGACAAATAGTCTTCGTCCCTTTTTGGGTTGCGGTCCTTTGCAATTTGCCACCATTACGCGTAATCATTCGTGAAACATCACACTTCCAGAAATGAAAGGAAGCCCAGTTCAGGACAGAATAATGGTACGTATAGACATGGCAGAGTTATAGGTATAGCAAGTCCAAATATCCAGTTGGTTTTCAAACCTCTCCACCTGCGTTTCTGCTTCTCACACTTCATTTTCGCACTTGAACACAATAAGGACATCACAGCCGCCTCTCCTGTGGTATATGTCAGAGAGTACATATGTATATTTATATATATGTTTTGAAATGAAGCGCGAAATGACGAAATTCCTTTATCCTGGAATTCTATGATATCACTCTCGGAGGGGGGCGTTTTGGGTTTTGTTGTGTATCGTCGCGTCGTCGTCGGGTCGGTATGGATCGGGGTAAAAGGGGTTTTGTTATATTAAAACGTATGTATATATGTACGAGTGATTGTGTGATATAATATCTTGCATGGCTAACAACAGTGGGTATGATATTGAATTTCATTCTTTGCTTTGCTTGAGCTGAATTGAATTCCTACCACGTTTCGTTTACTCTATACCCCCCGGGGGTTCTCCCTACACAACTCTCTATACACAACTCACACAAAATAAAGGGTTTTTTGTTTTAAAGCCAATATATGTGTGGGTAGTTATGTGTATTCAGACGGGTTTTGTAAGGGGGCAGATAGAGAGAGGAGAGAGAGCGGGCTGAAGCACTGAAAACAGCGGACAACCCTTACCCTTGTGCTAAAATAAATGAAATATTTGGCGTATTATTTTTGTTTTTTTTTTTGTGAGTGTAAGTATTTTTTTGGATATATTTTTTATTTTTATTACACATACCAAAAGAACTGTAGGTTTGACATTTATGTATTACATATACGACTTTTCAATTTGGGCTTACATTTAGCTATAGATATGTATAGGAACATAAATAATGTGTAAATGTCGTAATGCTCATATTGTATTTTTAGCATTTTAATGGGTTCCCTCTTTGAGAAGAACTTTATAGTCCTTAAAAAGGCCACATTTGTTTAAACATTTTTGGCTATAGGTACCTACATATGTATGTACCTATAATGTTACCAGTTTTGTAATGTCAACGTGCACATAGCTATTAGTCGGAGAGTCTGGGGCCAAAATCAAAAGCAAACAATTTGACTTCAAATGTGAATGTTAAAAAAATATGTTTTAATCTCACCGAATACCTGCCCTTGTTACTCTTAACTTCGATTCTTCTATTTCTATTATATACTATTTTTGACATTTTTTTATTTAATTTTCAATAACTACAAAACTTAATTTTCCTGTTTTGTAATACATTTTGAATTTTGTGATTGGATATATAATTTTGAAGAATATTCCTTTCATTTGGGAAATTTATCCATTTCAAGAAAGACCTTTCCCATTCTAAAAAAGGAATACCTACATTTTTGCTGAAGTGAAAAGATTTCTTTAGTTTTAAAAGAGAATTAGGGAAAAACTTATCACATCCGTAACAAATGAAAATTAAGATCTTGGAGAGTTTTTAGTGGTTTTGCTTCTCACCTCAAAACCTGTACTGGAATTAAATTTCAGATTAATGTTTTAAAAAGGATGTAACATATAGTATTCATGCTATATTCAATGGGGATCACAGAGACGAAGACTCCATTTGGGAGACTTCTACGTACTACCTTACCTAACCTAACCAGGATAAATGGATATCCCTCTCACCAAATCACCAGTTTTCTGGGAACACAAGTTGTGGTCAGAATCTCAAAAACCCAAAATCCCACAAAACCAAAATCTCAAAAATACAAAACCCAGAATACCTACCTAAATCCAAAAATTTACTATTCCAAAATCGGAATTCTAAAAAGTAATATATAGGAACCTAAAATGAAAATATTGTAATTATTTTTTTTCTGGATTTATGACTTTTTTGGATTTTGAGTTGTTGAGGAAAAAGGTTTTTGGGATAATGGTTTTTCAGGGTTGATGGGATTTTGAGTTTTCTGAATATTCGATTCCGGGATTTTTTCGACTCCCAAATCGGTTTAATTTACATATGTAAATACTAATTTATTTAATGGGCTTCACGTGTTTTACAGTAATTTTAATGTTATTTTATTTTTTTCTTGTTTTTTTCTTAATTTAATTTTATCTGGTAATAATTATTAAAAAATCTTTAAACTCATTTCAAAGAAAATATTTCGCCATACAGAATTTAAAACTCTTCAAGGGCATTATTTTATAATTGTTCTAAGAACTTCGCAAAATTTTACATATTTGAAATTGCGACTCAAAAATACCAATATATCACATTTTTTTTTAAACACTGATTACATATTTTTTTACTTTTAATTTCTCAACTTTACTTAGGTTTTTAAGCCGATACATTAATTATATATTAATAGATACCTACAAATTTAAGGTTAATTAAAATTCTAGTGTGGTTTCGAAACTCAATTTTCCCTGAAAATATTTTATTTTCATTATGAAACCACATTTATGGCGCTGCTGCTGGTAAGAAATTTCATTTTTTCTTCTTCGAAATCATGTTTATTTTCTTCCAATCCCAGAAAATTCCAACCAAAATTTGATTAATCATTTTGAATATAAGCTTTTGTTTTGTGTAATTTTATTCTCTGCAAACATTTTGAAATGTTTTGTGTTGATCTTCAAGAGATTCATTGTGTTTGTGTTCATATCCTTATTGCCAAGAGTTGCGAGAATTATTTTGCAGGAAATCTCATTCTGACAAAGGCCATCGTTCTCTCTTTCTATGTTGTTAAGTGTTACACACCTACATTATCGTTGTTGTCGTCGTCGTCAGCAGACTTCAAACCCACTCGCCCACATATATACAGTAGGTATGTACCTACCTATTATATTGTGCAAAACAGTAGGCAAACGAGGATAATGGATTCTAATATCTTTACTTCCTCTGATGCTGAGATTTACCAACCAACAATATACACCCCCACCACCACAGTTCTATAAAACATTCCTGCTGCCAACTGGAGCAAGAAAACGCCATCATATAATAATGAAGCATATATAGGCAAAGTTTGCGTATCGTCTCAAGAGACCACTTGCCAACCTCTATACCTATACCGAAGAACAATTCCCATCCGAGATTCCAGAAACCAGAATGTTATATTTCCCAGACACCATTTACATTCCCATTTGTTGCAGATTTCGTATACGTACATACCTACCCGTATTCTGTATAAACAATTGACACCATCGTATTAAACCTTTTAACTATACACATACATGTGTGTGTGTCTTTTGGGTTTTAAGTATCATGTTCTATTAAATTCATTTCACTCAAAACATCTACCTCTATGAATAAATCTTGAGGCTAAATTTACGATTTATTTGGAGTATACCAATTTTGTATTTAATAGAAAACGTATTTCATTTCGTCAAGAGCGATACCTACCTACATATGTATATAACTTGGGTATAATAAGCTACATCTACGTATAAGGATATAATATTTTACTACCTTACCTATGTACTTCAGAATTTTAAGGAATTCCTCGTAAAAAATGTTATTGTTTTTATGATATTTGTATATTTGAGGGATTTTCGAATAATTTTCAAATTAAAGCAACTCCAAGATGATTTTCTAAACAATTGGGTCTTATTTTATAATATCTGAGTAGGGTTTTTAATATTTGTCAAATTTTATTTCAAATGTTAAAAATTTTATATTATTTTTTTATAATCACAGATTTAGATAAAAAAAAGACTATTATGACGTTGATACAAATATTTTAAGGTCTATATTGTGGAAATTATGAGAATCAACAAGAACGAACATAATTTAATACTTGTTATTTTTTATTGTTGCTGTTTTAAAGAACAAAATTAAAATAACTCCATCAAATTGAGGGTCCAATTCAACAGACCGATTTTTTTTGATTGCACGCCTGGGCGGTCTTCTTCCAGGGATGGACTAATAACGTCAGCATACCCAGGCTAATAGGTATAATTGCTACATCGATAAGAGTATGATTTTGTATTTAAGTACTGAATATAAATAAATAAATTGGGTGGTGCGAGAGCTCGTGTAGAACCTGCACTTAGTGACCTACAACCCTTAATAATTTCTGCGTGTGTACCTATTATTAACAGGAATTTAGGGGACCTACAATTTTTTCTGAACGGTTTAGGTGAGAGGCACTTTTTCATGACAAGAGATACTTTTGGAGGATTTGTCATTTTCTCGCAAGACTAAAAACATTTTTTTTTTCTTTTAGGTGGCATATTCTGGGATTCGAACCCAATACCTTCCACTAACCATTACGCCACGGAATACTACATTTTTTTATGGAAAGAAAACGACAGTGTTTAAAAGTGTTCTGTAAAACTCCGAAATGTGGAAATTCTAGAATTAACCGGTAAAACGTAAAATTCATTTTCAACGTTCTTGATTTTTTTACGTTTTTTGTCAAAATTAAACTTGTTTTTAACCACAAGAGCAACAACCTGCGATCAATAGACAATAGAAATAATCAAAACTTAGACTAATTTCGTTATCGATGAAACAAAGCCACAAATTTTATAAAATATACTAAAAAAACGAGGATGTTTTCAACCATAAGAATCTATAAAGGAAGGAAAATTTATTAATAATTGTTTTTTTTTTATATAAAAAATACTCTTTCTTAAAATGTAAACTATTCTTCATCATGATGTTGCACCTTAAGAAACAATTAATTAGAAACAAAAAACTTTACCCCAAAAAGTTTTTTTTTTTTTCAAACTGATTATGGAAATTCCATATCAATCAATAAATTATTATAATCGAATTTTCCCTCTCGCCAGCCATCATATACGACCAATACCTTCGAACCAAATAGAACTTTAAAAAAAAAAAAAAAACGGATAAAAACTAACGATAAAAAATGAGAAAAAAATTAATTATGTTCTTAATTTGAAAATCTGAATAGAAAATAACTTTCTCAAAATGTTAATCAAGTTGGTACATAAAAAGTGTGCTGCCTTTTACACCATTAGCATATTCCAAAATAGGTACGCCCCGAAAAAAAATAGATATAAATAAAAAAAATATTAGTTAAATAGTTTTTAAAAATTCCAAAAATTCCTTTAAAAGATATATAAATTACCACAAGGCTGAATTATTGATATGACCAAGATTCACTTAGAATATAACAGTAGGTATAAGAGCCAGGGGAGCATCCTATAGGGATAGAAATGGATGATTGATTATTTTTTATTCTCCAACAAAGATTTTGTAGCAATTTCCTTTCTTATAATGCGACTTACTTTGTCCCATGTAAGCCCTAGAGAATGAAAACGTAATAAAATGTTTATATTATCTCTTGTGATTCCTGCCTAAGAATTATGTTTGTTTTAAAAATGCCTGTTGGATTGGAGTGCGTTTGAAGGTTATTTTGTTCTTCTTTTTTTAAGATTATTTTTGCCCCTTCATGTCACTATTTTTTCCTCGACATTGACTCGAGGCACAGAGCAATGATAAATGATGAATTCAAAGAAACAGCATTATAGGCCCCAGCTTTCATTTCTGTTCCTCCTGCTTTTTCACCTTGTGTTGTTTGTTTTTTTGCCAGTTAAATGGAATTCTATATCCCTAAGTGCTCTCTTTGGATGCTCATAATAGCCTTTGATAGAACTGCGAGTAGCTTAGCGATTGAATGATTTTTTTGCTCATCTTCAATAGAAGATTATTATCCTTTTGAGGAAAAAAAAAAAAAAAAGTACATAAACATTTCGGTTTTTTGTTTGCCTAAATGACAAAGAAAAACTGAAATAAAATACCATTTATTCGCTTATCACTGATGATATCCTGGATATATAAAGTGGAAAGTGAAGTGAATGTTGCTGATTCAAGGACCAAAAATTAAGTTTCCTCATGATGTTGGTATCAAAGTAGCTAGTGTGTAGGACGTCCTTATTTGGGTTATGTTGTCGTTTTCAATTTTATGAGACTTTCTCTGTCTTTTGCTTTTGTTGGTGGAAATATATTTATATATATACGAAAGGATATGATACCTCCTGGGGTGTAATAATCGTAAATATTGTATCCACTCCTTTTGGTTAGTCCCTTTTTTTTCCTTGATGGTGTATTTTCCTAATCTCCAATTGCTATCTAGTATTTTTTTTGTTTTCATCTCTATTATTTTTTTTTTTTTTTTGCGTAAATTCTTTGTTTTTGTGTCGTTGTCCTTTTGTCTTTTGATGCTGCTGATGGGTTTTTTTTTCATTTTTTCATTACAATAGTTACGAAAATCCTTTCAGGGCAATAATAAACGTACAGACCAGGAAAGAGAGTTGTAAGTGGTTGCCAGGATGTCCTATTATTGTCAATTATTATATACAACTGAGATTTGTGTGTTATTAAAAGTTGAGCTACTTCTTGATATATACGAAGTTACATTGTTGTTTTTTATTTTTTGTTTGCTATCGAGTGTTTTTTATTGCTCATGGGTTTTATTGGATATTATGCTTTTACAGAAAAACAATATTGTTAGAAATGCTTGAGCTAATCAATTTGATAGAGAATTTTAGGTTGAAAACGTAAAAACTTATTGCCCAGAGGAAAAATATGCGAATCTTGTTTTTTTTTGTACGGTAATTGCTCCTTTTTTTTGTTGATAGAAATTAAAAAGAGAAGACAAATTTCTTGGAGCCGTTTTGAAAGGAATATTATTTTGTATGGAAGTTAATAAGGACTTGATTCAGTACCAGTTCAGAAATAAGATGTGGTTTGAAATTGTTAGGAACTTGACAATTTAGTGTCACGGATGTGACAAGTTAATGTCAAGAGTGGGACAAGTTGATGTCATGGATGTGATAAGTTAGTGTCTCGGGATTAAAAATTAGCGTCACTGGTGTGACTAGTTAGTGAGTTTGGAATATTATCGAAAAATGACAAATATGTATAAATATAAATGGCAAACAATATTTTTATTCGAAATAATGATCCGTTTATATAAAACAAGTGTCTTGAAAAAGCCTCAAAAGTCAATGTTTTTAACGATCAGGAGAATATTTTTATACATTAAAATTTCCTTCTCGACCATGTTGCTATTTTTATGTCAAAGTTTAACGTAAATAAAATGAATCTGGAGCCTGAACCCGTCGTTGGTAACGGTAGTTTAAGGCATCTCTAGAAATCTAACGCTCAGGGGAATATTTTAAGATTTTAAAATTTCCTTCCCGACTAACAGATGTTGCTTATTTTGGGTTAAAGTTCAACGTTATCAAAATGCATCTGGAGCCCGAACGCATGCGTCGTTGGAACCGGGGGTTGTCAGGGACATAGATTTTATTGAAAAGAATTTAAGTTGAAGTGCTGCTTCACACGTACGTATGAAGATAAGTTTTAGGATATATTTCACAAAATAAAACATCCCGATAACGATTGCAGCTTTTTTACGTGTCATTTCCGTTACCGTCTTCCATAAATTTTTTGAAAGTTGGTAGTAAACCGAAGATTCATATTAAATTCTAAAATCAAAACCTAAAATAGCTACTGTGAATGATATCATGTCATACTGAAGCATCTAGTATTGGCATATTTTCTTCAATTATTTTAACAGTCTATAGGTATATGTATGATAGATTCTGTGCCACTATTTGGCTAACTTCCTTCTCAGTCAAACTTATATTAAACTCCAGAAGCACAGATTCTCCTTTTTATACAATTTTTATCTGACTTATCAAACAAAATATTTCTTCAAAGTTTAATCGATCATTTTAAAAATGATAAGCACAAAGTACTTTTCATCTATAACATGTATATGTAGCTCGAGTGTCCCAATTACAGATGGAGTGCGCCGCAAACCATTTTTATTTTTATACTAAAATTATATTCACTCAAACCTTCAATTAAATTGTTTTAGTCTTTAACTTTTTTCGTGCTTCGTGCTGAGTTAATTTTTCAACGAAATCATATATAAATATATAAATCATATAAAGGCCATTCAATATTGAACAAACTGAACTTATTTTGTATGTGTGTTTTCTTCCTCTTCCCTAAACCCTGGCAACCATGGCCTTATGATGTTACATAATTTTTGTTTTCTTTTTGTATTTTCGACCTCTCGTGTATGTGATTATCAAAACTGCTCACGAAAGGAAAACAAAATTAGATTGTTTTCCACTTGAATTAGTTGTTGTGTCAGTGTGTGCACGTGTCTGCCATAGCCATGCTATGGGATAATGTAGGCGTGCTGAATGAATTGTTATCCTTGAAAGGACCGGATTTTACAAGATTTTTCTATATATATGTAGGTACACAACTTTCCACAACATCTCCTCACACAAAAGTGATGATTTGATTTTTTGCAGAGAGGATATAGTCTCATGATGTCGACTGATAAGAATAGTTAATCATACAAATGCTGGGAGCTGTTTTCCAAAGCTACTTAACGTCTTTCGGTTGGCCACAATATGTTATTTATCGCTTGGGTTGAGAATTAGAGATCTCTTTCCAATAAACTTTTTTGTTTCTAATATTTTGATTTCTTCCGTGACAAATTGCTGTTAACCAATTTGAGAGAGAAATTTCAAAAAAAAAATAAAACAAAATAAAAACGAAAAATGGAAAATGGAAAATGATAAGTTTTAGACAGTAAAGCAATAAAAGTCTCACCTAAAATTTTTCTTTCTTTCTAATTAGGGTACTGGTCCGCCAACGACACACTTAATAAGAAAAAAATAAATAATTATGCCATAGCTATCTCTACAAACCATACTCATAGCATCTTCTATCTATATAGGTATGTATGTATGTATATGGTGGTGAAAGAAGCTGAAGAAAAAGACAGAAGGTAGCTCTCCAAGATGCTACCTGCTACTATAAGAGTCTAAGAAGATACTATGGTATGCAGTTAACACACATACCTCACTCAACCTCGCTCGGGTGTCTAGCGATTTAATGACTTAATCAACACGCACTTAAGAAGGCCTTGGAATTTTGTAACTTATTTTTCTTCGTTTTTATTACTTTTTTGGGAGGCTGTCGGGAAGGGGATGGGGTGGGTAGAGGAAGTAGTGAAAAGAATGTTGGTTGTTGTTTGGTGATGGCGGTCGGTGGTTACTGGAATATAGGCGATGACACGAAAAAGCTTTTATCTACGACTAATTAGCTCTCGACGAACAATGACTTAATCGGAAGAAGTCATCTTCCCAGAGTCTGGAGTGTCTTTCTACATAAGTATGGATAGGTATATGTGGTGTTCCCGTTTTCGTTTTAATAAGATTTTTTTTTGATTTAAAAAGTTTTTTTTTTAAAGTAACGGAGATGATTAATTTCTTGTAGTTAAAAAGATTTTAATCAAAGTTACATGGTGTGGTACGTTTATAAACGCTTGGTTCAGCTTTTGATTGATGTCACGTGTTTTGGGATGAAGAACGATTTGAACTAGTTTTGATGAATATTCCAGTAAAGTGATAGCTGTTGTCAGAATAAGTATATTTATAATATCACAAAATGTTATACTTAACCAGTGTTAATGTGAACAAAAACTAAATGTAGGGATTTTATTTACTTTGATACGTTAGACAATTTTGAGATTTTGTAGGTTAAACTGTTCAAAAGTGAAACAGTTTGTTTTAACCTGATGTAGCTGTGATACTAAAGGTTAAAAGGCAATTATTATATATTTATTTAACTTTTGTTTAAAAAAAAACTCCAAATAAATAAAGATAATAGAAATAAAAGCATGGGACTTCAAAATGTTAATAATTTGTAATCCTATCTAACAGATATAAAGTTTAATCAAAATCTGTAGAGTAATTAACGAGATATTCGGGAATAACCAAAAAAAAATTATCAAAAAAAATTCAAATTCCTTTTTCCGTAAGGCGATTTTTCATGCAAAAACTGATATGTAGTACTATTTTAAATGCCATTCAAATTACAGGTTTAAAGTTTTATTAAAATTGAAGTCGTTTTTGATAAAATTTAAAAAAGAAAAGAAGCACGAAATCGTATTGTGACATCAGCTACCCGTTCTAGTTGAGCTAAAACAAAAATTTAAATTTCTCCTCAAGGGAATTATGTAAGTACCTACATAGAAATACTTTGTACCGCAGATATGACTGAAATCCGTTCATTCGTTTCGCTCGTTTTTTTATTGACAAGAAACCACACTTTTCCCATAAGATAGTAACAGTTGTAATGAAATTTACTTATTGACGATGTTATGCATTCTTCAAGATCAATTAAAATTTACAGTCTAAACATAAAACATATTATGTATGTAACCATAGAAAAAAAACCCTTGAGTAGATTAGTATATTTAACTGACCTTGATGAAGATCCAAACAAAGCATAAAAATCCTTGTAATTTCAGTTTGTGCCAACGTCTCGTCGATAAAACCAATGAGCCACGTAGGTATATACACTCTTGTCATTTTAAATCCCCAATGCGTAATGTCTAGAGGTGTGCTAAAGAGCGATTTTAAATGAGCAGCGATCGCAGAGAGCAGTTTACAAAAAGAACAGCTCTTTTTCGCAGCTATTTAATCACTCTTTAAAAACAAGTTAAAGTCGAAGAATGTACTTTAAACTTTGTTTTCTGATTTGAAATTCGTTTAATCCATCATCATTATAGCCATCCTTCGATGGAATTTGACAGATGGGTGAGAACCTATACTTTGAGGCATAGAGAATATTTCGTTCCAAATGTCAACGGATTGCCCCCCTTAAAAAGCATTTTTCCGGAGCAGAAAAAAAAATTCGAAAATTTTCGTTTTTTTAGAGGTTTTTTAATCAATCGTCATCGTAGCCATCCTTCGATGGAATTTGACAGTTGATGGCTTGACAGATGGGTGACAACCTATACTTTGAGGCTTAGAGAATATTTCGTTACAAATGTCAACGAATTGCCCTTAAAAAGCATTTTTCCGGAGCAGAAAAAAAAATCGAAAATTTTGGTTTTTTTAGAGGTTTTTTAATCCATTGTCATCGTAGCCATCTTTCGATGGAATTTGACAGTTGATGGCTTGACAGATGGGTGACAACCTATACTTTGAGGCATAGAGAATATTTCGTTCCAAATGTCTACGGTTTGCCCTAAAAAAGCATTTCCCTGAACAGAAAAAAAAAATCGAAATTTTTCATATTTTAAGAGGTTTTTATCTATCGTCATCGTAGTCATCGTGTCCAAGTGATTTGGAGAAACTCCACACATCCATTGAATTTCCAAGTATGTAATGCGATTTCAACTTCAACCTGCTCTCTGTTCAGTTTCTTTGCATTATATTTAATGATGAACACTGAACAGTATAGTTCCAAGTATGTAATGCGATTTCAACTTCAACCTGCTCTCTGCTCAGTTTCTTTGCATTATATTTAATGATGAACAGTATAGTTTAAATAGCAATGAGCAGTTTAAAGAGCATATAGCATTTTGTTCTGAGTCAGAACAAAATGCTATATGCTCTGAGTCAGAACTTCTGACTGCTCAGTGCTCATCTAATCGCTTTCGCGATTTATTCGCATTGAATAAGCACTAAGCACATTACTGTTTCTTGCTCATTCTATCTTTTCAGTCTCCTCTTTGGAGATATAGCTAAATGTATACACTATATGAGATCCCATACCTGCTTCCCGGTTATTGCGATTGCGAGTTGAATTTGTTTGTGAATTTTTGTAAGGTTCACCACTGAGCACTGAGCAGTGAGCAGTTAAATTGAAGAGCAATCGCTACTGCTCTCTGCTCAGTGAAATAGCAGAGTGATTAAAAGCAGCTATCGCAATAGCAGCCTCACCTCTAGTAATGTCACACGTTAAGGTATTGATCATTTCATTAAAGTCAAGTCCCTCCCATAGACACTTTAATATTTTTAATAATCTCCTTCAATATCCCATTCACACATAAAATCCATGATAATTATCAAAACACAACTAAATCCACCATCACCAAACAAAAAAATAAAATACCAACCATTCTTATTGCGATCATAACTATACCTAACCCATAGCGAGGTTATACATAATAAAGAAATAAATAAAGATTAATTTTTTTGAAATCGAATAGCTTATTTGTTTACCTATTTTTAAAACCATTAAGATATTAAAAAAGATAATTTTCTTCTTTTCAAAATAAAAATAAAAAAAAAATAAAGAAAAGAAAAAAATTAATAAAGCTTTTTATAAGCCTGTCGCTTCTGTAATATTTTATCGACACGATCAGATTATAACTTCCAAACAATTTGGTCAGACGACGGTTTTATTAACGCGTATATTTCTTAGTTCGTTGAATCAATGCACGTCAATCAGATAAGACAAACTAATTAATGCTGCATTATACTCGTACCTGACATCGTATAAGGGAAAGAACAGATATATAAAGAGAGGCTACCATAAGTTAAGTTGATGTTGATTGGTTTACAAGAGTATCAATTACATACCTATACCTACATATTCTTGGAAGAAATTCGAATTTTAAGTACCTAGTTTAGTTTTGTAACTATAGGGGCTTAAGATTATGTATGTATGCACTTTAAACTATATAAACAATATAAAAGGATTCTTTAGAGGAACTCATATGTTTTGTAAGGCAGTGTCATTAAGCATTGCATTGTTGGGTCAAACTATAAATAGATTAGATAAACGTTTTAATTATAGACAGGCAAGTTTTTGATTCGTAAAAATCGAACACAAAATTTTGATCGAACATAACATAGATAACATAAAAAAAAAGTGGCCCCAGAATTCTGTCTGTCTGTCTGTATATTTATGTATCTCTTTCCCTACCTTATATCTACAGCTTAATGTTGGGACTTAAGGTTCTTATATAGAGGAATCCCAGCAGGAAAAACATTTTGTTTTAGCTTAAAATAGCAGTACCTGCGACATGACCATTAAGGAAAGTTATATTTTTCCAAAAACGGTTCTAAACACTTTGACAAAAAAGCTCACAAAAAACTTTCAACTTTCTTTTTAACGGCTCAATCGTCCAGCAGGTTGATGCATTTTGACAAAATAATTTGAAATCAATTTCAAACATTTTTGCAGTGAACTCGACATTTACATGCTCACTGTTCTCACATGTCAAAACAAACTCACATAGATCAGGTTAAATTGATTTTGTAAGGTTTTCCTGGTGAAACCGTCACAACTTGTGAGCCTCACAAGAACTACAGAAATTGGGATCTCCTTTTGAAAAGCAATTAAAAGTCACAAGTCTGACATTTCATTATGACAAAAAAAAATTATTCAATGGGTCCCAAAAAAAATTATTCAATGGGTCCTTCAACGAAAATTCAGAATTCAAATAAAAAAATGACCTTGCTGTGGTGAGTCTTTTGTGAGGTTTCTTCTGAAGATTGTCAGAAAATTTTGTGAGGAGAGACTTGTGATAATTCGAAGAACTCTTAGACCTTAATAATAATTATGAAAACTAACTTATCCGTTTGAATAAATAAGTGCAAGTGTCAACAACTGTCAATAAAGTTAATTTGTTTGTTAAATTTGTTCCGAAGCTCCTTTTTTTCGTTGTTAGTTAAATATTTTACGTTTATACCTACATACCTACCTACATATGGTAGGTATAAAATTATATTACTCCTGTCAAAAAATACTTCTGTCAAATGATGAGTACATATACATATATACCTGTGTTAAATTTTAATTCTTACAAAAGCGATATTTTTTATCTTTTATTTGCCTTAAATAAACACCGTTCTAAATTCTTTAATATCTAATGCTTGATTTTCACGACTGAAAAAGTGCCATTATTTCTGCCAAATTCTAGCCATTATTATTTTCAAACGGTCTAAAATCTGACAGTATTTTTATCATTAAAAAACTGACCATTACAACCGACGTTTAATTTTAACGTTATAGGTACTGACATTGTGTGAATATTGTACAGACAACATTTTGCAAATTAAGAAAAAACATAAAAATTACCAGAATCTTTAGAACCTCATTTATGACTTATCGTGTTAATGTATGTTATTAAAAGAGGAAATAGACAAATCTTGAATTTCTTTAATATGTACCTACATAAACTGTAATAAAGATAAATCGAATCGAATTTTTCCAATAACGGATGTGCATTGCACTGTTCTGTTTTGGTTTTACCTATACCTATGTATTTCCCATTGAAAGAATTTGTTCTCAATGGCGTTTTTACTGGATTTGCTTAAGATTTCACTCCAGTGAAAAAATGTTTTTCAAAAGTAAGGTTAAGATATTGAAGATGGAGTTCGGATTTTAGTTTATAAATTCAATAACTAAAACTAAAAGAAGACCCAAAATCCTATTAAAGAGCTTCGGAGGGAGTCAAACTCAATTTTGACATTTTTACTATTAGCTTCATGTCAAAATTCAGTCTAATTCTCTCTGAAATTCATTAATCTGATTCTGTAGTTGGGTTAAATATATAGGTTTATGTTTATATCGAAGCTTCATATATGTACATACTCAAGCTATGCGACTCAAGCTTCAATTCGTTACCTACCAGTACCTACAAATCGTTTATCATAAATAAATATAACTCCAGCAAAAACACACCCTAATTTATAAACTTTAAGACTTTTTTCTGAGCTGTCATTTTTTATAACTTATTACCTACGAATTACGACTAGCTATTTAATTAAGTTTTACAATAGAAGAACAATTATAATAGAGGTAGGTAACCTTAAAAAAATCACAATAAAGAACTTAATTTAGGTACCTATTACATATACGTATATACATATGTAGGCAGGCAGGTACGTATAATTTTTACAAATATTTTCCACTTGAATTCCTAGCATCTTCACATTTACCTACATACCTAGATACCTCAATTTATTTTTAAAAATTTCAATAAAATCTACACTCACCTTAATTTCTTTTCTTAAATGAAAGTTCTTTTACACAGAACCGAATTGTAAAAAAATCCAGATGTTATTAATCCGCAGGAGAGCAAAAGAGATCAATCTCTTTAAATTGATCCCATTAAGGTATATGCACAGTAAATAAACAAAACAACGCACATTCCAATCAACTCACAATTCGCGAGATAAACAAACACACAAATTTCCGATTGTAATTCGTTTGCGTTAGGATTTGAGAATCCCGAAATCGACCGTTGTTGTCGTCGTCGTCGCTGAACCAACGAAACGACACACCCCGCTTAGCTTTCACACTTTCAACTAAAAAAAAATTACTTTTCACTTTAAATTTGGGATTTTGAAGTATTTTTTATTTTGAACATTGGAATAACGCTACACAATTCAATTCACTAAATTTTTGTATTTTTTTTTGTATCACCACTGTTTCTATAAATATTTTTCTTATTTTGTTTTTTTTTTTTTTTTTTAATTTTCTTTTTTTATCTTTTTCAATTAAAAAAGAACTGCAATTATTTTTTTTTAAATCCGATTTTAACTGCAACGCAGTCCGTTAATTTGAAGAAATCGCCTCGTACAACTTGAACCGGTCTCAAGCACTGAATCACACTCAATGCCAAAGCCACTGCAAGGGGGGCCTATGGAACTCGGAATCGGACTTGGACTGGATGAAAATAGATGGACCTAGCGATTGACCATTACACTCCCATAGTCGTTTACTCAATCGAATGGAAAGCTCAACCAGATTGACAGAGAACCGAAATCGAATCGGACGGGAAACGCCAAAAGAGCCACCAAAATGAAAAATCCCCAGGCATGCGTTCTAGATACGAATTCCCGAATCGAATGCCAGGCTAGGAAAAACAAAAAAAAAGTCGTCGACGTGCCTATGGTTCCAGAGAAGTTTTATGTTGTTGAGTCGAATTTCCCCCGGGTTGGGCTGCTTGTGATTATTTGGTATAGGAACGTTAAGGTAAATGAAACATTGGTAAGACTCAAAGAGAAATTGTTTACCATTTCGTTGATTAAATTCAGGTATTCCTAGTAGTAAGTACAGGTTTTAAAAAAAGAACTCAAATCAACCGGTTTGCTGAAAGATACATTATTTGTATCGCATGAAGAGGTTTATATAAAAACTCAATATCGCAACGCATAAAACACTCATTCTCACCTGTGTTTACAAAACTGGAATTTGAAATTAAACAGGTATTCAAAACTCAAACCACTCTTTATTTCACTCAACTATAAGTTAGGTATGGTACCTGGTAAATTTTCCCCTTTAAAAAAGATTTCCAGTATTCCAATTGGGAAGCATAGTGGAGTTTGAGATGAAATATTGGAACTGGACTCTCCTCAACCTTAACTCCCACTCTTTTTTGTCTTGAAATGATTTTAACTTTTAACACCTGAGAATGAGTGGAATGAAAATAGGAAACTCAAGAGCGGGCTTTGCTAAGTTGATATACATAAATACATATTCATAGATATAAACTTATATATCTGGATTTATTAAATGCACTCATACCACTTTAATATGTCTTTTGCTTGTTGGTTGTATTGTTTGTAACTTGAGTTTCTTTTAGCAATAATGTTGAGTTGCGATAAGTGAAAGAGCCAATTAATTTACCTTTAATTCTAAAGAGAACCTACATACTTCAACCAGACAACAGTAAGCTTGAGTTGAGAACTGAGAACAGTATCACAACTGTTAATTCATTAAACATTATCAATTGAGACTAATTGAGACTTTTTAAGGGTTTATTATTCAAATGCAAAAAAAAATTGATAAATCAAATGATTTTTTAACTATTTTCAGCCTAAAAGTTTTAAGTTGTTGTTCCAGTCATTTTGTTAGCGCTCATCGTCCTCGTTTATGACTGCACCGATTTTGTTAACAAAAATATCCCCCTAATAAACAAATCGTTGTTTTCAATTCGCAACTTATAGCAAATTTCATTTTAGCTTGTAGGTATAACTAACGTTTGTTTTCTTTCTATCTATACCTATTACCTATTCGTTGGCAAAAAATAATAATAGAAATAATTCATTTTTGATTTGAGTTTATTAATAGGGATGTAAATGTTTTCTTGAAAATTTTCAACACTTTTTGTTTGAAGTCAAAATTACCAAAAATTATAGAAAGGACCAAATTTCATGGTTTTCATGTAATTTTTAGATTAAGCCATAATAAAATAACAGAGGGGCTGAGAAAAGCAATGTTAAAAATTTTCAACTTTTTTCCCTCCAATAACAGTAAAACAACGAAATGCAGATGCAGGGGAAGTGTTGGGGGAATAGGTTCCCCCCGTGAAGTACTCTATATTACGGACGTTGGGAAAGGCCAATTATTTTTCGATATTGTGCGCAATACAAACAAAGTGGTTGGATAAATTTCTTGAAAATAATCAAGATACAGTAGACGCTCGATATAGTGAATCTCAGTAGAGTGAACTATCCAATATAGTGAACACACAAAATTTTATATGGACTACTCTAAATAGTGAACAAAATGTATCTCGATATAGTGCAACACCCACTTTTTTTCAATATTTAAGAAGAATATTCCAGCTGAAATGCGTTTACAGCTTTGTCGACTTTCTTTTAAGATATTTTACCGTTCATTTATGTGCTTCGTACAGACAGGCACGAAAGAAAATATCTACTTGAGCCAGTATAACACAAGTTGATGTTGTATTTTAACTTTTGTGACATATTCTAATTATGAAAACAATTTTTTTTCGAAAAAGATTGTCATAGTCAATTGAACAATGTTTGCAAGAAAGAGCTGTGCAAATCAATTTGAAGTTGAGAAACAAAAGTGAATTTTTTTTATATTTAATACTTTTAATTAAAACAAAAACTAATTCCTACCTGGAGTTATGAAGTGTTTCGATTTTAATTGTATATTTTTTTTAAATGATATGAAATAATTGTTTGTTTTACCCAATTTAAATTGTTTTACGCTTAAATAAATACAAAAAATATTCATTTCGTATCGAAATTACATTGGAAATCCTATTCAGCTTCTCTCTCGAAATAGTGAACAATCTCGAAATAGTGAACAGGCCTGGTTTTAATTACTTCACTTTATCGAGCTTCTACTGTATATTTAAAAACCTTCTATTTTTAAAAATCACTAATATTCGATTGAACAATTAATTACTTCAATATATTATCATTTTGGAAATTTAATATTTTGAGATAGAATTTTTGGCAGATTCCCTGAGAGTGCAAATCCCTCTTCGCAAATGCGTTTCAAGTTTATGTTTAAGTTTAGTATTTAGGCACACTTCATGATAAGCACGTACAATTTAAAAACCCTCTGATCCTGCTGCTTTATTTTTCTTTTTTAAAAATAGAAATATGTATTTTGATATTAAATTCAAATGGTTATGTTTTAAGGTCAGAAAACAATTTTAGGGCGAAAAACGCATTTAAGGAATTTCTAATTTGGCTGAGAATTTTATAAATATAGAGAAGTACCTAATTCAGAAGTTGATATTTAATTAATACAAAAACAAAAAACAAATATAGGTTAGGAATGTATACGAACGAAGTGTTGGATTAATTTTTATAGACATTTTTAAATTCAAGTTGTAAATTAAAAAAAAAAAAAAGGCCCTTTCTTTTTCCCAGTCAATGGGCCAAAAGCCAAGTGTTTCTCTACTTCAATATCCATCGTCATTGGTCGTCATCATCACCATCTGAATAGCCTTTCTTCTGGCATAGAGAAACGTTACAAACACTTAAACCTTCTATGAAAAGGTGGTAAGCATTTTTAATTAAAATATCAAAGTCAGGTATTCTCTGTCTTGGCACAAAGGTATAGGAACCGTAAAAAGCCATAGTGTATTAAGGTAAAAAGGATCGATGTTGACCGAAGCGCACAGAGGTACATAACATACATGTACCTGTATTGGTATAGAGAAGGTATAAAAATACATATTTTTGATAGCAAGATATGGTTTGTTCGCCTGTGCCTGCAGGACCTTTGATGATGTAATTTCATGGACAAATGACAGTGAGGAGTAGGTGTAGATTACACCATTCATTCTTCTCAAATGTCCGGTGCAGCTCATCAAAAAATACCTGCTTCATGGTACCGGCCCGGGTACACCACCACCAACACCGCTCTGTCGGTCGGTGTATCCATGACAGGTTCGTGCGATGAAACTGACACCAAAACAGTGCAGGTAATTTTTTTTTTTTTTTTTTCATATTTTTTTTATTATTTTGTGTTAGCAAAAGTTTTGAAATGCAAATAAGTTGCATATGGCTCTTCGGACACTGTATGTGGTTAATTTTGTATCTACATTCTACACACACGACACGGCATCATTCAAAGGTGAACGGACGAACTTTTTCGTTTAAGTTTTTTTATTCACCTTTTCTTCGTTTTTTTTGTATTTTATTTTTCTTAAATTATAATTAGCTCTCGGGTGTAATTTGCAAATTAAGTCGTTAAAGGAAAAATTCACTGCGAACAGCGGTATAAGCGGACGTGGTATAGAATGTTCAGGTCCACGTATAGGTACGAGTATTGCAGCAGCAGAGGAGTGAGATCGCGCGAATGTATTATATAGATGCATGGATGGGTGGATCCCGGGTCCTATGCAAAGGTGCAATCTTGTATATAGTGAATGGTGCATCAACAGCAGCAGCAAAAGAGTTGGTTTTGACTGATTTTCGCATAGCAACTTTAAGCTGTAAGGCATTTTTTTCGGTTTAAGATTTTTTTTGTATGTATTTTATATTCATTCGGTGTTGGGACAAAGAGGGTTTGAGTACTTTTCGCTTCTAGCTTTAGATGATTGGTACCTAGAGTGTTGACTATAGAACAAGAAGTATAGGTAATTGACTATGGAAAGGCTTAACTAGAAATTAAAGAGAGATCATCGGATTGAGTAAATATACTTTAAACATGCAATATGGATTAAAAAAACTTGGTTTATTATTATTATCTTACAAATTAAAGCCAAGCATCTTCTTATTATATTTAGATTGCATGTGAAATAATAAGAATATACCTAAGTTCTATTGAAAAACGAATAAATAATAAGTTCTCTGGAGAATAAGAATGAGTTATGCGAATAAAAAGGTTTTTGTATTTAGGAGACTAGTTACCAGCCCTACGATATCTTGAAAATCAAAACCTAAAATAAAGAAATCTCGCATTTTCAAAAAATCTCGAAATAATAAAAATTAATAATCCCGCTTTACATAATCTCGGAATCACAAGATACCGCTTTTAACAATCTCGCCTTACAACTAGCAAATATCAACCGATACTCGCAAATTAAAATGTTTAAGAAAAATTCGGCATATACCTACACCTATCAAATGACTAGACATTATTCATTATTATTTTTTTTATTTTTTTGGGACAATATAGTTTGTTTACAATTCTTGGAGCCATCTGATTTTGTAAAACACCGACATCGATTAATCTTCTTTCTGTGATTCATGAAAGTATTTTTTTGATCTGTTTTTTTTTTTCGTATAGTAGTCAACACGAAATTTGAACTTTGGACCTCCTTATAGTGAAGCCCAAAAATGTATCTATTCGATTTAAGATAATAGCTACCTATTTTACAAAACAAGTGCGCATAATATGGAGTTTAGGCCTGTTTTCTTATTCTATCAAAAGGCTTTGGCATCCCTAACCACTAACCAGTCAAACTCAATTATTTTGCAATTCCAAGTGGATGACATATCACCTCGAATACAGCAGCACCTCCTCCTGCTCTTTTCATAACAATAATCTTCATCAAAATAAGGTGGCGATGACGCGACTCAACTATACGAATCAAAACCACATTGCAATTACAATGCAATGTTATATGTACATATATTGTATAGCCTCATTGTCGTCGTCGTCATCATCAGAGGCGAGTGCAAAATCAATTTATAGAATGTCGCACCCATACGGTAAACTGCCGGAACTCGATGCCAAATCCAAAACTCATCATTGCTCCATCATATTTCTTTTTCAGCATTGCACTGCACTGCACTGCCAATGTTGACTGACGTTGTCGGCGTCCTCGTCATCAGTTAAGAAGAAGAAGGGCTGTTGGATCAACATGGAGGCGAGTAGACATGAAGTGGATTGGATTTCTATATTCTTTAAGGTTTCGTTCATCTCTCATGACATCTGTTATATAGAAAAAGGTGATAGAGAAAGAGCTCCAGGATCAGGAACTTTGTTGAGTGATTTTTCTCGAAGATTGGTATTAAATTTAATTTATATATGGACTTATAGTGTTGGCTGATGATGGGGTGCTCCTATCTTATCTATATAGATACGTGGGCAAGGATTCAAAAGGAAATAAACTAACTTCGGGTTGGCTATAAAATAGCAATTCAATAGAGAAAAGCAAGTGGGAAGAAGCTCATTTGATTGGAAATCATAGATAATAATTTGAAAGAAAATTATTCTTAGGAAATTCTGTTTCCGAGAGGTGTCTTTGTATAAGAATAAAGTATACTTTGATAACTTTAAGAACTTTGTTAAAATCAAATAGGTTTTTTTTATGACATAAAGTAAAACTCAGATTGTATTTGGAAATATAAATTAGTTTTAAAAAGTAAAAGAATTGATACACTTCCTGCAAAAGTTTGAAAAATTGAATTTTTTGTATTTCGTTTTATAATTCCTTCAAACACCGTTTTTTTTAAAGACATAGAGTTTTCAAAAAATATTTTTGCATTTTTTTTTTTAAATTTGAAATTATTTTTTCTGAAAAATTTGATATGATGTAGTATGTATTAAAAAAACTTATTTAGAACTTTTGCTTATATATAATTTAAATTCAATCGGTAAATAATGAGAAGATAATATTAGTCCAAAATATAATTAATGACCTATAGTGTAAAATTTGTTCCTGTTGATAGACCGTTCTTATATTAGATCACATTTTTTTTATCAAAATCATAGGAGACTTTTTCGACAAAAATACAATTTTCCCAAACGGTTTAAAAAAGTTATAATGCGATAGGGTGTTGAAAAAGAAATAAATGGTGCCAACTTAAGAAGAAATTGTTATAGTCATTTTCGATATACATACATATAATGATTTTTCAAAAAAAAAAAAAAATCTTTTTTTAAAACTTCAAAAATTAGATACCTATTAGAATATTTTAATAGTTTTAATTTTTTTAAAATTTAATTAAAATAATTAAACCATTTTCGAAAATCGAAAATAAAAAAAATGGTTTATACTAGGAGGTACCATTTATAACCATTTTTCGGAACATTTTTATTTACCAAAAGCTGATAGGATTTTAAAATACATAACTCGTTTTTATTGCATTTTTTTTTTTTTAATATTTTTCGTTAATTTCTAAAAACATTTGTATGACAGGTGGGTACCGATATTTTTAGTGTCAAAAAAAAAGGAAGCTAGGTACCGAGTTAAAATTCCTTTCAACCTATACGTTTAGGCTATAACCTAAAAGGGATAAACAGCGATTAAAAACACTTGATTTGATTTGCAAAAATTTTAAAAACCGATTGCACTAACATAATGCTGATATTTTTTTTTAAATATGACTTTTTTCCGACACTTTGTTTTAATTATTCAAGAAATTTTATACACTAAATATTTTATCACAAGGCGAGACATAACTCATGTCATAATTAAAAATCGTTGCTGGAGCATATATGTATGTATGTGAGCGTTATCTCCGTCCTGTTGGAACTAACAATAGCCCGTCAATAAAGCCATAAAAACAGGAAAATTAGGAAATAATCGCTGGAATAAAGCTGTATTTTGGTATTTAGCCTCCTTATTCTGTTCTTAAGAAACTGTCAAAAGTCCCCATCAATATGAGCGCCGCTAACTAAATTTTATGAGGGGTTAAAGGCGCCCCAAAATGTTTTTTTTTTCAGGTGTAACTCCCGAATGGTTTGTTGTACAAAAAAAATGTCAATCATTAATTTGCAGCTTAGAAAATTTCCTACAAAAAAACATTAATATACTTTTTTTCATAAAAATGACCGTTATCGATAAAATAAACCATTCGGAAGAGTTAAGGGTTTTACTTTTCTATGTGGGACGGTTTAATTCAAAAATCGTGCATTTTGCGATAAAAGCATTTTTTTTAAATTGTTGATATGAATATGATTTTAAAATATTGGTCCACTCTAAATGTCCGCCCCTTTGGGTGGGATGCTATATTGCTAAAATTAATATTATATATTTAATGCTATATTTAATTTCCGTATCAGTAAATGGGTCAACACTCAACATACAAGTCAGATTGTGATTTTTTTTTCATTGTGTAAACTTCATTTTAGCTTTTTGTATTCCACATAGTTGATTTATCCATGTTTTTCACAAACGCAACAAAACAATAAAACTCTTGCTCTAAAATTAAACTCCTAATTTTTTTCTAAAACAGTCACAAGCATCTACAAAATGGACTCCTTTTTCATTATAAAGTGATTAGCTATGAAGCATCAGCAAGGAAAACCTGTGATATTATATTATGCAGAATCTACAAAACAGCCAACCAGAGGACCTCAAGCCGATTTAATTGATATGCTGATGCTGATGGGCGAGCATCGAGCAATTCGCCTAGGCACCCCTAAATACATAATAGCTTTCTCAGGACATTTTGTTTATCCCCATCAGTAGGCTGTGAAGATGATAAACTTGCTTAGAGCTAAAATTGCCCCAACACATGTTAGGTATACCTACCTTTGCAATAAAATGTTAGGACGGGTTTTGCATCACCATCATCGCATCGCACCTTTGGCGCTTTAGCATAATGTATGTAGCTTGAGAATAGATTTATATTGTGGTGATATTTGTGGTGTTGTGCTCGTGTTTAATTAAAAACTCATTAAGCTCGTGTTGCTGCAAACTACTATACCTACGGACGGTCGGTCGACGAGGAGTTAAATGGCACGCATTGTGATCGGATGTTGAGATTCTCGATTCCGTTTGGTGTTTTTGTGGCTTGAAGGCTTTTTTTAAATGTCTTTTTGCACACAAACTGGCTTTTAAGTAATTAGTATAGAGTTTGATTCAACAAGGATCAATCACTTAAAAGGTGGAATGTTGATGAATTGCAGATGTGGAGTCTCGATTGTAATTATCACCTTGTTGCCAGAGTTGTATAAGCATGCAGTTTTATTCGCATGAGTGTTGGTACCTAATTATTGTTTTTACGTATATTCAAGAGAAGAAAATTGTATTTTCTTGTTAAACTAACATATTTTGACAATTATTATAATTCTAGGAAGTTAAATTTTAATGAAAAAGACAACTAGTCATCTTTTTCTGAATTAACAAAGTCGTTAAGTGTGACATTATCGCGATTTTACAGAGAAAATAATTTTATGACTTGTTTTTCCATAAAAATTTCTTTTTCAAGGAAGGAATAGAAGGTTCTGTTTCTCATTTTCAATTATTCAAGTGATGAGGTTTCGTATAAGTATTGCACTTTTCCCGACTAGATTGTATCTGTAACTATTACTGCAAAAAAATAAATAGTACCTATTATTATTAATCAAGAAGACAATAGCCCTTCATTTTCAAGAGTTTCTTCCTCTCTTCTCTAAATTTTGCGTATTTAGACACAACTGTTTTTTTGCAACAATTATACATATATACATAAGCAGCAGGAACCTTATTTTTCTTCTTTGATATTATGCACGCACCATCATTTTCTTCAAACTCGTAAGTCGTAAATATAAGACCTCCGTCTTATTAATTGAACTTCAAGTCAATAAATTTTAATAGCAATTGTCATTGCCCGTTGATTGGCTTTACTTTCAGCTTTGGCCAAAACCACCACCAAGAAGCCTTAATTGGATCAGAATCCTTTTCTGATAACCAAGTGCAGAGAGCTGTGTCTGAGGTGGTTGGCTTGGCTATAAAGTTAGCCTATAGTGTAATCCAGATGCCCGGTGCTGAAGGATTAAAGAGAAAACGGATGTATGTATATAGTGTAGGCTGGCGCATAAGAGCACACAGAGCGCGCACATCCCATTGGTATTATATCAGCGTGGGATGTAAGTGATTGAAGTTGCATTTCTTTAAGGGAATGATGCGGGACTTGGAATCTCCCTCAATTCGAACTCAACTTGAAGCCAATTACTTTTAAACGAATTCGCCGCATAAATCTTCTCGCGCAATGATTGTAGAAAGTAATTCATTTAGATTTTATTAGATATGTCCTCGATTATAATTCACAGGGCTTCAATAGGTCATTGTAAGTAATATAGAGATAGATATGCATTTATAAATATTACCTCCGGATGGGGCCAACAAACTCTCTACCTATATAGAAGAATATTTAAACTTTACTTTCGCATGGATCGAAAGAGAAAAACTCAAACAAAATTAAAAAAAAAAAAAAAAAAAAAAAAAAAAACGAATCGAAAAAGCACTTTTATTTTTGATGCTTGTGGCAATCTCTCTGGGCCACATTCATTTCATGGGGCAATTGATAAGGCCCTATCGCAACATGGGAACACTTTTAAAAACTGTTCGGCCCGTTCGCGTTTTTATGCCCGGTTCGCGTTGCACTCGCCGCGCCGGCACACATAAAAATCCAATCTTTATGAATGTGACGACCATAAGATGATGGTCGGTCGGAAGACGACGTGACGGCAGTAGGGGGAGGGGAGGGGCGCAACGGACCTATACTGTGCAGTGTGCACTCGCTTTTCATATCGCCTCCTTATGCAGCACTCACGCGCCATGCCGCCATTTTTTCCACATGCACAGCACATATACACACAGACAGAGCGAGCAAAATAACTGCATAGTAATGTGAATTGTGCTCGTTTAAAAAGTCTCCTAGCGCAAAAACGTTTGTATCTGAATGTAACGTCATGGATGTCAGTCAGTTAGGATATGCGATCGTGCAGCGGTCCGTTCGGTTAAGGCCACTTGGCAGTTATCTGCATAGTGTCTGGCCCCGAAAGGTGGCTGCAGATATCGCTGCTAACCGAACAGCTTGCTATGCTTTGTGTATATTGTGTGGTCTTGGACTAATTTACTCACCCATCCAAGGCATTCATTTGGTGTCCAGGACTGACTTCAGCATCAGACTACTTATCCTGTCACATGTTAGCTCTATGCATAGTCTCGATTCTCGAGGAATGTCTGGCCTGGCATACAGATACCATGGCAACAATAAAGCACCGCGGTATTGTTCTAATCTTCCCAGCAATTTGGTGCTGAAAAATCATCTCATATATGCACGTAGGTAGTTAATGTAGAGTAGGTACCTCTCTCCAATACATTCAATTTATATAACAGCGAGGTCAAGATGGGCATCCGGCAGATATCTATATGTTTTTGAAATACGAATTTCATACACACACTAGATTCACATGCAAATAAATTCTCATCATCAGTCTCTATCGCGGTATACCTAACTATGATGGCAGCCATTTCATTTGACAGAAGCCATTTATAATCACACTTCCCCTATCATCAGTTTGGCTCTAATGTTGCTTAACAGGAAAACGAAGGTGCAAGCAAATCGAACTCAATTGCCATCTTATTGTCACATCAATCTTTCAACTACAAGCTACGGCCTGACATAGTCAAAGAGTGCAACTAATCATCACCTACAACATAACAACAACACTACATACATGGCCATAATGACGTTATGCGATTCATACACTCACAGAAAATTCGCTTTAGAAATTTTAAAATTTTCTAATCGATTTTAGAATTTGCTTTTTTAAAAAAAAGCGAAGTTCACTGAAAAGAACTTGGATGTGAAACGTCTGATATTCATGTTTATTCACATTAGAATCCACCAAATTTTACTTCGGTGTAGATGTTGACATTTCACATTTATTTAAAGACACTTGCGTACCAAAGTATTGTACCTTCTGTAGGCCTTAAGTCTAGTACGCTTCTGATGCGAAAAGTAATATCCCGTACAAAAATGACACAACGAAATCATAAACGAAAAACTTCGTTCTTCTTTTCGTTTTGCAGTACGCTGTTCAACAAGCGAAATTAATTATTTTAGTAGGTTATTTGGATAAGTGACACAATTGATATTTTTTTGCTGCGGTTACCGTTAGCATTTTGCTATAGTGTCAGAGACCAAAAACAAATTTCGTTAACGCATCATCTTTTCGTTTACGTTTTCATTGTCGATTAGGAGACCACAGAAAATTTTCGATTCCCTTCAGCTGCGTACTAGGCTTTTGGACGAACGAAAAAGACGCTCGTAAGTCATTACCCCAAGAAGATCATGCTATTTAACTGTGTAATTGAAGACGTATTCTTTTATTATATAAATAGACTGACTTTTGCCTTTTTTTCAGTGTACGAACGCAACAAATGACATTTCAGAGCCCGGATCCTCGATCTTCTTCATCATTCAAATAGTTGTAGTATGTCGCGTCGCGCTGTTGTCCGCTGCTGCGGTTGTTGCGCAGTACAGTCATTCACACCGTATATCTATGTATGCATGAATGAACCTCTTACCTTCATATAATATAAACCTATAGCTAGCTGGGCTTGTTTGCTATGGCTTCTTTTGAGCCTTGGACTCCTGCTACTGTTCTTGTTCGAAAGTGTAATTCAACTGACAAGCCGACAAGTCTACACAGAGTCACTATGTCTTACTCCTTTCGCACCACACGTCCACATTATTTTATTATTGATTTATACCTTTCAGCAATTTACTGCATTTATCATAGTAATTCAGTACATTTATCATTATAACTTGCTATAGCTGAGTATTATATGTAGTTTGTTAACGAAGAGGGTGTCGGAGACCGAAAATCATTGTGAATGTTGCTAGAGCTGTTGTACATAAACATACATATATCTATAGCGTTAGCTGCTGGAACTAGAGATCCAACAAACCTCTTGGCGATGATGGTGCACTATAAGCAAAGGTTGCAATTTTTAGCTTGTTATTTTTTGGTATTTGATGGTTGCGCATGCACTGCGCATAGCTTTAGCGTTTTTCGTTGCCTTTGTCTATATAATTCCAAGATAATATGTATACCTTACCTACCTACCTACAATGGAAGCCCTGCGAGCAAATGATAAATGTTGATATATCTTTACAAATTTAAGCTATACCCATATTATCTACTATTTTTAACAGATACACTCAGAATCTTGTCCGGGAACTTTCAGTTTTTTCGTGTTTTTTTCAATTTTTTATTATGTATGTAAATATATGCAAGAGAAAGTCTTTGCGAAAATTTGAGTAATACCTTATTTCAATGCAAAATAAATTGGCAACTTATATAAGAAAACAATAAAGCTTTTCATGCATTGTTACCTATGTATAATTGTTTTGCTCATACTTTGTATATTTGGGAAGTGAAATTGATGCAATAAATTTAGTTACTAATATTTATGCTTCCCCTTTAAGTTTTTCCCATCGGGATAAATAATAAAGTCGGTCAAATTTTGAAATTGTCATTAGCTACCTTTATTTTAAAAATCGTCTTTTTTATAGATATAGACAGAGATGGATGAATTATGCAATTCAGTTACCTTCGGTGGGAAAGAGTCAGTTACCAGCATTCAAACTTTTCATTTAAAATGAAAAATGATTTTTATTTCTTAATAGAAAATCGCAAAGGGGACAGTTTAAAGTTTTATTACTTTCCCATCGCTTTCAGACTATCATAAAATAAAACTGCATAAATAAATTTATTCCGCCAATCCGATTTTTTTTTCACATTGAAAAATTCAAAAATTCTCTAGCCAAGCTTCATGGAACTAAATGACAGAACTGTTTTATTCAATTTTTAAACCAACTCTGACACTGAATTTGTATTATTTTTTTTGTTAAGAATTATTTATTTTGTTTAAATAATGTTTTTGATAAAAGAAAGAATTTTTAAAATTTTCGATTTACAGCCAGGTTCTACATTTCACTTTCACTCGAAATAGAATTGAAATCAATTGAAATTATATTGACTTTACAAATCTGTTCCGATATTTTACTCCAGAGGTCAAGGTGAGTGTGTGAAGTTAGCCCCCCTTTTTTGGAATTTGATATTTTTGAAACTTGTTCCAGGTTGTTCCCGGTTTGTTCCGCATTGTTCCAAAGTTTTTTTGAAAAATATTCAAAAATGGGGGTTTTAGACCTAAAAAACCGTTTTTGACCTAGCCCCCCTTTTTTTGAAAATCAAATTTTTGGAAGTTGTTCCAGGTTGTTCTAGTTGTTCTGAACATTGTTCCAAGTTTTTGGACCCCTATGTTCAAAATTTCGAAAGTTATGAGCAAAATTCGAAAAAATTCTAGCCCCCCTTTTTTCGAAATTCTTGGTTTTGAAATTTTTTTCGGGTTTAAAAAAGTGTTCTAACCATTGTTCCAAAAAATTAAAGTTGTAGTGCTTGTATTTTTAAAGATAAAGCCTTCAAAACTTTTTTTTAAAAATCCCAAAAACGGGCCTCCAAAATTTTATTTTTTTTTTAAATCATTTGTTTTAGAAAACTTGATGGTAAATGCATCTGTTGAAAAAATATTCTGAGTCTAGCTTTATATTATCAGTTTAAAAACTAACTTTAAAAAAAATCTGCAAATTTTCTAATTTTTAAAAAAACTCCATTAGCCCCCCTTTTTGAAAAATCAAAAATCCAAAAGTTGTTCCGGGTCAAACACTAATTTGTCTTAAGTGTACCAAAGTTTCATATAAAAATATAAATATTTAAAGGTTTAACATAACAAAAACGAATCAAAAACGAATAAAGCACATTTTTTGCTCCCCAGTGCTCCCCTTTCAAAATTTTAAAAATTAAATACTTGTTTCAGATTTCTTTAGCAATTATCTAATCCACATTAAAATCCTGTTTCTTTAAAATAAATTTTTAATGCAAATATTTTCAAAAAACACTTCCCCAACCCCCCCCATTTCAAAAATTCCGGAAGAAATGTATTTCAAATAGGTATCTTACCAAACCTCATTGTTCCAAGATTTCATCAAAAAATATCCGCAATAAAAGATTTTAAAAACGAAAAACGCTATTTACGATATTAAACGAAAACCTTTATTTCGCACCCCCTTTTCAAACTCAGACAGCAAAGAAATTTCCTAACATTGTATTAGGTCTTCTCTACATTGCCCCAAGGTAAAATCTTTAACAAAAAATAATTATTAAAAAAAAACCTAAATAAAAACTTTTCCCCCCTCTTATTATTACTAAATTTGGAATCAAACATAAACATGCTGTTTCTGCAAAGTAAACCATATATCTTAATTTAAAAAAAAAACATTGACAAACAAAAATAAAAGATTTTCAAACAAAACATATTTACTTACGATATTAAATGAAAATGTGTGTTCTGAGCCCCCCACCCAGAAAAAGAATTATTTTTATTTTTCCTCGTTATCGAAGTGTTCTTCTAAAACAGTCCAATCTAAAATTTTGAACTAAAAATTTAGAATAAAAAAATATTTTTAATGCTACCCCAATTCTCTTCGTTTTTCCGAAATTGAAAAAAAAGATTATCCATTATTAAAACAAACTCATTGAGTTATAAAAATAATCAAAAAAAGTCCTAAAAAAGACATACAGATTTTTACGATATTACATAAAACTTCAATTTTGGCCCAACCTTTTAGAAATCCAAAATTCAAAAACTTGTTCCAGGTTGTTCTAGGGCTCTTCTAAATTGTTCCAAGCTTTCGTTTCATAAAATTGATTTTTAGTATGAAAAATTTCATTAAAATGCTCCCCCGCCCCCCTTTTTCCAAAATTCCAAAATCTAAAACTTGTTCCAAGTGCAGAATCACTCAAATCCAATTGTTCCAAAGAATCATGCAAAAATATTCAAAATTGCACATTTTAAGCCCAAAAAACACTTTAAATGAAAATATCTTATTATCCTTGCTCTGGCCCCCCTTTTTAGAAATCCAAAATTCAAAAACTTGTTCCAGGTTGTTCTAGGGCTCTTCTAAATTGTTCCAAGCTTTCGTTTCATAAAATTGATTTTTAGTATGAAAAATTTCATTAAAATGCTCCCCCGCCCCCCTTTTTCCAAAATTCCAAAATCTAAAACTTGTTCCAAGTGCAGAATCACTCAAATCCAATTGTTCCAAAGAATCATGCAAAAATATTCAAAATTGCACATTTTAAGCCCAAAAAACACTTTAAATGAAAATATCTTATTATCCTTGCTCTGGCCCCCCTTTTTAGAAATCCAAAATTCAAAAACTTGTTCCAGGTTGTTCTAGGGCTCTTCTAAATTGTTCCAAGCTTTCGTTTCATAAAATTGATTTTTAGTATGAAAAATTTCATTAAAATGCTCCCCCGCCCCCCTTTTTCCAAAATTCCAAAATCTAAAACTTGTTCCAAGTGCAGAATCACTCAAATCCAATTGTTCCAAAGAATCATGCAAAAATATTCAAAATTGCACATTTTAAGCCCAAAAAATACTTTATATGAAAATATCTTTTTATACTTGCGCAAAAATATTCAAAATTGCACATTTTAAGCCCAAAAAATACTTTATATGAAAATATCTTTTTATACTTGCGCAAGTATAAAAAGATATTTTCATATAAAGTATTTTTTGGGCTTAAAATGTGCAATTTTGAATATTTTTGCATGATTCTTTGGAACAATTGGATTTGAGTGATTCTGCACTTGGAACAAGTTTTAGATTTTGGAATTTTGGAAAAAGGGGGGCGGGGGAGCATTTTAATGAAATTTTTCATACTAAAAATCAATTTTATGAAACGAAAGCTTGGAACAATTTAGAAGAGCCCTAGAACAACCTGGAACAAGTTTTTGAATTTTGGATTTCTAAAAAGGGGGGCCAGAGCAAGGATAATAAGATATTTTCATTTAAAGTGTTTTTTGGGCTTAAAATGTGCAATTTTGAATATTTTTGCATGATTCTTTGGAACAATTGGATTTGAGTGATTCTGCACTTGGAACAAGTTTTAGATTTTGGAATTTTGGAAAAAGGGGGGCGGGGGAGCATTTTAATGAAATTTTTCATACTAAAAATCAATTTTATGAAACGAAAGCTTGGAACAATTTAGAAGAGCCCTAGAACAACCTGGAACAAGTTTTTGAATTTTGGATTTCTAAAAAGGGGGGCCAGAGCAAGGATAATAAGATATTTTCATTTAAAGTGTTTTTTGGGCTTAAAATGTGCAATTTTGAATATTTTTGCATGATTCTTTGGAACAATTGGATTTGAGTGATTCTGCACTTGGAACAAGTTTTAGATTTTGGAATTTTGGAAAAAGGGGGGCGGGGGAGCATTTTAATGAAATTTTTCATACTAAAAATCAATTTTATGAAACGAAAGCTTGGAACAATTTAGAAGAGCCCTAGAACAACCTGGAACAAGTTTTTGAATTTTGGATTTCTAAAAAGGGGGGCCAGAGCAAGGATAATAAGATATTTTCATTTAAAGTGTTTTTTGGGCTTAAAATGTGCAATTTTCAATATTTTTGCATGATTCTTTGGAACAATTGGATTTGAGTGATTCTGCACTTGGAACAAGTTTTAGATTTTGGAGTTTTGGAAAAAGGGGGGCGGGGGAGCATTTTAATGAAATTTTTCATACTAAAAATCAATTTTATGAAACGAAAGCTTGGAACAATTTAGAAGAGCCCTAGAACAACCTGGAACAAGTTTTTGAATTTTGGATTTCTAAAAAGGGGGGCCAGAGCAAGGATAATAAGATATTTTCATTTAAAGTGTTTTTTGGGCTTAAAATGTGCAATTTTGAATATTTTTGCATGATTCTTTGGAACAATTGGATTTGAGTGATTCTGCACTTGGAACAAGTTTTAGATTTTGGAATTTTGGAAAAAGGGGGGCGGGGGAGCATTTTAATGAAATTTTTCATACTAAAAATCAATTTTATGAAACGAAAGCTTGGAACAATTTAGAAGAGCCCTAGAACAACCTGGAACAAGTTTTTGAATTTTGGATTTCTAAAAAGGGGGGCCAGAGCAAGGATAATAAGATATTTTCATTTAAAGTGTTTTTTGGGCTTAAAATGTGCAATTTTGAATATTTTTGCATGATTCTTTGGAACAATTGGATTTGAGTGATTCTGCACTTGGAACAAGTTTTAGATTTTGGAATTTTGGAAAAAGGGGGGCGGGGGAGCATTTTAATGAAATTTTTCATACTAAAAATCAATTTTATGAAACGAAAGCTTGGAACAATTTAGAAGAGCCCTAGAACAACCTGGAACAAGTTTTTGAATTTTGGATTTCTAAAAAGGGGGGCCAGAGCAAGGATAATAAGATATTTTCATTTAAAGTGTTTTTTGGGCTTAAAATGTGCAATTTTGAATATTTTTGCATGATTCTTTGGAACAATTGGATTTGAGTGATTCTGCACTTGGAACAAGTTTTAGATTTTGGAATTTTGGAAAAAGGGGGGCGGGGGAGCATTTTAATGAAATTTTTCATACTAAAAATCAATTTTATGAAACGAAAGCTTGGAACAATTTAGAAGAGCCCTAGAACAACCTGGAACAAGTTTTTGAATTTTGGATTTCTAAAAAGGGGGGCCAGAGCAAGGATAATAAGATATTTTCATTTAAAGTGTTTTTTGGGCTTAAAATGTGCAATTTTGAATATTTTTGCATGATTCTTTGGAACAATTGGATTTGAGTGATTCTGCACTTGGAACAAGTTTTAGATTTTGGAATTTTGGAAAAAGGGGGGCGGGGGAGCATTTTAATGAAATTTTTCATACTAAAAATCAATTTTATGAAACGAAAGCTTGGAACAATTTAGAAGAGCCCTAGAACAACCTGGAACAAGTTTTTGAATTTTGGATTTCTAAAAGGTTGGGCCAAAATTGAAGTTTTATGTAATATCGTAAAAATCTGTATGTCTTTTTTAGGACTTTTTTTGATTATTTTTATAACTCAATGAGTTTGTTTTTAATAATGGATAATCTTTTTTTTCAATTTCGGAAAAACGAAGAGAATTGGGGTAGCATTAAAAATATTTTTTTATTCTAAATTTTTAGTTCAAAATTTTAGATTGGACTGTTTTAGAAGAACACTTCGATAACGAGGAAAAATAAAAATAATTCTTTTTCTGGGTGGGGGGCTCAGAACACACATTTTCATTTAATATCGTAAGTAAATATGTTTTGTTTGAAAATCTTTTATTTTTGTTTGTCAATGTTTTTTTTTTAAATTAAGATATATGGTTTACTTTGCAGAAACAGCATGTTTATGTTTGATTCCAAATTTAGTAATAATAAGAGGGGGGAAAAGTTTTTATTTAGGTTTTTTTTTAATAATTATTTTTTGTTAAAGATTTTACCTTGGGGCAATGTAGAGAAGACCTAATACAATGTTAGGAAATTTCTTTGCTGTCTGAGTTTGAAAAGGGGGTGCGAAATAAAGGTTTTCGTTTAATATCGTAAATAGCGTTTTTCGTTTTTAAAATCTTTTATTGCGGATATTTTTTGATGAAATCTTGGAACAATGAGGTTTGGTAAGATACCTATTTGAAATACATTTCTTCCGGAATTTTTGAAATGGGGGGGGTTGGGGAAGTGTTTTTTGAAAATATTTGCATTAAAAATTTATTTTAAAGAAACAGGATTTTAATGTGGATTAGATAATTGCTAAAGAAATCTGAAACAAGTATTTAATTTTTAAAATTTTGAAAGGGGAGCACTGGGGAGCAAAAAATGTGCTTTATTCGTTTTTGATTCGTTTTTGTTATGTTAAACCTTTAAATATTTATATTTTTATATGAAACTTTGGTACACTTAAGACAAATTAGTGTTTGACCCGGAACAACTTTTGGATTTTTGATTTTTCAAAAAGGGGGGCTAATGGAGTTTTTTTAAAAATTAGAAAATTTGCAGATTTTTTTTAAAGTTAGTTTTTAAACTGATAATATAAAGCTAGACTCAGAATATTTTTTCAACAGATGCATTTACCATCAAGTTTTCTAAAACAAATGATTTAAAAAAAAAATAAAATTTTGGAGGCCCGTTTTTGGGATTTTTAAAAAAAAGTTTTGAAGGCTTTATCTTTAAAAATACAAGCACTACAACTTTAATTTTTTGGAACAATGGTTAGAACACTTTTTTAAACCCGAAAAAAATTTCAAAACCAAGAATTTCGAAAAAAGGGGGGCTAGAATTTTTTCGAATTTTGCTCATAACTTTCGAAATTTTGAACATAGGGGTCCAAAAACTTGGAACAATGTTCAGAACAACTAGAACAACCTGGAACAACTTCCAAAAATTTGATTTTCAAAAAAAGGGGGGCTAGGTCAAAAACGGTTTTTTAGGTCTAAAACCCCCATTTTTGAATATTTTTCAAAAAAACTTTGGAACAATGCGGAACAAACCGGGAACAACCTGGAACAAGTTTCAAAAATATCAAATTCCAAAAAAGGGGGGCTAACTTCACACACTCGGTCAAGGTACCATCAGCTCATGAAGTTTGGTTCTTCTTAATCTACGAATATTGTCTCATAAATATATGAGACGGGAATTTAAATTCATTTTTATTTTCCATTAATCTTATAACTATCTTAAAACTAGACAAAAATTCATAAAAACTAGCCTACTTATCAATGACTTACAACTAACTTACTGGCCCATTGGGGGACGGTCTCCATTTTGGGGTTAATATGATCCTTTACCATTTCTATTCGTAGGTCACGGTAATTATTGTTTACTTTGTACAATCCCACAGTAGTTATTTAACAATATTACTGCTTAGTACTGTTGATATAAATAGGAAAATGGCTAAGCTCTTTGTTTATAAAGTTTATGTTTTTGATTTCCATTTGTAAAGCATTGTTGTTCACGGGAATATACTTAGTATATAACAAAACAAAGTATTGGTCCTAAGACACTTCCTTGTGGCAGACCGGCTTTAATTTTATTTATAGTTATGGATGATTCTTGCATTCGTACAGTAGATGACGTACTCTTGAGGGTCGTTCGGTAGCAAAGAATTTCAGTTTTGCTGCCTTGGATGGTCCATAATGTACCTACTTTAGTCCTTAATGCCTAACCTTGTCAAAGCTAGAGCAACATCTTGCAATAAAGTGGAACATACTTGTATTTTTTAAAGTGCCTTTTTCAACAAAATTCTTAAGTCGAGGATAAAGTGCATAGTTGGATTTTTATTTCTAAATCCAAATCCAAAATCGAAGGTTGTTGTTGGCATTTCTTTCAAAACCTGGACCAATAAATTAGTCACGATTTTTAAGTTATATTTCAAAATTTTGAAACCATTTATTCTTTGCAACGTGGAATTGGGAAAAATGTGCCCAAAAATACATATCACTAAAAATAGTACCAATATCGTAAGTACAGTCTGAAAAAAGTTGACATCACTTCAGTTATATGGCATTTCACTTGCAAATAAAACTGCACCCTATATATTTTACCATTAAAAATGTTGTCACTGCTTTTACAAACACCTGTCACACAAACAAACGGTTTCAAACAATTGTCTACTTTCAATCACATCTCCATTTTAATTGCCGTCTTTTAAAATCAAGAAAATCCCAGAGATTTGAGGAAAAGACGAGGCCAAAAGGAATCCTCGCTCGGCTCAATCGATCGGTATTACTATATGTGTTAGTCTGAGGCAAAATTATCTGATCAATTACCAACTGGAACAATCGATCGGATTTCACAACTCTATCGCTTTGGCTAATGCAGTTGTTTTTCTTTTGTCAATGTTGTTGTTGTAGGTAATCCAAGCCGATGAGCAACTCATCTCCTCATCGTCGTCGTCGGTTGTTGCATTATAGTGATGTTTTCTCTTTGGGACATACATACATGCTAATTTATTTTCATTTTCCCCGGGCGGCGGAATGAACCAATAAATTAACTTGACTTATGTCCCATGACCATGACTTTCCCGATTCACTTCTGCTCCTTAACTCTTCAGTTAGTAGATATGTATATATAAGAGGGCAAGAAGGAAACTTTGTGAGGAAATCCCTGCAGCTTGTCGATTCCTTGAACTGTCATCAACATTGCCAACATCGCTCGCAAATCTACCACCACTCTTCAAATGGTTAGAGATGAGAAAAATCTTTTCAAAATCATGGAAGAATGTGGTTGCCAGACTTTTTTTTTAAATTTAAATTTTATTTTGTATTCCGAAATTCTATGAGACTAATATTTTCCAAATGAATTAAAAATTCTCTATGAACTTAGTTTTGAATTAATTAATAATTAATAGTTATTCTCATGAAAAAATCTACTTAGACAAATAACAGAAAACGTGATTTTTTTTAATTATGGCTTAGTATTTTAAACATTTTCCATTATATAGTCGAACATAACTTTAGTTTATGATGAATGGAGTAAAAGTTTCAGTAAGATTTTGCAATATTTTTACCAAAATCCAAAGTTTGAGTCCGGCATTCAAACTGAACAAGAAAACTATTAGCCTTCAAAACACTTTTGTGAAAAAGCATCAGTTGGCAATCATGTTTTCTATAAGGAACTCCTAGAAACGATGCTACAATTCTGCTTTTAATTGAATGCAAACGTAAATTGCTTGATATTGCATTAGTTAGGTCCTCGGATGTGTAATGTTATGGCTGCTATGCTACCCGTCTTTCCCGCCCCACTCATCTTTTAACGCTGTATCACCTAACCATATTATAGGCCTTAAAGGCCCATACTCAAACTAACATTGGCTCCTCGAAAGACAAACTATGGAAAACGAAACTAGCTCTCCTAAATGAAAATTAGGAATGCGAAATGTGTGTTTGCCTGTGGATGATGATGAGGATGACTATAGGACGAGGATAGGAAACGCGATATAACTTTGGAGGTCTTTGCGCGTTCTAAGAGATATAAGAAGATGTGATTTGAAGATTCTCTAATTCCCGAAACCACCCCGAAAGTAAAACGTGGGGACAGAAGGAGAAGCACAAACTATGCTGCGAGTTCTTTTCATACTAATTTGGCTTCCAATTCGAGTAAACATCACCAACATGGGGAATAGTTAATGGTACGAGAAAGTATCGCTGGCAGAGAGATACCTTTGTTTATACAAAAAGTATGTTGCCACAAACGCAAAGACAGTTGTTTGTCATTTCTTAAATTTCTAGAATTGCTGGGCGTCTTTTGCCAAACAGCACAGAACAGAACAGAAACAGGAAGGAGAATTGTGTGGTAGCAGTGAAATGAATCTTTTCCGATTTTCAAAGACCGAAGAATCAAGATGCAGATTGCAATGCAGCAAGAGTTTGTTGTATAGCAGTCTCTCATATATGTACCTAACCTATGTATAAGGAGGATGAAAATGAGATACCTTTGCTTTTTGGTTGGGGCTTTTTTTATTTTTTGTTTTGTGTTTTTGACGTCCGCGAACTCGGTGATATCTTCATTTAGTTTGAACAGAATTGCGAGCGTAATATTTAAGACGGTGGCATGGTATGGCGGTTGTGCGATGGTTGATGGTTCTATGGACGAGTGGTGGTCCCCTTTTGATTTCAATGGTCTCAGCTTTCATTCGAAGACGAATCGTGACTTCATCAAAATTCGTTTGTTAAAGTAGAACGCGAGGAAAAGAAAAACAAATAATAAAAAAAAAGAATTATATCAAACCGGGTGAAGATTTGTGTTATGGATTTTTGGGACATTTATTCCTATACATATCATTACATATACCTTAAATGTATCTTTGCCCTCTGGACCCACAATTATTTCAAGCGAAGAAAAAGATTTATAGGTGTAGGTGCTTTGTTTTTGAATGAGGGATATGAATTACTGTTTGCTATAACTAGATATTCTTTTTTTATACAAAATACCAGTGATGTTCAAATCCATGTAAAAAACTATTTTTTACCTTTTCTACGTTAAAGTAGGTAAAAAACACGTAAATAAGTGTAAACAACGTAAAAAAAAACCGTAAAAACGTAAAAAACCTGTAAAAAACGTAAAAGAGAAAAGAGAGAAAATGAGAGACATTGTCATTATCTGTCAAAATCTAAATAAATAAAAAAAACTTTTCGGTCGTTCAAGTGCCATGTGTTGAATTGTGTATTATGTGTGTTATTGTGTTATTACATGATTGAACGAGTACTTTGAGATCAAATTCAATTATTGACATCGACAGAACCGTTCCACGTTTTTTTTTTACTTTTTTACCTTTTTTACGTTTTTTACATAAGCATAGTAAAAATAGAGCAGGTAAAAAACTAACGTAAAAAACGTAAAAACTATGTAAAAAACGTAATGTAAATAATTTGAACAACACTGCAAAATACATAAACAAAAATTAATTTTAGTATATATGAGGCTTTTATAATCTCGAAAACTTCCGAATTAATTTTGCTGAAATTTTAAATGTTTGTTCATAAAGTGATTTGAGTAAAATCCTGGCACGCCCAGTTTAATAATATTTTATTTTATCCTTATTGCAAGTTCTAGGAAAGTTAAAATTTTGTAATAAAGCTCTATTTAACATTAAAATTGAGATGTGTTACTTTTCCCGCCCACTACTACTCTCACTCGTCTTATATTAGATTACATTTTGATCCTTAGAAGGCTGAAAATCTATTAAAAAATCTCACTTACGGCAAAACCATGACATGTGTAGTTTTTTTTTCAAATTATTCTACCGAGCCTCCCTTTCAGATTTGCGAAAAGTGGGCGTGGTAGTAGGTGAGATTTCTTCTTATTTTACATGCCTAGAAATTTGAAATTTTATTATTAAAATATCTTGAACCTACCGCATGTGTAATTTTTTAAAGTCCACCTACTGCCACACCCTCTCTTCTAATATTTGAGTTTTTCCTTACACATATGTATGTATACAGGGTGATTCGGGTAAGGTGTGACAAAAAAAACTAGAGCGTGTAGGATCGGGCGAGGTGGTCTATTCCCCACCGTTTAGCCAGGAGGGGTGGGTAATTTTCTAAAAAAAATTGACTTAAAACAGAAAGAAAATTAATACAACGGTAACACTTACAATGTCATGCACATTTATTTTAGCACCCCCCTGATGGGGAAATTTCCTTGAACTCATATTGAATTTTACTCCCTGTGACGTTGATACACATTCAATTTACTTAACATCACTTTTATTTTATCAACATCAAAGTCCCAGTGGACGCTGAGTCACAATCACACACACACATATATGCATCCATATATACCAAGACCGCAGCATCGTAGCTTGGATATGCTGATGAGAAGATTCATTAAGCAAACTTTATTCTAAAACCGTTTTAGGTTTCACAGTAGGGTACCGCTTTGAAACTTAACTTAATTTACTTCACTTCTTGTGCGTCTGTCAGTCATTATTTCAGTATCCTGCGAGCCTGACACACAAACCTATGTTATGTACATATATAGCGTGTAGCAGCACCCTTAGCTGGACGATTCAATTAATGAGCAAGGCAAACAACAACGAAGAGATCCACATTTCACTTCGGTCGTCTCTTCAATGATGGCTCCTCCGTGAGAAAATCAGATATCAATTACATGCGCTCCGCCTGCCATCAAAGAATAAAACGCGTTAAATAATCCCTTGCTATCTTTCTATATATCCATTAATGATGTGAATTTTTAATTAGGGTACCCGATCCGCCATCAGGCAGAATTGTGTTGGACTGCAGTGCAGTTCAGGTACCTTACTAAAACTGCTCTCTCATTTCCCGCAGTCTACCCTGCACTGCAATGCCCACTCTTATGGATGGATTTTCTGTTTCTGCAGGAAGGGACCTCAACTCGTTACTCGTACCACACATAATTATATTAACACCCAAATAGGCATAAAATGCTATTCGCGTAGAGTTCTTCCGCGACCACACTAATTACAAAGCTTCCCCACTATACCTCTATATACGATCGACTGCAGCAGGTCGCCTCTTCGGGAATGGGTATTTCTTAAAGCCATCACAAGAAAACCTTCTGCATACAAAATCAACTCCTGGAGCAGAATAGGTATAGAAAAACTCCCCGCGTCATGTACGAATCGACAATAACTAATTTTTCCTTTCCTAGACAAGTTTTTTTGCTCCACATTTTTCAGCAGCTCTATAGCTTCGTCCAAGGAGGAAATCGAAGAAGTGCTGCTGCTGATGCTGCTGCTGGCCAAGGACCACATCAAAGGTAAACTAATAGAATGGATAAAAAGAAGAAGAAGAATAAGAAGAAGAGACGTCATGCGAGCTGTGAGAGCGGGATGTGTTCAGCCAGACGAATGAAAACTAGAAAAATTGCATTTTCTTCAAGAAACGTTTTTGTCCCCTAGGTCTTCGCTCAATCGGTTGGCTATACGTGCATGATGATGTACAGCACGGTGAGCTATCATGTTCGTAGTGATCCCTCCTTCCTTAAGCATTTTCAATAATTAAGCAGCTAGAGCTAGCGCTACATATTCAGCCACAAGCATAGAACAACGATGACCAAGACGACAATAAGATGGACAACGCAGGACCGTATCAAAAACATATTTTTTGGATAAAAGTGTTTTATTATTGTGAAATAAATTTAGCTACGGACCTGGATTTAACAATGATAATTCCTAAGACGATCGTATATACATAGATGGCCGATTGAGAGGCTGACTAAGGAAACGACTGCGTTTAAAACCTAGTGGCATGGTCATCGCACTGATACACATACATCTATCATTACAGAGCATCATCATCTTCCCCTTGGTCATCGTTGTTGTTATCGTCTTGGGCTGGCAAAAGGAATGGATGTGATACACAAGGCAGTGGCAACTTCCATGACGGTTGTTGCTGCTGCTGCTGCTCTTGTTGCGAACTAGAAGCAGTTCTTAGAGAAAACCAAATGCATTGCGGTTCATTGAGTCAACCAGAATTAAATTCCTGAACAGGATCAGGTTCCATCAGAGCCTAGTGTGTTTAATGTATATATTGTGCATAGTGATGTGTCCACTTTCAGCATCTTTGTCGTCATCGTAATAGAACAGTTGTTCTTGGTGGGGTGCAGAAGAATTTTGTATTTGTACGCGTGTGCGGTGTTGTAGGTATGTCAACTTGGATCTCTACTCTCGTTTAATTAGGCTGCACAAAATAAGTCAACAGGATGGACAAACAGGCCGAACGCAAGGCCTTCATCATCATCATCATCATGGTTCATCGTTGTAAACGAATTGGAGTGAATTCCTTTGTTGGCAATCAAAAGCATGCGCGCAACTTTACCCAGTTATTCAAATTGTTTACTTCATAACATAAAAAAAGTTCTGCGTGAGAGGTTCTGGCTCCTGAGGTGGTGGGTTTTCGTTTCTAAATTCAATTAATGGAGCAATAAATAACACAGGGGGACAATAAATATTCATGCCTTTCGCAAAAACGTTCACCTCTTGTCTGGGATGTGGTCGGAATTGTGTCCATATGACAAACACCGCAGTGCTAGCCAAGAAGTTTATTCGCGAAGTAATGCCAGATGATCGGAAAACCAAACCCAAAGGGCAGACCGTATATTATGTACAATCGCGCTGATGAGGAATTTCGTACAGAACGCACGTACAATATTGGGGTGATAAATTCCATTTCAATATTGTCTATTTGGAAGTTAAGCGGTGAACTTAAAAGACAAACCTGTGGTATAGATGTAATTTATGAATTTTGAATAGTTGAAGGAGAATCTAAATGAAAGAATGTATGGCGTTTAAACTCAAATGTAAAAAATATTTACGTATTAAACTAATTCTCTTGCTCTCAGTTAAACGAGATTTAAAATAAGAACTAGCCTATTATATTGTGATACAAGACAAAAATAATATTGGTCTCGTTTCGTTTTGCTCTCCACAGAAAATATGAAAAACGTGGGTCGATATCAATACAGACCTAAAACCTAAAGCACTAAGGCGATTTTTCTCCAACGTGGAACTTAAGATTTTTTGCTGATTCTCAAGATGTGAAATTGAAAATTATTTTTTTTTATCAAAAAAAAAAAAAAAACGGTACCTGGCATACAACCAAGTGTTTATTTATCTTGGAAACGGCTTTAACGATTTTTAATATTTTTTATATGTGTGTATATGTATGTAATTATGAAGGTATGGCATACATTGAAGTTAGCAAAAATCCCAAAATTTTTATTAATTGTACCTAAAAAAATATTTTCCAAATTTTGGACAGCATTTCTTTCCAAATTTTATTCCTGATTGTTTCAGTGGTCGCTAAATCATTGTCAATCAGTTTTAAAATATATCATTTCGATATTTTCTTTGGGCCTGCAACATGGAGCTGCAGCAGGAATAGATGTCAAAATATTCAATACACACAAATTCAATGTTGCGAACACAACACAACGCAACTGAAGTCGGTGCTGCAAGAGTTCAACAATTTTTAACTTTACACGTGCAGCACTTTTGATTTCACATTTCAATTTGTATGGGAAAAAAGAGCCGGAAAAAATATTGAAACATTTTGTGATTATTTGTTTCGCGAAAATAATTTTAACTAAAAGAAAATTATCGGAAATAAAAAAAGTGAATAATAAGCCCGTGATTGTTTTTCTTTAAAAAATACAAAGAGCTGTACAGCTGCATTGTGGGCACATACAAAATAGCACGTACGTACAACACTTTTTCATAGCAGTTGCATTTCCAGCTCCAGTTTTAGTTGCAGCAGGTATACGTAATATTTTGGTTTAGAAACTGATAACGTGTTTGATGGGCCATCTTCATTTCTGAACATTTTCTGTAGTGGATTTATATATTTCTAGAAATACTTCTACGAAATGCAACTTTATTAGTTTTAACCTGAGGCTAAAGTATTTAAACTATAAAATAGGTACTCTTAGAAAAATTAGAACATCCTTTATTGGAATATTTCTCTCTCTTTCTCTAATATTTTTCCAACCTCAACCATCTAATCAACAAATCTATATTAAATCATCCAATTAGCTGACCAATTACTAGTTGCATCGTAATAGTATATATGTATGTACCTATTCCCCATGCAGTGCTGGCGATTTGTTCGATTATTATCTCAATCAAACGTTCAACGTTCGACATATAGAACATAAAACAGCTACCATTCTTGGACTCCTTATTTGATGTTGCACCACAAGTAAGAGTACCTACCTATACCTACTATCGATTTTCTTGCAACACGCAACAGTTATATTAATTCAGGCGATGAATAATCACAGCGACAGGTGCTAACTGCTTAAGATACATCAAATCACACACATAGGGATAGTTAAGTTAGTTAGCTTCTATTGCTCATATAGATAGAGATACAACTATACTAACTTATCCAATCTAAGACATCAACTTCTTGCTCACATATAATTTCCAATGTGGCTAATGATGTGAAGCTGATGAATCTCTCTATAAACCATTCGGAGAGTCGTCATCATCATCGTCGTCGTTGTATAGATATCGATTTATAAAAATGGCTAAGAAATCATTGGTAAGAATAATAAAAAAATAAATACAAGTGCGGATAGTTGATTGGACACTTCTTCGTGAAGTTGAATTTGAGAAGAAGCGACTCTCTGCACTGTGTGTGTTGTATAAGGCTTCCATTTTATTTAAATAGCTGCCGGGCTTAGAGGTTAGTTTGCTTGGTTTTGAGTTAAAGAATCCTTGCGAGTTTTTGCATGCTCGAATGATTTTTTGCAATTTCAAGAGGTTGTCATGAGTGGAGTAATAAATCAAAAGACAGGATTAAGGAATGCGTAATCAAGTAACGAGAGAAAAGCAATGTTAAGGCAATCTATACCTCTTGTGTCTAAGTTAGGCAGCTATAAGACAACAATCAACAAGGTTTTTGAAAACATTTTCTAAAGTTGGACAGTTGTCTTAAGTTAGACAACGTTTATAAATAAGACCATAAATGTTTTGACGAATTTGGTTGAAATTTGTCACTTGATTCCCGCCTCTTTACCTTTCCCATCACCGATACGATGCACTTTTCAAAAATTCTTTATTTTCTACTAAATTATTTAAATTCTTATATTGATACTAAAATTCGTTTTTTATTATTTTTTTATTGGACAACTCCTTGAATTCGTAGAAATATTTGCATAAATTATGTATCTACTGTAAATCGTCACAGCGAGGTATAATCAAAGTCAAAAACGTGATGCATTCCACCAAAGTCATCATCATGATCATCATCATCACAAACAAGGCGGTATACACCTATAAACAAAATTAGAAGTCTAAATCAATTAATTTTCCCACATGTTCACCAACTGACAATAGTTAATCAAACTGACATAAGACCGCGCTTCATTTGCCATACAAAAAGCACTGTTTACTGTCCAATGTCTGCCCTCTCGCACATTCTTCACTTAACATACCTATCCCCACACAAAAATATTTCCACTTGTGACTGGATGGATTGGATGGAACCCTTACGGTCAGTCCGATCAGTTCCAGAGGGATTAAGAACTGAACTGCATTGAATTGTGCTTTGCATTTAAATGCGGTTTACAATATTCCTAGTTTAAGTACCTATACCTGTTCATGTTCAAGTGCACCGAGGACCGATGGATGGTTGTTTCCATTTTAATGAGGGCAGTAACCACATCAATAGGTACTCGCACTACGTTCTATAGCTAGGTAGATAATGTGGGAACAAAACAAAACGCATCCACAAGTGACAGTGACAATGACAATTATTATTATTATTATTGCCATACTCCTTTGGGTTCGTGGAATAAAAAGTGCGGGTGCTTTGCTTTAGGTATAAGAAGGCGTCTGTGGCAAGTCCTTTCTTTTTTGTTTGTGTATTGTTCGTCTGCATTGCATCCCGAGGGACAACGGACAAGGTTATTAATGGAAAAATTAACTTAATAACCATAGACCTTGGCATACGGGTGCGTCTGAATCATACTTCCATCATTTGTCACAATCCTGGGACGTCATGATAATCACGAAGGAATGATATTTACTTTGTAGTTCTCCTTGTTCGACCAAACCGGCAACGATGAAGCGAAGAACGTTGTTGGTGAAGGTGGTGGTGGAAGCGGCGCGGCGGCGTTGATGACGATGACTCTGACCAGCACAAAGTCACCTGAACTCATGATGATGATGATGATCTCTCAATATTGAATGGGATTTAATGCGGGAGGGTAAATTGGTTAATTAAGCATTGTGGCACAAGGTGTTAAGTTATGCAAGTCATTTTGGTTAAAGAGCCTTATTAAATTGGTTGCTCTCCGAAATTAAGAGTTACACCCAAAAGAATATGGATATAAATTTATTAAACAAAAAATCAAAAAAAGATGTGCCCAGAGAGTGTGCTCAGAGCATGTACTCAGACCCAGGTGAACAGAAAATACTAGTGTATATTTATAAATTGTATTTATAACAACATTCTCCGAAAAGTGGAGTTTTGCGAAACATGTGCTTCATATACAACCTCATATGTTTATATCATGCTAGCTAACAAAACAACATGAGGCTTTTTATAATTTAAATTTGCCTACACCATTATTTTAAATTGTAGCAGTTTACTATTTTGTTATTTTAAACGCCAGTATTGTGCTTAAACTCAAACAGTGACAGCAAACACTCCAAATATTAAAGTGTCATGAGAGTTAGTTCGATAAAAATAAAATTGACCATAATTTTTTTTTCCGTGTACAATAAATAACATGCCTTGAGAAATTGAGTCATGCTTTTGGTATTGTGTTTTTTTTTCATATTGAGAACAAAACAGCTTGTTCTTCATCATCATAATCGAACCAAACTCACAAAAAAAAAAAAAAAACAGACAAACACGACGCGACGGCTCAATTTTTGCCAAAATTTCAAGATTATTATTATTATTATTTTTAATTTTTTTTTTTTTTTCAACCAAAAGATAACAATCTTTTGATGAATGGGAAGGCGAGAATCCAAAAATTATTGTAAAAGGAATATTTTATTTTTGTATTTTTCTATAAACAGAATTTTGTTGTGGCCTGGGTGTCATAAATAAATCTGCAGCTTGGATCCTAACATAAAGTATGTAGTAACAAAAATATAAATATGAAGCGAAAAAGATACGAAAAAAATTGCAAACTTAACAAAAACATAAACATCTACCTTGAGTTTATCTGCAAAATCATCAGTCGAAGTGATTGTTAGATATAAAAATGATAAAACAGTTAGGAAAAAAAAATAAAACGTGATTGAAAAGGTTTTCAGATATAAAAGTCTTGATATTTGGATGTTTTAGTATATGGACTTGTGGGTTAAAGATTTGTGTTTATTTAGTTTTTGTTTAGTCCACTTGTAGAACTTTTAGGTGATGCCATAACTTATAATTTGTGTTTTTTTTTCTAACACCGACAGACTGGGTCTTGTTTTTTAAAAAAAGTTGAAGGCAAAAAAATACAACACCTAGAGGTTAAAATAATACACTGCACCTAAAAATAAACTCGTATTTTCAATAGATCTCTGCAAAATACTGTCGTAATAAATTGTTATGGATGACAGAATTTTTGCACATAATGTTTTCTACGACTACAAAATAAATCATATATCTACACGTTTTCCTTGAGATTATATTCCTTGAACTATATTTTTTTTTTTTTGAAACAGAAAACCATGTTAATACGGACCTGATGACCAAACCTCCATTCACTTTCCCTTCTAAAACAATGCAACTGTAATGGTAATACTTGACATGAAACATTAATATAAAGGATTTTTCATTAATTCTTAAGGCATCAAGTTGCCCAAAACATCTTTTACGATTCTTTTACATTCAGTTCGTCGGACTTTTAATTCATTTATATCTCATTCTTTAGTCTTTACACACAAATTATTTATTTTAAAATTTGAGCTATGAGAAAATACATACAAATTTTTCTTGTAAAAAATATGAAAATCAAGACTTCGCTAAAGCTAAATTTAAAAAAAAAATAATAAAAATTAAATTTTTACTTGTTTAGCATTTTTATATTTTTTTGGCATAAACTGAACTAAATCTGTATAAATTTCGAAACTTTAAAATTTCAAACGAGTCATTAGCTTTATTATAAAACTTTCTCTCAAATTTCAGAGGAGTTAATTTGTAGGTAGCTTTAAGAATTGACTTTATCTACTAAAATCCACAAAATTGAATAATATATTGAAAAATCTGAGTACAAGCTAGTACAACTTTAAAAATCCACAATTATCAAAAATATCTTCCTGCTAATTATTTCCTTGGCCTGGAGATAAAATCCTATTCATAAAAAGCTTAAGCTTAAAATGCCGCAAACTTTCACGAACCAGTAATAATCTTGAATTTAAAAAAAAAATTAGAAAACATAAAAAAACTGTTTTTCAAAAATTGATCTTTTGTTGTTTAAAAGGAAAAAGGTGTTAAAATACAAAGAAATATGTGGTTTGAATATTCACCCTTAATAAAAAACTCAAATCAAACATGACTTATTATTAACCATTGAAGTAAGTGCAAAATCTTACCAATAAAACAAACAAGTTTATTTAATTTAAAACAAAAAACGTAAATTAGATATTTCATTCTAGCAGGTGGATTAACGAGTGATTAACGGCTTATTAAAATAGAAATACCTACCTATTTACCAAAGCTAGACAGTTGTCTAAGGTTAGACAACGTTTATAAATAAGACCAATAATGTTTGTTATTTACAAGCTACAATGATAAAAGGTGTGTGCATAACTTCACATTTCGTTAGAAAATTTACATATTGGTGCAGATTAAATAATAGTATTTGGCGACAGCATAGTTTTTGTTGAATGTAGCAAATTTTCCCTAAGATTTGCTAGGTACTAAACGTGAATTAGCTATTAATTATTTATTAATAAATATTTTAATTAAGTTTTGATCATCGTTTTAGTTGATTTATGAATTAAAAGATAACCAAGCATTTTTTATTAATTGATGGGCTTCTGATCTTTTTATAATTAAACACAAAATGAAGCAATCGATCTCGCTTTTTACTCACTTGCAATTTAATTAAGAAAAAAGTGATTTTAAATAAATGAGATTAGTAGATATTTAGATTTGGATTTTCAGATTTTTGCCTGCGATATACATAGCTTAGCTACCCACATTTATTTACCTAATAAAACATTTCAAATTGTTTTTCTTTAAAACTATCTAACTTATGAAGACAGTGATTGACTTATTACATGACTGAGGTGTAAATTTGTTAAAAAGAGAATCCAAATAGTTCCTGGGAAACCCATTTAAATTGTCAGTGAAAATGGAAACCCCTTTTAAATCAGGAATTTTCTCTAGACATTTAAAACTGAACCAACAATATTTACACAATTTATTCACCCAACATAGCTCAGCTCTTCTGCAAGATCTATCTATGTAGGTAGGTATAACAAAAAAAAAAAAATCGTAAAAATTATGGAATTGATTCAGAAAAATATGGGCATTCTCCAGCGTCGTCGTCGTCGTAGTCGTCGCCTCGTGGCTGTTTTGTATTCAATTTGGGATTCGTGGCCGAGATTGTCATTGGCGATAACGCTGCCGCCGCGCCGCTGCTGTTGATGCTGTTGCTATTGCTGTTGCTGGTGGTGGTGGAGGTGGTGGGGTTAGAGAGATACTTCTGCCTACAAACTACACCAGCTTACAATATATGTATAGGAACCCTACCCTACCCACCTTCCCTAAGCACAGGGAGAGCATTGTGTAAAACAAGCCTTTTAGCAAAGTGTTTTGGTGTTTTTGTGTGATGGCGCGCGAGCCTCCGAGTTCCTTGCGGTATCTTTTAATACAAAAACAACAAAAAAAACACAACGCAACAAACTCTCAGTGTTGTGTTAACAATCGACATCGATCCACGAACAAAATAACATAACACCACAATGAAGCAACAACAACACAACAAAACAAACAACAAATAAAAAGAACACAAATATAACTACACAAAAAATAAAAGGACAATAGAATTTCTCGGGTGTGATTTATTTGTCTACCTTTTTTACGGTTGTTTAGAGTTGTGGCCGGCCTGGATTTCAGCATTATTGTAACCCCAGATTCATTGCGCGGAATCTGGCTTCCTCTAATGTCTGTCTCACCAACTGAACGCCAGGTTAAGAGAATTTATTTTTACAGGTAACCGTAACCGCGTGCAACAGGCCAGGCCAAGTAGCTTGGGGAATTATTGGGAACTCGTTAGGCATTTTTGATTTCAGTTTCGGTTTTCATATGAAATCGAATGTTGTCACATACCTACCTACTTTTCGAGCTCTCTAAACCTTAGGTATAGTTAATCGGAAATCGGAATAAAGGATACAAAAACGAAATGAAACGAATCTTCTTCGATCGGATTCGTTTTTATTTTTTATTTTTTTTTTTTTAGTTTTTTGTTATCTCAAGGACTGTCAATTGAATTTTGCGGGGGCACTCTTCCGAAGGTGTCACACGGAAACACCATTTAAATGTCGTTCTCGTGGTTTAAAAGAAGTGAAAAGCTACGGTAGATAAGTAATATAGGTTGGTGCAGATCAGAGGAGAAGAAGATCGTGATTTAGGCCATAATAACTAAGTGATGGGCACGAAAGTGAAAGTCACTGGAGATTAATGTTTAATCTTTGAGTGTGTAGCATTTCAGTTTTAAAATAATAATTTATCGACTTATAGTAGTTCAGAAGATGAAACAAGGAAAATGAGCATATTTTTGTAGTAAATAACCGATATTTTGGTTATGTATATGATGCATGGAAAAATTCCGTGCGGAAAATTGATGGTTGTATAACTGTAAAGTATACCATCTAAAACAAAATATAAACCACGTTTTACTATCTACGGATCAGGGTCGGGGTTATTTTTTAATATGTTTACTTCAACATTCAAAAATAAGTTGTAACTTCCAAGTATACGCGAATAAAAATGTGTGCCACTTGGATGGCTAAAATGGCTTTTTTTGTTTTGTAAAATTTGTCAGTATGGGTGTAAAAAAGACAAGAAACACGTTGAATATAAACAGACATAAAGAATAACAAGATGGGTATACTATACAATTCTGGTTGTCACCATGATCCGTAGTCCGTACTTCTTTTTTAATTGATATCTTGAAAATTCGAGAATATTAGTATAAACATAACTAAGCACTTCTTTTTAACAAAGATTTTTTTTTAAAATACAAATTCTCGTATTACTAATTATCGTCTCTTTCTCATCACCAATATCGTCTGTAAACCTTTCTCGTCTCGTGGCCAGCTCTACATCGTGTTTTCATCCAGTGAAATGCTGCCGGAACAATCTTTACATATCCTTCTGAGTAAAAATGAAATTTCAAAAGGAACTGAAGGGCAGGAGAACTACAACTGTTCTTGCTAAAAACAAATTGTACATCAAGTAACAATCCAAGTATGTATTTTATTTTTGAAAAGAAAAACAAATAAATATTGTCAAAATAAATTGGGGTGTTATTTCATACCTTTATTTTTTTTTTGGACTTTTCTTCATTTTGTTAGGACCCTGATTTTTTAATTCGATTCGTCATTTGGTCATAAAAAGACTTAAAATGTTTCTCTTGGTTCAATTTTAATTTTGATAAAAGCTTTATTTTGTCACAAAATTAAAAATTTTATTTTTAATGATGCTGTTAATTTAGTTTTTAAAAAGAGCTATAAAATACGTTGATATTTGGTTTTTATTTTTAAAACCATTTGCAAAAGCCATAAAATCTTAGTGATCTATTAAAATTAGACGAACAAAATAGTTAACAATAATCATCTCATTTGCGTTTCCTAATAAAAAAATTCACTTGTAATTTATTAAAAGAACCCTGGCCCTGTTCCAATTTAGATAATTTGAAAACCATGTCCAGCTAATCTGTAATAAATGTGATTCTCATTGTGTATGTAGTATATATATAAACCTACATAACTAATTCAACATTAAATTTCATTCCAAAAAAATAATAATGAAATTAACTCAATAATCCTAGAAGCACCTTCCTTTTTTTCTAAGCTCGTTGAATTTAATTCTTAAACCTTAATTGAGAAATCAAAGAGCCGCTGCTGTGGCAGTCCTTTTGTTTGCACCAAACAAATTTACGACTCACACTATAAAGAGATGCCCGAAAAAAAAAAATCCGAATGAGGTTCTCCTTATACAGAAAATACAAAAACAGGTTCAAGAGGACAATCAAATGATATTTAGGTAAAGTAAAACCGTCAACAATATATATACGTAGGTACAAAGATAAAGACTTTTCTAATCCTTTTGATGTGTTCGCATGATCAAGTGAATACATATGTACATACATACATATATCTCTTCATAATTTTTGGATAAAACGGATCACACGAGCGAGACATGGCACGCCATCGGCCATCGCCACAGCCAGGCAGGACTACAAACAAAATTTAATTTTGTTTTTTATTTTTATTTTGTTTTTTTGGTAAGGCATTTGAATAGTGCTAGTGCTAGGCCTTAACCAGGTCGTTTTCATCGAGCGAAAATAAATAGCGAGCAACGAAGGAGAACAAAGCAGGTATCAACATAATCATCAGTGTAGGAACCGCAGGGCTTCGATGATGCGATGATGGCAGCAGCATCCTAAGCTATTTTAACCTTGAACAATGTTGTCAACTGAGTTTTTCTGAATTGTTATTTTCGAAAATTTTTTATTTGAAAAATGATAATATCGATATTTTACTTAAAAACTTTTGATACCTACATTTAATTTAAAATTAAAATTAAAACTATTTCTTCTTTTTAAGGTCTCAGTCTACATTACTTTTTGTATCCTATCGCATCTTATGCGTAATTTTTTTGAGAGAAAAAAAAAACTATTTTTTTTATAAATATTTTTGTTGCAATTTAAATCTTTGTAGGTATGCATTTACCTATAAAAATAAAAAAAAACATTTTGCATACACAAATTATCAAAATGAGAGCTGCACATTTCATATTTTCACAACTTATCCAGAAATATGTAAAATTTTACTTATCATGAAATATGAAGTCAAATTTCTCTCAAAAACTTCTAAGAAGTCCTTTTTTTTAATTTTTAAAGTTTTTGTTTGGATTAAATTTTTAAGTACTTTTTTTTCTATAATAAATACTTTTCTTTTTTTATGTCACTGGAATTTTGAACTCAATTTTAGTATTCGTACTAAATTTATGAAAAATTATTAAAAAATTGTTTTAATAAAAATAAATAATTTTTTTTAATTGTTTAGGATGGAGTATGTCACACCCTAGGTGAAGGAACATATACGAAGAAAAAGAGGTGAGAAAGGGAAATAAAAATAGAAATGAAATAAGGGGTTTTTAAGAAGTTTTAAAAGTTACAAGAGCATTCCAGAGTATTCCTTCATCAAAGTTGGCAACATTGAAATCTTCAATATCTGCTCGTCAAAGGGTAAATAAAGGTGAGAGTAAATATGCACAACTCATTGTTTACCTGGGAAGATCATTCAAACGATCATTGCTATGGGCGTAGCCACTTTGGCACTGCTCACACAACACAACAATGTAAGATCTCATTTTTCGAAAACTCTTCGGATCAGAACAATACAATAGCACTTAAATGGATTAGACTCAGAGGCAAACAATATTAGTAGGTATATTATTCCCATTATGGCAAGAGATGTGATGAATGCCGAACAATTTGTTCATATTTGGGTCTTGTTTGCCACTTATTGGCAGAGCACCCTTTCGATAGGTGTATAAATTTAAATTGGTTCCGAGCACTCGCTTGATGAGATGCTCCATCAGCTCTGTCATCATCATTATCGGACATGGAAAAAGAGTGTTACACACACAGAACTCGGTCAGACCTTTCATCACTCGTCTTATAATGGTGAGTGAGAAACCTAAAAATCTTCTCTTGTGTCGTGAAAAATTAAGAATCACCCCGTTCTTGAAGGATTTCTCAGCATGGGCATACCGTTGATGATGACTGCGATTCGGGTATGAAAGTCCTCAAACTGGCATCGACTAACTATATAGGTAGATATAGTGGATCCTGCTGTCGTCGCGCCGCCTTCAGAATTCAGAGGAAATTAACATTTCTTGGTCGTGTTTGCATTCATAATTCTTCGTTTCCCCGAGTATATATATGTTTCTTCCCTTTAAGGAATTCTATATACTTTAACTTTAGTGGGGGATTGAATTGATGAAGTGTATTCCTGTTTTGGTTTCGAATAAAAGAGAATCTCGCTCCAGCTATAACACAGGCGAAGGCAACAGCCGAATATTAAAGCTGTATTTGGACTTTTCGTAAAGAATTGATTTATGGAAGTACAAAGGGAAATCTTCATCGTGCCGACAAAAAATAAATAAATAAATACACGAAGGCATAGCCTATACCTATCCCTTGGAACAGTGCGTGACAATTCAGGTTTCAGGATATTTGTTTTACGTTTTTCGATTTTTTTTTTATTTTTCATTTATTTTTTTGTGTATTGTATATTTTATGTATTTATGTGCTATTTGAAGGCTCAGACGAAATATATTCAAAATTAATGTCTTTATTAATAAATGTTAATTCTGGGAACATTATCTCCTCATATAATGGAAAGGTACCTACACAATATATAAAAGGTATGGCACCATGGGAGACAGGTGATTTGAAAGCATAATGAGCATTTGGATGTACTTACTCATGTTAGATAAGTTTTTATAGATAAAAATGAACATACACTCAAAACATGTGTTCATAAAAACGAAGGGTCAATCATGTAGGAGGACCATTCTGACTATCAGCATTCATCCGAGATTCTCAAAAATTTTGTAGAGACTGAATTAATTTCTGTTTTTTTTTTTTTTTTAATAGAAAGTTACAATCTCACTTGAAAGTTTATGCTTTTTGAATCTATTTTCAATTTAAGAATTTAACATAATACAATTAGTAACAAATTAGGTACATACTTGAATTCCCCGGATTTATATTTAAGGATTTTGCGGACTATGTTAAAGGATGGCTTGAATGTATTGAATTTTATTTTGAGCTAAAATATTGAGCTAAAACATTGAATACCCTCAAGTGCTAAATTTTCATTTATACAGGGTGGCGCATAAGTAACGTTATGATTTAATTATTGAATGCAATTTTTATTTTTTTTTTTTTTTATTTTCATAACTAACTTTGAAAAACTTGGGAAATTTATGATGGAAAGTCTCAGCAGAGAACAAAGAACCAAAGTAATTCAATTTTATTTTGAAAGTCGACATTCAATTATTCAGACACCCAACATTTTGCTCCAACAATTTCCCGATTGATCCAGCGTTTTGAGCAACAATGGGCTGTCTGTGATCTTTCGGGTGCTTGAAGACCTGATGTACATAGTGCGAAATGATGTGCACACTGCACATTGCTCGGGTGCAAGCAAGTATTGAGAAAAAAAAACCCAAAACTTCCACAAGGGGGCTGATTCTGACTCTGCGAAATGGTGAATCGAATAAATGATTTACACACTCGCTCGCATGCATTGTTTTCACTTTTCGATTCGCACTTGGTGCAAAAAAGTTTTATGTTAAAAATGTTTTCTTAGCGACTAATGTCATTTAAATTGGAGTTTCGAATTGTACCACTTCCATTCTTTTTTGATTCCAATCGAACATGAAAAAATTCTCTTCTCAAATTTAAACACACACTGCCGAATGTCGCCTTAACTTCCTTAAAGAAATGAGGTAAAAAACAAAAACCATTAACCAGTACATTATCAAAACTTCTGATTTGGTCACCTTGCCAAATATATACCTATATGTTTTGTGAAAACGGGTTAAAAATGACAATCCAAAAATTATACGGTTTGTCCTAATCTACAATTCATATATAAAAGATTCTTCAAAAATCATTGAACTATGCAAAGCACGGAACTTGAATTTTGTAACAACTTCCTATACGGCTGCTTTCGGTTTCCCCTCTTTCTACGTCTCTCTCCCTTTTTTCCTTCCTTTGTGAATGTTGTATGTTGAGGCTTCTTAGTCAAGAGTCCCTTGCGACTCATGTCACTGTCAAAGTTTCACATTTTCATCCTCATTTCTTCGACTGCAGCTGGAATAGGTACCTATACTCTCCTGAATCTCAGCTGTCACTCATATAGCGGAGCGCAGAAAAAAAGTTTTATAAAATTTTGTATTTTTTTTTTTTGTTTAAAGAAAAGAGAATGCATCCATAATTTAGCATAAATTTCAAGCGAAGCTCATTTTGTGAAACAGTCATAGTGCACGCTACCAGCGCAACCACCTCCATCGTCATCTTTATGAAGGAGTTGTTTTTATTGCCGATGATGTTGACTCTGCGCGATCGGGACTATATATGTATAACGTTTCACATTTTGGTGATTAGAGGCAGCAGGAAACGGAAGCATTTCCAGCAACATTCCTCTCTCCTGCCATACACTGATTGGTTCCAAAAATGGCCAAGATTGCTATATGTTGTACGTATACAAGTTTCGCTAAGGGGACACACACAAATTGTGATGCAATCAGGTTGATGATCGCGGAGCAACAGAAGCCACGACAGAAACACACAGTCACTCCAAACCTGGCCCGCCTGGAGGCGATGATTTATTTTGTGCTGTCAAACCGAAGCCAAGTTCGCTAAGGCACAGTATGCGGCTTAAAGTTGATTAACTATATACGCTCGTGTGTACCGGCTTAGACTATGCGTGCAACAGACACTGGCAGACTTTTCAGCTTAATGAAAGCCCCTTAGATCTAAACAAATATTCTAATACAAAGGCTCAAACTGGGGCCAAGCCCAAGGAAGTCATCATCTTCATGTGGCGAAATGGAAATGCGCACAACGCTTGATTTTGCGTAGATATATATTACTAGATACTTGATTCACTAGTGCGCTTCTGTTGGACTCTGGTGGCGGTAATTTGCATGACATGAAAGTCTTACATATACGCCAGAGCTCTTCCGTATTGCTATGTTAGTGACGGTGGTGGTGGTGATGATGGTGGTTCGGTGACGGCAAGGCATTGGCATATCAATGAAAAATGACTCTGTTATTCTTTGAAGATCCGCAAGGCAAAATAAGTGGATCCAGTCTGCGAGAATGTGTTGAATTCTGTACGAGTTGCAATTAAAATCGTGTCCGACCGAATTAAGTGTGACTGATTGACTCATATCATACAATATATTTTGTATAACATGAGGTTTGTTGTTTTTGTATTCCATGATGAATGACAAGTTACAAGATTTGAATTTGTCAAATTTACCACAATTTTAAAGACTTAAATATTTGGTATTAAAAATCTATAACTTTTTCTTTGTTTTTTTTTTTTTTTACATATTTAAGGAAGGGGGAAGTTAATAAGGCTCATTCAAAAACCAGTTCAGCTGAATTTTAAATTTTATTGTGTTCTTAAAACTTTGATATTGGTGTGGCTAAAATTCCAGGACTTACCCAGAGATTACAAAAGTAATAGTAATCAATAAGAAGCCACAAACACAAAATTACTGGTGAAAGAAAAAAAATTAAATACCTAATAGTTTTAAAATGCCTTGTATTTTCTGAAAGTCATTGTTTCGACCTTCAAAAACTTAGAAGCAACATAAAAACATTGGCATCAGTTTACAAAATCCCACATCATATAGAAAATTCACTGAGAACTGATTTTTATAAGATATCTTCGTAAAGGTTTCGCTAAAAAATTAAAAGAAGCTTAATAGATATTTTATTGTTTGTTAAAACAAAAATATAAATAAACTATTCGTCAGTTCAAATTCCGTTTTCAGTCATCGAGCATATTTATTAAAAGCCATCTGTTGAATTATAAACAAAAGTTAAACTTAATGTTAAACTTTAACAACTTCGATAAGAACATTTAAGAGCTTCGATTTACCTGAACCCGTATTTGTAAATTGTAAAGCGATTCACTTTAACATACAACAAGCTTAGTAGAAGTTGCATCTTTGCCTTACTGATTATTCATTTTTAATTTAAAATTAATACTGAAATCATAAATAGATTTTGTCTTACCAATGTATTGAAATTAGAACCTTAATCTATAAATATAGATTTTTGAAAGAGGCAGAACCTTAAAAGAGCTGCTACAAGGTTCTGTAAATTAATAGTTGGGTAAAATAAAAAAATGTTTTTTGATCCACTTTTATCTTCTCAAAAGCTTCTCTAGTGAAATTATTGAAGCCTTCATAGAGATTCCATTTTTATTTTATACGTTAAGTAAAGCTCTTGAATAAAACCTTTCTTCTTTAGGTTATGGTGATTTTTACAAATTCATTTAGCAAAGTTATTATAGAACCCCAGGCTTGAAGCTATATTGTTAATAATATAGCAAACGATTTTATGGAAGTAGTGAAGCAACCTCATTATTTTTTTTTCACATACTACATCATTATAATAAAAAACAATAGAACTAATATAATAATCAACTTTTTCTAATTTCTGGTCTTCCTAGAGACCATATAAGTTGTTCCAAAGAAATAATAAAAGGTGTACCTACTGCTAGCATTATTGTTGTTGTTTATTTTTTTTTTTTATAATAAGCCTCTCCACGCAACAGTTATTTTCCGGCTAATTTCGAGGATTCATTGTGATGCAATCTGCACGCGCTTTAAAATGTCAAAGACGTGCAGGCCTAAGAAATGATATTGCCTTAATACGGGACTAAGCCGTAATATGCGAATATACAAAGCAAAATGCATGTCTGCCTACCCACGGCATATTAAATAGCGTCTTTTGTACTGTGACCCTCACACATGAGGACGAGCGGGTGGTTTGGCCAAATTCTATACAGTATGGAGAATGAACCATATTGGTTGGTCGGAGTTCCTCTTCCAATATAATATGTACACATGTGGGTAATAGCCATCGTATAACGGCTAACAATAGGACACTTCCTCAATAATAAATAAACACATTATTCCAAAACGGGCGAAGCTGAGTATCTATTCCCCCAGCTGCGAGGAAGGCAACAATTTGGATGGCCAGGAACAGTATACATGTAATGGCAGTGTGGCGGTCCAAATCTCTCGGCTAAGAGGACACAAAAATTGTCAAAACACACACAAACAGTTATAAGAGAAGAGGAAATAGTATCTGCCAGTGAAAATCTCTAATGGACAATTCGCGCACCTACATGATGCTGCTGCAGCGGTATACACGAATGTCTATGCGACTTGTCCCGCAAATGGAAAAATATGGAAAATCTAAGATCACAAACGCAGCACCCTCTATCCACCACACCGCACTGCACTCGTAGCACTGTTGATGACTGTGCGTCGCTCGTGTCCCAATAACGCACCACGATGCTGCCTATAGCCTAGCACTGATTATGAACCTGGGATAACGAATATAACAAAAAAAAGAACAGCGCAATAGCAAGGAAGCGCTTCTTCTCGCAAAAGTTCTAGAGACGCGCGCAGCATCAAATCGGTCACCACTCTTTGGTGAAAGGGAGATAGACATCGCACTCGGGAAAAGACATTGTCCTGCGCCGACAACGATTTTCCATACAACCTTTATGGTCATAATAATAATAATAATAATATTTGTGAACATGTCCAGCATTCTCATTAATGCTGCGATTTCGGTTCGCACACAAAAAGACATTGTGGTTCTTATGGTGGCTTGTGGCCTAGGCACATCGAACAAGGCTAACAGCGAAATGCAATATTCCCTGCAATATCCCCTGAACATCGAAGGCTTTATCGGGTCGCATGAAAGAATGTCGCGGTTCTGTTGTTCTGTTGTGCCATCGGGGACATGAACGACTTGAAACAACAACGTTGGATGAGGCTATATAGAAGCGGGAGAGATATTATTCTCTATGGGTTCGAACGCGTTTTGTGTCCTTTTTGTCTGTTTAGGATGCGAATACGAAATTATGTAGTTCAATAATAGTGCGTGTTGTGATGGAGGACAAAATTAAACACACGAGTGTATATGTATGTAGATGTATAAAGGTATACGGACTAGACGTATTGTAGATGCAACAAAATACAGTGGTGGTCATAATGAAATGGAAACTGTTCAAAAGAAAAAAAAAAGATATTAAAGTTCGGATGTCAGCTCTTTTATATTGAAGATGTGATAATTTATTTTGTGGAATTAAAAGTTTCACATGTAAATTTTGTTTGTGCTAATATTGAAATGGCAAAGGAAATTTTGTTAAAGAATTGCAAAAAATGAAAACGAAGAGCTGTCTGACACTAACTATGTAGAATATATGTCTCTGTTCCACCCGTAGAAAATAATAGAACGAAACCATTAACATATTCAGCAATTTTGTCTTTATAAAAATATATAACGGAAATGTTTGAATAAAAAAAAGAAATTACACAATTCAAATTCACAATTCACTACTACTACTATTTCTAAAAGTTGCGATCAATCATTTTGTTTACTTTTCTACGAACTTTAAAAAAAATTTTAGGTATGTATGACGTATGTGTAATCGAATTTTAATTCGAAAGTGTCAATAAATTTTCTTGTATAATACAATTTACTTTATAGCTGATAAAATACAATAAGCCAGAAAATGTCTGTATTTCTTCAATAAAATGCTTTTTCCCCAGGGCAACAAATTATCTTAGTTTTTTACAAACTTGTTGTTCGGATAAAATTAAAAAGTAGGCGTGCCAGTAGGTGGAAAAATTTCTTAAACTACACCTAGCATGACTGAAAATTTAATCAAAATAGGTAAGTGATGAGAGAAGTAGATTTTTCGATCAACAACCGTAAAAAGTACGCATAGGAAAAAACTTAATAAATCCTTCAAAGTGCGTCGTAAAGTAAATACAACTATTTTTTTAAATTAGTACTATTTTTTTCTTTATTTAATTTTTTAATTGTTTCGCTTTAGTCAATAAATATTTTGTTGAATTAATCCCTAATTGACATTTTATGCAATTTCGCAATTTTAAGACATGTAATTTAATGGAAGCTAAACAAATTGCAAAACAAATTGAAGCAATGAAATATTCTCCAGAAAAATTCAATTTAATCAGTTTGGTCAGTTTGGTCAGTTTTTCAACCTCTACTGTATTATAAGATTGGCCTTAGACCCTATCTATCCACAATCGCCGAACACATTTCATGTCCACATTGTTGGATAAAGCAAGGCCATGGTTCTGTGTACTGATTCATTTAAAAGTTTTACTTATCCATTCAATTTAAAAGCCATTGTTGCTGTGAGCTCCTTGTAGGCACCCGCCTCTGCAAGCCATGATTGTAATATTGTGACTGTCTTCACCGCCGCCGTCGCCGCACCATCAACGTATGCAACGGCACGATAGTCCTGATGGTGTGTAGTTGGAGTTCTCATCCTATTCCCAAGAAAGAAGATTGCTGAATTATAAATAACTGCACCACACACAATATGGCTACTGTGGAACCTCCTCTGATTCTAGCGCCTAGTTATCATATTCGTCTATATGGACATTGGACAGAGACACCGTATTGGTTTTTCCGCAACCGCACACTGTAATGTCATTGCAATGTTGCTTCCTAACCTCAAATTGGCCAAAGACCGAGGTTATGCGTAATGTATCCACGCACAGGAACATCCCAAGCTTATTAGTGTGATGAGAAATCGGTCGCATCCACTTGGTCATGGATACGGAGTGAGGAGCAGAAACCGTGACAGGGGTAAAGTCTGATGCAAGAGTTTCATTATTTTGTCCTGGTGCTGCTGTTAGCGTTGCTGTTGCTGGTTTCCTGCTCGTGTGTCCGTCATAAACATAAAAATGTAAACATGGGTTTCTACGACATTGTGGCCTCTTGAGAGTCTCAAGTGCGACCCTCGAGAGCGTGTTCCATTGTGTCTTGGGTGTATTTTTCTTAACAAACCGTTTCGAGTGTGTGTAAACGAGCAAGCATTCATTCCCAGAGGAAAAACGGTCCTCGGTCAAACACACAAAACTTCATAGCACGCAACCAATTTGATACTTTTGATTGGACACAAAAGCAAAATCAAAAACAATTCTGGCAACAAGCACGGTATACACAGCACAGACTGCCACAGATGAATTTTTATAAACCTAAAAACCTATACTAAGGGTCAATTTGAATTTTCGGTCAACATACACAAAATTTGTTCTGCTGAAATTGGATGGCCAACCGATGCAGCTACGCCGACGACGTTGTTCTGGAAGGATTTTCAAGCGAAAACTTATACAGATGGCCCAAGGATGCAACTAGGTGATTAAAAATTTATAAGGAGGTGTAATGGAATTTTAAATGCGCCATGGACTACCGTTCGCAATTTTTGATCCACGTGCCCTTCTGTTTCGGTTTTGTTTTGTTTTTCAAAATTGCAAAGATTTGCTTTCATCAGTTGCTGATGGTTGTTGCTATATAAGAGAAAAAAATATCACCTGCTGCTTGCTTCTCTTAAGACTTGAACTTCAATTCATTGAAGGAATTCTTATAATGATTTTGATGTTTTCGCATCATGCGAACAGGAAATGATGAGGATAAACATTATATAAAATCCTAACGGCACGATATGTTTACTTGCAGCTTGCACGTCATTCGTCAGTCAGCGGCAAAAATAAAAATCCATCAGCTTACTGTTGGATGAAAAAATACAAGAATGTCAAAAAGAGCGGAATAATTAAGAATAATTCGATTCATGATTTATATACTATGCTGGGTTTTGACAGCGTTGCGTCAAAAAGACATGATCTGGAAATAAGTTATGTATACCAACTGCTGATAAAGGTGTCACTGCCAGCCTTACTCAATTTACAAATATTTGACAAGAAAAAGACTGACATGCAATTTCAAGGCATTAGATGAGGTTTTTAAAATTTTTCTGTAAATTCATCAAACTTAAATACAATATTTTGGAAGTCAATTTATTTCTCATTAAAAATTTGTGGATGGTGGAATTTTGAATATCGATTCCCAAAGACGAGCTCAATATTTAATTTTATCCAAACTCAAAAATATTTGAAAGTAAATCCATATGCTTTTTTTGAATTTAGATTTGAATTGAAAGAAAAACAATACAAATATTTTAAGAAAATCCTGAGGTTTCTGAATAGTTTTAAAATATCGTGTCTCTTTCTCTGATTATGAAAAGGGAGCGAGATAAGACACTTGAGACGACAATATAACTCAACGTAGTTGAGTGCAATACAAAAAAGTCATTATGATTATTTCAGATTTTTTTTTGTCATTTCAAGAGTTAAATATATTTTTGGAAACTCATTAACAAGTATGAACATTTTATAAAATTTAACAGTCCAAACTATAAAAAAAAGTTTCAACACCAATCGAGAGAATTTATTGAGTATGAGTGTAAGGACCCCCTTTTCAAGATTAATGATATAAAAAAAAAAAAAATATAAAAATTATAATCGAGGTATCCGACTATCACTCTTTTTTAGAAAAACCAGCTGCAAAACCTATAAACTACTTAACAACCAGTCCACACCTCGTAAAAAAATTAAACAAATTACAATAGATTGATATACAAAATCTACTCTCTTGTTGATTTCTTAATTAGTTAAACCCCTACTTTAGATACCTTCTTTAGACTTCTAAGTGCAGCTATTAGTAACACTTCCGCCGGCAAAGAACACAAACAAAAATATCATAAAAAAATGCCGCGCAGATGTGACATCAATTAAATTACCCCTACATTACCATCTATTGTCCCGAATTCATATAATTCATTGACAACAAATATCAAACTCACCTGCACCAACTATGTCAATGTCATTGTTATCAATGCATAATCCCTCTTGCTATATAGGGATCTAATTTTCGAGCTTCATATATGGACTTCGGGAGTCACACGCACGCATTCGAAGTCAACTCATGAAGAATTAAGCTGTCCCAATATGAAGGAACCCAAATGGATCACACGACTATACCTTCACTAAAAAAAAACAAAAAGAGATAAAAAAAAGGTCATCAAAATGTTACAAACTGTCTTAGGTGTTTAATTAGTTTAATTAAGGATATCTCGGATTGTATATGCTGCCAGACGGATTTCCATTCCGCACAACATGAGTCGTAAATTGTATCTTGCTGGCATGGCACTGCGGACCGGACATTTGTTACATAACTTAACTCGCCGGTAAGGGGCAAGGGAAGAAAACATTTTAATGAGGTGTAATATGTTTGTTCAGCGGGCGGTACTGGCACACGAAGTATAAAATGTCTCAATTTCCAGACCTCTTATTAAATTGTCATAGATTTCGCGGTTTGATAAGTTTTTCATTTTTTTTTCATTTAATAATTTTGTAATTTGAATAAAATGAATTATGAAACAAAAGATGTAACAAAAGAATGACAGAAATAGATTTCCATAATTTTGTATTTATTTAAAAAAGAATATGATATCTTAGGGTTAATTGAAATATATTTCATTTTTGAAATAATATAAAAGCGAAACACATTTCCCGCTACGCTATAGGGTTTGAATAATATTAAAAAGGGGGAAAGAATCTATAGGTATTTTGTTTTTTGATGAGAAACAATGGTTAACTACTTGTTAGAATAATGTTTGTTCACATAGATACCTTTACAAGTTTTAAGTCTATGGTGAGTAAGTGAGAATAACATGCAGCAAGATGATTTAAACATTATGTCAAGAGAATTGAGACGTGACTCAGCTAAAAACTTCTTTCAAATATCATTCTTTGAGATCGGTCAAGAGATAATGTGTAAGCAAACGATAAATAGGAATTTTATTATCAAACATTTAGTTGAAATGTAATAATAACGAAAATAATAATTTGAGCTACCTAAGATCTTAGGTCATTATGATGGAATCTCATTTGCAGAGCAAACGTTGGAAGCATATAGAAATGATGAGATGTAGAATAAAATATTTATAAAATAAAAACTAAACAAAATGTCTGGCACCCACAGCAGGCGGAGAACCAGGGCGTCAATCATTCCTGAGTGCGAGTTTTGTTAGGCAGGAATCGAGAGGACCTACAACTTTCTACCGAAATCGAACGATTACGAATTACTCTTGGAGGGTTTGTCACTTCCTCACAAGAGGCAATATAACTGTAAACAATTTTAATTTTTGGTAGAAGGGGCAGCGAACCGAACACTCTGCCTCCGGCATGACAATCCCAACCCACTTATTACTTCGCCAGGGACTTCTAATAAGGTATTTACTATCTTTTATAAGGCCCCATAGGTGTCGTCCAGTCGAAAAAATGTTAAAAGAGTTAAAAGTACTAAAAAAGTGTTTTTGTTTGGTTGACTATTTTTCTTAAAAAAATATTTTTTTTTTCAATTTGTATTTTATTTGTATACGCTGCAATATATAATAATAAATGCAATATTTCATATAATATTTTTTAGAAGCATCAGAGTGCAAAATTATAACAAAATCGGTTAAGCCATTAAAAACATATATTCTCTTAAAATTTTCGGTTTCCAGTTTTGTTGACAAAAAACTACAAAATGTATATATACATAATATTATACTTACTTTAATCATAACAGGTATGAAGTTTAATCAAAATCGTTGAAGCTGTTTTCGAGAAAATTGGATAAAACCGAATTCTTTGCTTGACAAATACCCATTAAATGAGCAAAAACAACTTCGATTTTTTTTAACACGAAACCAATACTTTCTGTATACCTAGAGAAAGTGAAAATAGAATTTGCATATTTTAAATAATTATGATGAATCCACTCTAAAATTATTTAAAATATTTTAATCTTACCTATCCTCATTTAGTTCCAAAATATGAACAAATCAAAGTTTAAGAAATTACTTAACTCTGTTCAAACCAATCGATTTATTATTTTATTTTCGTCTAAAATTCCTTATAGATTTGTCAACTACCAAAATACTTTTATTTCAAATTTGTTAACATTATTCTCCAATTGAGCATACTTGTCACAAAGTTTTCTCATAGTCATTTTGAAAAAAAGAAAACAATCACAACGTCAAACCTTTGTGTGACTCACATAATGTTCGGTCTGCTTTCATAGTTCCGCAATAAAATAGATAAAAATGGCAAAACCATTGTCAACATAATATTTCCATGGACAATAAAATCCCAACCACAAATCAAATCTTAATTCGTTTGAATATAATTTACCCACCCCGCACCGTGCCGGACCCATTTGTCCCTTTTGAAGGGAAGGTATTTCAAAATTTAGCGAACCTTACTTTATTCGAAAAACAAAACATTTGTATGTTCAAAAAGGGTAAAACGAGGTAAATAAATTTTCACAATTGCTCATGTTGGACAAGCAAATTGCTTGTTTTATTCACAATACGACTCTCAGTCTGGCTATAGCATACAGCTTATGGGGTATACGGACGCTTATTTATATAGAAATACCGATACATTGACAAACTAAAATGTATCCAAGTGATTAATTCCATAATAATGATTCGTTTAGATACACAGACCTATGTATTAGGACGATTAGATATACGAGTGTAGATGTACATATACCCACTCATAGATGCGGGCCAATGAATTAGTTTTTGAAAAAGCCGCGCTAATGTGAACAACGTTTGGATATAAACGAACACGACCATGCATCGCCAGTAGGCTCATTAGCCAAACAATTCAATTCGATTCGATTGGAAGGAACTCATTATAGTGATGTAATTATCACGAATTATTATACTCATATTCCAGGCTTATACGAGTAGAAGAAGAGACTATTGGATATAATAATGAAACGCAGAGAGGCGATATCACGTTTCGAATACGTGAGCAGCAAGTTCATCCCCTTTAAATGATCTTTTTTTTTCCTGATGGCATCCTATTCTATATAAATCTATATAAATCTGGAACTGGAATCCAAAGTGAGATTTATATTCTGGGTTATGACATTGGGTGTTAAGCTAATTAAATGAAATCTGTAACAATGCGATATGTTTCTTGATTAACAGAATTAGTTGAGTATTGGTAGATAGATATTTATATAATATTGTGGTTCACTTCATACATATGTATGATGTGTGAATTGGTGGAAAACATTGTGTCAGTGGTATTTAGCCCGCAGATGTAAAGGCGAGAATTACTTACATCAATATCAATATTTGATTAATTTTAACAAACTTTAGTTAGAACAATAATTAAAGATTTGAACAGAGAAGGGAATCGAGATGGGTGTAGGAACTGTTGTTATGTTAGTTATGACTGCATTGATTAGAAAACTTCAAACTAAATTCTTTCAATCTAATTTCAATAAGAATTTTGGAACAAAGTGTTCCACCCAATATTTATTCTTTAATTGAATGCCTTTAGGTTCGGCTCTAGAGGAGGGACTGTGAACCTTTGTAAATTTTGAATACCTAAATGTTTAAACATTTTTGTCCTAAGATAACTATTTTTACGACATTTTGTGATTCTTTTCCCAAATTTATTGCTGGACTTTTGTTCTACCCGCACTGGATATAAGTGCCAAAAAAAAGTTAAAATGTCCAATCACATGTACATAGTAACAGTACGAAATCTACCGATCTTTTGTGAACAGTTTTCTTGAACAACAATACCTAGGGTGTCCCATTTAGCAGATGTGTGGTGATAATTCGAAATGAATTATAAAAATGAAAAATTACTGACTTTTACCTTTGGGACTTGAATGCTATTTCTGACGTAAAAAAGAGATCTTTGTCCCTTTCTATACTATGGGACAAAAGACTCGAAAAATATTTGGGACCTATGTCCGTCCCACTTGTTGGGAAAAGAGTTAAAACATTTTTCTCTACACTCTAAGGGCAATTATCTATTTATTTCGTAAAAATAATTCAACGGTTAATCGAAAAGGGGAGTGCTAATATTCCAACCTCAATCCACTTAAAATAAAACAAATATTTTCAAAAAGCTTTCAATTTTTTAATAAAATGACATTGATTTTACATTGAATCCTAGACAATTTTTAATATGGAATTAATTATGGTTGTAACACTGGGATAATTGTTGATATATGATATTATTTATAGTTTAACAAAAGTATTCTAAAAACGAGAGCAACGAGAGTCCGGGGCTGCTAGTGATTTATAGAAACCAGACTATACTTTTCCGAAGGTTTCTGATATCTTGAATTTGAACCAGAATAATTTTTGAATTGGTTCTAAAATTCAAAATACCATAATTTAAATATGCGACAAAACTCATTTTTCGGTATTTTTGAGATTAAGTAAAACTTTAAATTAATTAGTTTTCACAAAACTCGTGACCACCTCCAGAAATTGGATCTTTTCAACACTTTCTTTCTCCTTTAAAAAATAAATGACTCGTTTTTGTCTTCACCTCGTCATACTTAACTCCCGAATAGGTACGTCACTTTGATGAAAAACTCATAAATTTAAATTTATGATAACTCGAAGATGAATGGAAGTTTTGTCAATATTCAAATTGAATCTTTTAAAGGAAGATTATTACTTTCAGATGCTGGAGGACTTTTTCCAAAAATATAGTAATTATTTTGACATAACCTCAAAAATAAGTTTTTCGCACTTTTATACTTAAATAACCAAAAACCTGAGCCAAATCCATTAATTCTGAGGTTCAATTGAATTAATTCGAATTCAAGACATTAAAAACCTTCGGAAAATTTTAATCTATCTTCAACTGCAGAAATTTGGTTAATTTTCTTCCCTCGATGTGTAATTAAGAAGAAAGGCTGAAAAAAAATATTATGTACATATTTGGAGAATCTTATATGCACTTTGAATATTAAAAATAAATTTGAAAATATAAAACCGTTATTATTTTGAATGCAATAAAGATGTGGTTATCTTAATTAGCTTTTTCTTTAAAATAAAAAAAAAAAAAACATGAACAACTTTTTTTAGGTAAAGCAAATAAAATATTTGTATAGCCTTAATTGGCGATAAATAGTCCGTGGTGGTGACAATTTTGCCTCATAACTCATACAAAAACACATAACTTTTCTCGAAAAAAAACTATGAGTAAATATTTTCTCGCACAGTAGCTGCCTTATAGGTGTACTCTTAGATAATAGCCCAACATCATCATCCGTCATCGGTTTACTTTGGAGACAAAATTCTCATTGTACAGCTTAAATCTTAGTTGAAGTGATTTATGTTCAAATAATGTTATGATAGCTTATGACAATGATTTACCACTAATACAATCTTCTACCTGATCAAAAACAAAATAAAATAAAAAAAAAAAAAAAAACAAGAAAACAGAATCAACAAAAATTGTCACAAGAAGCTGTCAATTGACTGTCAGAGTTTTGACATGTAATTATTTTTGCCGGTTCGGTTAGTACGTACGTATATCTTTCAAACAAGTAGAAGCAACAAGCTCACGTAGCTTGTCACAAAAGATCGAATTAGCTTTTGAAGTGCAGTTGCCTAATCCGATTACAACCACCAACTCATTGCAGTGGTAATAAATCGAAGAGACAGCTTCAAGTCATGAAAGCTTCTCGTTGTTGTTGGTCGTCTACGGTTGTTGGGGATACAAACAAAATACCAAAGAACCTTATTTACGGGGGCGGATAAATTTCTGACATTATTATAACGCGTTCATTCATCTTTTTGTCCTTGTGTATTGTTATAAGATTGGAGGTGTAGGGAGTTTTTTTTGTTGGTGGTTTTTTTTTTACATGGCATAAATCTTGATCCACACGGAAGGTTGACATAAACTTTTCTAATAAAAGTAAATATTATGAGATGTGTCCGTTAAGATTTTTGGTTATGACATTTTAATATTGAGTTTTGACGCAAAAACTCAGGTACGTACCTATCTGAATTATACTTTGAATATCAATAAGGTAAAGTTGTCAATTTTGTGTTCATCCAATGACAGGTAGAAATGAATGATTAGAATTTAAAGTAGTAGAATAAATGTGTATAGGCTTTATTCTAGTTTCTGAATGACACACAAGAATTTATCAACAATTTCAGTATTATTTTAAAGAAACAATCCAACGCCGCGTTTATCTTTCATTGGCTTTTTCCAGGTCGTTCTGTAAAAATCTCATCTCATCATCGGATTCAAGATGATATGCAAGCTAAATTGCTAAGAACATGCTCCCTAGTTTAATCGCCTTTCAACAATTTGTTAAGATCATAAACTTTGAAGTCAGAGTACCACTTATAGTGCGTGACATCAAAAATGGCTAAAATAATATTCATAATCACATTAAACATGCAGTACCTACTTTTACTTATACAATAGGAACCCACAGAAAATTGGCAAACATTATATCCTTAAACATGCAAAGAGAGATACTTCTTGTGATCTGCCATATTAACCACTTATTGACAGCTTGAACGGATAGGTGATTGTACCGGTTGATGAAGGCGCCTACAGCCATCTTTGTGTTCAGCTGTCATGTTGTGTGTTATGTTGATTAGGCTAACAAGAGAATAATGATTTAATTTTGTTACCAAACACCATTACATCCATCAGGCAGCTTCTCTTCTTTTATTTTTGCTTTTCGAGTCAAGGATGATGTGACGTGCTGTTCCAAGGATGTATTGGACATCCCAATTAATGGAAATAAGAGATCATAATTGGAGGTGGGGCGCCGCCGGATAAACAGTCTTCAATCATCAACGTTCTCCATACATACTCCCAATCTGCATACAGAGCTGATGCAATTCGAAAACACCCGAGAGGACAGACGACATGAATTATAGCTAATTTGCGATACCAACTTCACTTCTATCCGATCTAGTTTCAGCCATATCGTCATCAAGTATGTATATATAGATGTTGACTCGACACGATACAATGGTGGTGACGACAAAGGTGCAAGTCGGCTGAAAGATAGGATTGTCTGATACGATAATCGCTTGAATTAAGTTAAATGTTTTCGGTTCGGCTTATTAAAAGCGGCAAAGCCTTGTAATTTCGCTTCGATGTTTGCTGCATTATTTTTTTGTTTTTTGTACGAAGTTCTATACTTACGTCATATATTTACTCAAGGTTGAATTGAAGATCGGTTCGAACAGCAACAGTTTTGTAAAAAAAAAATAAAGAAGAAGAAAATAACGAAAAATCATGGCATCATGAACGTTCACAATGATTAATTTGCAATCGCATTCGATTAAGACATTGGCTGATATCATTAATCTCTCGTGTGCTTAATTACCCATCAGCGATCGATGACTGATGAGTTCTTTTGAATTAAAACTGCAATCTTTATTTTTTTTGCAAAACATATAAATATATATTAATACTATGATCCTTTAGGGATTTGTATGTATCTTAAAATATATTTCTCACGACTTTTGGGCGCCGATTTTTATTAAAAAAATTCCAATTTAATTTGGGTTTTCTTTTAGTAAGTGTATCAATTAATCAAATATTTTTTTAAAGGTCAGAAATAAATACATAATTGCATTCAATCTTATTTCTGACTTAACTCTTTTAAACTGTTTCAAAGTTAAAGGCTATTGAAAAATCAATATCTTACGATATATGACTGGCAGATTTATTTAACTGATTAAAGAGCCTCTAAAAAAATCTCAAAAGGACTTTTGTCCCATTTAAGTAGGGGGACATAAGTTTATCGAGCTGGCTTAATTTTTTTTTGCAGGGAAAACTGGTCTACATTGTTCTACATTTTCAAAGACCATTTATAAATGCGGCTTATGTCACCCTCTCTATTTCAATAGTTTTTTCATACAAATCTGTTCTAGCTAATGCAGAGTTAAATTCGAGATCTAAATTAATTGAGCATAATTTGTCAGGAATTAGCAATGATTAGCGATGATTTAGCACGCAAATACTGAGCTTGGTGATCCACTTTAATTTCCTTGCTGAATACCAGTAAAAGAAAAAATCTTGTAAATTTCATAGAAAATTATCCTGTGTTTGTGGTGATTTGGCAATAAATATGACACACAAATTATTTAAACGAATAAGAAATTTTTGGCAATATTAAAAATAGGCATGTTCAGGTAAATGATATCTCGGAGATCTCTACATCATGCTTCATATGAAATGTAGAAAATCGTGAGAGACTATTTAAATAACCAAAAGCTTTTAGTTTAAGGTTAGGTATAAGATTCGAAAATGTTTTTAAAAAATAAAGCGAAAACTCTCTTATTAAAAAAAGATATCGTTAATAAAGGTCTAGTGGTTTTGGATCTAAAATGTGTTCTAAAAAAACGCACAAACCAAACTATGTACATTAGGACTTGTGACTATCCTCCTTGATCCATTTTTTAATAAATTTTCGGTCTGGAATTCTTTTTTTTTAATCAACACGTAATTTTCATTTTTAAATAACCCACAAAACAACGCAAATTATCTTGATAAGAAAAATAAGAGTCTATTCAACAAAGCCCATTTTCCTCAAGCATAAAAAATTATGACTTCCATAAACGATATTTTTGTGACAAATGACTGCGCGAACCACCCTAAACTATCAAATTTTACTGCCATACGGACATTTCAATGATTTCAACAATTTATTATTCATATTCAAGCTGAATGCAGTAATAAAATTTTGACAGTCTGTTTTAGTTGTTTTTCTTTTAATAGATTTAAATATTATGTACAGAAATATGATTTTTTTTATGTTCGCATTTTCTTATCTCCAACTATATATTCCTTAAGACAATCTTAAAAATCTGCATATTATGATTCACATCGACGAGATAATTTTACGATCTAAAAATATACTCCCTCTCAGCTGAGGGAGCAAAGAACCCGCTGTGGTTGGCAAATTCATTGCCAAGTTTATTGTCGCAGCGGGTGGAGTATATACCTAAGTTAAAAATCTTAACGTCGTCGTCGTCCTCCATGACGGAACTTTTTTAAGTGCATATTGAAGTAAATATATCCAAAACTGTGAAATAATGCCATCAATCGGTCTGGTCTGATGATGTTGATTGTAATGATGATGATTCGAATTGGATGTTTTGTCTCTTTCGATAATTATTGTCGTTGTTGCTATCTTATCAATGGTACCAATCTCAGAGTCATAAAATATCACAAAATGCCACCGAAGCTGTGGTCTGGTAAATCCGGCTTTTGCTGCATTCGTGGGATTTAATTAAGTGCAGGTTCTGTTTTGCAATTAATTACTGATCATTTTGGAATCGTCCCCAATAAAAATTAAAAAAAAAAAAATTCCAATAGCTTCGGCCTCTATATACCTACACAAAACATGAGGGACGTGTCTGTTAAATTCAAATTCGTTTAATGGAACATGGACAGACAATTGCACCAGTCTTGTCATTTTGCTAAATAAATTGCATTCTACACAAGAAAGGAACGACCTGCAGGAGGTGGCAGTGCGGCAGATATATACTATACCTCTGCAAGCAAACAAAAACGGAGCTTCAGATACACAAATAATATATTATATGCAACGAACACATACGCCCCCGAGCATTACAGAGCAAGCAAAAGTTGGAAAGATTAGAAAAAAGAAATCATTGGACTGCCAAGATGATTTATGCTTCAAGATCTTCTTTGCTTTTCATGGCTGAAGGTTTGGATAGGTGGTGGGGGGGGGGGGGAGGTGAGGGTGACGATATGAAGACGAGAAAGAGAGAGAACACCTTCCTGTGTTGCCATAGAGAAAGATATTTCCAAAAGAAGCTTGTACTATATACGACGAGCATGTACAGTATTGAAATATGGAAGCGACACAATTCAACAGAGAGTAAAGATAGCAGAAACAGCAGTCATAGCTTCCGATAAGATGACAGTTCTATTTGAAAGATTGCCAAACGGAGTCAAGTGCAGTTCTATGGAGCTGTGTGTTCCTGGTATTCCCTGTGACTGGCTGCTTGTGCCTGGTGACTGGTGCACATGGATGGTTCTTCTTTTTAGTTTATATTTGGTTTAAAAAGAGTGCTTGAGGGATTTGTGTTTGCTCTTGACGAGAAATCGAAATCGTTTTCAACTGAAGAGAGAAAAAAAAATGTTTATTAAATTTGAGATACAAACAATAAAAACAAGATGAGGACAAGGCGCACCAAAAGAATATGAGTTTCTTAAATACTTGGCAATTTGAAAAGAATTAAGGAAATTTTAATTTTTAATATAAGAAAACTTAAATAAATACTCCAGTATTCCCGTTACAACATACGCTCTTAACAAAATATCACAGTTCACTTGCTGTATGGACAAAGTATTGAGAAAAAAGACTATGTTACAATTGCTTGAAATAAGCAGTAATGATAGCGTAAACAAAAAATTAACACTACGACGATGGAGAAGTCCGACTAAGTGGGTTTCGTCATATCGTCTGTTTTAGCTAGTCTAAAACCGGTAGCTGCTATAAAATGACCTTTAATGATCAAATGTTACATAACTGCTTTTCAGATTCTTGCAAAAATATTCACATAAAACAATAATAATAATTTTGCCAGTTCCGTGATTAATTTTGAAAATGTTTTATTGAACCACTCTCTTTCTGCAAAAAAAAAAAAACACAAACTTAGTTCTCTTACAAAAACTTTGATCATTTATCGTTAAAGCGCTTTCTCAAAAATTTTAAAATTTTTTGTTCGTAGCTTTCCCTTAAATTATTAACAGCAATTTCATTGTACAACTTATTGTCATTAAATGTTAGTTTAAATTATGTATAGTTGAAAAGGAAAATATTTATCCTAAATCTCTAACCTGTAACTACCAAATGTAAAAAAGATACTGTTATTGCTACTTAATAAATAAATAATAATAATTAAAATCAAAACCCTTGTATATCATAAATAGGAATCCATTTTTTCTTCTGTACCATATTCTACAATCGTTAATCGTTATATCTGATAATACCGAATACTGGTTTTCCTACACAAAACTATATTACGTTTCAGCGCAGCTACAGCATTAGAAAACTAGTCCTTAGCCCTTAGGTCTTAAGTATAAAATCAAAAGACTTTTAATTTAAAATCTTATCGACAAATTCGAATAAAATAAGAAAAACAAATGAATTAAGAATAATAATAAAAATAATAAAAACAATGACATTATAAGCCCCCTACAGCTATACAAGGTATACAAAAATAAATCTGCCTTAAAAGCTCCACTTACCTAAATAAAAAAAAAACTCCCAGAGCTCCTTTCCTTTCGATTTCATTCCATGTTTTATTTTTGAAAAAAAAAGGAAAATTGATGTCAATTTCATGAATAATTCCAATCGAAGTGCTCTCAGCAAGAACTTTCGAAGCCACAATCTTAAAGAATCTTCTTACTTCTCTCTTGTCAACTGAATAAGTAAACATTTTTTTTTTTAATCTGAGATCATTTACATTACTCTTCCTTTTTGTTCAAAAAGTACCTACATAGACCCCCTAGCTAAACATTCAATTCTTTCACAACGAAGATGTATGTTTGTATTGTACGACAAGGAGGAGTATTATGCAAAATTTTCAATCCTCTAACATCATCGTAAATTCCCCGAAAAAAAAAATAAAAATGTTTCCTCCCTCACAATTGACATGCCAGCACAGGGATTTCCGGATAACCATGCGGCCTTCCGCATGTAAACGCGCCATTAAAATTCCACCTTCTTTTCCATCGCTATATATATATGAATGTACACATAGCTAAATAAAGACATTAACTTCTAACCTTTTATATGGCAACTCCTTAAAATTTTACGCAACATTAAAACCCTTCACTTTTGTGTGCTTGACTAAGAGAAAAACGAAACGAATTTTCCCTCTAACCATGATTACCAACGAAGAAAAAAATATATATCAACTAAAATTCTAAAAAATATTCGTTGGACCATAAGCAAGTTTTTTCAATCTAAACCCTTTGGCTGAAATAATTTTATGATTCTAAATAACAATTTAAAAGCAAGAACTCTCTTAAGCTCTAAGGGCTAAGGCTAGGATCGACCTGGCTGTATCCTACATGTTTAAATTGAGTATCAATTTATTAAATGTTTGCAGCTTAACCATTGCAGTTTAAAAAGTTGATTCGACTTGAAGCCTGAAACTTGAATAATATTGCACTGAAAAACTGGATCCGAAGAGTATTAAAAAACAAACAAACAGATAAACAATTAAAAAGTAAATAAAGCTACGAAAATGTATTGAATTTAGTGAAGAATTACACTAAAGTGGTAACCATGCCCACAATGCCTGGTCATAAAATTAGACATCTATAAAATAGCCGCAAGCATGTGGATTTGCATGCGTGCTTTTGTCACAAATTGTCCGTCTGTCTCTATCTGTACTGGAATATGCTTGGAACTCGAGTGAATACGCTATTATAATATGAGTGTGCCATAATAAACCCTAAGGGGAAATCCAAAATGTTTCGATTTGCCTTGTTTTGTGTGATGAATGCTGTGCAATATGGCAGGTGGAACCTGACCACCTTTGGCTGGGATAATAATTCTGATAGAATCTCAACGATATGTGGGTAGGGCAGGGCCGAATAGTTTTCATCGGCTCAGCTCTCAATCTTTGCTAATCTGATATGATTTGCTATATGTTAGGAGGTATTGTTTTGCATACTTATGGCGAATGTAATTCTGCATTATTGAGGAAGTTGAATTTAACCGTTAACCGGAGAGTTCAATGTGCATTTTTTTTTCTTAGATTCTTCTGGATTGGAAAGAAATTCGAGATTCTTGGGTGGTATGGGTTATAATGTTGAAAATGTTGAAAAAGTTCGAAGCACTTTATTAGGATGTGTACTAATGTATGTATGTAAATGTATACATATAATTTTAAGCAAAAAATCAGAATTGCTAAAAAGAAGCATTTAATAAAGGTTCAATTTGCTAAAGGAAAACCTGCTTAAGGAAATTCTGCACCTTATCCCTTTAGAATACGGTGAAGGAAAATCCTATTTTAAAGAGGACACTTTTTCAAATGACCTTTACAGATTTATAAAGATCCAAAGCAATTATGTTCACGTTGTTGTGGAATGTCCAATAAAAATAAAAAAAAAAATCAGAGACAAGAGTGATCGCTGACCTCTGACGACTGATCGTCGTCGTCGATCGTTGTTGATCTTATTGATGCAACCATCACATCTATTACATGGTCCAATGCAAAGAAGTCTCTCAAAGTCTGTTTTATAGGATCTTGATCAAAATCTCTGCACGACAGGTTGAGGTGTCTGTATGGATTCTGGCCCAGGCATCCAATTGATCGTGATTTTAGATGACATCGCGATCGGTTGTAACATTGCAACTACAAGACTCTGATAGAGTTAACATCAAACTTGAGAGGGGTGAAGCAGAACCATTTTTTTTGTTTTTTTTTTAGAGCACTCGAAGTATAGGGAACCTCTGAGTCAAGTGAGTCGAACTAGTATATATATACCCCCTGAACATTATATGCGGGGAGAGCTATGAAGGTATTGTTAAGTCGATCATTATCTCCGATATCGACAATGCAATTACATCAATTAATTAATAATGTTTGTAGACCGGAGGGTCTGTGATGGAGGAGCGGTGACGTTGATGCTGGTACCCGTGGGCACAATACCGCTCTTCGTCTGTCCAAAAGCGTTTAAAGGCACACACTGTCAGTGTGCAAGATAAATTGTTGCAACGATTTTTTGTCACGTCACGACATATATGTACGTATACATGCCCCGAATGAAAATGAAAATGCGGATCTGCCGTGGGATATTCTTAGGCTAAGAAGTATTTTTTTTTTTTTTGTCCATCAGTGGACAACCAAGTGCATTGCTTGATTGATTACACCGCTCAGTGGCACACAAAATTCGCAAGCAGCAATAGCCTTACGACCATCCATGTGATATGAGAGATCTGACCATGAGCTGCGCAGCACAAACAAGCAACAACAGCAGCGCAGCAGCAGCGGAAAACAGCCTTAATGTGGAACCGATTTAGTTCAGTCCATTGAATTGGGTTGTTTAAGCCATCGCATCGGTCGTGGGCTTAGGCCTTAATTTGTATTGCATAAGCAATGAGTAGCGCGCGAATGATTAATTAACATTCTCTACGCCAGCCGCCCCATGAGGTATGGTGTTTCATGATCGATCGTTTTCGGTCAAAGTGGAAGTCCGACGAAAGAAAAATGAGTTTGGACAATCAAAGTAAGTTTATATAAGCATTTTGAAATATCGCATATAATGTGGCTACTTAAGTACGTTTTATTAAAGCTTTAAGTGCACGCGTTTATAATAATAGGAAATAATCGTTTTGGACTATGATGTGCAGCATCAAAAATAAAATTTCTGATTAATAGAGTTTTAAGGGCAAAAGGCATTAAGCATTCCTCACGGCAGATAAATTGAGAGTTTACGTATAAGTTTTTCTTTTTTTTTAAATTAATACAAATGTACCTACTTTTGAAGTATTTAAAAGTAAACTCATAATAACTTCTTAACGACATCATTGGTTAGTACTTTTGAGCCTTAAATGTTAATAATATTATAATTTAATTTAAATATGTAAATTTTGATAAATAAACAAAAATAATTTTGTTTATTATTTTAACTTTTTAATTCTCTTTTACAAAATATTTATTGTGATTCTTAGAGCCGAAAGGTTAAAAAAAAATTGTAAAGCACAAAAAAAATAAAAAAGTTGTTTAAACATTTTTTGTTCAATCACTCACTGTCTGAATGAAAATTTATATATGGAAGATTTTTGTTTATGTATATATGTATATGTATCAAATTTGTTTGCAAAAATCAAATGCAATTTTTAAAATAAAATCAATAATCAGAAATTAATCTCGAATATGTAATTTTTTTTTTTTTTTAATTTTTGAAAAAAATAACTTCCATATTCTTTCAATGAAACAAGAATACTTATGATGAAAGTATAAAATTACAACATCATTAGGTATACTACTCTTATATTGTACTTGCTCAGATTTCCGTACAGTACCTATACTCAAACAAATTTGTTATCCTAAATCCTGTCTCTTCTCGTAGTTAAATTGGTATATACCTACCTTCTTTCATTCTTTAAAATCCCTCCACAAATTAGTTGAGATTCTCTGATCTGAACCAATTTGAAAACTTGAAAAACAACTACATCAACCAAAACAACCATAATACTGAGGCGTTCACATGAATTTTTTTTAGAGGGGCCAATACATAGCATAATTTCTTTCTCACGAAGTAACGCCAATACTTAACATTTATTTAACTAGATATAGTGATTTGAAGTTAAAATTAAATTTATTGAAAAGAAGATTAACGAACTGTGAAAAGAATCTTACGTATTATTATTGGGTCCTATCATGAATCCCGAATGAAATTCGTCTGTGCAAGTAATTTTATTTTTTTTTTTTTCATGAAATCAAACAGATGCTCAAATTTTTAATGTTATGCATAACTGTTAATTTTTTTTTGTAACTTTATTTTCTCTAGAATATAAAGTGCCTTAGAAGTATGTATTCAATAAAATTCTTGGTGACATTAGAAAAATAAAAAAGATATTTCAACACCTTGGTGTAGCATATAATGACGTAAGAAATACGAATTTCCCACGCCACTGAACCCCAGTACCTATTGGTGAATAAAAGAAAAACGATTGAATAAACAAATTTTCTTTCATTATTTTATTTTTAATATATTTATATTTTTTATAAAAAAAATGAAAATGTTGTTGTAACAAATGTACCTCGAAGCCTCGGACATCAATGGATTACTACCATAATTTTATTAATTGTTTACTGAATAAAACATCATGGAAAATACATTTTTTTAATATCGAAAAACTTGAATTTGCAAATAAAAATTAAAAAAAAAAACACATTCCATAACTTATTAAAATTTAAGTACATACTGTATTTTTTACACCAGACAAATTCTTATTTTTTGTAAGTCTAAGGGAGGCAAATAACCCCTTTTGACAATTCTTTCAGGCACCAATGTATGAGCAAGCATCATCAGAAAATTTCTAAGAAAATAAAAATTGAAATCCTTAAAGCGTCTTCAAGATTTCGGCAGTCAATTATAGGGCTTGGACCACATCTCAATTTGGCAACCTGACAGGGGATCATTATTTATGAAGTTGATCCCTGGAATTAAGTGTCTTATAATAGAAGATGATGCGCTGTTATTCCAATATTAAAAATCTGAAAAGTTTTTCTTAAAAAGGAGACTATTTCTTTTGGTTTTGTTGAGCTTAAACTGATGCATAGTTTATATACATATGTATGTATATATGTATAACGTATAGGTTTATATATTTAAAGTAATACTTTATTTTGACAGGAACTTAATCATGCATTTATCATGGTGATTTTCATCGAAGAGAATATGCTATGCATGATGTTGAGGAGAAAATGCTAATTGAGTAAAATAGTGTTTTTGTTGAATTATTATTTATTTATTTAGGAATTTTAAAGATTTATAGAAATAGAAACTCACAATCATAACCTATATTGTGTTCCTTAAAAGTTCCCGAAATTAATGAGAACTTCGTTTTTGTAACTCGTATTGGTGTTTAGCAAAAACGTGCAAGTAAATTAGGAAATAACGTTCAAAATATTAAACACTAAAAATTTTTTGTTGTAATTTTGTTTATTGCTTTAAAATTTATATTCTTATTTCACATTTTGTTTGAGATGGAACCCCTGAAATAATAAATTAAAATATGTCATCAAATGGAAAAAGAAAGCCCAAAATAAAAACAAAAATTGTCAAAAAAAAGCGATTAGCAAAACATCACCTAAATGGAAAATTTTGAATAAATCTCTAATAAAACTCTTTTTTTACTGAAAAAAATATTCTTTAGAAGAGTTGTTATTACTTTAACTTTATTTATTTTCTATAAAGTAAAAAAAAAATGTTGCGTTAATTGCAATGGAACTGTACAATTTTTCGAATAGGCCGTGACGTGATGAAGCTCAACGAGGCCCGTCGTGCCATAATTTTTTGCAAATGGCATCAATCAAATGTCTATATACATTACACGCAGATGTTAAATGAATTTTTTATGGCGCTGTTTGCTAATTGGCTTGGTTTCATCATCAGGACAGAGAACCCAAACACAGCTCGGGCAACCATAAAGATTTTTAAACATCAATTTATTCTATGACATTACGTTTGCCTCACCTTTTATTAAATTTATATTCATTTGAATAAAAAAAAATCATATAAAGTTTTTACGTGTTGCATTGAAAGAAAACAGTGGTTTTGTTTAGTTCCTGAAAAATTAATGTTTCATAGATAAGAACGATTAAACATACTATTTTAACAAAAATTAAAAGAAGAAAACTTCTGTAATCTAAATGTTATAATTTTTGTTCAAAAGCCCTTTATTTATTTTCTATTCTCAAACACGATCATCAACACAAATTCTATAGGCCACAAACGAAGCAGTTTAAATCATGTTTCTGATAACCTCAATAGCTCAATTTTTTTTTTTTTTTAAATCAATTTCCCAATAAAACACCATTAAGCTGTTAACTGTATTTTTATGTTCAGAATTTAAAATGATTCAACAGGCATCAACCTTGTTAGGTATGTGTGTTTTACCTTTATTCAATAAACTCGCGTTAACAATGTCACTTCTCTTTTATATTATCATCACCATATAAGAATTCTGTTATCAATATTACCCCATAAACACCCACCACCTTTATTTTTGACCATCATCATCGAGCTAATGAAAACGTTGGACCTTATTTCACTTAGCAGCGATTAGAAGAAACTCCCATAGCCAATGCCATCATATAATAGCACCCAACTCAAACTGCGCCCTCTGCACCTAATCAAACTATATTTTATGGCTTGTTGTCGGTCAAATAGCACAATCTTCTGTAGCTCATGGTTGGTCTGGTCATGGGCTTATATAGAGAAATGCAGGGAGAGATAGAGACTGGTTGCTATAAGGTTGGTTGGTTTGGTAAGTTTGGTAAGTTCTTATCGGAAGGTTTATCTGCAGCATCATCAGATGAAATACCTAAAGTGGATTGAAGCGCAAATGGACTTGAACCGGCTGGCATTGCCGGTCAAGCCCTAACCCTCTCTGGTAACTCTATCGAGGATTCAATCTATTTTATTGTTATTATACTTGGTGGTGCGGGGTATAGCAACTAAACAATAAAATAAGAAACAAAAATAAAAATAAACCAGTCTAGAATAGCATCAGAGCAGAGAAGATGTGTATTGTGGGTTGTCGAAGAAATATATAGGTACTTGTATATTCAACTCTTTAATTCTTTAAAGACGACGCGAAAAGGAGTGAATTCATATATTTGCGGACGCACAAATTGTCACCGCTGCAACGGACGTGTTCGTCTTCACTGTCCGACTGAGGTGTGGTAAGTGCTTTTAGCCATCTTGAATCAAGTTGGCATAAGAGTGTGGATGACATAGCTATTGAGATGCTGCATGTTATGCAGAAGAATCCTTTGACAAATAAAAACAATCTTATGAAAAGTTTGCAGGGTGCGCGCACTGCACAGCACTACTGCACCATCAGAGACATAAGCACATCATCTGCACCCCATTTCAATTTGACTTTATTGCAACCATTAATATCATACAGATGGCCTTTGGTGAGTTATAAGCCTTGTGGCCGCAAATTTGCAAATTTCATTTACTAATTGAGACAAAGTATCTATTAGTGTGGCACTTAACACAGAATTTGGATTAAATTGTTAAAATATTCCGGTTTATTTATAAAAAAAATGAAAAAGAAGTCGAAACGAGTTAAGTTAAAGATTTGTTTATAGTTTGCTTCTGAAATAAATTTTATAGAAGGTCTATGGAAGTAGATACCTATGTATGTGAAGATTTCAGAGCCTTACCAACATATTAATAATTAAAAAAAAAAATCAAGAGCTTAACGCATCCTCTTACTTTCTTCGAAAATAAATTTTCTTTGAAATTTTTTGAAAGCTAGATAAAGAAACTTACCCGAGGCTAAGGTCTGTTGATAAATAAATAAAGCTGTGGCATAGGGATTGTAAAAAGTTATTTTATATAAATTGATGTCATTCAGTCTTCAAAAGGCTTATGTTACAATTTTTTAGAAGCTTTACTAAAAACTTCGTTGAGACTTGTGAGATTTTAATTACGAAAGAAATATGAATTTATACTAAAAGAGGCTGAAATTTTTGAAAGTTGCTGTAAAGAAGCTATTTAAAAAATCAATATCTATCTATAATTTTGTGAAATTAAATTTCTTAAAAAATATCTAGTTCGTGAAAAAATAATTAAAATTCGTCAAGGGATTACTAAAGATTTCTTGTTATGAGACGAAAATTTTTTCTTTTACTAGGGAACTTGAAACTTACAAAAACTTCTAAATATCTTACATGAGTCAGAATTTATTTCTATTATCTTTATATAGAAAAACCAAAAGTCAATTTAATACAATTTCAGCCTTCCGCAATCAATTTTTCCAAACTTTCCACTTATTGTCCATCTAATTTCTTAACAAGCTATAAGTTTAAAAAAAAAAAAAAGTACCTTGCGTGTAACCGGAAATAAAACACCCAACCAGTATAAATTTTCTATTGGTTCACATCAAATCAAGCACCGCATCTAATTGCTTTGTGGTCAACGATTACCTTCGCTTTACCTTTTCTTAATAGCCAGATTCTTTATTTTAACGACCCTATTGACGCATTTATTCGAACCTACTTTTTTTTTTGTTAACTAAAAAGGAAAAAAAAACGCATACCTACTCTATACCTTCCTTATAGCTTCTCAATCTAAGCAAACTAAAAAAAATCCTAAAACCACAGTGTATTTGGAGAGAAACAAAAAAAAAGGAAAAATAAAGGAACAACGAGGCAGTTAATGAAAAATAAAAGTATCTATAGAAAACTTAAATCGTGACCAAATCCAATTTTGTTTGAAATCAACGAGAGTGGTTCTCGTGCACATTCTCCGATACGATATGCCCAACTCCCGCATCTTTTTCACTCATACATATATAAAAAGCGAAAACGAGCCAGCTTCAGATTCGGGATGCCCTTAAGGGATTCTGTGTAATAGAGACATTAAAATTGCTCGCCTTAAATACGTGGTCAGCTAGAAGGCTTATGGTTTATGGTCTTTCTCTCTCTCTCTCTCTCCCTTTCTGTGATGGGAAAATTATTGATTCATCATTATTAGGCATTTGACAAGACCACTTTCACTGTCAATAATTTTGTTCGAACGATATCATTCAGATTGTGATCGAAATTTTTGAATGTTTGTGCAACGTCATTATGATGCTAGTCATCACATAATTGATAAATAAATGATATTTGCAGGAATGTATTGGACTAGTTGAGTAGGTAGGTATACCCATATAACAAAATAGAAAGGGAATATTTTGGGAGACAGGAATGGGAATTCCGTTTAAAGTTCGTTCGTTAAATATTTATGACTAGTTTGAGTAGGTAAATGAATCGCAGCTATATTCAACATTTTATTATTAATTTATTCATCACACTTAATTTCATAATTTCACAGGCTACAAAAAAAAAAAAAAACACGTCACGTCAAACTTCCGACATATTTATGTATGCGAACATCGAAATGAGCCCAATTAATTCAAATATTAGAAAAAAAAAGAGTTTCATCGAAAATAATAATGTTCGATGAAAAGTGGGTTGAGTGCATCATTAGTTGCAATATTCTTCACGGGCGATTAAATCCCCCTCGACACTCACCCCAATTCCAAAACCCAGACCCAGATCCACAGAAATCATTGAATCATTATTTATAACAAAACGGATGTGCATTGTCCACATGATTAGCTGTATGAGTAGAGTATACGTGGAGGTAGAGATATCGTGTTGGATGGCGTCTTGGCATACAGGCAATCACGAAAGTCAAAGCCACCAGTAGTTTTATAGTTGCGGAGTTGCTTGCCGACTTCCAAGAAAAAACTGGAGTAACACACACCTACACGAAGTATATATATATATTTTTTAATAGAAGCTGTTTGCCAGATGCCAGACCCCGTGTATACCTTGTACAGTATAGAGTTGGCATTGATTGTGGTTTCTTATACCTTGGTGTCAAATCTTTGATGATCTCTTTTCTTGAGGCGCGAGTTAATTAACCTCGCGACCTTGCATGGCATTTTTTCGTCTTTGCTTGCAGTTTTCCAAGACCAACATTATACATACATACATATGTATGTATGTATGTATGGACGAGTGAAACGGTTTATTAATGTATCCCAGGAGTTTTGCTTCCGGCTATATGGTTGAGTTTTGATTTAAATTAGAATGGAGTTCTTCAGTAACGGGACAAACAATAGAGCTATCAAGTATTGGCAATCTTTGATGAATGACCCATGATCATGAAGCATTTTGAAGATTTGAATGAGCTGTGCAGGTTTTTTCGACTTGGTTTTCATTTCTTTTTAAGATAATAATGTGAAATGAACATTTGTATAAGTAGGCTAAAAGTTATCTCTTTGATGCAATCTAATAGTTAACAGAAAACTTTTGTCTATAGCTATTCGTACTTTTTCTGTTGAATGATAAACTTGGTATAAGAGATCAGTTTGAGTTGATTTTTTTTTAGCTCCGAAAGCACATCTTAGGCGCCTATAATCAGCACAGTAAAAATAAAAAACTTGAATTGAAAAAAAAAGAAATCGTTTTTCTAATTTCTCACTTCTTTAACCAAATATAAGAAAAATAAGTTCCTTCAATTCTAAATCTTTTGAAAGTGGATACCTTCGATGCTCAAAATCTCAAAAAATCTGTATAAAACTACAGAAATATAATATAAAAACCTTTAAAATTGTAAATCCACAAAAGTAACTCTTGCGGCCAAATTATTCACTCGATAAAATAATCAAGATTAAAACTTAAATTCAGATGTAAAACTACACTTTAATTCAATTTGTTTACTCCAATTCGAAATCAAATAAATATATTAAATAATAACAAATACAAAAATATTTTTCATTTTACAAATTTTAACATTTCACAAAATTTTGATTAAAGGATTTTACGTCTGGATTTTAGACAATTTAAATCCATTGGGTTTAATCAATGTTTTGCAATGAATAAAATGGATAAATATTATACATTTAAATTTTTATATTATTAATGGTTGGATTCAAAAATCACTTTAATCCAATTTTAGAATGAATTAGAGTGAATAATATGGCCATTACTCGCATTATATCAGAAAATGTTGCAATTTCAATCCTGTTCCCTATAAACCAAGCTTATTTTTGTATATTTAACACAGATCTAATATTTCTTCAACACTTACTTACCGAGTTATGACTCTAATTGAATACACCCATTTATACACAGTAAGCCATTCCATCACTCACAATCAGTGTATAGGTATATATTCCGTGGTCAAATATTTACACTATTCAGATCAGATCAGTCAGATCGGTGGATATAAAGACAGCCGACAGAGTTCTTAGAACTGTCAACAAACAGGATGCAGCATACTTGAAAAGGAAGACCTCTTCAAATTCCATGGACGATAGAATGTAAATTGTCACTAATCTGCGCGAGTGCGCGTGTGCACAGTCTTCTAACACAACATCACACAAAGATGCGACACAAATATTTGAATTTGAACAACAACAAAAAAAAAAAAACAAGGCACAAAACAGAAAGAAAACGGTGGTGTATACATTGGACTTCTCTGAACCTGGACCGCCATTCTGGAGATCTTCTTCCGATGGACAAATATTTACAAACCTTGAGGCGACTGCGGACTGCGACGGCAATGACTGTCTTTCTTATAAGGCAAACACAAACCACCTCTGTCTCTCTCCCCCCTTCTCAGTCCAGCCGATTTCAATATTATACGAGATCGGTTCGAGCATAAACTATAAAGTCCAGTAGCGGTGGTGGTAATAAGCGGGTGTCCACTGTCACAATAAATCCCATTGATCTATGGATCCAATTGGATCTCATGTTACAATTAAATTCAATAGCTAGGCGGCGCTAATTGCAGCACAGCTTCAATCGAAGTAAAGAATCTACAATGACTGGCTGTTTCTCTATAGACTCAAGAGGATGCTGGAACATGGCTCTGTGATAAAGTAGAACATTTTATTACAATTTAATTCACCATAATTGTTGGCTGCCCGATCGACGTTCTTTAGGGGGTATCTTGATCCCCTTGTATTTCCTATAAATAGGCACCCCTTATACTTCTATATATGTTGGATACCTACATATAGTTGCTTTATGCGGGAAACGCGTGCGTGTGGGCAACGTCCGTGCTGGATGATTAAGATTACGTCTGCGCAAAACTCAATGAAATGCAAAGAAATAATCACAATAAATGCAATAAACCGACAACAATAACAATAAAGTCGTAATAACAACAACAAATAACAAAATTGGTGTGAGACTCATCTCTCTGTGTATGACTTGTCACGGTTGAAGCTAATTTTGCTATTTTCATGTAACCAAGACAAGATAGGCTATACAAGCAAAGCAACAAAAGGCCCTGAGAATGAGCGAAGGTCTGTTGGAAGTGCATTCATTGTTGGCAGAAAATTAAATGCATCAATCGAGATAAAAGCCAGGGTAGGTAATGATCCAATTTGGCGTTCGTTCCGAAAGTTATTATGTGACGGGAATGAGTGGGTGATAATGCACTTGGAGATACAATATGGTTTTTGATAAAAGAATCTACGTTAAAGGTAAGGTACCGACTTGGCTTGGACAATGGATGAGACCTAAAAAAATGCAAAAAGGTAAATGCCAATGGTGTTAAATTATGATTTCTTTCACAAATATTTAAGATACGAATTCTTACCTAAAAGAACTTATAGGTAACAAAGAACATAACAGTAAGTTATGAATAGCGAAATGAACTTTGATTGTAAATGTTGATTTTTTTAATTGCGACATGGGGAAATATAAATATAGATAGATAAATATTCTAGTGCAGCTTCTAAGGGAAATTATTCTAAGAGGTGGAAGAACCTACATTCCAAAAATTAATCCCAATCGATACTAAACAATTTGAATACCAAAATTGTTCGTGGTGTATGATATCTTTAATAAAACTTTCCTTCCTTAGATTTAAGCTGAAATAAATTTACATATTGATTAAATTGGAATGCTACTTGCCTGCTGTTCACAACATATTTTTCAAATCGATGACAAATTGTTAAATTTTAGCTCATCGAATGAAAAATATTCATGCAAATCACGTAGACGAATCTCAATAGGTATATGCGAATCTCAACTCAACTATGAGCTGTCTACTGGGCTGTACTGGCAATGGCAGGATTGAGGATAGCCCACCAAGAACGGCGTTTACAAACAAACACGTCCTGATCCGAGGAGCGAGGACACCTTATGTAACAAATAACGTTAAGCCCACATTGAACCACCAAACACGCAATTTGCCGCATCACGGAAAGGACAACATAACAACTTGGAGAACATTCCAACTGTCAATTGTGGTGCCGCTGTCAAATAATTTTCACAACTTTCTAACGAGATACGCAAAGCCCCCAATGACCATTGGCCTGGGACTTGGGAGTCTTGGGAGTGACCATCCTGGTTTGTTCAAAAAGACTCTGTATGCGGTGTTTGGATATATTGGGATGAGCTGAAGAGAAGGAAAAATATTTAATTACTATGTACACACACTTTACAATCGTCGGCGTCATAAGTTTCTTGCAGCATGCAGTTACCTACCTATATAAATGGTCAGTGTTTGGAAACCGTCTCGTGCAACGTCCGTTGACGACGTTTCCCAAGCCTTACTGACACCAACGCAGGGCGTACAACCGGCTAACGTCCAGCGAACATACTTTCGCAAGTAAATCACTTCTTCTTGGCTGTCGCGTTGCCCGGGAACGTTGCGGCTGCTTGCGGGCAACACTCGCAGTTGCCAAAAATCGTATACACGATAAAATGTTCAGACTTTTCGTTTTCGGTGAAGACCCTAGACATGCATTTACCACTGACACAATGATGAATGGGAACACGTTCACGGTGTAATTGTCGATGATATCCTGCCGTACACATATGTTAATCTCTTAATTTGGGAATACCTACGTTTTAAAAGCGCGCCGTATGACGATATGATGACGATGAGTGTGAAGGGCTGTGGGGTGAATTGTGTCAGAAATAAAAAAAAAAAAACCAAGCGATGCGATGCGAATTCTTCTTGGCAGGTTGAAGGCTCTGCGAATAATAAATGAGGCTTTGGATGAAATAAATTAACACGTTTCTTTGGTTGTTGGGGAGATTCGTTTGTCTTAAAAGAACATTTTGATGGCTGGTCCAGAGGTAACACAACGGAATATATATATGTATGTATGAACCCACCTTTTGAACATTTCAACTTCAAGTTGTGGCAAATAGTTCTCATAATTAATGTGTTGTGTGTGTTTGAGTGAACGAAGGATAATATTAATTTATTGTTTGAAAATTGGGAGTATTTAATAATAATTTACCTTTTTTGCTTCAGGTATACCTACGGTGTGCAACTGACAGTATATAGCTTTGCACAATTTTACAGAAATCTTGTTTTGAGAAGCAAAGCATAGTTAATTGTGATTTTTGAAGGATTTCCTAACACATACTCGTAGAAAATTAGGTTCTTAATAATTTAATAATATAACTGCAGTTTTTCGCAAAATCTATTGCTCTTACGAAAAAAAAGTTACAACGTTTTTTGTGTAAGATTGTATATGCTAGACTGTCTATCTAAAAACTTCTTCCAAAAAAACTGATGCCACTTATTTTTCCTCATCACTCCAAAAAAATAAGAGTCATTGATTTTGTACCAACTTATTTCTAAAACCAAGCAAGTTACTCAAAATTATTTTAAAGCCGTCTTTTCCATTTTAGATTCTTTAGTCATTTTTTAATTTTTCCTTAAAAACACAATTAATTTTAATTTAATTTGTTTTATAAGGATACAATTTTCCTTTTAATGTTTATAAGTTATAACCGTCAGTACAATGTTGTAAGCAGGTCATGTAAGTACCGCCTCCACTCTTTGAGTAATTAATTTTATATCCGAAGGTAAAGACTTTTGAAAATCATATTATCTTATACCATTTACCATTTTTGGTCGTCGACCATAGAGTTCGGCTTGACTTAAAAGGAAAAAAAACAAAGAAAATTCTATATTTGCTCAGAATGAAATATTTATATCTACCTATATAGGTATCTACATCATACAAGTTCATAAGGTATGTATTGTGTATGAATGTACGTTACGTTAACTTACAATGCATCGCGCACCACCTTAGAGAAAACGTGCCGCCAACTTGTTTGTTATCATTTGGTTGGCCAACGACTGTACGAACGTATAAGACTTCCAATGTCCTCCACCTATTCTACTAGGCATATATCCCTTGCCTTGCCATACGATAGACATATGGGGAGAATCTTTCTTCAATTACCTTCGAAGACGTTGAAGAATTTTTATGCGGAATGATTTCTTGAATTTATAGAAGAACCAAAAGGTATAGATCGTATGGATGGACAATTTTCTTCAGAAAAAAATAAAATCAGAACTGTACCAAAGTCACTATACGTATACTGTGTTTATAAAAGAAAAAATGCTGCACCGTGCAAAATTCCAAAAAGAAAAAATATAATTTCCCCCTTGAAAGATCTTGAAAGGTATACACACTTTCGATAAAACGTTGCAGCTGTGAATTGATTGCTACCTATGCAATTCTAGGTGCACCAAAGTCAACTACATATCAATGCGCGGTATGAGAATAAATCCCTTTGTGTTCAAGCTTCGATCTTGCTTGGTTAAGGATTTGAAGAATTGTCACTTAATTGCGTCTTATAAGAACGTGATCGAATTTTTTTGCAGAAATTCGAGAAATTACGTAGGAACGTTTAACTCCAATCATAATATTTAACAAAGAAAATGGTTGTTGTTTCATTCAAAAATCATCAAAAATTACCTTGAGATTCAAACGAATATCTTTTATTTTGACAGCTAAAATTGCTGAAGTGTTACCGCCATATTATTCAATCGGTTCATCAAGATTAAAACTTAAATCCGGATGTATTTTATTTACATTTAATTTGTATAATTTACAACCGGATTTAAGTTTTAATCTGGATGAATCAAAGGTTGCATTCATAGACTTCACTTTGAGAGGTTAGACTCCAAATTATGCAATATTACTTGAACAAAAATGATTGCAATTTATACATTCTTTAGCATTCTTTGCATTCTCCGCGTGTTTAGGGAAATGGTAATGGAAAAATGAAAAGAATGCATGTTTTCCCAAAAGATTGCATTCAATGTATAGGAAAAAAATGATTGCAATCTTTTTGATTAAAATGAATGGTAATTGCATAATCTGAAGACTGAAGTCTCAAAGTAAAATCAATGAATGCAATCTTGAATATTGAATATAATAAATGATTTTTAAAGACTGCAATCTTTTACAAGGCTGTCAAATAGACATTTACTAATTAATTAATTTCTATACTAACGGTAGACCTTAATTGATATTTTTGGGAAAACCTCCAAATTCACCAGAATAACTACACCTTATTTTATTTAATTTGATATTTTATTTAATCTTCTTGTCATTCACAAAAAGATTTAGTTTGAAGTTATGTACCTTCCTTTATAGATCTAATTTAATTTTAAAGTAATTTCAGCTTAAAAAAAAGGTAAGTAAAAACTATTATTTTTTTCTTATTAATTTGAATTTATTCTGACATGTTGTATATTATTCAATGCTACAATTTTTCATTATTTTCTTACCAAACTAACGCCTAACTTCTGTTAGCGATATGCACATGGAGTATCTTGCATACTGAATGAAACTTGTTCTACTAAACCTCTGAGCCCTGCCTCATATCTCTTTAAATATTCTACGTCTGTGTGATGATTGTTATTTATGACAGCCTCCAGATCCTAGAAGAAGTATGTGATGTTGTGTAGGTACTACGCTGGCAAAAAAACATATACCTATATAACCATTTGATTCTAAGGCAGACTCACTCAATTTATTTTCAGCGTAGCTCCCCAATATACATAGGAACGTTAACATTTTATGCATAGGTATGTATTGGTATTTATATAAAAATTCGTACCTCTTGGAGCTGGAGCTGGAACCTGGAGTTCAAGATAATTGTATCGAAAGTCATTCCGAAGGATTTATATGATCTCTATGTGGTCGCTAGATAGGAACTTGATATTCCAATCGATTTATGGGATAAGTCAGAGTAACCGCAGAAATAAAAGTAAAAATAACGTTTACTATCAGGCTTAGAAAACGAGAGCGGCAAATATAGGAATCGCCTGTGCATCAAGTCATTTAATAGTAAATGGCTTTTGGCTATTTTGAGCTCAAAGCGATGGACGATTTCTTATGACACATCCACAGATAAAGTCAAGTGCTTGTAATCAAGGAACTGTTAAGTGTTTAAATATAAACTTAACCGATTGATTGAGAGATGAAGATAAGCATTTTAATCGAATCAAAAAGTCTTTTTTTTAGAATTAACACGTGTCTACTGTAACTTCTTTCAACCGTGAATCATTGTGTAGTAAGTTTTCATTCCATATAAAATCAAATTTTTCCCTTTGTTAACTTATGTATCATTTCATCACATACATTCACATATGCACTTACATATAGTGTGCCCTATTCCATATGGAAATACCTACGTACCATCTTTGCAATTTACCTCTGTCCATTTTGATTAGAGTCAACCATTCATGGTTCAGCAATTTTTTCATATGATACACATATTCTCGTATATATACGAAAATAGCACCCAGGAAGATTAATCTGTCATTCAGGACCGGAAACATGGATAATCCCAAAAACGATTTAAATTCACAGCTTGATCTCTTTCCTAACTCAATGTAAATGCTTTGAGTTTGATTTTGATTTCTAGGCATGATTTTAAGTCAAATTCTCGAGAGGAATTAAAATATATGATGGGTTGTAAAAACTCGTTCGTTTATTTGAGTGGGTTCATATTGTACTGCGATGACATTATAATTAATTTTGTGAGTTTTATTAATCATTTTTAGTAACTTCCTAATATTCACTCGATTAATTCAGTTTAAAATTGAAATCCCAATGTAAATTGATATAAATTAATATAAAATAATTATAAATTTTAAACTGTATTGTTCGAAAGAATAATATGGCGGTTTTTTAATCGACAACTTAAAAAAACTCTTAACTTATTTAAATAAGTTTTCTACTTGCAAAGACAATACGGAAAAACACACATTGAGAGTTTCACCAATTTTTCGTTCTTATATGGAATTTTTCGTTTCCCACCAGAAGTGTCCTAGGTTTAAATATATAAAATAATATAGGAAAACATTGTATAATATTATTATATGAAGAGTGATACAGAATTTGTGTTACCTCAATAAGATCTGAATTTTTCGAGATTATGCGAGACAAACTTAAAAAAAAAATCAAATTTCTGTAAAATTTATGAAGAGGAGTGAACATTATGAATTGTTTCGCTGTCGTTCTTCAAAATATTAAATCTTTAAATTTAAAAATTAAAACTGTCGCTTATGTCTCGATTGAACAAAATTAAACTATTTTCTGCTATAAATTCTGTTTGTACTAAAAACTATAAATCAATGCCTTCTTAATTTTAAACTCAGCTTACAGTAAGACGTATTTTCTCGTATTAAATTAAATAAAAATTTTAATTTAATTTGTCTAGAATTTATCTATAAACAAAAATTCAAAACTTACAAAATAAACTTAAAAAAAAAAATACAAAATGTCGATGTTTGTTTAGCAATATTAACCTGACTTTTGTATTAAACCAATACCCTCTCTTTAACATCAAATATGTATTCCTTTTACATTCAAAATTCTAGATCACGCGTGTAGGACCAGGAACTGAACATTCTTCCTTAAAAATGTCAGTTCATCTCATTAGTATCCATAACGTATAATTTCAAGATTCCATACTACCAAAATCCATCCATTATCTCTGAAATTCATTTATAGTTGTTAAAGGGCAATCGACAATAATCAATTTGCTAATTACATCGATTTGTCAACCCATATAGGTACATACAAATTCGTGTTGCTCAATAAAATGTGTATAAGAGTCAAGTGAGTAAAGTGGTGAAAGTTCGGACTTTAGGGACGGATTAAGTGATACTTAAGTATCAATTAAATTATATTCAAGAGAGAGATATGTTTTTCATTGGACCGAATATTAATCATTGAGATACGCATACATATATGTATGTACGTTGTAAATATGTATTTGTATGAAAATAATGTTAAGACGTTTAAATCTCATTTTCTCTTTCAGGAGAAGGCATCAATCTGTTGGTACGAAATTGCTTTTGTAATCAAAGGATATTTTTCGTCCGTCTGTTGTGCTTTAATTAATGGATTTTTATTTTATTGATTTGGAATCATCTATATAAGAAAATCACCATAAATGAATTGTTTCTGTCTGAGTGTATCCTTTTCCAATGTTTGGTTATTCACTTTTTCGAACGTAACAATGTACAAATTTTTAGTTTCATTAAGCTATATTTTACGATTGTCTATAATTACAAAAAAAAACAAATTCCCCTGGAGCAATGCAAGTTATTCAGGTGAAGTCATACGGTCTTGAGGTATTACACTCGTCTTTACACAACTTTGATGACCACTATTTACCTTCTAAAAATTCCATTAGCTGTTATGCCTTCGAAAACAAGATGATTTTAAGGTCATCTCATCTCATGTGCCACATCAAGAGATCCATACATCACGATGTCGATAAATGTTCTTTCAGAATTAAAAAAAAAAAAAAAAAAAAAACAGACAAACAGACAAACACACCTTCTAGACAGACTTCGCGCAGAAACACAGAATTTTCCTGCTGTATAGCTGTTGTACCGTCCACTTGTCAATTTATATGGTCGTACTCGTTGTCAATGTGGTAGCAATTGTCGTAAAGTTGAAATGTTTCTTTTCTGAAGTTGGTTGAGCCAAAGCGACTACTGAGACTATGTTGGCTGCAGCCAGCAGCAGCAGCAACTGAAACCTATGCTCCACAAATTCCAGTTGAGTGGTCAATCTTTCAAACCTTGTCACTGCAGCTGTTGGGTAACTTTTAGGAGTCTTCATAGTCGTTGACAATATGTCCAATCTGTCCGGATCCGTATAGAGGGAAACACGAAACAAAAAGTATATACCCGTGTTTTTAAATTCTTTTTTTCTTGTTTTTTTTTTTTTTTTTTCTTTTTTTTTGTTTGGTGTCTCTGTTCGAATGTTTTCATTTCGATTCGGTGTTATGAAATGACACTGACAAAAAAAAATCATACAATAAAAACTCTAGGCGTAAATTGACAGCCAGCCAATTGAGGACAAAATTTAGAGGACTCAAGCGTGTCACAGTGACTGGTAGGTATATAGGGTTTTGCCCACGAGATCTGTCTCTCTGGGAGTCAGTTCTTGACTGGAGCTGGAGATTACAAACTTATGGTTTCTTGTGATTGTGACAGAGTTGAGTAAGAAGCAGAATTGAGCTTTGATAGGTGACTGGCTAAATGCAACTGAAATTATTGTCTTTTTTAAACCACTGAATTGCCGTGAAGTGCAAGACGAATTGCGTTAATACACAAGCAAATGGTGTCATTAATCAAACACCATTATTATATTATATACGAAAAGTGATAGTGATATAAGTGACGTAAGGAAAACAAATTTTTGGAACTTCGAAACAGGCTCAAAAATATCGTAGTACAAGCTAATTTTGGAATTAGCTATAAAAGATATTAAAACATTTCTTAATTCTTACTTACTTAACTTACAATTTATAAAAATAAATATTCCACATACGCCATCCCACATCGTCAGTAGAATTTTTTTGAGAAAATTACCTTTTTTTAGTTTTTCCGAACTTGTTACAATTTTAAACATTTTAAAAATTTTTTTTTTTAAACAAATCAACAAAGTTGTTAACAATTTCATGCAATTTAGTCGTGGATATTTGATAGTCAATAATTTGAGGAATTTTTTTTTGATTTTGGTGGAGCGACAATTTCTGTCTTTACTCTCCAAGTAAAAAAAATTAAATAGGTAAATCGATTTTTGTATAAAAATGGGCTAAGAGTAGCTCTTTTAACAATTAAAAAAAATTGGATTCCTTAAACATATTTATCTTCTTTTTTTAATTTCGTTTGAAGGATTAAACTTTTTTGTAGAACAGAAAAACGTTATTCAAACAAAGTTGTATAATTTGCTTGAATCCTTATATGTATATGAGTGCATATACAGTTCCCCTTTCGATTACTAAAAATGCCAATCTTAATTTTTTGCATTCCTTCGCTTTTACTTAAGTCTTCATCAAAAAGTTTTTGAATAAAACAAATCTGGCACTTTGCTTACTTCCTCTTTTATGTTGTGTTGTGCTTGTGTTATCTTTTCCATCCAGACACACAGACTCTCGTGAACATGACACATGAATCAATTAATACCACTTACAAAGTTGCATCTGTTCTTATCCTTTTTTTTTGTGTTGTTCTTTTCGTCCTCGTCATTTGCAGAAGAATCAGCAAGAGTACGGCAGCAGCAGCAGAAACAGCTCTCCTCGTTCCCTATCTTCTTCCTGTCTTAATTAATTATTTCATTCTCGCTGGGGGTGTTATATGTAACCCACTTTTACTTGCTTGTCTTCTAAATAATTCCTTATTTTTTCTCGACACCACTCTTACTCTAACACACAATTTCCAAGGACTTACTTTTGCACGTTATTCAACTTAAAATAGAAAATATAACACGGACTCTTTAAACGCCGAAGAAATAAAAAAAACAGGACATATATTATGAGTGATGAAAGGATTTAAGTTTGATTTTTTGTTTAATTTTTTGTGACACATTTGATGGAGGGTGGCTGACTGTCATGGTTCCTGGAATTGGAAAAGGCAGCATTTCAATATTATATCCCTTCGAAATTACATGATTGGCCAATTCTAACCCTTTTTTTAAATTGGCAAGTCCTTGCTAAGTCTATTAGGACACCACAAAACATGGCATTTTATAGCCAAAGGCGATTATAAAGTGCGAGAAACCCTAAAGTGTTGGATGGGAAAGCAAACGGAAATTCTTAGAAATAACCCTTTCCCGCACATAAGAATTAACGAATGGTATGTACTTCTACAGCCTTTTATATATTATTTGTAATTTGAATATCGCGTGCGATTTTCCATGCTAAATTGTGACATGGTCTCTGAAGTGGAAGCAATTATTTCCTCTAAGGGAAAACGGTTTCATGTGCAATTCTAGGAATTTTATCAAAAATACTTTTAACGATTCATGTGTGGTGTTTGTGTGTAGAGTTGTTTTTGTTTTCTGTTTCTGCGACAGCACACGAAAAGGGGGTGCAATACTTAGCATACCAACTAAATACTAAACAAAACAAAGCTCGTTTTCCGTAGGTATGTGCAAAAATGTCTAATTAAGCATATGTGCTTTGCTGGAAATGGAATGCTTTTGGTTAGTCGTAGTATAGATAGTCTAGAGGCCAATCCACCACCCAATATTCAATTGAATGCCATTCACAAGTGGAATTCTATAAATCGTGAGTTATCGGCATTGTTGGGCTGTCAGGATATCCTATATACAACAGACGATGGACCTATACGCGACGATGACGGTGCGGCGTGCGGCGTGCGGCTAAAACGAAAACGAAGAGACGGTTCCTTTTACGATTTTTGTTTAAGAATTTTTTTCGCACAAAATATATAGGTAAGTACCTACCTATACCTACAATTTTCCCTAATTAAAACGAAAAAGAATTGTTTGCACTGGAGCACCTGCAACTGCAAGCAAAGCACCAACTCAACTCTTTCTTTCATTTTGAAAAGAGATAATTACCAATCTATATATAGAAAAGTTCATGGACGTATATTAATTTTGTTTATTTAGGGGTTTGTAACGGTTGTTTTGTAATAAGGCTGCCCATTAAGTAAGTTTCAGCCTCGTTTCGAGATACTTACTTTTTGATCTACTAAGAAATATCACTGAAAGCGACTTTTTAAAAATTAATTCTGAGTTAAGCTTAGTAACTTACTTACTAATAGTAAGTTAGATTGCCAGATCTGACAATACTGTCAGATTGGTCAGTACACAAATTTTACCAAAATTCTTGCAACTATAAGTGAACTTATAATTTGTCTGACAATATTATCAGAAAAGTCAGAGATCATCTGACAATGACATTTTAAGGTGTCTGACAGAACACAAAATATTTTTTAAGACATCTTCAATCTTTGATTTGGCTGTCAATGCATGTCTACAGACTGGACAATTTTTCACTAAAAAATACCTGTTTCACAAGTTCAACATGACAGTTTCGTCAGAAAATTGTCAGGCTAACCATCTGATAATCAAATTGTTAGACTTTGGGGAACCATCTGCTATACGTGTGAACTGTCAATTTTGTATCGTAAGGTAGTTTTCTATTGTCAGCTCTTGTCAGCTTATTTCGCAAAGGATTTACAGATTTGACAATTGTCTGTACTTAAAAAACCCCCGTCTATCTTCTACGTCCCTGACCAAATTTTCTGTTCTCAATTTACGAAAGGAATGCAATGGCTATTCAACTCTTTTAATTTATTTTTTAATTGGTTTCGACAGAGCTGTTGGTGTTTGGTTGAGGAATTCCCGATCTATAGCTTAAATGCATTCTAAACTTTCATAAAAGTGAATTCAAATAACACGATGCATGAACTACCACAATCATATGATGCATGAGTGGCTAAGGTGACATTAAATAAATTAAATGCTTCAAAAAAAAAACCCACAAAGACCTCTTCTATCTGTGTGGCATCAAATAAGCGACACCGAACGGGTCTAATGGCAGTGACAAGACAGTCAGTGGCGGCAAGTTTAGAGTAGTGTAGAGGGTTTGAGAAAAATTGACGCTAGCTGATAGCTTTAAATCAAAATGATTTATTATCAAAATGATTGTTGGACAATGTGTGTTGTGTTATGACCAAGTCGCGTCGCAGACGGAGTTTGAAATTGTTTGGAATCATCATCATCAACATCTGATGACAGTTCTAATTGATGTAATATACCCCGAAGGTGTTTTTCTCCATAGCTATAGGTATGCTCGTATATAACTGCTTTTCTTTTGGTGGTTCTTTTTTAAATTGAATGAAACTAAAGACAAGTTGAAAAATGATGGCAATTTATTTGATTGATTGTTGTCATAGGCAATGTTATTAACAGTAGCCAAATTAATTCCTTTTGAATACCTATAGTTTATTATAACGAAGATAAGAAAAAAATAAACAAAAAATGTCGTCTTTTAACATGATGGGTGGATATTTGGATGATATTTTATGTTCGGTGTTTTTTTTAGAGCTATATGTTCGTTTCTTTTAAGGTGTGGTGAAGTTGAAATAAATCTGCCTTCTTGTGCTTCCTTAAGTGTCAACCAAACTAACTATTAAAGTCACATTAATGATTTGTTATATTATATGTTTTTTATTATCTTTTTACCTAAAAAATATAATTTCATTTAAAAAGTTATTAAAGTGACGAATTAAAAGAAAAATTGAATTTTTATTGGAGCTCACAATATTGACAGCTCTTGAGTATCAAGTCAAGATATTTTCACCTTTTGCTTTCAACTTTACTAAATAACATTTAAGGACTCAAAATTGAGTTATATATATTGCCACCTTAATGCAAGAAATAGGTAGGTAAGTAAGTTTGTTCGTAGTAGCTCTGTTCCACACCTACTTATTTTCAAACAGTTTTAGATCCCCAGATTTAGTCATTTTTGGGCCGAAGTTTCTCCACACTTCGAAAATTGTACTATTTCTTGGAATAGAGAACACTCACGAGAGAGCCAAACATTTTCCCTCCTTGCCAGTTTTAGTCCGATATTGGATCCTAAGTTGTTGTTATATTATGTGTTGAAAAATGATCCTGGTCTAGATCCGTAGATAATAAAAGGAGGCTATTAATAAACTTGATAGGTATGTTTATTTTTTGTTACAAATTAATTTTCTTGGATTGTGATTCTTGAAAATTTTGAAAAAAATTTTTAATGATCTATGGCAACTCTAGTCGAGTATATTTTTTGAAGTTTAAAAAGTGAACCGAATTAGTGCGAAAACCGTTCCACTCTTCAAATTTGACTTTTAAACCAGATTTAGTACGAGAATGTTGGGAACAAATCTGGCGTAATAACAAAATATGCTAAGTACAAATCATCTGTCACATATGTCAAATTTATTGTCAGTAGAGATAGTGTTGTCAATTTCACCAAAAATGAAACAAAACTCCAATTTTTGATATGTAAACATCTATGCCGGTGGAAGGGGAAAATACAAACGTGGAAAGTTTGTAGCACATTACGCTGTGCTGCACGTTACGATACGTTTATGTATATTGGATACGTTCAACTTAATCGAAGGATCGAGTAGAGTTTGGGTTGAAATTTGGTTGACAGTTCGAACTCGCCGCGTTCTGTGATGTAAAACCAGCACTTCGATATTTAATTTGATGTTTACACAATATCTTAACGTGAGTCCGTAAATGGAGAACCTACTTCAAAAAGTGAAGTTTTTACCATGTGTTTCCTTTGATTTATACCACGCTTTTTTCCAATATCTTAACGTGAGTCCGTAAATGGAGAACCTACTTCAAAAAGTGAAGTTTTTACCATGTGTTTCCTTTGATTTATACCACGCTTTTTTCCAATCAGAAGGAATTACCTTACATTTTGAATCTACTCGTATCATCATCATCCTTCAGTAACTCTGACGTTTTGCCTTATTATTGCTCGCATGAAATTCTGCACACATAATAATCAGTTTCAATAATCGCTTATTATGTCGCAGCAACTTGTTAATTCTTTTATGATTGGTTTCGTGATATTGAACAATTAGCACAGTCGACACCATGTTTTGTGAGAAAATGATCTTCACCTTAATCGCTGTGATTTCTGTATGTCGGTCGGTCGTTGCAGTTCCGGCGCGTCTCGTCGGCTGTCGATTACTTTACTACCATACAATTTGTTCACACTAATTACGCTTTATATTGCAATCCAAGAAATCACAATTCCAATCTACAAGACCACAAAGTCAAAACATTTTCTAAATTCAATCCCATCATCACAATACAATTAAGAAGTAGGGTATATCGTATATAGTAGTTGTCATGTCAGTTTCGTGGTGCAGTAATTTGTAACGATGCTAATTGAGTTTTTCATTTCGCATGTTTGGCAGTTTTTTTTTTTGTTCTGTGAAAATTACACAATCGAAACAAAAGCAGAAGGTATCACAGCAAAGGAACGTTTGTCATCATTAACTCGGGTCTACACCAAATGCTACTCTATATGACAATCGTCAGACTGGAACTAACTAGATGAGGCCACATATTCTCGAAAAACACAAATATACCATCATACGTGAAGTGGTCCTCTGGTTTGGCTTTGGCTTGAATTGTCACTTCATTTTCGATGACATCTCGGTCTGACAGTTGCACTGATGATGATGATGACATTTTCGCAGTCAACTGGCCAACTAAACCACAATCATTTCCATTAGCTGAGGTAATTACACAATGGTTCTTCTGGGCTCTGGCTCCTCTGGTCCTCTAGACTCCGGACCGACTGGTGCCTGCAATTATTTCGTTTTTTTTTATTTTGCGTGGAAAAATTCAATTAGTTGGGAGAAGTTGCGTTCGACGAATGTATGAACTCGGGAAAACAATTTTTCAATTCGTGTCAGAACTCTTAGAATGAACATCTAATTGAAATGATTGAGCACCTGACCACACGGGACGGTCAAATTGCAATTGCATGACAATTTGACTTGTTGTGGTTAGTTAATTTCTGAAATGAATGTATGTACATACCTATTATGTGGAATTTACTAGTACGAGAATTATATCAAAGTGAATATCTTTGGCTTATAGGTGAACACGATATAGAAAACGAGGTTCATTTAACATGAATCTAATGGTTTGTATTTACCTATAATTTGTCTGGATCGTAAGAATTTTAGATTTTATTTAAACGATTTACAAAACATACGTAGATTAAGTTATTTAATAAATACAACTTTTGTGCCCTGTAGCTCATATAGTCTTTATCTCTTTCATTTGGTAACTTTTTCACAATACTGGGTTTTGACAGCAAATTGTAAACATTTTTAAAAATTTCACGTAACCAAACAGAACTTATAAATGAAAAAAAAATTAAATACGATGTAATATATGTATATTCTCACCTCAGATAAGAATAATATAGAGAGGAGCGTGCATTTATAATAATAATAATTTATACCTAGAGTGAAGTTAATATATAATATTCGAACAAATTTTCAGAAACTGTCAAAAAATCATGTTTGTTAAACCAAGAAAGAGAAAATAAGCAATGAGCAATGAGCAATCAGAAAGTAAAACAATTTCCCCTCCATTGAAAACATGCGAATTTCTGTTACACACATTACTGTCTCTGTGGAAGAAATGTAGGTATAAGAACTGTCAAAAAACACAGCTGTCACTTTCTTTAATTTTTAATAGTTGTCGCCCTGTTAGGTAAAATTAGTATCTGAATTATAAATAAGTTATAAAATATATAATAAGAATAAATCTATTTTTGTTAATTAACTGCGAATTTTTAAACAAATAAGGTTATAAACAGAAAATTATCAATTTGTTCGTTGCTAAGGAATGAAGATAGATATGTACTTTGTTTGATGAAGCTTTCATGGTAATTTGGTAAAAAAAATGTTATTTATTTAATTTTGTTTTTTTTTTTTTATAGTCTACCTCTATTTTTGGTAAAGAATGCATAGTCAATGCTAGTAGAGTTGCTTTATCTACAATTATTTTTTTCAAATAAATCAAATTAATACAGAAAAAATAAATAAAACAAATTCAAGAAACATTTATAATTATTATTTTACGTTCATAAAAAAATTAATCCTCAAACCTAACAAATTAGATCTTTATTCTCGGTTATTATTTAACCACATTCCTCAATCAAACCATATAAAAGGGGAAACCCATAACTTAATGATTACTAATTAATAAAGATCTCTCACTTTCCAATTGCTATATATGTATATACATATTATGAAGATCATATGATTTTTTTCTTATTTTGAGCCAATGTGACACACTGGTTTTAAGGCTTGAAATATGACTTTGGAATCTTGAATTCAGATTTTACCTGTTATTATTCATAATTATTTGGTTGTATAGGTAATTTCTTTGGTTTAAAATAATAAATCAAAATTTAGTTCCATATAGGGTCAGAGCAGAGAGGATATGTTTTTATAATTGGATGCAAGATATTTTTAATCTTACAGCTAAGCAAACAGAGGACGAGATGGCTTATAAAGTATAGGTATTAATTTCTACCTATGAGTATGAGAATCATTCCAAATTGAAGAAAATGTATTCGCCAAAATGTTGGAACAATACTTAATGTGTAGGTACCTATATAGCAGCTTTAAATTTAATGTTAGGCTAAGACCAAGAAGGTATCATAGAACCCTTTTTCCATCGCGAAAAACAATTGTATGCGAAATTTATTTAAAATGTTTAAAGTTTTTAGAACAATATGTCAAAAAAAAATGTTTTTGTGATAATTTACCTAAAGTTTAAGTATATGCATCGCAAGGTTAACAATATTATATGAAAATAAGAGCTCATCGAATTGGAAATATTTTCTCCCAATAGAAGAACCTTCATAAAGTGCGTTTTACGAATTTGTACATACCAAATGGATTTTGAGAAAAAAATTAACCTACAAATTTCCTTGGTGCCGATCATGGGTCGCGGTGTAACTTAATTAAAATATAGCAATAACAATATTCTTATTATTTTTCAGAGCAAAACATATTTGATAATATTAATTTAATTAATGAAATTTAATTCACTTGCTGGCGTCAGTCGGCTTTTCTCTAAACCTGGATTATGACAAGTTAAAAATTCTTATTTATTAACACCCATCTAATTATAATCCCATGATTTACATTTTAGATATGATATCTTTCATAAGATTCTCAAGCAAGGTGCTTTGCGTGTTCCCACGGTTGTTGTTGTTGTTGTTTTTAAAATAAACACACGTTCGATTGGTTGTGTGTCAAGGGTTAACACCATTTATTCCAAAATGGAAGTCAATTAATTTCTCAAAAAAGATAAAGCAAACGATCTCATATCATTTTAAATGATGCCCCGTGGGGTCGTGGCTCGTCTATATAAGAGCCCCAAAAAAAATAAATAAAGCCCAAAAGCCTCAACTATATTTTGTTTCTAGGAATTTAATACCCTTTTGCGGAACTATACATGCCACATGGTGTATATATATTCGTAGGTATATAATTCCTTCGGCACTATATTCAATCGATAAGATCTATTAAAATATACAAATTTCTTTCTCATATAGTTTGACATATTAATTGGAAAATTTAAAAATTTTAAAATTTAGTTGAGGGAAAGATTAAAAATATTTAACCATCGATATTATTTTCGCCTATAATCGCCTCCAATTTGACAATTTAATTACGAGATCAATTTGACTGAGAGTTTTTGATCTCTTTGCCTTGAGTGTTTTTTCTTGATGCTTTTTTTTTGGGTTACGATATATGTTTGATGGCAGGAAATTATATATTTTATCTGAAAAATATTGATGAGGCAGGTTAAATGAGTTGGCGCGAAGGTGTGAGCTACGGCACACCACTCAGTAATCAGCGTGAAGCCCATAAATTAAATTATTTTTCCTCTTACGAAATTGCCCCTGGGTGTAACCAAACTGTAACCATCATTCCGCCATATCCCCATCAGTGTGATTATTATAGTTAGGTGAGATACATTTGTTTTGCTGAGAGAGAACAACCTATACAACTTCTCGGATACATCACGCAGACGATCTGGGTAATGTCAAGGTTGAAATTTACGCAAGTAAATTTTTTTTTTTTGATTTATTGTGAGTTATAGGGGCAATTAGACTGGAGTGTGGAAATCATAAACGTTGCGGTTGGTAATGAGAGCTTTGCGTAATTTTGGCTCGCCCCTCATATATGTATCTATTCATAAAGGTGCAACAATCTAAATTGGATGAAGGGAAAGTAAGTAATTTCGGGAAATGCACTTAATCAATTTTTTTTTATATCGAAGTGTGTATGCAGTCTGAGTTGTGTGGGAACACCACGTCCAAGCTAATCAAGTTATTTTAGAGCTGGGGAGAGAATGATTCCACCTTTTTTCTGACATGATCATCGAAACAAAAGTGCAGCAATCTTCCAAACAAAATTAATGTCAAGTCAGTTTAGGTAAATTTAGTTTTTTTTTTTTTTTTAATAAAACCTTATACCTACATATAAATAATTTTGTTAATATGTATATTTATTTAAACAGATAATATAAAATTAAAATAAAATATAAATATAAATATATTTAAACATATAAAAAAATATAAGCATCCACATATGTCACATCAGTTAGTTTAAAGATTAAAGAAAATGGTCTTCGAAATACCTTATAAAAACTTTTAGAACTTAGCCAAGTAAAAATAGTTCTAAAACCTAAAAAGACCTTAAATTTCCTTATATTCACTAGCTCAAAATCCCATCGAAATGTTGAAATATTTGCAATATCGTCAAATCCCCATATTCGATTTGATTTTTTTTAAGTGGGCGCCGACATTACCCACATCGCCAAACGTATATCCAAATCGAAAGGAAGAATCCACACAGTGCAGAATGCAGCAGCACGTCCTTCTATATTGGTGCCCCGCATCACCAGCATCTATGTAGATTGTAGGCACACAAAAAACTCTCTGGCACGTAATAGGTACATATACACAATAACCAAATAAAAAAAAAATAAAAAAAAAATACTGCAAAAGCCATACAACGAAGTACCTAACAAAACAACAACAACAAAAAAACTACAGAAATTGTCACTTAATTGCATCGCAAACGTGATCAAAGTATTTGCAGCATCTGTGATTATCTGATTTTGATTTGTACCTTGGAACACAAAGCTAATGCGCACTATAACCAACCACTACAAACCGGGGGTCTCGTGCGATTTGGCCGCGTCTGACACTGCACACCGACGACGATGCGACGACACAGAAAGCAATTCTAAACGATTTTACAATTTCTTTTTTCTGCAAGGAGATTTGCCTGCGACTCTATTTATATGGTTGCCAAACTTCAATTTATATCTTACAATAAACAATAAAAAAAAAAAATAGCCAATGATTTATGCAATGGACACTGGTACTAACAAATTTAAATTTTAGTACAAAAGATATCAAGATATCTTGAATAAAAACTAATTGAGTAAAATATTTGAAACGAATTAGAAAGTACCAAACCGGTTTAAAAATAATTAACTTAATTTTAGTGCAAAATTGGAAAAGCTATCTTGAATAAAAACATCTTTCGCTAATTTTTATTATGCTTACATGGAAACATGTCAAACTAAAATGTCTTAATTTCAAAACGTACAAAAATTTTATTTTATTTCGAAATATGTTAAAACTAATTAGTACACCTGGCAACCATGTTCTATATACTAAACTGCTTTTCTGGTCTTATCAAGTGCGCGCGTTCCAACCGCCGCCGCCGCCTCCAGAGAGCTCTCAAGGTAACACGGAAGTCGTAAGGGATACCGATCGCTATCGCGCACATCGTATCGCTCCAACTGTGTTTTGGGGCGAAACGAAGCTAAGACGTATAGAGTTGAACATGAGGCGATGCTAAATGTCACAAGAGATATACAACAAAAACGTACCACCGAAGCCGACCCAGGAACAACACGCTCCCATCGTATCTCCACTGCTTCTCTACACAGATTTTTCTTCTGAGTTTCTGTTTCTGGGTAAACCTGGATGTGATGCGATGTTTGGCTCTACGATGTACACCTACTCGCGTGGAAACGCGTGCTTGCAGAAAAGTTAATCCAAGCCAAGCTAAGCTATTCATTACCATTTTTCGCAGTGGTGTACATTTTTTGGAGGAATTCACGAAGATTTGCATACATGGAGTTGTGGTGTGCTCCACCATCATCAGCACTTTCCCAAGTGAGAGGCTATAGAAAAAGCAACTTAACCACAGACAACAAAAAAAGATAGAATTAAATTCGGGAACATTCAAGCGTGAACAAAAAATGTGACATGCTCGATGTTAAGTGTGGTTTATTTGTAGCTTCTCTGCTTTTTTTCTCTACTATTTTGAAGCAACAAATTTGTACAGGAAGTCATGAAGTTGCTGTGCATAACATAGCACAGGACATGCTAAATAGTATCGGCATGTTTTGTATACACTCCCCCAGGTGCGATTATGGGTTGGAGCAAGTACGTGAATGGTTCCAAAATGACATATGTACAATCTCTTGATCATTGCTATACCAACTATATACTTAAGCTGAAAGTGGGAATCTTGAAATCTGGAAAGAAAGTTCATCTGATGGTGCTCCAGTATATCTCGCTGATCCCGGGCAAAGTTCCGAACTCCTTTCTAAAAGCAAAAAAAAAACACAAATCTCAGAAAACAAAAAAACCCGCTCTATACGCATTTAAAGAAGTTGCTACTTGTATTCCAAATGATTTATTCATTTGCGATGCAGCACGCGATCGTTTGCACAAATCACTTCACACGGAACTGCTATTAGGAGGCAAACAACATGATGCCAAACAACGACAACAACGACGCGATGAGGACGAAGACGATCGATTCAATTCGTTACGAATTGCGATCCGTGTGGATCTTTCTCTTCCATATCTGTCAGTTAGATGCGGAATGGTGAAATTTACATGGAGATTTTGCTCATGTTAGCTGTCCACAAGCCATCACAAGTAACATCTTAATGGTGAGGTGATTTCAATCGGACAGCAACATAGAACATAGAAGGTCATTGCAAGTTTATAAGTGTATGTGCATAATTTGTAAGTTTAATATCTTTTTACCAAACTATATAGGAACTCTATGATTTATGCGACTATTTTACAATAAAACCACAACTATTCGTTAGATCAATTTATAAAAATCAGCAAATTTATTAATATTTAAATAGGAATATTTGTAATAGTCTCAGTAATATTTTCACTAAAAATATTTGCATCAAAAACCTTTAGCTGTGACCGCGTTGTTATGACCAGTTTGTTAAAAAAATATGTGACAGCTTACGCCATAATAATATTGTACTAGCTGAATTCTGCTACGTTTCCCAGAGCCACCTATTGAAAATTTCACAAACTACAAAATTTCAAAATTGGGCGAAATTTATACCTACCACCTACAAGGCTAGAATTAGGACTCATTGAGAGAACTGCAAGACCCTGAATCTAGAGCGTTAAGATTGATCGCAAGTTAACATTTTTTATGCAAAATTCTAGCATTTTTTGAATAAATTCCGCATAGTGAAATTTTGGATTATCAAAATCTAATTATAACAATCTCGTTGAATACAAAACTTACATGCATTATTAACGGCACGTATCTATATGTAACCATACAAAAGTTACTTTGAGCTTAAGGAAGGGACTAAGCCACAACATATACCTACAAATTATTATTCCTATATACGAGTTACCATTATAAGTAAAGAAGCAGGCTCGTTTGTGTGTGGCCCCTTTTAATAAGTCAAAATTCCCTTATCAGTAAAACAGTAAGCTTTTAATAGGTAGATACATTATATGAAACTGTCCCATGTTTTAGTTAATTTTCACCCCTAAAATAAGTTCTTAAAAGTATATTTATATAGATTCACCTTAAAAACCTAATTTTAGCTTACACTAAATGCAAAGATTTATTCTTTATCCTTCATAAACGTAGAAAATGTTGGCAATAAAAAAATAAAAGTTTTTAACCCTAATTTTGTTCCCTTGTAGCTAAAAGTTGTATATTCGCAGAGAAACTTTTTCAAAGTTTTTTTTTTTACACAAAAACGTTTTTGCGGTATAGAACAGCAAAAGAACATAAGATATGGGTGAAACACCCTCAATTTAAAGAAAGCAATAAAAAAAAATCAGAAAAAAAAATATAACCAAAAAGGTACAAGGTACATTCCTAAATTATGTCGGCCAACACAAAAAGTAAACAAAAAAATTGTAGAATAATAAAAGAACGTGGACCTGTTCTTACAGCGAAACTAGGCTCTTTTTTCCTTGATGATGGCGGGAGTTTTATTTTCCAGATACTCGTATACCAACACATATATTCACGTATATTTTTATAAGGAGGGTGCACTGGCTTATAGAATAGTTTACGAAGATTATAAGACCTGTCCCGAAGGCGTTTTATGTTTCTCTTGTCTTATTTTAGGGTGCACACGTTTTATTCACTTTTTTTTTGTGTTACTTCTAAATAGTGGGGGAGTTTTGTTATATGGTTTGCTTTCAAGGGTGAAGTGTTAAAATTGCATAAATGGAGTCTTCTAGTTATATACGTTATCTGGAGCATAAAAGTTTAAGTATTTTGTATGAAAAAGTGTATAGTGTAGCTTTGGGGTAGAAATAAAAATTTATGAGTGACCTCATCAAGAAACATATTTCATAACTTTCTGACTTAAAGATCTTTTGTAATTTATATTTATAGTTTAGGTATATCATAACTCTAAGACACCATTATAAATATTTTAAGTACCTACCCATCTAACCACGATTAGTTTGCTTTCCATATTATATTACCTCTTCCTGCATTCGCTATAAAAAAAGTTATTCCTAAAACCGAACAAAAAGCTATGTTACCTTCTCAGGGAGTATAATATGATAATTCTTTAGAACAAGCTAACCGGTTTTTTGAATGAAAATGTCACCTGGATAAAGAAGCGTTTGTTAAGGTCGTAGAAAGGCTGTAGGCTAAAAGTCTATTATCCGTTTGAGTCTAAAAAGCCAAGTGAAACAGAGATGTATAAGTATGCTGATAACCCTTAATCATGAATTTCAAATATTACTCCAGAATACATATTTTGTAGGAAACTGTAAACGACATTACTATATATGCAAATAGCCTTAGAGCATCATGTCGAATCTGATTCCATCACCGCGGTATCCACGAGTGCACTTAAAGGTCCTCGATGATCGTACTTGGAAACCAATCGATCATATTTCAATCGACCTATAAGTCACTCATCTAAGATATGGTGGGATATTGGTTCCTGAAGATGAGAGCAGCTATCAAAGTAAAATCGGATCGGTATTTCTAGCTAGTTACTGTCAAGCATGCGCGAGTGAATATACAAAGAAACTCTTATGGTTGCAATCATTAACGAAGAAATTTGTCCTTACACAGATTGTAATTAAACCAAATTTGTAATTAACCAAATTTTCAAGAGCTTGCGAAGAACCCTAAACTGATTTGTTGAGCCCAGAAGTCCAACAAGCAATGAAAAGAGGCCATTAGAAACACATTAGTAGTGAAGTTACTATTGGCTTCTCCAAAAAATTCTCTGAGAAACGTTTCAGCTTCAACGAAGATCAATTGGAAGTTTCCAGTTTTTTGCAAAAAAAAATGCGAAGTGCATTGGCTCGGAGGGGGCTTAGACCAAGTTCAAGTCCCAGCTGGTCATAAAAGTTTTTCAATTAAAAATTGAACAATGACCAAGCACCACTAAAAAGGAGTATGATGATCGGGCTGGTAATCGTGAGATAGCTATAACTCCAGCCTATAAAAATCTTGGTGGTAGCTTACCCAAGTGTTGTTGTTTCATTCAAACCTTCAACAAAAAATTGTAAGTATACATGAAATTCATTGAGAATGGCACTTAAGTAATAAATAGGTATAACTTACAAGTTAAGCTTCTAAGAAATAAATGAAAACATTTTCAAATAAAAATAAACATCTTTCAATATTTCCATTTTCCATCTCTTATCTTAACAAATCTAGTCGTTGATCTATCATTGCCTTTTTTAACCTCTTCGATTTGTCTTAAGATGAAACAAAACAAAATCTCAACACCTACCATCATATTCACGAGCGTGTTCGAAGACCCATAGCGTACACAACGAACTTAACCTCTTGGGTCAATGGACATCGTCATTCATTGCCTCCCTGGGTACTTGGTAGACTTGGTACCATATACAGAGAGGAACACACCTAGTTCTTCATGCACTATTAAATGAATGTTTTTCCACCTGGGTTGTTTGTATATAAATTCCGTGGGAGTGGGTGTGGCACCACAAGACTATGGATTCGCGCACTTCATCTATCAGAGAATTCCAGACGCTCTCAGACATCAGACACAGAGAATTCAATGCACAAAGTTTTCAAATTATCCTCTGTCTCGCGCAAGGATATGATGTCCGATGGTCATCCCGCGCTAATTAACAACACAAATGTTGAATGTTGTTTGTCGTTGCACTCATCGAGATCGAAGAGCGAGAGTGCTGGAGCAACAATGTGTCTACAGTTTATATTTGGTCGTCGTCGTTTGTTTGCCTCTTTGTGCCAATCTCAATCTATATACTATGTGGTCAACTTGGTGGTTGGACAGGCTTTTAATTACCAACGCTCTGGCGATCTCCGATCTCCGACGACTTGGATACGAAAAGATTCTCTAGCGGTCTTCAACGCAGCCACCGCCGTGCTCACTCCCGAATGACTTCTGCATGGCATTTCTATGATTTATGATGCTATATGAAAGTTCGAAGCTGTGTCCTGTTGTTGACGCCAAGAGGTGGTGGATTTTGTGCTATCTGAGGCAGCCAGTGAACCACCTCTGGCTCAGGCGTGAGCTACCGTGAACGGTTCCTCCGCGTGCGATAGTCCAAAGGATGTCAGATTGCCTGTTTATCTACCTACACTTGAGTGTTCGAGAGTGATCAACGACTACTGTTCAGATTTTACCATATTTTGTGCTGCATAAAGATTGTTGTGAAGATGCAGTTAGCACCTGTCGTTGGTAGATTATTTATCATGTGCACCAAAGAGTGGACATGGAATCGCAAAAAATAGTCATCTATTAGATTCGAGGTATTATAGTATGTCCCGTCGTCGGTCGTTGATTGCCACTGCTGCCGCATCTTCCAGGTTGCGCATCGTCATCAGAGAAAGATTGTATGTATTCTTCTTGTTTTTGTTGTTGAGATTTTTTTTTTATCTTGTAGTGATTTTCGAACGGTGACTGGCGACATTAATTACGCAATGGTACTTGATGGCAACCAAATGGACAAACTCGAGATGAGACGGACTATCACGCGATAAGAAAATTGTGATGATGCAGTTTTCCCACAGATTTCGAAGCGATGAATTTTAGTTGCGTTTACGTTGTTGCTTGCAGCGACTCTGAGGTTGACCCCGGGGGTAAAGATACACACACAAACTAGGTACACACACAACAATACTAATTATACTGAAATTAAAATTCATGATTTTTTGTCGATAAGGAAGATCGTTTTGTTTGTTAAATTTTGATAAAAGTTAATTGCTTATTTACTTAACCAACTTTTCAAGTAAATAAAATACCTATTGTCGATTCTGTACTTTGCACTGTGACGGTTTTTATTTTTTTGTTTTGTATAAATTAGAGCCCGAATGAACTTATAGAAGTAATATTACATTCCAATTTGTATAGAATGTTTACTGAAGTATTTTTAGTTAGAATCGGATTAGGATAATTTCAATCAGCCTCAGCATTTCCGTATAATAAAAAGGAATGAGTTTATCCCGATAGCTCCATAACATTTAATTTTCATCTTAGCCTTAATAAATAATCAACACTAAGATATCGATTGACTAGAGTGATTCTTCCCTTGATTTTATGATTGGTGTTATTAAGCTTTTCCAGGAAGTTTTTACAATTATTGTTAGAGAGATAGAAATAGTATCTACTTCTTTGGATACTCCCTTCACTTTCAGTGCACCCAGTTCCTTTGAAAAATGTTTCTCATGTAAATCCCAGCTAATTCGCTTCATGATGAAAAGAAAAGAAAAGAAAAGAAAAGAAAAGAAAAGAAAAGAAAAGAAAAGAAAAGAAAAGAAAAGAAAAGAAAAGAAAAGAAAAGAAAAGAAAAGAAAAGAAAAGAAAAGAAAAGAAAAGAAAAGAAAAGAAAAGAAAAGAAAAGAAAAGAAAAGAAAAGAAACCGTTCGAACATTGTTTTTGAGAATTTACCAAAAAGCGTTTTTAAAATGAAACCTGCAATAATCTTCAAAAAGGTCGAAAAAGGTCTATAAACCATGATTTAGTGTTGACAATTTTACAATATCATATAATTAATGAAATGCTTCAAATTTTCGCCTAGCGAAAAAATCCGAAGTTGTCCTTAAATGTGTGTTTTGGTAGATGAAGATGTATCATCCTGCACAAGTCGCTACTATACTCATAGACATATAGATATAATTACGACACCTATAGACGAATTCTCAACGAATATGGTCATTCAAATATGTTACACCTATTTGATTGAAATCTAGTTTAATTTTTTTTTTTTTTCGAATGCAAAACTTGCCCTATTTTATCTATGTCGCAATCGCAAGTTGTAAGAAATAGGACAAACCAGGAAAAACCTAGACCAAGAAAATCCTATTCCATTATTATGCTCTTTGTTTATATTATTATACACCTTTTTAAAAAATAATCACAACAATATTTCTAGCACGTCTTCAAATAGACTATTTTGTATTGTGATACAAAACCAAGATTGGATGCAGCTACGAGTATATACGATCTAACACTAAAGCCTCCTTTACTATCAAGGAGTCTTCTATATTACCTATATAACAGCCTTCCCTTATCAAAGCAAAACAATCTTTGCCGCATTCGATTCGATAACTTTTCGCACGCACATTTCTAAAGCTAATTTGCATAAAGGTTATGCAAGATTGGAATTGAAGCGTCGCGTCGCATCGGTCGTCGTTGTTGTCGATGCATCGTTGTTTTACTTTACTTTTTTTGTATTTTAATATTCAAAAAAAAAAAAAAATTGTGTTTGTGCCTTTTATGCAAATCGCATCTTGGGAACTAGGAAGTCGTTGTAATGGTGTTGTTTGTCCTCAATTGCATAATGCTGCCTTTGCATTTTAAGAAGGCACCTTTCGTACATTATTATATTGTATGGGGTTTAGATGCATTATCTAAAACTGAAACCCTTGTTTCAAAAACGTGTCGTTTGTGGGTTTTTTTTTTCTTTTTTTTTTTTATTTTTGTTCAAAGTAGTATCTCTGGGTGGGCAAAATAAAAAAAATATATAACCATTAGAGAAACCGTTTTTTTTTTTGTTCAACTGACCAGCATGACACCAGTTTGAAGTGTTATACTAACTTTAAAAGTTCGGGTCAAACGTGTTACACTTCAAGTGGTGAGATAACAATGTTTGTGTTTCATTTTTTTTTTTGTTTTTATACTTCTCAACAAAACTTTAAGGGTTAAGTAGACTGTGGGGTTAAAAGCACGTTTTGATGTTTGTTTTAAAAAAGTGTTTGCTTTTTTGTTCCTCTTACGTTTGAAGCATCACAGCGCGAGGGCATTTTTAGGCTTTGTCGTAGGTATAGTTTCAAGGAACTTAATGGAAGTTTTTTTAATATTTTCATTCATATATCTAGGTCATTTTTTTATATACGTGAGTTGATATTGAAGTTTTGTTTTAAAAAAAATATTGCGATAACTTCATCAGCTTCTGGGAGATGTTTAAAATCTTGAAAAGAAAATTCTGAACAAGTAAGTTCAAATATTATTTTAAATTTATTTTCCGATTAGCCATAGACTTGAAATTTTTTTTAAGTTTCAAGTCATATCATCTAGAGATTCTTCCGGCATGTTTCACAAAGTTTGATTCAAGTTCTAATTACTCGATACATAAATATTGGCACATGGTCATGTGTTTGAAATCCAAAAAAAAAATATTGTGCATTTATAACCTATATTCTCGTCAAAAGACTATTGCAGTGTGTGTTGCATTTCTTTTCTAGGGACTTATGACTTGTGTCAGATAAATCGAAACAGAACAATCTTCCCCTGTTTAAACTTTGGATTTTATTGTTCCTCAATAAAACAATGACAAAATTAATAAATACCCTCCTCTAAAATGTTTGTACATATTTTCTGTAAAAACTAACCTTTTTTTCCGAAAGCTTTGACTAAATTTGACATAATTCCTATGCATACATTCTTTGAAAGATATACATAAAAAAGCGACTTTTGACCTATGAATAAACTGAATTTATAAGTCAAAATTCTACTATTGGATTTTATAACTAAGGTTCCTGCACATGAAGGCCTAAAGAATAATCAAGACAATTCAAGCGTCTCTCACTGAAGGGAAAGTTAATTCATGTTAAGTGATCGTCTGTTTTAAATTTCAATATAAAAGTCTTTAGTGTAAGTACAGCACTTTCTATGACAATTATAAGACCCCATGAAATACTTAGGCTGGAGAAATGTATCACTTCTTTAAATTGTTAAAAGTTCAACTAAGGAGGGAGTTCTATAAAACATACTTTTTTACAAGTTTCTGGTTGCGATAAGACAGTTTTAACTTCTTGCCAGAAATGCCATTATAAAGTGATTAGGCTAAGCTTCTGTGAGAAGTAAGAGCCTACACACTAAAAAAAATCTAAAATTAAAAAGTGAAAGGGAAAATCTTATGGCATTGGCAAGTTAACTGAAAAAAAGTACGAACTACGTACATATGATGGGTATAAATTTGTATACCACTCAACAAAGTGTCCGTTGAGCTGCGCAAATTGATTGGACTGCGTCATTGTGAACATCTTCCCAGGCACCTGTCCTAACTCGTGATCATAACTCAGACGAGGTCGCAGGTAGTAGGTATATAGCTTAAGCAATGGCAATATCCAGCATCATCATCAGATGGTCTTTCAGTTCTCAGTTCATGTCAATTTGTCCTCTCATTTTTCATTTTCCACCTTGAAAATGATTAAGAAGCACCAACACATTGTGTGTGAAAGAGAGTCCTGGCATATATAACGTATAGTTGCTTGTTTCCTTTCCATAGGTACATATATGTAAAATGCATTGAGTTTGTATTTTATTTTATAATCACCCAACTCCGAAGTCTAAATTCAGAATATAAACCGCATGAAGAATAAGAAACAGACATCTCTAGACTTGGCTTTATTATTGTAAACTATCTCCACAAACCTTTTATATAGGTATATAGCTACGCACTCTCAGTCTCGCAGGTCTTCAATTAAAAATACATTAAAGCCAGCACCAGCCAGTTCTGCTTAAAGGTGGAACACGTGATGTTGAGGGGTTGGACATTGCGTTATGTCATTGCTGGAAGGCGGAATGGATTTTTATCTCTCGTTATACACCAAGAAAAAGATGTGTGTTGTTAAAATGTTAAACAATTTGTTCAGATACCAATTGCAAGGGAGACAAAACCAAAATTTACCAGGTAGGTCTCTTTTATGTAGGTAAGCTGATGGTATCCCTGGGTATAGGTATATGGCGCCTTCTCATGTTACAGGCGACTTCCGGTTAGCGTGGCGTTCATCTAATTAAGAGATAACGAGGAGTTGTATACAACGATGTAATATCAACAGGGCCATTTCCTTATGTGATGAGGCATAAGAGAGTGGGTTTATAGAGATATACCTACTTATAAGAACAACTTTATAATTAGTTAGATATACAAGTTCATTATACAACTATGGTTGTGGCATCCCTCACAATAAAGAAGTTAAAACATATTACTGACATCAGAGTTAAGGAAAGGAGATGAGTTATTGACAAAAGTTGGGAACGTCAAGTAAACAAATACATCATAATTATTTTAGGGTTCGAATTGAGGAAAAATATGGGAACATTGCAGGGAACAATAAATATAATTACTATTTTGGTTATAATCTATTAAATTGATATCATAAACAAATCTAATGGAATTGAAGCATTTTAAAAGAAACTATTTTACGTCAAACCAAATGCAAAGAAAAAATTTGATCCAGTTCGTACTGTGAAAATGAAAAATAATCAATAATAATCAGCCTTTATAGAAAAAGAAGGCTTTGAAAGGTTTTATACCTTCGTTATATCGCCTTAAATAAGACTTAACAATTCTTCAAGCTAAACTACAAATTTGAGGCGTTCTAAATCTGAGCTAATAACATTTCTTAAAGCTTGAAAAATTAATATGATATTTTTTACATTTAATTCAACAATCAAAATAAAATTTAAATTAATGATAAATCCAATGAGCGTAATTTAATTTATAAACTGCCTATACCACTTCATCGTTCATATTTACAAAAACCATATAACAAAACCCCCACCACTATAACATATTCAAATTTTAAACTGCCTCATCTACTCTGATGGGATGTTGAATTTAGCTGCAACTTCAACGAGCCCATGTGCAATCATAATTCGATAATCTCTTAATGGGTCATTAATTTTAAGCAAAAATCCCATACCATATAGTTACCACATCAACACCGACCACGCTAAACACGAAACGCAGAGTCCATGCCATGCCATGCCACACCATGCCACACAGTGCGCAGCGAGATGGCAGAGCAATAATTTAAGTCTTAATTAAAATGAGTTAGATATTCCACTTTCCATAGTTCACTATCGTTCTTATTCCGGTGATTTATGGTTTTCCAAACTCACGATGACCCATCGCTCGGGCACTACACTCCACTCCACTTCGCTTGAATCCAAGCTATCTGTATTCAACTGCAAGGAGCCCCATCGTATATATGTACATATAAAGCTAAGGCCGACCCCAAAGGTGAGTGGCAGAAATGTCAGACTAAACTATCTGACTGAAGGAGACGAAGGCAACAACTTCATCTTGTCGGAGATCGTTTTTGTGGTTGTTTGTGTATATTGATGAAATTAAACGCAATTAAAAGGCCATAGATCTATCCGCCATCTGGTGATCGCACTGATCAGTCATGCACTCGATGCCGCGAAGTCGAAGCCGAAAGTAATTGTTTTGCTTCATTGAGTGCGCGACGAGGACGACAACGATGTTGGTGACAGTGACGGTGAGTTACCAGAGAGATCCCTCTCAGTCTCAATCCAAATACCGCATCCTAAAAAGACCACCACACCGACACACATCTGTCGACATTTTAATAAAAGTCAAAGTGAATTTTCTTTACGACAACGATGGAGCATCGACGACATAAAACGCATCCGCTCTTCAATTAAATTCACTTTACATTTAGTCCTCGTGATCTTGATATTGCGAGCAGCAGCGTGACATTTCGCTTAAATATAAGTCCGGTCTGATAAGACTTGAGATGTGACTGTCTATCTGTCTACCTCTACGTATATACCTGAATGCCGGCCGGTGACATTGGAGGGAGCTCTACAAGTATATTGGACCCAAAGACAGTAATGGCACATCAGGCAACAACAGCAAAAAAAAAAAAAAGACCCAAACTAAACCAGTATCCTACACACCCAAACCCAACTTTGTCAAAAGGATGTTTGTTGAGCTTTGCGTGAGCCTTAAAAGACGCCGGCCGATCGACGCGACGACGACGACGCACGGGACGGCCGGCATCTGAGAGAGTGGCATGCAACGAAGGTCAACAACGGGTTCGATGGGAAGTGAATCGAAGATAAAGAGTTTTGACTGCTCCTGCTATACAAAACGGCAGCAACAAGCAACAGATGCAGCTGCATCAGCTTCAGCTATGTTAATGTAGGTCTGGGTGATCGTTTATATAAATATGTACCCATAAAACAACAACTGCTGGGGGAGACTTGAGACATGGATGGAGAAGACACATTCTCCGTTTTGCGTAGGAAAGTCAAACGCATTCGAATTTCGAACTGAATCAACTTCAAGATTTTATCTATCCATGGTGACACGCATGCAGATCTCTTGCTGCCACATTATCCAATTAAAGGGCATCGATGCAACCTTTAAGTGGAAGCAATTCATTTTCTCAATGGAATTTCAGTTTCTTTTATAATTTTTAATTTTTCGAAAAAAAAACATTTGTTTTTTAGTTAAAAACACAGATTTTAGAGCTTGATTTGGAATTTTGGTCATCCACAAACTATGAACGAAATATTTTTGTCAACCTTAAATGCTCAAAAGATAGAGTGTAGCAAAGTTGCCAGTTTTTATTCTTGTTTTATTTTAAAACATTAAAAATCATTAATTTCCTTAGAATAGTCTTTTGATTGTAAGACTTTGACCTGGTTCCATAACCAAATCCCTGCAGATGACACTCATGGCATCTCCCAAGTCAAAATCCAAGCATTAGTAAAATCGAAAGTCCTCGTCCTATCTTTACAAACGAATGGACAATTTATTATCCCAGAGATAGTTTCACTGCACACAGAAACTACTTCACCTACTGAACCAACATCAGCAGGAGAGATTGCCAGAGTGAGGGCTTTGCTGGCGCTGGCCCGCAGTGGGTCAGGATCTTTAGTGGGATCAGTGTATCAATGCAACTGCTGGCACTGCCTTGCCTCGGTTACAATATGATGCTCTCCTCTGTTCGCCAACACCAATTTATGAAGATGACTTTCATTTGATCGTTTGTTGGAAGTAAGTATGCTTCGTGATCGCGCTGCTTGCTTATAGTTGTGGGAGAATTTTTCCATCAGCGACAGTTTTCCATCGTGCGGACGGACAGTGGAAAACAGCGCGCCAGAGCAAATTGTTTTTCCACGCGCAGTGAGAAGGCGCTCTAAAATGGTATGACAGTGGATTCTGTTTGTTTGTTTGTTTTTTTTTTTTAAGTCAGTCATGGTGAAAGATATTTGAGGTTATGGTGCCTAAATAATTGACAATCGTGATCAATTTAATGTTGGACGGTTGATGGAGTCAGTGAGTATTTTGCAAGGTTGCTCACGATTTTTTTTTTTTTAAGTGAATCAAGTGAACAATAACAAAATAAAATATTGTTAAAATCTCGTCAATGAAAGTTTTCCCGCGCATTTAATAGCGAGAGGGATGACTTTGTTACTGCGCGATAGAGGTTTATTGATTATGGACGTGGGATTTTTGTGTCAAAATCTATTTTTTCTAATTAATTTGCAATTTATTTTTGATGAAATAGCGAAAGTGGCTTGAGAATATAAGGAATTCAAGACGTTTTTAAATTCATCAGCAATGAATTTTAATACAGATTGAGAATATATCGTAGATGCGCTTCAAGATACGACGTCTCATCAGCAAATAAGTAAGACACTTGAGCTATAAATCCCTATGGTGCAAACGCAACATGCGGGACTTACTCCCTTATTGTACCTGTTCGAGAGAAAATGCCTAGGTAAGGTATATGAATGATTACTGTTCCTGTTTGTCTTAAACTTAGTGCAGAGTTCCCATACGAATGTATAATGTATAATGTACCAATATTTAATTGTATATTTGTCTAAGTAATTTGTTTGCATTTCAAAAAATATTACGATGTGTACAAAAAGTTTTTGCATGCAAAAAAAAAATGTCTAATTTTTTATATTAAGGCTTTGAATATTTGATTGGGGTAGATATTTGTTTCGATTGATTTCTTACCATCTAGAAAATCTAAATCAAAATCGATCACCACTTTCGGTTTCCACTCTCTTGAATTACAGTTTAGTTCAGTTTTCTTGAATGACATCTCTAATTTTGAATTTAATCGAAACAACAACCTAAATCATTTTTGATAAAATTGTGTCTTATGCTATTTTTATATTTTACATAGGTATTTAAAGAGTAATAACTTATTTCAATTAATGCGATTGTGATAACTAAAAGAAAAAAAATGATTCTGTTTTTTTTTACCAAACAACTTTTTCTGAACCTTTTCCATTTCTGAAAATGGGAAAAAACGTCAATAAAATGCTTAGAAAAATGAACAGACTCTGTATAGAATTTTGTCTGGCATTTTCTTTTGTCAAAACATTCTGGCCTAATTTCTGGGAACCGCCAAATTTTTAAATATTTCTGTCTCAGAGTTTTAATGTGACAAATTTTGTTCAATAAGTTTGTGGAAATAAAGTATTTTAAAGAATTTAATTCATTTTTCCTCAATTGGGAAAAAAACTGTTATAAAGAAAGAAAATCCTTCCAAATAAAATTTAACTTGCCAAATTTAATATTGACATTGTTTACAGGTTCATTGCATGCACAGGAATCTCTTTGTTTACATCCATTTCCAACTGAATAATTCTTTCAATTTCAAAATCAAAGTGGGTCACCATTGTCCTAGAACTTAAGCAAGACAATTGCAAAAACACATTGACTAAAATTCTTCCACTATATATCATCGTCAGCCCATACAGCCATCAGCTATCCGAAGGTCGAATTTGTTCACATGGTACATTGGCATTACATATCCCCATTTTTCTAAATGTCATTTTAATATATATATCCAATCCATTCCATTATTCCATTCCAATAGCCCCAAAAAGCTTGAACACTCAAACTAAACAAAACTAAAATAAAAAAAATAGTTCAACTAGGTCATACACAGAATTCGCCATCAGTGTGAATGTGAAGTGAACGTGAAGACCAAATAGGCGGCGGGTTAGGCCGTCAACCAACTATATTCTGATAGCATCTCTCTATAATACATATTAATATATACCTCTCCATCGATATCGAAATTCCCATAAATTTTTATCTAGCAAACGGGTGCTTGATTTTGAGCTACGATTAAGGTTCTAACTTTGGACATTGCTATGTTATGTTCATCTCCTTTACTCTCTCTCTCTCTCCCTCTGTCTTTTTCACTTAGTTTATCTATTGTTTGATTATGACGGGAGCAAAGCCGAAACTGACACACAAAACGTGATTTAACAATCGGAAAATATGTGACCTTTGATGGTAAAAAGCATTGATCGGCGGCAGCACAAAAAAAAAAATGTTGTTTCATCTTGAGAAGTTCTCGTTATACCTACCATAACAGCGGAACTCCCCCATTTAATGAGGGGGAAATCAATAATATAACCAGCTTCCAAGGGATCGGCAAAGAACCAGGAACGGACTTATAAACTGATGAAACGTTTACGAGGAATAGAAAATTTTACATTTATCAAGCAGAATGATTTATCCAAAAGCTGGGGAATAAAAAGTTGGGAATTCCACGCAATTTTTTTAATTTATTATACCTAAATAACTTTGCTTCACTTTATTTATAAGCGAAGTGAAATGTTCATATAATTTTTTTTTTTCATTTCCGTCATTAGGAGTTTTGATTTCACTTTCCAATCATATGTAAAATAGTCTTAAATTTTAATCAAAATCTCCCGGGAAAAGCATTAGACGCTTTTTTATTGATATTTGACTCGAATGCGAAAGGAAACGATATTTCCTGTAAAAAAATTAAGTTAGTATTATTTTCACCATCTGTGAACTTAAAACTAAAATAATTATTTGAATATTCATATTTTCATACGTGGAAAAATATACAAACATATACATACTTACTGAAAAACTAATAAAAATTTATTGTGAGTTTGAATATAAAGCTTGATGTAAAATTTAATTTTTTAAAGAACTTTGTAAATTTCGCCGGAAAAATTTGTTAATTTCGGATAAGTATACCGAAGAAAAAAATTTCTCAACTATTCTTTTGTGCTTGTTGTAAGTAAACAGAAATGGAGGGGATCTGCAATTTTTTGCCGAACTCGATGGCTTAGATGAAAAGAACTTTTTCATGCCAAGAGACCCTATTGAAGGATTTTGCACTTCCTCGCAAAAAAAAAACATAATCATAATATGGGCAAAAAAAGTTCAAGTTACCAAAACTTTGATAGGAAAGATTCATATTCGCTTAAAATTGAATTTTCGATACTGAATATGAGAATTCTTCCATCACATAAAATCCGCCCCCGAAAACCAAGAATATTGTTTAAGTTATTTTTGTGTGCAATTTTCAATTCAATTTACAGTACCTAAGCCATATTTCCTTCAGATTCTTTACACAAAAGACTTAAGACATAGCGAAGAAGAGAGAAAGATTGTTCAACTGCGATAAGTCCCAATCACTGTCAATCGTTTGAATAGTGCTCCCTGCTGTTTTTTTTTATTTTTTTTTTTTGAAGGAAGTCCCAAGAGAATATTTTTTTTTTTTCGAAATATTTTAGTTTACACTTTCGCGAAAAATGGGAACGAGGGGAAGACATTCATAAAATCATAAAAGTATAAAATCATAAAGTCATGTCTGCTTCATTTGACAAAATGATATAAATTTCCAAAATGGCTGAATTTTATGAATTGACAAAGCCCTTTCGAAGGAAAAGGATTGTAAATAACTCAGTGAGCTTTTCAAAGAATCAACGAAGGAAACACAGACAGAAGGAAGTTGTTTAGCCATCTTGATAGTGGTAATTTTCAGAAAAGTTTCCTTAAAAATCTAATTTGACTTGGATTTGATGGCCTACTTCAATGGTAGTGAATATTGCTCGTAAGTCGTAAATTTTCAAGATTGAATGATAGAGAAGTAAAATTATGACTTTGAGGCACGAGCAATTGCCTTCATATGAAAATTGATATTTTTTTTTTGTCGCAAAAGGCTAACTTAAAAGGATTTGCAAATTCAGCTTCTTTTTTTTCTGCGAGCTTGTCGAATAAACGCTTCTTTGAAGCTTCTTCATTTGAGCCCTTAATTCTTGGTATCCTGTCCGGTTGGATTATTGCGCATTATTGAAAATAAATTGGCATCGAGCATAAAGCCTTCATTCTTTAGCAGTAGTAGGTTACAAAGCATTATATTATAGTCGACTGCTCGAAAATGATAAAATAATACCTATACTCTCCCTCTCAATTGATATTCCATTTTGTGCAAAGACTGGTGAAACAAAAACCACAAAATCCAAGAATGAGAATCCCTATTCATTAATTCTGCATGATCGGTTACCGCAAATCTTTACGCTTGATAGCAAGTCAAATCCCAGAAACCAAATTCAAAATGATGTTAGCAAAAAATAAAAAAAAAAAAAACATTTTGACTTCTACATAAAGGTGCTGGTGCGGGGTTTTCAGCATTATACAATATAAATATAAAAACAGAATCCTGCCCAGACTGCGATAGGACCATAAACCAACCAACTAACCAACCAGCCAGCCAAAACTAAACTAAAGCCAGCAGTGGTGCGGTGAGGATATCAAATTACTAGAATTAGAGAAGCATTGAATTGAAATTTAATTTAAATTGAAAGGAGTGAATGTTTGTTATTGTCTGCCATCAGAAAAGGGGTCAACATGTAAAGATCTCTAAAAAGATAGTTGAAATGGAAAATGAAAGGAAAATGGTTATGCATTTTATTTGTATTTAAGAATTAATTGATTCCAGTTAAATAAGTTTTAATTTAATTAAAAAAATATACACCTTAGATCCTCCATTGGTAGTTCGTTGGCTTTAAGCTATTGAGGACTATGTTATCTATAAGGGGTTTAGAAATATTAAAAGTTTTTAGTTTTTATTTTTTGTTCACCACTAAACAACTTCCTCAATCCTCATATTATATATAAATATTTATATTTCTATTTGAACTACTCAAATAATTAATAATAAAACATCAGAAAATTTAATTGAACTCATGATCACAGTTCCATTGGAAGCTTCGTTTAAGCCTCTAAAAGAAAATCTAAACGAACATTTAAGGAAACTTTAACGAATATAACTCAAGAAAAGTAAATATTTGTTAAACTAAGTTTAAGGGGTTTAGAGCTAGGTATTAATAGTTTTTAGTTTTTGTTTAAAGCTTTAAAAAATATTATCTTAAAACTAAAAAAAAAGAAACTTAACTAAGTACATACATACATAAGGTTTGTTCGGGTACTTTCCGGACTAAAAATGGCAATCTGTCAAATTTTGAGGAGAGGGGATGAAATTCTCTCAAAGAGGTGTGAAGGTGTCCGAAAATACACGAACGCATTGAACCAAAATATTTGCCACTTTTAAAACGTCAACAAAAAGTAAACAAAAGCAAAAAAGTAAACAAAGCAAAAACATTGAAATTTTCATCAAAACTTGATATTCTTTATTAAATTTTATTACAAAAAAACTAAAATTTTCGTTATCAGTATTAACAAATAGAAAATACGCACTTAAAAGGAACATCACGTATTTTTGTTTTTTTTTTTTTTTCCAAAATTCGATAAAAAAGAATTCACTGAGCACAACACTCAACACTGAATAAAAAAAATACACACTCACAAGTAGGTACACTTCTAAAGATTCTTTTATTACATTATTTTGTTGTTGTTCTTTTACTTTCAACAGAACTTGCCAGTTTGTGCCCGAAGAAATTTCTCGGGTAAAAACTGGCAAGAAGGGGAAATAATTTTCCCTCTCATGAGCGCTCTCTCCTGCCAGAAATTACACGAAGTGTGCATACGCGAACAGGTTTGGACTAAATCTGGTAGAAAATGGTAGTTTTGGGTAGTTTCTGGCTAGTACGCGAACGAACCTATAATGAATAGGTAATTGGATTTCTATTTGAACTACCCAAATAATTTTTCAGGATTAAATATAACAGAAAATTTAATTTCACCAATGTTCACATAGTCATATTGAAAGCTTCGTTTAAGCTTCTAAAAAAATAAAAGAACATTTAAGGAAACTTTATAGAATCTTATTCAAGAAATATAATAATGTTTTTAGATTTTTTAAAAAATATTTTCATTTCGTGCAAAATTATGTGATGACTTTTATTTGTTTCATAAAAAATCCAATGAACTGAGTTACCTATCGATATTAAAAAAAAAAAAAAAAAATCAGACTAGGTTAGTTCCGAGAAGGTCTGGTTTCAAATTCAAAATATTTCACCTGCGAAACAAAAAAAAAATTTAATAAATAAATAATAATTAATTTTAAAAAGTTTAAGTAACCTCAACTCCAAAATGCGATTTGCCCAAGTACGACAGTTAGATGCTTCAAAGACGCAAATTACGTTCCATGTTTACTGACTTTTATAAAAATCACTGCACCTGGGCGAAAAGCATTTTGAAGTTGTGATCACTTGAACTTTTTTAATTGAATTATATTAAATCGCTTCCCCTTAATAAAAATATTTTTTTTCTAATTTGTATTCATCTTCACTTTTAAATAAATTTTGTTTGAAAATGAGGCTCCGATCTTAAAAGTCTTGAATTAAATTTACTGCCGTCATTCGTGTATAGGCGTTTATTTCATTTTCACTTTGGAATTTTAATTTATATATGTTTAATAGAATTCATATTTTAGTATGATAATGGACGTTACTTGAAAAGAGGACAATTTTTTTATAAAAAAAAATTAAACAAATTAAACAATTGTTGTCATTGGACAATATTATGCAAATTTAGCCCATCGCACCAAATTTAGATAATTATAGCGCAATCCATTGCCGCAAGCAAGCGCCACATAAGGCACACATTGATCCATCCATATACTTATATGTATGTATCCACTTTCAATCTGCACCACCCGCTGAGTGGCATCGTCGTCGTCGGTCGGTCGCATCTTCCTAGCAGATTTAGCTATATCGCTTTATAATTTTCATTTCAATATCAAAATGAGACATTCCCCATATTTACCTACATCTGTATACTCCTCTTGCATTTCGATCCTTTATCCATTAAACCATGGACTTAAAATCTGCATGGCTATCAGCAGATTTAATCAGTTTTATTATTTTCAATATCGGTTGCATCTGATTGTATATGCGGAGTTGAGAAGATGGAACTCATCACCAGCGGGAATCCATTCCACGGCAGTCAGGAGTTGACAAAAAAAAAAAAAATAATAAAAACAGAACCAGTAGGGAAAGGTTGCTGGACCATTCTGTTTTTTTTTCGCCTTTTAATCACACAAAACTGTCAACTTGGATAAGTGCATTTGGCCATTTCAATATACGAATGAGAGTGTCTCGCTTTATGTACCGTCCCAGCTTCCTCGACATCATCTTCCTTTATTATTTTATTCTAGAAAAATGCCAGTTTCATTCTGCATATGCATATATAGGTACTCGTACGGGATAGACTGCAATGTTGCGCATATATATCCAACTCTTCATAAAACGAGATGCAATACGAGGTTTCACCTTCATGTGGAATGATATGTCCTCATGGTCCATGGCCCATTTTTATTGTGGCCATTAATGTGATGGCTTTGGTGAATTATATTTTATGGTCACAAATTTGAATTAATTGAGATAAAGTGGCCATTAAAGTGTCGTTTAACATGGTATTCGGATTAATTTTACCCCAAGTGCAACTCTGGAATAAAAAGCTTGTATGCTCAGTGCACCATGGTTGAATACACACATATACATATAGGTAAAGTAAGGTATTCTACTTATATAAATAAGCACTTGGTAATTAATACAAGTGCAATACAATCAGATTAATATTGGAAAGGAGGAAAAGGATGAGTCGACAGCAAACGATATAACGCAAAGAAAATAATTTCATAGAAAGAGAGAAAGAGGGAGAGTAAAGAGTTTCATCGAAATCAGATAAGCCTTGGTATCGGAATTTTAAATTTTATTTCACATTTCCATTATTAAAATACTGAAAGGGGTAGGGGTAGGTGAACAAAAGTCGGTAAATAAATTTAAATAATGAACGTCGGAAAGTTAAACAGAAGCTGGTGTCTGTTTCTCAGATCATTTACCCAGGACAATGTGTTTTAATGCGAAATTTATCTGTTGAAATTAAATTGAAGCAAGTTTTATTCCAATGATAATATATTGTACCTACTCTGTTGATGTAAATATTTATTGTAAAGGAAACAAAAGGTGAAAGATTTAAGAAAAAAAAGTCCCAACCCGGGCGCCACTTTGTAGGCGGCTCTGATGATGCCTCGATGGTTCAAGGTTTGTACTAAGAAACGTTTGTTTTTTAATGCAATTCAGTCTCAATTAAAATATTAAAATATTGGTTACATATACAAATACAAATACATATACATATACAAATACCAACAAGTGCGTGCGCAAAATTTCAATTAAAGGGAGCGGGAGGCAAACTCACACTTCAAATTATTTTTTATCGAATGGTCTAAAAGTCGTAAGACTATAACTCAGATGGCTGGCACTTTAATTCAAATTAATGCCTATACCATTTTTAGTTAGAACAATTAATACCCCGACAATTTTCTGCCGAATCCAAAGCGGATTTTTCATGTCAAGATAAACGGCAGTAACCTGAGAAAAAACGTCTATTTTTTTAGGTAGCATAGGCTGGGAACCGAACCCAAGCCCTTCGGGTTAACAGTCATAGGAGAACAATACTTGTCCCTTGTTCCATAAATCAGCAAGTATAATAAGAGAAGGCTTAAGAATTCACGTAAACCTTAAATTAAGAAACCTGGATTAAGAAAGGAATCCAGATTATATATTACTGAGTTTATGCTGCATTATAATTATTCTCGCAACTGCAGATAAGCATCTCACCTATACAATTCAAAAAAATAATTAAAGACTAGATAAAAAGTTATTCCTTTAGATTGGATACTAAACAAGAAGAAAAAGCTTACAGATTAATTCAGGAATTTATAGCTTCTAACTATATTGTTTAAAAAACACTCATATAAATCCTTAAGTTTCTTGCTAAAACGCATAAAATCATGAGCATTTGCTTTTACCGACAATGATGAACTAACAAAAAACCTATACATATACCCTGAGCTATGCCCGCTTCAAGTCCAAATCATTTTAATGTATGACTTTGGTTATGAAAAAAAAAATAAACCAAACGAAGTAAAAAGCATGCCTTCACAAGTGAGGCTCGTTACCCATCCATCATAAACATAAATTCTAAATCTCAAGCTTAAGCAAGTCAAAGGTTTTGTGTGCATAACAAAAAAAAAGACACATCGAACGAAACCCATCACGGATACGGTTATGATGGGTATAAGAAAGAATGGTTTCGATTTTTAGTGGTCTTTAAAGTGATTATATGGCACTGTGCTGCGGTGAGCATTCGCATTTTGCGATCGTTTTTTTCTTCAATTATTATTTGTGAATTGTGAGTGGTGATTTGTAGGCGTTTTTGGTCTTTACAACCCCTAAAGGGCTTTTATTTTGACAGGATTCCCAGGTTACGTGTATTTTAGAATTTTACCTGCAAACGCTTTTGTAAGGCGTATAGTTAAATAAAATGCATAAGATGAAGGCTTTAGAAATATAATGAATATAATGAAATGGTTATAAGAAAAATTGTTTGCAACATTTAATTTTGCTAGGGTTGCTTTATATCTAACAATATTATAGCTGAACGCTTTGCAACGCCACCTATCGTAAATTTGTTAAACTACAAAAAATCAACTTTCAAAGAAATATTTATATGTATGTAGGTATAAACTTAAAACTCAAATAAAAAAAAGTGGGTGTGACAGTAGGCGGAGTTTAAAAAAATTACACATATTATACTTTATGTTCACGAGATTTTAACTGCAAAATTTCAACTTTCTAGGGATGTTAGGTGAAGATAAATTCTTAGATATTCTAAAAGCAGGTAAAAGTGCAAGCAGAGGCGAATTTACAAAAAGAAACTACACATTTCATTTTAAAAGAGTTTTATTATATTAAATTTGCATCCCTCTAAGAACGTTATAAGAAAAGTAGGCGTGGTAGTGGGCGGGACAAATAACACATGTCATATTTTATATTGAAACTAGCTTAATTAGCATTTTAAAACATTATAAGGACGTTCAAAACTAAAATATGATACAAATGGGCGTGGCAGTGGTAAAATTTTACTCAAACCACTTTCTAAACCACCTTGCTGCTAATATGAACAAATTTTTAAAATGTCAATGAAATTTTCTGTTAGTTATTTAAAATTGAGTGGCGAGAAATAAAATTAGAATCAGTTGATTTCTGACTTATTAACAGTGTTTGGTAACCCTATTTCCTTCCGTGATGGTTAAGGTGATTTTTATTACCTTGCTAAAGGTGGTTAGAAAGATGGTTTCTTTTGTTGTTTGTTTCAAATCATATCACTGCTGTGTTGTTGTGATGGAGAGTTGTAAATATTTGAGGATATCGTTTCGCGCGAAAGGAATCACCCAGCCCCAGAGGGCAATTAAAAAGACCGAAAATATACCTAAGCGGACAGCTTCTCATCAAAATTGGCACTGCCATTTCCATAGTTGCTGATGTTTCATCGGTCCTATATATACAGAAACAGTGTAGGTATACATACATATACTCCTCCTCCTCTTATGCTTGCCACTGATGATGATGGACAAGCTACCGTAATAAAACGTCTCTGATGCAGCTCCAATGCCAGTCTGATGAGCTAGGGCTATGGGACTGGGATGAACACCACCTTTAGGGATGTTCGTGCGAGAACACATTATTCGCAGTAACGCCTCGTTAATTTATGATCAGCTTTTGCCATCATAGTCGGCTTTGTGTCATTGTGTGCATAAGTATAGGTACGCAAGTATGTGTCTTGTTTTTGGTTGAATATGATGGCCATGGCCATGACCATTTCAATTGCTCTAAGAATTGAGCGCGTAAATCCTTGATGCTTTGGACTTTAACGCGCAAGCTTGATGTAGTACTGCATCACTGCTCCAAGTCCATATAGCAAGCTGAGAATGACACTCTGGACGACGACGACAACGACCACTATGTCGACAACGACTTGGAGGACGACGACGATGGACTGCAGGAATGGGAGGAATTTCACCTTCATTATTGCTTGTTGCATGCAGCAAGCAAACACATACGCACGGATGAACGTTACTGGCAGCAAGGGTCGTTAAGAATTCCAGCGGAATGGTGACACCGCCGCATCGGTGTTGCAGTGATTGCGCGGGGTGGAAAATAGTTTATATTTTTTTTTCAGCCATTTCGGCTGCAACCACACCTGGAACGCATCTGCACATTTAATTACTTTTTGCGCCAGGCTATAGCTGTATGTTGTCCCCATATGAAATTCTCTAAACCTAACCATCATCATCATCGTCCATTGCATCAGGAAGGCAGTAGTAGGCTTAAGACGAAGCACCGATAAGCCGTCGCCGCCGCACATACCTAGCCGTCCTGACAAAGGATTCCGCAATTAATCTATGTATGTGTTTGACCATCGCCATCGTCAGTGTTGAAATTGCTTCCTTGTGACGAGACGGTTTCGCATTCGACAAATTCAATTATTATTTAACACAAGTTTCTTAAATAAGTTGTGGCTATGGGTAAGATATAGGTAGATAATACGAGTTGTAGGAAGAAAATAACATGGTAAAATGCGTTTGGTCTGCAAAGCCGGATTTATTCTAGACAGGGAATAGGTCAAGAAGTTAGTGTACAAATTTGACCTCTTGTTCGATGGATGCAGGAAAATTCATAATTCAATTGGAAACAAATTTGTAACTTAGGCTGCTATAGGCATGGTTTCGTCGTTTTGATGATTGGTGTATGTATGACGTATTCTAGAGTTGCCATCTGTCCGCATTTTCTCGGGCATGTACACCTATTACCCTGTGCGGGGAACGTTCGATATAGTTTTTCTTCATTTTCAAGGATTGTCCTCTTTTCTTTAATATATGTATGTACTTCATTTATTGGATACTCAAAAATCCATTACTGCCAATAACACTCACACAGGAATGATTAAGAATTGTAAGTCTAGGCCCTGATATTACACGAATTGTCGTGTCGTGCCACAAAATGTATGTTTTTTTTTATTCTGAAAACCAAATGGGGAACGAATAGAAGCATTAATTGAAAAAAATAAATTCAAAATGAACAGAATTTTTGAGCTGTCAAATGTCAAAATAATCTTGACGTCACTACCTATACCTTAGTGAATTTTTTGTATTAAAAAAAATATTATTTGTTTTGGTGTTGCTTAAGTGAGTAATTTGGTGTAGAAATCACTTTGAGTCTTAACTTGATAGATATTGAAACTATAACATGACAAAAATTTTACCTTATTTGCACGCAAAAAGCTGCCAGTGACCTTTGTTGTAATTAAATGTTCTCCTGAAAACTTAGAACAGCTTGTCAATTTCTTCTTAATCCTATACCAGTTTTGGAAATTTAGCTCCAACTTCACACTTTTTATTCATCAATCATTTACCTCAATTTGAAGTTCTTGAGTTTTTGTTCATTCAGGCATAATATATATCTGCGATGCCTTCGACTAATATCTCTACTTTTTTGACACATTCTCGTGATCCATAAAAGTCAATTTGTTTTGACTGGTGGTATACTTATATGAATTGATTGAACGTGTTTTGTTTTGTCCTGCATCAGAGCTCATTTGTTTCGCACTCCAACAGCTCTGTGATGATCATCAATGATGCGAGTTTCTGGACTTCGCGCAGAGGCGCGAATTTAAACACGCAAACAAAAAAAGGAAAGGTGACTTAATCCAAAATTATGCCTTCAACTTGTTGCAATGGAAATTACCTTGTGCCATCAGTAAAACAGGATGAAGCAGTCCGCGCGCATCCACAACCCAGCCAACCAACCAAACAAACTCTTGAGTCTTGACAATATAGCAATTACCGAATTCCAAAAATGAAGGAAATTTTCGCGCAAAATCTTTCGCCAAACCATCCAAACCAATGATTTACCAGTAAATCATGAGCTCCTCAAGAGTTGTTTCATTGGAATTTCACTCCTCGATGAGGACGAGTGCGCTGGTCTGTTGGGTTGACGGTTAAAAAATAATGTGGATGTAGATGTGTGTTTCAGAGATGGTTTTTTCTCATGTTATTTTATTTTTACTGTCGAATGAAGGAATACCCAACATTACCGCCAGGTCGCAAGTTAGCGGCGCAGTGGTGATGGTGGCGGCGTAGCAGCAATTTACTTGTCAAGCCCAAGCAAGAATTATCGTTGCTCTACGTAACGTAACGTTTCAAACCAACATTTAAGTCATCCCTCTCTAAAAACTAACAAATAAAAAAACAAAACAGGTCCTAAAAGTTCATCATGTGTCTTCGCTAATCGAAGACACATCTATTGGCCAATCGAACGTGACAAATTGAGTAATGAACTGAGTCATCGACGTTCACCACCGATGAACCTCATCAAATACTAATTCATACTGAAATCATTAATAAACTGCGCGCGAGCGCCCCGATGATGGGGCGGGCGGCTAGACAGTGCTCCCCGAGCGGGAAACACAATAAAACGCATCATCAGAAGATGGCAAAGAAGCTGGAGTTGCAGAGATGGAGTCGGAGTGGAAATTAATTAAAAGATCATTTATTCGGAAATCGTAATTAATATTCCGAGCACACGAAGACATCGGTCGCCTGAAACTCAAAAAGAGATGCTGTATGGCGGCGGTAATAAAACGTGTTTAAACTGACCGCATGCAAATCCCGATCCCGGCCGGCCCAAGACCAACCTGTCCATAAGTGTATTCAGCTGCCTGAGCTCCGATGAGAGATGGACGATGAAATTGTTTTTGAATGCTGAACAACCTCCCCTATGAGCTGTGTGTTAAGTCTGGTGCTGCCCCTGGCCTTGCGCCTTGCCACTTGCCAGCTGGGCGCGGGCCATGTTCGCAAGTTGCAAGTCTGAAATAACTACAAGAATATCCTGATCTAGGAGAGCGAAATCAATTTGTTTCTGCCCAGAATGAGTTGCTGCTGCTTTCGTTAGAGTCTCTAGAAGAGATAGTGTGTATAAAATGCAAGAGATATACTGTGATGCTGCTGTTGCAACTTGCAAGTAGCAAGAAACAGGTAATTTACATTGATGGAGTCGCATGCTGAAATTGATATTATGAGCAAGCGTTGATTATTATTTGAGATGACACTTTGTCTTTTGTGTTTAGTTTGCAGTATTAAGTTGCATTGCAATCATTAAGAAATTAATTAGAACATTTTATGAGCTGGAAGATGATTTTTTTTTTTCAATATAGGCAAATGACATATTTGATACCTAGGTCTATATATAAAGTGTATTTTGGGAACAACTGCTGCCAACTTAAAAGACAAATGCTACGAAGGTTATCCACTGAAAATAAAAGGTCTTATAACTAGAAAATAATTAGCCGTATGTTTATACTAAAATCCAAATCAGCAAATAGCTTTTTTATTCCTTAAGACCTTAATTAAGTAAAATTTTGAATCATGCAAAAAAAATAAATTTGGATTTTTTGTTTTCATTTTTTTTTAAAACCATTCTTTTAATTAAGCAACACAAAGAGTATGAATTTCGCATTTTACGTTTTGCAAATTAAGTTTCGTTGTTAAAATGATATGATAAATTATCCTTTCACATTTTTCATTTCCCAATTTTCATTTAGTTTTTTGTTTGGATTTTCCAAATTCGGCAATTTTTTATTTGGAATTTCGTTGTTTTGATTTTCTTTATTTGGCATTTTATTATTTCGCTTTTTTTATTTGACATTTTGTAGTTTCGATTTTCGGGAAATTTTAAGACATTCAATTTGAAGGAAGACAAAAATATGAAAATATGATATGAAAATACCTATTAAAAAAAAAAAATTGTAAAATTTTATTTTTACTTTGAGAGAAAATATACAAATTTATTTATTTATTTATTTATTTTATTTAGAAAAAATAGGTAGGTAATTCTTAATTATTAAAACAAAATCAGTGAAATAATAAAACGGATTGGTGATAATTGCGAAATGATGAAACGGTGAAAAGTTATTTGGCGAAAACAACACTTTTCCAAATATTAAACACTGTAACAAAAAAAAAAACTAAACCACAAATTGCTAAATGACTTTTGCGACATGACTGAAAATATTTTTGAAAAAAAGCAAAATTTAAAAACACTGAATGTTAATTTCGTATTGATAGAAAAACATAATTAATAAAAAAACGTACGTAAATTGCCAATTAAGGTTTGCGAATTTAACGAAATATATAGGTACCTGCTAGCTAGGTATTTAACGACTAAAGTGAAACAAAGAAATGCCAAATGAATTTTGCGAAACAATGATGACCTATCGCAAAAGAGCATTACCTATTTAGTCTGTAAGAACACGAGATTAAAGTTAAGCCCGAGTTAACTCACATTTTGGTGCGTTAACTCTGGATTTACTGAATACCTACCTATCTACATAGTTACATATATATCTATTTTTTATGTTTTAAGCTCATAGTTTGATAGATCGCTCCACATAAATTTCTTTTATGAACAACGCTTCTTAAGTTAGATAGGTATGTAGGTATCTAACTGTAAATAAATTATTATATGGTAGGTATGTACCTACCTACATACATACCTACCTGTTAACCTTTTTAAAAGTTAAAGAAGTTTATTTATTTAACAAACAACAATAATGAGAACAAAACAACTAGGAAAATCGAAATTTTTACAAAATTTAAAACGAAATACCTACATAGGTTAGGTATGTAGGTACCTATATAATATGTAGGTACAAACCTATTCAAAATAAAGAAAACCTAGCTTTGTAGGTATACACCACATTTTTTACATTACATAGGTAGGTAGGTACCTACCACCTAACTATAAAAACAAAAAAAGCTAGTTTAATTTAAAAAAAAAACCTTAGTAAGTACCTATCTTATTAAAGAAAAAAGAAAATAAATTGAACAATTAAAAAAAAAACCTCTTACGTCTTTACAAAATGCTCTTAGCAAATCATATTATTTTCTCTTGAGATATGAAACGAACGAAATTGAAACATTTAAAATAAATAAAGTCCCCTCTTTTCTTATTAGGTAGGTATAAATCCACTCAAACTGAATAAAAAAAAATCCATTACGAAATAAAAACTGGTCTCTCATGCTCTCGCTCAATTCTTTTGAAAGAAACTGGAAAATGCAATTGGATTGGAATTTCGGAACGAAACAGAACAAATGATAACGAGAAAACTGAATAAAAAATAAGAGGGGAAGTAAAATAATTCTGATCAGATGGAATATAAAATATAACCATTCGTCAAAAGGAGAAAGAGAACGGAAGTTGTTATTTGAAAGAGTAAAAGGGACACAAAATATATACACAATCAAAATCCAACAAAACAACTATATTCCCGAGAAATTTCTACTCAATCTTCCAACACTTTTTCCAATAAAAACAAAAACAAACTCGTCGTTTGCCGTTGTTTATATTCGCTTTGTTGGCTGCTTCCTGGAAGGCTATATAAATTTCTTTTTGTTGTTCTTGTTGTTGCATAAAATCCAAACAACCGGCAATTTAGGTTGGGGGAACAAAACAGATGCAAACAACACTCAAACCAGTTGGATATAATCTCACTCATTTTAATAATCGACTCGACTCCACAAACTGGGGTCGATTCGATACGATTGTCGCCTTCATCGTCATCGTCGTCGTCGCTGTTTGCCGCGTTCGCATTTTCCGTGGCTCCGCTTTTGGTTCAGTCGAAGTTGAGCACTTTCTGTTGTTCCAACAGCAGTTAAAGAAGCCACAGAAACGAACCAACCGGAGTGTTAACGTTCGTTCGTCCGAATCGAAGGAAAAGCGTGCGTGTTTGAGAGCTGTCATTTGGCGTATTCTCGAAGTCGATGTTTTCGTATTTTGTTCTTGTTTGGATTTTGCATTTTCAATTTTGGTTCATGTTCGCCTTCGCCGGTTTTTCTTGTACTTGTTCCCAGATTGTCCTTCGAGTAGGTGGATGATTGTTTGAAGCTTGTCATAATTTAAAATATTGTCTAAAAATATTTTGAAAAGAAGAAAACTGTGTTGTCATTGTGTAAATAAACAAAACACCCTGTCGGTTTTTTTCTTTTTTTGTGAAATGGCCGAATTTACATTCGGTTAATTTACCACTAGTTTTGTTCAAAACAAAAAATACCGTTGCCTTTGTGCTAAAATAAATATAGCAAATATAATGTTCGTGTGATTGAGTGAGTGTCATTTTTTCCGTTTCTGTGTTCTGCTACCGGATATCCGGATTGGAAAATTGTGTTTGAGTGCCCTGCCGTGTGAATAATTTGGCGGTAAATACCTACCTACCTACCTGGTGCAATTTAAAAGTGAATATAAATTTAAATACACAAACGATAAGGATTACAAGGATTTTCTTTTGAAAAACAAAACTAACTCCTTCTGTAGAATGATTTTTTTCAAAAATGACCATTGCCCACAAAGACCATAAACCGGATACAACAAGCCTCTTTGGAGACAGGTGAGTACATACCTGCATACCTCTACCCGTTCTGTCTACACCACAGTCTAGACGAGGACTTCTCAAGAGACCCGCAGAACCACTTATGTGCGACCCCCTACAATCTCCGTTCTGTAATTACAATATTTCCCTCCACACATAAGCACATATGTACATACATATGTACATACCTATAGGGATAATGTCAAGCCTTGCTATTATTTATTCCGGAAAATAGGGAAACTCCAATTGGGTGTGAGGGCTCAAGAGTGTATATTTTTTGTTGTGTTTTGCTTGTGCAGAATAACACCAGTATGGGTCTCCTGTTGCAAAAAAAAAAATATATATAATTATTAAACTGTAAGCAAGCAACAAGGAGTCAAGGGTGCAGATAACATCCCCTACTGCACATACCGAAGAGTGTTTATTGCAATATAGAACTGTATGCAATTAGGGGGCTACCACATGTTCAATAGCAATGATGCTTTTTTGGGAGGGATGTTTGAAAGTGGGAAGTGGGTTGGGGGAAATTACAAATGTTACAAAGGTAGTACGTGGATGGATAGGTAGGTATTCCTTAAGCTTCAAGGGAATGCTTATGACAGTCGTCTCAAGTGATTGCATGTGACATTGAAAAAAGAGAAAAGAAATTGTTTCAGTTTTTCTAAGGATTTTCCTCGCTTCATTAAGATATGAAGATAGCAAGATAATGGGAAAGTAATATAGAACGTCTGGGAAATTATATTGGTTGAAAAAATTGAAAATAAAACGCCTTCCTGAAAAGTCTATAGATAGATACATACATTTTTACACATATAGGTATAGATTTAAAGGAAGTTACCAGCTTCAAAACGATTATCCAAAGCTTTTTACATACCTTATGTATATAGATACCCCAACCAATTTAAAGGTTTCTATTTGCACAACTTGTTTCACATTCCTAAGTAGGTAAATTAGGTATAGGTCTACCTACACCTATGAACATTGCGAGAAATCGTAAATTCGTCTTGGGTTCCTGCTTGAAAACCTAATTTTTTTTTTTTTTTTTTTGAAATCGTAGGCTAGAATTTATCACGACCACATCATAAATTTAAAAAACATATTTATGAGCTCAAATTATCCCGAAAAATGTTTAAGTAAAAGAGAAATTAAAGATTTCTCTAGCTTTGCAAATATATTTTTTTTTCTATTTTGAAGTGTTTAATTTAACGTAAAGGCCACATGAAAAGACGACAAATTAAAATAACTTTAGGTAGACTTTTTCTTCTTAGATATCTAGGTACCTACCTTTTATTTTTACAAACTGAATCAGTCAGACTTGAAAGGCTGGTACTTATCCAGTGTGTTTGCGAAAACGAATCGTTGCTGTTTTCATTTCCATCTGTTTAAAATTTATACAACCGAACTCATTGAAAATATTTAGAGTTAGGTACCACACTGTCACAAAAATCATTGATTATTAAAACAATGCACCTATGTACACACCTTTATATATATATTATATACATACATATATGGATGTGGGCACTATACATAACATACATAGGTACATAAATGGCAAGTTGTAATCCTAAAAACAAAAAATATATTTTAATTCGTTATTAGTTCTTTTTTATTTGTAAATATTTTTATTATTTTAATATTTTAATGTCTTGAAAAACCTTTCAAATTATCAAAATTATAAATTAAAAAAAAAACAATGGGTAGAAAGATAAAAAAATCTTTATATAGATAGTTAAATAATTTTTAAGAATGTTAAAATTAGACCTGGAGTATGTAAGCACGTACCTACAAAACGTCATCTTTTAAACATTTTTAAAAAGGAAATCAAGAAAGACATAGAGCCTACTCAGGATTCAATTATTTATTATTAATTTGAATAATTTACGAAAAAGGAATACCTAAGTATTGTAGGCAGATATGTACTTGTACATATGTAGGTTAAAAGTCAAGTTACAACTTTTTTTTGCTTAAAAGGTAGGTACTTATAGGTATGTAGGTAGGTATTTGAACTTTCACAATCAAATTATTAATATAACTTATAATACATAAGAAACTTGATGTCCTCTGGCGTTATAATAAATGAGATCTTTCAAAGAACCTCTCTGTTATAACTTCCCTCTATTGAGTGAAAATGTGTGTTTTTTTTTTCTTTTATTTTTTCTTTTAAAGCCCTTAAATGCAATAAACCTTAAAATACCCCTAATTAGATCAAAGTCTGTATAGTTATTTAGTTCCAAAGAGAAACGAAGACATTTTTCTTCTTATTCTTTGTGTGCACGTTTTATGCAGGATAATGAATTTAGAGAAAAGATAAAATATTATTTTAGTTCGTTCAACTTTCTAGTTTTTGTTTTGATTTTTCTTATAGACTGACTAATGTTATTTTATTTTATAAATGTTTTATCTTTATTTTTATCTTGACCTGATGTTTGTTTTTTTTTCAATTTTCTTTAAGTTTTCTAAGGTTGGTTTCAGTGAGAGCTGTGATCCTTATTTCGTAATTTAAAGGACTTGCGGCCTTTTAAGATTTTTAAACACTGGTTTTTTCTTCCTTATTAGAAATGAAATATGATTTCTTTAAGGAATGTCTGTGAAAAGAGATATATACAAAAGCAACCTACCTATAAATTATATTAAATCAAGACGTCTATATTGTAACATTATTTTTGTCAGGGTTTTCTTCTTGTGTTTAAGTTTAGTATCTGATGTCTGTTATCCTTGAACGTTTGAATTTTTTATCACACATACCTATATTTCGTTAATTATTTCTAATATTCAAAGTTTTTGTAACAACTTATCTTTTATAGTAAAAATTGTACACATGTTAAGATTGTTCACTATATATGCATTTGATTCACTTGAATCTTTTCGCATTTGATAATATGTATGTATGTATAAAGAGGTCTTGAGTTGACATGAATGACTTTGGAATTAATTAAGCACGCTTACCTCCTAAAGCATCCAATTATACAAAATAAACGCTGAGACTGGCTCATTATTAATTTTTTTACCAACTTGCTGCATTTTGATATTATGATGATACATATGTACTTTGAAGTCAGAGAAAGATTTATGGCCATCAAATAAAAAAAGAACAGTTTTACACTCAAGTTCGGAGGATTAAGTCCTATAATTTATATTTTTAAAATCTATAAATAAGGACCTAATCGGGTGAATCGAAGTGGTAGAGGATTATTTTTGTATTTCTTTGAACAAATTTTAAGCCTTGTATGTTGTTCGGAGGATAAGGAACATTAATATATTTAAAACAAAACTTAAAATAACCACCTAATAAACCGAATGGGGGTTTCAGACTGTTGTTTCTGAATTTGATGCCCATCAAACTTTCTTTGATCAAATTTTCAACCTTGTATCAAATGAGATATATTTATGTCATGAAATCCGTTGCTAGCTCTCTGATTAGACCAAAAGAGCAAAAATTGATTTTACTTATCACTAAGGATGAAATTTTCACGGGAGGTTAATAGATCCAGTTCTACTTAAAAAAAAAGTTAGAGAAAAACTGCATCGTAGGTAATAAAAATTGCGATAGGGCTTACTGTCCATATTTTCCAATAAGGTATGTCTTTCCCTAAAAAGACACCTTCCAATATATTAATTTTCAGTCGAGAATATAAAGGTCGTATAACTACCCATGTAAGGTAGGTATACTCTTGAAATGGAAAATAATTCATAAATTTTTTATTTTTATTCACGACTGATGAAATGTCAGCCTCCATTGACTCATAATCATTCTATGCGGTTGTCATTCCAAAATTCCAAACCAATTAACTTTCCCTACAGATAACATCGTTTAAGTTTCCCGCCACATAGAACTCAATTAGTCGCTTAGCCTAAAACAAACTTAACACAAAAAAAAAATGATTAAACTTAAGTAGGTTCTGCCTTTGCGTGCAAAACAACAAAAACAAAGGTTTCAATCCACATTCCTATCGTAGACAAAACAAGACTTCTAAAAACCGATCTGGGTGTATAGAGAAGACCTTTTCAATTAGTAGCTCTCTGATGTGAGAAATAAATTCAGGCAACGAACTAAAAAAACGTCGTCACAAAGCCAAACCGCCAGAAGTCACCAAAGAGTTCGACAAGGGAACCATAAAATAAAATTTAAAAAAAAAAACAACGTTTTAAAAAATACCGAGCGACAAATCGACCAATGTCATTTAATTGAAATGCATAAGAATCAAATAAAATACTGATGGATCCTTTGGCAGTGCAAATTAACCAGACGGACTATTGACGACGACACGACAGTCTACAGCTATACGATAACTCGATATAACGACGCGGTCACACAGCACCAAACCTTTGTGATTCTTTTAATTTTTTTTGGTGAAGCCAAGTCACGAACCACTACCTGCACCTTGAAGCTAAACAGAGAGCATGCTGCTGCAGTAGAATCAGCAGCATCATCAGTATTATGATTATTATTGTTATTATTTTTATTCGACAGTTGAATTGCGTACTTAAGTTATCTTTATGGATGTGGCTTTTAATTAATTAATTATTCTCTCATTAATAAAAATGCTGCCGTTGCTGCTTGCTTCCCCTGCAATCTTCTGCTCAATAGCACCCTCGCCTCTGCACTCTTTATGTTTCTGCTATACCTACATACATTATAGTCTCTCAACTCAAGTGGTTTGGTGTTTTGTTTTTGGCATCAGCAAAGAATAAAAAAGCACCACGACAATAGGTAGTGCTGCTGCTGAGTCTCTGCTGCTAATGCTGCTGTTGCGCCTCCATGGAAATTGTGGTGCTGCTGGAGTACTTCTGTTGCACGAGATATACTTCGTTGGTAGTGCATACTTCAGTGCACTGCATGCGGTCGTCGGTCTCCGGGTCTCTTGGTCCCGGTTTCCAGTTAGTGATCACGTCTCTACCTAAGAACTAAGAAGACTAAATGTTGGCTACGCCGCCGCACCAAAACCGCTTATGGAATGAAATTTTTATTTTTCCATCACATTTTCCCTAATGCTATACCTATTCCTTAAGTTTCTGTTTTGTTTTGTTGGGTGGGTTGATGTTGTTGCATTGCAAATCAAATGCAAAAGAGAGGAATGAGTGACTGTCTCGTTTGCCACCAATGTTACCAGCATATACCAAAAACTAAAAATATATATTTTTCCAAAAAAGTTTAAAGAAGTTTTTTTTAAAATAAAATCTTGTGGAATGCTGTTTTTTTAAACTCGATTCCAATAATGCGTCTATGGAGCTTTTATTAAAGTCTATAAACTAATCGTCAGGATTTTTCGATAGAACAAGATTTTTAGAAGTCTCTCAAGTTTACAGATCAAAGTCAGCAAAAATAAAATCGAATACCTAGATGAACTAAAAAATAAAAATTCACTGTTAACAAATCTCAATAGCTCTAAAAAAAAAACAAATCTGGTAACACTATTAAAAATAAACAATCGTGGAATTTCGTCTCTGTTGTGGTTGAGTATGTGACTGTGTGTTCCTATTAAGGGTCGTCTTTTATTTTTTAATTTTCATAAATAATCAAAACAACAGTTGACAACAATGACGACGGCGAGGACGATGATGTCGAAACAACAGTAGAACCGTCGCGTCGCATCGTAGTCGTCTTCTTCGTGGCATTTAAAAAGCGTAGGAAAGTGCATTAACTTGCCTACCTATATAGTATAGTAGCAGATAGAAGCAGAAACAGCCCCCCTTAACTGCGCACGGTGTCTGATGCAGAAATAAGTTTTCTCATGTGCACACGCGTTGGCTGAGGACCACCTTGTCGGTCGAGGATGTGCCGCCGCTGCTACCGCCACCACCGCCGCCGGTGAATGCCAAAGTAGGTAAATGGTAGTGGTGCAGCCTAAAGAAGCGGCGATGAGACAGGTGATGCTGTGTTTAGCTGATGTACTACTTCATGTTGCGATTTCGTGATAATTAACGAATTTTTTTTTTTGGTTTTGTTCTTTTTTGTTTTTGTTTCTGTTTTGGTCTTCGATTTTGTTTGGCCCGAACAAAAGTCCCAACAAAACAAAGGAGGTCCGAAACCTATGGTATGTGGTTAATGGTATGTAATTATCGAGAGTCGTGAGTGATGTTTTTATTAAGAGAAAGTTAATCGGTCCATATACTGAAGATTTAGGACCAAGGTCAAGTGTATAAAAACGTGGCATGGATTTTTTGATATACATATACGAGTGTGTCATGGAAAAGTAATATTGTATCCTACTCCTACACATCGATGAAGTAGGTATACGAATAAGATGTTTTAAATAGTATTTCGTTTTGTTTATTTTGAGTTGGACAGAAAACTTTCAAATTGTCTGTCATATACGGACGATCCCTGACCTCTGTCCATGTCCTTATCTTTCCCAAAACTTAAAATTCGCCCTTGATAAAATTAAAATAAAAACAAATAAAATATTTCTAGTGTTAAAGGCTAAAAAGAAGTTAATTGTTTAGCAAATATTATCCACCTACCCATATTTTTTTTAGCAAATTTTGTATTCAGTACCAGACAAGCTTTTCATAGTAATCCACAACGAGGTTCCCTATATTTCTTGGACTTTAAATCTTCAAAAATCAAAAAGGTAAAAAAAAATTAGAAACAATTAAACAAACCTTATTCACATTCCTCCACGCACATCTCTTTAATGTATCAAAGCTGGTTGTCTGTGTTTTGCTTCAAATTTATTGATATGATTTCTCGATGATTACATTCAACTTGTAACATTCCGACACCTTTGAATCTACATATATCTATCATATTTTTGTACAAATTACAAGCCGGGCAATCAAATAAAAAAAAACCTGCTCCGCTTAGAGCAATAGCTGATGTTCATCATCAGAGCCCCACCAGTCCCTGTATCTCTACGAGAAGCCCGCGAGATGTAAAAAGTCAAGGCTATACAATTAATATGTTGGACATCATTTTTACATGTTTGAATTTCTTGTACTGCTCATTTAATTTCGTATAATTATTCATTGAGGATTCCTAATCATGATTAATTCAGTCTCTCAATCATTAAGAAAAAAAAATAATAAAAATAATCTACAGATAGAACCCCATCACTAACGATATGTCTACTTAACTTGATCACTTGATAGAACGCGGTTCTTCGTTCTCGTTCTCACAAACCGGTCATTAACACCCACCACCAATTTTGTTGTTGGAGGCACGAATATAAATCAAACAATTAATCCCGCCAAACAAAACCTTTGAATTCGCATTAATTTGTAAATTATTTGGCTTTTGTATTCCGGACAAGGTTGTCAACCGCCAAAAATTCTGAAAACTATAAGAACTTAATTAGCAGAGAATTCGCTGTATACGAGTATTAAATGTCAGAGTGTTTGTGCAAAAGCTAAAACAAAAACCCCAAAAAATGTAAGCCTCCAACAATGTTTCCAAATTAAGCCATGCATCATTTTTTTATTTTTTTTTATTTTTGAGTCAAATCTTTTTTGTGTTTTATTTTTTTTTGTTAATTTTGTGGTTATATTCAAAACCACACCAAACGCGGTAAGAAAACAAAAGCTAGGTCTTATAACACAAGCGCCTGTCAGCGCCCTGAAATTTATTTGAAAAACAACCAAATGAAATCACAACAAAACTTGGCTTGTTCTCCAAATATATATGTACATTGTACGTGTACAAACAAACATTTTGAGAAGATGAGACAGACAGACAGACAAAAAAAATAATCAAAGAAAGACGACAACACGCTGCTGCTGTTGTTGCTGTTGCTCATGCTGATTTCTGATTTATGCCTGCAGATAAATTTGAAATTCCAATTTTCGTATTCATTTCAACGAATTTCTTTTTGTCTCACTGCAAAACATGTTAATTTCCTGCCTGATGGTTTCCTGAATTTAACCAATTGATTAGTATCATCGAAAATGGGGTTGATGGAAGAATGATTATATCCAAAACTATGGAATCACAATGTCACTGAATAATTGAACTAATTCTCACGCTTTTGATATTGTGAAAGGCCTATAGCCATTTTTCTTTTAATTTTTTGAAAAGATATGAAAGCTACCCATTTAAAACATAAACATTTAGTGGAGAAAAAAAATATTTGGAGAAGAAATACTGATTTAAAAGTTAATTTCCAAAGTTGTTTGTATGAAAAATTATTTAAGGTAAAATGTCAAAGTTCATTTTTTGCATATAACTTTTAAACGGTAAACGCCGCAGAAAAATACATGCAAAACTTGTAGATCATGCAATTTTCTACAAAATAAATTCTCGTACTTTTCTTTTTACGACTAATCGTTTAGAAGATATAATGGCCATTTAAAAAAAAAAACTAAAAATTATGAAAATTTCAGTTTTTCACTACAACGATGAGTGTTTTCGAAAACATAAAGTTTGTATGCATTGTATAAATCTTTAAATAGATAATTTCTTTCCTAAGATCGATGATTTAAAAGAAATCATTATTGTAAAAAAAAAATTGTTTAATACATATAACTTTTAAATGACTAAAAAATTAAATTTACATTAATTAATATTATTACATCTTTTGTATACGAGCCATCATAATTTATAAGATATTGCTACTTCAGACATGCGAAGTGTTGAAAATATAGGTTTTTTCCATACCTACAACTCTTAACGGGTAAAGTTTATTGATTTTTTTAAATAAAATTTTTAAATTGGTCATTGTCAAAAAAACAGTTTTTATGCTGTCAATATATAAAAGTATAAATCAGGTGTTATCTTTTATGGTACCTGCATTTCAACTACATTTACATATTTGTATATGTTTCTAAATTAAAATTTTCCTTTTACTACTCCTACTTTTGATTGTTTCTATTTTGACAAATCTTTATTATATTTTAACTAGACGACGTGTTTTAAATTTTGTAGCGCGCACAAAAACTGCGATTAAATATTTATATTATTGTTATTGGTTAACTTTTAGCATGATGCCTACTCAAGTTTATTTAAAATGCCTCTCGCGATTCATTAACTTCTCTGACCGAATACCTGACATGATTTAAAAAAAAAAAAATAACCAACCATAAAACATAAAATTTAAATACAAAATTTTAAGTCGTAAAAATAAAAATAGAGTAATTTGATTTTGTAATATTAAAAAAGCACTCTGTTTCATGTAAATTTAACCCAAAGAGCCAATTAAATTTCTCACCTACACCTTAACGATTTTACTTTTATTATATTTTTGTATATACCCAAAAGTTAATGGCCGAATTTGTCAATTAAATTATCTAGTCCAAGCTAAAAAGTTATGTCTTTCATGAAAATAAAAAAAAAAAAAAAAAAAAAAACAACACCAGTTAGATACCCACATCGACACTTATATAAAAAGATACATCCCATTAAGCAATTACGTGATCGATCAAAATGAAGAACATTTGAAGATTTTTGAATCACATTCACCCTTTTTTAATGTTTAGTTGAATAAACGTAATGAATTTTAAAACAAACCATAAAAACCCAAATTCACGAATTCACAACAAAGTATACACAAAAATGTGTGCTCCGTTCGTAAACTGCTAAGGTTTGGAAAAAATAAAAAAAAAGTAAACGAATTCCCACACAATTTCGATTACCTACGCTGAACTTCTTAAGTCCACCTACTCACAGATTCCACACTCGATCAACAAAACACAGAGTTTCAAAGAAGCTGTTACATTTCTGATTATATATTTGGTCTGTCTTTTGGGTCCTTCAGACCGTCCCGTCTCTTCTTATCAACCCGTTTACCAACTCAACTGACAAGAATCGATTTTAATTAGATTTCCAAATACAAGTTGTCAGCTGGAAACCATCATTGAAGCAAGGTCCCCATCTGGATCTGTGGGAATGTGTTTACAAAAACTGCTATACAGCTATACAGTTACAGGCTACTACACTATCTGGCACACACTTGAAGAAGAGCTGTCAAGTTGGTTCACAGAGTAGTTGTTATGGGTTTTGAGAGATGTTATTCAGAGTTGGAGTTTTGGGTCGGGTTCGGGTTCGGGTATGGATGTTCTTTACGATGACTGACGAAGAACGAAATTAATTTGCGTACGAAGCATTTTCGGTAGTAATTCAATCAGAATGAATTAATTCCGCACACTGCAGAAGAAGCATACGGAGAAGTCGGTCGTTTGGTCGTTGGGTCGGTACAGTCTTTTGTGCACTCTGTTGGTCAAAACAACAAACTGAACCATGAAGAAATGCCGTTTCTGTTTTCCAAATGCTGACACTCTGTGACAGTAAACAGTAAACAATCCAACAACTCTCCCTTGACACATCCGCATCAGAAGCAAAAGATACTTTCTGAAGTTCTGATGACGATGACGACCGACGACGACGATGAAGATGATGGAGACGATATGACGATTGAAGACGAAAGACTGTCACTGTACACAATACACAGTACGGGATGCAAATGTAAACAAATCTTTACTTCGCAAACAAACTCCAAGAGACCAAGTCCAGAACTTCATTTGCTGATGCTGATTCTGATGCTGGTACAATATGTATGTAGACAGTACAGAGTTGATGTGGATGTTGATGTTATTCTTCCTGGAACCATCCATAGTGGCAATTGCAAATCTTTCAAAATTTTCAAAGAAACCCATCCGCATCGATTGTTTGTAGGTTTTCTCTTTAATTCTATAACCGATGCGATGTGACGCTGAGTGTTACAAAATTTTCTGAGAATTGTGAGTCCCTCTTCTTCAAATACAATGTCGGTAATTTGTCAAATTTTATAGTCTGACTCATTAAAATGTTAAATTTATTAGCATAGGTTAAAGTGTGATAGTCATTAACTTATATATACATAGGTAAACATACATAATTTACATACATATTTCGAAAGGTATAAAGTTTAACTGACATTGTTTGTTTGATTTAGTGGGACCACAAGAGAACGTATAGATGATATTTTTTGTTTGCCTCAAAATATTGTCACCATGTGTCTAAACATGATTTAAAGGATCGTTAGTGTCAGAGAAAGGTTGACATCATAAATTCAAAATAATGAATTTAAGCTTAAGCTTTTTTATAAGCCAAACCCACAATCAAGAAGGTATATAAATTTAAAATGAAATTTTTTGAAACCAAACAATAATGTGAGCTCAAAAGGTGCAGCGGGGGAAGGAGAAGGAAATTTCGAAACAGCGAGAACATCGAATTCAGGACTTCTTCTAGGTTAATATTATAAAATTAAAGATTAATTTGAAATATGTAGACGGAGAGCGGAAAAAATAAATAAATTCCATTTTTTTTCGTTTATGTATAACGTAATCGTTATAGCTTTGCTTACCCGTTGGGGTGTGCTTTAAACTACCGAAAGTCGGAAAAATCAAAGTCTAATTTTCATTAAATATTAAAGTAAATTACCCATTAAGATTTCATAAATATTTTATCACCAGTCAAAATCTTTCCATACATAATGTAACCATTAAACTCGACACCAACATCATGTTTTATACATCATCATGGCTGACAAAATTATAATCTTAATATAATATCTATGTATCTGCCTACTTCCCCAAACCATAAACGTTCTCAATCAGATTTTACAAAGCCTAAGTTAAAAACCAATCCACAAAGATATTATGACTGTCAGTTATCAGACAGAACGTGTCATGTTCCTTGTCGTCAAGTAGTGACACAAAAGCTGTTCTTTCTACTTACGCCATTAATATCCGCAATTTATCTCATTTTTTTGTATATTTACTTCTACCTATACTTCATGTTTTAATGTTGACCACGAGTTTTGTGTTGTTATCGATTGCCTGTTTTTTGCTTGACAAGAATCATTTGCTATGGAATCTCGCGCGCGTTCCAACAAGGATTATCTTCTCTTCCTCATCACTCTATCTATAGGGGTGATGGAGTGATAGCTGCCGCTGTTGATACTGCCACTATGATTTAATGGACACAGATCTCGCATCAGGCTTCTTATTTATAAGTAGGTAGGTATAAAACTACTTAGGTGTGTATCAGGATAATATTGCAGATGATGATGATTCTCAATTGAAGAATATACATATAGGTGCGGTGGAATGAGGTGAAGTGTGGAGTTGATCAAGCCAGATGATGATAATAAGTATGATTTGATTCCTCGGGAATGTCCAAGATGAACATTAGTCGACCAAGACCAAGACGACTAGAATGACGACGGATTGCCATTCGAAACCAAGACAAAAAAAAAAAACATTAAAAAATAAAAGGAAAAACTGGATGAAAAACTATAACAGAAAATCAAGAGCCTTGTTTCCCCATTCTGTTGCCTGTTGGCTGTTGTCGCTTGTAATGTGGGCTTTGTTTTTGTAGTAAAAAAGTTTTCCCTTTATTCAAAAGACAGAAATATAGGTGTCTACTGGGCACGGGCACCGACCAACAACATAAAACTTGACTGTTTCCATAAAAAGAAAACATGGAATCCAGTATCGCTGCTTTGATATGAAGTTGCCTATAGTTGAGGCTTTCCTTTGATTTAAGTTCTTTTTTTTTACTTCTGTTTTATTACACATCACCTCCCCCCACCCCCTTCAACTTCATTCTCTATCTAATAATTCTAGTCTGTGTTCTTTTTACCTCTTGAAGTGAAAAACCTACAGTTTATAACTAAACTACTCTATACCTACCATCAGAATATGAGATTCCTTGTTTAGATCATGGTTGCCAAATACGTTGTTAACGTTATACGTACGTTAACTCTATTAATCTCTAAAAATCTTAACGACTTGATTTATATATCCCAAGTTGCAATTAGTTTATCCGTATGTTTTTATTACCAGACCACGGTTTTAATAACAAACAAAAATGATGAGAATCAGAAAATTTGTAAATTAAATTTTGTGTAAAATTATCTTGTTTGTTTCGGAGTATATTATAACTTTGGAAATCGGTTCGATTTAAGTTCGAAAAATGATAACTTCTGAACAAATACTTTAACCGCGAATTTCTATTCATTCAGTGTTATAGAAAAATGTTTTTTTTATAGGTATTATGAAAGAATTCTTTTTAGAATTTCATTTTGCAAACTGGCAATCATTTTTTACATCGTTTCGCGAAATCATCATTTCATATATTTTTAACTTCGCAGTTTGTTTCTTGTGCAGACACAAGATAAAATGATGATGAAAAAAATGTGATATTTTTACATGGCTCGCAACTCAAGAAGGAGTTCGCAGTGTATGCGCAAGAGTCAATTTGCACGAACCAAGTAAAAGGCCAAGTGAAAAATTCGAAATAGTTTATAACAATGCAAAATGTGACGAATGCTCATATTGCAAGTTATCGGTAAGCGAAATCCGTTCTTATAAAATGCGAAATAGAAATTTTAGGAAATGTTTTGCCAAGTAGTCATCTTGATGCCAACTCAATAAATTTGTGATAAAATTCTTCTTCTACGTTATTGATTTATAGCTTTCTAAATATTGGTCTGCTGTTTTCATAAATAAAAATTTAATTTTCTAAGTAGGTAGGAACATTTCAATTTTATCTGGCAACAATTTAAAAAAAATCCATATTAAGCGGATATTTTTTCTGTTAAATTAAAAAAAAAAAACATTAACTTGTGTCAATTGAAACGTTAGGAAACTAAAGACAGACGAAAGCATCACAACTAGAGGATGAGAAATTAAGAGGTTTCTTCTATTCCAATTCTAAGTACATACACTCTGAGCAGCAGTGAACATTGCACAATGAACAGGCACACAGGTGCACACAAAATTTATGCTTACAGTTTGTTGAAGTATAAAGCTGTGAAGAAGAAGATTATATGAAGGAAAAAAAAGCGGTACAGACGCGCGCAACTGTGTATAGAAAGAGAAGTGATTCTTATATCATCTTTATACACAGACAGCAAGTTATATACAATATAACAGCATCCCAGATTCAGAAATCCAGAAGAATCACACAGAGAATCAGAGTGATGCTTATGTTAACGGCTTGGCACTACTTGGCTATACTTATTGTGCTTACAGTGAGTAAAGTTACAAATACAGTTTCATATTGTAAAAAAATTTCTATAGTTGTTTTTTTCTTTCTAAATGGGAAAGTCCTTAAAGGGAATAAAGGAACATTCCGTAACAACAAAACTTGTTTTGTTTTTTGTTAGAGAAAAGTATAGATAGAACACGCAATGGAAACACCACCACCGGTAGGTTATAGCATATTATAAAAATGTTAATATGAAGAAGAAGTGACTGGCTATGATACTGTCTTAACTTGAAATGTAATTTGTAAGTAAAGATTATAAGATGAGCGAGGCATAACAAATAAGTTTTCTTTTTTATTTTTCCAAATCGGGATATGCGATCATAATAATTCATATCTTGGTATTTTTTTACAAAGAATATAACGATAGAAAATTAATTCGTTTAGAGATTTTAAGTACAATATCATTTTTTTTATGTTTTTTGGAAAACAATTTCTAAATCAAATTGCTAGAGAAGTGTCGACATGTTTTAAATACATATGTACATACATATGTACATATACATAATGCTATTCTATACTGCAAATTCTATAAAGCGACAGATTTAGAAGCAAAGATATTTTCTCTACAATACAATTACAATTACAATTACAATTACAGTTACAATTACAATTACAATTACAATTACAATTACAATTACAATTACAATTACAATTACAATTACAATTACAATTACAATTACAATTACAATTACAATTACAATTACAATTACAATTACAATTACAATTACAATTACAATTACAATTACAATTACAATTACAATTACAATTAAAATTACAATTACAATTACAATTACAATTACAATTACAATTACAATTACAATTACAATTACAATTACAATTACAATTACAATTACAATTACAATTACAATTACAATTACAATTACAATTACAATTACAATTACAATTACAATTACAATTACAATTACAATTACAATTACAATTACAATTCTATCATAATCAAGCATTAACAACTAAACATCCACTAACAATAAACCTCTGTTATAGCTTGATCTAAGCTCAAGCCACTATTAAAGAAAAAAAATAAACAATTTTTTTGCTTGCTGGGAATGTTCTTTTTATTTTTAAATTTGATCTCATCCATTAAATATTAATAATTTCGTATATCAATCAAACCGAAACGAAAACTATATGTAGGCGTTTAAGTCATTTATTTTTATTTTAATATTTCATATCAAATATTAAATTTTCCTCCCAGCTTAACTAAAGATCAAATTAAACATATTCAAAATTTTAAATTTCCCTCCAAAACCCAATAGATATTAAACATTCAAAATGAAAGTGATCAAAATACATTAAATTTCAGAAAAAAAAAAAAACAAAACATGTGGAAAATAAAAGTGGGCCGATCTTTTGAAAAATCAATTTAAAATAAAACCGTTTGTTGATTTTTATGACACAGATGACTTTTTAAATTAATTAAACTGATTCTTATATGAAACCTAACTTGTAAAGTCAAATTTCAGGCCCAAAGACTCTTTTTGTTGTTAAACGTCTTTTTTTTTTTTGTGTTCTTCTTTTTGGTTGAATAAAACAATTTATGAGAAATTATGTAAATAAATAACTGTGACAAGCAGATTTGTATATTGCGTCTGGGATGCCCTACCCAAAAAATATTTAAAAAAAAAAAGAAACAGAACTTCTTCTTAAGTTATATCTAATAAATTTCTCCACTTATCGTTTGGGTCCTCCTTATCACGTTTACACGTCCCTACACTACACCACACCACACACAAACACACTCCACCATCACTCACTAAATTTGCCTAAAAATGCGTTTTCATTTCAAAAATCAATTAGCATCCAACGGCGGCGGTGGCGGCGCGGCGGTCGGAGGTTGGTGGCTGCGGCGGGTCGCGGCACGGCAGTTCTATCAAAATTAATTCATAGCCCCATAATGAATGTGAGACATATGTTCAACCATGCAGCCTCAAACATTACCATGTAAACGACCTTAAGATGCGCGGACTGATTCCAATGATTTAGTGGCACAACATTAGTTCTATGTTAATTTGGTTTCTTAATTAACAACAAAAAAAAGAGTTAAATTATGTCCATGGTTTAGTTCCTGATTATAACAGAATATAGCCAGCGGTCAATAACACCTGATGATGACCGACCCAGGTGTATCGCGAACCATCAGTCTGGAACACCTGATACGTGGCCACTCTTCCGGCTAACTCTGTCTCTCCCTCACTCCCTTAATGCGTTGGGTCCTACGGGACTGGGTGAATAATTGCTGGCAAAGGTCTAAGTTCACTAAGGCGATTAATCATATTTCGCGCAGATGGCACTTTTTGAATGCGCATTCCACAACCATGTGCAGTTCATGCGCAGGATGCCTCTAATCTCTGGATCGCCATGTCTTATTTATGACGCTTTGTGCTCGCGTAATGGTGATCCGCGATTATGAAATTCGCCAATGTCTTCCTGACCACACATCGCGTGTGCCGGACTCGGAAACCAAAAAATAAAAAGACGACATTCATTTGAATATCTCACAGTCACAGATATGGGAACACAACCACAACAAATGTGTGCCACATCGTCGTCATCAAGTAAATGTTCCGTGAGCAGCGATAATGACTTCATTCTTGAGTTTGAGATTCCTTTTGTACGTTTTGCCATTCATAAAGCTTAAGTGTCACCTAATCGGATTAAAGTTTAATAGTTATGCAAGTGGTATTGCTGTCTTGCGTAAGTTTACATATCACATCAGAATTACTAAAGGTAGGCATGAGGGGTAACCATTGATTTTTATTATACGCACACAAAACGTGGAGTTGAATTAAGAACTTTTATTGCGGCTTTTAGGAAAGGTGTCGAATGGCGAACAACAAAAGGTGTTAATAGCATAGTGGTTATATTAGCGGAGAAGTGGGATTAACCCAATCACTTAATTAACAGAATATTGCTAATTATTATTGATACTCTCTCTCTCTGGGGGTAATGATTTATTTGGCGTACCGAATTTGATTTTAATGGTGAATTTTGTTTTTAAAATCAATGTGGAAATACACTATATTTATAATAAAGGAGGTGCTATGATGTTAAAACTAATTGGCGTAATATTGTGAGTTAAGTTTTTGGTTTAACCCTATCTAAATCTTATTTTTTGTTGTAAAATCCTGAGCAACAAATACCAGTCTAACATGGTAAGGCAACCATTTTTTTAAATTATTTGATTAATATTTTCTCTATGAACATAATTATCAGAGATTATTTTGAGAAACTTCAACAGTTAAAACATTCTAATATAAATATTCCGAATTTTAAGTGAATCAAGATAATTATTAAATAATTATGCACCTAGATACATTTCAAAATGGCGCCCGGGTAGTGGCAATGTATGGAGTCATTCTGCAATTCAGTTTGTATTTAAATTGAGTTTAATTTTAATTTGTTATATAAATTAAAGTTTGGTTTTGTGTACGTTCGCTAACCAGCCAAACCGGTTGACCGATTTTCTTAATTTTTTTTTTAATTAAAGAGGAATAAGGATAGAAGGTTTAGGACAAAAAAAAAAATTATAAAAAAATAAAGAAAATCTGTTCAAAAAAGAAATAAAATTTCAATTGGTCATTGGTGTCTCAGGTTCGATTCCTGTCACCGACAACATTTTTTTTTTTAATATTTAATAATTTTCTCTTTTTTTCAACACATTCGCTGCAAAACAAATAAATTTTTTTTTTTAACGCCCTGCGAAGCAGGCGGGGGTTTTGCTAGTTTGTTATAAATGAAAAAGGCACATAACTTTAAAATCCCACACAACCATTTTTATTTCAAATTTTAACCAGTGTGATTTTTCAAATTTGATTATTTTCAGCTTGTACAGGGGAATACTCGATTCGAAGCCAAAACGCCGACGTGATAGTGCCCGAATATTTACACAAAGGAACAACAATTTAAGTTAGCAGCAACAATTGTTTTCGCACTTTTCTAACAAAAAGTTTACTTTTACCAAAAGAAGTTAATTTTGATTCTGGGCAAAAACAATACTAATGATCCGAAATCAATACTTGCCGCGTGGCTATCGACCATTTAAAATTTCTAGTATATTTATTGGAACTCAATTGATGCACACATTTCCAAACAAGCAAAAGTTTATGCGGCAAACTGAACGCAATTGTATCCAGGAAACTAACAAAATGGTCAACCTTAAGGCTCCTATTACATTTGTAGTGCTCGCTCTTTAGTGTGTACGCATTCCAACTTATTATTATTCTTCGTACAAATTAGATGCACTTTTGCATTAAATTCAATTTTTATTTCACCATTCTTTTTCTTAATGCAATTTTCTGTTAACCAGCACGACGACGACGTTGTCAACGACGACAACACCAACGTCAAAGCAAAGGATACTCCTTGGAGCCGAGAACTGTTGAGATAGAAACGACACAGTGTGAGTTTTGGTTGTTTGGTTGCGTACAAGTAGTCGTACAAGTCTATCTTAATGTCCATCAATTTCTTACGGCACCGCAAGGTAGAAAGGTTGGATGCATCAGCAAAAAAGGCTTATTTTTTTTAGTTTCTATACCTGTGTATATATTTTTCTCCAGAGCCTTTACTTGGACATTTAATTGTTTTCATCTATGTGGGATGGAGACGTTAAGAGGAGGCTGAGATTCTGTCTCTCGAGGAATACATAGGTTTCCAGCTATGAGCATTCCTCCTTTATAGCTGCTGGGCTGGCGTACGGCTGAACTTAGAAACAACGCACCCAGGAACACATATAGAAGATGATGCGCCTTTGTGATAAGCCCATTTGTTGCGTTGCGATAAAAATCCTGCTGAATTGATATTGCAGAAACAACAACAACAACAAAAAGAAAGGACTATAAAATGCGTACGTACGTACGTATAGCAGCTTTGACGGAAACCAGATTTCGCGCAAAATATCGCCTTCGGGTTTTTTCATTGGCAAAGTCTATTGCCATACACAAACATATATACCTACCTATTGATGTTTGTGGGCTGTGTGTGTATATATGGTGTATTGTTGCATACGGCTGAGTGTTTATTTATTTAAGTTGTTGTGCCATGTGAATTAAATACGATTGGGGGTTGGGAAAAAAATAGAGATTCGTTCATGCAGCGAGAGTCGCAAAGTGTTATCTATTGCTTCCTGAAAAGAAGTACCTTTTAAGTGCATGCAAATTAAATGGTAAGAAATATATTGAGGCAATATGCCGCTGGTATACTCAGGATAATATACAAATTTTATTTAAGGAAGCGAATAGTTTTAAAATAAATAAACAAACTTGTCCGTTTTTTATGAAAATCGAGAAGATATTTTTCAACTTAAAGTACATCAGTAGCTTCTTAAAAATGAAAATTAAGTTTCACAAATAAAAATTCAAAATTTGAGTTTCTCGGCTTAGGAGACGTGGTAATCATTGAATTAAAAATTTCTCTCATAATTTGAAATTCTATCGATATTACAAACCAAAATTTTTGTTAAAAAAAAAAACTTATTATGAAAAACAAAATTGATATTAGCAAAAACGGAGCATGTGCTCAGAGCATTTGCTCAATACAAAAAGCTGAGGAGTTGCTATGACAATGCTAGTATTCAAAACTTCGTTTCATACCAAATGGAGAACCATGGTAACCATGTGCTCTATTTAATTCATATACCATCCCAATAATAGAGCGTAATCTGTTTTAAAGAAAAAGGTTTTAACTATATTTCAATTTGAAATAGGTAAGTAAAAAACATTTATTAGCACCACCCTAACAGACAAAAAAACATATTCCTTTTGTTTAACCAACAAAATTGTCATATTTTCTGAAATCATGCAATGTAGTACCGGATTTACCACCTGAAGCAATTCGACACTTTATTTTGTTCACAAACTCGTAAAAAAATTGAGTTCAATTGCATTTGAATTGACTTTTCGTTTAGCCTATAGAATTATGTAACTTGATCTTGTGACAAATTTAAAATAAATGCTATTTTAATGTTCAGCAATAAAATAACACACAGCATACAAACACACATTGACAAGAGAAATAATAAAAAAAAATATTTGGCAAGAAACAAATTTAATAGAAAATTGCTAACCTATGCGGTCGCAAATAAGAGCCTTATAGCCCCTGGGAGGGTAGGTATGTATAGTCAACCGCAGCTTTAAACGCGCGCGCTTGCAACGCACAATAACCTCCTTTCTTGTTCTAACCTCAAAAACACAAAGTAACAGCAAAAAAAAAAACATACATAAACAGAAAATGCAAACATTGGAGAAATCTGCACAGTCAGGGGATCTTTAATTACAGTTACAATGAACTTTACGATTCCCCATTAGTGGGCAATTTCGAAATCCCCTTTTATGCTTGCTATGGTTGCATCAGATGCAACACCAATATCCGTTCGACAACTATACGAATAGGTACCGCGAGAGGAAAACCACAACGCAATCTTTTCTTTTTGTGGGTTTTATTCTACAACACCACTTGGATAAATCCACAATGGATTGTCGCAATGGTAGCAGCAGTGCCAGCCAGCGACTCCTGCTACCCCACCATATGAATTGCTAAAAGACGACGACGACGACGCGTTAACTTCATATTGAATCTCGATCAAAGTGTTTCGCATTTCAATCTTGACCTAGACCTGCGTTGCGGCGGTGCTGTGTGGAGTGGTGAAGAAGTGCAACAAGCCCTGTCACACGATAGATATAAAAATATAGAAACATATACTGCGGTTATGGGGTGGAGTACTTGGAATAATCGAAGTACTCATAATTAAATTCCAACCTCTTGAGAGAGCGCGCGCGGTAATTTAACTCACAGCTAGGGATCAGGTATCATCGGGATCGAAGACACATTGAGGTGAATGTCAGTAGCAAGTAGTTGAGGTAATGCAATGCTGGAAGACTAAATTACTGAATTACATAGCAAAAGAGCGGAGTAATTGCGCGCCAGGTGTGCTCTGGAACTGGAAGTTCGGACTACACTTCTCTCATCGTCATCGATCTGTTCTGTGCCCATCCATTCGATACAGCAATTCGAGACTCGGTTATACGGAAACTCCTTTGCCATCAGAGACAATTTGGTGTTCGCCGTTTGGTTTTTTGTCAAATTGTATTTTATTTAATTGGACACTTTGACATTTGCACACTGAATACCACTTTGCTGCACTGTCACCACTCAATTGGTTAGCAATTCTATATCGCTGAATCCGCCGTATAAGGTTATGATTTCATTCCATCGAACGTCGCATCGTCGTTGTTCGGACGGCAGGGCCGCTGATGTCCCAAGTATTCAAAAATTTCCTTTCCACGTATACACCTATCTTTTCCTGGTTTTCATTCATTCATCCCAATGGATTAAGAATAAAGGAATAGAATCATAAACGAATGGGAATAGATGGAGCACGCAGCAATGTTTTCAGCCATTTGAACGGGCAGTGGTCTTTCTAAAACAACATGCTCCCATTTATGAAGGAATGTTGCATCAGCAACAGCGATTCCAGATCCCAAGTCCGCACGCAGGTCGTCTGGTCTGTATAGGCTTTTTCTGGTTTAGCGCTATATAGCTGTGGCTGTTGCTGTGCCCTGGAATAGTTTAAATTTGATTGGCTTCCAAATTTGGCTACGAGTATAAACTTTTCTGTTGGCTGTTTTGTGAACAGCTAGTCAAACATGTGTGCTTAGAGGTCGGTGTTGTCATTGTCTCTGCTCGTCGGTCTTCGTCGCCGTATAGTCATAGTTGTATAGTATCGTCATAGGTCTACTTATGGAGTTGTACTGATTGGTTTAGTGTCGACAATCGACATGGACACAACTTTAAAAGTCTTGTGCAGTTCTCATATAATACCTACGTATAAGAATGACCATCTGCCATTGGGACAGTTTATCGAGTGATGTTCATGACAGAAGAAAATGTTGTGCAACAACATTGCTTACAACTCAAGATATTCGACAGAAACGAATGTATGTATATTTTTCATGACAATCATGTCAGTGTGATGATGGACATTTTATGCAGAACTATTTTTTTGTTTTTTTTATGATCTTAAGGTGTGGTTGGTTGACTTTGTTCAACTTTTAGAAGTGAAAACAAACAAAGAAGTGAAAACATGAAAACTATAAATGTGTATAAATGTTGATGATCAATAAATCCAAGTTTGTATTTTACATTATTAGAAACGGAAATCGTTTACACTTACAAATCAACTCTAGAAATATGTAGATCCGGTCCGTTTCACATTTTTTTGTCAGTCAAATTGCTGTTATTGTAATTTCATTGTCTGATTAGGAAAAAAAATGTTTGCCTCATAAAACATCATTGTGAAAATAGTTCTCCATACTTTTGTTTTAAAATCAATAAGTATCTTGAATAAAAAAGATCTAAATTTTGGAAACATTTAAGGTAATTTTAGCTTTGGTTAGAAAATTCCTGCTTCTAAGGTTAAGACTTCTCCCGTTTGCATGACATTCGTGTTTATAATAAGTGCAATCAATTTTACTGCGAATTTTAATGCAAAAAAAGTAAAATCGAGGCATAATGGGTTGATATTATGATAGAGCCTTGAAACTTGAAGAGTACCTATTATTTTTTATTTATTTAAAAGCGTTTGATCTTCTGGAAGCATACGAATTAAATGGGCACTGTGCCAATATGAAAATTCGTTGTACATATATTTTTTTTGCCAAATTTGCAACAACTATACTTATTGTGCTCGCATGTGGAATTAATTTAAAAACTTTAATTTTTTTTAAATCAACAAAAACTATAAAAATCTCAATCACTCATATATCAGTCGAAAAAGCTTTGTTAACACTATTAATAAAAAATCGTCTTCTCATTCAATCAACGTTGATCAAAAATTAATTCATGAATTAAACTTAACTTACTCTTATTAAAAAATAATGAACTACTAAATTAACGTTAAGGAGAAAATAACAAAACAAAACACAAATATTATGTGCTCGTTGAAGAATTTAAAAGAAATCTTTTATTTAGAAAATTTTAGTTTCCAAATGAAAAATAATTGAATCTGTACCTATAGTATTTAAGTGCCAAGGAAAAAGTACAGACAGAGAAAAAAGATGTCACAAAAAAAAGCCAACAAAATTGACAAGTTTAAAAAAAATAAATACAAATTCTGCCTTTTTTGGGCATTTTTCGCTCACCATGAAATGAGAATCAGGTAAAGTACAGAGATGTCAAAAAAGCGTTCGAAAAAATATTCCAATGCGAACAGTGTCTTGTTGATCTGCAACGCAGATCCCAAGATCCTTCTCGTTTCTACGCAAATAAAATCTAACTCTCTCACCGGATGCGCTTTTTAGTAAAATAACTGTCTAAACAGGTACTTAATGTGATCGCTGATATTTGGGATGCGGTTAGAAACTCATAACTATATTACCATTATCTCTTTGGACTTTCGGAACTCATGAACATGACTTTGCATCAAATACGCATTCGATGCGTTTTGGAACTCAGCCTATTACATAGTTGGCAAGTATCCATTTTCTCACAGTGTGAACTTTTGCACATATATGTATCTAATTTCCTTTTGGAGGTAATGTTACGAAAGTTTGTTTTCTGTCCCTACCTACATAAATATAGTCGTCGGCAAAAATATCTTAACATCTTCTTTCAAGAATTAGCTTATTAACATGAATTATCTTTTTGTTTGTTTTAATGATATAATTTCGCACTTAGTTCAATGATTATTCGTGTTAGATATGAATTTATTAACAGTGTGTAAGAAATGTAGAAATTAATTTCAGTTGGAAATGTTGTTAGCAAATTCAACTTAAAAAGTCTCATACAAAATGGTCTCAGTATTATTCTTCTCCTGTGCATATTTCAAACAAACAAACATTATGAAGGTTTCTCTGCATTTGTAATGATTTTTGTAATTATATTTTTCGTGTTCTATAAATTACTACTCTGATCCTGTTGTTACGCACGTTTTTTTCTACTTCTTCTCAAAAAAACAACAATTAAAAATTGTAAAACCTAACGATCTACATTATATTTGTATTTTTAATTTGTATCAAAATAACAAAATCCCTTAACGAGGCTTGTTTGCGTTGTAAACATTTTCAACTTCTATAAAAAATATAAAAAAACAAAATTAAGAAAATTCCTTGCAAAAAGGACTTTTAGCATTACAACTTTAACCATAGACATGACTCTGTGGGTGGGCAGAACATATTTATTGATAATGTTATTCAGTCATAATAAATTTGTTCGATCATGCCAAAGCTAGAAAATATACCAACATATGTGTATAGAATATATAATGTGTGTTCGCGTTCGCCCAGCTGGATGCATTTTTTTTCTCTGTCATAAGGCTCTATAGTCTGAGAGAGTCCTCTGATGTTTACAGATAGGCATAGGTTAGGTACTGTATAAGTATGCAATGGATGGAGATATGGCTTGGTTGCTATTGCTACCTTAGGAATTCTTCGACAGTAGGTAACCACGTATATTTGCAACCTGTAATTATTAAACTCATCTAATTAAATTACATCACATAAAGAAAATAATCAGAGACTAGACTTAGTCTGCACTCCAAACTAAAGAAAAAAAAAAAGAAAAATGCCATTATAGCTCTATACATCTATAAAGGCCTATACCTGCTAGCACGTCTATAGGTACTACATAAAAACACATTAAACTGATGCGATGCCGCTTGTTGGATTGTTGTTTTGAATTTTTAATCATAGCTCAGTGTTTTAGTTTTTATATCTAATTCTGGAGAATTTATAGCCTGCTCAGTGTTCACGATGGGGTCGGTCGGGAGGAACTTAATGGGACGCGCACTGCTAGGCCTTTCTCTCGCAATAAACTTCGAAGCAAATGATCCATTTTTGTTGTTGTTTAGTTTCTGTGATTGTTTGCGGCAGGTGTAAAAGGTGTAAAGGAACATAAGTTGGACATTTGGTCCAAGACACGTTCCTGAGAATCTTTTCTCTTCTATAAACATTATACCTACTTGGAGAACTATACCTGAATTGTTTCTGTCTATGATAGCTGGTGGTCATTTGTTTTAATGTTAAGCCGTCAAGTGACCTCTTTTGTGAAGCTTGGCTGACGACGACGACTAAATACGAACGCGGTGCGGCGGCGGCGTGGGATTCTTGAGAAAGTTTTCTGATGTTAGTTGTAATACAATTCATTAACCTTTTAGAGCAATCCCTCCCCCATTGGTCTTTGAGTTTGATGTTACCTGCGCCTTGTTTTTGAAATTCTTTAAAAACAGTTTAGATCTCTATCAGGCGGTATAATATATCGTTTTACTTTAGACCTCAAATTCTGCAACAAAAAAGGTATATACCTACACTTTTTGTCTTAACCCATTGGATCAGATAATAATCATCATAACTAAACCAATGGTCGACCTTATTTTCTTTTTTTTTTCTGACTGACTCGTCTTGCTTGTAACTTGTGGTTACTGCGACTGATTTCGCTTTTATTGCCTCTGTGCGCCCTCAGATCAAATTCAATTTCTCCTCCTCAGGTTGTAGTGCGATGCGATGGTGGCGGCATGGCGGCGGCGGTGGATTGTCTGTTGGTCTTCGGTGATCATTGATTTGAGATAGCTATAAGTTTTTCATGTTTACGAGCGCGTTAACAAGAAACTTGTCCGTATACGTAACGCGCGCCTAATCCATTTTGCAATTCGAATTCCCGGTGTAATATGTCCGCCATTGCCAATAGAATCGGTTAGACTTTTGTTGCAAGAGTGGCAACTTGTCAATACGCAATTAATTGTGTGTCCTTACTGGCTGTTTGGCCAGCAAGCGGCCATAAATGGTTTACAGCGGCGGCGCTGCTGGTGAAAGTGTATCAATATCAATCAAAAGATACATTTTAGAGATTAGAGGACTCGTTAAGATTATTGCGTTTGTTTGAGTTGAGAGGCCACCTCCCTGTTGAAGTATAGCTTAGCTATTTTCAAACATGTGATGCACTGTAAAAAAATATGAGATTATTAAATTTCTGTATCGTATCAAGGCTTGTGAATTTTAAAAGTTAGAGCGGGAAAGAAAAGTCTCCGATAATGATTGAAAAATTCGGAATAGAATATAATATATGGTCTTAACAGAAAAGATCAAAAAACAGAAACTGAGTCTTTTAAATTATAAAGGTGTATTTTTTTCAAACTGAAGTGACCGAAACGATACTAACAAAATGTTCGTCTTTTCTCGCGCCATCAACCCTATTACTGACGGCTCGGTGGGGACTTTATGTGGCGCCAAAGAAGGATTGTTAAATTCCAATAAATTGCTAAATTAAATTTCTAATCCTCGCCAATGTGTTCCTTCCTCATGAACTATTCTCTCAATCAATCCTCGTTGTTCAAATGTCAAATATAATTATCCATCTTCAACAAGCTTTCCTTTTCTATAAATAAAGTGATTTCAATTCGATTTGCTACAACTAACCGTACATGACATAGACAAGCTAATTAATTTCTCCTCTTTATCCTTTCAAAAGCAAAGTAATTCCTAAAAAAAGAACAACAAATACAAAAGCCCTTCAACCATACGCATAGGTATATATATATATACCACACATATGTATATGCTTCCTTAATACAATATTGCGTCTCATTTAACGGCAATGTGCGTTATTGGCTTTCAGCACAGTTCAAAAGTACATTAGTCAAAATGAGGTTTAAATAAATTACAAACACTAATGGGTGATAGGTCTCATTTCCTTTAACATATTTGGCTTCGTCAATGGGCATAGAGCGAATGAATGGATTTCCCAAATATCCCCCTTCGATTTCCTCAACCTCATATACATATATGCTCTTAGCTCTGCCATTCGTGTCAACATTTTGACAGTTAATGCAAGCAAATACAACATGTCAGGTATATCCTGCTTGGTTTGGTTTGGTTTGGCTTGTTTTGCCTGGCAAAATATACCTCGCCCCATATAGCAAAGTTACTCTTGCCTCTTTCTGAGTCGTGTGTCTAATTTTAAATAATTTAAATAAATGCCACAGTCAAAGTCAAAGTGTGTTTTCATAAGGGCTGCATCATTCCTGTGGCTAAACGTGCACTTAATATGTATATACATATGAAGACAAATGGCGCGAGTGCTTTTAATTTTGAATGCTCATTTCGAGGATACAACTGTCAAAGTTTTAATTTCTGACGTTTTAGGGAATAATAATGGAAAGTACCTACTTTGCAAATGTCAAACTCAAAATGATTCTGTCTCTCATTTTGGAAGATTGGCTCGTGACAAGAAGCTATAATTTTTGGCACATCCAGGGGAAAGGGTAGAGTTCGATGACTCATCGGCACACCAGGAAATAATCCCGATCATTAGTATGGGGGAGTCCTCTTTACTTATGCGAAGCACATTTTTCTTTTTTCAAAATAAAACAAAATAAGCAAGTAAACAGACAGACAAACAGAAAGAACAAACTATGAAATGCTATGACAGCAAACAATTAAATTATTCACAGAAGTTTGCGCAGCAAGACGCTCCCGAAGTCTTCTGAAGCGACATAGCTTTGCGTGCAAATGCAACAAACCACCAACACAGTGGCTACTCGCTGTCTCGCTCTGTCTAATTTAACTAACGACAAGCGACCCGCGCAAATCTTTTGTTTTAGATGCGTACAAAGTCGTCGGGCTCGGGCAGCAGTGCACAGGGATCATCCAAGGGGAAAGCCGCAGTATGTTGTGCCTCCTTATATACAGTTATATACATATATGCATGTGTCGAGAATGCAATCCGCATTTGACTTATGCCACACGAACTGTGTTGCGTGCAAAGAGTAAGTAGCTTCTTTCAGGAGCGTGCATGCAATTATGAGACTAATTTTACTGCGCGGAATGTCCATTAGACAAGTTTACATCACGGAAATGGTAGATTTGCCTGATGCGTTAGACTGTGTGTGGAGTGCCGACTAGTCTATATAGTATTCACATCTGCGAGGGACTGAGTCTATGTTAACTGCGACGACCCATATGTGAACTAATTTGACGAATTGAGATGACTTTGTATGAATAATAAAACGAACGTCTGGCTTGGCTACTGAAGAGCATCCAATTAATGGAAAGCATACACACGTATTTAAATATGTTTTGTTTATCTATGAAAGTTAGGGAACGAAAGATGACTGAGCTGAATTTTAATCCATATACCTACAATCTACATTCTGTGGGATTTTGATGATGTCAGTTGATTAGATCTAATGTACAAACGCATATATTATTACTATCGATAAAGACTTGAAATAGCTAGAATTAATGGATATACATTTCAGCCAGATACCTGAAAAAGTTGCCTGCAATGTTTTGCTGATGTCGACAGTTTCAAACGTAATTCAATGGCCCGAAATTGCGCGATCGACATTTTACTTCCGGTTGTTGCGGCAATAATTTTCCCGCAACTTTTTGTTTTTCCATTTACCTACTCAAACTTGGTGCAAAAAAGTGGTTCAACAAATAGCAGTGCCATCATTGAAGCAAATTAAAGTTGACAGCAACTAATATTGCTAAGTGGGCTTTCCCGATTTTTGCGAGTAATATGTAAGACACCAATGGTCTTATTTATAAACATTGTCTAACTTTAGACAACTGTCCAACTTTGGAAAATGTGTTTAAAAACCTTGTTTATTGTTATCTTATAGCTAACTTAGACACAAGAGTAGATTGTCTTAACCATGAATAATGTGATATTTATTTTTATTAAATAAACCATATTTCCACCAATCTGAAAATAGTTAGACAGTGTTTAAGTAGACAAAAATCTAATAAATACGACTGCAAGTTTCCCGCAAGTTTTGCTTTCTCTATTCCCTCACAATTGGTTGAAAAAAGTTGCGAATTTTTATTACCAGCACCAACGTGGGAGCAAATTAAAGTTTACAGCAACTTATTGCTAGGCGGGCTACTACTACCGGAAGGACAAAATTCGTTGGCACAAAATGTCAGAAAACTTATTGACACGATTCGTCTGTTTGGCAAGGAAAGATTTTGACCCTCACATTAAATGCATTTTATCAGACGAAGAAACAAGTTGCTGGAAATTTTTTAACGTTTTCTTTTAATTTTTTCCAAAATCTGTTGCATACTTCACTCGAGGAAAAAAAAAAAATCCCGAATGAGATTTTCTGTTGTTTTATTTAAAAGTATCATGGTTCAAAAAAATTATCAAAAAATCCCCTCAATTTGTTGAACAGGGAGATTTCTTTCACCCCTCTTTCTTCGTTTTATTCTCATCCAAAAACTGAAAGTTGCTGGCAATTCAGTTTCCTCGTGTAAAATGGGACTATTATACCTGTGTATACCTATGAGTAATAATCCGCTGTTATTTTCGCGCAACATCAATTAATATTGAATATTTTTAATGAAACAACAAAAATTTGTGTTTATCAACAAACACGTGTTGCTAAACAAATTTTAAACTCGCTGATACAAAACATTTTCATATTAAAATGTTTGTCGCACTTAAAAAAAAAATTAAGTGTTTCGAGTATAGGTTATATTTTTACGACTTAAGCTTCTAGTTGATTGCAATCAACATTATCATTTAAAGGAGATTTAGAATCACCAATATATTCTTCCTAATTGATACGTGGGGGCAAAAGAAATAAACTTATATTTTACGATCTGCAATAAACTTAAAACGTTAAAGTATAGGTAGGTAAGTTATAGTAGGTATCTATTTATTCAACATCAATGTTCGATGAGCTATAAATTATCAAAAAAAAAAAAATCTCAAATCATTCCAAATTAAGCTAAATTTGAGGTTTCTAATCCGCGCAGATTCCAAAACATCAACATAAATATAAGCTGACATTTTTTTAATAGGTTATTTCAAGCGCACAAGCGATAGATGAGTTAGTTTCACTCTCCTGTGATCATGATGATAATCACTTTGGATTCCACCATAACCACTTAATCTGGATTTCATTAATTTTCTCAGAAATATCTCGCTACTACTGGCACCCACTTTAAGGAGTCAACCAAAAAAAAATTAAATAAATATTATGTCGAACTAATTTATGAACAAGTCCAGAAATAAAACCGAAACTAATGGGCCTCTACAACTGTGGAACTATTATGTGAGAGTCTGTCTCGTAGTACAGTAGGATAGTGTGCCATTAGAATTGAAACCATTTCTCAATAACAACCTTAATTCTTGAACCTGAAATTCGGGGCTTGGACTAGTTTATCAATGATGAGTTAAACCATAATAAGTTAACTCTGGACATACATTTCTTAACATTAAAGTTGGCTAAAGCAGCTGTTTTTGAGTAGGGAATTCATGCGGATCGACCTAACAAACTCGGAGGATAAAATATCAAATGCAATTTTTCAATAAATGTATTGAGTTAACTCAGCAAATTTAGTGAATTAACTATTGTTTTACTTTAATCTCGCACTGAAAATGTGGGCCTTACTCAATCAAACTAGGATTTAAATCAGAAAAAAATTTGTATACGACTATTTAATTACTCCCCAATGTCAAAATTGTGTTGCCTTCCCCCTCTTTATATGTTTTTGTACTCTTAAAAACAAATTGTTCAACTTGAAACTTGAATATTTCATATCTTATTCCCCAAAAAGAAAGTTTCGAAATATCAGTTCAGAACAAAAAAAAAACATGAAACTGGTAATATTTTTGGGCAATAACTTTAGAGAGTTGGATCATAGTAAAGACATTTTCAGAATTTCAACCTCTACAAATTGAAAAATAAAGTTAATTTTCTTATAAATAATTCAATAAGAAATTAAGTTATGATAAGAGCGTTGGGAGGAGCAATGTATTGTATACCCAATTCGTTTATGTAGAGGCTTGTATGCTTTAGAGACTTAGGATGAGGAATAATAAATTCAAAAGTTGAGCCTATTGCAATTTTTCCTGATGTAGGTACTCTCCGTTAAAATATCGTTGCATATCATTTTTTGTCCAACTTTCTTAATATCCTACCCTACTGTATTTTGTTTTTGAGATGCTTCTCTTAACCCTATGCTAATTAAATCGCGGAAATTTGTTAATTTGTTGGTGTTTTATTTTTTTTTTTTTTTATTTTATTTGGACCAGAAACTGAAACACTATTTTATTTATTCGAATACCTTTAATCGAAGAATGTAAATATTTATTAATGGATTAGCATTCATAAACGTGAGATGAATTGAGACGTTTTACTAAAAAGCCAATCACGGCATATTCGAGAGTCTTTGAAGTTTTTAAGGCGGTGTGTGGCGTCGTCGTCGTCGGTCGTCATCATGAATTTTCGGATCGTTTGGTTGTGTCTCATGCGGCTCTTGGGTAAGGACGTGTCATAAAAGTGTTTCAAGTTTTCAAGAAGAAAATGTCAGATACACGGGAGTGAGGAGAAGTGCTGTAGATGAAGTTAAGGTATTCGCTTGGTTATATGAGATTTTGAATTTGAATTTCAAATACATACGGTGGTGCAGAGCAATCAAAATTCCTCTGAAAAACGTTAACGAGAAGCTTATCACAAGGAATGGAACGCTTTAGTGGAACTAGTAGTAATATATACATATTTATGTTTACCTAGCATATCTACTCGAATAGTTATGAAGATGATAACTAGGTATTGTGGATGAACTTTTTAACTTAAAGAATAGAAATGTAAATTTTCATCAGGTGGATAAGTTAGTATACTAAAAGTTTCCTTATTCTACAAAAGCAAGCAAGCAAGTAAGCAATGCAAGATTATTATACGAATATAAAAAGAAAGTGACGCATCGCGAAGAAAAGTTTTACATTATTCAGCGATGCAGATTCTTTTTGGAAAAGTTCTATATAACCCCCAAATGCAAAAGTAATTGTAAATTTTGAATGAAAAAGTTAGTATCTAATTTTAATATTAAAAGTTAGACTGTTTTTTTTTTTTTGTTTTTTGTTCGTTTGAAATTTATGAAATGTTTTTGAAAAAAAAAAAACAGAAGAAACTTCAGAGATTTTTCGAGTTGCGGTTTATGAATAAAGCGGGTATATAGTTAGTGTATAAAGAAAACTTTAAAAATATTAAAAATAATGCCAATGGCATAATAATGGTTGGAATTTATATGAGCACAAATAGGTATGTGGGTACCTAACCTTCATACTGACTTTCTGAAAACAAATTAAATAATAATTGTCGTTAAGTTTAAAAATCAATTTAAGTAAATTTTGTGTTAAACTTTGAACGAGTTATCAAATGACAGTTCATTAAAAATTTAAAAAAATATTTGACGTTAAATTAGAAAACAACAAATATTATAAAATATAATTGCGCAAAATTTTAAACGATTTAGTAATTTGTTAAAGCATTTTTATTATATTAAAAATACACTGAACGTCCAGTATAACGAAAGATATAATGTCCAGCCAATTCGTTATATCGAAACAGTTTTTTCGAACAAAAAAACAAAAGAAAACATAATGTTTACCGATAAAAAAACAACAAATTACTTTTACTGTTTTTTGGTGCAGGCAAAATAAAAATCTGTGGAAAATGAAGAATCCGCCTCATGTTAATTATATACAAAAAAATGACTTTAAACAAACTTTTGGTAAATCTTTCACTTTTTTACAAATATTGGTCACAGGGCCAATGTTGGCATTAAGTTTTTAGACTAACATAGGCCATTATTCTTGTAAAATTTCGATTTATTCAAGCAACCGTATACCAAATGATCAAAATCTTACAAACCAATTAAAAGAATAAATTTTATTTATGGTCGATGCTTACCGACTCTTATAAAAGTCACTGCATGAATATATTGTAATTTCATATTTCTTAAATAAATTCAGACACCCGGGCAAAACGCATTTTTAAGTTGAGGTAACTTGAACTTAAAAATTGAATCAAAAATGAAAATGAAAAAGAAAATAATAATTTGTCTCGACTTTCTCTCACAGTTTTGCATTTGTATCAATTCTTAAAAAAAAAAAAAAAAAATTATATTTGTATGTTTACAACTGAATCGCTAAACACAATTTGTTCTCGTTTTACCACTATCATTTGTCAAGTCAAGTTTTATTAAAATCTCAAGATTTATTTCTTTACGAATTTAAAACTTTCAGCTTTCCTTCCACAATGATACCTACTTAAAAGCATCAGAATCAACAAGAACTAACTTTTACACTGACATTTAAAATACTAAGTTGTTGAATCGCAGTATAGGCATGTAATACTTTTACAACATTTCTTTTTAATCTTTAAATAAAATATCCATCCATTTCTTTTCAAACTTTCCCGCAACAAACAACAATTAAAATGTTCACAATTTTCTAAAACCAAAAGTAAATATCATTCAATTTGCCGCAATTTCAATTATGGACTTTTGCGGTGTACCAACTCGTTTATACTTTAACGTTACTTACAAATGTGTAGGTACATTTTATATAGTTTCTCTGCACCAACAGTATTCATCAGCCAGCTTCAACAAGCTTTTTAACAACTCAGCAATTCCATATTTGTTAAGTGCCACTTGTGATTACTTCTTGTGATTGATTGATTTGGAAAATTTGAATTCATTACATGCAAGTGTTTGGTTAGCCGTTCATTGGATTCCGCAGAGAGTTGTGTATGATATGCGGTGCGCCCCCGACAATATCGACAAATCGAATTTCTTGTGCGTTTCCGTCTGTCGGTCGTATCGAAATGAAACTAACTAAACGTGACTTCTGTCGGGGAAATCATGTGAAGATTGTCTGTCTGTCCAGATAAGAGCAGACAATCTAGCCTGCAATACACGACGCCACGATCTATAGGTTCGAATCGTATTGTGGTGGCAGCAGAAAAGCGATGTATTTTTATATCCGCGCGTACATTTTATAACAACTTCGATGCATATCACCAACTCATTTGAGTAATTGACTGCGAAAGTGCTTATAAGCTTGATTAATTATTATCAAGTATATTCGTATTTTATATTTATGATGCTATCTGACTAATTGAATTCCTCGATTGTTGTTAAGAGAAGCTGCAGCTTCTGTGTCTGACTTTTGCGGTTGAACGAATAAAAATTATCAAAACTAGGATTATTAATCAAGCGCAGAAAGTGACAATATTTTTTTTTGTATATTTAACTCCAAACAAAAAGACACAGGTGCGACTTTTGTGAATAGGTTACTGCTTGCTTCTGCAGCTGAGAGCTATTGTAATTTTTCTTTTCACTATAAGCACTGGCATCCGAAAAAAGATTCGTCTTTTCCAGTCATGCTGTGATGTTGTCTAGGCGACTATTTTATTCGTGTAATTGAAATTTATCGCATTTTCATTTTTAATTTATTGTTTCGTGCCAATAGATTTGCATTAAATTTTTTTTTTACTTGCTCTTTAGGCCAAGTATTGGTTTTGTGTTAGAAAATCGTTCTTCCATTCAAACATACATTTTCGGTGGCTTGAAAGCTTAGAATCATACATTTTGTGTTTTACTTTAAATGTTAATAAAATTTTGTTGATAAATACCTTACGCAATAATTTTAAACTGCTACAAATTCTCGAGTCCTTAAAGCAATTTTCTGCGACCCTGTCATGGATTTTATTAAAAAGTAGCCTTAAAACAAGCAGTGCAACTTGTTTGTAAGCTTCTATTTATCTGATTTGTGAAATGTTCACACAGAAAGTAGCCAGATACACATAAAAGATACACGTATCTTTAAGCCCAATTGGAGCTTTGATTTTTATCGGTTTACCTTTTGTGGATTAAAAAACAAGCTGAATAAATCGTTGGTTTCACTATATCAACCAAACTATTATCGTCTCTGTACCCATAACAACAACAGCCTATATAGCTGTTGGAGTAAAAATTTGTTCGGAAATCATTTCTTACAAAAATCAGCCATAAATCTTGAGCCGCATGAAACCTCGCATGCATGCAAGTGGCTTTTAAATGGTCGACGTTGAGATCAACACCATCTAGTGTATATTATTATACATTTTGACGCCGCCACCCGACAACAACACTGAGCCAAGATCCAAGCCGCACCGGCCGCGCCGCCACCGCACCGCTTCGCTATAACATATAGCTGCCGCAGACAGATAGACAGACATATTTAGGGCGCCCCTTGCAAAAGAAGGCAAACAATTTTCCACGTTAGCTTGAAAAAGAATACAAAATTAAAAAAAAAAAAAAAAAACCCAACTCTATAGAAGTAAATGTCTGAATTATAGCAAATTAAATCGGAAAATAATGGTAAAGTTGTATATTTAGCTAAAGCATGAGATCGCTTGGTTGTTTTGTGGCAGAGATAAGTGGATAAGATACTGAAATCGTGGTAACAATGAATTTTAAAAAGGAGCTCCGCAAATGCAATAGCTTAAGATTTTGTTTTTAGAAAAATAAAATAACTTAACTAAATATAAATTTTTTAACCTTAAACGAACAATTAGGTTAAAATATTTCTTTATGAGTTTGAAGTCTAAAAAAGGTCGAATATTGCTTTAAAAATCTATTAATTAATAATAGCATTTTCTTTTTATGTGAAACAAATATGTATATGAATATCCTTTGATAAGTTTCATTCTATTAACCCTTTATAATTAACTCTTCCATTTCAGATTGCTTTCCGGTCTCATCATCAATTAAGATGTCAAACGATGGTCAGTTTATGATCTCTTCACTTCTTGAAACCACTCCAACAACAATAACAACAACTCCATCCAAGTTTAGCAAATCATCAATTTCTCAACTTAATTATGACATAAATGTCACACTTGTTGCAGAAGATGTTGCAAAAATCTCAACAAATCCGATGAACAATAATTATTATTTTTATCGGAATTCGTTTAATAATATAACTCGATCTAATCCCGGGATTGGTGCTGTACATTGCCTTCGTCGCCGTCGTCGTCGGTCATAAAATCATCCTTTCAATATTTAAAAAAAAAAAATAAAAATAAAAGAAAATATTGAACGAACGCGACGTAATTAAAATTCAGAACGCCGCCGGACGCTGCTGCAACTACAGAATTTATGTGACAAATTTAACAGCCCACAAAAACGTTAAATGCGAATTTTACGTTTATTGAAATTCCGTGTAGTGAGAGTATATTACATATGCTTGTCCCTCCTGTCCATCGTCTCGTCTCGTCGGTCGGCCGGGTGTGTTCCTGTATTTGTGTATACCCTAAGCAATCGGTGTATAAATAATAAAATCGAAATGGAAATCACTTCTTTTTCATTTAAATAAACTATAATAAGTGCCTATGCAGGAAATTAAAAAAAAAATAATAAGTGTGGTCTTTTTCTTGTTGCAAATTTTAAAGAGATATACATATATGTAGTTTTTTTTTGATTTGCCCTTTTATCATAAGAAGGAAATAAATATTGAAATTAAGAGAAAATCTTCTACAGTATTTTTAGGTGATGTTGGAGGGCTAATTACAAGCAAACTAATAAGGTATGTCGAAAAGATCATTATCTTTTTTTTATTTTGAATATAAAAAAAAAAATATAATAATAAAAAAAAATTAATTTTTTTTAAACAATAATTTTTTTTCAATAAAATGTAATGTACCTGTAAAATTTTTGTAATAATATAACAGTAACAAAATAAACAATACCATCAACTCGTTTTTAAAATATAGAATTTACAAATTTTTCGATTATATATTTTTTTTAAATAGACAACTTATGTAGTACAGCCCTGAGAATTGTACTAATTTTTTTTTATTTTGGTAGCTATTTTGGTAATACTAGGCAAGGGAGGCTGTTTTACCTTTGAGTGATCCTCCAAATAAAACCTCAACATATTACTGTACTGTACTGTAAATACAAAACAAATTAAAAAAAAAAATTGTACCCCATTTCACCTGATATACCTTTAGGCCTGTAGCTAAATAAGAAAAAAATATTTTACCCTAGAGTCTTGCTTATAATTCGCAACTCACACATCTACCACTTTTTTGTGTTTTAAATTTTAATAAATTTTTGAAAATACTGGCCCCTGAGTAATTCTCAAAGTCCAACCTCTAAATATTATGTACTTACTTTTCAAACACAAAATGATTTTTTTCAAATCCTGTGCTATTTTATAAGAGATACTCAACATTTAAAAAAGTTTTTTTTTCCACGCCATACTCGAATTCAATGATAAATTTTATTAAAATACGTCCAGCCGTTCGAGCGTGATGAAAGGACAAACATCCATGTAGCTTTCACATTTTATTATATTTTATATTATTAGCAGGATTTAGTTTTTTTTGTTATAATGTAGAAACGTAGGAACTTTAAAAAACATTCAACAAACAAAGTTGTATCTAGTAATAATTTTGTGTATAAGGCAAATGCTTTGTACATTCGTTTCAATGTTATTTTGTAACAAATAATAACTTTTTGAACCTAAAGTATTTTATATAAAACAAAATTCAGGTAGATCAGTCGTACCTATTATACTGTTCACTTGTAAATTTTATTAATTTACGCAGATAAAGCAATTTAAATTAAAAACAATTTTAAAAAAACACAACTTGAACTTATCTTTTTTATTTTACTGTGGTTTTCACATTCAAGTAACAATCACACACATATGTATATTTTTTTTAATTTCTACAAAAACCCCCAATTGCATTTTGCCTCTAGGACGTTTTTATTTCATTTATTTGTTTTCCTTATAAAACACCGCTGATAACACGGTGTTTGAATTTCAAATTTTAATATTAAATTCACATTCGCCAAAAACAGAAAAAATAATCAATTACCCAACATGCAGTTGGGTTTACACAGAACAGAGCTACAATGGCGATTATTTTAATGAAATAGTTTTATATATAAAACCAACAATAAAAACCCATCATCAGAACCCAGTAGATCCCCATCCCGGAAACTTGCAAAAGTGCATGCATAACGATATCTACTGTATACAATACTATAGGACTTAACTTTTACCGGAGGAGGTTAGAGGTGGGGGTATGGAGCAATTTTTGTTAGCATAGTGGCGCCAGCGCCGAGTTGAATCGAGCCGTGCCGCACACACAGAATATTCCCTAACTAGTGCTAATTTATTAGTTTACTCGGTTTGTTAATTACTTCAGACGAAAATTGTATTACTCTCTGGTTTTTGTGTTAGTTTCAATATTTATGTATGATTTTTTTTATTTTTTATTCTTAATTTTTCCAACATACATATGTACCCACATAATTTCAACTTTTGCAAACAGAGTTGAGGTAGAAAATAAATGCTTAATTTATGTTTTAATCCAGAAAAATGTACATAAAAAGTGTGTTGTTTTATTATACTCTATAAAGCAATTTAGTAAAATAAAATGTTGGATGCCAAAGGTGGTTTCTTTTAAGGCATACAAGGTTCTTGTCAGATAAATTGCTTTATAATCTCTCGCTACAATTCACACTAAGAAATATAATCACTTAATGTTTTCTTAGTTTTATAGACACCACTATAGAAAATCGGACTCATTGACGACAAATGCTCAAAATTCACAGCTGAATATTTTTTGCCAGCACAATCATAATCAAATTAAAAAATTGCGACAATTTCTTTTCTTTCACGACAAATTCACGAAGTTTAAAGATGTAGGTACTTCTTTTCTAAAAATTTGTTTTTGGGGAAGGTAATGCTAATTTGACCGCCAGGGGTTATTTTTTGAAAGCAAGTGCGATAAATTTTTGTCTGTCACGACAAATTCACGACAGTTAATCACCAATAATCTTTAAATTTTTAAGTGATAATGCTAACTTGACGGACATGTTTTATTCCCTTAAAGCATCACTTAAAGCCATGATTAGGCACTTTTATTAACAACAATATTATACAGATTATTAAAAGAAAATAATTTACATTATACGGGCGCAAAATATATGACTATTTAGTATTTAGTACCTACAATTTTTAAGCATTTTTACTATGATTCAACGAGTTAGAGTCGTACCTACATAATTTTTAAAATTTTATTAAATTTAAGATCACCAAATGCCTATTGAATCTGAATGTCTAAGCCCTTTCTTCTTATTCAAACATTTTTAAAATCAACACTATACTTGAAGGAACAACGAAATCCTTTGTTTATAATTCAACGACTTTTCTTTACAAAAAAAAAAAAAAAAAAAAAAACATTTCTCAAACGCATATTAAGGTCAGGTTAGGTGAAAAAATGTATGGTCTCTCTCTTTTTACCGCACACAAAACTCAGTCAAAGATTCCTTTAAAAAATAATTAAAAAAAAAAAAAAACTTCCATCAAAAGGTCTTAAAACAAAACTACCGACCAGCAGCATTTTAATTACTTTTCCTTTACGTGGTACAAAAATCTGCGTAGACTCCTTAATTTGCAATCGTTTATTTTTTAATACCTTCATGAAGCTTGCATATTTTTTTTTGTTCTTTATATATATGTTTTGAATGAACCAACGACCTTTTGAAGCGCCAGGTTATTGTTGCTCTTGCTGTGCTGTTGTTGGTAATTACATAAAATTAAATTCACTCTGAATATGCATTTATTTATTTTTTTTTTCATCATCTTCGTCAAAAATAAAATGAAAAAAAAGGCGGCCTCGTAAAATTTAATAGACCTTAATCGAAGTCTTCTTTTTCCTGCAAGCATTTTATCTGTCTGTTATGAAAATTCTCACTATATTCTCCTTTTACGATGGTTCGTTTAAAAAAAAAGGAAGGATAAAAGTTATCACACACAAAAAAAATCACTTTTTTAATCAGTACTTTGTGGCCATATTTTATTTCCTCATTCGAAAACCATCATTGTCTTTTAAGGATAAAATTAAGCCAGTTAAAATAGTCGTAAAAGTTAAACAATATGATCAATATCAAGAACCTTATATACATATAACTTTACTACTATTGGAGAATAACTGACGACAGGAAGTTTCTGTGACTAGTTGTCGGAATATTTTAAGTTTGAATGGAGATGCTGAAAATTCCCAAACCTTCGAAAAAAGCTCTACCTTAAAGTTTTCTACATAAATTCTTTAAAGCGACCAGCCTTAACGGTAGTCAAAAGATTCCAAAACAAAATAAGAAACATTTAAACTGCATTAAATTTTATTATCAAATCTTTTATCCCTCAAAAGTTATAAACTAAAAAAATTGGTAATTTATTTTTTTAAATGTAACATCCATCCGACGCTCATAAGAAATCTGTTTCATCTGAAGTAATCCTTTAAGCTACTTAACAGTATATTTCCTTTTAATTTTTTTCAAATTAAAAATAAACGAAAACAAACTGCAGAAAAGATTCTATTAATACAACTTCTATAAACTATTTTAATGAAATGAGTGCAATAAAGATATGAAAGATTCTGATGAGAGAATAAGAAGAAGAAATATATGTAATACAAAAACAAAACTGGAATTGCGTATGGTTATTATTATTATTAAGGCGCATGTCAGCTTGCAAACAGCTGTAAGTCTCACAGCGGGTCGCATAAACTGAACTAAGAGATATACTCTCGCAACCAGCGGGCGGTATTTTGTGATGCAAATCGATTTTTGCTACACGCAAACATTTTGAATAAAGTGGTTATTTGGTTAAGTTTTTTTTTTTAATTTTTTGAATATCATATATGTATTTATATTCGAAGCACAATTTGTTTTGATACTTAATTGTACCAATTCAGTATGATGATATGTAATTGGGACATTTTTTGAAAACTTACTATCAAAGCAGAAAACAGATTACAGACTCAGCGTGAGATTAGTTTTACGTAGTAAATGAGTTTTGAATAAGTGATACTAATTTCTTAAATGTTGATGTTGGAGTTCACTATTGAGTTTGTTTTGAAACTTTAATTTAATTGTAATTGAGAACTTCTGTTTTAGGAAATAATTAATTGATCCACTTGAAATAAATTTTATAATATTTTGATAGATGCATGCATCTTCTTGTGTTCCCAATAATTCTAGCTGCCCTACTTATAAAAACAATTTTGGACCCAAATGGCTTCTTTGTGGTTCACCGAAAATATTGTGGGTTCCGTTTTAGCGACATGAGACACGATTGAGTTTTTGCAGCTTTAAATTTTACGATTTTTTTGATTGCCCATTTGACAATGTTGTCGAAATAAGAGTTTAATGAACTTATTATATACTGCCGTTGAGGTTTCACAATCGAAGGACAAGGATGTGAATCTAAAAACGAATATGGAAAGCCAAGTTTAATGGATTAGAAGATTCAGACAAAAGATTAATTATGAATACGAGAAATAGAGTCGGAGACAAACGGAGCCCTGAGGTACGCAAGCATTTATTACGGGAATTTCAGACTATTAACTGCCCAATACAACTTGTATTGGTCGTCTTAAATGGTAATATCTAGTCCAACGAAGAAGAGATTTATTTATACCAAATGCACACATTTTCGATAAGAGAGCGTGATGCCAAACTCTAATTAACGCTTTTGAAATATCAAGTGCAATAATATTACAGAATAAAAACAAAAGTTTTAGTTGAACGTTTTAAAAGAGTTTTTTTAATAAAAAAAAAAAACAAAACACGCTAACAAAAGCTTATTTTTATCGAAATAAAAAAAAAATAAAAAATGAATAGACGACATGATAGGTTATAGAAAACCAGGGCTTAGCGACTTCTAACCATTCCTGTGTGCGTCTTGTAAGCCGGAGAAATGGAGACAACCTACAATTTTCTACCCGATCCGAACGGCTAAAAGAATAGACACTTTATCATGATATGAGATACTCTTGGAGGATTTGGCACTTCCAGGCCAGACTTTTCTCGAAAAAAATAGTCTCTAAAAATGTTCAGACTTTTTTTCTTGTATACTCTTACATCTTACTGTAGAATTGTAGCTTTTTGGTCAAAACCAAACTACCTTCCAATTAAATATTTGTTCGGACTTTATATCGTTAAGAGCTTTCTGATTTCATCAATTCTTCCATATTACTCAAAAACTTAGATCAAAATGAAATATTTTGAGTTTCAATTACTCATAACATCTGTGTTGTTGAACTGTTCTGAGGTATAATTTTATTATTTATTTAACTCAGGTACTGCATATATGTATATATGCACTTAAATATGCATTTTTATGTCAGCCATTTATGAAAAATCATGTCCAAAAATAAGAAGGTATGCCAAACAATTCTTTTGAGTTTAAATAACTTGTATATTCGGTCATTAAGGAATACGTTTTATGCATCGCATTTGTGATGCTACATGCCGCATCCCTGATATACCGCAACTTGCAGCAGCAGGAGCATGTCTGTACTACAGCAACGCTTGCATATGGCAGCCGGCACCGTAGATATACACAAAATGCCAAAAGTCGTTCGTTCCACTTTTCTGCATGAAAGCATTAATTTACGATGCATTTAATATGATTTGATGTCTTCATTATATACAGAGCTCGTATTTTTCGGAAACAGCCATTCATTTTTCGGCTGCTTGTATACGAACACATATAATATTCTCGGGATTTTCGGTTTCCACATCAAGGCAGGCAAATTTTGCATTATGTATAATATTCCTTCTTTCATGTCTAATGAGCTGCAGCTTTTTAATTATTTTATATTCCCATAAAGATACATCCTATTGCATGTGTTCCCGTGGGTATAAACATACATATATACGATACGAGTATAGGTACCTACGTTTAACTCCTCATCAGGAATAAATTTCAAGCAAAATTTATTCAAATCAGGCAAAATAAAAAATAAACGGAAAATGAGGAAAATGTCCGTTAACAATGAAGCTCTTAACAATGGCCAGCCCAACAAGATGGTCGGGTTGTTACTTGTATAATACTATTTTTCCATTTTTGTTTTTATATATGAGCTGGATTTCCTTTATGCTCGTAGTACAACTAAACTAACTAACTATAACAAACTACATACACACACATCCATATACTTTGTGCCAGTGGGTTGCAAGGCAATACAACCAACCTGCCACAAATATAGAAGCTATACGTGTGTATCTCCACTGTACAGTACATATTACTTTGCTTGACCACAAAAGTTACTACATATTCAAATGGATGCATCCGTACAGCGTATGCCGTGTGCTATTTGTAAGCCCGCACACTCACTACAATCAGCTCGAACTGATTTTTAGATTTCATTTCGTGATACAAATGATCTGCTTTCCTGTATATATATTCACCCCAAGTGGGTATTCCCTAAATGGACAATGGATAAGTGCAGTTGTCCTCAATTTTTTCTTTTTTATGTTTTTGTTTGCTCTATAGTCTGTCTATACCACCAACTGGGAATAGTGCTGCAAACATGATTTAGGAATTCCTTTGTTACTATGGTGAATAATTCTGATTTGGCATTTTTAAAGAGAAGCCAAAAGGTATACATATGGTCTGGTTAAAAATGGAGAAATAGAGAATACAACGGTTCCTGGTAACCAGGAATAGAATATTACCTCCTAAAATCATGCGAATTTTACACAAAGAATTTTTTAATTATACACAACATGCTTTAAAGCTGTGTACCTACCTCACAGTTGAAAATAGTTTGTAGATCCTGAAGCTATTTCAGTATTTTGTCCATATATCCATGTGTTTTAAATGAATTACTTATCACCATATTATTCGCTCGATTAATCTAGAAGAAAATTTAAATCTGGGTGTAAGGTAATATATATTCAATTAATTTACATCCGAATTTAAGTTTTGATCTGGATGAATTAAGTGAATATTATGGCAGTTAGTGCTGCATTTTTGTAATTTACAGTAAGTTTTTGAAAAAGGGGGCTTCAATTGGGACAAGTAAGGTACAGTTTATGTTTAGCATGGCATAATGATTAAGAGGAGGGTATTACAATTGACAAAAATGTTTCAATCAATTTTCCTATCAGCCAAAAAATGTTCTTAATAAATCCATCAAATATTCGTGCGGTAGAAAATTCCTATTAAAATAAAATTTTAAAAAGTTATTTGCGGGTTTTTAAATGAACAAAAAAAAAATAAAAACAAAATCTCTTCTGTGGAATTGTATTTTAAAGGGAATTATGATGAAAGAGAAAAGGTATTCGATAATTTTGTAAGTACAGGCTTTTCACAGATTCCTTAGGTACTTCTGGATTTTCCATCAATTTTACCAGTATTTCCATCTACTTTCCACAGCTTGTAATTCTGCTTTTCCCGATTTTTGTTTAATAAAAACAACTTACATTATTTAACCAACTGGTAGACTCGTAGACTAGAACACAACAACAAAAGCCAAATAAGAAACGTCAAACGTCAAATCAAAACCCATTCACAATTATGTTTTGATCACAATTCACAATGGCATTGAAATTATCAACTGATGTCTGATATACTTATAATACCAAATTATTATCTAATTGATAGAAGTTATCGGGTATGAAATAATTGATATTTGATTGTCGTAATAAGGCTGTAAGACTTATGGGTTCGGTTCATAAACCTACCCCAAAACATATGTGTCGGATAACTAATCAGAACTTTATTTAGACATTGTGAAACAGGTCCTAATAATAACATTAATTTAATGAATGCGAAATGTAGGTAGCCACTTAAACTTAAATGCTTACTAAAAAACTTGCGGTTGTAATTGATTGTACTTTAAACAATTATGTACCATTTAGGATAGTTTAATTATAATGTTAATTTTGTAGTTTGTAATTAGTTTTAGTCTTTCTCTCTCGTTCTTTGCGTTATGCTGACAGATATTTCAAATTGGATAGGTGCTAATGCTTAATAAAAAACCTTAATTGTACGAACAATTCTTGATTCAAGTTTCCTTCTTTTTTTCGCTCTTTATAGGTACCATCATAAAATAAACACGAAAAAAACGCAACTAAAAAATTCATAACTTTCCAAAAAAAAGTGCTTCCTCACTCAGTAATATTAAGTACAGAAACTAGCTACTAACTAATGAGAGAAAAATAAACACAAAAGCCACCTCAAAGTATGATGATGCTTATAAAAACGCAAAACGCGATTTTTCTCATTTCACAGATGGATAACTTTTTATTCTGCAAAATATACGAGTGTGTACTCGTAGCATAGTTGTTTTTACCAGATGTATCTTGAATCTGTACCTCTATATAAATCTACCTTTATAAAATAAAATATTGTGAAGTAAGAAAAGCTAGAAAATTCCTTTCGACTAAATTCTGCGGTTATTCCCAGTTTTATTTTTTTTATGTTTTTCTCTCTCTATCTCTCCTTTTCTGTTCCAGACTGTGTGTAGGTAGGTTGTTTCCATTTTCTACTTCCACTTAGAGATTCAGTCTTTTGCCTCATTTCCTCATTTACCAAAGTGCTCAGCTTAACAACAAACAATCAAAAAAAAAAAAAAATGTTTGAAAAAAGTGCAAAGAATCCAGCTAAAGACAACTAAATAATGACCAAAGTAAATTGAGTTCTTAAGTTGAGATTTGCATTTTTGTACTTTTTTGCTTCGAGTTTGTTAAGCTAACAGGGTTACCAGTTTTTTTTTTATTTTTTGTGAGCGTTATATGATTTGGAATTTCAACGCGCTCCAGCGGAAAACACAGTTTTGCCAAAATGAGTAAGTAAAGTAAGTAAATGATTGAATTTAAGCAGATTAATTTTTTTAAAGTACCTATAGTTTTTTAATTACAAGCGAAAAACTAATGAGAAGACATGAATGGGGCTACAATTTTTCAGAGCATTTTAGCAGCCAAACCGTTAAACCAAGAAATATATTTCAAGGTGATTTTTTTCTCGGAAAAAATTAGCGAACTTGATTTATGTATGCATTGGTTTGCCCGAAAAATGCATAGGTATCTAGTTCTATGACTTTCTGTGTAGAAAACTGATTTTTTTTTATTTTAAAGTTTTTGCAATTTTCGTTGTGAAGTCACAACTTTTTTTTAAATTCCAATTAAAAAAAAAACATGTTCATCGAGTGAGAAAAAAAACTGTACATTTTTGTGAAATTTCGAAAGATAATAGGATATGCTAAATTTTTTAAAATGGGTTTTGAAATGTTGTATTGCTTCCGATCAATTCAATCGTATCCAATTGAATTGAATTTTGTTTTCCTTTAGTTAGAACAAAAAAATATCTTCGATGAATATCTTACTATGGCAACCCTGTTTTTTCATCGAAATTGCTGATTATTGCTGCTGCTGTTGCATTTGCAATGGTCAGTTGTTTGTTAGTAAACAATCTGACTATCTGTTTGTATTTGTTTCAACGCGTTTTATTGGAATTTCACTTTTTTTGTTGACGATAATTTAGGTTTTAATTTTGCGAATGCATTAAAGATGATGATGGGATTTTCTGGTTTCTGTACGAGAAGTGACCCAAAGAATTCTGACAATTTGAGAAATTCAATTGATTTTTTTCCTCCGTTTTGGCGTATAGTGACACATTTTTGCCAATAATGACAATAATTTTTTTTCTTGTTTGGTATGCAAGTACCTGCTTTTAGCCTTCCTATATATGTTTTATGCTTTCGAAAGTTACAAGAAAAATATTTATGTATGGCTATGTATATTATCAATGCTCAAGGGATTAATCGAGAGTGTATATGTATATGCTGTATGATGGTTTGGCTTTGGTTGGTAGATACCAGGAACTTAAGGTTGACATGAAATTAATTAATAGCGTGCGGTTCATTTATGGGACTAATCTTATGAGGGCATTACGTATAGGTACCTATGAATGTATGTATATACATATGCATATAGAAGATCCAACATAATGGAGGTGGTGAAAGCAGCTTTGTATCAATTTGTAAATTAATGATTTGTAGTCAATCAGGCAAAGTGGTTGTCATGGTTTATTATTTGCTTTCAATTTGATAATAATTTTAAAGTGGGTCGATTGAAGTTGGTTTTTTGGTAAAAAAAAATGGCAGCAATAAATTTTAGGTATTTAATTATCGTCTTTTTTCAAATGAATACAAAATATTTAAATTTAATATAAATAATTATCTACTAAGTTCGATTTGGGGGCTAAAATTAATATAGAATTAAAACTTTCAATTTGCGTTTTATATTGAACATTGATCATTTTTTAAATCTTCGATTGAACAAACGTCTGTTAGTAAAGAAATTAACACAAGTTAAGTTGTTTACCTCCAAAACAAGGAATACTTATATTGAAAAAAAATTTGCTTTCTTCCAAAGTTTGAGTACAAATAATAAAATATCTTGACTGGGGCAGGTAATCCTTTAACACACTTGAGTCTTGTAAATATAGGTTTAGCTCCTATACACATAAAAATTATAATTATAATAACGGAAGCATGTGGCAATGGTCCAGTGAATTTGGTACTTGGCTTTCATCAAGAATAATAAGAGCTCTAATATAGGCAGTTTTTTTCTATAAACAGGTATCGTATCGTCATGTTCAATTAAATGCTTCCCATATGGGATTTTATATGAAACACAATACCTCATATTTAAATCCAAAACAAATTTGGGCACGGTTTTGGGAAAAGAAACAAGATTTTCATTAATTGATACAAAAATTATCTGCACCAACCATTATTTTTGGTCCTTAAAAAATTAATTCTGATGGAAGCTGAATCTTTAACCAAAGTTAAACTCCCTAAAAAAAGTTTTGCTATGGGTTTCACATCTTTTTTAGCTATATTATCTTTATTTCAGAATTTTACTTAGAATTATTATTGATAGACATTTTTTAATTTTTAAAAAATATACAAACAATCGTTTTAGAATCGAAATTTAAATCCTTAAAAAAACTGTTTACTTAACCAAATTGAACTCAATTTTAGATCTGAAGAATCCATTGAAATTAAGGCCAGCATTCATTTCCATTTAATTTAATTTTCTGTTCTGAATTCGATTTTCATATTGCAGTGAATGATGAAGATTCATACAAAAAAATTGGACCAAAGAGGCAAAGAATGCAAAAGATTTTATTTCAATTTTAATGTAAAAATAAAAAACGTTCAAAAAGGACAACACCCTAGAACAATGCTTTTTACACAAAACAAAAAAAAACATCTGTATGCATTTTAAATTGTAGAGGGATTCTATCTCAACTCATCCCGACAACTCCTTCATGCAAAAAGGGGAAATAAATTCAACAAAAAAACTTCTTTTTTTATTTTTTTTTCGGCTTCTTTCTTCTAAGGTAATGAACAATAAAAAAAAAGGGAATTCCAGAGAGAAGTAAGAAAAATAGCAACGTCATAGCGTCCTAGCAAAAACAAAAAAAATAACCACATCTAGAGATCCTCCTGCTCCTGCAATATTTTTTTTTCTCTCGCAATATTTTCATTTCAGCATCCTCTGCTCAGACATCAGCCCAGCATTAGAATTCCATTGTGAAAATTTACTTCGTATAACATCATATTATTTCCTCTCCTATTATTATTTTCCGCTTTTTCAATCCTTTTTTTTTAGTTAGGTATGAGGTAGGTTTTTCTTTAAGGGAAATAAAATTCTTTTTTTGCAATGTTTTGCTTATCTTATATGAGCAATGAGCGAGTGAATTCTTTATATAGTTGAAACAATTGCCCAACAATGTATGTATATGCGAAAATGCCAACCTTTGGGCTTATTTTTAGGTTATCATTGAAAAAGATGCATGCTGCTGAAATATAAATATATATACCTTTTGAAATGTTGTAATGCTTCATTGGATATAACTATCCATGCCGATACTGGCATCGGTGGGCAGACTACAAATAATATCAATATTTGTACATTCATACATACAATATGTTTCTAAATGTAAATCGAATGTGGAAAAGGCCAGAAGCATGCACTTATGATAAGTATGCTTCGCTTGGTGAATTCTAATAGAGTGGTCTGTGAGTAGAAAAATGAAATTAAGCTACATATTTGCATAAATTCATTTGGAACACAGAGATATACATACCTATGTAGGTATCTTTTTTTTGTAGATAGTTGCAGGTGTAACAAATATATTTTATTTGGACGCATTAAACAAAATTCATAAAAAATATTGAATATGGTAAAAATGTTTCTTTTGTCTCACCGTATTTCTTAGATGGCCATGATATTAGCTTAATTTGAAGTCATTTAAGATCTCCACGTGGGCTTTAAATCCGTCCTTATCCGAGGTTTGTTGTTCTTTATCATCTATAGGTGTTGAGAAGTCACTCTGATTCACGGAACGACCACCAAACTAAAGGACCGAAACCAATGAAGAATAGCCGTATAAGCCGCTCCTTATAGGGCTGATTGGAAGAGTAGTCGAAATCGTTGATTCATTTGGGGAATTCTGGGGAGAAGTAGGTACCTAAGTGGGAGAACTCCCCATTCTCGTCATTTAGATTTAGCTTCAAAAAGGACCTTCCCTAATAAAATCATGTGTCACAGGACAAGATTGTATCAAAGTATTTTTTTCCGTTTGATAAACCACAACTCGCACTCGCCCTAGATTTTTCATTCTGATGGTAAATAAAACGTTTTCACCAACTTTGATGAGGGAAGAAATTAGGTATTTGATTTTATTTATCCTATATATTTTACCTGTACGACTACTTGCAGGAATGGAGGAGCCATCCAATTTTCTGCCAAAACCCGAAAGGATTAGGTGAAAGGCACTTTATCATGAGACTGAAGAATGCTGTTGGATTCAATCCAAAAATTTTTCGAAATTTCTGTAAAAAGATACAAAAACAACTTAGGCGTCTAATGCGAAGTTTACAACAGAAGTTCTAAGCCCTGATTCATAACGCCCAATATTATCAAAATTTTTAAGTTTTCGGCTTTGAAAAAACCTTAAAAAACATTTGTATTCACATAATATCTATGATGACCTTGTACGTACCTATAATCAGCCTTAAACTCGAAAAATCTTGATGTGTACTCCACCAAATCTATAAATATTTCTCTTCTGACATCACATACATAGGTATCTTAAGTGCACCCATTCCCCAAATCAAATCAAGTCAATTGAAAACCATATTTGATCATAACTGACTTAAACAAAATCTCTTATACACGGTCCACTTAAAAATAAAAAAAAAACTTATACTGCCAAATAAAATATATGTATCTAGGTATATCTCAAAAAGTATTACTCATAAGTTCATCGAATATAATCACTTGATGTCAGTTATGTTCAAATCAAGAGCCATTAATCCATTAGTTATACATTTTTATTCAACATTTTGAGTTTCTGAGTAACACACTCAACTCAACACTCAATGAAATGTCATTGTCAAGATGTGTGATGGAAAGCCCTGGCTGGAGGTGTGTGGATTAATTTACTCCGCGCGGACTCTACAATCTATACCTACATTATGTGCAGACAAATAACCCTCCTGTTTAATTTGCATTGTTGAAATATATTGGGCGACGAAGTGTGAACTTAAACCACATGTACATGTTCATTCCAATACTTCCCTCAATTTAAATTTTATATTCTTTTTTTTTGAGATCATATTATAGACTAATTCAAGTTTGCAACCGTCGAACTAAATAAAATAATAAAAAATGGCAATGGTAATTGACACCTCAGTTTACAGCAGCAGCAGCAACGGTGCGAAGCTGCAACCAAGTGTGAATTTGCTCTTAACAAATCGCGTTGTTATATTCACCAAATACAACACACTGCCATGGTCTTTTTCATGAATAGAAGCTCGATTGAGCTTTCAATTAGTCACTAAAGGAATTTTTTTTTTTTTTTTGAATTCTTCGAATAACTCGAGAGTCGGGAATTAAAAGTTGAAGAATTAAAAAAAAAATAAAATAAAAATCAACTTGAAAACCTTGAAATCTAATTCTTTCTATACATCGAGGATCATGATGCATTGACACCTGCCTGAGGTGAATTAGTAATTAAAATACATATCTAGCAAGCAACTGGCGAATGCAAATAATATTACAAGAAGGGTTGAATAGGTACATATAGTGAAAGTTGTAAGTAATTAATCTTTTAACCACTAAAACACCCCACTGCACTGTCGCATTGCACTCCATTGCATTCTCAAGGTAGGGAGACACCGCCGCGAAGCCATACAAATTCACAATTTCAATCGAGATACAATTTTTTTTTTTCGTTTTTAAGTCCAATTCTGTTGCTGATGTTCTTGAAAAACGAACGAATTCCAAACGAATTTATTAGGTACAACGACGGAATACAAAATATACGTATGATGTTGGTGATGATGACGCTGACGACAACGACGAACGAGGACGACGACGTTATATACCCAAAGGAATACATTTCATATGAAATGCGTGGTTTTAGTTAGACCACAGTTGTTGTTGGTCTGACTGGACGGAACGGATGTCATGATGGTGATGCCACCACACGACTGCCCTTATATATCCATATACTATATTCGCACAGAACTAAATTGCAAGGATCGCAACAAAAGCAAGGTATCAAATTTCACTGTCATTTGCATTCAATCGGTAAGCAGCTCCCTTTCTGCGGTTTGAAACAGAACTAAATGTCTGTGAATATAATACATATACATATATGAATATTCAAATGGTTTGAAATTGGGAAAGGGTATAGGGTCTTGAAGGCATAGGATTTGTAGAATGGAATGTAATTCTATCGCTTGAAATGATTTTATTGGGTGTTACTTATTTACATATTCATATGTATAATATATGGTAGTTTTGTTTAAAATGTTGATATGTATAGGTACTTAAGTCAAAAGTTCTTAGAAATTATGTTACCCTAATTCAAAACGTATGGTATTAATACGACGCAATTCGATTTAGTTTATTTATTTAGAAAAAATTAAATTAGTAAATTGCTGTAAAATTAGAAAATTGTTGAATAGTTTCAATCTTATACAAAATTATGGTTAAAGTTCTCTGAGCATTTTTTAAAAAGACGAAAAAACGAAGTAAAAAAACTTCGAAGTTACCAGAAAATTTTGCTAAGTTTCTTAAAAATTGTCTTTTAAAATTTTTAATCCAAATGTTTAAAACTAAAGCATAGTGCCTTTGCAGCTGAAGCGCAACTAACATTTCCATCAAAAAATGACAACGATATCGTAAAACAAAAATTTAGTTCTACACCGTATTTTGTTTTAGAACAAACGTCTGAAAATCTACAAACACTCAGGGTAAATTTTAAGTGAAATTAACCAGAAACTAACCACGGTTGATTGTGAGCCCGAAAAATTTCCGGGACGTATTTGAGATTAACATTTTTTATTTTAGAGACCTTCACGAATAGAAACCAAACAAAAGCTAAAGAAGGTTAAAGACAGCTTCCTCTTTTTGAGAACTCCCGAACTTTCTAAATTAAATTGTGACAATAGTTGTGCTGGCTTATTTAATAATTAATTATATCTTTCATTTCTTGGCCAGGACTATCCCCATCAATGTTTTAGTTAAAAGATTTATGTTAAGAAAGGTCTTTTTATTCCGATTTCACGCTTCTTAACTCCATCACATATTAAAAAATAAAGCAGAATAAATATACCTATTCAACGTTTAAGTAAAAAGTAAAGACTTATATAGGTATGCTTTACATTCTCACTCGTACATCACATAACATGCATAGTGATATCCCCTATGGACATTGGACAAATTTGTGAATTTACGAAATGAAAGTGCATCAGAGGGATATGAAGTAGATGTGTACAATGTACATGTATGTCGAATATTTCATGCACCAATTCACTAATACCTAAAACAAGTAATAAGGGAACCCATAGTCACATGAGTTTCTATACCCATTTGTGAGCGTAAAGCTCAACATATGTTGTAGGTATGTACATATGTATGTTTGTTTATCTAACCTCTGCAATATTACTGTCCCTATCATCCAGAGCATATAATATCCCCGTAATGCTATGAGAGTAATGCATACAAGCGCTCATCCATCCTTCTTTTCCACACCACGAACATTTAATAATTTTTTTGCTTCTCCTTTTTTTTATAATATGGTACAAAAGACTTTGTAAACAATCGTTCCTGGCAAATCCTGGTCTATTTCGTGTGAGTTTTGTTTACAAGGTGTACCACTGTTCCAACGCTTCCATGAGGACCCATCAGGATTAGTGCGGTTGTGCGGTATATACACATTTATAAGAAATGCGCTCTAAGTTGTTAAATTTACATGCGGTTCAAAGGATTTGCCAAGAAAAACATCAGAGCCCCCAAAAAAATTCATGTCTTTTGTTTTGAAGATATGCAAACAATTGGTGGTAATATGATGTCGGTGGTGGCGGCGGCAGTGGTGGTGGCTGAACATCAAGCCATTTGCATTAGGCGAATTACATTTTGAAAAAACATGCACTTACTGCACATATATACGTTCCCGAATAAGAAAGACGTCAACGACGACGGTCCTTTTGTATAAAGAGAAGGGAATTCAGCTTCTGAAATATAATAAAAAATATAAAAGAAAACGTGTGAAAAAGCGTACGAATTATGGAGGAGGTAATGCACGCTTAGACACTATACAAAGTTGTCTTTCTATTATAAGGACGACGACGATGAAACCCATGTCTGGCGTTAAAAAGGATTGAAAAATAAAAAAAAAGGTATTCCCTTATCCCACGCCAAAAAAAAAAGTATATTGGGTTCGTTGAATAAATGTATATATCTAACGTAGAGGAGAAGAGAGTAAAATTGAAAGCTAAGTAATAAAATTTAGGCATGCAGTAGTTTTAATCCGATGAACTGCTATATCAAAATAAATCAATTTTTTAATTTAATAAGGCCTTTTTGTAACACTGCAAAAGGCCATGGGAGGCTGGATAAAAACAAGACGCATTAAGTTTTTAAACGTGAATTATTTACATCAATTCGCTTAAATCTTGGACACATAGCTGGATGCAGGATCTCAAAATCCAAAATCCAGACAACCCATCAAGATCCCGAAAACCCGTTATCTCGAAAACACAAAATCCAAGAAACCAGTAACTCCAAAATATCGAAAACCCGCAGTGTACCGTAAATAAAACTGAAAAAAAAATCTCTAAATTTAAAAAAAAATCTGCGAAGGGAGTCGAACTGAATTTTGACATTTTTGGATTTTCTGAATTGTGAGTTTTCGGTATTTTAGGTTCCGAGATTTTGTGTTTTATGGATTTGGGGTTTTTGATTTTTAAAATGTTTATATATACATTTGGGCTTTTGGTATAAAAACTGCAGCCCACATCTCGTTTTCATGTCGTTTAAATACTACTGGTCTTATTTATAAACGTTGTCTAACTTTAGACAACTGTCCAACCTTGGAAAATGTGTTCAAAAACCTTGTTTATTGTTGTCTTATAGCTGCCAAACTTAGACACAAGAGTAGATTGTCTTAACCGTGTGATATTTATTTTTATTAGGCAAATAAAGCATATTATTTCCACCAATTTGAAAATAGTTAGACAGTGTCTAAGTACACACAAATCTAATAAATACGACTGTATAAGTCTTAAGGTTTATGCCTGATTTGCTTAAGAAGACATACATGGTATTGAGGGGGTCTTTTTCCCCCAATAAGGCATGACGGGCAATTATTAATTATTAAAATTGATTAAAAATTTAAAAAACAAAAAACTAACTTAAATCTAAAAATTTTTGTGCTAGTAAATTAATTTTTTTTTAATTTTAAACGAATTCTAACAACCAATGGATTGAATTTTGTAGTAATTTCCATTGCACATTTTATCCCGTATCCCCTACGAAAACTAACGATTGTAGCTTTTTTATGAATTTTTTTTTCGGGTAAATTTTTGTACCAGCTTGTTTTTTGTTATTGCTCAACAGAGACAAAGCTTAATTCTTGGCATGGACGATACAATATGAAATGATACAATTATTGTAGGATGAGAATACAAACGAGACACAACAGCGATGACGACAAGCGAGGAGGAATACCTCCTACCACAATATTTTACTAATAGAGGAAAGAATCCAGGACTATACCTACCGAATGCACTTTACCCTGTCTGAGTTTAAAACCATGACCCGGCATGGCCGGGTCGTGAAATATGAAGAATGGCACTTGAAACAGACACATCTAACAAAACGTTGTCCTGGTCCGTCGTCGTTTGGTGATGGTGGTAGTGCGGTGGTTGGATGGTTGTGGATGACTGGTGCAACCAGGATGATGAATGACAGGATATAATCCCCTTTAAGAGCTCTTCTAATTGATAACAAGTGCAGCAGTAGGTACTGGCGTGTGGACTGTCGTCATCGTCGTCGTCCATACAAATATGTATGCATCATGAGCATATACTGTACTATACATCCGATGTACGAAGATCTATTCGAGAAATCTCTTCAGGAAATTCATCCAGACATACTCTGGAATCAGGATTGGGAAGGATGAACTGGAGAGACGTATATAACTACATGGAATATGAATGTGTGAACCTTGTGAGGATGTGTGATGTTATGTTGTTGTTGTTGTTCAATGTTATACCAATGGCTCAACGATGTATGAAATTTTATGGAGCAATGCATTGCAATGAAAGATGCAACCAATTTTCAGAACCTGGAGATGAATCTGGATGGTGGTGGCCTGGCCTGGTGTTAAGAGTAATGGCGAAGAGTTGTCATTTATTTTGAATGCCTTTCGAAGGACATGGACAATAAATAGATTTAATGCGATGATAACTCTAGCGAAGCCATGCGAAAGGACGACATCGTTCAATTTTCCTTATTTTTTTTTTTTATTTCCGTTTTTGTTATAAGGTGTGCTATATGAGAAAACTTTTATCATATTTAGAAATGCATAATAAATCGATAGATGAAGTTAAAATGAAGCTACAAAACATTTTTGTGATTATGATGCAAAGCAACTTTTCAAATGATAGGATTTATAATTTGTTCTGGAAACTGCCATACTGAAACTAGCAATAGATGGAAACAGAGTTCGAGTTTGGTAGTGCATAATTGATAGTTAGATTGTGTTAAAGGATGTGCTTCGTTTCTAATTGTATGGTTTTGGTTGGACAACTCTCTGTACCAAAGTTGAAATAAATACGTCAACCCGTTTAGACTTTAGCTCAAATAATAATGGACGTACGGGCTCACAGACGCACAGACCGATGCTCCGAAGGTTTGACAAAACCCACTTTTTCGTACTTCTCTATCATTGTGGTGTTAATTTTAATTAGGTACCTATAACCCTTACTATTTTTTCTCCACAAAACCAATACTTCCCCAAAAGAATAGACCAAGTAAAAATAAGGAAATTGAACAAAAACACTTTACGTGAAATATCGTAATGAAAATTATACAACAAAAGTTTATTTTCAGACATTTAGCAAAAATGGGAAAACACAAGAGTTGCAATTAACGCAGAATATTGTTCTATTTTTTTTTTTGTGAATGCAAACGTCCTTGTGTCAGTTCAAATAAATGATTGGGGCACCAGTTCAAATAGCAAGAGCAGAAACTAATTGCACTTATTAAGCTTTTAAAAGAATTTTCTCTGTTTTATATTTATTTATTTTTTGTTTGTCTTAAACAAAAAATCAACGACTCCCCTAATTTATTCTTGGATTTTTGTGTTTACAAATTACAACTATTCCCCCGAAATATTCAAAAGAAAAAATTCTTTAAAATAAATGAAGAAAATATTTTCCTTCTTATTATTTTTCTGTTGGGCAAAGCTCCTTCACCCTGGCCTTCTTTAAAATTTCCACATGAAGAAATAAACATTTAACAAAATTTTGTTCAACAGTGTTCTGTATCTTAGTTTCTGTCTTTTCCAAGGAATATTAGAACCTTAAAAAAATCTCACTAGTGCATAAGTCCTCAGCGTCAGCTTACGCAACCCTTTTTGACACTTCTCGCTAGACGTTGCATTCCCCTGCTGGTGCAGTTACATACCTATAGACACAAGAGTCCTGTAGAAATATTTTCTTTTTACTTTTTTTTTCTCTTGTTTTTATTTTCTAGGAATTATTTTACCTTGTAGCTGACGGATGTTTTAACTGCAGTCGCTCACACGTGTTTACTTCCTTTTTGCTTAAATTTTATTTTCCTCCAGGTTACTGCAAGAAAAGGGCACCGAAGGATACCTACCTACAGCACATAGCATTTCTACCGTTCGTTATAAAATCACTTCACACTGCTTGCTTATTTTAGTATGTGTAGCGAAGTAGAAAAAGGAAGAGAAAAACAAGCTTAAGTTCAAAGGATAAAGGATACCTTTACCGCAGGTGGGTGTTAATGGCAACTTAAATCCCGCTGACTTTCCACCATCAAACAAGGGGGAAAATATTGGTTTGAAGGAAAGTAGAGATTAATGAAATTACATGCAGCGGTGTGTTTTGAATATTCATAATCCAGCTAAGGAGGTGATATCTCGTAAATATTTTCCACCATAATAAATGAAGCTAAGAAAGAGATCCTTTAAACTTAAAACTTAACCATGCTCGAAGACTGGGTTACTGAACTGCCAACTAGAAAAGTAAAGTGAAGTTAATTTTTGCTTTAAAAAATACACCTAAGAGTTTCTCGTTAGCATTTTCTATAAATAGAGCTCAGAATTGTTTTAAATATATATCAGAACTGTGAACCCCTTCTATATGCATTGTATACCTAACCCAGATAAAAGTATGTCTTGTTTAAATCTGCATATTGCTTCACCCCCTATTAGTTGGTTGAGTGATTTTCTGATCTGGATGTCTAATGGAAAGTTACACTAATTTGAATATCATATTCACAATGATGCTGACAACGGAATTCCATCACTCTCAATGTGTCAACTTTCATTTGACTTTGAAGAGTTGCAAAGTTGCCTGCAGAACTTTTGTATAAATATACTCGATGACAGCTGCTGTTAAATTAGCCGATAAGAGTTGTCAAAACCAATCGCTAAAAATACACATATTCCAACAATGAACGAATATATACAATATATACATATACAATACATACCCTGAAGTCTGACGAGCAAAATTCACAAAAACAAAACAAAAAACACATAAACGTCAACAGGAAGGTCAGAACAAAAATTGCAACATGAGGTAAACAACATCCTGACGGGTTCAGAAGGGTTCGTGCTGTCTGCTAATGTGCTGCTAACCATGTTGATTGACATTTGACGACTTTTGATGGGCACGATATGTTATGCATGTCAGTTGAAACATATCAGCAGGAGTGAGTTCAGTTTATGTTATGTTTTTTCTCGGTTTTTTTTTTTTTTTTTTGTCCAGAGTTTGTGTATCTTTTGCTAAAAATATATGCATAACTCGATGAGTTGCAATGAGTTTTTGTTGAATTGAACGCAGGCAACAGCCGGCATTTGCAAACGCACATCAACCCAATGCGAATGCGAGAAGGTAAAAATAGTTTGCTTGCGTAACCAACCAACAGCAGCAACGTTGCGTGAAGTACAATTTAATTAGCAGCAAAAGATATAAATTGCAATGATTGACATATTAACAAGCCAAGATTATATGGTCGTCAACTTGTGTGTATTGTTTTTGTTGCATCAACAAAGTTGCATGGGGAAAAAACATTAAATAATATTAGATGATACTATATGGATTCTGATTGCTAACGATCGGTCATGTTGTCCAGAATATGAACCTTGCCATATATTCCGAGAAGTTGTTCTTCGTTTTCCTATAAATATTCAGTAGCGCCACTCGTGCTACAAAATGGAATTTTCCAAAAGAACGCATTGGGGAATAATAATTATGCGTGAAATAAAAATCTATTAAGGGTAATATGCTGAACGTCTCCTTGTTAATTTTAAACATTAATTGCTACGTAAGTATATCTGCAAGAACTTAAATCATCGCCATCTACACCTTTCCTCTTATTGCTGACATGTTTATATTTTTATTGTTTGCGTGTAAAATTTAGTTGGAATTGCCAAATAATACCCCTTTATTTTTTTTTAAATCGAATTTTTCAAACAATATCTAAAGGCATTTTAGAGCCACATGCACCAAACAACAAAATTAACTAAAAAATATTGCATAACTTTTGTATTTTAATATTTTCTACGTAACCAACAACTTAGGTTTATTCTGCGAAGTGTCAAACGTAAATCTCCAACCCACGACATACGATCGCACTCAATAAACGGGTGAATTAAAAATTCGTTTGAATTTGAGGTTAAACCTCAAACACTGAAAAATTTGACAGTTGTCATCAGCGACCACGACCACAGTACAAAAACCTATGGTATTAGGTATATATCGCGCAGATTGCCATAGTTGAAAGTGTCAAAAATTAAAATGGCTGTTCGAGTGCCCACAAAAACTACACACCGCATTATTAAGATCAACAACAAATTATTGAAATTAGACAAGGGAAGTGGCACTGGATATGCCATTTTCTTCGATTTTGACAGCAGTTGCGCAGAACTGAACAAAAAAAAACGGTATTGTTAAATTACCTTTAATATTTGATATGTAGGTGCTGCGACTAGCGACAACTTATGAATGAAATGTCAAAATTTGCGACCATTTCAAATTCGCAGTTCGATGTTGACGTTTCATGTGCAATGCAAGGCGTTTTAGTGCCATCAGTTCGAAATCACAATTTCATTTTCTCCAATAGGTAGATACATATACATAAATGTATGTATAGGTAGCAGTGGCGAGGCGTGAATAATTTGAAATGGTAAGTCGATGTAAAAATTAATTACCTGCAAACGTAAATGAGTTCTAAAACATAATAATACGTAGCCAAAATTAAATAATACATTGCAGATCAGCTTTCCACGGCAAATTTAACCAGTCTTTTATAGGTACCAATATCAAATCATTAATTTTTAAATTTACAAGGATCTTAATAAAAGAAACCGTTTCTGGCTAAATGTAGGTAATATTAAAATTAATGCTAAATATGACGATAAATAAGGAACTTCAATGTGTTAGATAAATAACCAAATAAATCAACAAATAAATTGAAAAGTTCAAAAACTTGTGTGTAAAAAAAATATTAATAAATGAATTTTTTCTATAAATAATTATGTATCTGAATTAAAATATAGAAAATATTGAACATTAAAAAAAAAAACTGAATTTTCATTATTCAAACGGTAGCAAATTTAAACAGCTCATTTAATACCTACAGACTGCTGTTGTTTAACAGCCTCTGCTGTTATTAAAGAGCAGCGAAACTATAAGAGATACACATAGAATTCACCAAATAAGTCGAAAAAAAGCGTGTTATTTGTTTGCATAAGCAAGGGGAAACTCATTAAGCAACTAAGAGAACTGACCTACTCAATTAATCCACCACAGCACAGCGCAGCGGTAGAAGATACTCACAAAAATCACCAAATAAGTCGGAAAAAAGCGTGTTATTCTTTTGCATAAGAGCGCGTGTGTTAAACAGAGTCGAGTCAAAATCAGAAAATCATAAGGAAGAAAAGAGAAAGGAAATAAATTTGTTCTATCCAGCGATAGATTTTATAACCCGACATATTTCGGGTTGCTTTGCTTTGGACAGAGCACAGAGAGTGTGGATAGAATACACATACTAATGAAAATGACGTGTGTGTGTTTTTTTTCGTGTGTGGCTTGAATTCAATTGAGTGGTGGAGTGTGCAGCTAGTGCAGGTTAATGAATAGATACAAATTAGATTTATCCCGTGGGTTTTATGTTGCTGAATATCAAGTAAACATTGTTGCATAGAAGAAAATGTAAAAGGTAACTCGGTAGGAATCGAGTTATATGGACGCCTCGCCACTGATAGGTAGGAAGCTGAATTGTATGCGAGTGTTAATTCTTTTTATTTTGAACTTCGTCTAGCCAAAATGAAAACAAATAGGTATACTTTTTTTCATAGGTACCAACATTGTCTGAATCTGCAAATGTTTCAAAGAGGATCCACAATATCTTTTTTCCAGTCAGACAGATAATTTCACTCTCATATAGTAGAGTCTGATAATTAAATTTAAAGCATTTCAAAAATTCTTAAATCTCTACATATTTACAGATTTAATGCACTGAAAAGTTTTTGAAACAAAAAAATGATAAAAAAAAACTTTATATAACAATTATCGTCTCTTATCCTTTTTCTCTTATTTTGTTGCACCCTTAGGTTGCATGTATGCTTAGCTTGCTTATACATACATATATATATATATATGCAGCCAAAGCCTTTATATGCTGCCTTATCCTCGGCTGGCTGGTTGGCACCAACTCTTTTCGAAACGTAATTTTTACTTTATTATTTACTTCTTTTATTTTTATTTTGTTAAAAAATGTTTTTTTGTTGGTTATGTTTGTGTTTTATTTTTTTTTTTTTGTATTTGTTTAAGTTAACATTTTACAAACTTCCAGACGATGATGGTAAGTTAACATGGTTACATAAGGATAAATCTGCCAACGACATGGTAAGGATAATATTGTGAGTAGGCAATTTTTTAGTTGCAGTTGTTTTTGTTGTTGTTGTTGATTTTTTTCGTCGTCGTATACCGTTGTATAGTCGTCTCTCAAATAATTGAGGAAAAATAAAACAGTGGGAAACGAAAAATGCAGCCGAGTTGAATGGATTCAGAGTACTTTTTACAAAGAAGAATTTAATTTTTTGTAGAGTTCAAATTTCTTTTTTAGTGTTTTTATTTTTCTTTTTTTTATATTTTCCTGCAAAAGAAAATCGTCAAAAGGACATTGACTGCTTTAAAAACGAATTTTCTGTAGTTTAAAAAAATGTTTGGTTGAAAATAATTTTGTTGATAGAGAAGTAGGTAGGTAAGGTACTTACCTACATACTTATAGATGAAGTTTCATTTTTGTGAGCCTTGGGCTATGCAAGATTTGTCTTTAGGCTTTGGATGTTTAATATTAAAAGGAACTGCATAGTACTTAAAAATTTCCGCAGGACTATTTTCCGATTGATTAGATTTGCTTTGGAAAGAAATAAAAAAATATAAAGACATTTTAATTTTGTTCATAACCCGCACATTAAAGAACTTTTGAATCCTAAATTTGAAGTAAAGACATCAAAAAATATAAGGACATTTCAATTTTGTTTATAACCCGTACACTGAAGAGTTTTTGAATCTTAAATTAGATAAAAAGGTTTGGATTAAATAAATATTTAAAGATCAGTTGAAGTTAGGGTTCCCAACCGTACTATAATACCTATATAGTATTGTACTATATTTCGGGTCTCTGTACTATATACTGCTGAAGAAATATATAGTACGAAAAAGTACTATATTTCAGTTTGATTTATCAATCATTTTGAAAAATGTTAACAAATATCAAACACACTTTGATTGCACCTTAAGGTTCCATTTTATACATGTATCCGACTGAGACTAAGTCTTGCTGTCAAACGTCTATAGTTTTCGAATGTTTTAAAAATAAAAGCTAGTTTCAAATATGGAAAGTGGAAGCGACAGTGGAAGTTCGTCAAACTCCAGTGGTAAATTAACACCTAAAAAACGAAAGGTACAAAAAAGTCTACAAAGACTACTACAAGACTACAACGCAATATTTATCTACAATTGAAAAAAGTGGAATTGGCCAGGTTTTCCAACCTTCTTTGTCGGTTTTTGTATGAATTGTCTCAATTCACTGACTGATTTTAATACTAAACGAAATTTTTACGAGAATAAAAAATATGAATGAGTTTAGCGACAGAAAAACAGACCAAAAAATTTAAAAAAATCCGAAAACAACTTACCAAATGTAATTTCTTTTCTACTCTCTATTCCTGCCACTTCTGCATTTACAGAAAGAATTTAATCTACATAAATTTGAAAATTGATTGCGTTAAAGCCTATGACACATTTATTTAAAATACAAAATTGTTAAACGATGCTAAAAGCACAAAAAAATATAGATTTTATAAAAATAAATAATTACAAATAATATGTTTGGCCTTTTTTTAACCTTTTTATAAAATACTATATATTTTTGAAGAGTACTATATTTTTTATAGCTAATAGTGAAAAATACTATAATCGGTCGAAAAAAAGTTGGGAACCCTAGTTGAAGTCCCGACTAAACGAACATTCCTCCTTCATTTTTTGGATTTTTTTTTATTTTAAACATAGATATACAGAGTGTTTTGCATATAAGCTGCGGCAAAATAATAGGCCGTGTATTTTTTTTTAAATATCCTAGCCCAAATTAATTTTTAGTCAAACATTTAAAACCAGATGTTTAAATGTCTTATAAATTTTGAAAAAATTGATTAGAGCTATCTCTAAGAGCAATCCTTTAAGGAATCACATAAAAGTGATCTGTATTAAATTTGAAACAAATCAGAAAGTACCTTCCGGTTAATCAAAAACAAGATATGACAAATTGTCGATTCTATTAAGCGGGATCAACTGTATTTTTAAATTTGTATTTTAAATTTTTATATCAATTTCCTCATATTTGATCTATAATAAAAGTTTTTCATATGTGTACATACAATTATTTCTTTTAAGCTAATTTTTTTTCTTTTTCTTTTCAGAAGGTAAAAATAACCAATAAAATGATTCAAAGTTCATTTATTGTCTACCTATTGTTCGACATTAAAGAAAACGTTTTGTAAGTAGAACATTCCACAAAAATATTTTTTTTTTTATTTTGTTTGGCAATTTAATCGGTGAAAGGATTTGACAGATATGGGATACCGTTTAAATCTTTATACCCCCTTCTTCCCTTCTCAAAGCGTCTACCCCACAACCGTCCGAACAAACCAACGACGATTGATAGTTTTGCTGACATTTTTTCAATTGTCGGATTTGATCGATTTGTTTATAACTTTATTGTGGCGTGCAACGGCAGCGGCTACTTTTGCTGTTGTTTTGCTTTTGCTGCTGCTGCTATTGCTATAATGTTACTGCTATTGCTTGATGTGAGCTTGTTGGGTGTTTAGTTTATTTTATAATTGATTGCGAAAATGTTAAGCTGCGGCTGACCCGCTTTGATAAATCACCCTCAAGGCAAATGATTAAGAAGTCAATTATGTTGGCCATTAATTACAATTTCGTGCAGTTAGCTTCAAAAGATATAAAAAAAACGAAAGAAAATCTAATAAAGTTGCACAAAAGAACTTCGAGAGATGTGATGATATATACAATACATTATATACCTTTTTATAAATACAAAAAAAAATGTTATTGTCTAAGTTTTTTTTTCGTTTTTTTATAAGAACTGAAGAACTGAATTTCAAATGGAAAGTAAAAGAAATTCGAAGGGAATTTTAAATGAATAGAAAAATTACTGTAGCCAGTGGCACTATAACTGACGTGCGATTCATATATATTCGTGAGAATTATGACAATAAAAGATTTGGTGATAAATCATACCTTCGAAATTGTTTAACAATAAAGAATAGAAAGCAAAATTTAGGTAATTTGATCAGTTTTCAGCTTCTGTTGCAAGAGTGGTTAAGATTTATTATTTTAATATGGAGCCATTTGTGGTCGATGGTCTTTTTAAAGAATTTTTAGTGAAAATAATAATTAATGTTCTTCTTGGTTTTTGAAAGCCTTTAGCCAAAATTTTAATTTTAAAGAAAAAAAAAGTATTCCACCTGATATCAGTCACCATCAGTCAGAGTACCAATAAAATGGCATATTCTTTGCTCAATAAAGTTAAAATTTATTTAGTTTCATTATCCCAAAATATAAATTACCATATTGGTATTGTTTCAGTTTCACACTTTGTGATGACGTGTTTTGCTAAAATAACAGTTTTAAGGTGCTAAAGAGACATAAAGCCTACTTAAAAAAAACTTCCATTCTCAGGAGAAGAATATCGAATCTGAATATCTATTTGACCATTGTTTGAGTTTGTTAATATTTTTATTTTTATGCAAAATTGGGTTTCTGGAATCAGTTAAGATTTGTAGCCATCATTACCAGTTAAGTGTTTTTCTGAGGTTATTCTTTTTAAAGGAAAGTAATGCCAACTATTATACCTTCTTAGTGGACGACTGCAAAAATATTCTTTTGATGTAATATTTTTTATATATATGTATAACGTTATGCAATCCGTTAAACTGTTTTTTTTTTTACACAAAAAATTTGTCGGTTTGCATTAATGTATCTCCTATCTCCGTAAGTCGAAACCTGTCACAAAGAACTTATTATTCTAAAAACCATAAAAAACTCTCAAAAACCTTCGATATGAGTTTATTAATATTTTCTCGTAACATTTATTTGAGTGACATATTTTATTTGTTAAATATTTGACTTATTAAACTAGAACCAAGAACAAAACCATACAATGTTAAAAGAAGTTAGTTAAATAAATGAAATGACATAACCAATCTACTCCACCTTTTCATTAGCACCTCGCTAAAGCACCAGCAATTTAATGTAAATATAAAAACAAAAAGTCTTATACTCTGTCTCTTCGAATAATAAATGCAAACAATGATTCACTCTGAATACGCGCAAATATTATTAACTGAATGTTCTTCTCTACAAAAACCATCATCATTAATCATTAATTCGCATCGCTACCAGCAAAAATTCCCTTCATATTCTGAAGCTTCTAGTTTTTTTTTTTTTTTTTTTTTTGTTTATTATGCCAGATGCGAGAACTCTACCAGTCCAGTGCCAGTCTTCACCAAATATTATTCTTTTTCTGCGAAGATTTTGAATTAATTTCACTTCTTCGCGTTCTGCAAGATTGTACATCTGTTGGGAACGAAATAAATTCGTTTCGTCCACACGGCTTGACTGGATCTTTGGTGCTTTGGTCCATTGAATCGAAAAATCGAAGTAGGTACATATTCGATATTCCAATTATGTTTATGGCACTATAAACCAAGCGAATAACATTTCAATGCAATTATCGCCTTTGCCGCATTGCTAAGCTAAGCATTTTAGCCTTAACCAGGCCCTTTAGGCGTTTGGTTGTTTATTTTTATTTTCGTTTTTATATAATTCACTGACTCTAAGAAAAGTCGTTAAAAGTCCCTAAGCCAATAATAGTTTTTGGATGTACGTATTTTTTTTTTTGTAACGGACTCTGATGTTTGAGTTTTAATATTTCCCACTTGATGTGGCTGTATATAGCAACATAATATTTCCAGTTTTATTTTTATCAGAATTCGTTCAGTATCTTCATATTATGGATGTAATTTGCAATGAAATTCAATTTACAATGGCAGATACATCTCTTTGGCTTCGCATCTTCTATGAGAGATGAAGTGTCTGCCTTCTTGGCAGAGTTTGAGTAGATATTTCACACTAAACAAATTATATTGGTTTTTTAGCTCAGACACAGACATGAGACAACACGAACATGAACACATACATAATATATATACATTTTCTCTTACAATTCTATTAAAGCTGCCGTCTCAGGAATTTAATTAATTGCGGCAACGAAGAACGTTGAAGAATATTTCATTTAAGGAATATTGTTGCACTTAGGATAAATTAGTTCTTTCGCATGTTCACGTGTAAGTACAGGTAGACATTTATATAGAATTAATATAGAGAGGAAGAACGCATGTGAAGTTCACATCATTTTATCCAATGATGAGAGTCACGTCTTTCAATTTCGCAAAATGGCTATCATAACAACAAGCAATGAGTTCCTTATAGCCAAGTTAGTTCGGAAATTTGGAGTACCTACTTGCATACATGTTTTTCGCTTAACGACGATGAAATTGACTTTTAAAAAGTGCTCTTGTTAGAAAACAGTCCACATTAACACCAATGGATATTGCTTTCAAAAATCGTTTACTTTCAAATTACACATCAAACTGAAAGTGGATTGGTGCAATGGAATTATATATTAAGAAACTCTCAGATGTATTTTACGTCTTTACTGTAAAATATATACGCTTCCTCAATGGGATTAAATGTGGTTGTACCAACGTTGTTAGAGATCCCTTTCTTCGACATATTTATTTTTGTTTATTTACTAATAATGCACTGTTGCATTTGAACTGTTAATTTGCCTACCAGGTATATCAAAACCTTAACCGATGGTGATAATTAGTGTCCGACCGAAGCTTCGGCTTCGGCCGAATTCGGCCAAAAAAACAACATTCGGCCAAACCTTCGGCTTCGGCATTTTAGGCCGAAGTTTTGGCCGAAGCCGAAGAATCTGTTTATTATATCGAGCATCGTACTAGGCGCCGGAAAAAATTTCAATTTTTGAAATTTTTGAATAACGAAGAAAAGATTGCAATCTTTTCTTCGCTAGGTATTCAAAAATTTCAAAACACATGTGTGCCATCATAAAAATTATTACTAAAAATGAATTATTTATTTCTTTTTTCTTTATAATTACTAATTAGTTATTAGTTATTTTTATTTTATTTGTCTTATATTTTTAAACCATACATTTTAATAAAAATAATATTTTTATCCAATTGGAAAGGAGAATTCTTGACTTTTTTCAACCTTAGGCTTCGGCTTCGGCCGAAGATTTTCTTTCAGCCTAATAATTCGGCTTCGGCTTCGGCTGAAAATCGACCTTCGGTCGGACACTAGTGATAATCATTAAATAAGTTAATAGTTCACGAGCCACGTCTCACGAGTAAAACACGAACGAAGCATAATACCTTCACCTACAAAGTATGGTCGAAATATTGATTGAAATTCATCAACTGTGAAGTGAACAATTGAAAATATACAAAATTGGTAATAGTTATTTATTAATTATTGGTTTATGCTAGCAAGTCCTAATCACCTGTTCATTAGCGGAGAAAATTAAACGCTGCATCAACAAAATTCAGCACATTTCTGCTCCACCAAAAGCCTTGGAGGCAATTTTTCGGATAAGCTATTCTATTTATAACCCAGAATAGGGTTATAAATAGAATATACTGTATGAAACAATTAAACAAAATTATAATCTAAAGAAAAAAACTATGTTTTCTATTTAATTTAATAATCTTGCGTAAATTTTGGGACACCCTTCATTTCTCACTAAAAACCATGGAAAACCATGGAAATGTAGTTTTATATTTCTTTAAAATACCTTCACCTTAATTCTTCAAAAAAAAATTGTTATTGTGTCCAGGAATAATATGAACTTTATTTCTATGACAACATAACTTCTAATACCCCACTCAATCATCACAAAAGCCGCATGTACCTAGGTAGGGTACATGGATGAAACGGAAGCAAGCTTGAAAATTGGATTGCAACCTACATTAGCCCTACTAATTAATCAATATTTACCAATACAACCCAGTTCATAATCCAATTACAAGACGTTTCTAAAACTTCATGGAAGTCAATCAAATGTGCCATATCGTCACCCCGCCCACAAAAATCCCTAATTACGACGATCATTCGCCAATACCAATTAATTCCGTCGAACACGCCAAGCGGCCCGAAAAAAAACCACTGCCCACATGTCAATAGTGTTCCTTCAATTAACCGGGCGCGATGTTTGGTGTAAGAAAACGACACAGAAATTCCGCCTTTTTCTCGCTATTGTGTACCTATGTGTATGAACACGCCGCCGCTTCATTGCTGATGCCGCGCCGCCGCTGTCACGTCGCGGTCGCGCCACTTTACTTCAAACGTCCGATTGTCCAAACATCAACCAGAAGCTTGAAATTGAAAATTTGAATTTTCTACCGTAAAGAGACCTTCGTTCGACCCAGTGGCGAGGCGTCCATATAACTCGATTCCTACCGACTTACCTTTTACATTTTCTGCTATACAACAATGTTTACTAAATACGAGCAACATAAAGCCCACGGGATAAACCTAATATGTATCTATACATCAACCTGCACACTCCACTACTCAATTGAAAAGCCACACACGAAAACACACACACCTCATTATCATTAGTATGTGTATTCTGTCCACACTCTGTGCATAGCCAAAGCAAAGCAACCCGAAATATGTCGGGTTATAAAATCTGTCGCTAGATAGAACAAATTTATTTCCTTTCTCTTTTCTTCCTTATGATTTTCTGATTTTGACTCAACTCTGTTTAACACACGCTCTCTTATGCAAAAGAATAACACGCTTTTTTCCGACTTATTTGGTGATTTTTGTGAGTATCTTCTACCGCTGCGCTGTGCTGTGGTAGGTTAATTGAGTAGGTCAGTTCTCTTAGTTACTTAATGAGTTTCTGAGTTTGACTCGTCTCTGTTCCCCTTTCTTATGCAAACAAATAACACGCTTTTCTTCGACTTATTTGGTGAATTCTGTGTGTATCTCTTATCGTTGCGCTGTTGTTTAACAACAGCAAAGGCTGTTAAACAACAGCAGTCTGTAGGTATTAAATGAGCTGTTAAATTTGCTACCGTTTAAAAAATGAAAATTCAGTTGTTTGCTTTTAATGTTCAATATTTTCTATTTTTTAATCCAGATAAATAATTATTTATAGACAAATTTTATTTATTGGCTTAGTTTGTCTTGGAAAGCAGATCTGCCATATATTATTTAATATTGGCTACATATTAATGTTTTAGAATGCATTTACGTTTGCATGTAATTAATTTTTACATCGACTTACCGTTTGAAATTATTCACGCCTCGCCACTGGTTCGACCATTAGGTCTAATGTCTACTACAAAACCGTGATTGATGGGCGAACAACGTTTGCGACCGGTCGAGTACGTATTAAGCGGATAAACCTGCTGCTGCAACACCTCAAGGCCTCACGCACTATGCACTCTCGCTGAGCCCCGAAGTTTTGGATTTCTTTTTTTTTTTATTTTTATTTTCATTTTTCGGGGGAAAACTGAAAACTGATTGAAGTGCAATCCTATTGTGATTATCTTTTGAGGCGCGTGAACACAGAACAAGTGCGCTCACACGGAGAGATGACAAGCTGTAGGTCGATGTCGACATGAAACACATTGCTGTGGCGGGCGCGGCGACGGCGGCCGACGACGTGCTGTGCCCTGTGCCGTATATACGACCACCCAAAATGCTACAGTTTCCATTTCTAAAGTGCTGCTGACTGACTGACGCTTTCGAAAACGAAACAAACAAAATACAGAAAAAAAAAATAAAATAAAAGAGAAGAGTGCTGACGCACTCGTGGCGGGACTGCCTGAAGGTTGAAAAGTTGGAGGCACACAAAAAAAATCTTCATCTCATCAATGTGAGAGTTTTTGCCTCCATTTGTGCTTCCGACCATGATAATGGATTGTCGGAATGACACTTTAGAATTTTTTTCCAATTTTCAATGATGATGATTTTGTAGAAATTCATCGGAAATGAATTAATATGTTGAGTGATGCACTAAGGAGATTGAAAGAGTGGCCATATGTTTGGGAGGTCTTTCAGTATCTATATTTTTTTCTTTTTCACGAAGATATGAAGGAGTATTTTTTTATTATATCTTTTTTTTTTAACAAAATCAAAATGGATATTTATGAAGCAAATACTTTAATTATGATAAGGTTTGAATTGTTTTAATGAATTTAAATATTTTCGATAACGTGTGGATTTTTATAAATTTTATATTCATTTTTTTTCTACCTGTACCTACACAGAAAAAGTTTTTATTGCTTGTAGGCAAACAGACGAATAGTGACAAGTTTGACAAGTTTTTTTTTTACAAATACATATAACTTTCCCACTCGTAGCCCTATTATCAATATAATGGCAACTTTGTTCCTATGCAAAATTTAACAATAAAAAATATTTCCCATCGCGAATTTCCCACAAAATTATATTTCTCTGAAAACTTACTTGTGAAAATGTTTGCATTGAAATAAGCAAAAACAAAAAGTCGACTGCAAAAATTATTCACGATAGCTTTTTTGCTGAGAGGAGTATTTTCATTAAAAATTAGATAATGATTCCTGAATCCTGATAGCAAGATTTTCCAAAATGGGAAAAAATCTAGGGAAATTTCATTCGCGAATATTACCAACAAAGATTTTTTTTTTTAAATCGAAGTTTAGAGTTTAAGCTGAAAATGTGTCCTTTTGCCATACATTTACCTTAACATCTGCTCTCTCCGTACCAATTTCCAACTCTTCTTTTGACGGTTTTCGAAAGCGTAACGTAAGTCCTTAACATTTTCTGCAGCAATCGAACATTGCCTTCGCTCATTTTTTTGAAAATGAAATTTTTGTGTAACTTGACTTGTAAATAATTTTATTAAATGTTTAATAAGAATTCGCGATTAAACATTTTTTAAGTCTTGATAAACTAAAATAGTTCCAGCCATTTACAAATTTTTGTTTTCAAAATTTATACACATTATGACGCGGTTGTAAGTTTTACTTAACATAATCTCTTGAGTCAAAAACTATATAACGATCTCATTTTCAAAAAACTTAAATAAAATCACCACGAATGCTTCTGGCTAACTACATACATACCTATATATTATAATGCCTTAATGTGTGCATGTGCATTAGCCCAGCACCTACCACTTTTGAGAGCAATCGAAATGGCAATTGAAGAAATCCCAAGGTGAGGACATGAAGTGGTTTTGCACAAAACCTTACCACTTGGTTGAATTTATGTAGGTATGTATCCTTAACTGCACATCACTGGTATACCATACATATACATACTTCTATATATGTATATAAAACAAAAGAGTCATCGATTTGTTAAGTCCCTTTGGATTTCTCGTTCTTTATTTTTTTTTGTCATCATATACCAAACCAATGCGATGGATGGACACGGAATAAAGGGACGACAACTATTGCTGTAATGGGATGCATCCTTCCTGAAGAAACGAAACCCTTTGGACTGGTTAAACGACGAAGACCAAAACTAGTTCTTATAAAGCGTCTTCAATTGTACCGTTCAGCTAAACAACAATAAAAAGGAATAAGATGTACCAAACCAACAAACTAAGAAGCAGTGTGGCCAGAATAAAATAAATTTAATTAAAAAAAAGCAAACAAAGAAGTTTATGGAGTTCTTCAAATTGCAGTATATTCGTGAAATGTTATTTTAAAAAAATATCCATTCACTTTCCGCATTGTTACTCTTAAAAAAATATATGCGAGTAGGTAAAGGTAGTAGAAAAATACTCAGGTAAGGGAATTTAAAAAAAAAATCAAAAACTAAGAATCATAAATGGAATAAATGGAATACAAGACAAATGCTAAGAATACAAAAACTTCCGAAAATAAATTACAGACTCGAAAACTTAAGAATATACAATTTGATCTTCAATACTCAAAGATCAAATTGTATATGGGGAGAACAGTATGATGGCAACTCTGAACAAAAAAGTAAAAAAAAATTAAAATTGAAAAAAATGTTTGCCAAGAAACGCGAACGACTTTAATCACTTTGAATTGTGCAATACACAAACGACATCAAAGGATTTCCCTTTATATTAAAGTATATAGGAGGAGGATGAGGACGACTCGATTGGCGAGAGAGTATGTACTTTTGGATGCGAAACCCTGGAATCCATAAGCCGAAATTGCATGTGACGACTACGACGACCGACGACGACGATGAGACAACAACAAACGAAGAAAGATGCCGCCGCGAATTCGCACAACTACACAACATCAGCAACTAAAGACAAACAAAAGGACGCGGCGGCGCAGCGGTGCAGCTGATGCCAAATACCACTATCCAAATGATGCAGCTCGTCCCGGTAAAAGATGCAGTATGAGAGGAGTAGGAGATGTGTACTGCATCCCCATTGTTATTATTATTATTTTTGTATTTGCTTTTCATCGGCATCCGTTTTCTTTTGGTAATTTTTTTGTTTTGTTTTGTTTTTGCGAGAAAAAATAAGGTGGGGGATAGAGGGAAGAAGGCTGTATAGGGTCTGTGGGACGAACACACATGTCCTTCCTTGTGTTTGCCTTGGCTGCAGTTCAATTTACAGAAAAATCTCTTCACGGGCCTGATAATAAAAGTTCCATTTCTCTGGGGCGGATTATTAAATAGGGAAGGAAAGGCCTCCGCTTGTATGGAACGCCTATAAATGTGAGAGAAAATCTGTGTCAGAATTTTGTATTTAAAAATTTTAACTTAAAAAAAATGTTTAGTTTTTGCAATATCTGCGATTCTATTCTAAAATCAGGATTTCCAATCAGTGAAAATCAATTTAGGAATCAGGGGCAATCAACTTGCCTTAGAATTAGAACGCTTAAGTAAGTTTTGAAAAAAAAAAACACCATCATTACTCCGAAATTGTATTGAAATTCAATGTTCTCACATCCCCTCAAAGGGTTCTTTCTTCTTTAAAACAAATATTAGAATTGTAACTTAAGCAAATCAGAACTAGCCTCTTGCCTTAAAAGGTTGCCTTATAGAAGCAAAAAAGAAACTTCAAATTTAGAAATGCGGGACTGGATTATAATCATCAAACAGCGGAGGCTGCATTTGCATTTTGCATTCGACGAATGTATAGCTGCTGTTCTTGAAGTTGAATTAAAAAAAAATAAAGAGTTTTATTTGGTTGGTGAAAACTGAAGAGACAACACCACCAGCACAACACAATCAGCTATGTGGCTTCTGGTGCTCACCCTTGCCACCAAGAATTCTTCAGTAATTTTTTTTTATTTTTTTTTCCGTCTTCCATCATCGTCAGCTTCATATCTCGTAGTCTTGTTGGAAATATGTTTAACATTTTTTGGTTTGTTTGATTCGTTTCTTTTTTTGTATTCTTTTTTGGGTGTTTTATTTCCCGCTGCATGATGGTCTGATCGAACAGGTTGTGAACATTTCAATATTTGTGTATAATTTATGTAAAACTGAAAATCAACTTGATGCTGTCGAATAGCCAAAGAAAAAAACAAAGACTTAGGAACTATATCTACGTATAAGGAGTTAATAAAAAAAATGGTCAAAAGAGCAAGACATTTGACTTTTCTCAAAGAAATATAATTTCCTTGTTGACCATTAAACATAGAGTTACCTTCTGGCAGGATTAAGTTTCTCTTTTTGAAAATTTTCAAATAGATTTGACCGGAAAACTTTATTCAAGATTAAAAAAAGAAAACATACAATTTTGAAATGCAGGGAATTATATGACACAATTCGATTGAAAATTACATTTGCTTAAAAATGGTTAACATAAATTATAAATTTTATCTTTCGCTTATGATTTTGAGCAAAATAAACTATGTAATTAATTGACAAACAAATTTTTACCTTTTTTTATTTTTTTTATAATTTTAAGCTTCGGTTATAGGTATTTTACGTTAAAAATTCAAAACATTTAATCTCCATTCATCGTGAAATACCTTCCACAAAAATGTACCTACAGACAAAAATGTTAAATCTGTGAAACGTTAATTTATAAACTTCACGCTGATTTTTCATTAAAACACCATTTTTCACCCGTAATCTAGCTATACAGTATACTGAGTTGTTCCCTTGTGAACAGACGTATAAGTGTTTAAATGCAGCGTAAAAATAATTTGGAACGTATTTACTTTCCATTTCATTGGTAGTGAATTTTTATTAAATCTAACAAATTTTTGAAACCGGAATGTTGAACTAAAATCATAGTTCAGATTTTTTTTTTAAGTAAAAATTGTTCTTTAATTTGTATTTTTATCTGTTAATCTTTTATGAAAAAAAATTTATACATAATAAAATTATTAAATGAAATATTAAAATTAGTTTTTTAAATAATTAACAGAGTATAATATGAACATATAAAAATTTGAAGAAAAAAATTATATCCATTAGTTCCGTGTTAAAAAAAAATGCCACCATACTTTAAGAACCAATGTCAAATACATACATACATTATCTTCGTATGTCTATAATCATCGATATAAACTGAAATTTATTATCGACCTCAAAACCCCTCCGGACTCAATTTATTTTAATTCTATTTTTACGATTCTCAGTGGAATTAAAAAAAATCGAAAAGGATACAACTGAAATCCTTTTCACTACTCAACACCTTTCGATCGAGTGCAATTTTAATTTCATCATTCGTGCGAAATTAATCGTTTCACATTTCTTATTGAAGAGTTTTATGACATTTCAAGAACCTCCCCATTCATGCAACAGAAACATGCATTTTGTTTTTTTTTTTTCAAATTCTGCTTGAATAAGAATTAACCATCGATTGCACAAAGTCAAAACAACCACAAGTTAAAAAATAAAACTGGAAAAAAAGTTGAAAAACAAAGACAAGCGCCAATTAATTTCCAATCGAGCGACTTCGATTGGACTCAGGACAGGATTGTATTGACATGCATGTAGGATACTAACGAATGCCCTGAAGTATCCCTTGAGAGGAAAGAGATGTGTGAACTTAGAGTAATTTCGTTTTTTTCTTCTTTTAATTGAATGGGAATTTAAATGGTCAGGAAGAGCTAGCTATTCGTGATTCAGTTTATTTCGATGATGGTGACTAGACTTATTATAGACGAATGTTAATGCCAATTTATATATTTATAATAATAAAGGTTACCATATTTTGTGATATTCATAAGATAAAATCCGATATGATAAATTTTTTCAAGAGATGATGATGTTAACGGATTCACTGTAAATCAAATCGCTCATTGGCTGAATTGATGTTCTAGTATCAAACTTATTTGCTTATTTGAATGTGAGGAATACTTCTAAAGAATGATTTGTTTCTCTCAATTCTAAATTCTTTACATAAATCTGAAAAAAACAAGTATGTATGTAGTATATATGTGTGTATATATATTTTTCTAAGCGCCACAGATTTAATGCACGTTAACGGTGTTTTGTTTTCACCTTTATCAGAAGGTAAAAACAAAAAATTAAATTTCAATAACTTTTTTTCACAATCCTAGTTTATATATGTATGTATATGTTTTACTATTCTATATAGAATGGTCACCATAATTTAAAATGGAAACTGGCCATAAAAAAGAATTTCCCAGAAATTGACGCACGCGCAAGGAATTACTGGGGTTTAATATTGGCAGTAAATATTTAATTTTATAATGATGCAAGTGGTTATACCTACCAAGAATCAGTTAATTTTAAATGAATAAAGACTTCTTCATTAGCAAAAAAGAGTTAAAATATGCAAGATTGATATTTCTTCTTTTATTTCTGACTGATATTTCCTTAGAATATTAGTAGTAGGCTGGATATTGAAATACACAGCTAGAAAAAATAGACAGTTTATTGTTTTTGTTGAACGAAATTCAGTTAAAATTTTTTTTTGCGACTTTCCAAATCTGTTAAAATGTGTTTTCTGTGACCTTTCCAAATGTGTTTAAAATAATAAAAAAATACAACGGCAACAGCTGTTTTAGACAGTTGCACCTCCTGTGCCTTTACCTGTACCTACGATTTTTTTCTTGGTTCGACCCAACTTAGCCTTTTGTCCCATCTTATACAAAACAACCTGTATAATCGCTTGTAGCTATTAAATAAATTGGCATGCCCTGAGTCACTTCCTAAGAACCAAACTTATATAACAACGGTGCTTTTTCATAAAGGTAGATACATATGAAAATGTATCCCTTTTACGCACTCCGCATAAGGTAGTGAAAAATAAAAACCAATTTTTCCCTTTATATGTTCATACAAAGGAAGCGCGCGGCGGCCAACGACGACTACGACGGCGTCAAGTGTGCGAATATGTCTTCGGCACATCCTCATATCCTAAGTCACAACTAAATAAATCACCATGTTCATATGGCTATAAGCCGTAAATAACTGCTGCAAATCTGGCTAAAAAAAAAAACCAGGATGAGTAGTGGTTCCTGCCGCAAGAGACATGTGAATCTCTCCATCGCGTCGTCATCGTTCATTGCGAATGGAGATATCTATCTTTCATCGCTTGGATATAGACCGCGACGAATTTTCTTTCATTCATTCATGCATCATGCGCGCGCACACACAACACAACTCGTGGTCGCATCTCGTCGCGTTTGCATATTTTTTTTATTTTTATTTGCTTTTCTTATGAAACGATTCATTTCTAGCATCTCTTTTACACATTTCTCTTCCTTAAAGAAGCATTAAAAAATAGCCTTGAACAAATCCAGCGTGCCTATGGATTTGTGCGCGAGCGCGATTATCATGACCCGACTGTCACATAAACAACAAAAATTGATCTGTAAATCATTGAATGGCTGTTTGGCGGCAATCTCCTATTTCTTTTTTATTCTGCGAAATATCTTGAGAAAAAAAAAATAAAAAAATAAAAAAAAGAACAAACGTCCAAAATCTAAACATCCAGTGCATCATCAGGGAAGTGCTAGAGCCTTCTCCATCTCTATGATCCACCTGGTTCTGGTTCGCCCCGATTGACAGAGATAAAGCGAAATTACCTCAGCTAAATGTGTTGTAATAGGTCTTTCTACTCCACACCAGATTTTAGGGTTACCAGAACTGATTTGTTGATTAGTTTTTTAAGGCCTATTCACATGAGAGCGACCAACGACCGACGAATAAAAAAACAAATGGGATTTAAAACATTTAATAAGTCTAAATCCTTCACAAAAACTAGACAAAATGGTAGAAAACTTATTTAAATTAATGTTAAGATACTAAAATTTGCGTTTTAATTGCTAAAATAAGTGAAATTTGAGAAAATGAATTGGTCGTCACGAATTGCAATCTGATTATTACGAACTGTCAAATTCTATTCGCGTTCCACATACCATCCACGCTGCAACGAATGAATTGTTCGCGCGCGAATAACCTCAAAATCATTCTTGTTTTTGTTTACTTGGTGATTGGTCATCGCTTAAACAAACATTTAAAAGTCATTCGCAACGAATAAAAAAATGCTAGGTGAAAGAAATGTCAAAATGGACGAATGTTCGTTCATTCGTCGGTCGTTGGTCGCTCTCATGTGAATAGTCCTTTATTCTTTGTAAGAATAATACTATTTGAATACGTTCCACAAGAATCCACATGCTATAATTTTATTTTTAATTTATGCGAACTTGAGACTATTTTCTTCTTAAGCTTTTGGCAAAAAGGAAAATGAATACGTTCCACAAATCTCTGCTAGAAATGAACACTGAAGATGACCACTGGAATGAAATCCATGGCTGGCATGAGGATATAAGAAAATATTTCAAAATTTGTGTACGATAATGGCGTGGAAAGTACCTACATACATATATTTCCTTTTTCCATTTAAACTTGAATTCTCCTATCCACAAATTTTATTTTTTTGGGCCCACCTCTAGCGGGAAATTTATTGTGGAACGTATTACTATTTGTATTTTATTGAATGTTAAAACCTTATGTATCATTTATATTGTTTTAATTTAACCGGGCTATTCTGTGGGCGCTGTGAGGGCTCACAAGTCGCAATCACGAGCTCTTGTGAGGTAAATTTCTTGTGAGTCTGTTGTGATTCAATGAAACTTTCGGTATTCTCAGGGAATCCTCACAAAAATTTCAACACAAAGTGAACTTTTTATTTGATTGTTAAGTTCTGAATTTTTGTTGTACGGACCCATTGAATATTTTTTTTCCTGATTATGAAATTACGAACTTGAGTTGTGAGCTACTCAAAAGGAGATCACAATTTCGATAGTTCTTGTGAAATTCCAAAATTGTGATGGTGCTAGCAGCATACGAAAACCTCACGAAATCAATTTTACCTCACATGGTGAGGTTGTGTTGGCTTGAGAGGTATCAGTGATGTTTGCCAGAATATTAGGGCTTTAAGAGTAAGTGGATTTTTTTGGGCCTAACTAATAAAGTTTAGTAGGAATGCTTAAACAAGAAATACAACTACACTATGGTAACCCTTAACTAGATGACGATGTCGAGGACGGACGTGTAGACTATATTGATGATAGTGTATTGATTGGTGGTGCGTCCCCATCGATAGTATAAATATACGTGTGTGTTCCCGTGCCTACGTTCTCATATCAAACATGCATACCCACTAAATCATAGCACAGCATCTATCTCTTTAGCTTTCTAAAGTTCAATAGCTCCTTTCTCGGGAACAAAACATAAAAAAAAAAAACATTAAAACATTAAAACCCTCCAACTATTTCTTTGACTGAGATTTATGAAACATTCTTGCATCACTATATAGCTTTGTCTTATATGACACACAATTGTATCTATCTATCTAGATCTACCTCCTGACTCCTGGACCTCTGAGACAGTTAATAGATCTCTCTATATAATATGTCGCGATTATATGGCAAAAGGAATCGAGTGTTTCAATTTATATCTGACGTCTATTTTTCTGATTGATACAACCTCAAAAATGAACGAATTATTATATATGCGATAGGATAGCAAAAAGCAAAAATATTGCAATATAAATTGAGTTATAATCCAATATTGCCAGGTGGGAGCAATAGTGTCAGAGTTAATTCGTCAATTTGATTGACTTGATTATGCCCACACATCTGTTTATGGGCAGGCGGCAATTGTAAAAATATAAAAGAAAAAAACAAACACAAGCGGACAGTGTTGTGTAGAAAATGAGAAAAAAAATAAAACAAATACAACATTGAAGGCGTTTAAGCTGTCATGTTAAACAAGTGGCTTTTATAATGGACCTTAATTTTCTACATATTAATTTTAGTTTTGTGGTTTGAAGTTGAATTGATTTGTTTTTATATTTTTCTTGGATAAGTAAATGGTTTGCCATGCCAGGCACGTGTGTCTTTATTTGTTTATTGTATTGAAAGCATGTCGTCGTTTATTAGATACATTGTTTAAGTTTAAATGGGTTCTCTTAGTTTATAGAGAAAAGTTATTCAATGAGCAAAAAATTTCGTTAAAGAAAAAAGGTCAATCGGCTAGTAATCTGAAGCAAAACTTTTGAATCATGTATTCTATTTAACTTGCAGTGGACCATACAAAAGACTAGCTTAGGATATTTTATATTAAGTTTATTAAGTAGTTTGAGTAAAATCCGCCCAATGTCAAGCCCATACTTATGATATTTTAGTTTTCTGCTAATTGAAGTTGTTATAACTTTAAAATTTTGTAATTAACCTCTCTGCAAACTAAAGCATGACATTTGATATATGTCCACCCTACTAGCACGCCCACTTTCATATATTAGAATTGTATCCTTTTATAACATGCTTAGAAGGCTGAAAATTTGTAATTAATCTCTCTGCAGTCGAAATTATGACATTATTATTATTGAAGTCTGCCTACTACTACGCCCACTTTTCTTACATCTGAGATTCATCCTTAGTTTAAATTCCTACTTTTGTAATATTAGAGTATTTATAATGCATGTATTTATAAAGTTGAAATTTTCTAACCTGGAAAAACATTCAATAGGTGGCGCTGCTTTGAGTTAAAGGTTTCATCCAGTATTTTATAAAATATAATAAAACTCAAGAAATGAAAATAAAAAGGTGATTCAAAGAAAAAATATCTGTTACTTGAAAAATGCCAACATAAGATGTTTCCACGGATTGGAATTTTGTAATTGATAAATGGGACTATCGTAACTTCATATAAAGGGCATTCGTGAAATCAAATTTCCAATGACTTTGACGCATATATCTGGCCAAAATCCGGGCCACAGCGACTTTTTTGAGATGTATATACTGGGGGTATATCTCGTGTGGATTGAAATCGTCCGTGATCCGATGATTTTGCTTGTTCACACATCCATTCATCCAAAAATTTACATTGCTGAACAATTCACTGTAAATTTAACATATATTGCCTTAACAACATGGCCACTAAAACGTAAAAAAATTGGAATGCCCTTTACATTGAAAAGTTCGATAAAAGAATTTAAAGTAGTGAATTTTAAAGATATCTACAAATTTCATTTAGCAATTAGCACTTAAAATTTAAAGTAGTGAATTTTAAAGATATCTACAAATTTCATTTAGCAATTAGCACTTACAAAAAAAAAAAAAAAAACAAACATCATAATACCAATCCGTTTTAATCAATATCGATAACTCAATAAAATCCCAGTGAATGACTTCTAAAGTGAGTGCATTCACTATAAATAAACAAAACTTCACCCTTTAGAACAAAAGAGCCATTCACTATCAACCACAGCCTATATACCCTACACAAAAGAAAAAATAACTTTCACAAGTTTCCGGAGTATACAGAGGTATTATGACCTTTTCCAATCAATAGCATTTTTTCCCACCAACCTCAATTCACACACACACAAACAAACAATCCGAATTCAATCCTTTCAAAATAATGATAAACGTATTGAGATCCGATTTCTTTTGATATGCAAATGACCCCAAATATATTTTTGTACGAATCTTAACCCCTTATATATATTATAAAGAGCATTTTCAAATTTCAATATTCATTCAAAACTTTTACAAACAATCACAGTTGCAAATAAAGCACTTAATCAACTGCAAAAACAATACGAAACTTCCCCGTTTACACTCGATTTGTAAAGTTTTTACATCAACAAATAATAAAGAGGGGTAGGTGGGAAGGCGAGTGCACTTCTTTCTCTCGCTCGCCCGCACAAATTTTCTATTAACTTTTACCCGTTCTTTCATATACTTCATACAAAACGAGATAAAAAAAGAAAAAAGTTAACAAATGCGAAATTTTTCTTTACCCATCATGAAAGTTCCGGAAAACCATTCATTGGAAATTTTCCAATGGAACCTCTGCTGTGTGGCATCAGGCAAGTCAACGAAAAGCACTGCCATGATGTAACAAATTAAAACTTCCTTTCCGTTTGGAAAATGGATGCGAGTGTTTGGTGTTTCAAAATTTCCCCCACCACCCGATCGAAACTGCTATACTCGTATAGTTCCTATGTCGATTTGAGTTTTAAGTTTCAATGGAAAAAGCATTAATTATCCACAGGCTTGAAACATCACAGCATTATTACACCCTCATACCCCCATGTCCCTACAACATGACGCCCATCTCCTGTTGTTTTCGAATTATTGAAAACTTTTCCGAGTATTCTGCGTGTATGGAACTCGAATTCAATCATTGCAACCACTTGACTGGTTGAAACATTGTTTACATTTGACTTAAGCTTTTTGGGTACCTATACATTTTATTTGAAAACCGAAAATCTGGCATTTTAGTTAGACCAACATATTATGTGACTGACGGAAGGGTAAGTTAATGGAAATCATGCTTGGAGCTAAAGCTGCATTCAAGGAGGCACCTCTTTCGATTCGAAAGTGCACTTAAGATAATAGAACTTCGTTAGTTGATTCTCAAGACCTATACCTCTTCTCTCCTCGATGTGTTTGAAATCATCTTGTCCCTGTGTGCTGGTGCTCTGTGTGGTGTGTGTCATATTAATAAGACTCTCCATCGTTGTCGTTGTTGGATTTCTTAGAACTCACAAATATTAGTTCAAATGTTAATCGAATTGAAGTGCACACGAAGCTGTTTTCATTTCTGGAGCACCATCGGAGTTGGGTCGGGGAGCACTTAACTTCACGAAGAAGAAGAGTTAATAGTTTGTTATGCTTATGAGGAACTATGCCAGGCAAAGGAATAAAAATAACAAAAAAAATGACAGAAAGAGAAGAAAAAAACATATTGGGGTTAATGGAACGACTTTTAGGAAGGTCAGCATCAGAAGCACTACTTGGATATTCATGCGATGGGCTATGAAGATTAGACGATGTCGATGCGTTGCGTTGGACTTGGAGTGAGTGCCCGCTCTGTTAGTCAATGAGTTAAGAAAGTCATTTGAGGCATAATGACCCTTTTAAGGAAATGAATTATTATATAGACTTTGTGTTTGACATGATAAGCATTAGATTTTAGTCATTATGCGGGAGGAAAAGTGCGTTTAGATATATTCCTACATATACATACATATATTATAAAGCTTTAACTGTTAGATGATGGGAGATGTTTTGGGTGAACTACGGAACAAGTTGGTATTAAATTTTAAGATTATGGATATTTTACTATTGCGCATTTTGACATTATGTCAAATACCAAGGATTTCATCTATGACGCTAACTTAAATCCACCTACTGTAAAATGATAAAGAGTGCGGTAAAGTGCTTAAAAATCACCAATTTGTTTTAATGCTTCAGAATTTTTGGAACAAAAAAATGAGAAGGCCAGCCTTCTATATAAGCTTCTGGTGAAGTTTTATCAATAACGTTAGAATTTCCCTGCTTTATTTTCGTAAAATAAAAAATAATGGGGGCTATCGCAAACAAAAATATCTCTGGAAAAGTTTCCCTCCTTCTGACATTGGGATTGTGAATGATGACCGACATTTTCCTTCGAAATTTATTGATATCAGAAATCGGAAAAATTCACGAGAGCAGACAAAAAAAGGAATAAAATATTCGGAGGAAAACAAAATTTCTCTCGGGATTTCCGCCCTATCGCCCAGTTACCAATAGGTAATAGGTACCTATTAGTACGTCGTCAATCCTTTTTTTCGTTTTACGACTCATTATCAAATTTAAAAATGCTCTTATCACCTTCCTTTGCAACTGACACCAGCGGCGTCTGCTCTGAACCCTCCATAATCACACCATCATATTCTAGCTCCAAATACAAACAACTCTAAAAAACTACTTAAAGTTTATTTCTTTCATTCACTTACATTTAGAGAGAAATCTGACGGATTGCATAATCACAATTCCCTAAAGTATAGTTGTATCAAAATCCCTCTCTTCTGTAATCTGTCCGAGAACGAGACGAGAGTGTCTGGCGCTGGGTGCGATGGCATGTCCGAATGTCTACGAATAATCACTCTTTTCGGGCGAAGGAATAACTTGAAAATAATATAAGAAAAACAAAACGGCAGAACACGTAAGGAAAACATTGTCTGCAATTATATAGACCTACCTGTAGTCAAAACGTATCTTTCACCTCAGCAATATGAAAGAGTTCGAGTAGACATCTAAAAAAAAAAAAAAAAACAGAGAGAAAATGGCGGTTACTACCTAACCTATGCAGTCTTGCCATGACACAGCAAATTACCGATTTCATTCTTTCTTGCATTTTGCAGTACAAAGTACAATTTTTCAATAGGCACGATTTTTATGTTGCGCACACACACACACACTCACACAAATGAGTGCTAGTAATAGATCAAACTAGCAACTAATAAAAAACAAAACAAATAACAACAACAACATTCAAAGTGCCTTGAGAGATGTACATAAAAAATAGATACTAGATACATCCTCTAGTTCCCGCAACCCATCGTAATTTCGGTGCGGCTTATTTTTTTATATAGATTCCTGTTTCTTGGCAATTTGAAACAAATCGTTGCCGGTTTTTTTTTTTTTTTTTTTTTGGCCAAAAGCACTGCAGAAGATAATGTTCCACCAGATAGATATAACATGTAGGTATGAAGGTACTCGTATATCTGGTAACCAGATAGGGTACTCAGATACATGTCCGTCTAGGATCACGTTTCCACTCTTGTTTTACCGCCATCATCAGCCATATAAATATACCGTACCGACCGATAGACTATCGACGACTATAATACAACTATCATGAATGAAGATGTGATTTGAAGATTGAGTAATTTTTTGAGATTTTTGGTTTTATTATATTTTTTTATTTTGTTAAAATGCCAATAATGTTTCCATTCAATTCATTGTAGTTTTAGCTAACAAGATAAATTGAGAATTTAATCAATTTCACTTTTTGAAGTTAAAAATAAAAATACACAAATTTTGTCTTGAGTGCTGACGACTTATTGTGTTGTTGAGGTAGGTACTTTTCGGTTGTTATCTTCTTGGTAATGTTATTAAATCCATTCGTTCGTTAGCTTTAATACGGATCTTAAAAGAAGTTATACAAAAAAATACAACGATAATTACTTCATATTTAAATTTCAAAAAGGGATTTGTAACTCGGGATTTTAATTTTGAGATTTAGTAATGTGAAAATTTTATTGCGAAATATCCTTGTTCCTAAATAATATAACTTTAGCTTATTTTACAAAATTGATAATTTCCAAAAGCATTCCCATAATAATAGTTTTGTTAAACAAAAATTGAATAGGAAATTATTTAAACGAAAGGCGAAAAATTGCGAAACGATCACTGGAAAATGAAAAATTAAAAAAAAAATGTCTTCTATACTTTCTTTTCTTTCATTTTATTGTATTTATCATTTTTTATTTTAATTATGTTTGTTAAATTAATTTTATGTTATATTATTTTATTTCTCCGCAAATTGTGTTTACAATTTCTTGAAATTTTCGCAAAAAAATAAAACTTTCTTAAATATTTCCGCATCACTGGTTTAGACTGAAACCATCTCCATTCTTTCTAAGCCACCATATTAAGTACCTATGTACTTAATTATGAAAATTCTTCTTTCTTCAGAGAATACATTTTACAACTTATAGAAATTTAATTAAAAATTTTTTACCACATATTCTGCATAGAATCTATTAAAACATATATGTTTACCTAGGTTCTTTTATTTATACGATCATCTTCCCTTATTAAAATGTCTTCTCGTCTCAGTAAACTGTCTTCTCCTCTATAAGTTTCGCCTACTTCCTTAATCAATTTCCTCAAAAGAGGTGTGCTAAATGAGTCATACGTGTGGCATGCTTCATGGAGCATCTAAAAACTTTTTCATATACCTCTACTTTTGGCTTCGGGAATTTGCTTATTAAAGTTCAATCGCGATGCCATTATCCATGAATATAGGAACGTGGTACATCCCTAAAATTGACACAAGAAATATGCAACAACACCACCGACGACGACATGCACTGTGGCTTCGTCACTAAAAACAAACAACAAAAACAAGCACATTATGCGTACCTACATTACATGCATCTGCTTTTTCGCAGCCAAAGCCCAAAACATATGCATAATGCAGATAAACCTATTAAGAGCGCTCGTATCGGCCAAATTGAATTAGTATATCACAGAATGATCTGAGACGCGCATAAATTTCATATTTACATGCAAATTTAATTAAAATTGATATCGCTCTACCACTATACCTATACCATCACTCTGCTTCTATACCGCCGCGCCACCGCCGCCGGTCGATTCCTGTGTCGCACGGTGAAGGTGATTGGAGTCGGTTGTGGGTCGATCGCATCATATGAATCCTCCTTAATGCAAGGCACAAAGATAATAAAGTGGGCACCGCAATAGCCACACCATCATCGCTTAAGTTTGACTGTTTTATTTTTAAATAATATAGAATTAAATAAAGGGTGTTTTTTTAAGTGCATAAAATTTAAATTTTTTTTTGTTAATTTTCATTTTTTTATTTATTAAAAATGCCAATACTCAATTCAAAAATTGCGGTTTTAAACACTCAAGTTTTTTTGTATTTTTGGAAAAACATTTAAATGAAGCGAAAATTATTTCTCTAACAATTCACCAACAATGCTAGAAGTTAAAAAGCGCAATAGATAGATATATTTATTGTAGCAGAAAATATATTACATAGTACACTTAACCTATATTGCACAATTTACAGAGTTATGGTATATAACTACCTTGCTACTGACAATAAGAATAACAATTTTTAAGGAAATGATAATTTAAAGACAAATACAGTGAAGGAAAAGCAATAAATGCGATAACTTTCCTATCGCATATTTGGCACATTCTTAGTGTACCTTATTATGAATTCCATAAGGTATACTTCAGGAATAACTACAGACTACATAATTGTATTTTACTTGTACATTATAGCAAGATATGATACAACGTTTGTCAAATTGTTTTATGAAAAGTAGGAACCTATAACTGATTTTTTAATTTTTTCTATTTTTATAAAAGTCTTAAAAAATCTATCGCAAAGATTCAAGAATGTTACTCTCTAAAAAAAACACCCTATATACATATATTTAGTCAGGGATTGTTAAAATAATGACAGAGGTGTTGGTCTACCCTTGCTGATTAAAAATGAGAAAATTTAAAATTCACCACACGCAACAAATTAACGTTGACAAAGAGGCAATGGTAGGATATGCGTGTGCCTTCTGCAGGCATAAGCAGTCAAAGTTTTGAATTGTTTTTTAACAATTTCATACTAAATTTACCTTTCTGTCTTCATTCTTAAAAAAAATACATATTCTTTCACTCACACGTTTATTATAAATGTTATGGAGAAACATAACTCCAAATCCAAATTACATAAATAATGCATGACATTTGATTTTCTTAAAGTTGTCATAACCAACAACACACACACACCCTTATGACCATAAATCGAATAAATTGTTGTGTGCAGCAACTTGACAGGTGAAGTGATGTTACTATACATTCCAGAGTGTGCACTCGGCTTTATATAAGCTTTAAATCTTTCATATAAAATTTAGGTAAATTTATTACAATCATAAATATGTTTCCAAAATGATGTGGTAAACATTTGAGCCCCTATAAACAATGCCCCTGTGGCCCCTGTGGTGGTAATATGGTGTTGTATATAGTGGTATAGTGATGGTCCAGTGTTTCTTGTTGTTGACTAAAATCGATTTAATTGACCTAAATTTATGCAAGTGTTAGGTAACCTTAAAACAGGAGATGGAAACAGCATGTTTTTTTTTAAGTTTTCAGATAAAATTCATGAATGATGTGCTTAGTATGTAGAAATGATTTAAATAAAAAATTAATAAAAACAATATTTAATAATGTTTAGATTGAATTTTTAAAAATGTTAATAAATTGACAGCTTGTTTAATTTGAATTTTAATGGGAAACAAATTTCTTGTTTAAATATTCATAAAAAAACGCATACCTATTTCTAAAGACAGTATTTATTAATTTTATTTTGTGAAATAAAAGACTCCATAAAAGTCATTTAAATGTTAAACCACATACCTAGTGTAAGTTGTAAAAAAGTATAACCAAACTGGTAAACACTATTGGAAAATGGAAAAGGAGTTCACAAGTGTAAGAAAAAAATTATATAATTATATTCCAGTAGGATTTATTTTATATTACATTGAGTAAGAAATTCAAGTTTTTCTTACATTATACTAAGAAACATACTTCTAAATGTCCAATTAGCATTTAAGTTCAATTCGTTTTTCTCAAATAACTTCCCTATTTTGGCCAATCCGAAGTAAGGGAGAGAACAATAAATTGGACGCTTTTAAATTCTACGTGGGTCATCAACATATTGATTTGAATATTTTTCAAGTTTTTCTGCTGTCAAAACATACAAAAATGTCGACATTAATTTGATGCCAAGTTTCATTTTACTTTAAGAAATAAATTTTCAAAGACCGGTAATTCAAAAGACACCTATACGATAGCTTCCTCTTTATTCAGGCTCGTTAAAAGATTATACAGTTTAATATAATGTATGCCTGATACGTTGTGGAGGTTTGGTAAATTTCGCTTTTGTTTTTTCCCATTTTAGGAAATTCGCTATCAGGATTCAGGAATTTTCTTCAAAATTATTAGGGAAAATATTTCAGCAAAATAGCTATCGTGGCTATTTTTCCATCATCAAGGAACTTTTTCTTTATTTCTATATGCAAACATTTCCGCAAGTAAGTTGTTGGGAAAAAATTATTTCGTTGGAGATTCGCGATAGGAAAAATTTTTCCTCGGTAATATTTTCTCTTCGGGAAAATAGTTCTTATCAAAATTTGTTTGAAGAATAATAGGTATTACGAATAAAAATAATATTAGACATTTAAATCATCTTTTTTCATTTTTTGGTTACTCAACTTAATTACCTCTCAAACTTATGGTGTTACCAGCTAGATGGACCTTATTGTTTGTACTACTTTGGATTATGTACGAAATAATACGATAATAACAATAAAAATGCATGATGTCTTCTTGAAAGTTTTCTCTCTCCAAATAAAGGTTTTTCATAAAAACCAACTGAATCTTCTATAGATTGTTATAACTTAAATAATTGACCACATATCATATCCTCACATTTATATACATATATAAGACAAATGTCCTTTCCTGTAAAAAACATTCATTATCAATCAATATTATTCAATGTTACAAGCTCCGAACACATTTCAACAAAACTCCCTTTTTCATAAATTTAAAAAGAACCCACCTTTTGTCATTTTCAAAAACAAATTAACTAAAGATTATACTTCTCACTTGGTTATACTCTGAAAACATTTAGTAAATTTTATTGTCCATAAAATTTCCGGATAGTACTCAATTCAATATAAGTGCAATTTAAAATTTTATGAGTAGTTTTCATGAAACTTCTCTATCTCTCTCTCTCTTTTGAAATGTATTAAATTCTTCAAAAATAATTTTTTGGGCTAGCGGAGAATATTCAAAATAATCTTAAACATAATATTTTCAGTTGAACGCGCGCGGTTAACCCTTCTGTTTATATTAAAATTTCATTGTTTTTCATTAGCACCGCATTTGTTATTCTTCTTCTTAAAAAAAAAATATTATTTTATTGCGAGAGAGACCAGAAGAGAAATTCAACCATTTCAACCCTTTTTATTTATTAATTAGCAGTAATTTAAATTCTGTCAACATTCATTTGGGCGACACATGCGATTTCCGTTTGCAGAAGAGCATTTTCGTCCTTAAAATTTTGATTTTTTTTCTTTTATCTCGATCTTTATTGTTTTTGTTTGTTTGTCTTTTTTTTGCTTTTCAGCAATTCATTGATAATTATCCACGCAGATAATCCTTTATTCAGATGATTACCACCATCAGATATACAAAAATTAAAAAAAAAACACAACCACCATCATCACCACCCTTCAGGTCCAGGATGAGAAGAGACGAACACTGCCACCAAGTACGAGCATTTGTGTTGAATTTTAATGAATTATTGCGGCAAATTCAATTAATGAATGAAATTTGTGAATTCTTCTGCCGCAGCATGATGTTCGGGTTAAATTTTTATTTTTTGTATATAAATATACATATTTTTGTACAAGAAAAAAATAAATGAACATGGAATCCCTCACACAAAACCAAAAACAAAAAAAATACTTTCCGAGGAAATATATTCTGATTGTGTGTCGAGTTGGTTGGGGAGGAACATCTGTTCGGCTGATGTTCCTTTGATATTTGTTTTTATGCGGCAGCCAATGACGATGATAATCATCATTTGCATCACTGTGGATGCCGTTTTTTTTTTTATAAAATGATTTTATTTTAAAAATTTATTCCGATGACATTTTGAGTTTTAAAAGGCGAGTGCGATGTTAAATCATGGAGAAAATGGGAGTCGTTTAGATGTTGATTTTATGGACTATGAAAATTTGTGTGGAAATTAAATACCAGCTAAGAAGAGACTAATTTTTTTATTAGGTTTCTATAAATAGTGAAATAAATGAACGATAATCGTTTTTATTTTTGGGGGAGAAGCTTTAGTTTTTCTTTGTTTATTAGAAGGACACAGTCATTTTATTTGATTATCTTTATTTTATTTTGTCACACGTTTTTAAGAAGGGTTGGCAATAAACGACACTTAACAATAAATTCAAAACCACTGATTTCAAAACAAAACAAAAAAATGAAAAAAGTAGTTATCTACTAATAGAATTGATAATAATCTTTGTATTCTGCGTTTAAACAAATCGATAGTCAATTAAAATATTCGTTCTTGTTGATTCTCATACTTTTAAGAATAGTATTTTTTATTTGTATTTTAAAAGAAATTTAATTACAGCGAACATAAAAACTAAAAATAGATTTTGAGAAAATTGAAAATAACTAAATCTACTTACCGAGTTTCTTAATTAAATAGGATCTTCAAAGCAACTTAAACAACGACGGATTGAACCAAATTAAGGGAACATTATTTTGGTTGTTTTGAATTATTTCAGAAACAAAACATTATAGCATATGGTTTTTAATTTTTGACTAAAAATCAATAAGAGAATTGAATTTTAAAAGCAAAAATAGTACTTAATTGCGTAAAATTTTAAAAGAAATTAGTTTTCCAAAATTTGTAAGTAGATAAGTAATTTTTTTTCTGTTTTAAGTAAATTTTGTAGAAAATTTCCCCTCCTGGCTAAACGCGGGGAAAGGGATAGACTCTTCCCATGCGATTTTTCTGACTCGACCCAACCTACTCTAGCTCTAGTTTTTTGTCACAGCTTATGCCAATCACCCTGTATATAAGCACCACCTTATTGAAAATAAAATTCTGACAGTAATTGTTTCTCAAACAGCATTCTCAAGCTATTATCAATTGATATCATTATCGCCCTCTATTGGCTATATGACAATTTTTGAACAAAAATTGCATTCCAAAAATAATAATAATGGCCCAATTACTGCACCCAGTGGCATACCATTCAATTAGATACAAATATTTGTATGAAAACATTGTACCTATATATATTTTTTTGCGGTTTTTTGAACAAAAGTGTCAGTTTTATTTCGGTCAATCATAACTCTCCAGTTATACTAAACATTCATGTTCAATTATTTTCTTGTGTATTTCCTTGTGGTGGAGCTCTTGCTCTTGTATAGTTGCAGGAAACTTTAAAGTTTACCGCTTTTTAGTAGTCGCATTGACCATTTACTTACAGACTCCATCAAGTGGTCATAAATAATCCAAACCACGGCCGGCGCGGCGTGTCGGCGCTCACTCAGGTTGTTTGAGTGAATTTAAAAAAATAAGAAAATAAATATCTCGTTGCACAAAGTATCTCACATAAAGTGGTCATATGTTCAATGCGTAGCATGCAGCAGCATGCATGACGACGCATGATCGACTCAATCACACGAGTGATAAATTGCAATTGCATCCAAAAATTGTGTCCCAACTTACGATGCGTTCACTAATTAATTAAAATGCATTTATTTGAAAAATCCATATATGCATTCTTGCAAGTGGCGATGCGAGATTCGATGGCGCGGCATAAACGCGAGACTCACTTTTTTTTATTATTATTAATTTTGATCGGATGAACGGTTGGTCTTATGGCCGTCGACATTTGTGAGTACAAAAAACAAGAAATTCCTGTGTATATTTATGTGAATTCGGGTTTATTGGACTTGGACGGGTTCCACGAACAGGGTTTTATATAGGTATGTATGGTGCAGGATTTTTCTTTTACATATTGAGGTGCAAGGCCCTTTGAAGGAGCAGGAAAAACACTGCAAAACTCTAAGAAAATATGAATAGATGGCAAAAAAAAGTGGTGGATGTTGAGGATTTTGCAATTAATTTATTTTCAATGTGTAGATTAGATATTGTAATGGGCGATAAACAGCAGTGCGATGATAAGATGTTGAATACTTTTAATTTGCTATAACGTAACAGATCTGGTTATGGCAGGTAAAGAAGGAAAAGGGATGTAATTTTCTGGAGTGTCTATTTTATTTATGTTTTGGTGTTTTTCTTTTTTTTTTTTTTTGATTTTGCGTTAAATTTTGTCTGAAAAAATAATAAAAAAATATTCATTTAAAAATCTCTCCTGAAATGTGAAACCACTTTGAACTGGCATTGAGAAAAGTTAATTTGCATTTCTTGTTCTGCATATCAAAAGCCATTTAAAATACCTTTCTCTTGATGACAAGCCTCAATTTTGTGTATTTGTGTATCAATTCAATAAAAAAAACTGATCAATTCAAATATGTAGCTATGAGACTTTCTTAAAAATAAATCCAATAAATTCTCAAATCTCGAGTTATACTTAATTTATAACCATATAAATAAATTGAAATAGTAATCAAGCCTATTTTGCATTAAAAGGTTTCTTTTTTTTTTCATTTATGTATGTATATGTATCTCCAATTGATTTATTTTAAGAGGTTGAATTTTTAACTAATTTTGCAGAGCTTAATTGATTCGTTTAAATTAGTTTAATCATATGTGTGGGATATTCTATTCAGTAGTAGCTTCTTTAAGATAAGGACCACCTTATACATAACAAGAAACAACTTTGAAAGAAGTAGGTGTTTTTTTGGTAGTAAGCAACTTGTGTTTCCATATTTAATTTATTTGATAGATTCTTCATTAGCGAAGAATAATGATTTTAAGCTTCTTTTTTTTGTTTCTACATAATATGTAATATACTAAATCGTGCTTGTGACTATTCTTCTTAATTTGTTGTTTTTATAGTTCATTAGTAGATAATATGGTTTGTCTTTAAATTTATTTATTTATAGAAGAATTAATAAGTAGCTCCGGTATTAAATTATACAATTTGAATCATATTTTATTGTATACTATGACACTGAACATTTTTTTCTCTCATAACTCTCAGAATAACACATTTTTGGCAGCTTTTCATGAATTTTTTTACAAAATCAGATGGTGCAAAATTATAAACGAAATATATCTAATTCTAAAATCTTAAATGACGTTATAATTAATTCTTTTAGAAATTTATATTAAAAGACTATATAACGACCATATTATTATTCAATGTTGATTTCAATTGGATTTAATTGAATTGTAAATGCATACTTACATTAAATTCGGATTTTATTCACTCGATTAATCCAGTTAAAAACTTTAATCCGAATGTAATTAAATATAAATTCAATGTATTTACATCACGATTTAAGTTTTAAACTGGATTAATGGAGTGGATAAAATGGCGTTAGGTAAATGTTAAGCATTTATTGGAATGGATTAAAATTTTCTTAAATCCAGATATAAAATACTTTAACCCAAATATGAATTTTGTTGAGTGTTACCACTTTTCTTTATAATTTTCTTTAACTTTTAATCCAAAGGTCAAACATCCGATAAATGTGAAATTCGACTATAAAAAAAAATCTTGTTTAATTTTGCTACCAGTGTACCTGGATATAGTTATTCTGAACCTGACGAGCAATGAAGGGACTTCTCTCTCCAATGTGCTGATGATAATGATGATGATGATGATAATCATTTCCGTCGTTATCATTATTGAATTACAATTCGTTTGATGGAAGTGTCTCAGATGAGTCTAGGAATTTTTTTACCAACAACGACGTTTGATAGGTCTGATCTCTCGCATTCTTTTAGCCAATTTCTACCCAAAGGCCAAAAGATCACAGAATCTGATATTAATTTTGTTCTTTTTTTTTAAACAACAAAAAAATTCAAGAAATCGAAATGAGAATTTGATCACGAATCGAAATCGCACTGGAATACATCGCACGCTCAGCTTACCTTAGCTTAGCGCATCTGTATCTCTCAGATTCACTTTCGTGATCTTTGTTGTGCCTTTTATTGCTTTCGGGGAGCAAAAGATGTTTTTTTTTTGTTTTTGTCGAAGTTTTATATACCTACATACCTGCTGGGTTATAACTATAGCCTCATGATCAGTTTTAGTATCATATCGTTGGACAAACACGACAAAACAAGAAGATATTTTCGCCGCAATAATGAAAATCGAAAGTCGTGTCTTCTATAAAACGTTCCTAAAACAACATTCACAATTACTATATAAACCCCATGGACCAGACTGGGACTTGGACCAAGAGACCAGCCCCAGAGCATCACTGACTCGGGCATGATGGAGAAAAGGACCACTTTACCACCCAAGCGTGCGATTGCGGAGATTTTTATTTGGCTTTTTGTATTTTTGTTTTGTAAACTTTACCCGACCTGGACTGTACTATAGTCGTTAAGCTAAGATTGTTTACCAAAATTAAAGATGAGCGAATAAAGAAATAAAAATTCAACCAGCCAAAGATCTTTAAGAGAAGATTATGGCACCTACCGCAAACTGGGTTCAAGTTGGAGGTTAACCCACGATGACGCCATAATAACTCTATTATCTGGAGCTACAGTGTTGTTGTTTTTGTGATGGTGGTAGTGGTATTGATGGTGTAGTCACTAGTGGTTGTTTGGCGCTTATATATTATAGTTTGGCACAAAAGAAGTATTTCGCTGATTTGTGTATAACATTGAGAGATTTACAACATCACTTAAGCAAACATTTTTATACTGGCCCATGTCAGGTGGGATGTCGTTGTCGTTGTCCATGTTGATGTCGATGGTTTTTAAGTGAATGAGAAAGGTGAGGCTTCGGCAGAATGTATATAATGTTGCGAGGGTGCTTGATGATGATTTGGAGGAGTAAACATGAACTGAAAAGATTGTAATTTATATAGACATAAAGACGAGATAAGTTCATCTTGATTGAAGTTGATTTTTGCCAGGCTGTTTATAGAAACTTTGTGAATTGAAGTTGAAGGTAAACGAACTATGATGGTTTACACAAAAATTAGAAAGCATCAAAAACACTTGAGGATATTTAGTGCAACTATCACTAGAGATACAGATTTTCATTTGGAAATGGTTACTGAGAATATCTACTAATACATAAACATATATCACAAAAAAACAAGTGATTGATAGTTCAAATGGATTAGAATTAAAAAAAAAAATTTAATTCGCCTTAAAATAGCTAAAAAATAATAATACATATAATAATATAATAAAACAAAATATAAAATAGCTTTAATAGTTCATTACGGCTCAAAAAACGGAATGCTATCAGAATTCTTGAATAAATCTTTAGAGTAGTTTTGTACAAATGATTTCTTTAGGTAATATTAAATTATAAAATTCCTTAAATACTTTGCCAATTTTTAGTGCTTATTTCCTAATATATGTACATACAAACTTAAAACCATAATTTAAAAAAAAGCAATTCATGCAAATCTTTTCGAGACATTAAGTATCAATTAAAAACCCAAATTTGCCCCAGAATGCACGGAAAACTTCTTTTCAAATCACTACAGGCTGTATGACAAATGCATTTCTTTGTGCGAATTAAGACTGAAACTGGCCAAAAATATGATTACCATATTACCCAACCCTTTTCACATGATCTCCTTTTTTTTTTCTTTTAACAAACCTTGTCGTTCATATATCAGAATATCAAGTTAAATTCTAACAACATGACAGATAAAAAAATACAAATCTTTTTAAACATCTTCCTGAAACAACAGCATCCCTAAGTAGCTAATATCTTATGTTAAAACAAGTTTTTTTTCCTCCAACTCTCACATCTCACAGACTTCTTTAAAGAATTAGTTATTACTGACTTCCTCAATATACATAACAAGCCTTTCATGTAGAAAAAAATCAAAATAACTTAATTGAAACACTACCTGAACAAAAAAATATCTCAAGCCTCAGATCGTAAAACAAAAGAAACACACAAAAAAAAATATAATAATAACTTGGACACGAGTAGGTGATGCGTATCCAAACGAATAGGTTTTGTATTTCTAATTTTGAATTTCGGCGAAAGGTCTCAATATAATATTGTTATCTTCTTGCTGAAGCTACAGCTAAAGCTAAAGCAAGGTCCCTTGCTGTGGAGCACCTACACGCGACAGTTTATGCTCGTAACATGGTTGCCCTAAAGGTACATTTATATAAATTTGCATTGGAATGCAGGTGTTTTTATTTTTCTAGGAAGAAGAAAAAAATATACAAAGATGTTAATAGCATAATTCGATTGTTTATTGCAGACGATTATCGATGCTTTGCATGTTAGTTTTAGATTAATTAAGCCGAACACGCCTTTTAAAACTCTCTCAATTTGAATCTTTAAAATTCGATAAGGCGCTGAAGAATATACGAGAATATCAATTCAACCAAATATCCATTTCAGAAAATATATAATATAATATTTACGATAGTTTGAATTCAAATCCGTTTAATTATTGCGACATTTATTGTTATCATATTTTATGCGGATGACAGTAGTGGCCTAAAAGTGTGGGCGTTTGATTATTGTGTATTACACGATGGATTTACATGAATTTTGTTTGTATTTTGGTTTTGAAAGGAATGAAAGGTTTTTAAGAGAGTCTTTTGTGCGTCTATACCACTTGTTTCATTGTCTTGTTTACTATGACGATTTTAAATTTATGGAGGCTTATGTGTCACGATAAGAATAATAAAAGATCGTGTCGTGGGAGATTGAATTGTAGATAATTTGTGTTCATTCTTTTTTATTTTGTTTTAAATAAGATAAAATAATTTGATTATTTATTAATGAACACAATTTTACTAAAATCTAACAAAATTAATACACATTTTTTTGTGTTACGAATAAAATTAAAGCAAATAGAAAATATAGTGAAAACAGTCTACCTTAAAATACCTAAACATTAATTAATAATTTGGGCTCAGCCTCAAAAACACTGAACATTTGAAAATAGGCCCTTAAGAGTTTAAAAGAAAATATTTACAACCATAAATCTCATAAATATAAGCAATTAGCAAACAAAATATTCTTTTACAGTTGAATAAAAAAAATAAATAAAAAAAGATTATTTTAAACCAACTTTCTCCTTTTTATTTTATTTTTTCAGACCTATCCCGGAAAACTCGGCAACCTATTGATTGCCCCTCAAGCTGCACACACAAAAGTTACCACGCATCATCGGTGTGTCGTTGCAGTTGCATAATTTTCACCGTTGTAATCATTGGCAACATCATCGGCGACGTTGAAATAATCACGCAATGTTTCCACGACTGTCCGGGCCGGACATATTCTCAGGTGCCACCACAACAGTGCGTCCAGTATTTCCCAATAGCCGGCTAGCATCATTAACCCACTCATCAGGCTCATCATCCGCAGCGGACAGTAATGGTGATGATGGCGGAGACTTCAGCAATAATGGCTATGCCACACCAGGATCTGCAGCTCATGGTTCAGCGCCCGATGCGTCTACAATCCAAGACATCACCTCCGATAGCAGTAGTAGTTCAATTAGTAATTTCTTTCCCGATGACGAGGATTGGTGGTCGAATGCCATCGAAGAGGATACCTTCGATTCGCCGTTGGCCTTCGATGCGAGCGAAAACGGTCTGTGGAATGGACGTTTTGTACCACCGCCTCCACGGCCGCCGTTCTTGGACGAGAGTGTTTCGGCCGATGGTCTTACCACCTGTGATTTATGCACGTGGGCATGGCAAAGGAATGCCTACTTGGGGGATGGTTCGATGGGTAAGTAAAGTTTTTTTTTCTTTTTGTTTTCTTTAAATTTTTTTGTAATTTTTTGTTTTCTTTTGTTTTGCCTCAAAACCTATTTGTCACGCATCCTTAGTTGTATAAGGGATCTCCCCTGCTTCTTTCTTACCCTCTTAACTCCATAAGACTTTTTAATTGCCAACGATTTTTCCAAACAAATTAAGCATCTGCCCACTTCTCCACCGACATATCGTCGTCATCGTTGCCATCGCGTCGTCGCCGTTGCCGTTGCCGTCGCGACCGCCGCGATGTTTTCACCAGGGCATCTCAGGAATAATTTATCGAACCGATATTAGATGTCGATTCATCATCCCACTCCTCTCGATGCATGAAAATAAATTATATTGGCGAAATAGCAGAAGAAGTCTTCCTCGTCATCACCACCATTTAATGTGGTCATAGAGAAGTTAAACGAATGGAAAGTCTTGAAAGAGGCTGTGAGATTATACTTCAAACAAAAAATAAATAAAAAGGAATTACTTTTAAATAAACGCCCCCACTGTTGTTTTGGCTCGAGCAGAGTAAATATTACGTGCGGCAGGGTAAATTCCATAGCTTCATCATCATTGGAGTGTCTTTTTGAAAAAAATACAACGGTCTAGCATGTGCTTCTATAATTAAAATTTAATCGAAAGTGTAAATTTGAAGAGGGATTGATCGTATGGTAAAATTCGAAGGCCTGCGCAACTTGCAACAGTTTCGATTCTTATAATACGATGGGGAAGTTTATTTAGATTCAACAGAGTTTTGAATATGTTCGTATTTTAGACAAATAGGATGTGTTTAAAAATAAGTGTGCTGACTGACGATTTTGACCTCTTGAGATCATTTAATTTTTTGTATTACTCCAAACTCCAAAGTAACACCAGTTAATTATATTTAACCAATTTTCTTATTCGGGAACTTCATTTAGTTCCTCAAGATATTATTTGAAAAATAGTCCAATAAAATGACAAATTGCATCCCTCTGACAAGGTGTTCTCACCCACTGCCCAGCTGTCGCAACATAACATTTGCATAACGATGCGCTAACCAGTAGTCAAGCTAGGAGACAACTCGTCGGGCCTCATTAACAAACAACTAGAAGTTGAAAATTCCTGACTATATACAACCACGCATCCTCAAAATCGCATCAAACTTTTAGACACACTACTGCACATAACACTCGACGACATCCACAGTATTTGCTTGGCATTTGGCCCAAAGGAATATTTTCTAGTGCCATCGCCATTTGCCACCACTCTCCACCTTTACAATGACGCTCTCTGAATTGAAGAATTTTAATTTCATCCTTAATGAGGCGAGCGCCGATCTTAAATTCCTGCGTCACTCATCTTCACTCTTCGTCTAGTTTTAGTCACAGTTGGTCACAGCATCAGAGCTCTGATGGGATGCTCTAACTCCGGAACTTTTACTTCGGTGAATCATTTGGTACTCAGACACATCTTGTTATATAGGGAAGGCACATAGCTTACGAGCCCAGACATGACACACAACATCGGTGCATTGATCCAGCAACCCGCAAAGCACATCAGTTTTTGTGTAGTGATGGTAAAATGTCAAAGAGTTTAATCCACGAAAGATCACTCCTATAAAATTGTTTTTTATTTTTTTTTTTATTTTTTCTGAGCTGCAGTGGGGCGGTTTGAGGATAAAATTAAACAAACAATTTTATCGGCATCAACGTTTGATCTAGCAAAAGAGATTTTCAATCCTTTGATCTCATATGGATGTCTTTTTAATTTTCTTAAAAAAACAAAAAAAAATCGAACGGGGGAACTAGAGTAGGTAGGTACCTTCCTATAATATTATAATACTAAATTTAATGAACGGGAAGCTAATGAATTTATTGAAGATATATTTTGCTCTAGATTGCGGTATGACGCGTGACATGTAGGGTGTTCCAAAAAAATATGAAACTATAGTTGGCCTAGGATTTTTGTGCTCAGTTAAAAACCTTTAATATATATTAGGGAAACAATCCTATTTTTACCCCCTTCTATTGTTACCCCCACCTATTTTTGCCATTCACCTTTTGTTGCCCCATCCCCATTGCTTTGCACAGAGAGTTTAAATTATTTTGTCAAAATTATTTGCATTAGTTATTTCTGTGTAGTTTGGCATCACTTTTTTGCATCTAAATTCACTGCCAATCATTGACATCAGTGCCATAGTGAAAAACATATTTTTAAGTTTGACAGTTTTCCTTAAGCGTTAGTTCACTTTTTTATCATTTAAATCAAGTCGAATCTCGGTCTTAAAAAATTACTGAAAATATTAATAATCAGTTTAAAACATATGTATATGTTGTTAATAAATTTCGAGTTCAATAAAGCTTTCAACAAAAATGTAACATTCATTTGAACGTTGGCAATAAATGGTGAACTATGCCAATCAATGACAAAATTTATAATTTTTTTAAACAAGGTTTGTAATGTTTTGAAATAAAACTTAACTTAAGTCCATAGGCTTGCCCATTTATATTAAAAATTTGTTTGCTTTTTTTTGCAATGAAAAATTTTAAAGAGCTGCAAACTGGCATACCCAGTGACTATGATTTGAATTTGGAAAGCGATTACAGAGAGGGCTGATTTTTGTTATTATTTGTCCATCCGTCATATTGGATGGCATTGCCAACTGCAATTGCTCTATAGCTATAAACGACCTCATCATGTGGGTGTGCGCTGCGCGCATTGTACAATCCATGAAAAAAAAAAAAACTATTTTCAAAGCATCCTGAACTCAGCAGAATACAACGTCTTGCATTGTTTAGAAATCGAGAAATCGATGAGGATAAAGAACTTCCCTAATGCAACGTTGGTGGTCGCGTCCACACGCTTTGCACAGCAAAAGATTACGTTTCAGTTGCATCATCATCGATGTGGATGACTAGGGGAATATGGGGTGGGTACCGTTCTACGTTGCGAGTGCGGTGCAAGATGGATGTTTGCGTTTTTAATCTTTTGTTTACACAAGATATATAGGGAAGGAGGCCTGAACTCAAATGACTCGATTGTGTGCGCGCACACATGAGGCAACTATATTTATTCTCTAATTTGGAGGTGTGAAGAAAATCACTTCCGTGTCGGCGATGTGTTGACGATATGGAAGACGATGACTATACGACTCTCGACTAATGGGATAGCCTAACTATATAGCTGGGATGCTGGTTTGGAACTCCTTTGGCGGTATTTAGTTAATTTATGAAGGAATAACTAATTTTCTTAAAAATAAAAAATAAATATCCATAAGGTGTAACCTATAACTACAAATTAGTTTAGGGTCGGTTGCTTTTAGAATGCTAATGATGGCGACATTTTCAAGACGAGCATCATCCAACCAACTTGCAGATATATGGATTTTTGGATTTTTATTTTTTATTTTTTAAAAATCTTTGTTATAGCTAAGATAATAATTAAGGTGAAAGGCGGGCTGTAATGGTGTGGCAATGGCGACGGAACCATATTTTAGATTTATTACCAATTTACCTACAAGTTTATATATAGGTACATGTGGGAATGGGAAAAGTTAATAAATGAATGTGGCTGCCATATTGTATATAGACAGAGGTAAGGTGCCGTTTTAGGGTTGGTCGTTTGTGCCACACCGCATTATTATTATATTATGAAAATTATGAAATATTGAAATATTATGGCGCTATATATAGGAAGGTGATTTTTTTGGGAAGAAATTTAAAACGAAAATCCAACAAAATTAATTTTTTGTTTGGAATAAAATTTATTACAGTATAATTTAATTGAACGACTCTGAAAGTTCACACGGCCTTGATAGAAATATCTAAGTTATCAACTTAAACCCCTGAATATGTTATACAAGAAATTTAAGGTAGAAAGTTTGAAATGGATTTAGAGAAATTCTATTTTTCTACCTTTTTAAATTTGTAAATCTTTAATAATTTATTAATAACTCAATTAATTTTAACCAACATTTTATAATTGAACCGAAAACTTAATTGAATTTATTAATTTATTTATTGGATTTTTAGATAAAAGAGCTTGTGAATTAATTTGATCACATCGGTAAATTTATATATAATGAACTTAATTTTATTAAAGTGGTTTCGTGTAAAACACAATTTCTTGGTTGTAAGCAAACTTTAAATTACGATTATAGAGAAATTTGAAAAAGTCGTTTTCGGCATACCGACCGTTGCGTTGATCTGTGCTTCTGTACGTCCACTGTTCATCGGACTAGAGTCTAAACGAGTGAACCAATTTGCTACAAATTTGGCATACAGTATATTTTAAACTAAAATTCAAGTCAAATCAAGCTCATTTATAGTATAGCTATAAATCTAACGATTTTAATAAAACCTCTTACATATGGGTTATGATTAAAGTGATTCAAATAAATTTTTTTCCAAATAGGATTTTAGAATAGAATTTTTGGCAAGACTTAGGCTAATTGGAAACGCTTACCGATGCACGTTTCTTCTGGCTATCTTTTGCGAAAGCGACTTAGTCGAGTACATTAAATTACGAAACTATAACCCCCTGTTCAAGAAAAAAAGATTCTAAAAATATTAACTAAATTTATTTCGCCAAACTTTTTTTAAGACTTCTCCTTCCATATCATTAAAGAACCCCAGAATAGAATGTGGTAAATGATTATTTCCCAATTTTATAAAAGCCACAAAGAAACCAATAATAATGATTTTAAAAAAAAGTGACTCAGTATTGCGACTCAGTATTTTGCTTTGTTTCTATAAACATTAAAAAGTTACACTCATTTATCCACCTGTGGGACACTTTTTTATTCGAAAACTGTTATTACTTTTTTTTCGTGATGTGTACAAATACAAACCTGTGAAGCAAAGCAAATTTAATATCAAAAATATTGCACGCTATTCCATCTACACCTCAGCGAGTTACCACCCAAACCACATCGCATCAGAGCCACTGACCTTACCCTGGGATAACTAATTAGACCCTGCCCTGTCATTACTATTACTTTATTTGCCAAAACAAAAACCAGATACATAATTCAACATGCAATTTTCAACTAATATCCCGTCCAAGTGCCAGCCACGCAATAAAAATCCTGGAAATCGAAATCGCTTTTTAAATGGTCCCCACATCAGCCATGTTGTGTGGCGTATGGGTTAGGTTTAGATATACATATTACATAATATGTATGTATATGGTATGGCATTATGGCAGTTATTGTGTATCGTTTTGTTCTTAGATCCTAATTGCCTGAAGAATAAATCCTATTACCAACCACAATCGGCCGACTAAAGCGGTCCAATAAAAACATCTAGAAAATAAAATAAAGAAAAAAAAACAGAACTTACCACAACCATTAATTTCGATTCAAATGTTAGAAACCCTGCGTTTACACCACATGCCGCGCTGACCATGTCGCTGCTGCTGATTCCGTGCCGTATGTGTGTCTCGATTCTGTTGTATATGTATGTATGTAAATGGTACAATTCAAAACAAATTTTCATTTCGATAATTGGCAATGGCAGCAGTGGTGGCGCTTTAGTCTCGCTGCCGATCACGATGCCCTGATATGATTACCCTATGTGGCGGCTGCCTCTGCGGCCTTAATGTCTTAATTTCGCCGCGCAATGGGCATATAAAAAAGAATTAACTAAAAAAATATACAAAATTGGAATGCGAAACGACATAAAAATGAAATACAAGGCAAAAAGGACTACAAATTGCCCTTTAAAAAAAAAATAAAGAAAAAAGGGGAGAGAGGGGTAAAGAACGGGTCTATATACGAGTTAACTTGCATATATACCTACCTACTTTTTTTGTTTTATTTCCTGCGATGCCTAAAGGTAGCTTTTTCGCATTTTGCCGCTGTGAGTGGTGCATTTCGGAGTGAAACGTTTAATTTAAACGCAATTAGCTTGTGTGTGTCAATTAATCACGAGTTCGCGGCAACTACAGCAACAACAACAACAGCAGCAACTTAGTGGTGGTGATATGATACCGGTTGGATGGCGGTCTCTGACTGATGTGGGATCAGGTAAAGAAGCAGCACGAAACGTGAAACACGAAGAAGATTACGCTCAAAAGTCCTTCATTTGGCCATTACGTACAGTTGCCATCAGCAGTGTTGTTGGATCGTTGAAAAAGGAAGTTGTATACAAAAAGATGGCCGGCCGGCCACGGCGGCGTGGCGTTGTTATTGGGCTAGGGCTCATATTGCGTGTGTATGCAGATGTCAGTCAGTCACTCGCGCAACTCAATCGAAACTCAAAACTCATTCTTGTCAATGAGTGCTGTGAGCTGTCATTCGGTGGATTTAACGTCAGCTTTGACGAAGTATTCAAGATCACTCTGCTGTGGCCAACGGCAGGGTGCGCGAGCGGCGGCGGCGCGGTGTTGGGACGGTCGAAATTCTGTCTCGATCCCGAATGAAGATGATGATAATGGCGATGGCCATGATTATTATCTTGACGGTATGTGCAACTCGTTTTATTTTTAATTTTCTTTTTTGGTTTTTGGTCGTCTGACAATTGGTATAAATTACCCCTTTCCCACCTGCAACAACGTCTTTGCTTGTGGTGCGAGATTAGGTTGATGTGTTCATATAATTGCGTCCTCTGTTTTTTTTGTTTTTTTAAAGGTGCTCATTAGATACAAGAGTTTAATGGGGATTTTTCGCGCTCTCGCTGTTGGAGTGAACTCATTATCCTTGCACGCATGCATCCACTTAAGCTGGCTTGTTATGAGTTATTAGCTTCCAAGTGATTGGTTAATATTTTTTTGTTTTTTTTTTTTGAAAAATCGAGGTCATGTCCAATTATAGAGGCAATATTGAGAAAGGCTCAATACAACAAAAAACTCTTTTTAAATAACCAGAACCGCTATACGTTAATGGTTGATTTGATGCGTTTGAGTTAAAGTGTGTATTGTTAGCACTTTCAGATAAGTTTTTCACCTCTATAAAATGAGGCCACCATCAAAGCGAGATATTTTAAAGACTCATCAAGGATTCACGAACTGCGATTATATATTTATTTAATTTGAACATTTCTGCAGAAGCAGCTTATTAAATCAAAAATCATCATAAATCTAAAATTTGTAAATTTGACTCATCATGGACTTGTAGATGACTCAGAAACTGCTTCGGTATATTAACCTCAAAGAAGGAGAGAACTGCGATAGTTTTGCGCTCATCAAGTCAATTGACATTCCCTTCATTCCTCTTATCGGAACTCACTGTGGTGACTACAAGGATACTACAGTTTGGATGGCTGTCAATCATTTCCTTTAAAACTTCATGACACAGCCATCAGTCGTCTTTAAAAACGTATTCTTTTGCACTTCTTTTCAGCATACCTTCTGTACATAAAGTACCGGAAAACAGTCGAAGGTTTGTAGCGACCAAGCAACTTTTTGTTCCTGTATTTATAGAGCAATATATCATTTGAGTAAGCCAGGGCTAAGTTTCTCCACTGTCTTTTAGCTCAAAGAGGGCAAAGCAGATTAGAGAGAGCATATTATCACAACAGATCCCTAAACAGAATTGAACTTGCATATATCACAGCAGTTTGCTGTAGATTTTTTTTACAAATTCACGACAATTAATGCAATTGGATCTTTAAAATTCTAAAGTGGTGTTGCTGTCAGGCATGATTTCGAGCTGTCTTTTCACCAAATTTATTTAAAATCTGAAACGGAATTAGATAACAATGCTTTCTTTCATATGAAACCAGTACATACTACCATTACTTACAGTTAAAGTAAAAAATCAAACGTCAATAGTAGAGAACCAAAACAATGAAACCTTTCAAAAATAGGGGTTCGTTATCGAATTGTATATATCTTATTATAACTTGAGGTTAGGTACATAGTAAATGTTTTTTTAAGGAGAGGTTTGATCTTTAAATTGGCAACATTTTTTCCATTGACATTTAGTTTGACAGCTAACAGAGAATTTATGCTCCATCCAGTATATTACGACATTTCACCACGAATTGATTTACGGCAAAACGGCGCTTACAAATTGTAATTGCCGAAAACGACTTCGCGGCTGGTCTATAAAGTGGTCGTATGTTATGACTTCCAGATTGCGCCCATACAATGGACATTATTTTGTGTGATTTATTTCATTTAAAAATAGTATAAATACCTCTTAAAAAAACACCCTTTATAAAACTGTGTTATGTTAAAACTTCTGTGATATCTTTAATACCTATGACATGAATCACTTTAAAATATTCACATTCAAATTGAAGGTTTGCATATTTTTGTTTAAATAAACTAGCAGCTGCAACTGATGTGTCACAAGCATACAATCTGGAAACTATAAACGTAACGATGTTTTGTTGACACAATATTATACCTACCACTAAAAATTTTGAGATTATAATCTTTATTCCTGAAATCGTTCAAATAAAAAAAAATTGATTTAATGTTTTTAATTAAAACCCAAACCTAGAATTTGCACCGGAAAAACAATCACTATACTGCCCTGCCTCTTTCTGTATATTTTTATAAGAACCTATGTATGTAGGTACTTGTTGACCCAAATTATCCACACTTATTCTCGTTATGTTCTCGCAAATCATTTCAAAACCATGCAATTATTTTACATCCAGTTTTAAAGTGTAGTTTTTTTTTCCTTCCAAATTAACTTGGACGCACATAAGACACCATCGCAATCCACTATAACCTAACAATATGTATATCTATGTACCTCCCTCCACCAAACAACCGTCCTAATGCCGTGAATGGGTTCAGGTTCAGAAATAGAATAACATCTAACATGTGATTACCTTCGCAGTTCACAGTCCGCATAACCCGATGCTCATTCAGAATGATTAATGGAAGCAAAAAGAAATATAAATAGATAGATATATAGATAAGCTATATCCAGCTGCCTGCACTATGCGGTTGATGCGAATGCATCCAATTTACGTATCGAATGATGTGTTATTAATATTTCTGCAAAGATATTATGTTCGAAAAGCCCCATTGGACGGACGATTGGACGGGACGTGTTGTAAGACTCTTTCTATACATTTATAACTGGACCATGGTTTTCACACTCGGCCAAACGCAGAGGCAGCCAAAGCCTCTCACGACGCGAACGCGACGCTACGTGGGGCCTATATAATCAGAAAATAATAATCACCTGTGTCGGTTTGGTGCAAATTGAGATGTGAGAATTTACTCACCCGACCCGGATAATGTGCGCGGTGAGTTGTTATGCATTTCTCGTTTTGGATTCGTAAATTCCACAAAGCCATAAATTCCTTCACCACTAAAGCCATGCATCGGTCAGTTATCTATGTACATATGTATATATGTATATAATACCTATGAAATACAAACAATTTCGGGATATGTAAATATTTACTCTGCAGGAAAAAAAATCGGGTTCCAGAATACTGACTACTCAATCAGCCAGTTCTTTTGGGAAATATATAGAACCCTTATAGGTAAAAGTGATTCCCCTAGTGTCCCATAGATACTTATCGCAAATCCGAAATACGTGCGTTTCTTTTTCTTCTCCTTATCACGACAAACAGAGGCTACAAAAAAAAAACTGAAGAAGACTGTAAAAAGGTATTTCATTAAATTTCTGGATATCGCTCATCTGCCTTAAGTTCGAACAGGTATAATACCTCTACCAAACTAAAGTCAATCAAATGTAGGCATATATTTACCCAAAAGAGCTCTGGTGATGGTGAATCAAGGGAATCCATGCACAAGATAAGCAAAAGACTCACTTCTCTGATTATATATGTATTAGAAATGAATGGGGAGCGAGCAATAAAATCCGAATGATAAATAACCCATGGGATTGGTTTCCGATTTCAGTATTTTGCTATGGAAAATTGGTGGACTCCTTTCTTTAAAAAAAAAATAATAAAAGACAAAAATCAACAATTTTTCTATTATTGACTTTAATGTGTGCATAGCAAGCAAGTCCGATTAGGTTATTACTTTTTTGAGAGCCACTTCGTTTCAATCTATATGCAGTGATAAGAGGTCTCATTGGTCATTTTCATTCGGTCTTTTTTTCTGTGGTTTTATTGAATGGCAAAAGTCGCTAAGATTATTGGGGGAGAAAATTTAAGATTTTAAAATTCTGGAGTGAGAAGAAAAAATTACAAATTCTCAAAAAAAATACCTTCCATAAGACAATGAGATAATTTTAATGAATTTATGTATATTTTAGGAGATCCAAGTGGTTTCTTTTCCTTCTGTCGGCTTCTGTTATTAATCAAATACCTAAGACTGTTCCATTTGATAAAAGATATTAAGGCATTTTGGAAAAAGTTCTTTAATTGTTGAATATTGAATATTTATGTCGAAATTTTTCAAAAATATCAGTGCGGTGTGTATCTACCCACTTTTGAATGTCACGACAGGCTTAATTGGTGTATGGACCGCTGTTAAAGACTGTTAAAAGTTTCTTCAATTAATAATTCAACATGTCCAATGAAATATTTCTGAAAAAAAATCAATGAAATAGAATTTTCAGTCAGAAACTCGTTGATAAATTGTATCTTTATAAAGTGTAGGCTAGACTAAGATTATATGACTTCTAACCTTTATTTACTTCTGAAGTTCGCAAAAAAGAATCCTTAACTCAAGAACGAACAGCTTATTTCCAAAAGGCAAGGCGTAGGAGTTATTCTAAACGCCTTTCGCCTGACTGACAACAAGATGAGACCATCAATAGAACCTTAAAAGCATATCCAGGGACAACTAGGAAATGATGTTTTATTTTTTTTTATTTTTAAAACAACAGAGTTGTATGTAATTGCAAGTCATAAATCAGGATCATAATCGATTTTAATCTGTCGCTGTCAACATGTTTTAAAATCCATAACATCCACTTCTATATATAAACTCAAGCAATGGCGCGAGCACTCATAACAAACACACCAGCGGGCCACACAACTTATCAAAGTCAAAACTTTTTGAAAAGTTTCAATCTCATCTCGATGAACGTCAAACATTTATAAATACATACATATATCCCCCGCAATCTGGCACTGACCTATCATCGCTTAATTCAGCTCAGAGCTTAGGCGCTCACAACAAGTCAGGCCAACTCAACTACCACCTTTACAAGCACCCAAACGTTGCGGTCGTCGCATTGCTTCGTGTCCCCGGCCCATCCGCACTGCCACCAATCGAACATCTTTTGGCGATCATCGGCTGCTCCGAGCAATCAATCATCATCATCATCCTGCTGATCTCAAGTCGCACAACATCGATTACTCCACTTGCTGATAGCTGAGCCATTTGTCTTGGGCCCGGTCGGCTGTCTGTCTGTCCGGATTCAGGGATCCATATAGCCCATGAGCGCGCATTCATAGACTCTTTGTCTTTGGCATCTCTCGTATTAAACATGTAGTGACGACGAGCGACGATTCATGGATTAGCCAACCGACAACAAAGTGTGGTGAAGGTGGCGTGGTGCTGCTTGATGCACCTATAAGCCCATTGCAGAGGAATGACTTTCAGACAATTATCCGTCTAGGACGGAGTATGGAATACACAATGTATGAGCCAACAGAAACGCCCTCACTCCTCTTCCTTTTCCTCGCCTTGTCATCATCCCCGATTTGACTGGAATGGCAAACAAAAAGAATTTATTGCACATAATGGTCCAATAAATAATACGAGTGTGTCTAGGAGTTGCCATTAAAACAATGAGAAGTGTGCAAGCCCAGGACTGTGCGAGGAACACTTTTGTTCCAGCGTTCCACTCCTTTCACCTACTTCTATAGATATAGGTATGTGTTGCACGATTTTTCTGGTGGTGATGTTGAATGCTAGATTCTGGATAGTGTATAGATGCTTCTGCTGCTCCTGCATTTTCCTCGCCTTCTATATGGTCTGTTCTAAAAGATGGGTTTCCCTTTATACCCCGATTTACACCTTCGGTTGGCATTTGGGAAATTTGTGTTCGCTCGCTGCTGTTGCAACTCCTCCAACTCTAACTCTAAGCTCCAAGCTGCTGTTCAACATCACCACTTCGATTTTGGTTTCGGTTTTGGTATATCGCGTCTCGTTCTCAGCAAGTGCGCCCATTTGACAAGGCGGTGGTGTCAGATGTGTGGTTTTACGATTATTACACCAACAACAACAAAAAAGTTGTAAAACAAGAAAAAACTAAAAAAAAGTTATAAATATACAAACGAAACGGAAATCTAGTTTGATATTAGTTTTTTGTGCCCTGCCTTAAAAAAATTGATTTACCGAGACAATTATATGAGGCGGTGGTAAGGCGATGGACCTCCAATATGTATTATTCGCCATATATGTGTGTAAGTCTGTCTTTAGATTTTCAATTGCTTTTTGTTTGTCGAATTTTTGTGGTTTGTGGTTTTTAGTTTTTGTTTTTTTTTTGTCGATATGTTAGGAATTTTTTTTCGTATAGGACTCGAAGTTTCTATTGATTGTGGGTGAGTTCAGACCTTGAAAGACTCTGTTAGAACTTGTATTTTGTTCATAGAAAACTCAAACGTAGATATTTTTCCCTGTATGAAGCTATTCTGTATATAAAGGTTTTTCTCTGAGCTTTTTTCAGTGGTTTTTTAAAATTTCTCCTTAAGGTCTCATCTTGTTGTATTTCTATTTAATGTGAGAAATTGTTTTTGGGAAGGTATACAACAAGCCTTAAACAGAAACTGGGAACAACTCTTTTACATCTAAATGGAAATTTTAAAAACCATCAACGAAATTTCTGTTATTACCCCTTTCAAAAAACTTGGTTAAGAAAATATGCACCTACCCCAATTTATTTAATTATCCTACATCGATATTGAGTCACAAAAGCGCTTTTCAAAACAATCTATAATATAATAAAGGTTCACATGCTCAATGAGTCACTTGGGCCATATCCGAAAACAAGATTACAAATCAAAAACAAGCTTTTAAAAAATAATATCGTTCTATAAGCCCCGCTTAACAAACAAAAACGAAAATCAAAAAAAAAAATCATACCGTTTTTGTTTTTATGTGCCAATTACCTGATTGCTGTCATTCCGATCTTTTAATGATCCTCATTTGCTTGCAATAAAACGTTTCGTTTTTTTTTGCAAATAACACAATTCGTCGTTTGCCTACATGCATTTTGCATTAAGGTCACATCACGAAGAATTAAATTCCAATTCAATAAAATATCACTAAACTGCCCGTGCGTTGCGTCGTCGTCGGTCGTCGGTCGTCGGTCGTCGTCTCGTTGTCGGTTGTCCCCGCAATAAAAATCAATAATAAACAAATTCCTTTTTCTTATCCAAAAAGGAACAGAAAACAATTAATGACATTTGCGCTGTGATTTAGAGAGTGATCCAGGAAGTTTCATACCATTAACCGCTCCCAGCTCACAAGTTCCCGACAAGTCGGCGGTTGTGGAGATGGTGTGTGGGACACTTTTATTGGCCACCAACAATACCACCCGTCTATAATTTCAACCAAGAACCAATTAAAGGGTTGCGAACTCTGCGATGCGTACCGAATGCCAATTAAAACTCTTTTATATCCTTTACAGTTGCTTTAAGTCATAAAAAATATATGTAGGTACGAATTTTTATTTTCCATCTGAGAGAGAACAAAGTTGTTAAAAAAAAACAACAACAGCTTTGGCCAGTTTTTGTTGAAGGATGTCACAACTTCCCTTCTTCTGGGGGTCACGCTCACGACTACGGCAGTTATTGCCAGCTACCACTTTTCGATTGTAATTGGCTTTTTATATACATATATATAAAAAAAAAAACAACTACTGGGATGCCCTGATGCAAGGCTCTGTCATTTGGATCCGGTTAACTTTGCCCAGAGTTAACTTGACCCCATGCGGCTGGTAAAATGACACATTGAAATATGTCCACTGCTCCCAACATGTGACAAAGAAACATTCTTTTCCGAAATGCAACACGATATGATCGAATGAAAAAACCAAAAATAAAAATCAAGGAAATTTTGAAAAATGAAGTATTACGCCGCGCGACGACATACAACACAACCTAAAACCCGTACCAGTGCAGTGGTGAGGTCCTCCGAAAAGGCCAAATAATTTGCCAAAATTCGGCAGAACCAATTTCCAGGTAAAAGTCAGTAAATTCGCAGCCTTACAACCATCTCAAGCACAGAAACCAACCCAGAGAGAGACCCCCAAGGGAGATTGCACATTTTTGGGTGAAACGGGTGAAACACTCGCGCTATGTTCGTTTTGGGGTCAATTTATTTATGTTTTTTTTTTGTTTATTTTATTTGATTTGATTTATTTTTTATTCGCTGTTGATTGCCAACCGAAAGACCAACGACGACAACGACGACAGATTGTTGGTGTTAGGCTTTGAATTGTGAGGTGAAAAAGGTGAGTTAAGTTGGCAATTTTGTTTACGAAATTGTCTGTTGAGATTTGTTTTTAGTTACAAAATATCATAATGGATTATGTAGGCCAGGTTGACTATGGGGTTATTTGTTTTGATTGCTGGTTATTTCAGCAACTTTAGCAATTGGCTTACGAGAGGGCTTAAGTGATGGGTTCTAAGGAAACCTTATGCGTTTGACATAAGAAGCATTTAGATCCTACACCCAGACATTAGAACTGTCGTTCAAAAAAATTTAAATAGAAGTGAGTTCTTCAAAAAATCGAAGGGGATATTTTGGTACTCAATTCTGAGTCACTATTTTAATTTTTTTTTGGTAAGAGGTCAAGTCTGTGATTTTTTTCCGAAATTTCGTTAAAAGGTCAATTAATTGTTGTATCTGTTTTATTGGTTTGGATATCTCAGATATCTTGCTAAGATATGGCAGCGACTAAGAAAATGAATATGTTTTTTTTTCCGAATAAAATCATTATTAATATAAAATGGATTTAAAAAATTGTAACTAAATATTTGGCATTTATCTAGAGGATCTAGCTCTAGTCCAACCAATTGCAGTCCATGAAGGTCTAACATAAAAGTCCATGAAGGTCTAACATTAAAGTATGTATGTATTTCCAAAAGTTTGTTTAAAACAGTAGTGTTAAGTCTTCTGATGGCTGATGTATTTCAGTAGTAGATAGGTAAATGTAGTTATAGAATTTGTATTAAAAAAAAAACCTTCATATAAAAATGTGTTTTATTTTTTTTAATTTTAACAAAATCTAACATAGTGGCAAAAGCTATAAAGCTTCACTCATGGGAACCGATGAATCTTTTTTCTTTTAAATATATAATTTATGTGAGCTCATTACATATACGAAGGATTTATTTTTATCACCCATAGTCCTTCGAAAGCAGCTCAAAACTTAAGCCATTATTACAGCTTAACCTCCCTGAATATAACAATGCCAATTGAAACATTTTGCCAACTTATTTGCATTAAATCTGACACCCCAGCTGAGAATGCAACAACTCTCTGACAACTTTATGACTCAATATACTCGCCGAATTTCCATCTCTCAATGTTTCCCATATGCCAACCATAAAACAACAACAACAATAAAATAATCCCCAATTTAATTGTCTCGTATAATATTTCGACAAATACGCGTCCAATTAATTATATGACACGAAAAGAGGAATTAATGATAACGTTGGAGCTGAGCTGCGCTTTGGGACTATGCCTGCAAAAAAAAAATATCAAAAGCCACAATCAAACGAGATGACAGTGAAAAACGCCAATCTTCGGTTACAAACAAAACACGTATAATTCGAAATTATTAATTTTTTAAAAGAAAAATAAATTAAAAAAAAATCTGCAAGCAGGAATTCAAAATGCGGCTTAATATTTAAGATCCATAATCACCCCGTTGTAATCTGACACCTTTGCTCGCTGTTTGCCTTCTGTCTCTGTCCGAAAAAAAATTCGATGAAATAATTCCTGGCGGGATTTCCTCTATACCATCATCCCAGAGGTATCGTCATAAATTTGATTTTTTTTTTTAATTTCACGTTTTGTGTTTGCGTTTCCATGGAAATTATGAGAGATTATTAAAAAAGTCTTGAATCCAATTGAAACAGGCAGCAGACAAAGAGCCAGTGTTATTAAAAAAAAAAACCTTTAAAACCTCCAACACCGTAAAATTATTGTAAATTGCGAATTTCTCTCCTTTTTGGCATTCGCAAGGAATTTCGCCATTTTTTTTTTAGTTCAGTCCCATCCTGTTGGCGATTAATAAATTGCAGTTGAATCACACATATAGGGGTATCCTTCCATTCCACATGTGAATTTAGGTCTCGAGTGCCACCTCATCGTCATCACTATGGTTCCGTTCGATGGCTGCGGCGGTGGAGGTGGGGCTATATCTGCATGGACCCTGTGGCGTTAGCTAATAAATTCTTGAGAAGTGTTTCTTTATTATTTCTTCCAATATTTGAATGTTGGACAGACAGTTTAATGTGTTCCCCATGAGATGGAATCATTTTTTTTTGCGGCACATGAAGTGTAAGTGGGTCAGAAATAAAAAAAAAAAAATTGGACAGAAGCAACGTGTGGAAAGGAACACATTTTTATTTGTTTTCATTTCGAAAGCTGATTGGGCAAATTTATGAGAAAAGTTAATTGCTCCAGTGTATAAAACAACAAACAAGGTGTGTAAATTCAAGAAATTTAATTAATCGCGTGATTTAATTAAACTACCAGTGATGTCTGGCGCAAACGATTTCGGGAACTTAAAGGTCCCAGTCTATATTCTCACTTGAAACTCGACAAAGGTATCTAATAAATTTAATTACTTCAGAATTTTTATTTAACATTTTTAAAGGCAAGATTCATATAGAGATTACTGTTCAAAAAAGTGCAGAGGGTTCACTTTAAAAATTAATTTTTTAAAATGCGAATTAGAAGTTTTTTTTTTAAATTTATTTACATACTTCTTCAAACGGTCGAAATGCATACATGTTAATTAATTAGATTCTTTCTTAACGAACATTCGAAAATTTGAAAACTAACGCTTTTTGGAAACATGCATTTTTAAAAAAAGACAGCTATTAATATCTATTAATAAATTAAAATCAAACATCATTAATTAATTTTTATCAGTGAAGTAAGTGCGAAATCTTATCTATACAAAGGAAAAGAGTTATTTCCGGTTAATTCTTCCAAATGGCCAATGACAAAAGATAAAAAGAAAACAAATGCTTCTTTCACAAACATATACATATGTAATTTAATTTATAAGTTCAAATTAGAAAATGTGTATGCAAATGTTCACACTTTGTAAGAAAGTGTACCTATGTGTATAGACAAAATAATACTTTTCACCTTTCTTGTTGAATGTTTAGATTTTCGTTAAGATTTTCTAATTAACTTGAATTAACAGTTAAATGATTATAAATAAATATTTTAATACGTGAGAATTTTCAATAACAAAATTAAGTTTTGAGTCGCTTGTTTATTGTAACAATACTTTACTATTTACTTAAATGAAAAGTAATGAATATAATTGAACTCAACATTAGGTTTGGTTTTTTTCGCAAGCCCGGGGGGAATTGGACGAAAAAAACAACCACGGGGATTAGCGACGCCATCACAGAAACAAAATGGAGTTTTCATACAGCCTATCGATAACAAGTATATAATTCACGCCGTTAACACAGTTTTTCTGTGTGCTTATCTCAAGTCCGGAGAATATTCTGGGTTTAGCTTAGCTCGAAGGGATTAGTTGTTGTTGTATTTAACATGGTGATTGTTAAGCACCGACGTCGTTTTTTTCGTCCAATTCCTTCCGGGCTTACAAAAAAACACATCAGATATTTTTTTCTGACGATAAAAGTTCGTGAGTCCTAAATGACTGAATATTTCAACAGTCTATTTTTTTGTTTTTGTACCTGTTTTAGTGTTTTTTTTTAAGTTAATGGACCACTGTTTCCTAAGCTTGAATTGTGAAAAGTTTCTATAATTTGTGATATACATATTCAAAACCTGGTATTCTGGTAGGTACTTCATAAGTTTAAGAAAGTAAATAATAAGAAGCCTCAAAACATCTACTATATACACACAATTGCAGTAATGCCAGGGTCCAGTTGTGCCTAGTCAAGAAACCATACAAAATCTCGGAACCTTTAAAGTCAGTGACCGGGACCGCTGTTAATAGAACACTCCCGGAAAACAAGAAAAATAATGTCCGTCGTTAGAAAATCGTACCTCCTCCATCCGAAACTAAATAAAATCTTACGATTTTCTCTTAATCTTATACATTGGTATAGATATATACCTACCGTGTTCATTGCCCATAAAGAAAAAAAAATAAAGTTAGATATTTATTATTTAATTTTGGTTTCTCATAATTTTGAATACAAAATATTTGCACATAGATGAACAATAATCAGGTTCAAACTTAAAATAGCTACTCTCATTAGTCCAAAAATTAAGGGTAACAAAAAGTTATACCTACCAATTTTATGTACGGCTCTCCGAAGCTTACTCAATTATTATTAACAACACCTTTCATTTATAATAACCTTACAAAAGACCAATGAGGACCGGACCGTCCGAATCCGATACACAAAAATAGCTGCGAAAGCTTTAATTTTTTATTTATTTCGTGGAAACAATCTTAGTAATTTATAACATTCTATAATTCCATTGTATTTATATGCAAATTTATATTTCGCTATGAAAATATTGTTTTACATAATAATTCTGTTATTCTACTAAAGGTACACTTATTAAAGTAATTTGCATAATTTAAATTCGGGGGTCCGGACAAAAACTAGCCAAAAAAAAAAATTACCACCATAACTTGTGGAGGGAGTTTTGTTGTTTATTTTCATTTTTATTGAAAACCTCAAGAAAGAAAGAATACAATAAAAAAAAGAAACAATTCCTAGTTTAGTTTAGATTTGATTAGGTCATTTAGAAGCCCATTAGTGTCTGTCTGTTTCAGTATTTTATTCGAATGAGGTGCGAATACGAAAGGAAATATTATTCAAATTAAATTGTTACTTATGAATATATGAGTCATTGAAAACGATAATGATCTTTAGCAACAACAACAAATTTTGTTGCATAATATCCGTATTCAAAAATAAAATTTCATTCTAATTTAATTCTCAAATTAGAAATTTGATATGCTCTTAAATAAATATGCATATAATCTTCTTTGAATTTCTTTCTTTGAATATTCATAAAAATGTAAGTCCAGATGGATTTTTTCTTTAAAATATAAACTTTTTAATTTTCAAAAGGAAAAAAAAAAAGAGTTGAATCGAATTTTATAACTCACTCAAAAAACACCACCTGCCTGCATATTTTATTCATGAAAATAACAAAAAAAAATTTCTTTTTCTTAAAAAAAAAAAATCTCTGTGGCACATTATTGTAGCTACGCCTTTGTTAAACGTTTTCATTCTCCAAGGTATACTTTATGGACGGCAACAAAGAAGCCAAAATATGTCAAAATACTAAATCCTATTTTGATGGGCAAAGATTTGTGACACAATCATAACCGAACAATATTGGTTCCTATGGCTCCTCTGGGGTTACAATGGAATGACTAATTAAGATTTAATGGTTGTGGTGTAATAAAATCTTACAACTTCGGCAGATTAAAGACGATATTGTTTGGAATTCAAACAACATTGTTGTGTCGCATGTTTGTGATTTCATATAAAAGTACTTTAAATACAATGATTTTTATGAGATTTACATTTTATGAACGCAGTTTTTTTTTTTTTTGTCTTATGAAATTGATTATAATGGAGATAGAGACAGCTCGCCGCCTACTTTAAGGGTGTTCCTTTTTTTATGGACAACACTCATGTCATAACCCATGCGAAATCAAAACAAAAACTTTTGCGTAAAGACGACTTAATGCTAAATATAGAGTCATAAATTGCTAGCTCCATAGATAGATTGTTTGAGTGAGCTGACATAAGTTTTTGAAAACTCATTATGAATTGGGCTTGAATCAGGATTCAAATAATACACAATAAAGCTTTTCTCGTCGTCAAGTGTCAAGCCCGGTCCACAATGCGGCGTGAAAACGAGACGTTGACGTGATGAGATCTCTTCACAATTGTTCTCTCATAAAAACAAATTTGAAACAATGAAATAATACATAATAAAGCATTTCTCGTCGTCGTGTAGTAAGTTCGGAAAAAATTAAGAAAAAAAGACGTGACGAAGAGAAATATTTTACTATCTATATATTATTTCATTTGACAGTGGTAGACTGGTCATGTTGGTCATGAAATTTTGCACAGAATTCATTGGTTTGGTACTATTCACTTTTTTCATTCTTTATTCTAAACTGTCATTAGGTATATCAATTAACCAATCAATTAAATTAAATTCTCGTCAAAAGGTGTTCTTATATATTTTTAATGATTATTCAAATTCAAAATAAAAGCAAACGAAACAGTTTTTGTAAAAGACCGCTGCCGCTGCCGCCGCCGCCGGTAACATAAATATCCTGAAATGCTTTATAGGCCAACGCTTTACTCACCCTAAACAAAATGCCTTATTGTTGACTATGAAATTAATATGCTCCGCAAAAATAAGATTTATGGAAAAATGCATAGCATTCATTTTTTTTAATAATTAACAAACATTGTAAGAACAAGAATTGTTGCGTTTTCCTGTCCCAATTTTTGTTTTTTTTTTTTTATCTAACTTACAACATTAATAAAATTTGTCCCAAAATCACTTTCAAAACAGCATGTCCGTCAAGCCAAAAAAAAAGCTATGTTAGAACTCAACTGGTGGTTGAACAACGTCATTAACGGGTAACACCTGAGCATTTCGGCAAAACGAGCCTTTTTAAGTCCACTTACGGTGGCAGGCATGTCATGTTACACTACACACACATATATTCATTTAGGTCGCCTTTGGCTGGAATCTAGTTCGGCTGGCTACCTATACTCTGTGTTACCCAGCGCAATTATATGCCCAAAAGCGTTTTCCAGAGCAAAACTTGTTTCTATATATTAGTTAGATTTTTATAAAATCCCACAGAAGCTAACTAAAAAAGCATTGTTATAATGTTCGCAGTGATTTCTGTTATTAGATTAATTTAATTTCCATGGTGCTCATTGAGCCACAGCTATAAATCTACGATCACCCTATTGAAATCATTGCCGAATGCCATAAATAGTAATAATGTATTTAATTAGAGCCATTTATTCACAGCTTCATATATGACGCGCAAAAGATATACAAAACTTCAGAAATGGGTAAAAGATCGGAGACGCCCATCAAGACCAGGTTAGTGACTTGTATAGCTAGAGGTTGATATAGGTGGTGGCCGTGGGGCAACCGGCGCGCGGCGGCGGTGGTGGCGCGGCTTGGTGCGGCGTACTTTTGGCCAGAAGTTGATTATGTTGTCGTTAAGGAGACAACAAGAAAAGGCAAAATGTCATCCTCGGGTGAAATTACTTAATTTACCTAAAAAATTCGTAATTGTTGTATACCTACCACTACCTACTTGAAGTTGCAGCATGTACTATGTTGTATTAGTACGTGTATGCCGGCCAACTATAGTGGCACACCTATATCTTTCTATCTAACTTGTTGTATGATCAGCACAGGTAACTGCTGTAAAGTACAAAAAAAGTCACAAAACATGGGCGTTATGGCCATGTTCAATTTTACATACGTAATGAATGCAATTTTAACACTCTCCTTCAGCCTCCATTCCTTGTCGCTGAATATTCTCAGAAAATAATTTAAAGACAAAACAAACTATTTGCTGTTATGTATAACCTTTTAGAAATATCGAATGTCAGTCACCTCAATGTGAACAACTGGCGGAAAAGATCGATAGTTATACCATTAGATCTGAGTTTATTAGCATTAAAGATCATTTATACTTGTTTATGTTACGAGTTTTTTGTTGTAGGTTTAGTTTTTTTCGGAAAAGATTCAGTTAAATTGAACTCGATTAATTAATTTTTGTTTAGCGTGTTTTTTAATGAAATTTTAAATTGATTTGTCTAATAAAATAAATTAAATTGATTTAAAATTTTATTTCCAATGGCTATAGGAATTGGAAACCAGTGCGAACATAAGCTTTTATATAAGCCAATATTTTAAAGTGATTTAAATACATAATTTGTTCATTTTTACATATGTACCAGCTCAAATGCACCTTTCCAGCTTTGGATTTCCTCTTACAAAAACTTTCAATTGGTTGTGTTTGTTAGTTTAAATTTTTTATTTAATTTCGTGCTTATTTTCTAAATGTGAAAAAGTATATCTGAGAATTGAGATGACTTAGAATCGATACATATTTTGTGCATATTTATGGTCAGAATACATGCTTATACGTTACGTATGTATTTATGAATATCGTGGGTGGCTTAAAATGTGTTTTTGGCCATCAGCAAATCTTGTGTGTGAACATATCTTCAACATCCACAAACATATTTTTATAGCTCGTGCCTTAGGCGCGTTGCTATATTCATATTAAAAGTAGGTATGATGTATATAAAAAAACAGACTTGAGGCACACACTTGCCTCTCGGCAGGGAGTCACTTCCCTGATCATCGTAAAACATAAAATTTGATTTGTTGGACAAATTTATGAACGAAGCTCTAACTCCTATATATATGGGACCATGTTAACAACGTGACACCATTAACTCATAAAGTTTGTTCATAAAGCCGAAAATTACCCCACAGAATTATTATATACATATACATACCTACATATATATACGGGAAGAGATGTGGCTGGCCACTTCATAAAAAAATTAAATTAAAAAAAAAAAAAAAAACAATCAAAAAACAGTTATGAAGAATATTTTTTGATAGTCAATAATAATTTGAACGCGACGCACCTACACACGACTTGAATGAGAAGTCCACATGATGAAGAATGGAATAAAATTGTAGACTTGCTGGGAGGTGCGATTATTTATTACCTTGTTATGTTGTAGTAGACCATGTTGAAGTTTGAAAAAATGGTGATGACTTGAGAGTTCTGAAAGTTGGAGCTCGAAAATTTAATTTTTGAATTTATTAAGCATACCTACCTACCTATTTACATACTTGAATTTTTTTTTTATCGAACTGGAGTACTAAATTGAATAGAATTTCAATTTTGAAGGTAGTAAATATTTTTGTAAGTCTTTCTTCTGAATAAAGTGAACTTACAATAAATTCATTTACATATATAAGTGGCACAGCATTTGTTGAGCAAGAAAATTATGTACAGACCTTCCTCTATGAATATTTTTTGCGAGTTTACCTTGATTTTTAGTTAATTTTGTTAGTTTAAAAATATCATACTTCTAAATGTATGGCAAATTTAAGATAAGAATAATGAGAAAAATCAAGCGATGTTTAGGTATTAGAAATTATTTATTATTATTATTATTATTATTAAAATAAATCACAATCGATACTAGATACGATTCAATTAACATATAGAACGTAATAAAATCAATTGTCCGAACTGAAACTAATTAAAGACCAGGTCATGACCTCTCAGAATAACTTTTCTATGCCAAATTAAAATGGTTTTTGAAATTTTGAAAAATTCCTACTTTGAAACAGTTTTTTGTTCACCCCGTTTATAATTGTTTTTTTTTTTTTCAATGTTTTTAACTTTTACCCTCGAGAATATTAGATTAAAAAAGACCAGTTTTTTACATTAAAATATTTTTGGTTTCCTGTACGATTTTACTAATACATATGACATTTTGATCAAATCAATTTTTAACTTTAATCTTTGAAAGAGCTTTCTGAAAAAAAATCATATACCTAAATCAATATTGGTTTTTTACTTTTAAAATCTTTCCATGTTCTAGAAATTTCTTCAAATGTAAAGGTTCCACTTACCAAAGCTAGCCTTAGATCAAAAGTTACCTATAATAATTTGAACTTAGTCATACAGGGTTCTAAAGCAAACTAAAATAGACCTTATCGTATTGTCGTATTTTGTTCTTTGTCGCTTTTGTATATCGAAATGAAAACTTCAATAACAAAATCGACAATCCAAAGTTTCGTGACAAAAATTTTGATGAAATCATGTTTACGGGAACATTGCCAAATTCATTATCATTTCCCATCCAACCTCTTCCACCATTTTATTAATTTCTTTCCTTTTTTCAACCTCACGCCCTTAAAACAACAAAATAAAAGACTAAATCCCAATTCCATCTTCATTTTCTCTTAAGTCACACCCTTATCAAAGACAAAAACATACAGTATTATTTACTCACTCTAAATGTTCCAATCCTCCATTCAAACATATATAGATATACTCGTACTATGGTGTCACAAAACCATTAAATCCAAACAACCTGTACCAACAAAAGACAATTATTTCGTCGAAAAGAAAACAACACTGCTGGGCCATTATACTTTGTTTTATTACCTTCAAGCATGGCACGTCACACCGCAGTCAATTGCAGTCATAGCACAACATAAATTGTCCGCCCTTCGTGAAACCCTCCTCCTTCGTTTTTCTTTACGTACCTTTATAAGTATGATTTCTGAAATAGAAGAACCCAAGATCCCTTATTATTTACCTTTATTACCAAGTTGTATAATTTGTATAGACGTTATACATTACTGCAGCATATTAATTGTTCCATTCTACAATTCACACTTCTTAGTCTTCATAATAATCGTAGTATATATGTAGTTATATTCCATATTTTGTGAGTCATGATGTTCATTCATTTTGTATTCTTGTCTTTTTTCAGATCCCGCAGGCGAACTGGGATGGGCGTTTACCTTAATCATAGTTTCAATCATATCAGCTCTTATAGGTGCTATAGTAATGGTCGTAGTCCTTAGATGTAGAAGGTAAGTAAACCTAGAGAACGAGTATACTATACCTATATAGTAGTTGTTAATTTACTGCGACTCGACTCAACTCAACTCGGCGCGACGCGACACGTTGTATAAAAAGTAATGTCTTGATTATGCATTTAAAGTCTTCACTTTCAATTAAAACTGATGATGATGAACATTTAGAACCTACAGGTTACTATAGAGAGAGTTATATTTCCGAGTAGTTTTAGTTATGATTGCTGGTGCTATGTAAACTGTATAGTGCTCAAAGGTACATGTATATAGCTACATAGGTGCAACAAACCGTAACTCGACGTAACTTCAAACACGGAAGCAATATTCTTTGCAAACTATTCATCTGATGCCTTTTTACATCCATCATAATTATTCAGTTATAACTTCGACAGCATTTTATTGGTTTCCTGAGCTACAGATAGTTACAGACATTGGACATATAGCCATAGAGAACTAATTAGAACTCCAAACAGGTACAAACGGTTTGTGTTTTATGAAAGGACTTTTATTGTTAAAGAGAAAAAAGGATTTATTTGCAAACTGCTTGCCCGGCAATGGTAAATTTCCATTTTCTATTGTTAACAATTTCATTCAATACTGACCGATTTAATAACTTAGGTATATATTATCTTCTCATATGCATTGGAGAACAAAAATAAAAATCAGCAATCATAGTTTTTTTTTTAGACCGAGACTATCACCCATATTCTGATTTCCGTTACGAATCAAATCCGTAACCGGAATTGATTTCCACGCAGATTCAAAAAAGGTATTCTGAATTTCCCGTTAGCCATTTAACAAAAAGGCAACAATTAATTTTTTTTTTACAAAAAAAAATACATTTTAAAAACTTTGTTGATTTCAATTCGCACAAACGTCAAAAATTTTTAATCCGATCGAAAATCAAAACACACTCATTCCGCAAGTATTAAAAACGGAAAAGTTTTTCAAACCATTTCAGAACAGAATTGTATAATGTATATGTCATTTCGCTTGCTTCCAAAGAAGGGCAACTTTACTTTTCCACAGAATATAGAATATTTTCGGAAAATATCTATTCAGCTATAATTTTCCATCCATGTTCGCAACTTAAGAAATATCCTACAAAAACGATTCCAAGAATATTCTCTCGATCTCTATCTTTTTTTTTTATCATTAAAAAAATGCATATGCCAATTAATTGTTATATTTGTAAAAAAAAAGAACTTTGTAAAAAATTTGTATTTTATTTTTTTTCTTTAAAAGGGGTTGTTCTGCACATATAGAAGACTGCGAAGTATAATATCAAATAACTTTTTCAAATTTACTGAGGTAAACCACAAATTTATTTTTTTAACCTCAACTGCTATTATTACGATTAAAAAAAATATAAAAATGTCCATCAGTGTGACCCATTAATTTATAATTAACGTGCTCAAAATTGGATTAAAAGCCGTTTATTCAGAAAATTAATTGCTTCATAATGATATCACTTTAAATAATGGGACTTGATTATCAGTTTAATTCTTTCGTTGAATTTATATCTTTTGTGTTGATATAGATATACATACCTACCTTTAGGCATTGTATTTCTTTTTTTTTTTTTTTTAATTTTTAATATGAGATATCATGAAATTGCTACTATACTTCCCATTCATTTATTATGGATATCGCATATATATGTATTGTATATGTCGGTATGTACCATGCTCCAGTTTGACCCAATAAGAGACATTCTCGTATCTATACATTCTGATGTACCTACTCAACTAAAAAAAAAAACTGGAGCCGCATAAATTCAGATTGAAATTGTATTTTAATGCCAAACATACAAAAAATGTTTAAAATAAATAAATGGGTTAAAAAAACTTAGCATGATGCATACTAAAATATGTAGTCCCTAGGGATGCATGCATGCATACATGGTCGGGCAGACCACGTTTTTCATGCACAATTTAAAGGACTTTTGGAACCTATACATATATATTAAATGAAGTTATGTTAAATAATAGATATAGACATAAATTGACTCAACGAACATTTTTGTCCTCATATACACATGCATACATGTACAGTACATTCGAGTATGTGCGGTTAGGCCGTACATATTTGGTTTTCATTTTAATTGTGTTAAATAAGCTGTTAAGGACATACTAACCAACTAAAAGTCATGTACATTATTAATATCAACATGTGGTATAATTTTATTTTATGAAAGAACTTGTTCGTTTAGCAAACTTTTTTTTTCCAACATTTTAATTTTGTTGAATTTGTATAAATGTATGTGTTTTGAATATTAAACAGTTCAAGTAGGGGCAAAACTTTATTCAATTATGTTCAGGCAACATTCCGAGCGGATTCTCAAAAAAAAAAAAAACAATCGATACATTTTCGTTTATAGTTATGAGTCCGTTGTTTTATAATAAGTTTACTTTTCAAATTATAATCAAATAAGGCTTTACAAAACAATATTTGCTTATGTGAGTATAATGGGTATTTTGGTGTAGGTGTATTGAATACGAGAAGAGAAGACCCATGTCTGCTTTTCTTGGCCTATATATGTACATATGTATATTGGGGCAAAACTTTAAAAAGCCTGATGTTAAGGTATAAGCTTGATACTACTTAACATTCTACTAACTTTAAAGCTCTTTATGAAAATATTCTTATTTTTAAGTATTCTTCAACTTTAGTATCATACTGAACTTATTTTTTTAATAAACTTCAGCTGAACACGCCTAAAAAAGTGACAGTTCGTGGAAAAAAGTAAGCAAACATTAAAATTTCCCATTTTTAATTGTCGAAAAAGTTAAAAAAAGCATTTGGTGATTTTAATTTTAATAAAATGTTGAATGATGGTATAACTCGCTTAAAATTTGGAAAATCCTGTTCTTCATCTATACAATCATACCAAAAATGCTTTAACATCGTACCTAATCGTCTTACATTTTGCCCAATTATTTGTAAATGGTAGGTAATATTAAATTGATTAATTCTAAACAATTCATTTAAATACTTTCAGATTTTCTGATTTAGTTGGAATTTTTCATCTAAAAGTTGAATGTATTTCACATCTCAAAGCATTTTGATTCTAAAACCCCTATTTTAATTGAAGTGAAAAAAAAAACTAGGGTGCCGCTGTCTAAGAAAATTGTTGACTGTTGACACCTGCTTGGCAACTGAGCATGCCCTAAGCGAAGCAACGGAGTTGCGAGAGCGGGACAGAGCCCCCAAAGTGTGTGCAACAATTCTTGAAACTCTGCTTACCCAGGCCTTACAAGTGCTTTTGTCTAAGAAAAAGAAGGACAAAAGTACGAAATGAATTATGTAAACAAAACGTTTCGTATTTTTGCCAATGGCCCTAAATAGCAAATTCTAAGTTTTATACCTTTAAATTCAATAAATTTTACAGTAACATAATTATAAAACTTTCTCATTTCTGTAATAATTTATTATGTTTAAAATGTATGTATTTATATATATAAAAACTTTGTATCCCCATTGTTTCTGAGATATATACCGAAAAGAGTGTTTTTTTATTGTTTGTTTTCCAAAATAACTTCAAATTAAGTCTTTATTTTGATTTTGTAAACAATGCTTTGAATTCTTCTCCCATAAATTAAAGGTACTTAATCTTACCTTTAAGTCTTTTTCAGACAATACAATTCTTTAAGAACTATTGTCTTCATTTAAAATTTTAAAAGTTACGAGAACAAATTTCATAATTTGATCATAAGTATATTAGGTATCTACTATTTAAGGCCCTTGTATAAATCATTAACGTATATATGATTTATGTTAAGTACTTCTCAGTTATGCATAGTTGTTAATTTAAACAAACCAATAATAAATTATGCTATGTAAAAGAACATAATAATAGTTGATGTGATTTATTACACCCTGCGTTTTCAAAATTAACATTTTTGCAAGCATCCTTATAATAAAAATTAATTACCTGTGAAGAAGCCAACTCTAAATCATTAGACTTTAATTATTAAAATCCCACAAACCTTTGACATTAATAAGCAATAGAATATTCATAATGACTTCATAATACGACATTAAAGGTATCTTATCCACGGATTTATCTAAATCGTTTCCGAAACAAAAAACATGTTTAGCGCACAGTAATATAGAGTTTCCCGCCAAAGTCATAATGATTTTTTTGTCTCTATCTTATAAAACGATCGGAATTTTAAATTAAGCCACACAATAAGAAAAATACTCACAGATTATTATTTAAAAAAAAAGGTGAACAAAAATTTTAATTAAAACAATTTAGAAGGAAGTATTAGAGGAAAAAATTGGTATTCGAAAACAATTTGTTAGATTAATGCCATTCCCAAGATCCGATATGGTTGACTTAGTTTTTTTGTTGTTGTAACTTGTCTTTTGTTACACAGTCAACACTTAATAAGACACTTTACTTTTTTCTTGCATGGTTGTATGGACGTGCTTAACAATTATAACTTCAAGCCTAATAATTAGACGCAACAGCAGACATTGTGTTTGTGGGTATTTTTTCCGTCCAGACGTGTAAAAACTTAGCTCTAAACAAGGCAGGCTATATAGGGAAAAAAAAAACTAGTTAGCATAAATTTCAATAATCGATCTAGTTATCTACACTTTTTTCCCTCTCGCGTTGATTTCGGATCGTATTCGACGGCTTGGCGGTGGCTTAAAACAATCGGCCTTCCGTATAAAATGTATCTTTACAATAACAATAACAATAACATTCAGGGCATTCTATATAGGTTCGTTGTGGGACTGATAAAGATCAGCAACGACTACTGGAACATCATCACACAAACTACAGAAGCTCTGCACAGTATCCATTTGAAAGTGCTGGCATATGTGGATCTTATGGAAAAGTTTCTTGTTTTTTTTTTTTTTTTTAATTTTATTTTTGCGGTATCATCTATGTAGGTTTTGAAGATAGGATCTAAAGTATCCATAAAGTTGTAGTTATCGGGTGAAGAAGAATTTATTTATTTGTGTTGAAATTGACGGTATAAAAAAAGAAAGGCGTATCTTAATGGATCAATGTTTGTTTTAAGATGAAATTTATGACATTGAATTATTTTTTTTACGTATTTCAACAGCTTTGTTGCGAGAGTGGGAATTCCAATACAATACAAGTCTATAAATTAAAAGAACAAAAATATTTTTTGATCAGCAAAATTAAAAAAACTGAAACTAAATCTATGATAAGGCTAAATTTAATTATAGTATTTATGTTACTTTCATGATCTGGTTTTCAATATGATCACTCAAAGATGTTAACTTCTATTACGATTTTAAAATAGAAATCGTGGTAAGGTAGGAAAAGGGCTTTAATTGACTTTCTTCATTTCTTAAGCAACTTTCCTTTTAATTGAATTCATTGATTTGATTTAGCATTTATAGGTATTTTAAGGAAAAGCTTAAAGTGTATTTTTCTACCTTATTGTTTATATTCATGTAAAAGTATAAGTAAAGCAATGCTCATAAATATATGAAACAGTCTAAACTAAATCTTGAAGGCCATCACCGATCGAAATAAGCTTTCTATTGTTGAAACATGTAAGGAGGTATTTGCTGTTCTTTTATGTTCTAAAAAATCAATAATAAACCATTCGATTAAGTTGAAACTAACGGAACAAATTCCTTAATAAATCAAAAGCTATAATTTTGTTCTTAAAGATTGCGTTGAACACCAAAATCTCAATTTTTTTACATTCAAAAACTAGCCATCCAATTAAGTTGAAACTCACATAATATAATATTTGGTATCAAAAGAGAAGTGCACTTAAATCAAAGGTTTTCAGGTTTCCCAATAGATGACGCTCTGAAGACCGAAATATAAAAATTAGCTTAAAACTCAAAAAAACAGCCATTCGATTTAGCTGAAACACAAAATATTTCTTATAAAGTAACAAGTTCACATAAATTAAGTTTATAAGTTTTTCTGATGTTTTTCCCATATAGACACACTTTGGCGAACCAATAGATTTATTGATTTAGTTTCTAAGGGCTAGTATTTGAACAGACGGGTTTGTCCGAAATTTTGTTTATGGTTTTAAAAGCTTAAAATAAATTTGTTTAGCGTCAATAAAAATTCTTATTATAAAGGTATTTATACAGGTGTACTGCATACGACTAAGGTAACATAATTTAGCGTGTTTTTATTTGATAACTAAATACATATGTACATAAAAGCGAAATTGGAGTGGTTTTCTAAAGAGTTTAAAATTTGCCAAGGTATATATTTCACAGACCAATATTTTGAAGAATTTTTTTTTTTAAATCGTTTGCTTCTTTATCATTAAGAAATTGAGTATAGCCTGAGAATTCATGGCAATTTCCAGAATAGTGTTAAAAAACTTGATATTATAATATTTGTTCGACCAAATATGAACCTGAATATATTTGTTAGGTTTGGTTACCCCATTATGGCTTTCATATAAAGCCAGTTATAAAATAACTTTGAAATATTGTGACATTTTTGTATAAACTTGTTTGTTTTGTTTTTTTTTTGCATTTAGCCCATTTGCTTATATCATTAACTGAAAATATGAAATATTCATAAAAATTTATAGGCATTAAGTTTTAAGTTTAATATTCCATGTCAATCGCTGCCACAACCACCCAATAACTACATATATAGTTTTTGCCATCATTTAAGATTTCGGCTTCCATGAATTATATTTCAGGAATTTGAATATGCTATACATATAAGCCCCATTTGATTTTCCAGGAACTTCTTAATTCAAAGTTATAGGGTGTAGTAGTATATTTAATTAATTAGGTTCCTACGTTTAAAAATTTCCCCATTTGGTTGCGAATTAAAAAAAAATCACTTTCAGATTATTTCGCTAATATAAATGTCATAAATGTCACAACTCATGTATGATGCATAAATCCCCACACACAAGTTGACTATCGATCATTTTAACATCTGCACATAGTTAGGCTTCAAAAAGTCACTATCACCATAACAATAATATTGTGTCTGACGCTATAGAAAAGCCAGGGAAAAAGCGTGTCAAACGCGTGGGTTGATCTGCATATTCCGCGTCTATTTTCCGAAAGTGTCACCTCGTCTCAAACCTGGCAGTAAATTAATCCCGGTATTACCATGTCGACGTTGTCTTTCGTTCGTCGTCGTTGTCGTCGTCATCGATAGTTTGCGCGAACAACAAGAAATTAGCAAACGCGCCACATTGGCATGTGAATTATTGAATACTTGTGCCCGATTAGCGCGATTAGGCGTCTACACAGTACCATAGATCTTAGAGGGAAACATCTACAGAAGGGGGCTTTGGATTTTGATTTTGATTCCAACTTCTCTAGATATAGCTATAGCGCCTTTTAAAGGTGCAATTATGGCTTATACCCCTGGCGTGCATATACGGGTTGTCACACTCTATTCGACGAAGCTGTGGAGGAGGAGGTGGTGGTGGAGTGTTGGTAAATGAACTTGTTTTAAAAAATAGAAAAATCTGCATTTTCGCAATAAATAGCAACAACGAGTAGAATGCTAATGATATGCCACGAAAATCTTGTAATGGGGTAATGGCTTATTGTTAAGGATTGGAAACAACATTTTGTGTCAGTGTTTATTTTTTACTTAAACCCTACTCTCCGCTTCGGTCCGGGTAGCTATTAAAGTGCAAATTAAGCATTGTCCTAAGGAGTGTTGTTCTGGTTAAGAGTTATGTTAGCTTGCATTAAGTTTATTGCGTAAATTAAACCCTATTGATGGAGATGGGAATGGTGATGGGTGGTTATTTTTATTCTGCACGCGAACTTTTATATAGATAGTATCAGTGAAATACTAGGGATATCAATCACTAATGATGGGCCAGGATGTTTTACTTTGATTTGTATATGGATCAGGATGAATACACATAGCAGACAACTGTGTCAAGCGAAAAACATTTTTACGATAGCAAACACGAAATGTGTTTTATTGTTCTTAAATGTAAATGAATGTTATGATCTTATTGTTCTTCTAGAGAAAGAGTAGACAACGACCATGAAGTGATGAATTGTCATTTTGAAAATAATGAGATGCGTTTGTTAGGTTTTATGGGTCCTTTTCTGACAAATTAAAATGTTTGGCTTTATTTAAGATTGAAACTGATGGTGCAACAAATCGTTTCCAAGGCCAAGAATGTGGAGGGGACCCACAATTTTCTGCCAAACCCAAATGATGATGCACAAATCAGACGTATTATGAAATGAAAATCCATATATGATAGCTGTATGAATAAAAAACTTTTTTATACTGATTTAGCTATTTCATGAATGTCTCATAGCCGATCGATAAGCGATTAGATGAATTATTTGTCGTTGAATTGCACTTTATATTTTTGCGCACGCTCGAAAACTGGTTTAAATTTCCTAAATTTAATTGTTGATTGCTTCATAGTCTGTCATTAATTAGTAAAGCTTGTCACGCTTAAGCTTTTTGTAATTATTGATAGCTACATCCATTTGCTAATATAAGATATTCTTACATTTGCATAATCAAAAACCACTTAAATTAGCTTTCCAAAAAAAACATATAACTCAAATAGCACTTATGCAATCGGAAATAAACTAATAATCGTGACATTCCCCACAAGCGCACTGCCATTAATTTACCAGAATATCATTAATTTGCCACAATTAATAAAAAATGAAAAGCTCATTCATTCATGCTATTAGTTCCGGACAAACGATTAGTCAATGTTCATATGGGCTTGCGCAGACCAGCTAACCCAGCCAATTTATAAGAGAGCCTTCAGCATTTCTGTCAGCCAAACTTCTTTCATCTGTCCGATCAAAATAAAAATGAAAAAGAAAAGATGAATGAGGAGGATTATTTCTGGATGAAGAAAATGTTTTTTTTTGGTTACCAAACTCAAAACTGCATAAGGCCTAAATGACTAACCTGTCTCAATTATTTCAGCTTGGTCTTCAGAAAGTAACATGCCAAAATGATTCCATCAATTTACATACACTCTTAAAACTGTGTTATATGCTAAAAGGTGATCAGATTTAATTGAGATACTTTGATAACCGTTGCTATCTTACAGGAAAATCTTTGAAAAAAAAGTTTGGACGTTTACCATTTTTTTTTTGTAACTTAAAAGTTGAAGAATCTGAGAAAAATGTACAAATTCCAAAATTTGTTTTTCATTTAATCGATTTTTTGACCCATGAATTAATCTTTTTTTACCTTCTCTTTTCAGAATAAAATCGGCGAATGGCAATGGTAAGTTGAAAGGACTTCAAAGTTTTTTATTTATTTATTATTTATTTATTTTTCTTTTATATTGAAACCTTGTCTTTTTTAAGAAAGGGCTAAATTTTCTTAATTCTATACATTTTTAAATTTTTTTGTGGACACGAAATACAAAATTTCAAGTCAATTTATTAAAAACCATTGTGTAAATGTGTGCCATAAGATAAACATTCTTATATAATCAATCCCGTTTATAACTCTGAGGCACTTTCCTCCATTAAATCTCTGAAAACTTTAAATTAATACCTCAACTTCAAATGAAAACATTCCATAACTTCAAATTACTTTTACGCTCGAAGACAAGCGCCATGACAAAGACCACGACCGAGATATACGCATGCTAATAAAGAGATTCCTTAATGCCATATAGTTTCCATGAAATTACCTTCCGAAACTAATTTCACACCCAATGCTAGCGGGTGGAGGTCGATCACCATTTAGGAATATCAAAACACTAACATATTCTATATACACTCCTTAACCTAGAAAAAATACAAAAAACATGCAGAAAGGAAAGACTATAGTTAATTTAGGAGGCAGAGGCGTGTAGGAATCGTGTGCAAAATTTTATAAAAAGAATGTGCACTCCATTTTTGGAATGAAAAACATTGCAAAGTCATAATTTAGTGAAAGTAGCTGACTTCCTTCGAACGACCGAACCGACGACGATGAAACTATATGACTCTTTAGCCAGCCCCACAAACTCTATAAACCGTATGGTCTTGATGGTTGTTCGCTTGCCTGGTGCATCATGACGACATGCAGCCACATCTGGCTGATGGAATTCTGTTTTTGGACGAAGGAATAAATTTCATCAACGACTGCGAAAACGAACAGATACCCAAATTGCCTCAGAGACGATTCTCAATTCTCAAGTCTATGTGTACGAACAATTTAATTAAATGGCCCGTAGAATGGAGAGTATTTGCAGAACATGAGTTCGAGTTGATGCACCGCACTGAACATCGTGGATCTGCTAGAAGATTGAAAGAAATGTTGACTTTTGATGTTTTTTTTTTTGTCTAAATACAAAAAGACTTTTTTTGATCATTTTTGGTTTTTGGTAAAAAAAAGAATTTAATTTGTTTTCACGTTTCAAGATCTTTCATTATTTTTGTAGTTAAAAAAACATTTAGAATTTACATATGTGTAAAGTTTGTGAATATCGGCGCAGGCCTAGAAATGGGAATAGCATTCCTTGAAATTATTAAGAAATTTCATATCTTAGGAAGAAACGCTTTGTCAATATGTTATGCCATACATCTGATTCTTGGTAAACTAGAACTGGCAATGACTTGTGCAAACATTTTTGGAAATGCTGTTTTTTTACTTAATATTTTAAACTGAAGTTTTAAAAGGTCTTTTTTGTCAATTTTTCCATTTCCTATTATGGTGATCTTCTTTGCTGACGTGATTGAAAAGAGATTCAACATTTTGTATTCATGAAGCCGGTACGCATTTTTTTATGGATCGCTCAAGGATCAAGGTCACTCCAATTAAAATTCGGGAGTGAATGAGCTGTCAGGAAAGATCATAAAAGTAAAAGGAAGGATTGTGTGTTCCATCGGTTCCTTAATCTTTCTACATTGGCTAGTTTTTATTTTTGAGATTTCGTAGATTTCAGTAATCTTACAAAAATATAAACGGGATTCCTCAGCAAAATTTTTCAATTTTTGTGTCAAATGCTGAAGAAAAAAAATTTAAGATTCGACTTTTTCACGGAGCAAAACTAGCGAGGATTCTGAAATTCTGTCGCTTAGGAATAGTGTTTCATAAATTTGTTCAGAGCAGTCAAAAACAACTATTTCTAAGACATCATTTGAAACAGACGAAGTAAATGAGAAATGCTATGTCTAACCTATATAAATCCAATTCCAATCGTCAATGTTGATTAAAGCCTTAAATAAAAATAAAATATATATACAGATATCTATTTATGTACGTATTTTTTCGCGAATGACCACCATTAAGATTTGACCCAAGTCCACAAGGAACACGTTAACTTTTGTGTTGCCATTAAATGACAACAAAAGTTCAGAGACTTTCGATTGTTTGACCTCCTCAATACAAAGCTCAAATCTCTTTCCGCTGTATCAACAATGCGCAAAACAATCGGACACGTGATAGAAAGTCTGCGACAACTATGCCGCCTCTGCCACCACTGGTTTGCCGGGCCGCCACCGCTGCCGCAGTAATCTATGTATAGGCCCTGGTGAAAAAGTTCCAGCGCGACAAAGCAATAAGTTGAGAAACGATTCAGTTACGACATTTCCTTGATTCCCTGCGTGTTTCCGTGATGTCAAGCCGATAGAGTCAAGCCAGCCAGCTATCCAGCATAAAACTACATTTTGTATACCCAGTTATCTGGGCAGTTAAACGCACACACACACTCCCTCTACACGCCATCATTATAACCAATTGGCCATGCGCGCGCTCATGTCTTCGTTCGTCGATCGAAGGATGGATGAACTATTATCGCCCTCTCGAATGACCATTGAACCAGTGAACAACATAGATATACAACTACTTGGCGTCTCCTTGAAGCAGCTTTTAATGCTTCTTAATTGCCGGGCCTAAACGCTCAGTCAGGCTGCACTGTTGCTGGGCTGGGTATTGAACACGCTTTTGTGTAAATTGGAATTTTCTTTTCGTGTTCGCACCGGGCACTCTCCACACAGCTCCATCTATTGAAAAAACTAGAAAAAAAAAAAACAAATAAACAAACAAACGAAAAACTTTTACCACGAACTTTCGATAGTGGGTTGAAGAGTTTTGTTTCGTATTTGTTGTTTTTTTTTTTTTTTCTTGTGGCCATGTCGTCGATTTGTTGTGACTTGAGTAGGAAAAGCAAGTAGCTGTAGCTGCAGCTTGAGGAGATGTTGTGCCTCCTTCGCGTTGAAATAACCTCACCACCACCATGCAGTGTGTCCCTTGTTTGTCCTCGTTCACATGAGGAATGTGTACTTACGTAGATCTAGCCGGGAACGAGAAAACAAAAACAAAGAATCAAAATCACAGGCTAATAGGATTAGTATAGGAAAAGAGAATTATACTTTCGACATTGTAGCCGATTGTTTGGTGACCTTTGATGACGCGCTAACTGCCAGCAGTTTGTTCAGCTGTCTGTCCCCCTGTATGTGTCAATGGCTTCCGTGATGGCTAAGTACAGATTGGATGTTTGCTCACGCCGATGCCACTCCGTTCCTCACCACATACAGAAACACAAACTATATACCTATACTCCAATTAGACCAAAGCTTAGAGCCAGCTATATAACAGCTCTTTAAAGAGGGATGATGAATGACTACGACTCTAAGATTCTGACTCAGAAGAGCGCGCCTAATTAATGACTTGTGAGAGCTTGTGACGACTACCTTCTTTACCAACTCAAGCCATCATCAGGAGTGTCGTTGTTCGTTGCAATTAGTGGATGAGTGTTGAGTGTGGGCGTCAGCCAGATTCACGCATGCACGACTTTGCCATATGGTAATTTGTTTTTGCTTGCAAATATAGTCAACTTTATACGGCCAAGCCAGCAAGGGATTATCTACCAATTAGTCTCGGGTAACAATCTTCTTTGCATAAATCAAATTGAGGACAAATTAAAATGTCTTCCATTTGGAGGCGAAGAGCTGTACGCTGAGAGGCCAAGCCATCATCAGGCTCTGCTGCCTGATGGCAAAATCAAACCCGAACCCGGATACTAAGAAAAGTCAGTGATTAGGTGGAATTCTCTAAGCAGATGCACGAAATGCATCATGGAACCAAAACAACGGATTTGTCTGTTGCTTTCATCCATCTATATCTATATGTATCCACTCCATGAACATGAGCACGCCATGTGTTTAAAAGATACATGTATTCTCCTCCTTTGAACGTGGTCTCTTCTACACGATTAGGTGTATTCGCTACTTCTAACTTCTTTCAAAGCAGCAGTGGTGCTTTCGTTGCTGCTGGCTGATGGTGTAGGAGGATTTGTGTGGATGATGGCTTCTGGTCTCAGGTGCGCGCTACTATATAGTGAGATGATTTCTAATTGCTGGCCTACAAAACTATAAAACTAACGTCTAAGCTCTCAATAAGCCAATAAACAGTAGGACAAATGTACTGGCTGACTGGCTATGGCTTATGTTCATATAGTCAAGGAGAATGCCTATAGCTAACCATATTAGTTTTCACATCACAAGAGTAAAGACCTCTGGGTGGCTTTTCGTTCCACTTGGCACGCCGCCGCCGTGTCGGTCTGTCAGTTGGTTTGTTGGTCGGCCGATTAGCTGTGTAAAGCCATAGCTTCGATGCCAATTGTCCTGATTTTAAGCATAGATTAGGCTCAAGTTAAGTTACATTACGGCAACAACTACTATCTATATTTTTGCATACACATGCATCATAGTTATAGACAAACAAATATACAATGGCTGTAATGATGTACTTATATTATAATCTATTATGTTTCTGAGGCATCAGCGACAGCTATTGAATAGAAATGTTACATTTTATTGGCCTGATTGGAAACATTTATGCACTAAACTGACTAGAGAATAGAATTTCAGTTGTGATATTATGAAGAAGATTATAATTATTAAAATATTCAAAAGTTTTTTTTTGATTAAAATTGCAGTAAAACCTAATTTTAAAAATAAATAGGTACCTACAGAAATATCTTTAATATAATTTTTTTAAGTTTTACGATGACTTATATGAACCCAAGATTATATCTTTTCCTGCATATTTTCGTAAAATATCGCAGTTGAATAATTAAACTATAAGGCCCCAGTTTTTCAGTAAAAAGTAAAACCAAATTTGGTGAGTTAACTCTGGATTAACTGAATATATATTTACTTGATGGATGGTTCTTCCTCCTGGTTACACATTTTATGCTTCATGTCTTTTGTTTAGCTGCTTTTAAAAGAAGTTAAATACAATATTAGAAAAGAAGGTAGTTGTTGAAAAAATCATAGATCATAGAAAAATTCAAATAAAAAAAATATTTGAAAAAATAGCTAAAAATCATAGAATTTATACATTTTTGAAAGAAATCGTTTTTAACATTTTGTTTCTTGGAATATATAGTGCTCTTTATTTGCTATCAGTGCTGCCTACCGCAAGCATTTGTAGCACTTCTTTTCTCTTCGGGTACGACATCTGTACGAAGATTGATAATATCGCTATTATAATTTAGCAAACGTATCCCAATAAATAATTGTCATATGAGGAATATACATATGTACAGTACATAGCCGACACTTCGTTGTCGTTGTTTTAGGTGACTCACTTCTCAGAAATGTCTTTTAAGGCAATTTCAGAATTTTACTGCAAAAGTTAAAATTTATAGGTCAGCTATGAATCAGCTATCTAAAACAATCCAATTATAATACTTGGGAGTGTACGAGTATAGGTACTAAACCCTGAGAACAGCAAAGTCAGTAGCTCCTACAAAAAAAAACCTCTAAGAGTTTATCCTGTAGTTCAAAAAAGTACTTCGATTTTCAATGAAAGCTGTCAAAAAATAAAAAACTATCTTAAACAAACAGTTTCACAGTCTTATATTCCCTAAAAGGGGAACAAAGTTTGTATTTTTTTTTTATTCGTATCTATTCAAATGCCCTTTACTTTCAATCAAAACCCGTGTTTAACTTCTCGGTAACAAACACCATACCGTCAGCACATTCCCATTATTAGCAATAAATAAAATATGCAACAGAGTATTATTAGTAGTTATATCTGCTTCACAAGACTTCAATCTGCCATTCCGACTCTCCGTCTCTGAGTATCTATTCTAGCATAGCAAAAAAAAAAATAACATATACACGTCATTCCATATTTGGGACAGTAATAAAACCTGCACCATAGCGCAGCTCTCAAGTCCAGTGTCCGCGCTAAAGACCTGGAAAACCTAAGTAACGAAAATTTACGATCATTGAAAATGGCCAATTCGTAGCAATGTGTCAAAAACAAGATAAGCATTTCTGTTTCCTTTTTTTTTATTTTTGTTTTTCGTTTGATATTTATTTTTTTTTATTGGTGGGAAGGAACCTTTTTGTCCATTTTCTTAGAGATACATTAATGGGATACATTTCCTCAAGCATACTATACTAATGAATGCAAAGTGTGGCTGACTTTATAGATACTTACACATTACACTATAGCTGACGGTGTTTTCGGATTAAAGTGGCAGCTGTTGATATACATTTTCTGAACGCAAGGTAAAGTTACATGCGAAAATGATAGCGCGGCTGTGTGAGGCATAATAAAATAGGCTAAAAGTGTGGATAAGATTTTATCTATGTGACTTAGAGGTGGTGTTATTGCTGAGATTAAACATTTACCACTGTGTATATTGCACGTGAGTAGGTTATAGGTATGATATGCAAAATTCTTGACTTATTTTTTTTTTATTTTTTTTTTTGGTATTCAAAACACCAACGCGATTTGGGTACCAAAGCTTCTCAATCAGCAGCAAGTGAGATATTGCACAACTTTATTGGAGATTTTCATTTGACTAATTAGAAAATCTTGTTTGGCAAAGTTTTATATGGTAGATCAATCTATAAAGGTGTTACATTTATTTCGAGTTAAGTGAAATGAGACATTTAAACGAGATTTGCATTTAAGTTGAAAATTATAATACCGAGTTGTTAGTTAAGTAATTAAGTCTTTAAGATTAGATTGGTCTGAGCTTGAGAGAAAAATGTCAATGCTTTGGCATAGCCTTGAAATGAAGTGAACAGTAAACATAAACACGTGTCTGATATTTTTACATTTTTGGTATAAAAGTTATCGTTACATGTTTTACTGTGAGTACTAAAGCTATAACTTTTATCTACTCGTATAAGAAAGCCAAAAAAAATAGTAGGTTCGGAGGTAGTATCGTCAAACTATTACAAAATTTTGCACTTTGCACACCTGCTACTACAACTGTACGTTTAACTTTGCCATAAGTTGTTTTGTAACAATTTTCGCCTAGTTGTTTCTCATATTTAGCAATTTTTTCAAAATCTAATGAAACCATCACGACAATGTGATGATTTCTTAAACACACAATGTAAGGGATTTTTTCTGATGCTATCTTCATTTTTTGTAGTTTAAGTTCTTCCATTGTTAAAGGTCACCTTTAATCGAATATCTGCAATGTTTGTAAAAAAAAATTGTAGTAGAAAATATTTTGTTTTCCAATTTGTTTGAGAATTATTATTTTACCATAAAAAAGTTAAAGTTTAGTACGTCTGTACGTCTAATTTATATCGAGCTTAAGCCTAATCTGGTGTACCGATCTGTTTCAAATTTAATGCTGTACAAATAAATGTAATTCCTTTCAGGATGAATACAATACATGCTTGTTTGATCATTCACCAATGACGAGCTTCAGAATACCGTTATAGCATTTCTGTTTTATAATAAAAATCGAACAATTTATACTCGCTTAAAAAAAACGCCAAATAGGCAACGGAAGTTTTTTATTAGAAAGGTAATTTGATTCTCAGTATTAAAAAAATAGTTTCTCAGAAAAATAAAACTTCCTGAAGATATGTAGTATATGTTATATTTTAATTGAAATGTCGAAAATATATTAAAGAAAACTAACACCTCCAAATACTTTTTGTTTTTAAATTACTTTCGCCTTCCAAGCTACCTTACCTGAATATTTTCAACCGTTAGACGTAATCTTAAGTCATCGCTCTATAATATTGAAAAAAGCGCTTTAGTCTTTAGACATCGCAGCACATTTACTAACTACTATTAACTATTTTTTTTTGTCTTCAATTTTGGTCTCAACTTAATGTAGTTTCTTTCAAATACAGCAACCTTCAGAAAAATTGAAGTCCTGAGCTTCCATAAATTTAAGGTTTCACATGCCTATACATATACATATATGTATGTAGAAATATCAGAAAACGGAAAAAAACAACTATGTATATACCTACATAAATTCAATTCGTTCTAGGCACAGATTATTTTCCACAACAAGTTACCATTATTATTACAATTGCAACGTCATCTTCGTTTTAGAAAACCACATTTTTAACGATACAAATTTCTATATCACATTGACATTAAAGTCATTAACTAATGACCAACGATTAAACAAATTAATAATCGTCTACTAAAGGCCTAACAAGATATTCAATGTAATAATGCTTGCGACTCGGACTGCACAAGTCCGTTGTGCCAAATCTAAACAAATCCGAACAAAAAAAATTAATTATATTAAAACTGACACAATCAACAGCATAATCGGCGTCTAATGAATGTTCCACTTAAAAACACAGGGCGCAGACACAAAGCCATCCTAAGACGGCTTTTCGCCGATAAATATAAGTATGTTGGCCTGGGCAACGAGCTCGCCTAGGCAAGGCACAGGTAGAAACACAGAGACTGTCGTGGAGGCTGCACACAAAACCTATTAATGTACATAATGAACCTGCATCTGCGCGCAGTCGCATATAAGATACTCACAACCATAGATTAATGGCCAAAAGGTCGTTCCAATTTCGCACGAACAAGTATTCCTGCAACTACATCATACATACATACATACAATATAGCGTGGCTTCACATTTTCTCGGTGCAGCTCCTGCCCGATTGGGCTTACTTGCTTTTGACAGCAAAACTCAGCTATTAGTTTGCGTGATAAGAGAATTTTGATAAGACGAAGAGCTTGCAGCTACTTCCATGTCGTGACATGGTGTATGGCTTTAGACTAGTTGCCTGTCCGTCTGAGATAAAGACGGTCTTCTGTCGTCTTGTATTTTCTTCTCAATCCTGTTGGCCAACATTTACACAACCAGACACTCATTTGGCCCACAAAAAAAAACATGAGAAAACTAAAACTTTGAACGCTTGGATTAGTCATACATAATTTAGTTTTGCGGAAAGTTTATGGCTGTAGCCCAGTTGTAGTCTGCTTTATGTTGACAACTTTTTTATGATAGATACTTTACTAGGGCAAGCTATTTGTCGCGGTCCGTTGGTGAAGCACAAGACCGGCCAATTCAGCGACATTGTTTTGCTTTATTTATGTATTTGCATGTTGAATTTATGACCACTTCGGTGGTCTATTATTCATTCCATTCAAATATGTACATATGTACAAATGAATTTACATACGACCGGACTGACTGTCAAAAAAACAAAACAAAATGCTGTTCCATATCGTGGAGCAGGGTGAAAGGTGATATATAAAATATTGAAATGGGTGGAATGTGTCCGCCTTAAGGACAACTAAAACTGATATTATTGAGAATGGTCCCGAGCTGAGATCAAAATATGAGAACAACAAGTTCAGACAATGAGTGAAGGTATTGCAAAATTTTTGGAAACAGAATATTTAGCTTGAGATGATGTCAAAAGAACTTTACGTACGTTAAGTAGGTCCTTATCGTGTTAAGGTTGTCAATGATGATGATTGAGAATAAGAGTTTTATTATCTTATGAAACACATTTTATAAAAGATTTGAAAATTAAAAAATTGAAGAAAAAAGTTTTGATGTCAACTCTTTTGTCTGACAAATGTTTAAGATTTTTATTTTGCTTAACACCAATTACTTTGAACTAAAACTTCTATAAATACTTGAAATTCAGAATTTTAACAGATGAATTATTTTTTTTTTATTTTATAGGAGGCCGACCACTTCCCTGGTGGTGTCGAAACAGTCGAGCTGGCACCAATGGACGTGCATCGATGTCAGCCAAGCACCCAGCAGACAGTATACGTAGGCCGACAAGCAATTCCGGTGTATGGACATGGCTCAGCAATCGAAGATCATCGGCGGGTCCCGATCAAATTGGGCCGCCATCATCGTCACCTGCAGAAAATCATTATACCCACATGGATGATGCGTACAGTCCGGTCGGCGTCGGAGAAGCCCTGTATGCAGAATTAGACCGGGAATCAGTACGATCAGCTAACCCATCGTATCAAAATACCGCTTACAGTCAATGCGGTGAGGTAGGTTCATTTTAAAATTCAGTAAATATATCCATTGAAAAAACAACTAACATATTCCTTTCAACCAGAAGTATAACTTCCAAGCACACGATCAGGACATTCCAATGGTTGTGTCATCAGCACCAAGCAGTGCATATTACTCGGATCTTTCTGTGACTGCAATACCCGGCGCCAACGATCGGGCATATGAAGTGGTCGGCCTTACGGTAATGTCACAACCACTGCCGAATTGGGATGCAGCGGGAGATTCTAGTGGTGGCAGTAGTGGAGGTTTGGCTTCTGCGCGACGTATACCCCGCTTAGCGGCTATCAACGAAAGTACTACCACAGTGCCCTCGGATTATGTTTAAATTTTGCGTTAATAAAATGGGTTCTTTGCTTTTTGCCCCTCTCCTGCCACACATCCTCCTTATTAATATTCTAAGTTATTTTGTACAATTTTGTTGTAAAAAAAATATAATTATATACATACATATTATATATAAACGAGCTTAAGAAAAATTATTATTAATATGTAGTTTTTTTAATCAATTATTTTCATTAATTCTTCTATAATAATAAAGTATAATACGCGATGAAATCGTTGGTGATATTTATATAAATTATAATTAAAATAAAGTTAAAAATAATCAATTCTGTACTGATGTTAAGTAAAACGAATAAATCTAAAACAAACACACAAAAAATAAAGAGCTTCTTTTAAAAAGAAACAGCGAATCATGAAAATGAAAATATAAATAGAAAATAAACAAAATTAATGGACATTTTTATTGTTAAGAAAGTAATTTTTTATATATACACAAACACACACGAAATAAAAATTCTATATGTATACAACAATAATTAATTATTTTAAATCAAATTAAAAAAAATATATTGTATAAAGATATATTTACAAAAAAAATCATTAAAACTCTAAATGCGGTTAAAATAAAAAAAAATTAAAACAAAACAATTGTGCTCATAAAGCAGTAGTAATTCTTTAGAGAAAATGTTAAAAATGCAATTAAAGCTGCCAATACAGGAATAAACCAATTTAAAATACATATTGATTTTGGTTTTATATATTTTAAGATCTTAATTTAAATTATTAAAAATAAAAAAGAAAAAACTTATTAGTTTTGTTCATCAATTGTGATTGTTTTTTTTTTTTTTTGTACTGCTTAATAAACATAACTGTTTAATCAATATTTTAAAAATATTATTAAACTGGAAATTAATTGATTTTTGTTTAGTTATAGTTACGATGGCCGTGTAAATAGTAACTTGAATAAATATGAAAAAAAAACTTTTTAAAATAATATCATAAGTTTAATGTGTGCTTGGTTTTATTCGGCTTTCGACATAAAAATTCCATAATTTTATATTTAGTTGATGAATACATACTTTACTTCTGCAGGAAGTCTGCCCGGAATCTTAAAGCCCGAAAGAAATTTCTTGCGCCTACTAAAAATAAGTAAAAATCTAGGCTGTCAATGGCATTACCGAAATTACCCAAAATTAATGTCCACAATAAGGGGAATTTTTCGAACATGAAATTTCGAGCGAAACTCACATTAGACGAAAATTGAAATGTCAAATTTTCCGGGTGAAATGTTGTTCGGGAGAAACTCACAATAAGGCTGATTATGAAAACCAAAAGTAGAAAGCTTACGCAAGTACCTACATATCTATATCTAGTTATTAATGATATGATAATACTCCAGCAAAAAAAAATCTTATCATTCTAACTTTATTGGTTCTCAGGAATCAGGATTTCTAGTACAGCTGTGTCTCAAAAGCAAATTAATGAGTAAAAATTACCCCGAACATACGAAATTCATTGGAAATCATAAAATTGTTTCCTAATATGTAGTAAAAAGCTATTTATGAATTTCGAAGGAGAAGCGCATCTAGGACACAGATGGCCTGTTCCTGCGTGGCGTGTCATATTGCAAGCGATACCTCAATTCCGAAAAGCGAAAATATAATTTCTTCAAATTAAATACCGAATACTTTCATGTCGTTTCCTTTTCTATTTCCAGTCTTCCCATTTAAATTTCAGTTGATCCCAAAAATGTTTGCAATTATTTTATTCTGCGGCAAGTCTTTTAGTTGTTCTTATTTAAAAAATAAAATATTAAGATGGATGTGAAGAAGGAATAAAAGAATATAAATATTTACTATTTGTTTAATATTTTCATTTTCTTTAAATAGTCCGACTAGACACCTACAGCTTCCTCTTTTTACACAGTGTCGATCATTCATTTATTCCATTCCGACTTTCGGTTTATTCAGCTTTTTAGAAGTAAAATTACGTAGGTATATGAAAATAAAACAACTTTGTGATTGATTGGTATAGATTTTTCCTTTTTAATAACTTATTTACACATATTTTTTCGTTTAAATAAAGATAAACTAACAAAAAAAAATTATATTAAACGACAAAACATAAAACCTTACATAAATCGCTTATCAGCTTAAATTCTTGTTTCAATAAATGTTTATTTTTTTAAATTATTAAAACTTAATTTGAATTCAACAGAGAAAAATAATAAATAAAGGCCGACAGGAAAACGCAATGTAAAAGAGAGTTAAAGAAATGCGCAAGTTCCATGCGGTTTTTATAATATTTTTTTTTTTAAGTATATAAGTATTTTTTTTTGTTTTTATTTCGCTAAGCACTAATTGAATTGTTATTAATGTTTTCGTTATTTAATATTTTGTTTAGAGTGTATATTATTTAAAGGCCAAAATGCGTACCTATTCTAACAAAAACGAAATAAAAACATAGACGGACATGTTTTGTTCTTTGCAAAAGAACTTTATTTTTGTTTGTTTAAGGAAAAAGAGAATAATATTTGTTTAATAATAACTTTAACAGTCTCATTATTTAAGCTAAGAGTTGTTTTTTTTTATGAATTACATCTAACCACAAACTCTGCTTGGATCGCTCGTACGCTCTTTAACAAACATTGAGCGTTTTAGTAACTAATGCCCTAAATTTGAGTGGTGCGCGTTTTTGTGTTTTTATTTTGTGATGTTGGTTTCATGCATGCGTGGTGCTGTTTTTTGTGGTTAATATTTGGTAACTAACGTCCAGCAATTTGATGAGTGAAAATAAAGTGTTTTCGCAATACTCCTGGCAGCAACAGCAGCGTTTTGTTGTTGGCCTTTCTGTTGGAACATTATTCGTCCAGTAACTTACTTGTTGGGCCTTCGGATGTCTTTGAGGCTAGACTGCTACTGCTTGCACCTTTTGGAGACAAATCTAAGTGAATTTTAAGTGCACGTTCTCTGCGTGGTGAATACAATGTTGTCGAAGGACATCCCAGACGATCCAATCTGTTCTTTTCTTTCAAATTGAATTCTCGCCGTTCTTCCATAGTCAGTTCTTTGGGTTGTACAGTGTCATCTCTGTGTTTGAGATTATGGCACAAGTTAGAAAACCAATCATATAGACAAATGATAATGTGGAAAACTTACTTGTAGAAAATAACATTTCCACTGACTGTCGTTGAAAGTGGATCTTTGTCCATAGTAGTTGGGTTGGTATACCACCGCATTGTGCTGTTGATGCTAACCATGGAGATATTTGTACATGGGAAGGAAGAGTTTACCTAAAGTAAAAAAAAAAATTTGCATACATTTTCATTTCAATTAAACTATAATTCAGCTTACTTTGCTGAAAGCGATGTTTTCTTCCGGTATATCAGATATTGAAGCTAGTTTTTGCTTTATATCAGTATGTTCTGTTAAAAATTAATTTCGTTAAAGTTATTTTGAAAAAAATAAATAATGATTGCGAATACTTACTTTCTAATGTGATTTCTTGGAATTTGTCTAACTCCAATGTATCAGGATGCCAGCATCTAACAAATATTGTCAAGCTATTTTCACTTGTTGCTGGAGGGATACCATCTTCACATTCTTGAATCAAAAACTAAAATAGAATAATCGATTAGAAACTCTGCAACTTCGACCGTATAGTCATCCTTACCTCAGAAGATATAGCGGCACTACCTTCAAAGCCCAGTAACTCATCATCATTTAAGAAATACACGGGGTTCCTGCCCCCTTTTATCCACAATCGACAATTTTCAACAGTCAAAGTCTTATATTTAGCATCGATCCGATGCAGTTGAGCAACCAGTTGCTTTTTCGCATCTCGCACAGTCATCCCTTGCTTGAAAATCCACTCGCAAACGCATGGCAACTTTCCCGAGTTGTTATTGAGTTCACTTAATTTCATGAAGTACACTTTAGATTTGTGTTCGTCATTTTGCAGAATTTTTCCCAGCTCAACAATCAACATCTCTCCCTCGCTCAAGAAGAGCAATGTATATGATGGATATATCGGGGCTGTAGTGTCGTACTTGCGAGAGACTTTGAAATAATTACCTGGTACGCGAATCAATGCTTCCAGATGCCTCTTCAACTGAGCCATTTTCATTCTTGAGTCCACAATTACCTTGTACATTACCGGCGGCTTGCGATTGCAGTCTTCCGAGTCTTCTGATTGATTTCCATTCAAGGCAGCGGTGGCAGAAGGGGGAGGATCGGCATCAATTTTTTCCGCAAAGAAGTAGAAATTCTGTGCTGTTGTTTCATCTGCCGTCGATATCCGTGGCCCATCCACAAGTATGGAATTAATTTTGTGGAACATTTCCTGAGATTCGGATTCATCGGGACTGGATAATTGGGGAGAGTGACTTGTACTTGACATTGCACCATTTGTGTCTACCAAAGTACGATCGCCATCGCTTAGGCTGCTGTCTTCGCTATTGCTCTCTGTGGTTGTGGGTGGAAGTGGTGATTCGCGACGGTGATATTCAGACGAAGCATCCCCATTCATTAGAACGGCATCTACAACATCTACACCATTCTGGGCATCATATTGAGGAATACTCAGAATTTCCAAACTATCGGGATCAGTGTTGGGCACCGTCAGGAAAAAGTATGTCAACTTTGAGAACATCTTCTTCACTGTGTTCTTGAAGTTGTCTTGAGCTTCTGGCGATGCATTCGGATCTGTTGCTACAAATACTTTATGGCCAAGTGTGGTGGCTAAAAGGACCTCATTTATCTTTAGACCCAACCGAATGGCAACTGATTTTTTCAAAACATCACAATTCTCATAATTCGTCGAATAAACCAAGTGCGGTCCATCCAGTTCCATTGTTTGCAGATTTACTTTGTAGGTCTGAAATGTTACGCCACCTGGTTCGTATACCTCGAACTCATCGTTCTCACCTCTGCATTCGAGCAAATAATCAGACGAGGGGTATAGTTGATGATCTCCATCTTTTTCGTAACTACGAATAATTTCTTCATCATAAGCCACTAGCCTGCAGCGAGAAATGGGCGCAAACTGCTCTACCATTAAATTTAGATAGGCTGACTGGAGGATAAATTTAAGGCCAAATGATCGAGATACATGAAGACGAGTTACTTTCAACTTCTTCAGTTTGGGATTATAGAAATAAACACGTGGTTTTATTCGACTCTCCAGAGCCAATTCGGTGTGGCGAGAATTTCGTGCCTCTTCTTCACAGTTAAGCTTTGGCAACAATGCATTTATGTATTCCGGAAAGTCTTCGATTTTAGTAGCACGTTCGTTACGCTTTGGGTCAATCTGACGATACATAAGCATGTAAGCGTTGGTACTTGAGCTGTACATACTTGTGTAGTATGCTTTAGTAGCACTTCCTCCGAAGGATTTTTGTATATCTTCTTGAGTTACCTGCAGAAAAAACGAGAGAAAAAGAAATAAGAAAATTATGTGAAGGCTATTCATATGCGCAACACTTACAGGCGACACAGTCTGGTCATTAAAGCAAAACCACTCGTTGTTCTCAAATTCTTTGATGTAAGCATAGTAATGCCCTCCAGATGCACTGCCTGAGTGAATCATAATTGCGAATAATTCATACAAATATGGTCCACTATCATTTTTTGAGGCTAACGATACTGAAGCGTTAGTTCGATTATCCGTGCTCGTACTCATATCAATGCCTTCATCATCCTCCTGCATTTCATTCTCGTGTTGACTAGAATTCGCAGTGGTTGCAATTCCACTGCAGCTATCCTCCTCCATTGCTGATCCACTGTCTGTTGTGCTGCAGTCATCATTATTTGTTGTCGAAGCAAATCCATTCATGTGTACGTTGTTTAAATTGCCAAATGTCTGAGCATCTGTGGCGTTTATGAACGTATTCAAATTAAGAGTTTGTGGGAAGGTAACCCTGTTAAAGATAATCAGTGTTAAATACGATTTCCAAGTGTAAATACATATACAAAAAATATCTCAACTTACTTATCATTCAATTTAATACGATGCATTGTTTGATAATCAAAATCAAAACGCTTCAAGTGCAACGTCAAGATGTAGGGAAAGTTCTTGAACTTGAGGCCTTTGTGGGCATCACACTCCTTATCGCACTTCTCACAAAAATATTGATTATTTCCATTGAGTGTTTCTGGTTGAACAAAAGCTCGAAGGGCTTCTTCAATACTGCCATAAGCAACTGAGCTTCCGAACGGTCGAACAGGCAGGGGGATATCAAGAAAAGTATCAGCACGTGTCTTCTCTGTGTTACATTCCAAACACTTGACATAGTCTATCATTTTCCCTTCGTAAAGATTGCTTATTAAGTTTGCTTGTTTAGTATTTTTGAACTTGTGTTCCAAGGCGTCGAACATGACACGGCACATCTCTTGGATATCGTGTTGTTCCCAGGCCTCCCTCGAATCCCAACCAAAGCTTCGAGTGAGATCTGTCGTTTCTACAGCTGCTTTTTTTGATGTCTAAATTTAAAAGAAAATACTTACAAAAACTGAGAGAAACTTTTAGTCTTTTCACTTACTTGTAAATTAAGAAACAATTTCTGCAACTGATAAGGAATACTCTTCGATTCATTATCGTTATCAAATTCCCAACGATATAGGGCATTGCGGAACTCAGGAGTCATATACAGTGCTTGCAACAAACTATTTAAGTAGCACGTCATAGCTTGATTGACTAGTCCCACATAAGCAGCTGCCGGTGTCTGGTGGTTGACTAGACTTCCATATTCATCTGAAGGGCGCGGGAAAGATTTCAAAATACTTCCCTCACTTGCCTCAAAACGTTCCTTAGTCATTGGGCCAATTGTTGTGTGATCGTTCGGACTCGGTATGGGTGGAAGCATCATGGATGCACCATTTATTGGATCTGATTCTGTGGGGCTAGCCGAAGCACCCAATGCCAAATCGTCATCGGAGACTGGGTCCGGTGTCATTGGACTTAAATTCAACGAATCAGTCATCGTCACCATTGAGAATTTACGTTGTTGTTGATGCACGGGACCTAGTGATATTTCAAAACGTTCTTTTGAACTTTTCTCCCACTCACCAGGTGGCAGAATAATAAGAAAATTTTTAGCCTGTGGAACAAAGCCAGGTATTTCTTCGAGTGTCTTTAATTTGATGTCGTTTAGATATATCTATAAATAAGAAAAATTAAGAGTGAGTTTCACTATTTTATTGAATGATCTATATTTACCATAGGATCCTTCTCATTTATAGGTTGCATGATCAGGTCATATGAATCGTATGGAAATTGTATTGATACATCGCGGAAGACCTTTTCAACTGTGTAATGTGGACGAACGACAAGGTTTAATTTATTTTGTGTTGAATTGGGTGTTTTGTCGTGAACAGCTAAATGTGTACATTCTTCCGAAGGGGTATCCATGTCTGAAAAAACAAAAGGTCATATTTTAATTGATTGTTATGAGAAAATACGTTTAAAGTGTCTTAGAATTAATTAGTTTACTGTATCCAACAAAGTGGCAGAAGAAATTCAGAAATTAAATTACTATTCCAAATATTTAATCAATTCGGATCTACCAAATAGGTGTCAAATTAACGTCTTTTTTTTAAGTTATAAATGGAACTTCATATTCAGGTTACTATTCTTAAAAATTAACGAATGTGAAAGAAATATTTTTTGTTATAAAAATGATCAAAATAGACAATAGTCTTAGGGTCTGGGAAGGTGGGTATATGCGTTAGATTTAAAAGAACAAAAGCATACAAGATCTGGTGTATAGCAAATTTTGTTGACCAAAACTGATGATTTGAATGTATGCAAAAGTATTCATAATGTTCAAGTTTTTTTTTCAAGATGTCTATTCATTACTGAAAGTATTGACTGTTGAACCTTCCTACATTCGAATTGTAACTTCAAACAGTTATTTTTAAATTTGAAAGATCTAAGTTTGTCTTAAAATTATAAGAATAAAAACAGTTTTTTGATAAGAACCCTGACACTGATTCATCGAAATAAATGATGGCCATGAAAAAGGACATTATTGCGCATGGACATTTTTAAAGAAATATTAGCCAACTCCATTCGACATTTGGCAGAACGCTTATCAGGTAAGTTTGAGTTTAAAAAGTTGATCGTTTGGGCTGACAAAAATTCTTATACATCTACATATAAGTATTATAATAATTCAACAACTTGGTGAAAAAGTGCTTATCAATTTGTTAGTTGCGGGGGCAATAATAAAATTTAATACAATAGAAAAGTTCTATATCGAAAATATTCAAATGAACTGTTTTATTCTCTCTTCAAAATTTATTAATAACGCCTACATGAGTCAAACAATCTTAAAATACATAATTTAAATGTACGAAAATATTTATTTTAACTCATAGCATACATTCCACTTTTTACGATGTACTGTCAAAATATTTACACTAAACCTATAATGAAGAAATAATTTAAATTCGAAGGCATATTTATTGATTACTCAGCATTTTCACATTCAATTGATATCAGGTTAAAGTAAAACAAGTAAAATAATAACATTGTGAGTCAATTACTAATACAGTCCGTGGGAAATGTGTTTATGAGTTTTGCACTCGTTTTTATTAATATCTTGGAAATATGTATTTTGAAAAAATATCCAAATTATAATCTCTGGCTGTTTGCCAAAGCATTTGGGAAATCTATAAAATAAATATATGCCTTCCTACGTTGGAAGAGCCGAGTCGAGCCATTGTGAAAAGTTTCCTGTTATGGTTGTTTATATTTTTGTTCGCTATACTTTTATACATGCATTCAAAAAGTAGGTGTGTTGAGATTTATTTTAGTCGGAGTATCTCGTCATCGAGGAAGTTTTCAGTGACAAAACCCACAAAATGAATTCCCACTTAATTAAGGACGAGTACAAAATTATTATATTAACAAAATAATGGACACACACTGGAACATGCAATCACGCAATATTTGTATATACAGGCATGCTATGAGTTTCTTTTACCTAGGCAAGAAAATTTTGTGTTTATGAATAGCATTTTCATTTATAAAAACTTGTTTGAAAATAGATAGATCTGTATTTCTTCATAAAACAACTGAACAAACAATTCACAAAAAGATTTTCCAGAAAAAAATTGAAAACTAATAAATTACCAGAGATTTATAAACTGTATATTTTTCAAGGGTATTCAAATAAATTACTTTCTCATGTACATATTTTTGTCTAAATATGTATATAAATCTTTTACAATAAATCAATAAAGATGCAGGAAAAAATACTAAAACATTAAATTGGCACTACACTCATAGAAAACTTATTCTATTTATCCTTTTCATGTACTAATATTTCAAGGTCGATTGATTGCAGTGCACGGTTATTATCCTTCGTTTTCATTGATTGGCTTTGGCTTCTGTCGAATTGAAAAAAAAAAAAAAACGATTCCAAGATTACTGAGAAAATTGTAAGGTACAATAGTGTATACAATAATATAAATACATATATATTTCGATATGTGTCTACAACCTAAATAATTTCCTATAATCATATTTTTGTATTACAAGATGAGTTGGGCGTTATTCGATTAAATTATTTTTTCGTTCAAATTTAAATTATTCGCGAATAAATTTAAAGTTTTAAATTTTGAGATTAAAATTATGCGCAATATATCTTCCTATAAGATTTTAGTTCTTAATAAAAAGTTTTTAACTAAAAGCATTTTTAGTAACAAACAGGATTTTTCAAATTTTTAACGAGTCATCATCGTCCTATTGAGCTCTATCATCGTATCCGATCGGAACGAAATTTTCTCCGATTTCTACGAAATGTAAGAATTTTTTTTGTTACTATTGTTACGTTCCGATCGGAACTTCTCTCCAATCGGAGATTTCTCCGAACGGATACAATGATAGGGCCCATTATCATTTTATAATGTTAAAATCACCAAATTAATGCCTATTTTACCGTATTAATACCATAGACTGTTTTTAAACGATGTAATTACCCCTTGCGATTTTTAAGGGGACGTACATATGTATGTATGTAGTGGCCGGGGTAGACAAAATTGTTGAGATTACAAAATTGAAGAGTAGAGTGTGGAGAGTTAATATAATTATAACGTAAACTTTGTGTAATCTCAATCAATATATAACACTATTTTACCCTTATTGATTACACTTTGGAGACACTTTTTGCAGAGTTGTTCCTTTTCATTATAAATCGCCTAAAAGCAGTCATAATAACTGCAAATAGTCACTTTGACAATGTGAAAATGATATGTTTGCTTACTTTTTTTTGTGAACTGTCACTGTTTTAGACGTTTTTAGCCAAAATTTATTTAAAAAAATAAATTTTATAGGATACTACTTAAACAAATTTAAAAAATAAGAATATTTTACTAAAAAGAGTTTTAAAGTTATAAGTTGTATTGTGCTAATGCTAAAGCTGTGCAAAATTTTGCGCCAATGTAATTAAGGCCGTGTGTGAAATGGAAAAATTTCGATTTAATTCTGCCCGAAAATAAATTTTTAATACGTAAATACAAAACCAACACGTTATCCTGCTGTCTATTTAGATCTATTTCAATTATCCAAATATTAATTCATGTTTTAGCGGGTAGATGGCTTTTTTTTGCATATTTGTTTGTGAGTCTAAAGTGTAGAGTATAAACATAAAAGTTCATGCCTAGGGAAAAAGATATGGGTATATATACTGTTGTCAATGTGATCTTGTTTGTTTTATTTATCTGGTCCTGATCAAATCATGTAGACAATAAAACACGTTTTTTTATTTCTATTAAAAAGAAATATTTGGTAAAATGATTTATTAAATTTTTGTTCCATTCAAAAATTTTCGAGCACAAAATTTTTGATCACCCTGTGTTTTATAATTTGCCCAAATAAGTTAGCCGGCAAACCAATTATGTATCATATATGCCTGCGATATGTGGCAGCTTGATGTCTGAAACTTTCGTAAACACTTTCTTATTTTTTATGAATCAAAATAATTATTAATTATTTATAAAGTATTGAAGGCAATAAATATAGAGCCGTCAAACAGAACTATACTTAACGAACTAAGAAACAGATACATACGAATACATAGACAAACGAATAAACACAAGAACGAGACGACGAGACAAAAGATCATTCACTTAGAGATCATTATGAGAAGAAGTCCTTATTGCGTTTTAATAAAAGTGAATATACAAATTAAACGACATTCTTTTATTTATTTTTAATAAAATATCTAACAAAATTCAGAAGTGGGATCCAAATTCAGCCTTTCACCCAGTTATTTTCATTAGAAATTGAAAAATAAAGAACAATTCGCGAACAAAAAATCTCCCTTGTGAAGTGCGAAAGACGCCACCCCAAAATATGGATTTACAAACAAAATTTGAGGATTTCGTGGATCAAATCTCAGGCGTTGATGATGAGATCTTGGGAAAAATTTATAATGCACTTTTTCTCAAAACTTCCAAAGGTTCACGTGAGTACATCGTACAAAAAATTCTTAAATTCACAGGCTGGAATGATCCAGAAAAAGACAACGTTTTGTGCAGACAAATTCTTGGCACGTTCTCCGACATTGAGGTGCAGCAAATGGGGAATATTTTTAAAGTTGCCGATGCGAACATTGACACATTGAAGACAAAACTAATTGAATTAATAAGCACCATGACGCAACCAGAAGTATTTAAATCGGCAGTAGCGCGGAAAAAATCAAAATCATCGAAGAGTTCTAAGCACTCCATCCGCAAGGAATTGTTGAAGCTGGAACTAAGAAGAAAACTCCTTGAATTAGAACTAAGCGAGGACGAAGAGGAGGAAGCTGCGAGCGAAATTTCTGAAGATTCAAAACAAAAGCAAGAAAGGGTATCCGAGTGGGTTGCACATGGTTCAATTAAGTCCCCTGATGTCCCTGACTTACAAACAACAATGTCACAACTTTTGGCCCGGCAGTCAGTGAGCACCGAACTGACACGATTTGGTGGCAATACCCTTGAGTGGCTAACTTTTATAAGAGATTTTAGGCAGTCTACTATGTTGTGCGGATTCTCAGCCCAAGAAAATATAGCAAGGATACGAAAAGCACTCTTCGGACCAGCTTTTGAATCAGTACGCATCATGTTAATGTCAAGTGAGGACCCTGAAGAAATTATCGAGTTATTGAAAGATAACTTTGGTCGACCTGAGATGTTAGCTCAATGTTTCCGTAATGAGGCATTGCAATTGCCATTAGTAAACGACTGGTCAGAGTTTATTAAATATACAAATGCCGTTCGAGGAATATATTGCAGTGTTATATGTGCAAGCATGGATGTTAATCAGTGCTCTGGATTATTGCCCATTTTTATTGACAAGTTACCACCTTTTATTGCATTACAGTGGGGATCTCACATTGTTGCACAACAAATCAATAAACCGACTCTGAGAGATTTTACTGAATGGATTAAAACGATGAACACCACAGTGATGCAGTTGAGTTATTCGGCAAATGTAAATATCTTTGGCCGTAGTGAACAATATCAAGAAAAACAAAAAGTAAACGCCAGTGTCGGAAGGCGCCAGTGGATGTCGGGACAAGATGGTGAATTTGCGGCGAGGAACAGAGTTGTACAACAAACTAATGAAGTAAGTGGAAGACAAAGTCAACGACTTCCAGATCGAAACAAGAATGGTCAACCACTTTGCTTTAAATGTCGAAGCTACGGACACGTCGCCAAATACTGTCGCAACACTGCTCTGGTAACTCAGCAGAATGAAACTTGCTCCTTGGGCGTTCCCTCTGATAATTATCGAAAGCTAGTCGTTATTGATGGGAAAAGTATTAACGCTTTGGTAGATACGGGAAGTTGCAAAAATCTCATTCGTGAAGGCGTAGTAGCAGGCGTCGTGGACATCAAAACGATATCTTGTTCACTGGTAGGTCTAAACCAAACCAAAGTGGTATGCAATTCAGCATTCGAAACCAAAGTTCAAATCGACGGAAACGAATACAAACTGGAATTTGTAATTGTCCCAACATATGCCATAACAGATGACGCCATCCTTGGACAAGACTTTTTGAACACAATTCGATGGAGTTTTAATGGAGAACGTTTAGTCTTCGAAAGTAACGAGCAGTCATATGAAGCATTTGCGTCTGAGTTGATGCGAATAGAAGTCGAACCGAGTGATGTGGAAATTAGAGTCAACCCTAAAGTTGGACCAGATCTTGTGAACAAAATGCAAAAGTTACTTCGAGACGAATATTTAGCCGACAATGTGAATGAATTTCTGGATTTACCTTACAAGATGAAGATTAACATAAGAGACAACATTCCAATATCATCAACACCACGACGACTTTCTTATACTGAACGAGACGAGTTGGCGAAAGTCATTGATGAGTTGCTGCAGAAAGGAGTTATACGTCCTAGTATATCAGAATACACAAGTCCAGTGGTGATCGTTCGTAAGAAGACTGGAGATATCAGGGTTTGTGTCGATTATAGAGCCCTGAACGCAAAAACAGTGAGGGATCATTTTCCACTGCCACTCATAGATGACCTTATTGCGAATCTTCACGGCTGTACAGTTTTCACCTGTTTAGATCTGCGAAATGGCTTTCACCACGTTGACGTTGAGGAAAATTCCATAAAATACACTTCATTTGTCGTTCCTGATGGGCAGTATGAGTATGTCAAGATGCCCTTTGGCTTGACTAATAGCCCAGCTGTTTTCCAAAGAAATATCCATCATGTTTTCAGCGACCTTTGCAGATCCAGAAAAGTTCAAATTTATATAGATGACCTACTTATAGCTACGAGATCTGTCGACGAGAATATCGACATATTGAAGGAGGTTCTCAAACGAATGAAATTATACAAGTTGCAACTTCGTTTGGACAAATGCGGTTTTTTGTTGGACACTGTTGAATACCTAGGATTTGTCATCAAAGATGGAACTATCGGGATTAATAATATAAAAACAAAAGCCATCGATAATTTTCCAGTGCCTAGAAATAAAAAGCAGCTTCAATCGTTTCTCGGACTCTGTAGCTATTTTAGGCGTTTCATCCAAAATTTTGCGTTAGTTGCTGCGCCGCTGTCTGACATGTTGCGAGGTGATGTTACATTTGAAATGGGAATTTCACAATTCAAGGCGTTTAAATTATTAAAGTCGTTGTTAGCTGACAAACCTGTTCTCAGAATCTATGATCCAGATAAGCTAACCGAAGTTCATACCGACGCAAGCTCACGTGGCTATGGTGCCGTTTTACTTCAACTCCAAGAGGACAAAAAGTTTCACCCGGTTTATTACTTTAGCGCCAAGACCACTGATCCTGAAAGCAAATATTTAAGTTTCGAATTGGAAATGTTAGCAGTCATCAAGGCCCTTGAAAGGTTTCGTATCTACGTATGGGGAAAACCATTCACTATTGTGACGGATTGCAAAGCTTTAAAACAGACGATGCAGAAAAAAGAAATCAATACTCGCGTTTGTCACTGGGTACTTAAGTTGGAAGAGTTTAATTATAAAATAGAACACCGGAAATCCGAAACGATGCAACATGTTGATGCTCTCAGCAGGTGCTACTATGATGAAGAGTCTTCTGAGCAAATAGTTGAATGCAACGTAGCAGTAGAGGTCGATGATTGGCTCTTTTTCGCACAACAGCAAGACCCGAGAGTTCAACACATTTGCAGCGTCCTTAAGAAAAATGTTAAAGAATGCAGTGCTGACGACAAGCAGGTTCGAAAGGAATTCGTTCTTCAGGACAGTAGACTTTTTAAAAAACAAGATGAACAGTTAAAGTGGGTTGTTCCTGAAAAAGTAAGAAGTCGAATTTTAAAATATAATCATGACGATATCGGACACCCAGGTGTCGACAAAACTTTTAAAAGAATAAATATTTCATTTTGGTTCAAAAGAATGCGGAAATACGTTAAGGGTTATGTGAATTCCTGTCCTCAGTGCCAATATCATGCGTGCCCAGCTGGCAGAAAACCAGGTATGCTGAATTCCATCGACAAAATAGGGATTCCGTTTCATACATTGCATATGGACCACCTAGGACCTTTCATAAAGTCAAAGAGACATAATTCTTACGTGATTGTAGCAGTAGATGGCTTTACAAAATTTGTTCTTCTTAAAGCTGTTCGAAATACCACAGCAGAAGCCGCCTCGAAGTTCCTTCAAGAGATCATCAATATATTTGGACCACCTGTTCGAATAATCACGGATAGAGGAACATCATACACTGGCAAGATGTTTGAAAACTTCTGTAAGTCAAAGAACATTCAACACATCAAGAATGCGACTGGAACTCCGCGTGCCAACGGCCAAGTCGAAAGAATCAACAGAGCGCTTACACCTTCGATTGCTATGATGTCTACTGATCCAGATGGTACAGATTGGGATCTAAATATAGGACGAGTACAGTATGGTATAAATACTACAATTCATCGCACAACTCGTGAAACTCCATTTCAACTTCTTTTTAACTTCCTGCCAAGAGGATATGATGGCGACATTTTAAACGACCAGGCTCGTGAATGGTTGGTTGTAGAATCCAATGCCGCTAACCAACGTACAACGGCACTAAAGAACATCAGTAAAGACCACGAGATACAACAAAAACGTTACAACTCAAAACGATGTGTGAAAAAATACAATGTTGGTGACCTGGTACTTCTAACCCGTGAAATTCCTGCAATGGGACAATCCAGAAAATTAGAAGCAAAATATCGAGGACCATATATAGTCACCAAGGTGCTTCCAAATGACCGCTATATAGTAGCAGATATTCCCGGACATCAAGTATCCCAAAAAACGTTTGAAGGAGTAATTGCTGTTGATAAGATGAAGAACTACAATGCTATGAATCCTGAAGAATCAACTTTATCCGAAGATGAAGAGAGTGAGACAGAATTTTTGGGATTCGATGATCAATGCTATGAGCGAAGAGATGAAGTCGATAGGCGTATTCAGTTGTTGGAGGACCTACAACGGTCAGGAGAGGCCGAATGAAGGCAATAAATATAGAGCCGTCAAACAGAACTATACTTAACGAACTAAGAAACAGATACATACGAATACATAGACAAACGAATAAACACAAGAACGAGACGACGAGACAAAAGATCATTCACTTAGAGATCATTATGAGAAGAAGTCCTTATTGCGTTTTAATAAAAGTGAATATACAAATTAAACGACATTCTTTTATTTATTTTTAATAAAATATCTAACAGTATACTTTTTTTATATTCACATAAAGTCCTTTTTAACTAGGCACCCAGTCAGAGGACGGTTTTGTCAGGATTGATTGCAAAGAGCAGTTATTCTTTACAGAGAAAGTCTTTGAACTTTATCAATTCACGAGGAAAAAGAATAGATTTTAGGGACAACATTCGGTCAAAAAATAAAACAAAAAAATTAAAAACCTTGGGGTTAAAAGTTCTGAATTAGAGATAAAATCGCGACACGAAATGATTTTCCTATATTTTTATTTGCCATTTTCAATTATTTTTAGATTCCGTTCGAAAAATAGTTTACACATTGTGAAACACACGCTTACTACTCAATAGAATAGCCGCGCGGCACGAAAATAAAAAAAAAAAAAAACTTTAAAAAATATGTATATTTATACAATACACATGTATTTTTTATCTAAAAATATCTACGCGCACTCACTTTCTGGCTCCTTCAGTGTTCTCTCTATTTCTCTGATTAATGTCGATGAAATAAATATTTTTAATTCGAGAGAACAAAAATATTTTTTTTATAATCCGTGTTAATTATGTCGATGAAAAAAAGTAAGTAATTATTAAAAAATTCACAGAATATTATCTAATTCTTTAGGCGGAAAATTATTCACCGGCGTTATATGTCCAGGTTAGAAAAGTGCATTTTCCAAAATTTATTAATACAACACTTTTTCCTCGTGCGCGTAATTGAAAAATTTACATATTATCGTTGGAAAATAGAATAGAAAAAAATTAACTTAATGATATTAAGTGGAAATATTGCGGCAAACGACGTCGGCTCTGTTGGTGCACGGCGGCGGCGTAATCGATTCGCTGGTATCGCTTATAGCATACTGATCAGTGATCGCACTCTAGCGCTGTGAAAAAGCTCTTGGCGTGATCGAGATATTTTTGTTTTAATTATTTTTGAGCACATTAGATATTTTCGGATTCTTAGACAGAAGGCGACAAATGCTCCTCCCTGATGGCCCGACGAAGAAGCAGATGAAGGCGACGCGATGTCCACGTCCACGTCGACGACCAAGCAACGTCGAGAGGAAATTAGGATGTGTGAGAACTGAGAACAAACATTTGGGATGTATAGATACGAACGCAAGAATAAAGAGAGGAGATACAAGATAAAAATACGAGAAAAGCTTTTCTTTCTTTCTTTTTTTCAATTCGACAGTTTATTTTAAGATTCAACACTTGTTATGCACTTTGAATAAATAATAAGGTTTCATTCCGATCGGGGAGGCATGATACATCCGCCCTAAAAGAAAACGCATCAAAACCAACTTGCAACTTCCTTTGCACTTAAATTTCAGGTCTCGAAAATGAAGGAATTTAAAATCCAGAATAATAAAGAGATAGAGAGGAAAAGGGAAAGAGGAAGATTTCAATTACTGCAATTAGTTCTAGGAGAATTTTCCTATTTCGGACGGAGAATTTCTATACTTTATATAAAAATGTATACGCAATTTTTTTACCCTCGTCGTTTCTGGAAAGTCATTTTGTTTTCATCGTCATTCTTTTTCTGAAAATATCTCAATATACAATACAAATATTGATATTCTCGTAGATAAAACGTTAAGAAAGAAAGTAAACCCAAAAGAGCTTTTTTTCTGCAATGTGGTAAATTCGGTTGGATATCGCGTTTTGTTGCTAAATGTAAATTTGCTATTTTTTGGTTTATTTAAGGAACACAGACATTCCGCATTTTTTTGGCAAGATAGAGATCGAAGAAAGCAGAAATCATGGTAGCTCAACAATGACAAAATAAACATCTTATTTCGAACAGAAATTATGCACGAGTCGAGTACCGAATGTTTGTATTTTTGTGGTGTCTTAAACGATGATTAAACAAATTATGAAATCTTCGTTACACGACGTCACGAGGGAAAGGGGTCTTTACACTTGGCAATATCACAAAGCAAATTAAATAAGTGGGAGGATGTGTGTTGTATAAGTGTGTATATTTAATTGTGTTGGCTGGCGTCTAGCAATATAACAACTAACGCCAGTCTATGTCTGCGATATCGTAGTGCTTGGGTGCATTTAGTTTTAAGTTAAAAACTAACATTTTCCCCTGCCACTTCCAACAAATAGGTTTATTGATTGCATTTTATGTTTGTTTGTTTATTTGTTTGTCCATATGCATAAATTAACAACTATTAGACAAATTGGTATTTATTTAAACTTTTAGGGAAAGTTCGAGCTACATATTTGTTTATTCTTATGAGTATTTTTGAAAAAAAATTAAAGCATACAAATGTAAATTTAAATTAGGAATGTGAAAGTTCAATGCACATTAGGAAGTGTATTAAATTTTACTACCATGTATTTGTATGTACATAATATGAATCCGTTGAATTTTTGAATGATCGACAACTTTGAAAAAAGCAATGAACTTCGAATAAAGAATCCTGCAGGGAAGCTGAATTTGTTCATTGATTGGAGATTTAAAACAAGACAACGTTTGAGAAGTATTTATTGTAAAAAAAATTAGAGCGCCAGGAATCAATGTTTAGATTTGTAAACATGAGCGTTTTTCATGAAAATGCATTAATTTTTTTAGTAAATACCCAAACATCAATATAAAGGTTAAGTATTTTTAGCCGGGAACTGTTTTTTTTTTTTTTTAATCCTGCAGGACCGAATATTAAGGTACAAAAACTTTTGATTGGTCCAGGGGAAATATGGTTCAAGGCATTTTTCTTTCTTGAACTAAATTAACTGTGGATTATCCTTTCAAATAAAATCAATTTTTTTTTATTTCAACAATAGCGATGTTTTTGCAAAAAGTGAACAGTCAGGACGCAAAAAATAACAAAAAAGTGGTAACAAAAATTTAGTGAGCTGGCTATTAATTTTTTTTTTTAAACACGGTTAATGATTATTCTTTATAGATTTATGAATGAAATTAACAACTTTTGGTTACAAAAGAAAAAAGTGAAGAGATAAAATATTACTAAAATAATTATTTTATCTTTCGTGCCCTTAAGACATGATAAACCTCGCCACCACACACTTTGCCAAATTCCTTACATGTTGGCGTTCGGAATGATCTGTTTAAATTTAGATCAACCCAAAGGACAGTTAATACCCATTTATTTTTTGAACCAGCAAAAAATTCTGTAAAAAGGGATAAAAGAACGTTAAGTGACTTCACAGAAAATCAATCAACCAAATTATTTCAGTTAGCGCCTATGGAAGAAGAACAAAACTGTATACCTACTTTGTTTAAAAAAATTTAAAATTGTTTATATTCTTTTTTAAATGTCAGTTCTTAAATAATGACGAATTTCGATGTTCATTACTTATTATTTAAGATTTGACAAAATTTGAAATAACATCTTAAATGTTATAATCATGCGTTTTCCCTCCTGGAAAATATTTTATACCGTCCAAAAAATTAAAGAATTCAAACTTTCTGCTATTTTAAGATCAAAAGTTGTGTGCAGATCCCATTAAAATCATGCGTGGGTACTTTGGCCTACCCCGAATTTGAATATTTCCACGTAGGTTCTATTATTGTTTTAAACAACATATTATACTTATTTTATTTTGAGAGAGAAAATATCAAACATAACATTGTATACAGTACAAAAATGCAAAATGATACATACATTCAAATGTTTTTAAATGGGATCTATTATAAAATTGACAGTTGAACATACAAATGTCGCCTGCCAACTGTTTATATTTTTTAACAACTTCTTGACCATATGGAAATTTGCCAGAAATTAAACAATAAAATGTGTTTGGACGTGCAAAGTTTTCCTTCTTGATGATTTTTATGTTTTTTTTAAAAGGTAATTTATTTATGTATTTTTATTATTATGTATTATTTTATTATTCATTAGGTTATGAACTGTTTTAAGGGCCAAATTGTTCACAACTGATTAGTGATTATCTTACTCCTCAAATGTACATATTTACCAACATTTTTATCAAGGAATCCAAAATTTTAGTTGTTAATTGCTAAAATCAGCCAATTTTGGTTGATTATCGCTTTTTAGTTAGAACCTTTGAAAGTCGTGGTGGAGATTAAACCCACTGGGAACAAACTGGCCCTGGCGTGAAGGCGTCAAGTTTCCATTAGGCAAATCAGAAAAAAATATAAAAAAAATGTAAGCTGTGCTACAAAACACGAATAACATTTAGGTATTTAGTCCGGAAATTATTATTAAAATAAACTATAAGGAATTAAAGTTTGCAGCATAGATTCATAAAAACTGCTAAATTTACTCAATATTGCAAAATACTGCAAAGTTGTTGTTTTGGCTTTTTTGTCTAATTAAAAACAATTATAAAACTCAATAAAAAAGGTTTAAACAATTAACAATTTTAAAGAAGTAAAAGTAAATGTAGGTAATTGACTGATTAAAAATACCAACATACATATACATAGGTATGTAAAAGCATTAAAGCAAAAGAGCAGTTCACATACATACAAATATAAAACACTTCTTGTAATTAGTAACACTGTGGGTGGAACGCTTCGCGGGTTTAAAGGAAAATGTTCACCTATAACTTTTTTAATAATAATTTCCGCACTAAAAAATCCCATAACTTCTACTATCACCATATTTTTAGACAACATTTTTCTCAAATACTTCTAGCCGTACTATTGAGTTATTCATCCAAAGATAGTGTGGCATACACAGGTACATACATACTTCTTTCGTCATCGTTCAATGGAAACTCCCAACTGCCGTGTTTTTTTTTTTTTTTTTCTTATGATTTTCCATTTGTAGAACTTTTCACTGATAAGAAATTTAAAATGTTTGGACTCGAGGATTTTACATTTTCTAAATAGCCGTAGGAAAGTTACTAAAACGGAGATTTTGTAATTTGAATACATAAATATGGCTTATTATTCTGTTTTGTTTAAAAGGGGGACATTGGACGATGATTTGTGTTGCAGTAAGCACAATGCTACATAAATTTACCTTTAATCAGTCAAAATTTAAAAATAGTCAGAAACGGTATGAATTTCAAAGACATGAACAAATTTGTATCCCGAATGATTTATGCAACAGTAAGACACTTCTGCAAGAATACGGGTAGAATACAAAACGCAAAACAATCAATGCAACATATCAAAAACAATTGCACAAATTAAGCTTAAAACTAACCGACCATACATTTTTGCTAAATTGCTGCAACCATTAAGTGTCACCACCGTCGCCTTGTTGATTAACATCCACACATATAGCAAAACAACGAAAAATAGCCTACAACAAATTAAATGCCCAAACAGCAAAAAGACAGAATTAAGAACCTTTCAGTTGCTTTTTTATATGGAATAGCAGCAACAACCAATAACAGAATACAGAATTACAAAACCACCCATTCATCGTCGATGACCTCAAACGCTCCAAAGGGATGCAATTTGCAAGCAATTTATTGAAGCCGTTGCTGAATCTATTGCCCGATTTTAGATTGTATTGGTGCTGCGTGTTGACACATTTTTAGATCATTAAAGATTTTATGGCACTTTACCAACGAGGCAAACCGGCTGGCTCCTTTTTGACTTGACCAATAAAAGAAAACCCTTAAATATTTTGAATGGAAGTGACTAATCGATGTGCGATAATAAAGTTGATTAATTTTTTTCAATTTCACTTACCCATTGGTTCGTTTACAATCGAGACAAGCATTTGATATTCATGAAAATCAAAAAAGGGGAATAACTCACGACGTAAAAAAGTTCAGTTTCTGAGTTTTTTTTTATTATTATTTTGAAGCACGGAACTTTTAAGAGTTCTTCGGATTTCAAATAGACACTTTCACACGAAACGCCAGTAAGCGGAGCACTCTACAACTTTACTGCTGCAAAACGCATCTGCGGTGGAACAGTTGGACGATTAGTCTTATGCAATATCGACCTAAGTGCAATTAAATATTGGTATTTACTTTTAAACACATACACTAGGTTTTTTCTTGAAGGTTTTTCATTCAAAATTTATTTACAGAACAAGAACTCGAACTCTTTGTGGTTTTTCCGCCATAGCAGCCATAGTGAAAAAAATCATACATTTCGTCTGTGGTCAAGTGTGGTGGGTTGTGTTGAAAACGTTTTTTTTTATTGATGTTTAATGTCAGACAGTGTTCAGAGGTGTGGGATTTTTGAGGTAGATATGTTGACAGATTATGTTTGGCCGATGAGATAAGAGAGGGCACTATTAACTTTAACGAAATAACTCCATATAATAATAGGCGTGTTTTTTTGTAAGTCCAGAGGGAATTGGTCGAAAAAAACAACGTCGGTGCTAAACAATCACCATGTTAAATACAACAACAACTAATCCCCTACGGGCTAAGCTAAACCCAGATAATTCCCCGGGCTTAACTTAAGCACACAGAAAAACTGTGTTACCGGCATAAATTATATACTTGTTATCGATAGTTTGTATGAAAACTCCATTTTGTTTCTGTGTTGCTGTCACTAATCCCTGTGGTCGTTTTTTTCCTGCAATTCCCACCGGGCTTGCAAAAAAACACGCCTAATGACAAATCTTTCCTTCAGAATAATAGTCAGCTTATTTCTCGTAAGACTGCTTTTATCATTAGTTGTATTTTAATTCCTTCCAGATTTAAACTAGTGCCTAGGTTCTGTAACTCTCGCATCGATAAAATTTGTCGAGAAACGTTAAAAAATGGAACAATTCTTTTGTTCTTTATTTTAATTTTCATGGTTTCTCGACTAATTTTATCGAATGGATGGCACAGAAACAACACAAGATCCAACTTTCTTTTGACAAAAATCTAATAAATACGACTGTATGTATCTATAACTATACGTATATTATATTTGGCAATTCTAGTTGGGGAGAAAACAATATGCAAAGCAAACAAATATATGTACTTACATAGACTGCTTTTAGACGACTGCAATTTCTATCCGCAATTCCCTTTTGAGTTTCCTTCCGATTGCAGCATCCATTTAAACGCTGCAAATTTTAATACCTGCAATTTTCGTTAAATGAGAAGGAAATAATATCTCGTCACTCTTTACTCCGCTTATTTCTCAAACAATAACAAAAAGCACAAAGAAGAAAGAGCGATAACTCTGCAATTATTTCAACCTCAGCAACTTTGTCTACCCCGGACACCGCATACGTCCCCCGCCTACATGCTTAAAAATTGCAAGGGTAATTGCAGCATATTTGCAGCGTTTAAAAGCAGTCATATACCGCGACAAATCACCTTTGGGGAAGTGTTTGTATATGTAAGTATATTTGTCTGTATCTTGTTTTCTACCCAACTAGGGCTTTTTTCTTGCTTATTTGGCATCGTCTTATTGACGTATGGTGAAATTTCGAAATTGGATCTTGGGAAAAATAAAACGCTAGCTTCGTTTTGAAGCACGAATAAATCATTTTTGTCTCTTGAAGTTCTCAAAAGCCGTCGGTTCTGCAATTTTACCAATATTATTGGTTTATTTAAAAATATGTGTCGTTGTGAAAATCTTATTTGTCATTTTTGGATTAAGGTTATTCAATCAATTGCACGAATCAAATACATTCCAATTTTTACTGTTTTTTTATTTGAAAGTAATTAATCGAAGAAAATTGCATTTTTTTAAAATACACATCATGTGCATTTAGAACGTCACACAAAGAAACAAAATCTCAGATTTTCTGCAATTTTCCTTGCTTGGTTGGAATACACACTTTTGTGGGTTGGAAGATGAATTTCAAAAAAATTTTCTCAAACTTGTCCTGTACTCTCGTATCGATTGAAAAACATTGAAAAATGGAACGAAACTCATATGTTTTGCTTCAATTTTCATCGTTTATCGGCTAGTTTTATCGATGCGAGTAACAGAACGTAGGCACTGGGAGATTTCTTTTACTCCTCTTACTTCTTGACCTTCTCACCTAAGAACTGAAAGTCTCTGAAAACTCAGTTTCCTCGTGTGAAAGGGGACTAACTTTTTTTCTTTAAAACCCTGCGATTTTTAATAGATGTTAACTTTATTATATAAAAGCCTATAGTACTCAGATCGCCCTGAATTTTTATATAAAACAGCTGTTTTCTGAGAAGAAATATTCCAAAGAACTTTCACTTTTTCAAGTACAGGAAATAAATGAAAATGGATTCTTTTGTTTGGCGTTTGTTCACAATTTTCTGCATTTCGAGTTTTATTTTCACAACACATATTTCAAAAAAAATTCAAGAACTATACAGGCTCTCTTAAAATTTAGCTTTAGGATTAATGTGCCGAACAATTTATTATGTCGTGCGCTTAATTTTCACAGATAAGCCATGTACAGTAAGAAACAAATATAAGGTTTTTTAACTGCAGCTGCGTACCTCTCGGTTAAAATGCTTTGCTTAATTTTAGCTTGGCTAAATTTTTGAGAGAATTTTGTATCAAAGCTAAAATTTAGCGTGATCCTGGGTATTGGCTAAAGGAAACATATCTCCACACTCCTTATGCCGCGTTTGTTTCAACCAATAAGAAATAAGCACAGAGGGGAAAGAGCGAAACTGCATTTTTGTTCACCTCGGCTACCACATGCATTTCCCACCTGCTGGCGTTAAAACCGTAAGTTATAATTGCTTTGCTTAATGCAAAATTGCAAACGAAATTTTTGCAAAGCAAATAGTCGATTGCTCAAATGAGTGAAAAAGTGTAAGCCCACCATAAAATTGTATTCCTTCCTTCGCTGAACACGTTCTCCAAAGTGTTCATTATATTTCTGAACGCAATCAAAAAACAAATAATTCCATCAGCTGTTTTCTTTCAGTCACTTAACGCACGTTAAATTAATTCACAATAGAAACTCCTGGAATGATCTAGAACAAAAAGTGCTTTTATAAATAGCAGTGCCCAACCCCAGACCACATACATTTCAAAGAGAACAGTGTGAAACGGAACATCAAATTCGTTGGAAAATTTTTGTGAAATTTTAACAATTTTGTAATTACATTAAAACAAGTGTGAATTAAGTAATTTATTGCAAATAAAAACCAATTAAATACAAGCAGAAAAGAAAATTCAATTAAACCAGTGAAATATCCAAGTAGCATACAAAAACTTCGACCAAAGGAAGTGAAATCCGCAAATTTCCATATTTGGATTTTGAAGTCTAAAACCTGCATATCATTTAAAAGGTAAAATAAATAGTTTTGAACAAACAAAACGACGCAATTCATTTATTGAATTTTCCTTGAAAGTACTTGAATTATTATCGATGAAATCACCTTTCTATGTCCCCCTTTTCAATTGTTCACAACAAAGAATGAAACAAGTAATGTTACACGCGTCCTAAAAATTCCATAAGTGAAAGGGAGACAACAAGTTGATGATTTCTAGAAGATTCACTTGAAAAATAAAGAAAAATCCACAATTCAACCCTTGAAATATCTACTAAAATTGTTTTTTTTTTTTTAAATTGCAGCAGTTCAACAAAATGGGAAAAGATTTTTACAAAATTCTTGGCATCTCCAAGGGAGCATCAGACGATGAGATCAAGAAGGCTTATCGAAAACTGGCCCTGAAGTACCATCCGGATAAAAATAAGACTACCGGAGCAGAGGACCGATTCAAGGAGATAGCAGAGGCCTATGAAGTGTTGTCAGACAAGAAGAAACGCGACGCCTATGACAAGTTCGGAGAGGAAGGTCTGAAGGAAGGAATTCCCGGAAATGGCGGTGAATATTTCCACGGCGATCCTAGAGCCACGTTCGCCCAATTCTTCGGCTCCTCGGATCCATTCGGGGCGTTCTTTGGCGCGGATCCCAGTCGTATCTTCGAGACAAACACGATGTTCATGGGCGCTGGTGACGACGACATGTACCAACAGATGGGCTATGGAGGCAATGGAGGCACCTTCCGATCACAGTCCTTCAATGCGGCGCCGAACAGGAAGCGACAAATGCAAGACCCACCAATCGAGCACGACCTGTATGTAGCACTAGAGGAGATCGACAGGGGTTGTGTAAAGAAGATGAAGATCTCCCGCATGTCGATGTCCACAGGAATGCCAACAAAGGAAGAGAAGGTGCTAAACATCATGGTGAAGCCCGGCTGGAAGGCCGGCACCAAAATAACATTCCAAAAGGAGGGCGACCAAGCTCCAGGAAAGATTCCAGCCGATATTATCTTCATTATTCGGGACAAGCCACACAGTCAGTTCAAGCGCGAGGGAAGTGACATCAAGTATTTGGCGAAGATCTCTCTGAAACAGGCGCTGTGCGGCACAGTGGTACAGGTGCCAACGCTGTCTGGAGACAAGATGACGGTGAATACCCAGGGCGAGATCATTAAGCCAAACACTGTGAAGCGTATAAGCGGAAAGGGGCTGCCTTTCCCCAAAGAGCCATCTCGACGCGGCGACTTGCTCGTGGCGTTCGACATCAAGTTTCCTGATACTCTGATGAGCGGGACGAAGGATTTACTTTCGGAGATTCTTCCCAACTAGACTGAGGTAAAAGCGAGAGAGTCTAGGATAAATAGAAATATGCGAAGGGGTGAGGAAGTGGAGTCTTCTGGAACGTTCTGACTGATAAAGCGGACGATCTCAAGCCGCTTTTAGATTTTTATCGAGAAAATTAACACAAGGAATGGATAACTCTCACGCATATACTGACGGATAAATATTTTAGTTGTTAAGGTAAAATTTAAAAGTCGCCTTTAAGACTTGTCTTGCAAGAGAGATGTCTTCCATTGGCATTGTCGAGTTGTTCTTTTCTCTTTTACTTTCTGAACATTTACTTTGTTTTTGTTTGAGACTCAATAGAAGAAGAAACTTGGCGACTTGGAATGAAAATAAGAAAAGATGTACGTTTTAGTACTCGCTTGTGTATTTATATAACCAAAATGTATGATTTAATTTAAGATTTTATTTAAATGGAAGTTAAGTTGTAATCTAGAATGATCTTAAAGAAAATTTGTATAGAAATTAAATTAGAACTTGTAAAATAAAGCAGTAACCATAGTATGGCTAAGAAAATGGAAATTTTTGTTTTTATTTCGTCAACTTTTTCTTGACTTTAGGGCCTAAAAGGTTTCAAGACGGAGTACTTGAGGTCTCCTTGTTATGTGAAATTTCTTGAGAATTTTCACAAAAGTTCACAATATGCTGTCAAAACCCATATCCAGTTTGGGAAAATTGTCAGGTTGATTGTTGCTTTGTTAATTAAATCTTGTTTATGAAATATTGGGGGAGACGAAATGTTGCGTTTATACGAAGAAATTTTAAAATCAGGCCGGCTTCCAAAAAGTGCAATCAAGCTCAAGTGAAGTTTTCCTAAAGGTTTGCTTATTCATTCGAGAGGGAGGGTTCAACGTATAAGGATATATAGAAAACAGTCCGTAATAATAAATACATATTTGTTTTCTTAAGAAAAAAAATTGGAAATGGGACAGTAGGTACAAACGCTTAGATTTAATGGATGTTAAATCCCATTTTGCTTGTAATTTTGTTCTACTTTCGAATCTTTTCGAAATCTGTTGTTGATGCTGATTGTTTAAAGGATCTTTGCATGAAATTATGATCGAAGTGTTTACTTAGATGATGTCGTACCCTTCTAAGACGCAAAATATGGTTGATGCTTACCGAACCTTAAAAATACGTATGGGATGTCTAAGCCAATAAGTCAGGTACATAACCAATTTTAGAGCAAAAAACTTGATAGAAATTTATCTAAGACGTTTAGGTATGAAAATTTTGAGAAAAACATTATGCTATGTAAAAATGAAGATCTTTATAGATGCCTACTTGTTTGACGTTTTTAGCATCAATTAATCAATTTTTGAAATTAAAAAGTGAGCACTGGACAAACAAAATTATGCCGAAATACATGATTTTTGTAGTTAGTGTATTAACTTGTTACAGACACAAGATCACAACAATTAAAGTAAGCAAAGCTTGTTCCTCGTTGCTTAAAACTGATAAATATGAAAACCTTTTTTGAAACCCTATACTTACCCGATTGTCTTAACCCTCAGCCTCAGGTCACTTATCAATAATTTTTAAAAGAGTATCTAATCAGCAAAGATTTTTGTGATTTACATATGTAAATAAAACCAACAGTCTTTCAGTCTATTTGTCTATTTCTTTTATTTTATAATTTCATTTTCATTTCTTTGACAATAAAAAATATTTCAATAAATTGATCGTAAAGTATTTGCAAAGAATTTTCTTTTAAATTAAAAACAAAATACAATAAATTTTAATTTAAAGTGCTCAAATTTGAATTTATATTATGCCTTGAAGATAAACACCGTTAAATAAATAAAATATAAAATCAATAAACTGCAGAATTTAAACTTTGAACACTTAAATATTTTTTTTTTTTTTATTAAAAGTTTTTCTTTTGCATTGTTTTGTGTGTTTGTTATATTTAAAAATTGTCTTTGAATATTTTGTTTTGTTTTTCTTTACATATAACATTTAACATCGTATTTTTTAAATCTTTTTTCCATTCAATTGGAATCATGCTTTTTATATAATATCTGGTTTTTATTTAATTTATTTCATTTATTAAAATCGCTGTTTACTGATTTAATGAAATTAAATAAAAAATTATTTAAATAAAATCATGAAATAGTTTCTAATAAATAAAATTGATGTAAATAAATTAATATACAATGTAAATATATAATTTGTTAATAATTATAAAAATTCTCTTAAAGTGTAATAATTCATTCTTAAATTTACTTCATAAATTTAATTTAATTTACTTACTCATTTTATTTAGGTTTCTTTTATTTTTCAGTTTTTACGTTTTTTTATTCTTTTGTTTTAATAATAAATAACATTTTCATTTTTTGTTTTGTTTATATTTAATTAACTTTGTTTTTGCTTGTTTGATACAAAAGAAACGTTTCTCTTTTGTTTATCTATTAAATATTCACTTCATTGGGGTTTAATCAATTTTTATTTGGTTTTGTTATATTTTTTTTTCATATTTTATTTTTGTTTCTATATAAATTTAAAGTTATTTAATTCGTGTGTGAATTTTTGAATTATTTTCATTTGCATTTGTGTATTCTTTATTGTGTGAGTTATGTGAAATTAACTTAAGTATTGTAAATAATTTGTTTTTCTTAGTTGTTGTTTTTTTTATTAAATACTTATCAATTGCTATTATAAATTGTTCTAAAATGTCTCCTAGCGCAGGTTTTATTTTTGGTTTTTGTTGTTTTTATTTTTCGTTTATTGTTACCGCCATATTATTCGCTCGATGCATCCAGATTAAAACTTAATTCCGGATGTAAATATTTACATAGAATTTGTATAATTTACATCCGGATTTAAGTTTCAATCTGGATGAATCGAGTGAATAATATGGCCGTTAGTGTTGTAATTTTAATAGTTAATAAGTTAAGTTTTGACGTGGAGTGGATTTTCTTATAATGCTTATAATTGTAAAAAAATAATATAATTTATGGTAAAAAATGAAAATAATTTTCGCTATAAATAAATTTGGTAATAAAAGATTGGATACTAATTTTTAATATTATGGTAATTTATTTTTGAGTCAGAATGAAATGAAAACGTCAAGAAAACAATCAATCAATTTTAAGAATTTTAACGGTTTAAATACAAAAACAATGGTAAAGTTCATTTATTTTTTAAATTAATTGCCAACACACCTTCGGTAAAGAAAAAGCAAACAAATAAATTGCTAACAGGGATTTTTTCAAGACGGTGCTTTTGATCTCTGATTCGCAATGCGACGAGATGAGAGCGTGACAACCATTAGAGCTTCTAATAAAATAGTCACAAAAAAGTTGCATTAAAAAGATTGTTATTTTCGATAAGACTAGGTTTACATAACATTTCAAAGTGAAAATTTCGGATAAAATCTGATCCAAACGCCTGCCTATTGTGATATAAAAATTTCACTATTACACTTTTTATGCAGTATTTCTTTAAAAAAATGTTGTTTAAGTCAAATAAAGTGAATTTAAAAAGGCAGGAATAATTCAAAGTTAGGCCCTTGCAAGCAAAAACAACATATTTTAAACAATTTCTTAGACGAAAAAATTGTTATTGTTTTAAAATTTTAATGAAACCATTTTCTTAATGAAAGTTCAATGTAGAAGAAATAAATACAAAATGAAGCATTTCGAACAAAATAATTATGTAGGTATATAACGTATATGTACCTATAAGAAACGATTTTTCTGACTCAAAAACGACATGGGATTTTATGAAACTTAAATTTTTACTTCAGCAGAATTCGAAGTTTTTATTTGTATTTAAAATTTTCTTTTAATAATGAATTTTTGTAGTATAGTATTTAATGTAGTTTTAGTTTCCATTGTTAAAAATAAGTACATAATACTGTTAACACTATTTGTTTGGGATATATTTTTGTTTTTATAGTTTATTATTTGTATTTATATTTTAAATATTCTAAGTTCTGATGTTTTCTTTTAGGTTTGTTTTATTTAATAGAGAAACGTTTAATTGTGATTAAATTAAAAAATCATTTGCTATTTCTTGTTTTGTTTTTAAAAAATACAATGATTAATTGTTTTGTGTTTTTGAGTTTTTTTTTATATAAATTTTATTTACGTAAATTAATTTATATCATTTTGAAATGAATTAATTCATTTAATATCATCATCAAGAAATGTTTCTTTCTATTTTCGGAGAAACAATATTTATTTATAAATTTTTCATCCATCAGTTTTTTTTTTCGAATATGTGATAATTTTCTTATATATTTTTTTCGATTTATAAATATATAGAGAATGTTTTTTTTTTGTTTGTTTTGTTTATAATTTATTAAAATTAGTTTTTCGAGTCATCTTTGCGTGATGTTGGCTGTGCATCGCCTAAACTAATCATGTCTCGTGGTTTCCACACCGGGGACCCTACAATTAAAAAAACAGGTAAAACATATAAAATAAATGTATATTCTCCTCGTGGCCAAATTATTTTTTTAAAGTATGACATTAACAAAAAATAAAGCTTTAAAGAAAGAACAAAATATAAATAAAATAAGTTGAAAGACAATCGATAGCATTCCCTATAAAAATTTAATTTTTTATTATGAAATTTTTGTTTGGTTAAAATGTTGACATCGCTTGTATTTTTTATCATAATTTATTGCATATTTTTATGATTAAAATTTATTTTTTTAAACAATTTTGAAAAAAATTTATGCCAACATTTTCCTTTTGCCAATTAAAATAAATTAAACTATACAGTGCCTATACATGGTAACTAGAAAAATATATAAAAATAATCAAAAATAAAATGCATTTCCGGAAATATATGTTTTGCTATTTTTTTTTTGTATAAGAAAATGAAAAAAAACCTTCTACGAATATTGAAATGAATTTGTTAGCATAAAATTATGTTTTATTTTGGATCAAAATAAAATAGGGTGTGTTAACCATAAGACATATCAACCGGTAGTGCATAGCGGCCCAGACAATACTAATTTTGTTTTGTTGTATAAAACTAGTTTTGTTATTTTTTTTAATAATAAACACGTGCACGGATATTATTCCTTCGTGCAAAATTACATTAAACTAAAACCAAAAATTAAATATTTATTTAATTATATATTTTATATAAAACTACGATCTACGTTTGTTTTCTTTTAAATAAATTTTTAAGTGCGGGTCACACTATGCACTTTGCTGTTGTAATATTTTTTGTTAAAAAATTTAATATTCAAGCGATGCCAAGCATTTTTTTACTATTTGCTATACTTATACAAATATTTTAATAAAAATAAAAATATTAAAATTAACTTCTAAATAAAAGTATATTCTTGTTAATAAATATATATAAATACATTTATTTATGTATACATAAGTTATGTGCTTAAGTACAACTTTAAAATAAATATCACAAAAATTTTATACAATTACATTTATTCACTATGTAATTTTTAACAATAAATAATGATTTTATTTTTATATTTATCTTTGTTTTGCATTTTATATTCAACAATGATTGCTTTTAATTTTTATTAATTATTTTATTTAAGGAACTATAATAAATATTGATTTATATACGCTCTATCGTAAGTGAATATAAATATTTTGTTTGGGATAAAACAAGAACACATTTTTGGGGAATTTATGTTTGCCTCTTCTTTTTCTTTTTAACGACGCATTAGTATAAAAAAAAAACGAAAATTAAAGATTTTCTTTTTTTTTTATGCGAATTCCTTGTATGCTTTAAGTTAGACAAATAAATAATTCGTCGCTTATCATCTTTACCAAATAATATAGTAAAATTATTTAAAAGCTATCACCTTGCTAATTTGAGATAACAGTTTCAGGTTCTAAGAAATTTGAACTAAGGCTTTTGTGCTATAATTATTTACTGAAGTGTTTTTAATTTCTAATATGCAGCTGACGTTTTTTATTCGATAAGCTTAATAATCAAAGTTTCAATTTCTTACTAACAAACATAAGGTAAGGTGAGACTGTTTAGGTATACTGTGACCGGTTTATCAGGGTACTATTTTTATAGAGAAGTGTCTTGATAAAGTTTTGATGATAAGTTTTCATTTCAGATTTTGTGGTTAAATAGAACCTAGTGACTTATACTCTCATTTCTCAAGCATTACTGTTTGCTTGTTGTAAAAAGGAATATTGTAACTGCGATATAATTTTGTATTTTATATAACATACATAAGTACCTACACGACGTTACTGTTATAAACAAAATGCATGATGATTTTTGAGTTTTTTCATTATTTGCAATTTTTATTTTATTTTGTCTTTAAATATAACTCAATGTTTTTCTAGAATTACAATTTCTTACAAACTCAAACGGTTTCTATTCTTATCTTAATTGTGTCTTAACCTCAACTGAGCACACGTCAGACAGACATGCTTTACAAACTAAATAGTGTATATATGTATAAGCATTTACACCAGTGGCAGTGTCACAAACAATTGGTATAAATTGACATAATTAATGCGATTTTGACACCCGTGTAAATGATTGTTTGATGACAAACAATTGGTATAAAATGAGAAAAATAATGCGATTTTGTTACTTGTGTGATGTGTGGTGAGGAATAAAGAATTCGCAATTGAAAGCATTTTTGTCGTTGTCGCGGCTAATCTGTTCGCTTTGTGTATTTGTCACTTTTATTTCTATGTTGTCATATCGTTATTGAGCTGATTAAAAAGAAGTATCGCTGAAGAGTTAGTGTGGTTATGTTTATTTTATATGAGTGATAAAATGTTATTATTTATGTCATTTTATACCAATTATTTGTCATTAAACAGGATTATGATAAACAATTGGTAAAAAATGACTGAGATAATGATATTTTGCCACTTATGTAAATGAAGTATTAGACCAGTGAACTTAGAGCTTGCTTCACAAATAATTTTTAAAGCTATTCAAAACGTTCAGTATTGCTTAATGACAGTTTTGAAATGTTTTTTTAAATCATTAATTTAACTAAAATGTGTGTATAAAAACACTTGCTCAATTTAAATATTTAATTGACAATTTTTTGTGCCTACAACTACATCACTTTCAACTACATAATATACTCTACTAATAGAATCTATTTATTCAAAAAGACAAATTTGTTTTAAAATATAATTTCTGAAGTAAACATGTCAGCTGCATATTTTCCAATTAAAATTGTAATAACTTGACAAAAACTTCCAAAAAATTTTCAAACCTAAACTTGTTTGAGTATTATAATCATTTTTAATTAAACAATTTAAAACAGGCAAAGAATTCGTATCCTTTATGGGTTGAAATTTTTGTTTAACATATTTAACTATACATTCGATACATTCACTATATACAAAATACGAAAAAAGTTACAACTAAAACTTACCTTTAACATGGGATAACAAAAAATGGTAAATTATTACTTTATAATTATTGCTAATAATTTATTTACCAATTAGTTAGTTAATAAGGATGCAGTACTTTCAATATAATATAAACACTAATTAATTATTGCTGATGATATTCCTTTCTTTAATTCAGAGCGAACGATCGAAAAACGAAGCCATGGATAAACATTTTTTTAGAGCATGAGTTACGGAAATATTACGTTTTTATTGACTGCGATTTTTGATTTTTGAATAATATTTTTATATTTGTTTGTTTTTTTTTTGTTTAATATTATTTTTGGAGAATTTAGGTAGTTTATTTATTTATTTGTATAGACTGTTTTTGTAAAGTTTTTATTTTTAATTTTTTATTTTAACATCTACTCAGAGAACTATTTTCATTCTTTTGTATTTTTATTTGTATGGATTTTGATTTAAGATTACTAAAATTGTAATTAGTTTTGTTTTTCTTTTTTGTGGATACATTTTTAAATTTAATTATATTGTTTCTATATAGATTTGTTGATTTTATTTTTATAATTTGATTTTTCTTTTGTATTGTTTAATTAATTTTGATTTTACTGCTATGAAGCCCATCTAACTGTTTTGAGAGGATGAATAACATGTATTTTATTATTTAAACACATAAGAATATTGTTTAGTAGTAATGATACTATGTGTCTAGCTAAAGTAGGTTAGTTTTGATTTATGTTTGCTTGTTTTGACTATATAGTATTATTTAAAAGGTACATTTAACAAGAAAGTATTAGTTTTATTTTTTTTATTTATTTATGTGTTTATGTAGTGTGCATTATGTTTTGATTTTAGTAAGTATTTGTTTTTTTTTTTTGTAATTCCTACGAATTAGTCTTGATGTTTTAAATGTTATACTGTTGTCTGATTGATTAGATAGTATTTTTTTAATATTTGATTAGGATGCAGCTTTGATCAATAAATTTAGTTATTTTGATTAGTTTGATTAAATCTTGTTATCGTGGTATTAAACAGATTTAAGATAAAAGCATACAAAAATAGTATGAATTTTGAAAAAAAAAAAAATAAAATCAATTGGCTAATACAACTTATGTCACTTTAGAATCTGTTAAGTTCTCATAAATGACATATATTATCAACGACTCAAATCAAATCAACATTTTTCGCAATAACTTCATAATTCAGTTTTATTTTCATCTCACCTAATTCCTTTTTATCTTATTTCAATTGTTAATATTAGGGCGAACTTTATTACAATGTAAATGCATTAATAAAAGATTTGTTTCTTGGCCAATTGCAGACTTCAAAATAACTTCTTTCTTCCTCTCTTCAATATAAGAAAAATCAAAATGTCTGTAGTTTTCAACTGACTTCAGTTATTTAAAGAAGAAATTCTGAGTACCTAACCTACATTACTTTTAAATAACTGACTTCAAAGTATGTAAAAGTACACACCAACATTTATGTTAATCGACGTCGAAAAATATAAATTTTAAAGTAATTCAAGTTATGAAGAAAATAGGAATATAGCTACTTCGAAGTTATTTTTTTTGTATACATGAATTCAGATTCAAAACTCTTTGAAGAGGGACATTTCGATTAATTTCGTTTTTCTAATAGATACATATATCCATTTTCTAATTTTTTCAAAATCATTTGAGTCTGAATCTAATTTTAAAAATGAAAAAACTGAAGTATACAATATTTTTATAATCGTTTCAGGAAAATTATTAAAGCTTATATTGATTTGAATTTATTAATCTTAAATAGAAACTATCAGGAACGGTACTTTATACCAACTCAAAGGCATAGAATCTTTCTTTAATACCACAATAAAACAGTTTTTTATTTTTGTTTGTTTTATTTATCTCATTTTTAGCTATCTATACTATTTTTAAAAGTTAACTTCTACATTTTGCTAACCTATTAACTGGTGGATAGATAACTTCATTACTTATTATTATTGAATTGTATTTATTGGGGCTTTAGGGTATTTGTATTTGCAATTGAAAGCTATCTATAGTATACATATTTTTTGTTTCAAATTCTGTTCCTAACTTGCATTAAGTTAAAATTTTGGTTTATTGATGATTACTCCATTTTAATTAGTTGCTTTTTATTAACAATTCGTTTGAAGGTTGATTTTTTGATGTAGTTTTGTTTTAATTTATTTATTTTGTTTGTTATTTTTTTTGCGTTTATACCTATTTTCCTCGTGTGCTTCGTTTGATTTTGTCGTCTGAAAATTTCTTTAGTGTGTCATGTAACTAGATTTTTTTTTTATTAATTGGTGTGCTTTAAACTTAATTACTTAGCTCAATTTAGTTCAAATGCTACTTTTTTATTTTATTTTTTGTTTCATATTTTGTATACCTATATGTATTTTGTTTTTATTTTATGTTTTCGTTATATTTTTGTTTTTATTCGTAATATTTGTTACTAGGTTCGTAAGGCCTTTCATTTGTATCGCAATTTTATACCAATCGATTTTTTATTTTCTTCGCTTCACACCTTTAATTATTTTTTTTTTTGTAATATCTATTTTTTTGTTGTATTTTTGTTGTTGTTTTGCGTCAACATTCAATCCCAGTTTTTCTTGTTTTATCTTATAGTTTTGTTTTATTTTTTTTTTGTGATTTTTGAATTTATATTTTTTTAAATGGTGTTATTTAAATATGAAATTCCTGATTGTAGATTTCTTTAATGTTTTATTCTTAAAGTGTTAAATTTTTTTCCTTATATACGACGTTAAGTGAATTCTAAAATATCTACTTATCTACACATACGTAAATGTTAAACATTCATAAAAACTCAGTGCAATACATATATGTTATAATATGCATTTTTTTTTTAATTTGTTTATTTTTTTTTTTTTATAAAGGTCCTAAATTTACTTTTATAATATCGAATAAAATTTGTAAGTTTACGTATTTATTTTTTTTCTATTTACAAGATCGAGATTAAATGGTATATATAAAACTTGGATTTGTAGGTATGTGATGATGAAAAATGTTTTAATTTTTTATTTCAGGTAGATAAAATTAGAGCTGTTGTAATTAAAAATAAAACTTACTATTATTATTATTATAATTTTATTATCAAGTAAATTAATTACAAATGACAATAGTAGTATACAGCCTAGCTACCAGAGACTATCAGCTAGATACATAAAAAACTTAAAAGTAAAAAAATAATTGAAAAATATAAATAGTACAGAAATAGCGTTTGTATTAATATTATTTAGATACAATTTTAACATTAAAGAACTAGAACCTCTGCTTAGAAGAATCTTGAAAATAAAAAGCTGCTATCACCATATTTTATTTTTTATCAACATCGATTAAGTTGAGAAAAAGAAGAAATAATTATTTCACTAGTATACATATTTTAAAAGTTTCCAATTATTTCAGCAACATTTTTTTGAAGAAACAATGTGGTCATTAATTGTTTACTACTTTTCATTTTCTTTACTATTTTTCTTTCCAGACTGCAAATATCATAAAAAACTGTTTAACGGAAACAATTTAGATACATACAAATGTAAAACATAAACAGAATTTGAAAAAAAAAACAATAATATCAATTTTAGACCCATTTCCAAAAGACGAGAATGCAATTAAATGTGTCTGAATTATTTTCGTGCTTTCACAAGACTCATTTGATAACAAAAAAAACACTAACTTAAATCAAAATGTCTGAAAGGCCTTTGGTTGCAACATTTAGATACCATTTATTGGGTATCAATTCTAAAAATAATGGTCCGAGTTTTAAAACTACTTACATATAACTATGTAATGAGAAGTTAACTATGTTAAAGAAGTTTCTGATTAGCTTTTAATATGCGCCTAAGCTTACGACCGCAAAAAAATGCAAGAAACTTAAAATGTTTCTGAGTTGCTTGTATCTAAAATATTTATTGAATGTTGCTGAAATGGAATGTCACTGAAATGTTACTAAAGTGTTGTTTTTGTTAAAAAGAAGAGAATTGAACAGTATGTTGTACAAAAAGTGTAATTTTTGAAATATGAAATAAATTTTAACAAGAAACAAATTCCATAAATAGACCTAAGACCTTTAATAAATTATCATGATGATTTGAATGAAATGATTTACAAATTTTATTTTTAAAGACGTTTAATTTACTTATTTTTTTAAAAATCCCTGTTTGATTTGCTATTAGTTTTTTTTACAATATAATATTTAATATTCTGCATTTTTGTTTTTAATTATATGGATGGAAATGTGTGTGGAAAACGGAGATAGTTTTGAGTTGTCTGTCGTATATTTTTTTGTTAATAATTTTAGTTTGCCAAGATGTTCCAATTTGTTTGCTGTTTGTTGTTGTTGTTGGTGTTAAGTTTTCTATAAATGCTGAATGCGCTTGATATAATAGAAACCTGCACTCAACTCGAGTGGAAAATAATAAATATTTATAAATGGAAATTATAAATTTTTAAATACTTTTATAATAAAAATAACACCCGTATTTATAATAATTAAAAATAAAATTATTTTCTAAAACATTTATACGTTAATATTAATATTGATTTATACAAAACTTCAACAAAGGAAGTCACATTGGATTGGATAATGTTTAAAAAGATACTTTGAATGTATCTTATATAGTTTGTTTAATATGTTATCTACATACATAAAATTCTATCTACAATTCTATCTCACTCACGGTTTTTTTTTTATTTAAATCGTATCCTTGTTGTGTTTAATTTAAACATGAATTTCGTAATAGTCATGACAGTCGACACAGCCACTAGCATCAGCACTGTGTGCCTCATGTGCCTCGAAACTTCCACCTGATGAGCTAGACATGCCGCGTGGCATCTTCTTCCGCGTACGACTTTGTCGCACGCGGGCTTTTTGCTAGGAGGGTTTCTTTTGGTACATGCAATCAACGCATGTTGGCTGTTCTAAAGCCCGGTTAATGGCTTCACTGGGGTGCATTTGTGGTGGCATCATGCCATAGTGGCCATGTTGTGATGAGGAGGATGATTGCTCGTAAATACCCATATCGGTCATGCCATAGCGAGCAAAAGCATTTTCAGCTGATTGTGATCGGACTGGGCCTGTGGTGTTGATAGTGTAGATCCTTTCTGGTGAGACACCATATCGATAGGAATTGCTTGTACTGCTTTCTCGAGATGCTGAACGTTCTAGGGATTTGCTTATCCGCCTATGTCCTGTTGATGTTGGTCCACTATCTCGGCGCATGCTCGAAGCAGTGACGTAGTGATCACTACAAGTCTGATTGTCATAAATAGGATAGTAATGATAGTAGGGATCTGGTGTTTTCTGTGTTGCATCGAAACTCCCATGTGCACTCATGCTACGTTTGCGACTACTACGGTCAGGTGATCTAGAATCAAAGCTTCCTCGAGGACTTTTAAGAACACCTCGTGGAATGTCGAGGTTTGGTTCGGAGCAACGGCTGTCGAAGCTGCTTCTAGGTGAATGTCTATGATAGCTACCACGATCTGGAGACAAGTGCTCAATGCTACTTCTAGGAGATAGATGTGGGGATAAAGACTCGATGCTGCAATTTTGAGAGGGGGCTAGTTTTTTTAAACAACTTCTATCAGGCGACTTCGCCTTACAAGGTGAAGAAGACGAGGGTTTAAGAATGCCTCCTCCATTACAGGGACTAACTGATCGTTTTAAAATTCCACCACCTTCAGAACTTCGACGTGGACTTGGAGTCCTTCGTCCAACTGAAAGTCTATCCTGAGAACTGTCACGGCTTAGGCTTACACTCAGTCGCTTGCTTCCTTGATCACTAATACTTTGTCTTGGTGACTTAACTTTGATAATACGAACTGGGCTGCTTCCTTGAGACTTGGAACGATCGGGCGATATATAGATACTTTGGCGAGGTGACTTAGTACCTTTGCTTTGTTTACCACTAACACTACTTCCTGTACTACTCGTACTACCACTACTGCTTTTTGACTTTGACTTAAAGACCTTGTCAACTTTCTTATCAATCACAATTATATTAGCTGCGTCTTCGGAGTCATCTTCGGCCTCAGACCGTTCGGAGGTTGTAGCTGTTCCCGCTCCACTATCGCTTTCGCGATCATTTCGCGGAGGCATAGATATTTCTGCCACAACAATGGTGGTATTGTCAATAACAGTCTGCGGTTCAGGAGACAAACTTGAGTCGGGTCCTTGTTGCTGTTGTTGGATATTTTCAGTCTGTGACTCAAGAGTCTTCTCTTTCAAATTTGCCATGTAAGTGGCAATGTCACAAGTATCAGTCAAATTTTCATGCTCTAAATCACTTAAATGTTTATCCATAAAACGTATATTCGATTGTTCGTCCTCTCGTTGCTGATTATTATTGTTCGAAGCTGACTTGGCCAATTCATTGGAAAATATTTCAATGACTTGGATGTCTTGCTTGGGGGATTGTTTGGGTGAGGTTCGATGACTATAGCTAGAACTAATACTTAAACTACTACTTGTCCCTGGGAAGGCGTTCTTCTCACTCGTGGGTGATGTAATTTCACTTATGCTTTTAGTCTTACCTAGATCTTTCATTAGGACTGGCTGATAGCTGGATGGGGGATGGGATGATTGTATCAATCGCGCTTGACTACCTGTGCTTCCGACCGATAGGGTTGATGTTGTGCTGTGCATTGGTTTTGGTTTGAAGTTAAATTGAAAAAGAGGTTAAGTTAGCTTTTAGAAATAACCAGATTAAGGGTTTATCAAAAAAAAGGGTTTTTTGTATGTTCGATTGTAACACGGAAGTTTCGATTTATGGATGGAGTTTAAGCGTAACACGTGTATGGACTATAAGTAAAAGGTTAAGCTCCTACCCATATTAAATATCGAAACTTTCGGATTCCACACTTCAGTCTTTTCTTAACAAACTTACCTTAGAGTAAGATGGTTTGGTGTTCTACCCAGTGTTGCTTTGGGTTTTATTGTGCCCTGTTGGGAATCTTCTTCACCTTCAGATTTGGTACCTGGGTCCGTACTGGGATCACTCTGTATCTGTTGTTGATGATGTGGTGGCTTAGGTGGTGGATCTACGGAATATATACAAAATGTTTAAATTGACTTTTTTTAAGAATTCTAATTTATCAATAACATACCAGCAGCATCACCAACTGTCTTACTGCGACTTCTGAAACCGGTTGGATGCAATTGTTGATGCGATTGCATGGGGACATCATCAGCCTCTTGGCTACCCGATAGATTATCATAATCAATATTGCCAGCTGAATGACGTTGTGCACCCGACTTTTTCTTGGGCTTACCAAGAGTTTGAGATCCTTGAATGATTGTTATCTGAGAGAAAATTTGTAAAAAACATATGCTAAGAGAAATAGTTATCATGTAAAAAATACCTGCTGCTTAGGCCTTTCTAAAGTCTGCGAACTACCCGAACCACCTTGTGATGATATACCCGATACTGAGCTAGCACTACCACCAAATCCCTTCATCGGAATTGACATGTTGCGTACGCTTTCACGTATTATCTGTCTAATCGTTTTCAGGAACGCATTACGAAAGTCTGCTGTACTATTCGACAGTACGTAGACTTTTTCGGAACGTCGTTGCAATTGTGAGCGTAAATGTATCAATTCCCATAGGAAATGTGAGTCCATATCTTTCGCTGATGAGGCACGGACTTGTACCTCCGTTACGGGTATGAGAACTTGATAGCGAATGATTTCGACTTCGTTTGGAGCGTTTTTATTAGAAACACCCTGAAATTTTAAATTAATTTGAATCATATTAAACAAATTGATGCCTATTTTATCCCTAGATTATCACTCACCATTAGTTTTTTCTTTTGTCGCAAACGCTCTTTGCAAAGGAACACAACCGCTGATTTAAATACAAAGCACATAGCATGTAGCTCGAGACCTTTCTTAATTTTTCCTAAGAAATCCGAAATATTTAGCCATTCAACGCCGCCATAGTATAAAAGATCGCCTAAAATAAAATAACCTATTTTATAATAATATTCGTCAACGAACAAATTAAATTGTATTTTCAGAAACCTGGACTAAGGTCTATTGGCTGTTTGCAGGATTTCTGATGTTGTCGAAAAAGATGATCAAATATAGCACCATATTCTTCGTGGATTCGTTGCATTTCGTTAATATGTTCGGCGACCTTTTCCATACCTTTGAGTGCCTCTGTTAAAAAAAGTAATATTACGAAAATTTTAATAAGAAATTCTTAAAAATTTTTAAAAATAAAATCAGTAAAACAAATTACACATACCAACTAAATGTAGATGCTCATCTGCACGTGAATCGGTCAAGTTTCTTAATTGTTGCAAAAGCAAGGGATACTTCAGGATACGTTGAATTGGCTTTATCAAATACGATTCCAGAGTGCTGCTGTGCTGTTGTTTAGGATTTCTTGCCGCTAGGAATTCCTGTAAAGCATTATTACCTTCATCTAAAAAAAAAAAAAAAATTGTGAACATAAAGTACATAAGTCTACTTGTAAAATTGAGTCCAAATTATCTTAAGAGTATAGAAAGTATACCTACCTATTTT